>CM033432.1:14609-1264609 GCA_019425775.1 Rafetus swinhoei
CGCTTCCGCTTGCGTCTCCGTTGCTGCAAACCGCATGGACTGAACGGGATGGACTTGCCGTGCCTCGTTCCCTCGGCTCTGTACTCAAATCCTCCTGCGGCACATCAACAACAAATGCCACGTTATCGCTAAAAGCGACGATGCTACGTTATCGCTCTCCATTTGCTAAAATAACCGATCCGACGCCCGAAAGACCCCCGACGCGTTCATACCTATGACAAAGATGCAACTCACTTCCTGCACGTAGCCCTCCACATTTCCTACCCCACTGGGGCCTCTCGCTAACTAGGACACTCACATCTGCCTCAGAAAACCAGAACTGCATATAGAACCAAAGACAGAGATAGTGGTGACCGCTCATGCAAACCCAGTGCATCTCTAGTGACATGCGCAACGCTCTCTCGGGAGAAATACGCACATCCTCCGTATAACGACCCCCCCGCCCCCCATCTCTCTTGACAATAGGCACATGTGACAGGACTTCCATTCCTAAACAATGAACCTCAGCCTCACAAATCCTTCTGACCGTCCGACTCTTGGAAAGACACTTAACTTTGACATGCCCTCCTGCTCTCGAGGTCTTCTTTTCCTTTGTCTGCAGGCCATCGCTCCCGTACATCGCAGTCCCTCGGTCGGTGCCATCCTTGCACACGAGCAAACCTCGACCGCAAATGGTTCCAAATTCTATCTGGTAAGCGTCTGATGCAAGAGACGTCAAAGATGACCGCATCTACCTACTGCTTCATTAACAAAAGAAATTTCTCCTACAAAGTAGACTCCCCGTGCCCCGCTGCCGCACCCCTTCCCCTCGATCGCTTTTGTCGACACAGAAAATGGCTACGCTTCTACATACTCCTGCTTGTCCTCCCTCTCTCGCTGCCACAGTAGCCCATCGTTAACTTAGATGCTCTCGTGCTCTGCAGAAAACCGACACCCGGAAGAGGATGAAAAAGAAAGTAGTGGTGACCGATTATGCAAGCCTAGTGCAGTGTAACAGACAGGAAACTGAGAGTGGAGCATCTCTAGCTACAGATGGGTCACTGGCCCAGAAATGCCCTTTCCTCCAGAGGAAATGCACGGTCCCTTCGTACAATGACCTTCCACCCGCATGCCTTTCCTACTCCCGTTAGCGATGGTCACTGTTTAGAGAGCTTCTGTACGAAAACGAGAAGACGTGACCTCAGGAACGCTTCTCACCATCAAACCCTTTGGCAGATACTTAACTATGACGATTTGACGGGCGTTTCCCCTCTCGATGTCTCGTTCGCCTCGGTAGTCGAGGACTCGCGGACCTACGGCGCTATGAGAAAAATGCATAAAAATATTCATGCCGCTTGAAAATGACGACACCGATCCGTACAAAATTGGACGATACTTGCAAATGCAAAGAAAACCTGACTGCAAACCTGATTGATTCATTCTACTCACGGGGCTTTAGATGACTGAACGTGAAAGAAAAGGAAAAAAAATATAGCTGAAGTTAGCAGAGAGAACTGGCATTACACATTACAGTAGTCTCAGAGCAGCCCCTGCCTAACCCAGCCGGAAAACTGCTATGCTTCTACAGCAGACACTGTAGAAATCCTATCGATGCGAATGATGTGTGTTTCGCAGAATGGCGATCGGAAACAATCCCCCGTATCATCCTCCCTGGTGAAAACACATGCATTAAATACACTACAAATAACATAAAATGCGATTAAATCATATTACAAACATGAGACCCCCAGAAGAATGGTACTTTAACTAAAAATACAGCCCGTCGTTACCCGATATCAATACTCACCATGATCGTAGGAGTGCCTATCTGCACCTCCTCGGAGCAACCCAAAGCTGAATGACTCCCTGGGCCTAGATGCCCCGCTTAAATGCTACCATAAGCTCCGCCCCTCAATATCCCAGCATGCCTTGCAGGCCAAAGGAAGGTATAAATGCAGACTCATAGGCCGCAGACTCCCTTTACTTCATTTCTACATTAGCAGCGGCAAGAGCTGCTCATACTGAAGCATTTATCATCTGTTCTCCTAACAAATACTAATCTCCACAGACTCAAACTCTGTGACCAGGTGAGGCTACAGTCACCCTATTTCAGGTTCCTAAAAGGAAAACCTTGCCCACAGAAAGGGAGGGTTCTCAGGGTGTACGTAGCTACGGGGTGCTGAAATAGCTACTTTAGGAGTAGCGAAGGGGGTGTTTGAACTGGAGTATATGCAGACTGTAGGAAACATTACTTGGCTGGTGCCAGAGAGGATACACACTGCCTCATTCTCAAGATGAAGGGGGGGGTTTCGTTCCCTGTTGTAGTGCCAGGCCACCTGATACAAACAAGAAACCCGCCACACCCCAGAGCCAACACGATGGGCAAATGGCAACCTGTGAGAACTTGTACTCTGATGCTGTGAGGTGAGGCACTGGCCACCGCTTCCTTACAGGCTCGCTCCCCCCATCGCCTCTAGACCCCACTGCCTCCCCCAATACTTCATTTTCATACACAAAGGTCTCAGAGCTCAATCCTGACACAAATTAGACAGTGGGTGGCCAAGTATGGAGCGGCAGCTGCTAGGAGAGCACTCGGTTCTAAAGGCAACCCTCCCACACACACACACACACACACACAGCAGCACCACTGGTAAAGGACAAAGGTAGCAATTACCTAGGAGCCATTCCATTTCAAATGTCCCATGGGCCCGAGACACTGCCACTGTTACCAGAAGCGCAGTAGGACTAACGCAGGCTTCCTGCGCGCCTTCACTATGCACAGCTCACAGAAGCGACTGGCACGGTCCGTACGGCCCCTCTGCGTCGGTCTCACCACACGCCGCCCACACCCTCGGTGCCGACTCCACCCCTCCCGTTAGTCATGAACTGCAGCCGGTGCAAACTGCACGAACGGTGCATGCAAGCACCAGTTCGTGGAAGCTCCCTAGCCCCTCCACCTACAAGTCACTGCCAGAAGGGTGTACGAGTCCCTTTCATGACTCAGTGGAGGTAAACACAAAACCCCTCACCCCTTCCCACACCGCAAAACCCTGCCCCAACCCACACACCTCAAAAATCTCTCCCAGAGCCAGACCCCTTACTCTTGCCCAAACCCGAGGCCCAGTCTGAGGAAACTGAGTGTACGTGGAGGAGAACTAGCAACAGACACAGGAGAAATTGAGTGAGCGTGAGTTGGCCTGTTCTTATTTCAAAATAACTATTCCCCAGAGGTATTCAAAGTAATTACTCCCCAGTGTTTCCTGGGGCTCTAAATCAAGGTAGTGCATACATAAGAACATAAGAACGGCCATACCGGGTCAGACCAAAGGTCCATCTAGCCCAGTAACCTGTCTGCCGACAGTGGCCAGCACCAGGTGCCCCGGAGAGGGTGGACCGAAGACAGTGATCAAGCGATTTGTCTCCTGCCATCCCTCTCCAGCCTCTGACATTAGGGAAGCCTGCCTCAGAGTAGTTTCCAGGCTTCCCTGTACTGGGGATGTGCTATTTCAAAATCGATATTTTGGCAGGCATTATTCCAAAATAGCTTATTCTAAAACTAGTGCGCAGTGTAAATGTACCTTGACTCCATGTAGCATGTCCTCACTAAGGGGAGCCTGCCTCAGATGATTTTTGAGGCTTCCCTGTAGTGGGGACTTCCTAGTTTGAAAGAATCTCCCCAAAGTAACTATGTCAAAATCAGTTAGTTCAAAATCATTTCCCAGTGTTGACATTGGCAGTAATGCAGGCACAATTCTCTAAGCCTCTCGCCACCAAGTGTAATTGTTGCTGCATTGCAGAATTGTGCCTACAATACCGCAAATGGCCACCGAGTGTCAGAGTTGCTCCATTATAGAATTGTGAATGCATATCCGTGGGTGGCCACCGAGTGTCGCTGTTTTTCCATGACAGCAGCGTTTCTCAAACTGTGGGTCCCAACCCCCCAAGGGGTCATGAGCAACTTAGAGGGGGATTGCGGTATCACAACTTTGAGAACCCCTGCATTACAGAATTGTGCATGCATTACCTCCAATGGCCACCGAGTGCCACGGGTGCTCAGTTAAGGGGGGAATTATTTCAAAATAACAAGCTTCCTAATTTCGAAATAATATTTCCTGTTTATGATAAGGCACAGCCCTTATTTCGAAATTCATACTTTAAATGGTTTGAGTGTATATGCTCAGATGTTCTTATTTACATAAGAACATAAGAACGGCCGTACCGGGTCAGACCAAAGGTCCATCTAGCCCAGTAGCCTGTCTGCCGACAGTGGCCAGCACCAGGTGCCCCAGAGGGGGTGGACCGAAGACAATGATCAAGCGATTTGTCTCCTGCCATCCCTCTCCAGCCTCTGACAAACAGAGGCCAAGGACACCATTTTATCCCTTGGCTAATAGCCTTTATGGACCTAACCTCCATGAAATTATCTAGCTTCTCTTTAAACTCTGTTATAGTCCCAGCCTTCACAGCCTCCTCTGGCAAGGAGTTCCACAGGCTGACTACACGCTGTGTGAAGAAGAACTTTCTTTATTAGTTTTAAACCTGCTACCCATTAATTTCATTTGGTGTCCTCTAGTTCTTCTATTTAGGAACTAATAAATAACTTTTCTTTATCGGCCCTCTCCACACCACTCATGATTTTATACACCTCTATCATATCCCCTCAGTCTCCTCTTTCTAAACTGAAAAGTCCCAGTCGCTTTAACCTCTCCTCATATGGGATCCGTTCCAAACCCCTAATCATTTTAGTTGCCCTTTCTGAACCCTTTCCAAGGCCAAAATATCTTTTTGAGGTGAGGAGACCACATCTGTACACGGTATTCAAGATGTGGGCGTACCATATTTTTATACAGGGGCAGTAAGATATTCTGGGTCTTATTTTCTATCCCTTTCTTAATAATTCCTAGCATCCTATTTGCCTTTTTGACCGCTGCTGCACACTGTGTGAAAGTAACCACTCCCCACAGCCATTCAAAGTAATTACTCCCCAGTGCTTCCAGGGGCTCTAATGGCGTGTCTATACTACAGCGTTTTTATCTCAGGGGCAAAGTGAGCGTCCACATGGCAAGCCCCTTACTTTGACATAATTACAAAATAACAGGCTTCTCATTTGTCGTGAAGTGAGAACTGATTATTCTGGAAAAATGCCATTGTTTAAATTGGTATTTTGAAATAGTAGCTCTGTATCTCTTTGCTAAAAGGCTCTGGAGCAACCAAAGTGAGAGTCCATATGGCAAGTGCTTTGTTATTTTGAAATTATTTTGAAATAACAGACTTCTTATTGTTCGCAAAATCAGAGTTGATTATTCCAGAATAACACCAACTGTGGCATTTCTATTGTAAAATATCAGTACTGTGGCCGCTGTACTGCCCGTATTTTTAAATAGCTCCTTCCTGGGGGCCTTTCAAAGTAATTACTCCCTATTGTTTCCTGGGCCTCGATATCAAGATAGCACACGCACAGGGCCAGCCTGAGCCCTTTTGGTGCCCTGGGCCCAGGTGCGCAGCACCGCCCCTGGGCGCACGGCACACGGCACATGTGCGGGACGGCCACGGACACTGGCGTGCAGCCCAGGGCCCGCCTCCGGGGCGCACGGCGCATGCGCTGCCCAGCCTGGCCTGGTATTTAATGCGCTGCAGAATTATACGTGCATTACCGCCCATGCAGGGCCCTGCGGCCATGGGGGGAAGAGCGCTGCTGGCTGGTGCCGCGGGGCCGGCGCTGAGGGAGCCGGGCGCACGGTGCCTAATGGCAGCTGTAAGGGATGCCGCGCGCCCCTTACAGCTGCCATCAGGCGCCCCATCAGTTGGCGCCCCGGGCAGCTGCCCGGCTCGCCCATGCCTCAGACCGGCCCTGCATATGCACATTAGGGAAGCCTGCCTCTGAGTAATTTCCAGGCTTCCCTGTAGGGGATGAGCGATTTCGAAATAGATATTATTCCAAAATGTTTTAGATTTAGCTGCCAAAATAGCTAAGTGGGGAGTGTAAACGTACCTTGACTTCACGTAGCATGTCCTTACTAAAGGAGCCTGCCTCAGATGATTTTTGAGGCTCCCCTGTGGCAGGGACCTGCTAATTTGAAATAGTTACTTTGGGGTGATTAAGTCAAAATCAGGTATTTCAAAACCATTTCCCTGTGTTGACATAGGCTTAGCCTTAGAGAATTGTGCCCGCAATACCGCAAATGGCCACCGAGTGTCAGCGTTGCTCCATTATAGACTTGCATATCCGTGGGTGGCCACCGCGTTTTTGACAGTATTGTGCATGCATTACCTCCAATGACCACCGAGTGTCACTGTTGATGCGCTGCAGAATTATACGTGCATTACCGTCGATGACCACCGAGTGTCACTGTTGATGCGCTGCAGAATTATACGTGCATTACCTCCGATGACCACCGAGTGTCACTGTTGATGCGCTGCAGAATGATACGTGCATTACCGCCAATGACCACCGAGTGTCACTGTTGCTCTGCTAAGGGCAGTTATTTCGGAATGGGGCATTTCTACCCTTATAACAATCTTTTTTATTTGTGTCACGTTACTGGATTTTGAGGGGAGCAGCCAGATCACTGATGCACCCATAGGTGGGGGTGTTGGCCCCAAAAATGGTATAAAAGGGGGCCATGTGGGGTGTTGAATAGAAGCTTACTGGCTGCTAATCCTATGTACGCTAGTCATGTGATTGTATAATGTCTGTGTGTGTAGTTAGGAATCTGTAATCTGTGTAGATACTGAATATTTCTGTGCATGTGGTTGAGCAGTGGGCAGAGCCCGGCCTATGGACATGCTAATCAGCGAGGCCCTGTGGGACAATGGCACTCAATGGGCCAAGGACACACCTAAAGAATGAGTGATGACTCATACCTAAGGGCTACCAGGAGGGGACACAGGAATAAGCCGTGAGCCAGGTGACCTGCTGTAGCCAAGAAGAGACCAGGAAGGAGGGATAAATAGGCCATGTGGGGGACTCCATCTTGGTCTTCAGCTCAGCGCTTCATCCCAGAGGCAGCAGTGCAGGGATTGAAGAGCCGGAAAGAACTGTGGACCCATCCTGATTCTAGGATGTGCAACAAGGACTCTTAAGCCAGCAGCTGTAACATGTCCGCTAGAGCCTGCATCGAGAACTGGGAGATTCGATGCATGTAATGTATGATTCTTTAGCAACCTCACTCTCATGCTTTTCTTTCTTGTGGTAATAAACCTTTAGAGGGTATATTCTAAAGGATTGGCTCAGCGTGATTTGTGGGTAAGGTCCAGAGGGTAAATTGACCAGGGGATCTGTGGCTGGTTTCTTGGAACCGGACAGAACTTGTTCGGGGTAGGTGGGATTGGGTGCTAAGACCCCCCCACCTGTGTATGAGGCCCGGGGCCACCTGGGGCACGGATATTGCTGGGGTGTCGGAGGGGTTTTGCTCGTGAGGCTTCAGGCAGGCAGCTAAAGCACTCTGTGGGACTGGTTTGTGGCCTGGTTGGAGAGGTCACCAGTCTGGGGACTGTAAGGAGCCCCGAGGTTGAGCAATTTGCCCTGAGCGGACGCCCTCAGCTGTGCCCAGACACGGCCCGGTCCGTCACAATTTGGAAATAACTTTTCCTGTTTTAAATTGAAATAAGAACATCTGAGCATATACACTGAATCCATTTCAATGTATGGGTTGTGCTTTATAACAAAGTAAGTACTCCCCACAGTCACTTAAAATAATTACTCCCCAGGGCTCTAACAGCAAGTCTGTACGACATCATTTTAGAAAAGTGGTAACGTGAGCGTCCATAAGGCAAGGGTTAGGGTACGTCTACACTGCAAGTTTCGTTCAGAAACAGCTATTCTGGAAGATATCTTCTGGAAAAGCTGATTTTGGAAATAAGCTCCCCTAATGTGGATGTGCTATCTCAGACTAATTTTGAGGCTTCCCGGTAGTGTGGATGCTCTATCTCGATTTAGCGCCCCAGGATGCACTGGGGAGGAATAACTTTAGAATGAGGAGCTATTTTGGCATAGCAGCAGTGGAGCATCCACACGCTCACCCTCTGCTGAAAAAGCTTTTTCAGAAGAGGCGTTTTTCCGACATTGGTAAACCTCATTCCATGAGGAATAAGCCCTCCATTGTTTCAATTTTCTTTTGAAATAACGCAATTGCTGTGTGGATGCTACTGTTGTTCTGCCAGAATAACGTCCTTTATTCCAGAAAAACGGTACAGTGTAGACACACCCTCAGGGTATGTCTACACTACAGTGTTATTTCAAAATAAGATATTTTGAAATAACGCATCTACACAGCAAAATGCTATTTCAAAATGCATTTTTGTATTTCAAAATAGCGCCCACACTGAGTGGACTGCCCCACTGGGGGCGTGTGCCTCGTTCCTCCCTCACATCCTTCCACTTACCCCTCCCTAACCCCCCTTCCTGATGTCAAATAAAATACACGTATGTTCATGAACACAAAACCTCTTTAGTTAACAAAACTGGAGGGGAGGGAATGAAACTCTGGTGAGACTGGGGAAAGGAGGCGGGAGAGGGGAGGGGGAAACCTGGGAGGAGGGAGCTGGAAGGGGGAAGCAAGGGGAAGGGGAAGCTCAGGGCTCAGGATTGGGGGGCTCGCCGGACCAATTTGATTGTCATGCAAACCTGCTCCTGGGTTCGCATGTGGCCAGGCTGGCTGCTATCCTGCCATAGACGGCCGCGTTCCTCCATCTAGTGCGGAGATCATGGACATTGGGGGCATCCCCCCCAAACCTGAATAAGGTCCATGATCTCCACCCTGGACTAGGAAGGCGCCCACCTTCTCTGGGCCCCGGCACGCTCTTGGGCACTGGCAGACTGCTCCTGGGGAGCGGTGGAGGGCTGGCTGCCAGTGGCTTGCTGGCTCGTGCTTTGGGGCCACTGGGTCGGGGCAGTGACTGCTGGCTCTGGGCTGGCACAGGCACTGTGGCCAGAGTCTACCCCTTAGAGGGCTCTGGGGGAGGTGGGGGGAGAGAAGTGTTCTTGGTTGAGGCTGGAGTGGCCACCAGGGCAGCCTGGGAAGGCTGGAGGCCCCCTATTTCGAAATAAGTGTCTACATAGCACTTATAATGCCAAATTCGAAATAGCTATTTTGAAATACCTTGTAGAATGAGGTTTACCAAATTCAAAATAAATTCAAAATAGCGGAGCGCTTATTTCGAAATAGCGGTTTGGCTGTGTAGACGCTAGGAAAGTTATTTCGAAATAACTTTGCTGTGTAGACATACCCGTAGAGATTTGTGCCTGTCTATCAGCAAATGGCCACTGAGGGTATGTCTAGACTACACGCCTTTTTCAACAGAGCGTCTAGATAGCATGATGCAGATCGAAAAATCGATCAGCTTTTTCGAAAGAGTGTCCAGACTGCCAGACGCTCTTTCAAAAAAAAAAAAAGGCACCCAGAAGTGCTTCTGGCAGGGCATGGGGGCAGCCTTTATTTCCAGGTGCTGCTGCATGCCCTTTGCAGAGACTCATGCTTAAAGGGATCCCCCTGGACAGCCATTGCTCTGCTCCTGCTTCTGGCTTGCCTACCTCCTGAAGGGAAAGCAAAGCTGCTGCAGTGCTTGCTCTGGTTGCCCTGCTTCCTCGGACACCACAGCAGTTTATTTTCAGGGTGTTTTTGTCCATGGAGCCTGAGCTGCCCCTGGACAGGTGATGGCTCCACACTGTGATGCTGGAAGTTCTGCTGCATCTTCATGAGACCATCATGATATTTGTGGCAGAGCTGGATTCAGAGCCCAGCTTTGAGCCCCCTCACTCGGGCTGCAGCTCCACTGCCCTTGCCGCCAAACTTATTCCTGCAGAGGCGAGTTGGAGGCTGGACACCAGTTCAGACTGGTGGGACCGGCTTGTTATGGAGCAGTGGGACGACGGGGCTTGGAGCCGAAACTTCCTTATGCAGAAGTCCACCTTCCAGGAGCTCTGTGCCTGGCTCGTCCCTGCCCTACAATGCCAGGACACCCCCTTGAGGCCCGCCATCCCCCCTGGAGAAGCGGGTCGCTATTACCCTTTGTAAGCTGGCCACCCTGACAGCTACTGCTCTGTGGGACACCAGTTTGGCATGGGGAGGTCCGCTGTTTGGGCCGTCTTGATGGAGGTAAGTCACTCCATGCGCGGGGGCAGTCAGGACCGGGCAGAGGGAATGGGGGATGGGGGTGGCAGTGGTAGAAGTCCTCCTGGCTTCACCCTGCCATGGTGCGGGGTGCTGAGGGGGTATCTTGGGGTCTGGTAGGGGAGGGGTGGGGAAGCACCTCTCATCAGCACATGCAACTCCTCTAATGTCTTGTTATGTGTGTTTCTATTTGTCCCTTTCTGCAGGTGGTGACGGCCATCAATTCAGAGTTGCTTTACAGGACTGTCCGCCTCGGAGACCTGGATACCATCCTGGCCGGATTTGCGGGGCTAGGATTTCCAGACTGCGGTGGAGCACTCGACGGGCCACACATCCCGATCTGCACCGCCCCATCGAGCAGCCCAGTATATTTACAGAAAGGGCTACTTTTCTATGGTGCTGCAGGCCCTGGTTGACCACCGGGGAGAATTCACAGACATTTGCGTCGGGTGGTCCAGGCACATGATCCCCGCATCTTCCAGAACTCATACCTGTACCGCAGGCTGCAGGCTGGGTCATTCTTTCCGGAGCGAAACTATGCAGTTGGGGATGTGCAGATGCCTACGTGCTTCGTGACTGACGCGGCATACCCCCTTATGCCCTGGCTCATGAAGCCGTTCACTGGCCACCTGGATGCGAGCAGGGAACTCTTTAACTCCCGCCTGAATCGGGCTCGCTTGGAGGTGGAGTGCGCCTTTGGCTGTCTGAAGGGCAGGGTTATGCCTTCTCACTCAGCTGGACATAGGGGACCACAACATCCCCGATGTGGTTGCTGCATGCTGTGTGCTGCACAAGCTAGTGGAGAAGAAAGGGGAGGCCTTCCTCCCAGCGTGGGGGACAGGGCCTGCTGTGGAGGGGAGGCACTTTGAGCAGCCCCGGACAGCTGCCATCCAGCAAGCCCACGAGCTGGGATTGTGCATTTGGAAAGTCCCGAGGGAGCGATTCTCCCAAGGAGCCCAATGAGTTTCCCCAGGGCCTTCCAAATGTGGGATTGCCCCATGCCCCCAGTGCCTTCCCCCCATCCCAAAGCCCCTCCCAGCCCCACATTCACATTGTACACATTCACACTGAGAACAGAGACAGGTATTGTTGCAAACAAGTTGACAGTTTATTTCACTGTTGATTGTTTCAAAAACTAAAAAACTCTGTTAACAAATAATTTATTTTTCTGAACAAAAAAGTAAAGTGCTTCCCTTACTGACTCTCACAGGTGGGAAGGGGGATGTCAACCTGGAAGGGAGGAGGGAGGCTCAGGGCTGAGGGTGCCACCTGTATGACAAGCCCCTGCCATCTTGGCTGTGGAGGCCTGCTCAGAGATGGCTGCGCATGTGGGCTGGGACAGTAGGGGCTGGGCAGGAGGTGCGGCTGTACCTGGGTCTGGGATGGCATGGGGTGAAGGGGGCAGGGGGTGAGGGGAGGGGCAGGCTGAGCAGGAGGAGCAGGAACAGACACAGGACTGGGGAAGGCCATGGCCTCCCGGATAGCAGTGCAAATAGCAGTGCGCTGCTGCACAAACTCGTCCAGCAAGCGACTGCGCCACTCTGCCTCTGCCTGCATCCTCTGGTTAAATGTCTCCTGCATCCCTTGCAGGACCGAGATGTGCTGGCGCACTAGGTCCAAATACGTGCGCCAGTGCCGACGGGTTCCCTGCAGCCGTCTGGGAGGTGGGAGAGGTGTGCCCCCCCCTCCTGGACAGCTGGTCCAGCTGTGGAGGACAAGAGGGAAAAGTCGTCAGTCATGCATGCTCACACTTTCCCTGAGAGGGCATGCCCTCCTTCTCAGCAGTCAGTGCCTGTCCTCTAGGGTCAGCGGATGCTCATGTGGTCTCAGCAAGCCATGGTGTGCCCTGAGCAGCAGCCACGGCCTCCCTGCAGCCCAGACAGTGTGCAGGCCACCATTCTGCCCCCCCCGCTCCCATGGCCACGCAGCACAGGCAAGTGTCAGGCCACAGTTGGGGTTCCCGCAGGTTGCTGAGAGGTCTGAAGCTGTGTGGCAATCCCAGGGTGTCACGTTATTGGATTGTGAGGGGAGCAGCCGGGTCACTGCTGCACCCATGGGGGGGTATTCGCCCCGAAAGTGGTACAAAGGGGGCCATGTGAGGGGTCAAACAAAAGCTTACTTTCTTCTGATTCTGTGTATGCTCTTAATATATCTGTATTATGTCTGTGTGTGGAGTTAGGAATCTGTATGGAAACTGGAGGTTTCTCTGAATGTGCTTGAGCATTGGGCAAAGTTCAGCCTATGGACATGCTAATTAGTGAGGCTATGTGGGACAATGACACTCAACGGGTCAAGGACACACCTCAAGAATGAGGCCTGACACCTAAGGGCTGCCAGCAGGGAACACAGGGATCGGCCGCTGGCCAGGTGACCTGCTGCAGCCAAGAAGAGACCAGGAAGGAAGTATAAATATGCCATGTGGTTGGCTCCATCTTGATACTCAGCTCAGCACTTCATCCCAGAGGCAGCAGTGCAGGAATTGAAGAGCCGGAAAGAACTGTGGACCCATCCTGACCTAGGATGTTCAACAAGGACTTTTAAGCCAGCAGTTATAACATCTCTGCTAGAGCCTGCATCGAGAACTGGGAGATTCGATGCATGTAATGTATGATTCTTTAGCAACCTTACTCTCATGCTTTTCTTTCTGGTAGCAATAAACCTTTAGATGTTAGATGCTAAAGGATTGGCTCAGCGTGATTTGTGGGAAGGATCCGGAGGGTAAATTGACTTGGAATCTGTGGCTGGTTTCTTGGAACCGGACAGAACTTGTTCGGGGTAGGTGGGATTGGGTTCTAAGACCCCACACCTGTGTATGAGGCCCGGGGCCATCTGGGGCACGGATATTGCTGGGGTGTCGGAGGGGTTTTGCTCGTGAGGCTTCGGGCAGGCAGCTGAAGCGCTCTGTGGGACTGGTTTGTGGCCTGTTTGGAAAGGTCACCAGTCTGGGGGCTGTAAGGAGCCCCTAGTTTGAGCAATTCGCCCTGAGCGGATGCCCTCAGCTGTGCCCAGATCGGCCCGGTCCGTTATACAGGGTCCCCAACCCATGCCTGTACCTGGCATCAGTGTCTGTAGGAGCAGGTGGTTCCTCACAGCCATGCGGGTGCAAGGGTAGGATGGCCCTCCCTGAGGTCGGCCATGTGTGTGCCCCAGGCTGTGATCAGCGTGACATGTCACAGTACTGCACCATCCACTTTGCTCCCGCCTCCCCTGCCCTGTGTGTGTTGGACCCTCACAGCACTCACCTAATGTTCCCTCCCCGGTGTCCGAAGTTGTCTGGGAGGCCTCCTGCATCTGGGTGTCTGGCTCCAGGGTCAGGGTCACAGTGCTCCTGCTGGTGTCCTCCTCCTCCTCCTCATCCACTTGGAGCTGCTGGTCCTCTGGGGTCTCACCCTGGAGCTGTGGCCGCTGCTGCACAGGGGTCTCCACCCCAGACTCCACAACTCTCTCGGGAGGCAGGGGTTCCCCTGCCCCCAGGATCCGGTCCAGGTCCTAATAATAGGCACAATACTGTGTTGCTTCCCCAGAGCGGGAGCTGCACTCACGGGCTCTAATATACCCCTGCCGCAGCTCCTTGACCTTTGCCCTGACCTGCTCCAGTGTGCAGGGGTGGTGACCTTTTTTGGCAAGGCCATCAGCCATTCTGGCGTAAATGTCCGCATTCCTCCTCTTGGACTGCAGTGCCTGAAGAGACTCCTCCTCAGCCCAGAGTCCCAAGAGGGCTTTGATCTTGGGGCCAGACCGGGAAGGTGCTCGGTGTTTGGAGCCACTGGCTTCTTGAGGGGTGTGTCCCTGGAGGGGCCAATGGGGTGTTGGGGGGGCTTGTCCCTGGGACATGGCTCTCAGTGGCCCCACCAGGAAGAGCTCAGCAGTCAGGGTTCTGTTTGGAGCTGGCTTGCTGCCACAATGCTACTCCTGGGTGCCTGTGGCTTTAAAAGATGGCTACAGGCAGGAACAATAGAGATGAAAGGTCTGGCAGGAGTGTCCACCAGGGCTTCTTCCTGTAGGCCTTTATTTTCGACAAATAATCTTCCCCGTATCCACACTTCCCTTTTTTCGACAGATCTCTGTCAAAAATCGCGTTATTCCTCGTAAAACGAGGTTTACCGCTGTCGACAAAACCGCTGCGTTCTGTCGATTTACTGTCGACAGAATGTGGCGGCAGTCTAGACGCAGGTAAAGATTTTTCAAAAAACGGCTACTTTTTTCCAAAAATCCCTGTAGTCTAGACACATCCCGAGTATCAGAGTTGCTGCATTACAGAATTGTGCATGCATCGCCAAAAGCGGCCACCGAGTGTCGCTGTTGCTTGGTTGCGGCATTTTTACACTAGGCAGTTATTAGCCTGTTATTTCAAAATAACAATGTCTAAATGAGGGTTATTCATAACTCCTAACTCCTGTTTGAGATGAGGATTTTGAAATGTCTTCAGTATATATGCTCAGCTGTTCTTATTTAGAAACTAGCCAATTAGCCCGTCATAAGACGGGATTTTCAGGTCTCTCCTCCGCATCGGTTTTCTCTCCTGAGCCTCCGGTCTCTCGCTCCGTCGCTCTCTCTCCTACTCCTACTGCCTCCCCCCCCTTCTCTCTCTCAGCTCTCCTCCGCCTCCTGCCTCTCTCTCCGTCTCTCTCTTTCTCTTCTCCTCCCCCTCCTGCCTCTCACTCGGGGGACCGCGGAGCCCAAATGGTCGCTTGCACCACTTGCTCCCATGCAGCGGCCTGGCTGAGCGGTGCAGAAGTCAGCCGAGCACCACAGCAGGAGGGGAAAGGGGGGCAGTGACGTTCACGGCCAGGGGGCGGGGCCTGGAGCTGCTGTCACGCCGCACGTCACCGACCCGCCCCCCCTTCGCCTCCCGCTGTGGCACTTGGCTGACTTCTGCACCGCGGGGGAGCAAGCGGCCGTTTGGCCTTCCCCGTGGTGGCCCACCTGAGAGGCGCAGAAGTCAGCCGAGTGCTACGGCGGGAGGCGAAGGGGGACGGGGCAGTGACGTACATGGCCAGGCCCCACCCCTGGGCATGTACGTCACCGCCCTGCCCCCCTTCCCCTTCCGCCGTGGCGCTCGGCTGACTTCTGCGCCGCTCATCCGGGCCGCCATGGGGGAGCAAGCGGCGCAAGCGGCCGTTTGGGCCCCGCACTCCCCATTCAGCACGGGCCGCCCAGAGGAAACAGCCAGCATTTCAGCAACAGTACCGCCCAGAAGGAATAGCCAGCATTTCAGCAACAGTACCGCCCAGAAGGAATAGCCAGCATTTCAGCAACAGCGCCGTCCAGAGGGAACAGCCAGCATTTCAGCGTTACAGACTCACAGACATTGGGCTACTATATATATGACTAGCCAATTAGCCCGTCATAAGATGGGATTTTCAGGTCTTCTCTCGCTCACTCTCTCTCCTCCTACTGCCTCCCCCCCCCAGCTCTCCTCCGCCTCCTGCCTCTCTCTCCGTCTCCTCTTCTCCCCTCCTGCCTCTCACTCTCCCTTTCTCTTCTCCTCCTCCTGCCTCTCTCTCCTCCGGCTCTCCCGCCCCCTTCCCTTCCCCTTCCTCCCACCGTGGCGCTTGGCTGAGTGCTGCCTGCTCAGCCAGGGCTGCCGCGAGGAGGAGTGGGTGGTGACGTACACGGCCGGGGGCAGGGCCATGTACATCACCGCCCTCCCTTCCCCTCCCACCCTGGGGGAGCCCAAACGGCCCCTTGCACTGCTGGCTCCCCCGGCGGCCCAACTGAGGGGTGCAGCACTCAGCTGAGTGCCACAGAGGGAGGGGGAAGGCGGGCCAGTGACGTACACGGCCCCGGCCCCTGGCCGTGTACATCACCGCCCCAACCCCTTCCCCTCCCTCCGTGGCGGCTCGGCTGGAGTGTTGTGCGCTCAGCCGGGCCGCCGCGGGGGAGGAGGGGTGGGGCGGTGATATACACGGCCAGAGGGCGGGGCTGTCTACGTCACCGCCCCCCCTTCCCCTCTCCCGCGGCAGCCCGGCTGAGGGGCGCACCACTCAGCGCCACGGCGGGAGGAGGAAGGGGGCGGTGACGCACACAAGACTCGGCCGCGGCCAGTGGCTGCACCCCGGCCAGGTCTGCTTCCCGCCCCTCCTCCCGTCCAGCCCCACAGCCCCGATCCTCCCCAGCTCTGCTTCCACCCCTTCTTCCTGCCGGCCAGCCCCACAGCCCCGGACATCCTCCCCGCCAGCGCTGCTTCCTCCCCCTTCCTCCGGGCCCCCATCCTCCCCTCCAGCCACACAGCCCCAATCCCCCAGCTCTGCTTCCTACCCCCTTCCGGCCAGCCCCGCCCCTTCCTCCCTGCATGGCGCCTGCCCCCTTCCTCCTCCGTGGCACGCTGCGCCACTTGCAGCCCCGGGCCCAGCTGAGCGGCGCTCCACCGGGCCCAGCTGAGCGGTGCTCAGCTGCTCAGCGGGAGCAGCGGCAAGCGGCTTTGGGGTCCGCGCCTCACATGGGAACCGCGGACCCCAAAGGGCCGCTTGCCGCCGCTTGCTCCCCCGCCGCCCAGCTGCACGGCGCAGCGCTGGGCCGAACCGCCACCGAGGGAGGGGAAGGGGGGGCAGGGCGCTGACGTACACGGCCAGGGGGCATGGCCGTGTACGTCAGCGTTACAGACTCACAGACAATGGGCTACTATATATATGACTAGCCAATTAGCCAGTCATAAGACGGGATTTTCAGGTCTCTCCTCCATGTCAGTCTTCTCTCCTGGGCCTCCGGTCTCTTGCTCCCTCTCTCTCTCCTTCTACTGCCTCCCCCCCTCTCTCTCTCAGCTCTCCTCCGCCTCCTGTGTCTCTCTCTGTCTCTCTCTTTCTCTTCTCCTCCCCCTCCTGCCTCTCACTCGGGGGACCACGGAGCCCAAACGGTTGCTTGCACCACTTGCTCCCACGCGGTGGCCTGGCTCAGCGACGCAGAAGTCAGCCGAGCGCCACGGCGGGAGGCGAAGGAGGGGCCGGGCGGTGACGTTCATGGCCACGGGGCAGGGCCTGGAGCCACTGTCATGCTGCACATCACCTGCCCGCTCCCCTTCGCCTCCCGCCATGGCGCTCGGCTGACTTCTGCGCTGCTCAGCCGGGCCGCCATGGGGGAGCAAGTGGCAGAAGCGGCCATTTGGGCCCCACACTCCCCATGCAGCACGGGCCGCCCAGAGGGAACAGCCAGCATTTCAGCGTTACAGACTCTCAGACATTGGGCTACTATATATATGACTAGCCAATTAGCCCGTCATAAGACAGGATTTTCAGGTCTTCTTTTCTGAGCTCGCTCCGTGTGTGTGTCTCTTGCTCTCTCTCTCTCTCTCTCTCTCTCTCTTCTCCTACTGCCTCCCCCCTCTCTCTCAGCTCTCCTCCACCTCCTGCCTCTCACTCTCCCTTTTTCTTCTCCTCCTCCTCCTCCTGCCTCTCTCTCCCCTCCGTCTCTCCCTGCCCCCCTTCCCTTCCCCTTCCCTTCCGCCGTGGCACTCAGCTGAGTGCTGCCTGCTCAGCCGGGCTGCCGCGAGGGAGGGGGGTGGGGCGGTGACGTACATGGCCAGGGGACGGGGCCGTGTACATCACCGCCTGCCCCCTTTCCCCTCCCACCGTGGGGGAGCCCAAACGGCCGCTTGTGCTACTGGCTCCCGGCGGCCCGGCGGAGGGGCGCAGTACTCAGTTGAGTGCCACAGCGGGAGGGGAAGGGGAAGGCGGTGACGTACACGGCCCCGCCCCCTGGCTGTGTATGTCACTGCCCCACCCCCCTCCCCTCCCGCCGCGGCAGCTGGGCTGAGTGCTGCGCTCCTCAGCCAGGCCCCGGCGGGGGAAGGGAAGGGGGCGGTGATATACACTGCCCCGGCCCCTGGCCATGTACGTCAGCGCCCCGCCCCCCCTTCCCCTCTGTCCGGGGCCCAGCTGAGCGGCGCAGCACGAGCGCCACTCAGCTGGGCTCAGTGAGAGCAGCGCAGCAGCGGCCATTTGGGGTCCCGCGCTCTCCGCGGACCCCAAACGGCCGCTTGCTGCCGCTTGCTCCCCCGCCGGAGCCCAGCTGAGTGGCACAGAGCGCTACGGCGGAAGGAGAAGGGGGGCAGGGCGCTGACGTACACGGCCGGGGGCATGGCTGTGTACGTCAGCGTTACAGACGCACAGACACTGGTCTACTATATATATATGATAATTACTCCCCAGAGTCATTAAAAGTAATGACTTCCCCAGTGCTTCCTGGGACTCTAAATCAATGTAGTATGTCAACATTAGGGGAGCCTGCCTCAGACTAATTTCAAGGCTTCCCTGTAGTTTGGATGTTCTATTTCAAAGTAGTTAGCTTGGCAGTTCTACCTTGAATCTTTTAAAGTTATTTTGGAATAATGTCTACGCTACACACTTATGTCAGAATAAGCTAAATACTGAGGGAAAACTGCAAATTTCCATTTGCTCTTAGTCTGCATTGCACTAGCTGGCTTCCAGCCCTAGTGATGGGCTCAGGGCTTTAGTCTCTGCCACAAGTCAGCC
The DNA here is from genome assembly GCA_019425775.1 of Rafetus swinhoei. NCBI lineage: Eukaryota > Metazoa > Chordata > Testudines > Trionychidae > Rafetus > Rafetus swinhoei. The sequence goes on from CM033432.1 coordinate 33,172, forward strand.
ATTCTTTCATGAATCCAATCCCATTGAGAACTGAAAAGAGAATGAGAGAAGACTTGTAAACTCACTTGTAATCTTGACCACCACTAGTGGTCAAAACACAGACATAAACATGTGCATCACCTAACTGCTGTTCACTGGAGACCCCTTCTTTATTCCTCTCCAGCTTATCCAGGTCCTAAAATGCTCATCATTTATAAGAAACTATGACCATCTCCACCTCACCACACCCTCAGTCCACTATACCCACACCCTACCCAGAATACTCTGGTCCTTGAGGGAAGTGATGATTGAGCAAGCAACTGGAGAACAATGTAATGATGTCCAGTGATTACATAGACAGCTGCTCTGTAGTTTGTCGTCCCTCCCTCCCTCTCCACATCGCTGTATTTCAAGGACAACGACCCACATGCAGCTACTACACCGTCATGAGAGCGCTCCTCAGCTCCACTGTCAATTGGAACAACAGTTGACTCAGATTCACTTCAGGCAGATGCTCCTCATCTAGCTGGAGCTCTAGAGTGGCTCCAATTGCCTACAGCAGGCCTCTGCAAGAACAGCAAATAACCCATGGAAGAACTATCACTGCCAAAAATGCTACAGCTGCATGAGACCTTCCAGTACCTGCCTCCCTCTCCAACCCTTTCCACAACATGGCCATTATGCTACAAGACACAGACTGAACACTGATGGATCAGTTAGCTGTAGCTCCCCACTGACATCAGGATTATGCCAAGAGTCCTGCTCATCTTCCATGCACTTAAGTCCAAGCCAGTAAGAATGCAAACATACCACACATGCCGCTTCCTCTCTTTTTTTGTTGTTGTGTTGGCAAACACGGATGCACCACTTCCGTGCATTTCAAAGGGGCAGCTGTGGAACCCGGGGTCAGCTGAGGACTCCCCAGCTGATCCCGGGCTCCGCGCAGCATTTCCCCAGCTGACCCCGGGTTCTGCACGGCATGACCCAGGGCTCTGCACAGCATGCAGCACAGCATGGAGCCCGGGGTCAGCGGGGAACTCAGAGTCCCCTGCTGACCCCAAGTTCCATTACTTTGAAATGCACAAGACCCGCCCTCTGGGCTTTTGTACATTTCAAAGGAGGAATGGGGAAGTGCCTATCGACTAGTTGAGTAGTCGATGGAAATTCCATAGACTACTTGACTAGTCAATTAACTGCATTTAACATCCCTACTTTGCATTAGTCACTATTTACCCCTTTAGTCTCTCCTTTTTTCGAGAACATTTATGAGACGTTTAATAGCAGTGGTCCAAATGCAGATCCCAAACGCATAACACTCATTCCTACTCTCCCCCTGTCATAACCATGAGGGCTGACCAGCAGCCTGGTGGCTAAGGGGTTAACCTAGCCAGGTATTTGGTCAGCCAATAACAATGCAGGTAGGGATTTCAAACTGGGACAAAGGAATTTTTAACTTTTCCCTCCTCTATCTGAGGCAGAGCGGTTTCTTCCAGGTAACGGGGAAATGCGAGGCCGTCTCTCTCTCTCTCCAAGAATAGTCTTTTCACAATATGTAAGTAGGGCAAAGTTTAGTTAACCCGTCAGGTTTTATTGTGTTATGGTTTGGGAATTTGGAATTGATGTCTGAGCTGTTAAAAGTTTTTTTTCCCTCTTTTGTAATGAAGCGTTCTAACCCAGGGAATTTTCCCTGAGTATACAAATTGGTGGCCCTTACCATCTAGCCACCTTAAACTTTTTATTATCAAAACAATACTACCGTTGCAAGCATAGTTATTTTCTTTTCTAATTAACCTGGTATTTGGTGTCCTAGTTTTAGCTGTAAGCTCTGTCTGTCTGTCTGACTGACTGGGAGTCAGCTACCACAGACTGCAGCTTGTTTTTCTCTTTTCTTTTTCAAGCTCTGTGGGGAAAATGAGCTTGAGGTACCCCTGAGGTTTTAGGGAGGAGGGTTCCCAAGTGATCTCATCCTGGTTTTCTTGGACTACTTGGGTGGTGGTAGGATATTCCCAAAATCTGGGTATTAGGATTTTGGGGGGAAGTTTTTGTACCACAGCCTGTAGAGATCAGGTTTTGGGATGCTTTTGTGGGCCCCTGCTCCTGCATTTGTCATGCCAGAGTGGGGAACAGCCTTGACACCCCTTCCTCCCATCTTTTAAGTGGAGTACGCGGCAATGTTTTTATGATGATCTAATGATATTCAATTGCTTGAATGCCCGGCCATTTGTTATAAAAAAGAGAGGGGTGGAGTGATTTAAGCATAATAAAGTCCATGCCCCAAAGGCAAAGCTGCGTCAGCTCAAACTCTGTTGCATTTAAGAGCTGCCTCTGGAGTTGAAATATGCTTAAAGGCCATGTCCTATGTATGAAATCCAGGGTTTCAAACTCAAGAGGGGGGGTTACTGCCCTCCTACCCCCCCTCAAACAGTGGTGATCTTGGCCCTATGGGTGTAGAAATGGGTGGAGAAAGGGCAGGGTTAGGAGTGCACATTGCCATGGGCTGGGGGTGTTAGAAGGAAGAGAAAGGAGGGGTTGAGGGATCCACAGGATGGAGGGGTGGACTGGAAGGATCAAGAGTGTGTTGGGATGGGGGCCGTTAGGGAGGAAAAGGAGAGTGGGTGAGGGGTCCTTATGTTTTGAAAGATGAATGGGGAGAAGGTAGGGTGAGGGTTGAGCTGGGAAGGTGGTTGTGATGGACCGGGCCAGGTCTGGGCACAGCTGAGGGCATCCGCTCAGGGCGAATTGCTCAAAACTCGGGGCTCCTTACAGCCCCAGACTGGAGGCCTTTCCCAAATAGGCCACAAACTGGTCACACCGAGTGCTTCAGGTGCCAATCTGGCCAGCTAGAAGCCTCACGAGCAAAACCCCTCTGACACCCCAGCTCTCCCTGAGCTACAATCAGCCCTGGCCTGCACACAGGTGAGGGGTTATAGAACCCAATCTCACCTACCCCAAACGGGTCTTTCTGGTCCCAAACAACCAGCCACAAATCCTCGGTCAGTTTACACTCTGGATCTTACCCACAAGATCACGCTGGGCCAATCCTTTAGAATCTAAAATCTAAAGGTTTATTAATAGAAGAAAGAAAAGCATGAGAGTAAGGTTGTTGAGGAAAATGCATTACATGCACCAATCACCGAGTTCTCGATGCAGGCTCTCAGCAGAGATGTTATAACTGCTATCTTAAAGGTCTCTGGTGTACATCCTATGTCAGGAGGGGTCAGCAACCCTCCTTGGCTATCTGTTCCTTGCAAGGCTGCATCTAGGATCAGTAGCAGAATTGAAGACAAGATGAAGTCTGCCTCATGGCACTTATATATCTCCTTGGTATCTTCCAAGTGGAGTAGGTCACATGGTCGAGTGACCTAGCTCTGTTTCATATGTCAGCAGCCGTTTTGCCCTGGCTGGGTTGCATGTTCCCAGACGCATTCCTCAGCTGTGTATTGGGCACCTTGAGAGCCATTGTCCCTGGAGCAGTGCTAATTAGCATAGTCATTCAATGGACAATCCTCCTTTACAACAGGCAGTGCAGGCCAGTATCAGCACAGACTCCATATTCATAACTCCACATACAGATATCATACAAGTACATGAGTAGCATCCACAGAATCAGTAGAACATAAGTTTTCATTTGACACCTCACATGACCCCCTTGTATAGACTTTGTGGCAAACCCCCCCTCCCCCATGGGTGCAGCAGTGATCTGGCTGCTCCCCTTAAAATTCAATAACGTGACACCCAGCCAAAACACCAGGGCCTCTACTTTCCTATTGCTTTGTTAAGAATTGAGGCCACTCCCTACCACCCACTGCTTGGACTTAAGGACAAAAGAGATTGTTTAACAGTTTAACTTTAAATTTCATTTGCCATTTTGTTGCCCAATCACTCAGTTTTGTGAGATCTTTTTAATGTGGATAAGTGTAAAGTAATGCACATTGGAAAAAATAACCCCAACTATACATACAATACGATGGGGGCTAATTTAGCTACAACTAATCAGGAAAGAGATCTTGGAGTTATCGTGGCTAGTTCTCTGAAAATGTCCACACAGTGTGCAGCGGCAGTCAAAAAAAGCAAATAGGATGCTAGGAATTATTAAAACAGGGATAGAAAATAAGATGGAGAATATCTTACTGCCCCTATATAAAACTATAGTATGCCCACATCTTGAATACTGAGTACAGATGTGGTCTCCTCACCTCGAAAAAGATATTTTGGCATTAGAAAAGGTTCAGAAAAGGGCAACTAAAATGATTAGCCTCTTCATATGGGACCCGTTCCAAACCCTTAAAGAGACTGGGACGTTTCAGTTTAGAAAAGAGGAGACTGACAGAGGTATATAAAATCATGAGTGGTGTGGAGAGGGTGAATATAGAAAAGTTATTTACTTGTTCCCATAATAGAAGAACTAGAGGACACCAAATGAAATTAATGGGTAGCAGGTTTAAAACTAATAAAAGAAAGTTCTTCTTCACACAGTGCACAGTCAACCTGTGGACCTCCTTGCCAAAGGAGGCTGTGAAGGCTAGGACTATAACAGAGTTTTAAAAAGAGCTAGATAAATTCATGGAGGTTAGGTCCATAAAAGGCTATTAGCTGGGGATAAGGAACAGTGGCCCTGGCCTCTGTTTGTCAAAGGCTGAATCGCTTGATCATTGTCTTCGGTCCACCCCCCCTCTGGCACCTGGCCACTGTCGGCAGACAGGCTACTGGGCTAGATGGACCTTTGGTCTGACCCAGTATAGCCATTCTTATCTTCTTATCAGTATCAGAAGCGCACCGATCGATGCGGGGCAGGTAGCTCCGCGGGAGCCAGTGCTTCTGGGGAGATGACTTAAAAGCCAGCTCCCCATGGGCACAGGCTCTCACCTCCCCCCAGCCCTTGCTGCCTCTGTGTTAGAGGCAGCAAGGGGGAGGGAGCGCGTGTAGTTGTTAGGATTAACCGGTAAACCCAGGCTTATCAGTTAATCGTTTACACGACTATACGCTAACATCTCATTCCCCCGAGTGTCACTGTTGCTCCATTACAGAAATGCTAAGTGCATTGCTGGGAGCGGGTACACCTTGAGAGGCCTCCAAGCTTACCCAGCTACATGGAGAGACCTTTTCTCAAAGGCCCAACTTCTGATGGGTTTGGTCCTCCTTCTGGGATGCCACCTGATGTGCTGGGATTTCACCGAGCCTACTTGCTCCACTAGCCTTGACTGCCTCTCCCTGTTTTGCTGACTTCGGCTCTCTGGCCTCTTGGAGCCCACACAGGCGGGGACGTACCAAATGTAGAAACACAGAGTCTGCAAACAGCTCTCTACGGTAAGGCATAGCTAAGTAATCGCCCAGCACTCAATTGCAGTTCCCCTCTGGAAAGTACACCCAAAATAATATTGTCTGATGCGAGAGAGAAATCACTACAATGCAAGCTCATACGTTTGCCCACTCCCTCAATGAGGAGCAACATATGCACAACTTCTCACACTCCCCTCCCGCTGTTAGAAATTACACAAACTAGATTTGATAAACAACAGCAATCTCTCAACTGTAAAAGCTAGATTTTAATAAACAAAACAAAATAAAGCACGCATACCGCATATGGGTGTAGGCATGGATGGAGGAAGGGCAGCATTAGGAGTGCAGGTTGTGGGCTGTGGGTGTTGAAAGGAAGAGAAAGGGGGGGCGGGACAAGGGACCCAATGGATGGGAGGATGGACTGGAAAGGTCTGGCGTGTGGGAGGGGATGGGATGGGGGTTGCTGGGGAGGAAGAGGAGAGTGGTTGAGGGGGTCCTTACATGTGGAAGAAGGGATGGGGGAAGGTAGTGATGGGGGTCCCATGGCAGGCGGGATGGGAGTGTTGGGGAGGGACTATAGATTCGTAAGGGAGGAAACAGGGCTGAAGGGTCCTATAGATGGGGGAAAGGTAGGGATAGGGATAGAGTGTGGGATAGGAGAGTGTTCTAGGGAAGAGAAAGAGGGGCTGATGGGCCCCATGAATGGAGGGATGTGCTGGGGTTGCAGGTTGCTCTGAGTGTTGTGGAGAAGGAAGGGAAACTGAGGGACTCCAGGAATAGGGGGTATGGGCTGGAAGGAAGAGCACTGATGGGGGTGCAGGTTGGGTGAGGAGGATGTTGAAACGGACTGTAGGAGTGGAGGGAATGGGTGTGCAGGTAGGGCTGAGGATGGCTAAGGAACGGAGGAAAAAGGGGGCCAAGAGTCCCATAACTGGCAGGATAGTTGTGTGGTGGGAGAGGGCGGGGTTGGAACTGAGGAGATCCCAAGGGACAGGCGGGCCATGCTATGTTGTATTGTCAGGCAGGGGCACAGGCTGTGATGTTCTAGTGCAGGGTCGGCAACCTTTTCAAACCAAAGAGCCAAACTACTGAACAAGTGGTCAACAAAAGCCATATACAAACGCCCAATTGCATGACTAATAAGTTGTATACTTTCAACAATTGTATATTTTTAATCATTAGTATTATTGATAATTAACAAGTCATGCAAACGGACATTCTTATATGACTTTTGTTGACCGCTTATGTCAATTAATAATAGCGACAATGTTTCATTTATCATTAATATTATTGATAATCTCAAAGGCTTTATTTAATGGGACTGCTGTTGCTGCATCTTTACGCGCATTTCTTTGAAGTTTACATCACAACTGGTCAAATCCAACTTCATGCACACGTTCCAGTCGTCTTCTGTCAATCTTATGGGAGGGGGTTGGGAATGTGGGGGTGCAGGAGTCTGGGTTGGGGTGTATGAGGGGCTCGGGGCAGGGGAATGTGGAGGGTTCAGGGGTCTCTGCGGCTTTTCTGCCTCTGACTCTCGGGGACCGAGGGGAAAGTTCACAGCTGTCTGCATCCTCCTCAGCCCTCCCCTGGGCAGGCAGAAGTGAGAGGGAGGCACAAGCTGAATGCTTTTCCCTCTCTCCCTTAGAGTCTGGGGAAGATGTAGAAGACCCGGTATGCCTGGCTGCAGCTCCCCCCTCCCCGCACCTTCCTGAAAGGGCACCAGTGTTAGGGGGGATGCCAGGGGCTGGGGCAGCCCTGGATGGAAAGGGGACACGCACACCCCTGGTCTGCTCCTTTCACTTGCCTGGCTACCTGCCGCTTAGCAAGGCAACCTGCAGGAGAGCCCCAGGAGCCCTGCTTGGCTGGGAGCAGCTGCAGCCGAATGTCCCAGCCCGCCGGCTTCTTGACGGAGCACTTTCCGGGGCGCACTGCTCCTGAGACCAGAGGTGAAAGGAAGCCAAACTAGAGGCCACAAAGGCATCCTCTTTCGTATCAGTACAGGACAGAGCAGCAAAACATGCCTGTCCTCTAGCAAAGAGGACAAATGGCCACCCTATGGGAACCGGAGCCTCCTGCTCCCCATTCTCTTAGCTCTGGCCTCTCCCTGCCTGGTTTCTCACTCAACCCCACCCCAGGGTGGAGGGGACCAGCTCCCACAATGCCTGGCCTGGGCTTTGTTCAGGGATCAGACCACAGGCCAATGCTCAAGGCCACAGGAGGAGGAACATCCTGCTCTGCTCAGCCCTGCCCCTCCCCCTGCAGGTGGGCACATCCCTGGTTGCGAAACTTGGTCCTGGCGCCCGCCAGGATGAGCTTGCGATGGGCTGGAACTGCAAGAGCAATGGCCACACGGCCTGGATGATGGCAGTGAACTCCTTGGCCGGGCTTTGCTCTGCAACGACACACGGCCTGGCTCCGACTGGCCCGGGGTCCCGGCCAAGCTGAAGGGCGGGGTCCCATGACAGCCAGGCCCACTGCTTGCAGGGGAGGGGAACAGCCCGGGTAGGGCTGGCAGCAGAGCAGGGCTTGGGCGGAAATGAGGAGCAGAGGGCTCACAGTGCTCTCGGAGCCTGGCCACGTGGACAGGGACCAGACAAGTGGGTGCAGCATCGCCGGCCCTGCACGCCGGGAGTCAGCCCCACAATCAGGAGACTGGCTTAAAAATCCCGAGATTTAACACATCCTGAACTGCTAGGCTCTGCTCTGCACCCTGCTCTCTCAGCCGGCGGGACCAGGCTTTCAAGCTCTTCTTTCACCCCGCCCAGGGTTAGCAGCAGGATTTCGCTTTTACAGGCAGCCGTGATACTCCCACGGCCCCAGGAGCTGGGGCTTGAAGACTCACGGAGACTCGTGACAAACATACTGAGAGTTGGTGACGCTGCAGACGTCCCTGATGAGCTAATTCCTCTCTTAGCCCTCAGCGAGAAGGGAGAAGCTCTGTGGCTGACTCCAGAGCCAGGTCTACTCCCTGCACGCGGGAGGGTTTGTGGAGCTGCCCCTGCCCTGGCCAGACTGACGCAACCGCAGGGAAAAGTGATTGTTTGTTTGGGAAAAATCAATCTAATGAGGAGACACTGAAAAATAACCATCAGCAGCCCAACAGGGGTCACCCTGGCCCATATCCACAAAGTTGTGTAGGCACCTAATGCCCTTGGGCCCATGTCTACCTGCTCGTGTCTGACAGGCCTCTGGGCAGCCTCCCGCTGGACCCCTAAGGTCTTGAAGGGCAGAGGCATTGGACCAATTCTAGTCATGGACCAAAAACAGAGGAGAAGGAATGAAAAGTCACAAGCAGGGAGCACAGAGAGGTTTGCAAATGAGCCTCGGGTCTGAGCAGAGGAACAGGCAGGCAGGTCCTGACAGCCTTAGAAATATCAGCATCATCATGTCTCCCTGACTTGCTGGAAGACTTGTTGGACTCTTAGATATTTATGGAGAAATTCCACCCTATCATTCGAGACACAGTATGGGTCAGTCTTTAATGGAGACATCCTTTCTCTCAAGTGTTGAGTGCACAATGGAGTTAAATGGGTGAAATAAAAACAAGCCTGGACCAATCGGACTAAAAATTCCTCCTTCGTAGTCATTTGGCTGTAAGTCCCCTGTGGTGCCCATAGAGCTCCAGTCAAACAAGACCTGACTTTCCACTGGAAAAGAAGCAGGAAAAAAAACAACTTACAAACTGTCTTCTGAACTTTTTATGTCAGAAGAAAAGGGGGAAATCCACAAAACCTTTCAACAAATCTACACCCCGCAAATCACAATCCCTCTTCAGCTGAGTTCTGATCCTGAAAGCGACGGCACCAGAAACTCAAGGATGTGCAGCAGAGGTGTCACGGATGCTAGAGATTGTATGAGGAAGGTGCCCAGATATTAGGGTGATGGGCCGCATGATGAAACCTTAAGATAGAAAGAGGGGCAGGCGCTTTGTGTGCTGCATCTGACTCCCTCTGAAGAGCGTGTTCAGAAACAAGGATAGCAAGTTTAAGCTGAATCCTGAAACAAACTGGCAGCCTACGTGCCGGGGATCTGAGCGCGACACCAGGGACTTGCTAGGTTTCATCCCAGCACCTTCCACAACTCACCTTTGCCCCTTCAGCTAAAGCAGTAACACCATTACCTCGAGCAGCCACTAGAAGGGATGTGGCATCGCTGTGCAAGTTCTAACCCCAACCTCTGGGCAGATGCTGCTTTCTGTGCAGCCAGGAGATCAGGGTCCTGCACAGGGCATCAGTGAGATAGTGGAAGGGCAGATCTCCACCAGGCGCAGGTACCAAAGAATGCTTCTCTCTGGGGATCCCCTGAACAATCCGCTCCCTAACCCTCAGCCTGCCGCTGACCGAGCAGCCCCTACCGCAAGCGGGGCTGGCCAGCGGCTGCACCGCAGGAAGGGAAATAAATAGGAGCATCAAGAAACGACTTGTAAGGAAGGGAAGCAAATCAAAGTGAAGGACACCCGGGACTGGGATAGAAGGGGGAGCTGCAGGTCAGGAATGGGGGGCACTGACAGAGCTTGGAGGGGAGCCCACGGCTGGGGGACTGAGGATGCCGGCACAGCTGGATGCTAGAAAATGGGCCAGATCCATTGGCAGCGGTACCACGGGGCCCGTGACCTGCCTCCTGAATTCCAGCTGCGTTCTAGGGGCAGGACTAACTCCGTGAGTCCCCAGCCGGCTCCTCCCAAGCTATCAGCGACAAAAGCCCATTTGCCACAGGCTGGACTGCACCACCAGGGGGCGCTACAGGGTCACAATCCTGGCGCAGCAGCAGAGCCACATGCGTGACCCACTGATACTTCACCTCTGGTGCCCCAGTCCTGGCCAGCTGCACACCCCTCCCCGGCTATTCCTGCCCTGGGCCCTCCTGAGCAAAACCCACCTGCTGTAACTCAGTGAGCCAAAGCCTGAGGGCACCACGGTCCCTCGAGGAGAAACCCTAAATCCACAAACCTCTATATTGTGCTCAGTCCATGGGCTGCTATTGTGTCGGGGCTCCCAGCCCAGCCTGGGCAACAAGGACTCTAGTGCCAGTTCTGATAACCCCCGCTCCCGCCCCACAGTGCCCATTTTCTAGCCGGGCTTGAGACCCCAGTGGCCATTTCTTAGGTAGGCCTGAGCCCTCACCCTCAGTGCTTGTTTCTACAGGGTCTCTTCCACCATTGCTGCCATCTACCCAGGGCGATGTAGCAGAAGGGAAGTCGGCAAGACTGGTGGAAAACTGGAGCAGCCAGAGCCCGCCCAGCTGCACTTTCCACATTACCTGGCTCCTGCTCATGGCGAGTGGATTCGGCCCTGGATGATCTGAAAAGAAGAGGGGCCGGGGAGCTGCATCACTGACCCTGGGCTGGGCCCCACGAGGCTCAGCCGTGGATGCCACGCTGCCCTGGCCACCGGCTCTGCCCCATGCCCACCAGGGAAGGGAACCAGCAGGCCGAGCCACACGCCACAGCAACCTCTGCTAGCCTTGGGAGGGCTGGGCCGGGCGGGCCGGGCTCCGCCCCGCACGAGGTCCATCTAATTAGGAGAAGAGGTGGGTTATGCAGGCATTAGCGAACATGTGTTACCTGGCTGGTCCCAGCTGACCCTAGAGGGGCCTAGACAGAGGAAGGTAGCGGGTTCTCTCCAGAAAGGCACGTAGACATTTCAACGACATCACCTCTCAGCCTTTCTTTGTAGACGTTAAACACACCGAGCTCAAGAGCTCACCAGAAGGCGTTTTTCTGCAGCTGTCAAAACATTTGTCTCTTTGCTGCCCCATCTCCAATTTTTCAAAATCTTTTTAAAATGTGGCCCCTAGAACAGGCTGCAGTGTCCAATCTCAGTCTCACAGATGCTGTGTCACTCCCTGTCCTACTCACTCTGCTGCTAAAGCCATATTCACCACAGCATCGCCCTGCGAGCTCCTGTCAAGTAACTCGCCTTCTCTTGAGCTCGATGTGTTTAGTAACATCTTCTCTCAACCTTGCTTTGTAGAAGCTAAAGTGTCTAAGTGCCTTCCTGGAGAGAACAAGTTGGGTATTAAAGGGCTGGTTAATGGTGCACAGAAAGGCAGAACAAGACCCAGAGGCTGGAAAGCGAAACCGACACATTCATCAGAGAAATAAGGCACAGATATTTCACAGTGAGGATGATTCACCACTGGAACTAACTACCAAAGCAAGTGATGGATTCTTCATTTCTTGATGTCTTCTAGTGAAGACGAGATGCCTTTCTGATATGTGCTTGGATCAAAACTTACCTGCTGGGCTATCCAAGGGGGCTGGGATATGCCAGGGTCAGATTTGATGCTCTAATGCAGGGGTCTCCAAAGTAGGGTGCACGCGCCCCAAGGGGTGTGCAAGACGATCCATTGGAGTGCGGGAAGAAAATTCCCCGGTGCCGGCCATGTACTGGGCATGGTGGGGCCGAGGGAGGTAGGGCTGAGGGAGCGCCTGTGTGGCGTGCTCAAACGCCACGCAACAGCTGAGAGGGGAGACGCCCGGCCGTGGCGTGACGTCACGGCCCATGACTTTAAAACCGCCCAGCCCAGAGTTGCACCGCGCGGCCCAGCACGTGGTCTGGAGCCCCGGAAGCAGCTGGGGCCTGGGCTGCGGGAACTTCTGGGGCCCGATCACAGACTCCAGCCCCGCAAATTGGAAGGTAGAAGGTGGGGGTGGGGTGGGGTGGGGGGAGGGGGAAAAATAGGGGAAAGGGGTGGAAGAGGAAGGGACTTGTGCTGAGGGGGGGCAGGTCAGGAGAAAGGGGAAGGCACCAATGGACAGGGTGGAGGAGAGACAAATGCCATGGGGCCAAGTGGAGACAATGAGGAAAAGGGCAGGAGGGGAGGTGTCAGTGGGAGGGGGGACAGGGTGATGCTGGGAGAGGAGAGGGTAAGGGCATTGGGGGCTAGAGGGGGGAGGAGGAGGTGCTGCGATAAGGCTTGAAAGAAGGGGTGGGCATGAGGAAGACGGAGATGGAGCAAGTGTTAAACCAAGATTTTCAAAAATAATATTTTTAGTGAGAGCAATGTGATTGAATATGCTTATTAATAATAATTTTTTTAGTGAGAGCAAAAAGGTTTTCTGTACCGTTAAACAATATTTTTAAAATAATTTTTTAAAATTTTATTTATTATTTCATCTTTGGAAACACCCGCAGGAAGGAACCAAAGACCCCAGGGTGAGGAGCAGCCCTGGTTTGGAAGGCTTAGCTGGAAAAGAAACAGTTTTAGGGTGAGTTTGTAAAGAGTTTCTACGCTAAAACCTCAGTACAATTAGCTCAAAATAACAGAAAATGCTGAGTTTGTAATCTATTTTGCTCTGACAGTTCTCACTTATTACCACTTACAGGCTTATATGCAGGGAGGTGCAAAGGGTGCAAATGAGAACCATGGGGGCCGATTCCGATCGACCGGGGGAAGGCTGGAGTGGCGCGCTGCCCGAGCTTCCCTTCCCCATGCTCTGGCTGGCCGAAGGCTGGGGCTGATTCCCCCACTTCCAAGAGCAAGGTCATGCCCTGCTCCTGTCCTCGCTCCTGGTGGCAGTGGCTGCTGCTCGTCAATAAATAAATAAATAAGTAAATAAATAAAAAGACTGGGCGAGTGGAGGAAGGCAGGGGACACCGGCAATGCTGGAGCTGGGGGCAGCGGGAGCCAGCCCTTGGGGCAGCAGAGGGGAGCAGTCAGGCTCCAGGCCTGTAGCAAAGAAGATAGGAGCCCGGTCACTGAATAACCTTCAGCAGTGGCTCTAACTGGGGAGAACAGCCACCACCTGCCAACTCAGTGTGGGGAGTTAAAGCATCTCTCCCCCAGGTGGAGCACAGGGCACCATGCCACACCCTTGCAAGGGGACAGTCCCCCCAAAGACAGGCTGGAGCAGGGATAGGAAAGAGGCTGCCAGCGGACCGGTTCCAGACCACCAAGCCAGTGGATCTATTCTCTGCTCTGAATGGCTGGGTGTGAGGAGGGAGATTCTCATGCTGTTCCCGCCCCGCAGCAAAATCTTTCCGCTCCCATTGGCCAATCTCTCAGTTTCCGGCCAATAGAAGCTGAGAATTTTTTTCCGGGAGCAGGGGCAATGTGGGAAGCCTTCTCCTCTTTCTCTGCACCTGCCCCTCCCCATGCCTGGAGTGGAGCAGTGAACAGCCTGCAGCAGACAGTCTGCCTCAGGTTTCTGCAGGTAAGCGCCTCCCAGACAGAGCCTGCTTCTGGCACCCCAGCCCCTCTCTCCCCTCTGACTTCCTGCCCTAGACCACCACCCAAACCTTCTGTACCCCTTTTCCCTTCTCCCAGGTCACAACTCCTCCCAGACCTTGCACCCCTTCTAAAGCCCCTCTCCCAGGCCAAAATCTTCTCCTGCACCCATACCCCACTAAACCCTGCACCCCAAGCCCCTGCCCCTCCTTCACCCAAACTCCCTCTCAGATCCCTCACCTCCTCCTGCATCCCAGTCCCCTATTTCAAGTTTCCTTCTGCACCCACCCGCCATCCCAGACTGCACACCCTCTCCACAGAAGTGCAGCCCTAGACCACTTGCCAAAATTTTGGAGTGGCCCCATTAACAATTATTGCCCACCCCTGACTAATCCCATGCTGAAAATATGGGACCACCGCTCATTTGGGACAGGGGAGACTCACGTTCAATTTCCCCTTCTGCTGGAGGAGATGAAAGCATTTCACCTTAGTCGGAGAGTGTCACGCTAGAAGGGACCAGCAAAGTATCTAGTTCAGGGGTTCTCAGGGGCAGGGGCAGGCCTGGCAAAGGAGATTTTTTTCTTTTAAAGAGCTCTGGCTGTCAGCTCCTGGTAAGTGGCACCCCCTGCAGAAGCCTGGAAGGTGGACACTAAGGGGAAAGCCAGAGCCCTGCCATTTGGATTCAGGCTGTCCTTCTTCCCCATTCTTCTGCCAATCCCCCACCTTGCTGCTATCTCGAGGGGCTGACAGTCGGGCTCAGGCTGCCAGCTTCCTGGGGCAGCAGCAACAGCACAAGGGTAAGGGTGGCAAAGGGGCATTGAGTCTGCTGTGAACTGAAAAGTGACATTGACAAATATCCATGTCACAATGCCAACCTTATTTCTGTATTGTTGCTGCTGCTGGGCTGCCTTCAGAGCTGGGTGGCAGCATCTGAGGGGCATAAATGACTACAGACACAAAGGGGGCTCAATCAAATATGATTTAAAACCACTAATCTCATCTAACCTCCTGTATATCACAGAACACCAGCACCCTGGCCCTAAAGCCAGAGTTAGCCCAAAGTACTACGTTTACAGAAGGCTAAACTATTACGTGGCATAGGCAAACGATAGACGAGACTGAGGAGTATCAGTAGTGCCTGAGACCCTTACAGTGGCAGGGAAATGATCAAAATACCCTGTGTCAAGGCTGTTCCCCACTCTGGCATGATTAATGCAGAAGTGCGGGTCCACAAAAGCACCCCAAAACCTGATCTCTACAGGCTTTGGTACAAAAACTTCCCCCAGAATCCTAATACCTGAACTTTGGGAAATAAAAACCGCTGCCACCACCCAAGTATTTGTAAGAAAAAAAAACTGGAGAGAGATCACTTGGGAAATCTCAGCCCTAAAGTAAAACCAGGATACAAAAATTAACCAATACTGGTTAATTAAAAAAAAGGTAGCATGATGACAGCCTTCCCCTGGCACTACTGTTACATGTTTCTTGGACTTGTGCTATTAGCACTATCCAACTGACATAACTAATGTCATCGACTAGTCACCGAACGACAAACACTCATCCTCCCAGTTTGTTCAACGCTATAAATGACCCGTCTCAGAGCCAAAGATTTAAGAAGATCAGCCCTTCACTAAGTGTCTACCAGCTCAATATCGAAGGTTTATCACGCAGTAAGCGTGACTACCTTGCCAGATCTCTGACAGAACATCATATTGATGTTGTACTTCTCCAGGAAACCCACTGCGAAGATGACTCTCACCTTAAGATCGCTGGTTATGACCTCATAGCAAGCATTGGTGTGGTTAAACATGGCATCGCCACCTATGTCAGAAGTGGCATTAAGAACACAACCAGCATATGTGAAAGGGAATATAAAGAAACAAGAGAAGCAGTGTTTGCAACCATCCAGATAGGTGGCTTGTGTACGTTTGTGATAGTGAGTGCTCCAAATTCAGAATGGCCAAACCCAGCACTTCCTAGTCTGACCCAGCCAGCACTCTACAGTGGCGACTTCAACAGCCACCGTATTGACTGGAGTTACCATACCAACGACAGGGCAGGTGAACAGCTGACAAATTGGGCATCAGCAGCAGATGTAGAGCTGCTCTTTGATTCCAAACAGCCAGCAACGTTCCTCTCTGCACGTTGGAACACAACTCATAAGGACTACCGCTCACTACTACAAAGGCTGTGCTTGAGCCATTCCCACAGAGTCAACCTCACCCAACGGGTCACCGAATTGGCCTGGAAATCCCTGTCATCAAAGCACTTCCAAGACCACGATGGAACTTCTGCAGGGCTAACTGGGAAAGTTTCAGAAAGGCAGTCGAAGATTGCATCCATCGGATAAAGCCGTCTCCCAAAAACTATCTGTGTTTTATGAGACTTATCAAGAAAGCGGCAAAGAAAAATATCCCGCGTGGTTTTTCACAAAGAGTATATACCTTGCTGGTCGTTCACTACAGAAAGACTAGTAAAGCAATATGAAAAGACCGGTGCTGCTGAGCAAGCCACAGCACTCTTAAAACAGATGGATGAAGAGTGCCTGGAGAGATGGAAAGGAACAGTGGAGGGGCTGAATTTCACACATTCCAGCAGGAAAGCATGGGCCCTGCTTCGTCATCTGGGAGCAGCTGTGCCACTAAAGCTATGACCACCAGTGGTAACTGCCAACCAAATTGCTTCCCATCTCCTCAGAACATCAAAGATGTCACCAGACAAAGACAGCAGGCAAGAGATCGAAAGTGAGTACACCCAGAACATCCAGCAATGCCCAGAATCCAGCATTTTCTCTGCTCCATACACAGAGGAAAAAATTAAAATAGCATTAGCGGCTTCAAAGAACAAGAAAGCCGCTTGTGTGGATGGAATATTCCCTGAGTTTTTTAAGAACTTAGGAACAAAGGGGAGGAACTGGCTGGCTGCACTCTTCACGTCTATCCACCAAACAAGCTGCCTCGTTACAGAATGGAAGGAAGCAAAGGTGACTGCAATTCTTAAGAATGGAAAACCACTGGATAGTGCCTCAAGCTACAGACCAATAGCGCTCCTTTCCACTACCAGCAAAGTGATGGAGCGAGCACTGTTGGCTTGTTTCTCTCCCACCATAGGGGCTGGGTTATTAAAAGATCAGTCTGGTTTTAGGCCAGGCAGAAGTATGTGCAACCAGGTGCTGGCCCTCACAACCACAATTGAAGCTGGCTACCAGGCAAAAATGAAGACTGGCATAGCTCTTGTCGATCTGTCAGCTGCATATGACACAGTGTGGCGCAAGGGATTACTATGCAAACTATCAAGGTTGCTTCAGTACCAGCCGACACTTCAGCTACTGACAGCAATGCCTGGCAATCGCCGGTTTCGTGTGCACCTCAATAATAGCATTAGTAGACCCAGAACACTGAATAATGGCCTCCCTCAGGGCTCCACACTGGCACCATCGTTAAAACACTGGAACAGCTTCTCTCAGGGCTCCACACTGGCACCATCATTATTTAACATCTATCTTAGTGACATCCCAAAAACTGGCTCTGCAATGTTTATCTGCGCAGATGTTAGCATCTGACTGACAGTTTTGAAAGATTGCGATTGTGCAGCCAGTGCAATAACATCCGACCTAGTGACCATATCCACCTACCTACAGAAGTGGCAGCACAAACCGAATCCAGACAAAACTGTGGTCACAGCTTTTCATCTAGACAACCGTAATGCCACTGCAAAACTTGATGTTGCTTTCTGTGGGAAAAAGATTGCTTACAAACCTCATCCCAAATACCTAGGCGTAACACTTGACCGTAGGCTCTCCTTTGTTTGTTCCAGATGGCATCGGAACAAGCCCAAGGAGAAACTAAAGCCAAAAATCAACCTTCCAAGAAAACTCGCTGCAACTAGTTGGAGAGCTGGAGCACACACTGTGAGGACCTCAGCAATAGCCCTGGTGTTCTGTTGCTGAATATTGCCTCCTGTGTGGTCAGAAAGCGCCCACATAAAGCTAGTTGACACTCAACTGAATAGCGCCATGCAGTGGTAACGGAAACTTTAAAGCCCACTGCCATAGAATGATTACCACCGCTGGCAAACATTGCCCCACCAAGCATTCATTGACAGGAGCAGGAATACAGTATTCTATGATTCTACAGACTATACCAACATATCAACTGCAGCAGCCAACCTCTTTCCATCCAGAAATACCTTGATCAGCCACCAACATCGCGTCTAAAATCCCGTAAGCCTCCCTGGCAGCGAGCAAAGAAAGTCACGGCCAATGTCAAGAAACTATGGTGAACTGAATGGCAACAAGTAGATGTCCCAAACAAACATCTTGTGTCGGATCCCACCTCTGAGCAGAAAGGCTTTGATCTTCCCCGGAGACTGTGGTGTGTCCTAAACTGGCTTAGGACTGGTCAGGGCAAGTGCGATTATCTACTGCATAAGTGGAATTTGTTGCCATTTCCACTTTGTGATTGTGGCAGTCCGCAAACTATGAGTCACATTGTTGTGGAATGCCCAACACAAAAATTCATTGGCTCATTGGAGGATATCCACAATCTAACCAGTGACGCAGTTGGCTGGCTGGAGAGCTTGGACATCCAACTTTGATGAAGAAACATATCATTGAATGTGACATTCGAAAGAGATTTAAAAAAAAAAAGAAACAAACTTATTATAAAAACAAAACCACAGTTACAAGCATAGTTGGAATGGTGTCACATTACTGGATTTTAAAGTGAGAAGCCACATCATTGCTGCCCATGGGGATGGGGATGGTGTTGGTCCCAAAAGTCTGTACAAAGGGGGTCATGTGAGATGTTGAATGAAAGCTTATGTTCTACTGATTCTGTATATGTTATTCATGTACTTGTATAATATATGTATGGAGTTATAAATATGTACTCTGGGTTGATGGTGGAAAATTCTCTGTCTGAGGCAGAGCAATGTGCCAGGAATGTTTGTTCAATGTCTATGCTAATTAGTGAGGCTTCATGGACAACAGATCTCTAAATGCCAGAAACACACCTGAAGGAATGTGTCTGGCTACCTGCAAACCAGCCAGGGCATAATGGCTGCAAGCATGTGAAAGGAGGATAGATTCCTGAACCATGTGACCTACTCTGGCCAGGAAGATGCCAGGACAGGTATATAAGTGCCATGTGGCAATCTCCATGTGGTCTTGAGTTCAGCTCCTGATCCCAGATGCAGCCTTGCAGGGAACAATGAGCTGGGAAGAACTGTGGACCCAGACTGACATAGGATGTACACCAGAGACTTTTAATATAGCAGTTGTAACATCTCTGCTAAGAGCCTGCATTGAGAACTTGGTGATTCGATGCATGTAATGTATTCTCCTTAACAACCTTACTCTCATGATTTTCTTTCTTTTAGTAATAAACCTTTCGATTTTAGATTCTAAAGGTTTGGCTCAGCGTGGTCTTGTGGGTAAGATCCAGAGTGTAAATTGACTGGGACCTGTGGCTGGTTTCTTGGGACCGGGAGAACCCATTCGGGGTAGGTGAGATTGGGTTTTAAAACCCCTCACCTGTGTGTTAGGGCCGGGGCTGATTAGGGCATATAGGAAGAGCTGGGGTATCAGTGAGGTTTTGCTCATGAGGCTTCTGGCTGGCCCGATTGGCAGCTGAAGCGCTCAGTGTGACTGGTTTGTGGCCTGTTTGGGAAGGGCTCCAGTCTGGGGCTGTAAGGAGCCCCGAGTCTGAGCAATTTGCCCTGAGCGGATGCCCTCAGCTGTGCCCAGACCTGGCCCGGTCCATCACAAATGGCTAGATGGTAAGAGCCACCAATTAATATATTCATGGGGGAATCTCCCCATGGGCCAAAACTTAGTAAAAAAGAGAGGAAAACCCATTTCTAATAGCTCAGACCACAAAGCCAAATTCCCAAACCAGAAAACAATAAAACCTGACGGATTTATCTAGACTTTACCCTACTTACACGTTATGAAGAGTCTTTTTCTTGGATACAGACATGTCTTCTGTCTCCCTCAGTATCTAGAGAGCAAAACTGGCTCAGAGACAAAGGATCACCCCTGATTAGCCATTCATTGACTCATAAATAGCTATTCCCTCCCTCTCTCTCTCCTCGCCCCACCTTCTGTACTAAATCTGATTTGTCAGTTTAATAATGTGCTCATTTTTTTCATTGTATTCCTTTGGTATATATGGTCATGCCAATTCTCTTCCAGAATATGATCTGAGGAAGTGGGTCTGGCCCACAAAAGCTCATCACCTATTTAAAGACTAACAAGATGGTTTAAGTGCTACATAGTTTTTCCTTTTGTTTTAGCAAGCTCAGACTAAAATGTCTACCTCTCTGCATCTCTATTGCCAGGTAGTTGGTCAGCCAATAGCAATTCAGGTAGGGATTTCAAACTGGGATAAAGGAATTTTTATCTTTTCCTCCTTTGTCTGGGTCAGAGCAGTTTCTTCCAAGTAACAGGGAGATGGGAAGGCTCTCTCTCTAAGAAAGACCTCTTATATTTGTCCTACTTACAAAGTTTAGATAGCCCATCAGGTTTTATTGTTTTCTGGTTTGGGAATGTGGATTATCTGAGCTGTTTTAAAGATAAAAAAACCCCACCACTTTACTTTAGTTACAAAAGGAAAACACTTTACTGAGCCCAGGAGTTCCCTAAGTATCTAGATTAATTGGTCTCTCTTTTCCATCTAATCACTATGCTTGCAACTGTAGTTTTGTTTTGATAATAAAAGTTTGTTTTCCTTTTTCTAATTAACCAGTATTGGTTCATTTTTGTGAACTGGAAGGTTTGTCTGTGTCTGTCTGACTGTCTGGCGAAGGAGTCAGGTACCACAGACTGCAGTTTGTTTTCCCCCAAAGAGCTTGAAAAAGAAAAGAGGAAAAGAGCTTGAGGTTTTAGGGAGGAGGTTTTAGGGAGGAGGTTTCCCAAGTGATCTCTTCCCTGGTTTGCTTGGAATACTTGGGTGATGGCAGCAGATATTCCCCAAAGTCTGGGTATTAGGATTTGGGGGGAAGTTTTTGTACCAGAACCTGTAGAGACCAGGCTTTGGGGTGCTTTTGCGGGGCCCCCACTTCTGCATTTGTCGTGCCAGAGTGGGGAACAGCCTTGGCATACCCAGATAAGCCCAGTGAGTGGCCCGCACCCACTCACTGCAGAGGAAGGCCTCTGAGGTCACTGCCAATCTGATTGGGGGGAAATTTCACCTTGACTAACATGTGGTGGGCATGTGAGCAAGGACTCAGAGGCCTGGTCTTCCTGTCCTATATCCCATTTCCAGCCATGGCTATTCCTGGTGCTTGGATGAAGATTTTTAAAATGGAAACACCCCGCAGAATATTCCCTTCCTGACCCTGTAAGTAGCTATCTGAAAACCTGAAGCATCAGCCTTTGTTTATGCCCTAGCTCCCTAAAAGCTATGTCTAGACTGCATTCTATTTTCAAAAAAGGAATAGGGAATTCGCGTATCTTTTTCCAATCTCACTTTCGAAAGAGGATCTTTCAAAAGTGAAAGTAGTTTGGACACTTTTTTAGAAAAACGCTCTTCCTTTAAAAATGAGGTTTATGCAGCCACAAAAGGTAGACAGTCCATGGTAATGAATTGATGCATATGGTAAGTTGAGATCAATGAGATACTGACCTATTGGAAAAAGACACTTCAACACTAGTAAGGTGAGTATAGGGGTTGGCGCCCTCAGCCTACAAAAGGGTTCACCATCGGGCCCAAGTCCCATACCCCCTACGTCTGTTATCCCTCACTAAGACACCCCGTTTGTTCCTTATCCCCGTGCCCTCACCCAGAGTAGCTGTGCTCCCGACCAACGCTCGAGTCAATCACTCCGCGGCTTCTACAGCATGTCACCACGAATAGCGCCTTTCCCGGCAGTGCGGGAGGGGGCCTGGGCCTGCCTCGCTCCAGGCCCCAGCCCAGGACCCTAATGGCAGGAATCCTTGTTCCTGTCTGGTTGGTGGGGAGTGACCCTTAACTCACCAACCCGCAGGCTCCGACTGCCCCATCCTGAGCTACTTCCTCCCAGCAGTGCCTCTCACTCCGGCGCCTCGTCACGCTGGCTGCCTGACCTCCTCCGTGTTCAGCCTCGGCCTTTGAATTGCCCGCGCAGGCCAGGCCTTGCTCTTCCTCTGCCCCCACTCTCTGGGGCGCTGGGGACGCGCCAGTCGGGCCTATGCATGCGCTGGGCACTGACAGCAGAGCAGGCCCTGCATGGCCTGCGTACAGGGGCGGCCTTCTTGCCACTGAGCGCCTCAGGTCCCCCCTGGTAAGTGCGGGTGCCGGCGAGCCCCAGCGGCAGGGGGTTCGCCACCCCGTCACAGTGAGGAAATACAAATGCGGAGTAAAGGAAACATCCCCTACTGAATATGCATCAAACACAATGTCAGTGTGTCATATGATACAAGTGGCATCCCACCCTAGGGGCAGTAGGAGAAGGAGAGACCATCTTCGGGAGTATATGGTATGGAAATAGAGATACACATTTGCCACAGTCACACACACCCCAGTTTCAGAAGATAAATAGCGAATGTACACTTGGAAATATAGTTTATTAATACAAGAGTGTACACAATAGTGTGAGTGTTGCATCTGTGCACATCAGGGTTCCCAACCATAGAACAACTGAATACTGGGCCTGATCCTGGGACAAAGGAGCTGTCAATCGTAACGGTGGTAACTGAAATTCATAAGCAATCTTAGCTCAGGCAACAGTAATCACTTGAGACACGCAGGTACAATTCTGTAATGGAGCAACAGCGACACTCGGTGGCCACTCGTGATAATACAAGTTGCAATTCTGTAATGCGGCAACAATGACACTTGATGGCCAATTAAGAACATCGAACAGTCCATACTGAGTCAGACCAATGTTCCATCTAGCCCAGTATCCTGCCTTCCAACAGTGGCCAATGCTAGTGAACAGAACAGAGAATCATCAAGTGATTCCTTTCCTGTCATCCAATTCCAGCCTATGACAAACAGAGGCTAAGGGACACCATTCCTATCCATCCTGACTAATAGCCTATCGATGGACCTAACCGACGTGAATTGATCTAGTTATTTTTTGAACCCTGTTTAAGTCCTGGTCTTCACACCATCCTCTGGCAAGGAGTTCCACAGGTAGACTGTGCACTGCATGAAAAAAAAACTTCTTTTTGTTTGTTTTAAACCTGCTATCTATTAGGATATGTCTACACTAGCCCCCCCTAGTTCGATCTAGGGAGGCTAATGAGGGCGACTCGAAATTGCAAATGAAGTGTGGCATTTAAATATCCCGCGCTTCATTAGCATGTTCCCGGACGGTCGCCATTTTAGAAATTGACTAGCCGGTAACTGCCGCGTCTGCGTGGCAGTGAAGCAGATTCAATTAAAGCCCTAACTCGCCTGTTATTCCTCCTGCAATGAGGTTTACCAGCTAATTCGAGTTAGGGCTTTAATTCAGAAGCCCGTTTCACTGCCGTGTGTAGATGCAGGCAGTTACTTCGGGCTAGTCAATTTCTAAAATGGCGACCGTTCGGGAACATGCTAATGAAGCACGGGATATTTAAATCCCGCGCTTTATTTGCAATTTCGTCACCTCATTAGCCTCCTAGATCAGCTAGTGTAGACATACCCTTAGTTTCATTTGGTGATCCTGTCAGGGCTGTTCCCTACGCTGGCACTCTGAATGCAGAAGATGAGGGCCTGCAAGAGACTAAAAAATACCTTGCCTCTATAGCTCTGGTCATCTACCAGTAGATTCGGATCAACTGGTCGGTTGCGAGGGCACGGCCAGTTGATCACAAGACAGTGTTCCCAGCCCTCCTTTGATCTCCCCGCAACAAGGAGCTCGTATTGGCACTACAACCTCCCACAAAAATGGAATTAGCTCTGGCTTCCTGCAGCATTGGGGGGGGGGGGCAGAAGTCCTGCAGCTCGATGCCAGATCAGGAACTGGGTTTAGTGCAGAGCCACAGGACTTCCCCCCACACCGCAGGAAGAAAGGAAGGCGGCAGTACGAGGAAGGAAGGAAGACAAAAAGTGCATGCTCCTCCCCTGCCCACAATAGCATGCGCTTTCTTGTCTTCCCTTCTTTCCCTGTGCTCCGGAGAGGGTGGTGGTGTTTAAGATGGCGGCACAGGATCTGGAGCAGCTGGATTTTTTAAAGGAGATGCATGTGTAGTTCTTCCAGCATTGCCCACATATCCTACCCCAGAGAGCCTCGTCCCTGGAGACACCCATGTATCGGCCAAAGCTGCCCCTGCCCCCTCTCCCCTGACCAGACCCCCACCAGCACCCTAGCCCCAGGCCAGACCCCCACCAGCACCCTGGTCCTAGGCCAGACCCCCCACCTGCACCCTGCTGCTGCTCCCTGGCCAGACACCTACCAGCATCCTGCTCCTGCCCCCTCCCTCCTGGCCAGACACCTACCCCCAGCTTGCTCCTGTAGCCTACTTTCCACCCAGATTCCGCATCCCCGTCCCTATCCCACTCACTGGCAGCTCTGTCCCACACACTGGATCCCTCATTTTGGCCCCACCTCAGCGCACAGAGGGGCCCACAAAATCCACTAAACCTGGAACCCCAGAACAGTTAATCAGGCCTGAGGCCTTGAACCTCAGTCCTACCTATCCTTCCCCGCCTCCCATGCCAGGGGAGTGAGGTGTCTCAGTTGGGGCCACATCAGTGAGGCTGGGGGGAGTTTGGAGGGGTTGTTTTTTTTGCATCTCACTCCCCACCTGATTTTTCTGTGGGACGGTGGCTCTGACCCAAAACAGGTTCCCTGCCCCTCCCATAAATAAAGACAATGCTGAAACATTTTGAGTCTGACATCAATTTTATATAAAATATTAAGCCTGGCCAACAAGCCCCCAATTGGGACCAAGCCCACATCTGGTGGCTGCATCATAACACTCCTGCACACACACCCCACAGACCTCAACCCTGAGCCTGTCATTCACCTGAAACCCCTGCCCTGAGCCCCTCACATCCCCAAACTCCTGCACTCCCACATCCCCAGCCTTCTGCCAAAACACTCCTGCACCAGCCACACACACTGCAAATCTGTGCCCATCATATTCCCAACCCACCCTGCCCTGAGCCCCTCATACATCCCAACCCAAACTCCTACACCCCACTCCCCAGCCTGGAGCCCCCTTCCTGAGCCAGCAGCCCCTTCTCTGCCTCCTCCTGCACCCAATTCCCTCCCAGAGCTTGCCTCTCTCATTCCTTCCTGCACCCAAATCCCTCATTCCCACCCCAGAGCCCACACCTCCTGTTTCAACCCAGTGAAAGTGATTAAGGGCTGGGGACAGCAAATGATGGAGAAAAGGGAAATGGCGAGGGTGGAGCCTCCAGGAGAGGTGGAGTCTTGGGGAACGTATCGGGTAGGTCTTGGCTTACCCTGACATTTAAAAAGTGATCTTGGGTATAAAAAGTTTGGAGACCACTGCTCTATAGGCTTCTGCTTAAAAGCTCCTCAAGGTCACAGATCCCCTGGCCTTGGGAGGTAGCTGACACCACCACGTGAAACAAAATAAACCCCTTTCTTCTTGAACCCAGGAAGAAAGCAGTTGGGCTTCTTCCAGAGGGGTACCCCCAAGCTCTTTTACCACAGGAGAGCTTAGAAAAAAAACCAACAAACTGCAGTCTCTGGTAGCTGACCTCTGTCCTAGGCATGCATCCACAGATCTCCTGTTACCTTCCAGGACACAAGAATCAAATCATCATCTTAAAAAAGGTGGTTTTTATTAACAAAACAAAAAGATATACTTGATCAAGCATACTTGGTTGCTAGGTGTTACAGAGCAACTAAGAAAAGAACAGACCAAAACTACAAAGAACCATGGCTCTTTGTAGCTTAAATGCTGAGTCGGAGGTGGGGTGGAGTCATGGATTCACACCAAGAAGTTTAACCAAACAACAAAAAATACCCTGATCATGAGTAAATACACATTTTCCCTTATTTACTCACGATTCCTTCATGGTTCAGTCCACTTCCATGCCCCTGAATTCCTTGGAGGCATGGTGGTCCTGTCTAGGTTTAAATCATTCTGTCTCCCAACTCCTGGCTTAACACACACACAAAGAAAGCAGGCAAGGTATCTATATACAATTCAAATTTCAGCTCAGTATCTCCATTGGTTCTGGCTTTTTGCCAGTTAGTCGCCAGGTGCTGAGCAGCACTCCTCCTAGCCATCACAGACCCCTAGTTCCTATGTTATGGGAACAAGTACATAACTTTTCCTTATTCACTTGTTCTACACCAGTCATGATTTTTCCCCCCACCCCCTCCCCGAGGTCATGATAGCCTCCTCTTTGCTCATTTGAAAAGTCCCAGCTTTTTTAATCTCTCTTGATATGGGACCCGTTCCAAACCCTTAATCATTTTGTTGCCATTTTCTGAACCTTCTCCAATGCCAATGTATCTTTTTTTGAGACGAGGCAACCACATCTGTATGCATTGTTCAAGATATGGGCATACCATGGATTTCTATAGAGGCAATAAGTTATTCTCTGTCTTATTCTCTATCCCTTTTTAATTATTACTAACATTCGGTTTGCTTTTTTAACTGCTGCTGCACATTGAAGGAATGTGTTCAGAGAACTATCCACAGTGACTCAAGAGCTCTCTCTTGAGTGGTGATAACTAAATGAATCCCCATAATTTCATTTTATTTTTTCCAATGTGCATTACTCCATGCCATTTTGTTGCCCAATCAAGTAATTTTGTGAGTTCCTTAAGAACAAAGCAGGCGGTGAAGAGCTTCTAAACCAGTGGTCTCCAACCTTTTTAAGCACGAGATCACTTTTTGAATTTAAGTGCAATCCAAGATCTACATCATATATAAATACCCTTGCCCCGCTTCCTTCCTACTCCTTCTCCAAGGCCCCGCCCCTGCTCACGACCTCCTCCCTCTCTTGCCCATCCTCACTCACTTTCATCAGGCTGGGGCAGAGGGTTGGGGGCACAGGCTCTGGTCTTGGATTAAGGGATTTGGAGTGTGAAAGGGGCTCTGAGCTGCTCTCAGGGCAGGCAGTTGGATGTAGGAGGGGGTTCTAGGTGCAGGCTCTGGGAGGGTGTTTGGATGCAGGGGTGCTCAGAGCTCGGATAAGGGCTTGGGGTACAGGAGGGGGTTCATGACTGGGGTAGAAGTTTGGGATGTGGGCTCCATCTGGGCACTGCTGCTGGCTCCTGGGTGGTGGTGCAGTGGGGCTAAGGCAGGCTCACCGTGCCCTGGCCCTGAACCACTCCCTATAGCAGCCAGCAAACGCCATCCCTGGTCCGGTTGTGCCCCCTCTCTGCTCTGTGGAGAAAGGATACAGAATGGGAGAGGGGACACCCTGACATCAGCACCACTCTTTCCCCTCCCCTGCCCTGCACAGAAAGCAGGAGACTCCCAAGGGGAGGGGCAGCTCCAAGGCAAAGGGCAGGAGATGCACAGCAGTGGGGGGGAGGGGCAGCTGAAGTGTAGGCACTTGATAGTCTCTTGGCCAAACCAGTCAGGATCACCTGTCAGAGGCTCCAAGATCTACCAGTAGATCCCGATCTACTGGTTGGTGACCACTGTTCTAAACTATCTTGAGCAGTTTAGTATAATCTACAAATTTTGCCACCTCACTGTTTACCACTTTCTCCAGATCACTTATAAATCGGTTGCATGGTATTTGTAGTAAGATGAGGGGCCTGAAACAAAAGTCCATGTAGCACAAGCCTGAGCAGGGCCAGCCTTAAGTCAATTCGGCCGAATTGGGCCCCGCACCTAAGGGGGCCCCGCGCCCTGCACCCGGAAGTCGGCTCCCTCAGCTCGGCCGGCTGGGCTCCCCGCCCTTACCTGCGCACATCATCTTTGTGATCTAATATCACAAAAGAAAAAACAGTTTCTTGCCATTTCAACCAGCAAGGACATTGTCTCAACGACTTGATTACCTGCATCCTGCTTCAAAGGCCTTTTAAGACTACACTTGAAAGGGAATCCTCTGAACTATCATTCATGCTTAAATTCGACACTTTACACTCAAGTTTGAATAAAGACTCTAATTATCTTACCCATTACAAAGATAGCTTCCCCAATTATCACCTCTAATATCATTAGCTCACAGACATTTACTTTCCCCCTCCCCATCCGCCTTCTGTTCTGAAATTTGATTTGTCCTTTTCATACGTGTTCATTTTTTTAAAATTGTATCCTTTGGTATATATGGTTGTGACAATTTTCTTCCACTATTTGATCTGAGGAAGTGGGTCTGGCCCACGAAAGCTCATCACCTAATAAACCATCTTGTTAGTCTTTAAAGTGCTACATAGTCCTGTTTTTTTGTTTCAGCTACACCAGACTAACATGGCTACATTTCTATCACTATCTAACTGAAAGTCACAGAAGATGGAAACAGACTCTATACCACCAGAAATAAAACCTATTTGGGAGTCCTCAATTATATCTGACACTTTACATCCAGTGTTTAAAGGCAGAGCTGACTAGAATCAATTGAGAGTCCTTGTCTTGTCTCCATGATCGCTTGAGCAAAAATCATTGATAAAATCTTGTGTAGACTGACCTTGGACTCAACATGCAGGCAGTGTGTTGAAGGGCAGTGCAAAGGAGGCAATGGTGGTGAGGTACCATATTACCTAGTGAAATCAGTGGTGTTGAAATCACTAAGGACTGGAATTTGACCACAGAACTGACACTTTCTTAACAAAGACTCCATTTTTGCTATTAAATCAATGTAACAGAAAACTGCAACGCTCTCTGGTAACTTTTTAAAAATCAAACTTTAAACTTTATTGAAAAAATTGGATAGTTTGCAATTGAAAATATTTGACCTACACTTAAGGCAACTGATTTAATTTTGTGTAAAATTTTGCATAATAAAGGATGGCTTTTTTTTTGAAAATGTTCAACTATATTGATATACATTTTGATCCAATCTACTTGTGATGTGATATTTGTGTGTGGTTGTGGTTTGGTGTGTGTGGTTTTTTTTGCTCAACAAAAAATCCTGGGTGTGGGGGCACCAAAACGGTTCGAATTGGGACCCGCACTTCCTAAAGCCGGCCCTGAGCCTGAGGCTTTGCTAACAATGGACATAGTATTCTATGATTCTAGGACTGGAAGGGACCTCGAGAGGTCATCGAGTCCAGTCCCCTGCCCTCATGGCAGGATCAAATACTGTCTAGACCATCCCCGATAGACATTTATCTAACCTACTCTTAAACACTGGAATAAATTGCCCAGGGGAGGTTGTGGAATCCCCATCTCCGGAGATATTTGACTACCCTGACAGTTAGGAACTTTTTCCTAATGTCCAACCTAAACCTCCCTTGCTGCAGTTTAAGCCCATTGCTTCTTGTCCTAGCCTCAGAGGCCAAGATGAACAAGTTTTCTCCCTCCTCCTTATGACACCCTTTTAGATATCTGAAAACTGCTATCATGTCCCCCCCCTCAATCTTCTCTTTTCTAAACTAAACAAACCCAATTCCTTCAGCCTTCCCTCATAGGTCATGTTCTCTAGACCTTTCATCATTCTCGTTGCTCTTCTCTGGACCCTCTCCAATTTTTCCACATCTTTCTTGAAATGCGGTGCCCAGAACTGGACACAATACTCCAATTGAGGCCTAACCAGCGCAGAGTAGAGCGGAAGAATGACCTCTCGTGTCTTGCTCACAACACACCTGTTAATACATCCCAGAATCATGTTTGCTTTCTTTGCAACAGCATCACGCTGCTGACTCATATTTAACTTGTGGTCCACTATAATCCCTAGATCCCTTTCTGCCATACTCCTTCCCAGACTGTCGCTTCCCATTCTGTATGTGTGAAACTGATTGTGCCTTCCTAAGTGGAGCACTTTGCATTTGTCTTTATTAAACTTCATCCTATTTCTCTCAGACCATTTCTCCAATTTTTCCAGGTCATTTTGAATTATGACCCTATCCTTCAGATTAGTCACAACCCCTTCCAGCTTGGTATCATCTGCAAACTTAATAAGCGTACTTTCTATACCAATATCTAAATCGTTGATGAAGATATTGAACAGAGCCGGTCCCAAAACAGACCCCTGCGGAACTCCACTTGTTATGCCTTTCCAGCAGGAATGTGAACCATTAATAACTATTCTCTGAGTACGGTTATCCAGCCAGTTATGCACCCACCTTATAGTAGCCCCATCTAAGTTGTATTTGCCTAGTTTATTGATAAGAATATCATGCGAGACCGTATCAAACGCCTTACTAAAGTCTAGGTATACCACATCCACCGCTTCTCCCTTATCCACAAGCCTCGTTATCCTATCAAAGAAAGCTATCAGATTGGTTTGACATGATTTGTTCTTTACAAATCCATGCTGGCTGTTCCCTATCACCTTGCCACTTCCCAAGTGTCTACAGATGATTTCCTTAATTACTTGCTTCATTATCTTCCCTGGCACAGAAGTTAAACTAACTGGTCTGCAGTTTCCTGGGTTGTTCTTATTTCCCTTTTTATAGATGGGCACTATATTTGCCCTTTTCCAGCCCTCTGGAATCTCGCCTGTCTCCCATGATTTTCCAAAGATGATAGCTAGAGGCTCAGATACCTACTCTATCAGCTCCTTGAGTATTCTAGGATGCATTTCATCAGGCCCTGATGACTTGCAGGCATCCAACTTTTCTAGGTGATTTTTAACTTGTTCTTTTTTTATTTTACCTTCTAAAATTACCCCCTTTCCACTAGCATTCACTATGTTAGGCATTCCTACAGACTTCTCGGTAAAGACCGAAACAAAGAAGTCATTAAGCATCTGCCATTTCCAAGTTTCCTGTTACTGTTTCTCCCTCCTCGCTGACCAGTGGGCCTACCCTCTCCTTGGTCTTCCTCTTGCTTCTAATGTATTTATAAAACGTCTTCTTGTTTCCCTTTATTCCCATAGCTAGTTTGAGCTCATTCTGTGCCTTTGCCTTTCTAGTCTTGCCCCTGCATTCCTGTGCTGTTTGCCTATATTCATCCTTTGTAATTTGTCCTACTTTCCATTTTTTATATGACTCCTTTTTTATTTTTAGATCATTCAAGATCTCGTGGTTAAGTCAAGGCGGTCTTTTGCCATATTTTCTATCTTTCTGACACATCGGAATAGCTTGCTTTTGGATCCTTAACAATGTCCCTTTGAAAAACTGCCAACTCTCCTCAGTTGTTTTTCCTCTCAGTCTCGATTCCCATGGGACCTTACCTATCAGCTCTCTGAGCTTACCAAAATCCGCCTTCCTGAAATCCATTGTCTCTATTTTGCTGTTCTCCCTTCTACCCTTCCTTAGAATTGTGAACTCTATGATTTCATGATCACTTTCACCCAAGCTGCCTTCCACTTTCAAATTCTCAATCAGTTCCTCCCTATTTGTTAGGATCAAATCTAGAACAGCTTTCTCCCTGGTAGCTTTTTCAACCTTCTGAAATAAAAAGTTGTCTCCAATGCAGTCCAAGAACTTTATATTAGCTTAACTTGGCGAATATAAAGCAAAGCTGTGAGCAAGAGTCAGGCCTCTGCTCACAGAACTTGGCACAAACAGGGCTGAGAGTGCAAAATACTAACTGGTAATAGGCCCGGGTATACTCCAGTAATTGGTACTGGTCATAAGTGGAAAGCACAGTCCAAAAGGATAGTACCACCACCTCATTAAGAAAGACCTTGTGACACACACTCCCCACAGATATCGACCCAGGTCTAGGAAAGGGTCTACAATGACAACATGATGGGTAGAGATGTTCTAATCAAACCACAAGGTGCAGGGTGTTGGGTGGTATCTAAGTAGTGTCAGAGGGTGACAACCTGACATGTCAGGAGTGATGTGTAACTTGTTTGTACCTGTATATAAAGTGTTGTCGTGGAGGAGCAGTCTTTGTCCAGCCTAGGGAGCAATGGGACCTCCCACTGACTGAGCTGAGTCCACTGTTATGGGTATGTATACGTAGTGGTTCAGTTGTTGTCCACCAACAACTATTACTGCACTTTGCTTAACAATAACCTGGCCAGGCACCTTCGAGCCTTATCTGATTTGTGGTCTTTGGGGGCTCTCTCAGAGCCTACTGTGTTGACTAATTGCTCAGGTCAAAACGGCGCACACGATTGAGCTCACATGCAGCCTTCTGGTGATCATCGCTGATGAAGCAGGAGACCTATTAGGAAAGCACCCAGTAAATCCTGACCTACTACAGGACTGACTGGTCCCAGGATGGATCCTTGGGGGACACCACTAGTTACTTCTCTCCATTCTGAAAACTGACCATATTCCTACCCTTCGTTTTGAGTCTTTTAACCAATTGTCAGTCCATGAGAGGACCTTCTGTCTTATCCCATGACAATCCGCGGTAATACCTGAACAATTCTCTAATAGAGCAACAGTGACACTGGGCGGTCTCTCAGGGTAATGCACACAGCAGTTCCCTTGGGGCAAGAGTGACATCGCATGGCCACTCTCAGTATGCACAAAGCATTTCTATCCTCAAGGGACAGAGAGCCACGGAGACCAGTTGGGCAAATGCACAGATCAGCTCCTCCTGGAGCAGCAATGACAGCAGGTGGCCAGAGTGAGGAATGCACACTGTATTTTGATAAAGAAGCAGTGTGATTACATCCGTCAGAGTAACGCACAAAGTATTTCTGCCACAGTGCTGCAGTGACACCTGGTGACCAGTGTGGGTAAAGCACAGATTGTGTATTATCCTACCTGGGGATGGGGAGTCATTGCTGTGCCAACAGAATCACAGAACCACCTGCCCTGGAGGAACTGTGACAGGCCACGGCCAATAGGGCAGCGCTAGTCCCTTCCCCATGGAGGGCCACGCTGAGGTGGCATAGACCGAAAATCGTGGCAGCCGCATTTCCAGTCCCCCAACTGCCTGCTCCCCTCTGTGGCGCTTCCTTAGTGAAGTGTAAATCCTGCCTCTTCCCCTCAGGGGCTCTGACTTCCAGCCTCTGTCCTGGTGAGAGGCCAGAGTCAGGCAAAGCAGGACAGCTGCTGCGCCAGGCAGTGCAATGATGCAGGCAGGCCCAATGCTCCCCCACATTGTCCTTGTGCTGATTGTGGTCCTGAGACCGTGGCTCCTCCTCACTTCCCTGCCACTCTTCAACTGCCCACAGAATGTCCGAGCCACCCAGGTGGCTGTTTGGGGCCAGCCCAGCCCTTGGGGAGCAGTGACCACAATGGGTTAGGACCCAGGAGTCCCCACCCCGGAGCAGGTCAGTCTGGAGTGCTGTGCAGAGCCCTGGACCATCCACATGTCATGAGTGCTGCAACCCGGTGAGTGGGGACAAAGGCCAAGCGCTGCTCTCAGACCCCTGACTGTACTCTACTGAATGTGGACTGCTTCCGATAGGCGCTCTAGAGTGGCCTGGCCAGGGAAGCTCCCCCAGTGATGTAAAAGGAGGACACTTGAGGACTGAGCATCTCTTCTTAGAGTCAAGTTGCTCTCTGCAAAGTTACCGAATTCAGGAGGACTCCGTAGCACCTGACACTTCACAGAGGACTCCCCAAGCTTACCCGGTTACACGCAAAGGCCTTTACACAGGGGCCCAACTTCTGATGGGTTTGATCCCCCTCCTGGGATGGCACCTGCTTTGCTGGGATTTCACTGAGCCTACTTGCTCCACTAGCCTGGGCTGCCTCCTCGTTTGCTGACTTAGGCTCCCTGGCCTCTGGAAGCCCACACAGACAAGGAGGAACGTGCCAGGGGTAGAAACACAGAGTCTGCAAACTGCTCCCTACGGTAAGCCTGACTAGGAAATTGCCCAGTGCTCAAGTGCAGTTCCCCTCTGGAAAGTACACCCAAATTAATATAGTCTGACACAGGAGAGAAATCACTGCAAGGCAAGCGTGTGCATTTGCCCACCCTCAATGAGGAGGAACATATGCTCAACTTTTACTTCCTCTTCCACCATCAGAAATTACCTTTACAGTTATTATTAAATCCAGTTTGTGTAGATTCTAGTAAACTTGTGTTTGTTAAAGTGATTGTAAACAGCAGCAAACAAACCAAACCATGCATGCTATGTTTATGTGCTTAGTAAACTGCCTGTTCCATTTACTTAGTATTCAGGTTGTCAGATCTTACAGCGACCGGATTCAAGAAGTAATTTCTAATCCTAAACCTTGTTCAGCAGCTGCAGATTCTCTGTAGCGTGCAGATCCAGTTATTTCTCTTTGCTGCAGCCTTTCACCTTTGGTTGTGTCCACTTCTCAGTAATCGACCCACGAGGAGTTGATTGAGTATATCTAGAAAAGACCTGCTAGATCGACCCCGGAACACACTCCTGTAGTGTGAGCCATAGGTGGGCCTACAGGGGTCACATTTGTGCTCCTCTAGGCCAGCCTTGAGGACTGCTAGTGAAAACACCAAGTGTTCTTTATCAGATGGCCTTCACCAACCAAAACTCCCCTTGCTTGCTAGCTAAGAACCTCATATGGGATAAATAATATGACATCTGCTCTCAGCCCCGTGGGAACATTGAGAGTGGCATTGGGCCAACTCGTGCACATTCGGTAAACAGTTAAAGTATAAGATCACTGGGAGTCCCGCCTCTGGAGTCTCACCAGGGACCTAGACCTCGAAGGGTGCCCTGGGTCCCCCAGCTGGAGCCATGTCCACTGCAGCCCGGTGCGAGCTGATGGGAATGGGACTCCCCACAGACCTGAAGGGGCATAAGCATTTCCAAGTGCCTGTTGCTCACTTTGAGCATAGGCAAAGCAATGCATATCTGTTGTATGACTTTACGCAGCTACTGCAAAGTAATCCAAATAATTACACAGCTACTGCAATCATTTGGCAGTATTAAGCCTGGAGGGATAGCTCAGTGGTTTGAGCATTGGCCTGCTAAACCCAGGGTTGTGAGCTCAATCCTGGAGAGGGCCATTTAGGGATCTGGGGTAAATCTGTCAGGGATGGTACTTGGTCCTGCCGTGAGGGCAGGGGCCTGGACTCAATTACCTCTCAAGGTCCTGCCCAGTTCTAGGAGATAATCTCACTACTACAATACATATATTATTAATAAAAGCAACTATCCCTAATCGACTCTGTCTTGAAGTGAATCCACACGCTGTTGGGCCCTGGCCCTGTGACTTGGCAGCTCCCAGAAACACCAGTGCTCCCCCAGCACAAAGAGCTCGAGGTGAGTCAATGGAAGAATCTTTCTGTAAGTGAAGTACTGAGGGAGGACAGTGAATTTCCATGTGCTCTCACTCTGCATATCACTATCTGGCTTCCATCTCTAGCAATGGGCTCAGGGCAGCAGCTCCTTCTTTGCTCTCTGCCACAGGTCGGCCATTTTTGTCCGTCCACCCAATCCCTTTAGGGACAGAAGAGAGAACGAGAGAACACTTGGAAGGGAGGCCGCCACTCATGGTTGAAACACAGACACACATAGATGCATCGCCTGGCTCATGCTCACTGGAGAGCCCTTTTTTATTTCTCTCCAGCCTATCCAGGGCCTAAAACGCTGACCATGGAGGAGAAACTACAGTCCTCCCCCTCTCACAGCACCCTCAGCCCACAACACCCTCGCCCTACCCAGAATGCTCTGGGGCTCTGAGGGAAGTGAGGATTGTTCAAAGGCATCATAATAGATGCCCAACTTTACTGTATTTTTTAAGTTGAGGTATACATTTAAGAACTCAAAAAGAGCCACCATGGCTTAACAACCAAGTAAAAGAAACAGCGAGAGATAAAAAGGCATCTTTTAAAATGTGGAAGTCAAATCCTAGTGAGGAAAAAAGAAAGGAGCATATACACTGCCAAATTAAGTGTAAAAATGTAATAAGAGGCGTTTGAAGAACAGCTAGCCAAAAACTCAAAGGCTACGTCTACACTGCAGTCTTTTTGACCAAGAACAGTTGTTCTTGCACCAAAAACTTGCGGAGCGTCTATACTGCACACGCGTTCTTGCGCAAGTAAATTTACAGTAAAGCGTCAGAAAAGAGGGCTTTTTGTGCAAGAATTATTCCTCTCCCCACGAGGAATAAGCCCTCTTGCGCAAGAGCTCTTGCCCAAGAAGGCAGTGTGGATGGGCAACAGGGGTTTCTTGCGCAAGAAACCCCTATGGTTAAAATGGCCATCAGAGCTTTCTTGCACAAGAGCGTGTCCACACTGCCATATGCTTTTGCGCAAGAGATGCGCTTTTGCACAAGAGCATCAATGGCTGTGTGGACACGCTCTTGCGCAAGTACTTTGGTGCAAGAACTCTTGCGCAAAACAGTTCTTGCGCAAAAGCCTGCAGCGTAGACGTAGCCAAAAGGTATAACAAAATGTTTTTTAAGTACATCAGAAGCAGGAAGCCTGCTAAACAGTCAGTGTGGCCCTTGGACGATCGAGATACAAATGGAGCACTTTATCGTCTTTAAGTCATTGCGGAGAAACTAAATGAATTCTTTGCTTCAGTCTTCACTGCTGCGGATGTTAGGGAGATTCCCAAACCTGAGCCGTCTTTTGGAGAAAGTGAATAAGTTCTTTACTTGTTCCCATAATATAAGAACTAGGGGCCACCAAACGAAATTAAGGGGCAGCAGGTTTAAAATAAATAAAAGGAAGTTCTTCTTCACACAGCGCACAGTCAACCTGTGGAACTCCTTGCCTGAGGAGGTTGTAAAAGCTAGGACTATAACAGGGTTTAAAAGAGAACTAGATAAATTCATGGAGGTAAGTCCATCAATGCCTATTAGCCAGGATGGGTAAGGAATGGTGTCCCTAGCCTCTCTTTGTCAGAGGGTGGAGATGGATGGCAGGAGAGAGGTGTCTTGATCATTACCTGTTTGGTTCACTCCCTCTAGGGCACCTGGCATTGGCCACTGTCGGCAGACAGGACACTGGGCTGGATGGACCTTTGGTCTGACCCAGTCTGGCCGTTCTTACGTTCTTATGTTCTTAAGTTCTCCGGTCTCAGGCTCAATGTGACGCCCTGTGACTCAAAACCAGAGATGCGGTGGGTGGGACTGCAACCACGGAGCATCTCTCTCGGTGAAGGAGGGCAACCTGTGTGCAGCTAGTCATGGGGAGGAAAGGACAATCCCAGACAATGCCCAGCCGCAGGCAGAGCTCTGCCTTCCCCAGGACCCATCCCATGGAAATCACAGGCATCTGCTCGCAAGGAGGCACCTCACTGCACAGACACTAGCTAAAGAGAATTTCACAGAACTCTCACCAGCTCCTGCACCATCACCAGAGCGCTCCTCAGCTCCACAGCCAAGTGGGACGTGCGCATGGCTCAGGCTCATTTCCTGCAGCTGCTCCTCATCCAGCTGGGGCTCCAGAGCGGCTCCACGGACCTGCAGCAGCCTCACAAGAACAGCCGCTAACCCACAGAAGAACCATCGCTGACAATCATGCTACAGCCTTTCCAACACCTGCCGCCCTCTCCAACCCTTCGACAACACAGCCATTCCAGCACGAGACACGGACTGGACACCAACGGGTCAATAGGATGTAGATCTCCCCTGACATGGGGACACCCATCCCATCCCACTCATCCTCCATGCACTAGAGTCCAAGTCAGAGAGATGCACAAACACCACTCACCCCACTTCCCGGGGAGTGAAACAACACCAGGAGAGGCCCTAAGACAGCATACGCAGTGTGTTGGCCACCACCACAATGAGAAGAGAGGGAGAAAGACAAACATAGGAGGAAGGCAGGCAACTCCCCACCTGGAGCACTGCTCCTGGATCCACCTGCTAACAAGGGCCCACCATCCTGAGCAGGGAAGAGAGCAGCACTTAAAATTGTGGACCTCAGCTCCCTAGTAACCACTGATGCTACTCAGCTACCTCTGCTCTTAAACCCCGCCCTAGGCACAGTGGAGTCTCTAACTACAGCCAAATGAGCTGCAGGCAGAGCCCTCACCAACCAGACACTTACCTCAGTGACAGTGGCGGCTGCTCCAAACCCAGCTGGATGGATCTTGCCTCACATCGATCATGCTCACGGGCTAGCAACTCTCATTCGTATTCCATCCTATGATGGGAGCAGACTCTGACAAATGACTCCTTTTCCCTTGCTACTAAAACTAGAATACAGAGGAAGGGCAGAAAGTAAGCAACTCAGATGGCAAAGTCATGTATCCTCTTTCCTTGCATTTAACACGTCACAGGCACTGACACCACCACCCATTACCAGAGCAGGACTACAACTAGAATTGAACCCTTTGCACATACATGCAATATAGTCACTTTGCAAAGCAGACTATTGTCCATGCCCTCGATTCAATTCCAGAGAGCCCTGTGCTGAAAGAGGTAGCGACTCCGTGTGAAAAATCCTAGAGCGAGTACAGACGAACAATTCAAAAACTAATATTTTGCTCTCAGCCAGTTACAAGGAAGGCACATATGAAGAATTCTTAGCTGTCACCTTAGAAAAATGTCCAGGCTGCTTTCAGCCTCTTCTGCCAGCTTCTCCTCTGGCCATGGTTCCTGAATTCCCTCCTCTGCAAGCGCAGCAGAAAAACCACAGCATAAACTACACTACACTAAGCTCTATTGCTCTGGGAATTCTTCCCTTGGTCCCAGCACCCCTTGCCCTACTGTATCAGGCCCGCTACAAGAACAATGTCTGACTCAACCATGACACAGCTCCACTCTTGTATGCTCTGCCTTGCACGATTGGCGCACCTGCAACATTTCCGTTGGCTCCCGAGACCTCACCGGTTGGGATGCTCACCTAGAATGCCAGCAAGCATCCTGCAGAAAGAGACAGCAGAAGCAGAGGAAAGAAAAAGACAAGGACACACACAGAAACAGAGAGAGAGAACGTATTGTCTTCGCTTCAATCGTGCTCCCGACCTCGCTCTTCTCGATATCTTTCTATCCTTAGACGGGAGGACACTGAGGTGGCTGAATTCATGGGGAGAAAACAAATAAGTTTGCGTCTCAGCACGCAAGGATGACTCATCACTTCTTCTTCCATCGAACACATCGCAGCCTCCCACCACCGGCAGCCCCCTCCCGCTGCCATTGAAGGAATGCAATTACAAAGGAACCCGTTGAGGCTATTTCCAAAAGAGTCACCCTGCAGAGCCGACAATGGTCCCTTCACCAGCCCCCAAACCACCAGGCTCCGAGCCCCAGCAGGAAGCTCTCTACCTCAGAAGAAACCTACTGCCAGGACGGTTGAAGATTTCAAAGCACGCATCTCTTACTCGCGCAGAGCCATGGGAAGGACGAACGCTGAGGATCCTTCACGTGTCCGAGAATCACGCCCAGGCAGCTCAAGTCCATCTCGGACGGTTTCTTCTCTGGCCATGGCACCGCATCGATTCCTCTGCAAGCGCGACAGAAAAGCCCAGCGTGAGCTCTCACTCGCTAAGCTCCGTGGCGGGAATTCTATTCTTTAGACCTTTCCCCTCTCCTCTGTATCGGGCCCACTACAAGAACACTGAGTCAGTCAGCCATGACACACCACCGCCTCCCTTGCGCGACTGGCGTACCTGCATAATTCCCGTTACCTCCTGAGCCCTTAACCCGTGGAGATGCTCCCCTGGAATGCCTGCCAGTGTCCAGTAGAAGGACACGGCAGAAGCAGAGCAAGGACAAAGACACAGACAGAAACAGACAGACAGAACGTATTGGCCAATACGAGAGAGCAACAAGAGAGAAACACATGAGAGGCAGCAAGAAACCTTACCACCTTGCGTCTTCTTCCTCGAGCCAAGCGTCTGCTGAGAAGGACGCCGTGTTCCAGAGAAACCGGCATCCCTGACCAACGGGAGCTCCGTTTCTCCCACAACCAAGGCGGCACCTCGGGAACCTCCGTTCGGACTCGCTGTCTAAGCAAACGGGACTTCCCTTCCTACAACCCAGCGGGCCGTAAGCGAGAGATTTCCAGACCCGACACTTATCTCCGTGGCGGCGATGGCTGCTCCGCTCCCAGCCGCCGGTTCTCGCCTCGCGCGCAAGCTCGGGCTCGCTGTTCTCCTTTTCGTTCCATCCCCAGGCGGGAGGACACGGGGACGGTTGACTTCTTATCGCTTGCTACCAAACCCAGCAAGGGGGAAAAACAAACAAACAAGTTAGGTTTCAGTCCGCAGGGCGCAGCGCATCGCTCCTCCTCCCTAAAAACGCACCGCAGCCTCCCACCATCGGCCACGCCCTCCGCTGCCACTGCAGGAACACGGAGACAAAGGAGGCCTTGAATCTCTATCTACGCTCTGTCGAACCGACTACTGCCCCTTCACCAGGCCCCAAGCCAGTCCTCCGTGCCTCAGCAGGAAGCTCTCTGCCTCAGAAGAAACCTACTGCCAGGGCGGTTGAAGATTTCAAAGCACGCATCTCTTACTCGCGCAGAGCCATGGGAAGGGCGACGCTGAGGATCCTTCACGTGTCCCGAGAATCACGTCCAGGCAGCTCTAGTCCATCTCGGGACGGTTTCTTCTCTGGCCATGGCCCGCATCGATTCCTCTGCAAGCGCGGCAGAAAAACTCAGCGTGAGCTCTCACTCGCTAAGCTCCGTGGCTGCGGGAATTCTATCCTTTAGACCTTTCCCCCTCTCCCCTCTGTATCGGGCCCAGTACAAGAACACTGAGTCAGTCAGCCATGACACACCACCGCTCTCCCTTGCGCGACTGGCGTACCTGCATAATTCCCGTTACCTCCTGAGCCCTTAACCCGTGGAGATGCTCCCCTGGAATGCCTGCCAGGGTCCCGTGGAAGGACACGGCGGAAGGAGAGCAAGGACAAAGACACAGACAGAAACAGACAGACAGAACGTATTGGCCAATACGAGAGAGCAACAAGAGAGAAACACATGAGAGGCAGCAAGAAACCTTACCACCTTGCGTCTTCTTCCTCGAGCCAAGCGTCTGCTGAGAAGGACGCCGTGTTCCAGAGAAACCTGCATCCCTGACCAACGGGAGCTCCGTTTCTCCCACAACCAAGGCGGCACCTCGGGAACCTCCGTTCGGACTCGCTGTCTAAGCAAACGGGACTTCCCTTCCTACAACCCAGCGGGCCGTAAGCCGAGAGATTTCCAGACCCGACACTTATCTCCGTGACGGCGATGGCTGCTCCGCTCCCAGCCGCACGGTTCTCGCCTCGCTTCGCGCAAGCTCCGGAGCTCGCTGTTCTCCTTTTCGTTCCATCCCCAGACGGGAGGACACCGGGACGGTTGACTTCTTATCGCTTGCTACCGAACCCAGCAAGGGGGGAAAAACAAACAAACAAGTTAGGTTTCAGTCCGCAAGGACGCGGCATCGCTCCTCCTCCCCTAAAACGCACCGCAGCCTCCCACCATCGGCCACCCCCTCCCGCTGCCACTGCAGGAACACGGAGACAAAGGAGGCCTTGAATCTCTATCTACGCTCTGTCGAACCGACTACTGCCCCTTCACCAGGCCCCAAGCCAGTCCTCCGTGCCTCAGCAGGAAGCTCTCTGCCTCAGAAGAAACCTACTGCCAGGACGGTTGAAGATTTCAAAGCACGCATCTCTTACTCGCGCAGAGCCATGGGAAGGACGAACGCTGAGGATCCTTCACGTGTCCCGAGAATCACGTCCAGGCAGCTCTAGTCCATCTCGGACGGTTTCTTCTCTGGCCATGGCCCGCGATTCCTCTGCAAGCGCGGCAGAAAAAACCCAGCGTGAGCTCTCACTCGCTAAGCTCCGTGGCTGCGGGAATTCTATCCTGTAGACCTTTCCCCCTCTCCCCTCTGTATCGGGCCCAGTACAAGAACACTGAGTCAGTCAGCCATGACACACCACCGCTCTCCCTTGCGCGACTCCTGCATAATTCCGTTACCTCCTGAGCCCTTAACCCGTGGAGATGCTCCCCTGGAATGCCTGCCAGTGTCCGTGGAAGGACACGGCGGAAGGAGAGCAAGGACAAAGACACAGACAGAAACAGACAGACAGAGCGTATTGGCCAATG
Source organism: Rafetus swinhoei (assembly GCA_019425775.1). Lineage (NCBI taxonomy): Eukaryota > Metazoa > Chordata > Testudines > Trionychidae > Rafetus > Rafetus swinhoei. The sequence continues at coordinate 74,453 of CM033432.1, forward strand.
ACGAGAGAGCAACAAGAGAGAAACACATGAGAGGCAGCAAGAAACCTTACCACCTTGCGTCTTCCTCCTCGAGCCAAGCGTCTGCTGAGGAGGACGCCGTGTTCCAGAGAAACCGGCATCCCTGACCAACGGGAGCCCCGTTTATCCCACAACCAAGGCGGCACCTCGGGAACCTCCGTTCGGACTCGCTGTCTAAGCAAACGGGACTTCCCTTCCTACAACCCAGCGGGCCGTAAGCCGAGAGATTTCCAGACCCGACACTTATCTCCGTGTGGCGATGGCTGCTCCTCCGCTCCCAGCCGCACGGTTCTCGCCTCGCCGCGCAAGCTCGGGCTCGCTGTTCTCCTTTTCGTTCCTTCCCCAGGCGGGAGGACACCGGGGCAGTTGACTTCTTATCGCTTGCTACCGAACCCAGCAAGGGGAAAAACAAACAAACAAGTTAGGTTTCAGTCCGCAGGGCGCGCATCGCTCCTCCTCCTAAAGCGCACCACAGCCTCCCACCATCGGCCACCCCTCCCGTTGCCACTGCAGGAACACGGAGACAAAGGAGGCCTTGAATCTCTATCTACGCTCTGTCGAACCGACTACTGCCCCTTCACCAGGCCCCCAGTCCTCCGTGCCCCAGCAGGAAGCTCTCTGCCTCAGAAGAAACCTACTGCCAGGACGGTTGAAGATTTCAAAGCACGCATCTCTTACTCGCGCAGAGCCATGGGAAGGACGAGCGCTGAGGATCCTTCACGTGTCGAGAATCACGTCCAGGCAGCTCAAGTCCATCTCGGACGGTTTCTTCTCTGGCCATGGCCCCGCATCGATTCCTCTGCAAACGCGGCAGAAAAAACCCAGCGTGAGCTCTCACTCGCTAAGCTCTGTGGCTGCGGGAATTCTATCCTGTAGACCTTTCCCCCTCTCCCCTCTGTATCAGGCCCAGTACAAGAACACTGAGTCAGTCAGCCATGACACACCACCGCTCTCCCTTGCGCGACTGGCGTACCTGCATAATTCCCGTTACCTCCTGAGCCCTTAACCCGTGGAGATGCTCCCCTGGAATGCCTGCCAGGGTCCCGTGGAAGGACACGGCGGAAGGAGAGCAAGGACAAAGACACAGACAGAAACAGACAGACAGAACGTATTGGCCAATACGAGAGCAACAAGAGAGAAACACATGAGAGGCAGCAAGAAACCTTACCACCTTGCGTCTTCCTCCTCGAGCCAAGCGTCTGCTGAGAAGGACGCCGTGTTCCAGAGAAACCGGCATCCCTGACCAACGGGAGCTCCGTTTCTCCCACAACCAAGGCGGCACCTCGGGAACCTCCGTTCGGACTCGCTGTCTAAGCAAACGGGACTTCCCTTCCTACAACCCAGCGGGCCGTAAGCCGAGAGATTTCCAGACCCGACACTTATCTCCGTGACGGCGATGGCTGCTCCGCTCCCAGCCGCACGGTTCTCGCCTCGCTTCGCGCAAGCTCCGGAGCTCGCTGTTCTCCTTTTCGTTCCATCCCCAGACGGGAGGACACCGGGACGGTTGACTTCTTATCGCTTGCTACCGAACCCAGCAAGGGGGGAAAAACAAACAAACAAGTTAGGTTTCAGTCCGCAAGGGCGGCATCGCTCCTCCTCCCCTAAAACGCACGCAGCCTCCCACCATCGGCCACCTCCCCTCCCGCTGCCACTGCAGGAACACGGAGACAAAGGAGGCCTTGAATCTCTATCTACGCTCTGTCGAACCGACTACTGCCCCTTCACCCAGGCCCCAAGCCAGTCCTCCGTGCCTCAGCAGGAAGCTCTCTGCCTCAGAAGAAACCTACTGCCAGGACGGTTGAAGATTTCAAAGCACTCATCTCTTACTCGCGCAGAGCCATGGGAAGGGACGAGCGCTGAGGATCCTTCACGTGTCCGAGAATCACGTCAGGCAGCTCTAAGTCCATCTCGGACGGTTTCTTCTCTGGCCATGGCCCGCAGCTCGATTCCTCTGCAAGCGCGGCAGAAAAAACCCAGCGTGAGCTCTCACTCGCTAAGCTCCGTGGCTGCGGGAATTCTATCCTGTAGACCTTTCCCCCTCTCCCCTCTGTATCGGGCCCAGTACAAGAACACTGAGTCAGTCAGCCATGACACACCACCGCTCTCCCTTGCGCGACTGGCGTACCTGCATAATTCCCGTTACCTCCTGAGCCCTTAACCCGTGGAGATGCTCCCCTGGAATGCCTGCCAGTGTCCCGTGGAAGGACACGGCGGAAGGAGAGCAAGGACAAAGACACAGACAGAAACAGACAGACAGAACGTATTGGCCAATACGAGAGAGCAACAAGAGAGAAACACATGAGAGGCAGCAAGAAACCTTACCACCTTGCGTCTTCCTCCTCGAGCCAAGCGTCTGCTGAGAAGGACGCCGTGTTCCAGAGAAACCGGCATCCCTGACCAACGGGAGCCCCGTTTATCCCACAACCAAGGCGGCACCTCGGGAACCTCCGTTCGGACTCGCTGTCTAAGCAAACGGGACTTCCCTTCCTACAACCCAGCGGGCCGTAAGCCGAGAGATTTCCAGACCCGACACTTATCTCCGTGACGGCGATGGCTGCTCCTCCGCTCCCAGCCGCACGGTTCTCGCCTCGCTTCGCGCAAGCTCCGGAGCTCGCTGTTCTCCTTTTCGTTCCTTCCCCAGACGGGAGGACACCGGGACGGTTGACTTCTTATCGCTTGCTACCGAACCCAGCAAGGGGGGAAAAACAAACAAACAAGTTAGGTTTCAGTCCGCAGGGCGCGCATCGCCGCTCCTCCTCCCTAAAACGCACCGCAGCCTCCCACCATCGGCCACCCCCTCCGCTGCCACTGCAGGAACACGGAGACAAAGGAGGCCTTGAATCTCTATCTACGCTCTGTCGAACCGACTACTGCCCCTTCACCAGGCCCCAAGCCAGTCCTCCGTGCCTCAGCAGGAAGCTCTCTGCCTCAGAAGAAACCTACTGCCAGGACGGTTGAAGATTTCAAAGCACGCATCTCTTACTCGCGCAGAGCCATGGGAAGGACGAACGCTGAGGATCCTTCACGTGTCCCGAGAATCACGTCCAGGCAGCTCTAGTCCATCTCGGACGGTTTCTTCTCTGGCCATGGCCCCGCATCGATTCCTCTGCAAGCGCGGCAGAAAAAACCCAGCGTGAGCTCTCACTCGCTAAGCTCCGTGGCTGCGGGAATTCTATCCTGTAGACCTTTCCCCCCTCTCCCCTCTGTATCGGGCCCAGTACAAGAACACTGAGTCAGTCAGCCATGACACACCACCGCTCTCCCTTGCGCGACTGGCGTACCTGCATAATTCCCGTTACCTCCTGAGCCCTTAACCCGTGGAGATGCTCCCCTGGAATGCCTGCCAGTGTCCCGTGGAAGGACACGGCGGAAGGAGAGCAAGGACAAAGACACAGACAGAAACAGACAGACAGAACGTATTGGCCAATACGAGAGAGCAACAAGAGAGAAACACATGAGAGGCAGCAAGAAACCTTACCACCTTGCGTCTTCCTCCTCGAGCCAAGCGTCTGCTGAGAAGGACGCCGTGTTCCAGAGAAACCGGCATCCCTGACCAACGGGAGCCCCGTTTATCCCACAACCAAGGCGGCACCTCGGGAACCTCCGTTCGGACTCGCTGTCTAAGCAAACGGGACTTCCCTTCCTACAACCCAGCGGGCCGTAAGCCGAGAGATTTCCAGACCCGACACTTATCTCCGTGACGGCGATGGCTGCTCCTCCGCTCCCAGCCGCACGGTTCTCGCCTCGCTTCGCGCAAGCTCCGGAGCTCGCTGTTCTCCTTTTCGTTCCTTCCCCAGACGGGAGGACACCGGGACGGTTGACTTCTTATCGCTTGCTACCGAACCCAGCAAGGGGGGAAAAACAAACAAACAAGTTAGGTTTCAGTCCGCAAGGACGCGGCATCGCTCCTCCTCCCCTAAAACGCACCGCAGCCTCCCACCATCGGCCACCCCCCCCTCCCGTTGCCACTGCAGGAACACGGAGACAAAGGAGGCCTTGAATCTCTATCTACGCTCTGTCGAACCGACTACTGCCCCTTCACCAGGCCCCAAGCCAGTCCTCCGTGCCTCAGCAGGAAGCTCTCTGCCTCAGAAGAAACCTACTGCCAGGACGGTTGAAGATTTCAAAGCACGCATCTCTTACTCGCGCAGAGCCATGGGAAGGGCGAGCGCTGAGGATCCTTCACGTGTCGAGAATCACGTCCAGGCAGCTCAAGTCCATCTCGGACGGTTTCTTCTCTGGCCATGGCCCCGCATCGATTCCTCTGCAAGCGGCAGAAAAAACCCAGCGTGAGCTCTCACTCGCTAAGCTCCGTGGCTGCGAATTCTATCCTTTAGACCTTTCCCCTCTCCCCTCTGTATCGGGCCCAGTACAAGAACACTGAGTCAGTCAGCCATGACACACCACCGCTCTCCCTTGCGCGACTGGCATACCTGCATAATTCCGTTACCTCCTGAGCCCTTAACCCGTGGAGATGCTCCTGGAATGCCTGCCAGGGTCCCGTGGAAGGACACGGCGGAAGGAGAGCAAGGACAAAGACACAGACAGAAACAGACAGACAGAACGTATTGGCCAATACGAGAGAGCAACAAGAGAGAAACACGAGAGGCAGCAAGAAACCTTACCACCTTGCGTCTTCTTCCTCGAGCCAAGCGTCTGCTGAGAAGGGCGCCGTGTTCCAGAGAAACCGGCATCCCTGACCAGCGGGAGCCCGTTTCTCCACAACCAACCAAGCGGCACCTCGGGAACCTCCGTTCGGACTCGCTGTCTAAGCAAGCGGGACTTCCCTTCCTACAACCCAGCGGGCCGTAAGCGAGAGATTTCCAGACCCGACACTTATCTCCGTGGCGGCGATGGCTGCTCCGCTCCCAGCCGCCGCAGTTCGCCTCGCCGCGCAAGCTCGGGCTCGCTGTTCTCCTTTTCGTTCCATCCCCAGGCGGGAGGACACCGGGACGGTTGACTTCTTATCGCTTGCTACCGAACCCAGCAAAGGGGGAAAAACAAAAACAAGTTAGGTTTCAGTCCGCAAGGACGTGGCATCGCTCCTCCTCCCTAAAACGCACCGCAGCCTCCCACCATCGGCCACGCCCTCCCGCTGCCACTGCAGGAACACGGAGACAAAGGAGGCCTTGAATCTCTATCTACGCTCTCTTGAACCCACTACTGCCCCTTCACCAGGCCCCAAGCCAGTCCTCCATGCCCCAGCAGGAAGCTCTCTGCCTCAGAAGAAACCTACTGCCAGGATGGTTGAAGATTTCAAACAACGCATCTCTTACTCGCGCAGAGCCATGGGAAGGACGAACGCTGAGGATCCTTCACGTGGACCGAGAATCACGTCCAGGCAGCTCAAGTCCATCTCGGACGGTTTCTTCTCTGGCCATGGCCCCGTATCGATTCCTCTGCAAGCGCGGCAGAAAAAACCCAGCGTGAGCTCTCACTCGCTAAGCTCCGTGGCTGCGGGAATTCTATCCTGTAGACCTTTCCCCCTCTCCCCTCTGTATCGGGCCCAGTACAAGAACACTGAGTCAGTCAGCCATGACACACCACGCTCTCCCTTGCGCGACTGGCGTACCTGCATAATTCCGTTACCTCCTGAGCCCTTAACCCGTGGAGATGCTCCTGGAATGCCTGCCAGTGTCCGTGGAAGGACACGGAAGGAGAGCAAGGACAAAGACACAGACAGAAACAGACAGACAGAGCGTATTGGCCAATACGAGAGAGCAACAAGAGAGAAACACATGAGAGGCAGCAAGAAACCTTACCACCTTGCGTCTTCCTCCTCGAGCCAAGCGTCTGCTGAGAAGGGCGCCGTGTTCCAGAGAAACCGGCATCCCTGACCAACGGGAGCCCGTTTCTCCCACAACCAAAGCGGCAGCTCGGGAACCTCCGTTCGGACTCGCTGTCTAAGCAAGCGGGACTTCCTTCCTACAACCCAGCGGGCCGTAAGCGAGAGATTTCCAGACCCGACACTTATCTCCGTGGCGGCGATGGCTGCTCCGCTCCCAGCCGCCGGTTCTCGCCTCGCCACGCAAGCTCGGAGCTCGCTGTTCTCCTTTCGTTCCATCCCCAGGACGGGAGGACACCGGGACGATTGACTTCTTATCGCTTGCTACCGAACCCAGCAAAGGGGGAAAAACAAACAAACAAGTTAGGTTTCAGTCCGCAAGGACGCGGCATCGCTCCTCCTCCCCTAAAACGCACCGCAGCCTCCCACCATCGGCCACGCCCTCCCGCTGCCACTGCAGGAACACGGAGACAAAGGAGGCCTTGAATCTCTATCTACGCTCTGTCGAACCGACTACTGCCCCTTCACCAGGCCCCAAGCCAGTCCTCCGTGCCTCAGCAGGAAGCTCTCTGCCTCAGAAGAAACCTACTGTCAGGATGGTTGAAGATTTCAAAGCTCGCATCTCTTACTCGCGCAGAGCCATGGGAAGGACGAACGCTGAGGATCCTTCACGTGTCCCGAGAATCACGTCCAGGCAGCTCTAGTCCATCTCGGACGGTTTCTTCTCTGGCCATGGCCCCGCATCGATTCCTCTGCAAGCGCGGCAGAAAAAACCCAGCGTGAGCTCTCACTCGCTAAGCTCCGTGGCTGCGGGAATTCTATCCTGTAGACCTTTCCCCCTCTCCCCTCTGTATCGGGCCCAGTACAAGAACACTGAGTCAGTCAGCCATAACACACCACCGCTCTCCCTTGCGCGACTGGCGTACCTGCATAATTCCCGTTACCTCCTGAGCCCTTAACCCGTGGAGATGCTCCCCTGGAATGCCTGCCAGGGTCCCGTGGAAGGACACGGCGGAAGGAGAGCAAGGACAAAGACACAGACAGAAACAGACAGACAGAACGTATTGGCCAATACGAGAGAGCAACAAGAGAGAAACACATGAGAGGCAGCAAGAAACCTTACCACCTTGCGTCTTCTTCCTCGAGCCAAGCGTCTGCTGAGATGGACGCCGTGTTCCAGAGAAACCGGCATCCCTGACCAACGGGAGCTCCGTTTCTCCCACAACCAAGGCGGCACCTCGGGAACCTCCGTTCGGACTCGCTGTCTAAGCAAACGGGACTTCCCTTCCTACAACCCAGCGGGCGTAAGCAGAGATTTCCAGACCCGACACTTATCTCCGTGTGGCGATGGCTGCTCCGCTCCCAGCCGCATGGTTCTTCGCCTTGCTTCTCGCAGCTCGAGCTCGCTGTTCGTTTCGTTCCATCCCCAGACGGGAGGACACCGGGACGGTTGACTTCTTATCGCTTGCTACCGAACCCAGCAAAGGGAAAAACAAACAAACAACGTGCGTTTCAGTCCGCAAGGCGCGGCATCGCTCCTCCTCCTAAAACGCACAGCAGCCTCCCACTATCGGCCACCCCCTTCCTCTGCCACTGCAGGAACACGGAGACAAAGGAGGCCTTGAATCTCTATCCACGCTCTGTTGAACCGAGTACTGTCCCTTCACCAGGCCCCAAGCCACCAGGCTCCGTGCCCCAGCAGGAAGCTCTCTGCCTCAGAAGAAACTTATCACCTTGCGTCTTCATCCTCGATCCAAGCGTTTGCTGAGGAGGACACCGTGTTCCAGAGAAACTAGTAGCCCTGACAAATGGGAAACTTTTCTCTCCCAGAAGCAAGGCTACTCATTGGGATCCTCACCTAGGGCTTTCTCTCTCTTAGCAAACAGGGCAAACCTTTGTGGATCCAGTTCATCAGAGGCTAATGTAACCCAAATACTTATCTCAATGGTGTTCACTCTGCTCCCAGCTGGATGGCTCTTGCCTTGCATTAATTTTGCTCATAGTCTTATTTTCTCGCTCTCTTCATCGCAGAACCGGCGGAGACTCCAACAGTTGACTTTTTCCCCTCGTTCTGAATCCAGCACTTTAGTAAAAGTGAACACGTTGGCATCTCAGTCAGTAATGTCACGTAACCTCTTCTCACATATAAAGTATGCTGCTGGCTTCTACCCTCCCCCTCCGCCTCTCACTGCCATTGCAGAAATACCAGTAGAGAAGAGCGCTTTGAGCCAACATCCAAATAGTCTCTTTACAGAGCAGACCCAGCAGAATTCTTCGTACCCAAAAAGAAGCTCATGGCCTCTGAAGAAATCGCCTGCCAGTTGTCCCCTACTTTTTTGAAGGCTCCCAAGACCACGTCTGTGGAGATGCTCACCCAGAAGACCTGCACATGTCCTGTGGAGGGAGACAGCAGGACTGCAAAGAGTAGCGTCTCAAAGGGGCTGATCAGTGGAGCAGTTCATTTCCTATTTTGGGTCTCTACATAAGTATGACTGTCTTGAATGTATGGTATTGGGGGTTGCACTGTCTAAAGATCCCAGGGACACTAAGAGTTTGGGGGGATTTAGAGGCCCCAGAGATGAAGGACAGCATGGAGGAGTGTTTGAGGGCCCCAGGGTGGCAGGCAAAGCCAACTCAGCAAGTTCATGGGGAACAATAATTGGAATTGGGGAGAGCTGGGGGGTTAAGAGATCCCATGAATGGAGGGATAACCGGTACAGAGAGCAGATTAGGGAAGGATATGGCAGGCTGGCAGTGTTGGGAAGGAGGAGGACTGAGGGGGTAGAAGTGCAACTTGAGGGTAGGCAGGAAGGAAGGAAGGAATAAGAGAGGCTGACAGGTCCCAGGCCTGGTGAGATAGGGGGTGTGTGAGGAGGGTGTGTGGGTTAGGAAGGAAGGAAGGAATAAGGGAGGCTGGTAGGTTGCAGATCTGGTGAGACAGGGGTGTGTGGGTTAGGAAGGAAGGAATAAGGGAGGCTGGCAGGTCGCAGACTTGTGCGGCTTGGGAAGGAAGGAAGGAAAAAGGGAGGCTGAAAAGTCGCAGGCCTGGCGAGAGAGGGGTGTGTGAGGAGGGTGTGTGGGTTGGGAAGCAAGCCAAGAGAGAGCTGAGAGGTCCCATGTATGGGGAATGGGTAGGAATAGGGCAAACTTGGGGTGAGCTGGGGGGTGTTGTAGGGAGCAAAATGGGTGCAGGTTGGGCGGGGGTGAATACACTGGGGTGGAGGAAGGGGTTGCAGGTTGGGCAGGGGTGTTGAATGGACTGGGGTGGGGAAGGGGTGAAGGTTGGGCGGGGGTGTTGAATACACTGGGGGTGGGGAAGGGGTGCAGGTTGGGCGGTGGGTGTTGAATGGAGAAATGGGCTAGAGGGTACATGGGTGTTGTGGAGAGGAAGGAAACTGAGGACCCAAGGATAAAAATATGGTTGGGGCAGGGAGGGCACTCATGGGGATAAGGTTGGCCTGGGGTGTTGTAATGGACTAGGAAGTGGGGAAGGGAGGTGCAGGTTCGGCTGCAGTGCAGATAATGGGGTGCAGGTTGGGCGGGGTGTTGAATGGACGGGAAGGGGTGCAGGTTAGGTTGAGGTATTGAATGGACTGGGGGTGGGGAAGGGGTGGACGTTGGGCAGGGGTGTTGAATGCACTGGGGTGGGGAAGGAGGTTGCAGCTTGGACGGGGAATGCACTGGGGTGGGGAAGGGGGTGCAGGTCGGGCGGGGGTGTTGAATGCACTGGGGGTGGGGAAGGGGCTGCAGGTCGGGCATGGGCTGTTGAATGCACTGGGGGTGGGGAAGGGGTTGCAGGTTGGGCGGGGTGTTGAATGGACACGGGGTAGGGAAGGGGTGCAGGTCGGGTGGGGGTGTTGAACAGACTGGGGAAGGGGATGCAGGATGGGCAGGTGTTGAATGCAATGGGGTGCAGGTTGGGTGGGGTGTTGAATGCACTGGGGGTGGGGAAAGGGAGTTGCAGGTTGGGCAGGGGTGTTGAATGGACTGGGGTGGGGAAGAGGTGCAGGTTGGGCAGTGGGAAGGGGGTGCAGTTCGGGCAGGGGATTTTGAATGGACTGTGGGTGGAGGGGGTGCAGGTTGGGCGGGGGTGAATACATTGGGGGTGGGGAAGGGGTTGCAGGTTGGGCAGGGGTGTTGAATGGACTGGGGTGGGGAAGGGTGGGTGCAGGTTGGGCGGTGGGTGTTGAATGGACTGGGGTGGGGAAGGGGGGTGAAGGTTGGGCGGGGTGTTGAATGGACTGGGGTGGGGAAGGGGGTTGGGCGGCGGGTGTTGAATGGACTGGGAGTGGGGAAGGGGGTGCAGGTCGGGCGGGGGTGTTGAATGGATTGGGGGTGGGGAAGAGGGGTGCAGGTCGGGTGCAGGTTGTTGAATGGACTGGGAGTGGGGAAGGGGTGCAGGTCGGGCGGGGGTGTTGAATGGACTGGGGGTGGGGGAAGGGGTGCAGGTCGGGCGGGGCTGTGCAGATGGACTGGGGGTGCGGACCGCGTCAGTCGGGCAGTGGGGGTGATGGACTGAATGCAGGTCAGGGCGGGGAGTGAAGGACGGGGTGGGGGTGGGCGGGCATGTTGCTGGACTCGGAGGGTGAGCAGGGCCGGATGGCTGGGGTGGGGAATGCAGTAGGATGGGCTATCGCTCACGCTTGGCGTGCCACGTGCGCGAGACCAACCCCCGTCGCCCCCGGTCAGTGGCCGGACTGGGATGTCACTTCCGGTGAGCCCGCCCAACCGAACAGAGCCGGGCCTGCCCTGACCCTGCAATGGCCGATGGGAGCTGCGGACTGGGGCACGCAACGTTTCCCACAAGCCACTGCGGCTACTCCCCCTGAGCCGCCCACCCCGGTAGCTGGGCGGGGCTCCTGCCTCAGAGACGGTAGCGTCCGCGGCTGATGCCCTGCCCCGACTCGGGAGGGGAAACCGCGCGCCAACCCCTCCCCAACTTCTCCCAGCCCCATGCAGTCTGCTCCCCGCACCACCAAACCCCCCCGCTCTGCTCCCCCAACACCAAATTTCCCAGCTGGCTTGTGCTGGGACAGGTGGGGACAGGCTGATGCTGCTCTTGCCTTCGAAAGTGCAGAGGGGCAGCGTGTGGCGGGGGGGCGGCTGCCTCTGCTGCGTCCCGTTTACAAGCACAGAGGGGCCGCGCGAGGGTTTTCCTGAGACCCTGGGGAGTTTTCTGCTGCTCACTTCTGTGTCCCAGCTGAGTTCCTGCGAGGGTTAATGACGGAGCCTGGGACCCGTTTGTGCGCGACACAAACCCACGTGTCATTCGCTGGACCATTCGGTGTGCCAGCCTGACGGGAGCCGATAGAATGTGCCCCGCGTTCCATCATTTGCATGCACCGCGCCAGGGCAATGACGTCACTAGCAGCGGTTTCCTGTTCATAGTTGGCAGCGGCAGCTTCACACCAAGCCGGGCAGCGGGCGCAGCGCTGGGGGCGGAGCTACAGGGGAGCGGCCCGGCTGGGTGGGATGCACACTCGGGCACCCAAGGGCTGAGATCCGGGCGGGGCAGAGTCACGCTCTGACCTCGCTGCTGCCTCCCGCCACAACTCCCTTGAGGCCGGGTAACGCAGTCCGGAGGACGCTACCGCTCCTATGGTGCCACCGGGGCCGCAGTGGCCTGTGGAGGCTCTCTCACATCTCCCAGCATGCACTGCGTCGCTTCTCCACCCGCCTAGGGTGGGATTTCCTGGGGACCCCGCTCCCTGTGACGTCAGGACCTGCCACAGAGGCAGGGCGCCACCCCGCCCAAGCAAGGAGCAGAGCTAGGGTTGCCAGATGGTTTCAACAAAAATACCAGACACACTTGACATTACATCACAATCTACATTACATCTGATTTAGAAAATACCAGACATTTATATTTTCTCATTTATATTTTCTCAATTTGTTTCCTGAAGAAAAAGCTGAAATACTGGACCATCCAGTTCAAAACCGGACACCTGGCAACCCTAAGCAGAGTGGTGCCTTGTTGGAGCGGTTCCAGCCTCCATAGCCGCTCGGTCACGGTCTCTGGTGTCCCTCCTCTGCCCCGCATACCACGGGAGCTGGAGGGCTACACTGGCTGCACCGCCGCAGGAAACCCCCGACCCCAGTCCCTGTCCCAGCCAGGTGCCCCAAGTCTGAACCCGTCCCGCCCGGCCCCGTGTCTCCCTCTGCCTGCCACTCGCTGACCTGGCACCAGCTGAGTGCTCCCCAGAGCCAATTGACTCCGGGCCCTGTTCCCAGGAGGACGCAATTGGAGCACGTACCTGGGCACCTTCCGGTCATGGTTCCCAGTCAGTTGCTGTCAGGCCACGGACCGAGCAAACGCGTCACTTCTGGTCCATGGGATGGCGTGCGGGCATCCACCGTGCCACGTGCCGGCATGACGCTACACTGTGAGAGCTTACACAACCCATGTGACTGCTGTTTGTTGCCCTGCGAGATGCGAGATGCATAGCTCCTGCCTCATGCCAGAACACGCCATGGGAGTTACAATGCCCCCACCCGCATCAGTGCATCATGGGAGCCGGAGTGGGGTTCCCATGTAAGCTGTCAAAAGAGGCCCCTGAGAGAGGCGCGTGTCCGTCTCAGTGTCTGCAAGCTCCCGCTGCAGTCACAGGTGGGGCCCTGAGCCCGAGTCCCTGTCCCACCTGGCTCTTCCTCTGGCCCTTTCAGACTGTCTGGGCCATTGCAGGCTCTGGCTGGGGAGGGGAGGAGTGTTGCTCTCCAGGAGTGGGACCCGAGTATCCACCTGGCACTGCTGCCAGGACACCGTCTGACTGGAACACGCCACGCACACATGCCCATGCAAAAGCCACACACCGCGCCAAATGCTCACATGCAGAAATGCGCTGCCATGGCACTGTCTGACTGTCACACCCTCTCTGCGCACTCCTCAGGCCAGGCCTGGGTCTGGAGTCCCCAGCACTGCAGGTGTGCATGGCCCTGCTTGCTTGGCCCCAGAGCAAGGGGCAGGTTTGTGTCTGTATCCACACGCTACTGTTGGAGTCACTGAACCAACACACTGCCCGGCAACGTTTTGCAGTCTAGCTCCCATTCTAAGGATGTTGAAGACTAGTCAACTACAGCCTCTTCCCAACTTACGAACCGGTTACGGACCAAGCAATTGGTCGTAACTCGGTTCGTTCGTAAGTCAGACCCCATAGAGTTACACGCAACTGCGCTGTTCGTAAGCGCGGATCGCGTTCGTAACTCGGGGTCCGCCATTTACGACAGCTTCGGTTGTAACTGCCGTTCGCTACTCGGGGACCGGCTGTATCTGATAAGTATTTGCTTATTGGATAGTAATGTCCACTAGTCAACCCCCCCCCACCTTGCTGCCTCTATGAAATAGAGGTAGCAAAGGGGGAGGGAAGGGTACTTCAAATGGCAGATTCCTCTGGAATTTCCACTACATGCATCTGATGAAGTGGGTCTTTGCCCACGAAAGCTTATGTTCCAATAAATCATAAGGTGCCACAGGACTTCTCTTTTTTAAGGGATGTTAGATATCGGGTAATTGAATCCTCATGTAACCGCATCAACAGTTAGCAGTTACACAACTATTAAATAGTCCCTGAGGGCAGGGGCGGCAGCCAGTGCGCTCCAGCTCCATTCCAGGGAGCCCCCTGGCCATTCTGTGCTGCTGCCTCACTGTGGGGTGGTAGGCGGGGGTTGGTCCACAAGGGCAGCTAGTTTCAAAACCAGCTTCCTATGCAGACCAGCTGCCTGTAGCCCCACATGGCTGCCTCTGATACAAAGGCAACAGCGCAGGATGGCAGCAGCTCCTGTCCACCACGCAACCAAACTCCTGGCAGACAGAGGCTGCTTGCTAGATCAGCCTCTGCCCACAGGGAGCTCGGCCCCCCTGTGCACAGGAGCTGATACAGGCAGCAGTGTGGGAAGGCAGGCAGCTCTGCGAAGCCAGCACCAGCTCCTGCCTGCCCCCTCTTGCCTCTAGAAGAGGCAGCAAGGGGATTGAAAAGTGGGTCCACGAAGCCATCACACACAGTGGTCATGCATATCAGCTCCCGCCTGCCTCTTCCCACCATACTGCTTCTTCTGAATCAGAGGCAGCAGCACAGAGGTGGGGGGAACAGGCTGATCCAATGCTCATGGGGCGCTTGTCACAAATCATGGCTAGTGTGAATGATTGGCATGACTGAATTAAGTGAGCTGAAGAGAGGCCATACTAAGGTTCGAGTCGGCCCTGGAGGAAAATGGACTTGTTTACAACTTTGAGAGAAAGGACTGTGTGAAAGAAAAGACTGTGTGTGCTGAGGAGACAAAACGGTACAGAAGGAGGCAACATTCCCAGAAAAGGAGAAACAAGGAGAGACCTAGTCAAGGACATTCTATTGTTTATCACTTGTGGTGAGGCAAGCAGAATTGGGTGATGCGAGCAGGGCACCTCAAGATTGGTCGTGGTCACACTAGCAAGAATGAGGTATGACATCACCCCACCCAGGTTGTGTGCAACCAGTGGACATTGTCCCACTTGACTGGCCCCGCCGAGGGGATATATACCACACCATTTTGACCCACAAGTTAGAGTCCATCGATTCGGCATATTGGGGTGACGTGTGTGTCGGACTTCCGCCTCAACCAAATTAACCAACATTACCTGGGTTTTGGCCAGCCCCAGAGGGCGAGTGGGATGTGTGTATGAGAGCGTGTGTGTTAAACTGGATTAAGAATTAGGCTGCTAAATTGGGTTAGAGATTAGATTTAGAGTCTTAACTATTCAAATTAAACATTGCTTTTAACCTGCCTTTTAATGGCTAATTATTAGCCAGATATATCACTTTTAAAACTGCTCCTGAATTGCTTGCAATAAAACTTGTTAAAGGTATATTTGAGCTACTATGGGTTTTTTGTTCTGTGAAGGTGACCCAATGCGCCGTGTAGTGTGGCATGATCAACTGTACAACCGCGCCCTCTTGTAACAAGCTGACTTAAAAGCTGGCTTCCCACAGGCATCAGCTCACACCTCCTCCCTCCTTGCTGCCTCTGATAGAGGCAGCGGGTGAGAGGGGAGAATGCGTGTAATCGACAGGATTAACCAATAAATTTAGGCTAATTGATTAATCGTGTAGTCGTCTATACATTGACATTCATAGAGAAAACCACTAAATCTGGTGTGGTGAGCTTAGCCCCTAACCAGCAAGCAGTGAGCAATACCTCTGAGCTGATAAGTGCTGGGAACATAACAGCTAAAAAGTCAGTGATAACATCTAACTCTAAAATGGTGAGCAATAAATTAAACCATAAGCTGTTAAATATGAATAAACTGCAACACCTGCTCAAAAGAATATGAACAGAACACTAGGCATTTAGATTTATTTCAAAATTAAAAGGTTTGTGCATTTCTAGGTAAAACATACATGAGTTTAACATCACATTATTATGTGATTGCTGGAACATGGATTAGAGCAGGGGTTCTCAAAATTTGTGATACCACGACCCCCTAAAATGCTAAATGAATTTGTGTGGCCCCCTACCCTCACTGCCCTGGGTCCCTTCCTCCCCCCTTCTCACCAGACTCCTTGCCCTCCTGGGGTTCCTTCATGGCATTTGCAGTCCTTAACGCCCTCCCCCCTGCAGGCTCCTTGCCCCCATCTCTTTCTCCTCTGTGCCTCTTTTCCACTCTGCATCCCTTTGGTTGGTTGGTTGGTTCCTTCCTCTCCCGTGTCTCCTCTGCCTCCACCTCTGACCCCCACATGCCCTTATTTATCTCCAGGTTCTCTGCCCCAACCCAATCCCCAGCCCTGCTGCCTGAGGGACCCCTCAACCATGCCCTGGCCGGCCCCTAGCGTGTCCGCTCCTGCGCCGGCCTCACTCTCCCGCCGCCTTGCCTCCTCCTGCAGCTAAGCCGCGCTCCTGGAGTCCCGCGGCCCCGGCCACGCTGCACGGCTTGCAGGCAGCTGCCTTCCGCCGCCCTGCCGCTCTTCGTGGCCCAGGGGAGAGAGGTCACAAGTGAAAAGCCCAATCCAGCTGCGACCCCCCTCTAAGTTGCTCGCGACCCCCAGTTTGAGAAACGCTGGATTAGAGACTACAGTAAAAACTTCCAGTCCCTCTTTGTACTGGTGCCTGCAGAACTAAGTATTTGCTAGGTGATGCTTAGATATAAATTAAGGCAATAATGCAATGAGCCTGTAAGACACTACTTGAGCCAAATAAAGACACAATGGCTGTGTCTAGACTGGCCAGTTTTTCCGGAAAATCAGCCACTTTTCCGGAAAAACTGGCCAGCTGTCTACACTGGCCGCTTGAATTTCCGCAAAAGCACTGACTTCCTACTGTAAGAAATCAGTGCTTTTTGCAGAAATACTATGCAGCTCCCGTTCAGGCAAAAGTCCCTTTTGCGCAAAACTTTTGCGCAAAAGGGCCAGTGTAGACAGCTGAGATTAGTTTTCCGCGAAAATGGCGATCGGGGCTCTTTTGCGGAAAAGTGCTTTTGCGGAAAAGCGTCCGTGCCAATCTAGACGCTCTTTTCCGCAAAAACTTTTCCGTTAAAAGCATTTGCGGACAATCATGCCAGTCTAGACGTAGCCGACGCGTAAAAAGCCTTAAGCATAAGTAGTAACTAAAAATAACCCTAGATAATACCATCTTAAACACTAAAATGCTGAAATGACTGAAGAGGTGACAGGTAGCCACGGGATGCTAGTTCATAGCATCTGGAAATAAAAGAAAAAAACAACAACAAATGGTCTGGTAGCACTTTATAGACTAACAAAACATGTAGATGGGATCATGAGCTTTCGTGGGCTCATGATCCCATCTACATGTTTTGTTAGTCTATAAAGTGCTACCAGACCATTTGTTTTTTTCTGTAACAGACTAACTCGGCTACCCCCTGAAGCTTCTAGAAATAAAAGAGTTAGGCATCTGCTGATGTCCTTTCCTAACAACAAGAATGCCATGGTAACTGACTGACTACTGCTAATGAGAGTGAGGTGAAAGGATTAAGAATTTAGAGAAGAGCATCCCAACACTGTGGTGAGGTAAGGAATTACAAATAAGGAAAAGGACATGAAACCCTACTGCACTGCACTGGGCACGGTGGCATCATTAGAACACATTGTAGAAGTTGTATTCTACCCTGTGTGCCCTGAGAGATGCCACAGTGATGTCTGATGGCAAAGGAGAAGAGACCTAAACCATCCCTTTCCAAACAGCCTGCAGCCTGAAGTGGATGGATGCCCAGCTCATCCTGTACTCTCTCTACTTGCTGTGTAGGGTTAGAGTGTTTGTGACGTGGCTCTAGCCATATTCATTATAAATACGGGGTGATTTTTTAAATAGGATTGTTGCGACCATGCACCTTCAGACTTCCAACTGAACACAGTTCTCAGACTTTACCTGATGGTGGTACAAGAATCTATCCAATTTCAGTGCTAAGTAAGGAAACTACATTAGTAATCACTGTACAGTCACTATATCCGGCACTGGGCATGTTTCCTATTTTCATTAGTCAACGGCCTAGGAAAGCAAACCCACACTGTTGCACTGCAGTGGCAGCAAGTTAAATCCTCTCCAGCTCTCTCCTAAAAGACTGGGGTGAAACCACGAGGCCCTTGCAGGATTTTCACTCCGTAAGTAAATGGATCCTTGTCTTAAGCAAGGACCTCGGGATCTGACCTCATTCCCACACTGTATTGTGGCCACTACACATGGCTGGAGGGGACCATCTCCACCCACTTGTGCTACTGAATTCTTCAGCCAGGAAACGGGTAGATGCTGGGGGGGAAGCGGGGAGAGCGGCCCCTCAGTCTTGGGGCACCACAGGGGCGCCATTTACGCTCCGGCAGCCCCCGGCTCCCACAGGCGGCAAGGAGGCGGTGGGGGTGTGGAGGAGCCGATGACAACCACGGACAAACCTGGCTGTCGGTTCCTGCATCACTGAGCGGCCCCCACCCCGCATGCTGCCTCTGCCACGCCACTGCCTCTGGGGCGGTGGCAGACAGAGGGCACTGAGGGGCCCAGGATGCCGCGGGGCGGGCTCTGCCTAGGACTTCGGCGAAGGTAGCACACTCCCAGGAAACTACAACTCCCAGGAAGCATCTGGCGTAGCACTGCCACTTCCTCTTGCACCCACTTCCATTTCCGCCTCGCTTACCAAATGGCAGTTTACCCAAAGCCTCCCCCACCCAATCAGGACACACCGCACCCCGCACTGGCCGCTGTGCCCCTCTCACATGCTGTAGTTGCCCCGGCCTCCCACAGGCCACTGCGGCTTCCTCCGTCCTCCCTCCCGCCCCAAGGCCCGCCTGGGGGAGCGGGTGTTGCCTGCCGGGCTAAGCGCAGCCTGGGTCCCGCTCAGGACCAGGAGGGGGTGGAGGAGCTGCATAGGGGGCCGGGGGCAGGTGCTGGATCCAGGAAAGGGGGAGGGGCAAGTGCGTGGGGTGGGGAGAGTTGATGACGTGATTGCAGAGGAGGAAACTGAGGCACGGGTGCCAGCCAGGGAAAGCAGAGCTGGTGGGGGCGGGGCTGAGGCGGGGATGTTCAATGTGGTTCAGTGAGCAGTCGATGGACTCGTGAATTCTCACCGGCTATTCGACGATTCCACAGTCCCGAGGGAGGGGCTGGTGTGACATCACAAACAGCTGCCATCACAATAGGCTCCCCATAGCCGTTTCTGACACACACGCGGGCCGGTCAGATTTGGCTTCTACCAATTTTAGCTGCGCAATTCTGCAAGCGCGGAGGGGAAGCCGATTCTGATAGATGGAGGTTCGCTGTGACACATTTGGCTGCCTGGACCTCCCCCACCTCTGGTTCAGAGGGTTTCACCCTGGCCCCCCATACCCACCCTCAACTCCAGGTCCAGGGCAGGGTTTCCTCTAAGACTTTCCATCCAGAAGTGGAGTGGGCCAGGACTTCTGCCCGAAGGCTGGAGCCGCAGCCAGACCCACGTGGTGGCTGCCCTGCTGTTCCCAGGGCTGGCTGCCTGGCAGGCGGCTGCTGGAGCCGGAGCCAGGGCTGTGGTACAGCTGCTCCTGGGGCGGGGCTCCCTGCAACCCTGTTCCCCTCCCCTCTGCTCTTCCTCCTCACTGCCCTCCGAGCCCCTGCCAGCTCCCCACCTTTGCTTCCCACATGTTGCTGTCCCACCCCTGGCTCCCACTCCCTGCAAATGCTGGGGCTGGCAGCAGCTCCCCTCTGCCAAAGGCAGGGACTCACAACCCAGCCCTGGGGAGAAGCCTGGGACAGACCTTGCCCTGCACACAGCCTGCCCCAGGAGTAGCGCTCCTGGAGGAGGAGGGACCAAGTCTCACCTTCTACTCACAAGGGGTGGGGCGCTGCCTGGGACTAGGCTCTGGGTCCTAACAAGGTGGGGGACGAAGGGGAGGAGAACCACTCTGGCATCTCTACGATGGGAGAGACTCTCTGAGAGCAGTGCCACTGGTGGATGCCCCACCCACTCCCTACACTGCCACACCCCAATACCACAGCACCTAGGCCGGGAAACGCCACAACTCCCCTGGGGTTATGGGGCCGCAGGAGCTGACGGGTAACGCAATCCGGAAGACGCTACAGCTCCTGTGGTGTCATGGGGGCCATAGTGACCTGTGGAGCCTATCAGCCCGAGGAAAGACTACATCTCCCAGCATGCACTGTTTCCCTTCTCCTCTACCACCCAGGGTGGGATTTCTTGGTGGACCAGCTCCCTGTGAGCTCAGGGCCTGCCACAGAGGCAGGGCACCACCCCGCCCAAGCAAGGAGCAGAGCGGCGCCTCATCAGAGTGGTTCCAGCCTCCATCGCCGCTTGGCCATGGTCTCTGGTGTCCCTCCTCTGCCCCGCGCACCACCGAAGCTGGTGGGCTATGCTGGCTGCGCTGCCGCAGGAAACCCCGACTCCAGTGCCAGTCCCAGCCAGGCGCCCCGAGTCTGAACCCGTCCCGTCCGACCCTGTGTCTCCCTCTGCCTCCCACTGGCAGACCCGGCGCCAGCTGAGTGCTCGCCAAAGCCAATCGACTCCGGGCCCTGTTCCCGGGGGACGCGATTGGAGCACGTACCTGGGCACCTTCTGGTCACGGTTTCCAGTCGGTTGCTGTCAGGCCGTGGACCGAGCAAACGTCACTTCCGGTCCATGGGACTGCACGCATGTGGCGCCGGCATGATGCGAGGCCGCTCCTTGTTGCCCCACGTCGGACACGAAAGGAGCAGCTACCGCACGGCAGTTAGAGCCTCGTGCTGAAACGCGCCGCAGCAGTTACACTCTTCCCTGCCCCTCTCATCCCCGTTGCATGCTCCAGATGGGAGGGGAAGGGTGTCGCTCTCCAGGAGCTACCGCTGCCAGGGCACCGTCTGACTGGAACACGTCAGACGCACATGCCCGTGCAACAGCCACACACCCCGCCAAATGCTCACACGCAGGCATGCATGCACACACGCACAAATGCGAATTAACAACACGCCTGAGAGCCCACTCGTGCTCGCACAAACACGTGTGGATACTCATGCCCATGCTCAGACGCGCACAAACGGAATTAACAGATTAACACGCCTGAGAGCCCACTCGTGCTTGCACGAACACGCGTGTGGATACTCATGCCCTTGCTCAGACGCACACACATGCATCTGCACAATGGACACTTGCACACGCACACACCCAGGGAAGCACACACTTGCACTCATACTTACGTGCGCACGCATGCACACCAAGTAACAGTAGCCTAGAAGGACTCAGCAATAATATCAAACTCAAAAGCCAAAGATTAGATCAATTAGGAGAGAACTATTCCCACGAGGCCCTAATCCATGTCTGGGGCTCCTCGGGTGCTGCTGCGAGACCAAGTCTTTATTTCAATCCCAGTTTTGCCAACTCTCAGCATGCGTAACACTGGGTCAATTAGCAGCCTACTCACTTAATGCGTCTAGGATCATACGGAAAACTAAGTATCGCCAGCCAGGAGATTCGGGGGGCGGAGATTAATGACATTTTTAGAACATAAGAACATAACATAAGAACATAAGAACGGCCGTACCGGGTCAGACCAAAGGTCCATCTAGCCCAGTATTCTGTCTGCCGACAGTGGCCAGCACCAGGTGCCCCAGAGGGGGTGGACCGAAGACAATGATCAAGCGATTTGTCTCCTGCCATCCCTCTCCAGCCTCTGTCAAACAGAGGCCAAGGACACCATTTTATCCCTGGCTAATAGCCTTTTATGGACCTAACCTCCATGAAATTATCTAGCTTCTCTTTAAACTCTGTTATATTCCTAGCCTTCACAGCCTCCTCTGGCAAGGAGTTCCACATGCTGACTACACGCTGTGTGAAGAAGAACTTTCTTTTATTAGTTTTAAACCTGCTACCCATTAATTTCATTTGGTGTCCTCTAGTTCTTCTATTTAGGAACTAATAAATAACTTTTCTTTATCGGCCCTCTCCACACCACTCATGATTTTATACACCTCTATCATATCCCCCCTCAGTCTCCTCTTTTCTAAACTGAAAAGTCCCAGTCGCTTTAACCTCTCCTCATATGGGACCCGTTCCAAACCCCTAATCATTTTAGTTGCCCTTTTCTGAACCCTTTCTAAGGCCAAAATATCTTTTAAAAATACAAAAATAGGTGTTCAGTTTCTGTGACTTTTGTAGTTCATATTTTCAAGTTCTTCCACCATGAGCCAGAGGGCCTTTTCTCAGGGACCCATGCCACGTTTACAAACGTCTATGCGGCCCTCCCTTGATACTTACCTTGAGCCAATTGCTATTTGCTCTTCTTCCATAGATCGCTGTCTGGTTTCCATCTGCCGGCAGAGTCTCGGGGGGACGGCTCCTTTTGGTCTCTGCCACCAGCTGGCCAGCCTCTCATCTACCCCAAGTCTACAGGGACCGAAAGAGAGACAGAGAGCGCTTAGGAGCTAGGCCACCCCAGGTGTATGGAAAGGACAGACATGCCCATCACCTGGCTGCTGCTCACTGGAGCCCAGTGTTCCCTCTAAAATTTCCCCTCCAGGAGCGGAGTGAGTTTTGTCTCATGCGCCAAGATCGAGGTCATGTGCCCTTCTTCGGATGCCTGCCACCCATGCGAAGATATGTCTTGTCTGTGTTTTTAAAACGTTCTGGAAGAAAGAGTACTAACACAAGTGAGAATTAACAAGGTGTGTGACTGTAAATATTTGTTTGATATGAAGTCAAATAAAAGGAAAATTAATACTGCAACATTTTCAGTGGCCAACCTCCTCTCCTCCCCCTTCCCTCCTCCAGCTGGCCTAGATGATTTCTCAGGGTCCCTTATGGTAAAAACCGCCCCGGACCCTGTGCTGAGGTGACAAGTTCTTCACAAGATACTGGGTATATAAACTTTCCTCCTTTAACATACACATATGAATGTTGTCTCCTCAGAATTGTCTTGAAAAACTGTATGTTTGCAGACTCCAGCCACGTGAGCTGATCTTAGCTCACATGACCATTAGATACAGTGTTCTGGTCATTCTTAGGAACTAAGATTCCTAATTTCCTTTTAGCAGCTATTCCAAAGTGTTAGATTGCGCTATAGATGTAGTGCGATACAGAGGAGAGGAGGAACAAGATTAGCACACTTTCCTAGTTGAAAATCCAAGGAGAAGAAAGGGGAGAATTGCAAATCAAGACTCTCTTAAGGTCTCTGAAAGCTACTTTGGTCTGGGCAGGTACTCAGTGGTACCAAGGCAGACTTTTCTGTGGCTCAGTTGTCTAATGCCACACTAAAAAAAAGTCTACCACACCGAACGAAAGAGCGGACAATTACATGAAAGGCAAAAAAAGGTGGCTTGGCAGAGAATTTGCTTCCGGACAAAAACAAGACACTGCGGTGGTTAAAGAAGAACGGGAGGCATACCTGTGCATAAATCAATTCACCAGAAACCTTCTGAACAACCAATTCAGTCACATGTCCTTACAGGGACAAGCACCTTAATGACGGTTGCCCAGACATTTTATTTTGCAGATGATTCTACTTGTGGAAGGGCTGCTGGAGTGAAACTTGAGGCCCAAGCTGGAGGAAGTTTGATTTTCTAGTACCAAATATATTATTGTTTTTCTAACAAAAAGTCTAAAAGATGCCTAATGAACTAAAGACTATGTGGTTGAAGTTTTGACTTTCAGGCTTTCCTCCAACTGCAGTTGCTGTTTCAGTTTTGTAAACAAACCCTAAAAGATACTACCTTATAATGACACAGAAACCCAAGGTAACATGTTCTCCCAACTCTCGCTTTCAGACAGGGGTGGGGAACCTTAATGGGGGGAGGGTGCACACTAGTAGGGTTGCCAGATGGTTTCAGCAAAAATACCAGACCCTCACAAAAAAACAAACCAAAAAAAAGCGCCAGGAAAATTTTTGTTGAGGAAAAAAACCAACCAAACAAAAAAAACCCACCAGGAACATTTTTGTTGAGCAAAATCCAGTCATGACCCCTTTAATTGGCAAGCCAATCTCCCTGCCCCGGCTTATTTCTTCTGGGCGCCAAGCCAGGAAAAGCAGGAAATACTGGACATTTTGTATGTCCGGTATTTTCTAAATTTATTACCAGACAAAGTGCAAATACCAGGCTCTCTGGTTCAATACTAGACACCTGGCAACCCTACACACAAAGTGTGAAGAAAAAATCCCCAAACCCCACCATCCTCATTAACATGGCCCCAACTGAGAAGGAGAAAGGTGCTCCCCACATTCCCCTCACACACCAGAGCTTGGAGGGGAGCTAGAGCATCAGTGTGGGAACCTTGAGGCTCGAGGGCCAGACTCACGTGAGCTGGGGTATTAGGTCCCTCACCCTTGCTTTTAAAACAAAACCTCTTACTCTTAAAAATCTCTCCCCATATCTCTGGTTGGACCAGCTTCATGCAGGTCCTCCGTGGATGGAAAACTGCAGCAAACTATGAACAGAAACAAACAGAAGCCCCAATAGCAGCTGGAGGTGGGGCGAGGGTGCCCCAGGAGGGACAGCCTCGCTGCGCCACAACGGGGCAGCCGCCCACCACCAGATCAGGAAAACAACCGCGCCACTCACCTTCCAGCAGGAAGGCGAGTGCTGCTGCACGGCTCCGCAAAGGAGGTGGGCGGCAGAGGGTTTTTTGTGCACGGCTGCGCACCTTTAGCAGCAACTACCCAAGTGCCCCCTTCTCTAGTCCAGCCAGGGCCTAAAATGCTCATTAGTTAGAACGTGGGTGGGGAACCTAAGGCCTGGGTGCCAGATCCAGCCTCTGAAGCTTGGGGTTCCATCCACCCTTGCTCTTCTCCCCACCCCATTGCTCCTCTCCCCACCCCGTGGGGCTGGAGCGCACAAAATCGACTAGTCTGGGCCCTCCAATGCTCTGGCCTGCAAGGGGAAATGTCTTTCTCCCGCTCAGTTGGGGGCCACGTCAGGGAGGGCTTTTTTCGTTTGTTTGTTTGTCTCTCACTTGTTTGCGGCCCCTCCAAACTGATTTGGCCCCTGACTCCCAAAAGATTCCTCACCTGTGAATTATAAGCAACTCCAGCCCCCCAGATCTCTCCACATGCCTGCCCACTCAGGATGCTCTCTGGTCCTCTGAAGAAAGGCACAGCTGAACATTGGACAATACTGCGGGCACACCAGAAACCAGGAGCATCTCTCCTTGCCTGCAGGTCGCCCTCCTTCCTCGTCACAGCGCTACCAAGCCAAACTGCCTGCCGCCAAGGAGCACACACCCCGCCAGGGAGCAAAACGCCTCTGAGCCCAAAGGACACAGCGCAGGAAGAGATTCACCGGGCGCACACCCAGCCCCGCCCAACGGGGAGCGCGGCCCCTCTTCCCTAGGCAGCGAGCAGCCCAGGGAGCAGGGCTCAGGCTGCTTTCCGCCGCACCGCGGGGCCGGCCTCTGACCCTCCCCGCTCGCCCGCCCCGCCCGTGTGCGGAATACATTTTGTACGTGCACCACGGCCCGCGGGACCGTGCACCACCCGCGGGAACAACCTCCCGAGGGCGCGCGGCTCCCCGGCGGGCGGCACGTGACTCTCCCCGCGCCCCGCTGACTGCAACACGCCCCCCCCGAGACACCAACGTGACTGGAGCCCGGGTCAGCTCCCACCGCCCCCGGCGCCAGAGGGGGGGCCAAAGCCCCGTTCCCCTGGCACCACGTGGGGTCCGAGGGCCGACACGCGGCCGGGGGGGGGGACTTACAGGGGCGCTGCTCCCCGGGGAGGCTGCAGCGCCGGGAGAGGGCAGAAATCGCCCCCCCCACTGGTCCCCAGGGGCCGCTCCGCCCCCACCGATTTCCAGCCTCGGGCCCAGGGAGAAGCAGGCGGCAGCACCCCTGGGCCCTCCCCTTCCTTCCGCCCCCAGTGCCAAGCACCCCTGACCCCTCCTTCCTTGCCTTCCTGCAGTGCCAAGCACCCCTGGGCCCTCACCCCCCCGCCTCCCAGTGCCAAGCACCCTCCTGCCCCTCCCCACCCTCCTGCCCTCCCAGTGCCAAGCACCCCTGCCCCTCACCCCTCCTGCCATCCCAGTTCCAAGCACCCCTGCCCCTCACCCCTCCTGCCCTCCCAGTGCCAAGCACCCCTGTCCCCTAACCCCTCCTGCCCCTCACACCACCCTGCTCTGCCAGTGCCAGGTACCCTCTGGCCCCTCACTCCCCTCCTGGCTCACAAGTGCCAAGCACCCCCTGTCCTTCACCCCCTCCTCCCCTGCCAGTGCCAAGCACCCCCCCAGCCCTCACCCCCTCCTGCCCTGTCAGTGCCAAGCACCCAGACCATCCAGGATACAAGAATCAAATTATCACCTGAAGAAAAGTGATTTTGATTACAAAATGGACTTGGATGCCAGACCTTACAGAGCAACTATGGAAAGCAAAATCAAACACAGAGAAAAGTCTCCGGAAACAAAGCTTAGATGGTAAAGGGGGAGGGGAGGCCTAGATGCCAACAGAGCAGTTCAAACCAAACCACAAGATTAAACAGAAAATACCCTGAACGCAACTGGATCCACTTTGTTCCCCTGTTACTTACTTCCAGTCTCCTCTCTGTTCAGTCCACTCCCATGCTCCGAATTCCTCAGAGACATGGCAGTCCTGCCGGGTTTAAATCACCCTGTGCCTCTCAACTCCTGGTTTCTCTCTCCCACACAAAGAAAGCAGGCAGGGAACCTAGATCCAGTTCAAATTTCAACCCATTATCTGGATTGTTTCTCCCGGCCCCTTGGCCAGCACCTTTGCTAACTACCTGAATTTAACCCCTTGGTCCCCTGGTCAGCACTCCTCCTGTCCATTACAGGGATGCAGGCTGGGCTGGGGATGGCTAAGGGAGGGAGGAAAGAGGGGGTGGAGGCAAAAGCCTCCCCCTACCCAATCGAAAAGCCCCAGCCCGCACTGACCGCTAGGCAAGCAGAGACGTTAGACAGCCATTAAGTGAATAGTCGTGTAACCGCACAAAATATTATCGGTTACCCGACTATTCGATAGTCTCCTGAGGTGGGGCCAGCAGCCAGTGAGCTCCGAGCCCCCACTCCCAAGAAGCCCTCCGTCACCATGGACTGCTTCCTTTGACACTGCCCCGGCATCTCACGCAGCTGCCTCTGTCCGCAGTGAGCCTTGGCGACCCCCACCCCGCCTGCCACTGCTGCCTCTGATAGCTGACACATGCGGGGAGCTGGCTTGAAAGCTTTGTGCAGGTACCGGCTACCGTCTGCCCCCCTCACCCTCCGTACTGCCGCCTCTCCATCAGAACAGTGCACAGGAGGGAGGCGGGGACAGGTGGCTCTCCACGGCACTGGCTCCCATTCCCCACTTTGCTGTTACCGAGGCGGCGGGCGGGCGGGGTGGGGAAACAGGCGGCATCCTGTGTCCCTGCTCTTTGTGTCACTTGTCCCCTTCCAGCCAAATAACTGAAGCCAAGTAAATTATTTTTGCAAAAAAACCCTCCACTTTTCTGCAATTTCTTTCTCACCAGAAAGGAGCGTGTTTTGGACCATGCACCACACATGCTGAAGGTAATTAAAAGCACTCCATTTGGGAATAAGAAATGTCAATCACAGCTTTTGCATATACTCTGGTAGCTGACGTGGAGGCAGCTCACAAACCCCTTCCCACAAAGCGCCACTTGCAGGACTGGCGAGTTCTGCTTGAGATGTATAGGCACGAGCAAGCTTTGTGCTGGTGGGCAAGGCGATATCTCCAAAGAAGGGGCTCCTTCACAGCGAGGGCAGCAGCCCCTGCAGCGGTAGCCTCCTGATACCAGCACAGCGTCAGGGCAGCTTCCCCTTCCAGCCTCGCACAACCCTCGCCCTGCACATGGAAACGTGCGAGCCAGCGGGCGCTGCACTTCCCAGGATGCCCTGGGGCCTCCAGTCCCCCGCTGGCCCCGTGCTCCCCACATGCTTTGGTCTGAAATGGAGAAGGGCCCATGGAGCCCTGGTCCATTTCACACGTGGGGAGCACGGGGCCAGCGGGGAGCTGCTCGAGTTCCCTGCTGGCCCCGCTCTCCCCATGGCGCTTCCGCCTTTGCAGCGCCAGCAGGGCTCACGCTGCATTTCAAAGGCGCAGGTGCCCCATCGACCCACTGAACAGTCACGGCAAAGTCCATCGATGATTCGATTAGTTGATTCAGCTCCACTGAACATCCCTAGCGTCACCCGCTGATACTCCACCTTCCATGCCGCAGGCCTGGCCGGCTGCACCCTCCGCCCACCAGCTATTCCTGCCTGGCCTTCCTGAGCAAAATCCTCCTGCCGTAACTCATTCATCTAAAGCTGGCCAACACGCTAGAGAAAACAAAGAGACGGACAGGCAGACACAGTCACATGTGGGATAAAAAAAAGCAACTCACCTCCTGAAGTCATCAGCTTGGATCCAACTCTCGGCTGAGGATGACACTCCAGTTGAGCCCAGAGAACTGAGCCGCCATGGAAAATGGGGAACCTTGCCTCCCTCATCAACCCCACTTACAAAGCCATCACAAGCTAACCGGACGTCCCAAAGGGGAGATAGGTACGCTGTGAGCAGAGCCCTCCCCAGACCAGAGACTTAGCTCAGGGATGGCGGCGGCTGCTTCTCTCCTGGCTGGACTGTTCTTGTCTCGCATCCATCATGCTCTGGAGCTCGCCAAACTCTCGCACTTCCCATCAGACGAGAGGAGGAGATTCCGAAGGTTGACTTCCTTTTTCCTCCCTAGTAAACCCATTACAAAGGGGAAAAAACAAACCAGTTAGCACCGCAGTCATCAATGGTGCATAACCTCTTCTCCTTGGATCTAACACACCACGGGACTGTGCCATCCGTCACCCCGTGTCCCATTCCTGCACTACGACTACAATTATAAAGGAGCCTGTGGAACCTACATCCAAAATTGTTGCTCTGCATAGCAGTCTATTGCCCCTTCTCCGGCCTCAGTTCCTCGGGCCCTGTGCCAAGACAGGAAGCTCTCTGAAGAATCTTACTGCCAAGTACAAACGAGGAATTCAAAGCACTCACCGCTTACTCGCAAGCGGGTAGACGGGCGGCGGAAAGCAGAGGACCATTCATGTCTCCTGAGAAGTTTGTCAAACCTCCTCAACCCTACCTCTGTCCGCTTCTCCTCCAGCCGGAGCCACTCGAAGATTCCTCTGAAAAGCACTGCATAAAGAGACCAGCATTGGCCATCGTAGACTAACCTCTAATCCAGTGTGAAATCTTCTCTTCATCCCTGCCTCCCTTTCGAAATTATATAAGCCCGACTTCATATGAGTACGGATTTACGATAGTGCTCCTCCACACTATTTACTGACCATCCTACTTCTCCGTGGCTCCGGAGCCGTGACCTGCGGAATTGCACACCTACAATGCATTGAAGTGTTCTGCAGCAGGAGATGGCAGAAACAGAGACAAGGACATAGAGATAGAGACAGCGTGTTGGTGACATGTCCCAAAGGGGAGATTGGTGAGGGTTCCGCTCGCAGCCTACCTAACGGAACACTTAACTCACGGATGGCAGCGGCTGGTCCTCTCCTAGCTCCATGGTTATTGTCTCGAATCGATCATGCTCACAGACTTGCCGAACTCGAGCTTTCCATGAGATGAGAGGAGATTCCAAGGTGGACTTCCTTTTTCCCCACCTGTAAATCCCATACAAAGAGGAAAAAAAGAAGTCAGCTATCACTTCAGTCAGTAATGGCGCATAACCTCCTCTTCTCGGATCTAACACACCACAGGGTTCCACCATCGGCCACCCTGTGTCCTATTCCGCAGTTGGACATCTAGAAAGGAGCCCATTGAACCTACATCCAAAATAGTCACTCTGGATTGCAGTGTATTGTCCCTTCTCCAGCCTCAATTCCCCTGGGCCCCGTGCCAAGACAGGAAGCTCACGGGCTCTGAAAAATCCTACTTACAGTTACACCTGGGGAATTCAAAGCACCGACTGCTTAGTTGCACATGAATAGACGGTGGGCAGAAAGAAGAGGAACATTCTTATCTCCTGAGAACTTTGTCAAGTCTCCTCAACTTTACCTCTGCCCAGTTCTCCTCCAGTCAAGGCCACTCGATTCCTCTGAAAAGCATAGCAGAAAAAGACCAGCATGAGCCATCACTAGACTAACCTCTATTGCTCGGTGAGCGCTTCTCTTCATCCCTGCCTCTCCTTCCAAACTATATCAGCCCCACTTCAGATCAGCCTGAATCACCCATGACAGAGCTCCGCTACACAATTTATTTAACCTGCCTTCCTATTTCTTCATCGCTCCCAAGACATTACCTTTGGAAATGCACAGCTGGGGACTTCAAGAGAGTTGTAGAAGGAGATACCACAAACAGCAACAAGGAGAAAGAGACAGAGAGAGAAATAGAGTGTGTTGGCCAAGTAATTAGAGGAGAGAGAGAGAGAGAAACATATGGGAGGAAGGCAAGCAACTCACCATCTGCTGGGGAGGGCTGTCCACTTCTGCCTAAAAAAGTGAATAGTCCCCTGCTACCTCTCATAATCGCTCATGACAAAGCCAGCACTAGCTTCCTACCAGGACCTAGGTAGGCTGTGAGCAGATCCCCTCACTCAACCAGACACTTAGCTCAGTGATAGTGCTGGCTATTCCACTCCTGGCTGGAGCGTTCTTGCCTTGCATCAATCATGTTCGAGGACTTGCTGATCTCTATCACTTTCCATCGCATGAGAGGAGATTCTTACAGTTGACATCTTTTTTCATACTACTAAACCCAGCACAAGAGGGAAAAACAGATCAGGAAGCAGCTCAGTTAGCAATAGTGCTTAACCTCTTTTTCTCAAGTGTAACACACTATGTGGCTCTGTCATCAGCCACCTTGTCTCCCATTACCCCAATAGAACTATAACCAGAAAGGAGCCTGTGGAAGTGACATCCAAAATATTCATTGTGCAGAGCAGACTATTGTCCCTTCTGCAGCCTCAATCCCCCAGGAGCCCATGCCAAACAGGAACCTCACGCCCTCTGAAGAATGCTACAGCCAGTATAGATGAGGAATTCAAAGCACTGACTGCTTACTTAGAGCCAGTTATATGGAAGGCAGAAAGCAGAGGATCGCTGATGTCTCCTTGCAAGGATTTAAAGGCTGCTCAGGTCCACTTCTGCCCATTTCTCCTGCAGCCGGCCCCCGATGATTCCTCTGAAAAGCACAGCAAAATAAGCCAAGAATGAGCCATCACTAGAGTAACATCTATTGGGTAAAATCTTGCTTTTATCTCTGCTTTTATCTCTGCCACTCAATGGCCCAAGTCAAAATATAGAGACTATCAAGGATGACAGCCACAGCTCCACTTTCGCGCTGGGGGTACATCTACACTGCAGGCTTCTTGCACAAGAAGCTCTTTGCAGAAGAGAGCTCTAAAACTTCTTGCGCAAGAGCGCATCCACACTACAAGAGACTGCATGGATGCACTCTTGCAAGAAAGCTCTGATCGCCATTAACAGAATGGCCACCAGGGCACCTGTGCTTGTTTCGATAGGCTGTTTTTGCATAAAACCCGTTTCCCGTCCACCCACACCTTTTTGCGCAAGAGCTCTTGCTCAAAAAGGAGTTATTCCTCGTAGAAAGAGGAATACCTATACCGCAAAAAGCCCTCTGTTCTGTCGATTCACTGTAAATTTACTTGCACAAAAACACGCTTGAGGTGTGGCTGCTTCAGGTTTTGCACTCCTCATTTTGAGGAGTACAGGCTCTTTCAAAAGGCACCCCATTGTCAAAAACTGCGTCTAAAGTGCGGTTTCAGTTTCAAAATGGCGCTTGTTCGAAACAGCGCCATGACGCGATTATGCAAATAAAGCATAGGATATTTAAATCCTCGCTTCATTTGCACTTTCGAAGTGCTTCATTTACATCCCTCTGTCGACAGAGAGGTGTAGTTTAGACATAGCCCTAGAGACAGTGGTGGCTGCTCTGCTCCCAGCTGGACAGCTCTTGCCTTGCATCTATCATGCTCCTAAAGCTCACTATTCTCGCTCTGTTTCCATCCTGTGACAGGAGGAGACACTGATGGTTGTCCTTTTCCCCCTTACTACAAAACCCTGCACAATGCATACTAATATGGGGAAAAAGGTTCCTGAGAATCTATGAGTCGGGCCCTACCAGCTTCATAGCAGTGAAAAAACATGTCAAGGCCTGTGAACTCTGCTCTGCCTGTGAAATTTCACCACTCCATGCTGCTAGGAACCTGGGGCTCCAGCTGGTAGTAATGGATGGGCTGGGGCATGACAGGAGTTCTCCTTTCTCCACAAGACCCACCTCCTGAGGCAATGCAGAAATGGGGCTTCCTGCCACCAGTGATTCCAGCTGGGGCTTGTGCTCTTAGTGGTTTCTGTGGGGACAGCCTGAGCTTTGGGTTCCCTCCTCTACAGCTCCTGTGCAGCTCTGGGAGCCAAGCCCAAGGTTTCTTCTCTCAGCACCTCTTTCCAGGCTCAGTGTTTCTACTCCATGCTGCTCAGGCTCAGGGCTTCTTCCACCATAGCTCCTAAAAGGACTTGGTAGTAGAAAGTCTAGTAGGAGCTACAGCCTCTGTTTTTGGTTTTTTCAGGAACCTACTCAAGCCCTACCTGAAGGCTGCTCAGAAGTGAAGGTGACATTCTTCAGCCCCTCCTTCTCACAACTTTGCAAGTTACTCCTCCTGTACAATCCCATTTTGGGTCAGGACCTGCACCATCAGAACACCGTGAAATGTCTGACAAACATCTGAAACCGTGGAACTGGTCAATTTAAAAAAACCTCTGGTCATGAAATTGACCAGAAAGGGCACTACCAAATTCACAGTGCAATCTATGACCTATTAAATGGAAGTTGTAAGAAACAGTCTTCCAAAAACTTCGGGTTGTGTTAGACCTCAGGGTCATTGGGGCATCCCCAAGTGCAGCCTTTCTCCAGCTGGGGCTCCCAACCCAAAAGGGGGTTACAAGACCAGTGTGGGAGGGTCCTGAGTCGGGTCACTAGCCATCCAGGTTCTGAGACTTGACCTCTTTTTTGGTCCTCAAATCTTCCTCTGGGCAGATTTTAGAAATATTAAAAAATGTGATTTTTCCTGGCCTTCCAAGCTTGGTGGCTGGAGAGCAGCAGCCACTGTCTGGGCACCCAGTTTGGAAGGCAGTGCCACTGCCCACAGCAGCACAGAATGGTATTGGCACCCTTTCTTCTGTACTATTTGAAGTGGTGGAGTTATCTTACAAGGTGGGTGGTTCCAGAGTCGTGGCCACTGGCCAGGTGCCTGGCTCAGATGGCACCATCCGTGCGAGCACCAGCACAGAAGGAAGGGTGGCATGGCATGGTATTATCACTCTTACTTCTGCGCCACTCCTGGCAGTAGCACTGGTTTCTGAAATGACTGTCCTGTGAATGGCCACTACTCTCTGGCCACCCTGCTCGGTAATCAGTGCTGCTACAGCAGTGCAGAAGTGCAGCATGGTGTGGCATTGTAATGCTTCCTTCTGCAAGAGCAAGTGGCAGCACTGCCTCCCAAACAGAGTGACCAGATTGCTTAAATTTGTCCCTTCGCAGGGCAGTGTGGCTCAATAGCCAGAGTCAGTAACTCGTATCTATCACAGGGCTGTCTGGCTCAATAGCAAGAGTCTGTTGCATGCCCCATTCACAGGGTAGTATGGCCCAATGGCTATAATCAGTAAGTTCCACCCAACTCACAGGGTTGTGTAGTCCCCAATACGGGAGGGGATTATATCTCACAGCAGCAGGGTCCAGGCCCTTCCACTCCACTGGACCCCCAGCCCAAGGCCCTGTTAGTATGCTGGAGCTACAGCCATTGAGTAAGCGGGGAAAAGCTCTGTCTGAAAAATGCTGACTCCCCAGCTTCGGTTCACTCATCAAGTGGCTGTTGCCTTCCTGAGCTGCTTCCTGCTGCGGTTGCCTCAGATCCAGTGCAGATCCCCAGTCTCCCCCCTCCCACCATCTGTCTGGGGTTTGTCTGCTCCTGCTTGCCTCTGGATTCTGTGAAGTCTCTGGGAGCGTCTGGCTTTCAGCATGTGTTGTAGTGCCTTGGCGTCTGGGCACTTATAGAGCACTTACAGTCAAGCTTTAAACAGAAAGTTGGTCCAAACTGTAACTACAGTAGGCACGGCAGTTCACTATGTTACTTGCAGGCTGCACCATCTGGTGCCTGTGACCCAACAAATTACATGGTTCTATTGTCACTCAAGATCTGTTAACAAGTGGGTATATTTGTGAGACCGTGTCTTAATTGAGCAATAGAAGTTTGACTTTCACTAAGTTATGGAAGAAAAATACACCACAACTACACATTAATACAGCCCAAACAAGGCATCTGGCTAAGAACTGGCAAAGTGTAAAGTACTTTACTCATAATGCTGCTTCTGTTGAGAAACAAATAATCAAAAACAAGGTTAATTTGAGTAGTGCTTTATTTAAAAGTAGTTTGTGGGTTTTGACAATAGATAACCTTTTCATGAAACTTGTGTGATCAGATTATCCTTCTGAAAATTGTTACTGGATATGCTACACAGCAAGGGGTAGACAGATCTGCTCAGACACATATATCATTAGGCAATAAAAAAAAAAAAAAGTTAAACATTTACAGTACCTTCTATGACATGAGAAACTTACAAATACATCTTTTACAATTCCCTTAGCTGTGATGGTAGATGTGCATTTTACTTCATTGTACCTATAATTTAATTAAGGTAATAGGTCTGAAACATGATGCATAGATACTTAGAAAGTCAAATTAAAGCTTATAACTCAGTTCATTTTACCTTTCTTTAAAGGTGATGTACAAAGAAAAAAAAAGTATGCTTATGCCTTTCATGTGAATGCCTGAAAGGTTTTATTTTAAGAAAAGGAGTAAATTAAATTTATGCTTTCTTTTTTACATAAAAGCATGTGCTGTCATTCCCGAATAGGATGACTGGAAAACCAGGAGAATTAGTGAAATTATGAAGTGTCCAGAGAGCTAAGCAATTTGAGAGAGGAAGGTTTTAGGTAAATGAGTCTTCAACATTACCTGATAGAAGTGTTTAGAATGTACTTCCCTTGAAATTGTCAAGTCCTCAAACAAGGACAGGGAAGCCCGAACTTGATGTTGCTGATATTTCCAGGATTTGAACATTTTGAGCAACAGTTAATATTTTAAAGAATGTATACTACTGTATAATCACGGAGGTGATTTTTAACACAATCCTTTAAAGTCATACATTAAGTTCTAGAGACACTGTATGAATTCTCATCATATTGCACAGACTTCGAGGTAAAGCTGGAATTTGAATCTTGGCTTTTGCCAGTATGCTTGTTATTTGAAACATAAGCAGGAATGAATCTAGCCTGAAATAGAAGACAAAAATCCTCATACCCTTTTAGAATCACTTTCCTTTTCTTTTTACAATATCCGGTCTCCTAAGACATCCACTTTTTGGAGGTAACCATGAAAACTCTCCCCCAATTTGTGGATGAAAAGGGAAAAACATTCATCCACAAAACAAAAAATAATGAACCCCTTTTACTGGAGAAAACTGACACAGGAGCAAGCCTTAAAAAAATTAAAAATAACATTGAGTGTTGCCAAGTTTACAGAGATAGGAAATACCATCTAGCACCAGTTTTTAAACCCTCAGTTCCCTACTTTCCCCTTGCTCTCAGCAGTCTCCTCCCTTACCCACTGAATAAATAAATGTCACATGCACCTGTTTTACAATAGCAAGGTGACAGCCACTAATATACACACACCATGGAAATTACTGGGTAAATCAGACCTCATACATACTAGACTCTTAGTGGAAATACCTATCAGCCAGGTCTTCAACCAGATGCTATGTTCCTGTCATTTTGATGCAGAGAGAGATAACCCCAGTTTGAAGAGTTCGCTCAGGTGTGCCCTTCATATATTTGCTAGCTGTTATCAAAGACTTCTTAATTCTTGCTAGTCAAATCCAGATTTCTCTGAAATGTGTACCTTAACCGTATTTCACCAGGACAAACTATTTCCCTGCTCTTAATTCCTGGTTTGGTACACACACAGCCCATTCTTACTCACTCCCTTCACTACTAACAAACAAAAACATGATGCCAATATATCAGGTTTTGGACAAATATAAGAAATCAACATACTGTTAAAGAATTCTGGCTCAGTCTAGTATAACACTTCAAATATTAAAGAAAGCAACAGGTAGCAACTACATAGGTCTCATGGCATCAGTGTTGTAAGTTTTATGCCTAGATATTCATTATATTATATTAATCTACCCTATAACACTTAAAGTATAGCTTTGATCCTGATTTTGTAACTGGTCTTCAAAAATGCAAGAGACACTGAATATATTTAAAGATCTCAGCAACACTGATAATCTTCTAAGTCTCAATTATCTAAACAACATTCATATGCAGACTCCCCTCGCTGCTCATCGTAAGATCTACTACGATGCAGCTAGTATTCTCTTGTCATGCTGATGGGTCATTCAGTATTCACTGGGGTTGAACAATTTTGCCATAGCCACCTCTCCCAGCATCATAATCCTGCCGATATTCATCTCGGACCTTGATGTGGGAAAAAACATCAAAGATTAGTGCATTCCAGCAAGTAAATGATCCCACAAGATTTAATAAAGCAATACCAAAAAGGCAGTTAACACCTGTCCCAGGTAACACACCAATATAAGCTAGAAAATTAGTGACAGCTTCCTCTAGTTCATTCAGAAGAGTAGCCGAAGTGCGGGCCGCAGAATTTAGTATCACAGTATACAGCTTCCTTCTTGTTTAATATCCCCCACAAGGGCCCTCCTCCTATCAACATGGACCAACCCAGGCCTACATGGGCTACCCATACACACTAAAGATAAGAGAAACTGCTATCTACTCCAAATTAGGCAAGCTAAGTGATGTCTCATGGTTTTTGGCAGGTTACAACACAGCTCTTAGCTTGCATGCTTTTATGCTTGCCCAGCAAGTACGATTTCTCTTCCCACAACAGCTGAACACAGGCTCCATGGTAACTTGAATACCGAAAAAAGGAAGTGATGTCAAGTTTTATTCTTTGGCGGGTAAATATTTAAAATACATTCCATAATGGTTTCTTAGATGTGATGAAATTTTTATTCTGGCTATGGAAGTTAATAAAATTGAAGTTAAGTACTAAGTATTCATTCAAAAGTGTAGATTCAAGAAACATCACTAATTTTACCAGCAAGTAGCGGAAAAAGATTGTACACTCACTTACCTGACCCCCTGACCTTCCACGACCATACTGTCTGCCCTCTTTAAAACCTGCATCCCAATCTGTCCTGATGATCCTATCATCAAGCCGTGTTCCATTTATGTATCTCATTGCATTTTCAGCATCTCCTCTTGAGTAGTATCTTTAGGATTATGTTAAAGAACAAGGTTCAACAGACTTTCAGACTTCTACAGAACAAAAGTATTCAAATGCAATAATCTCAAGAAATATTTAATGGAGTTTGGCTGATCACTGAGTTAGATTTAAAAAAATTCAGGGTGATAAATAACAGTAATCTGGGACTGTTACTAACTGGAGGAAAAGAGTCCAGAATTTAACCCTGTGATTTGCAAAATAAAAACTATTAACTAAAGAAGAAACAAGCACCCATCAGCATGCTGCATTTATGGAGCTTAATCCTCCTCCATCCGAAGTTCTCAATCAAGTCCACAGGAAAATTAACTAGCTTCAAAGAACCCAGGATTTAATCTACTCAGAGACCACAGGTGTGCAGAATTACCACTGAAAGTTTTACAGGAGTGTTTGTCCTGTATGTAATGGAAATTCAAGAGTGTCACACCAAAAGAATACTCAAGATCTGTCTATCTAGGCATTTATGATGTAATTACTGCTGTAGTAGTTCAGCAACTAGAAGGGGTTTGATTTAGTCACAGAAGTGACAAGCTAGCTGTTAACCCACTTTCAAAAATACCTGACAGAACATCAGATACTTCATACTACACAGATCCCAGATAATTGAAATTATGGGATTCTCCCCACACCCCAACATACTTTTAGAGACTATTAGATTTCTCTGTTAGAAAATTTTTCCCTGGTATGCATTTTTCTTCATCCAGTTGTACACGATTACTCCTTGTTATAACTCTACAGTCACTAAAAGGCAGGACACATTTGAGGTACATTATGTTTGTAAAATAATCTACTGTATATTTTAGAGAGCTCTCTGTCTGTCTGTCTGTCTGATCAAGAACTCCACCTAAACACTAAGAATTAGGTAGGGATGTGGCGACCAGTTGACTATCTGATAAGCAAAAGCATCGACTAGTCCCACCTCCAGCCCTTGCTGCCTAACAGAGGCAGCAAGAGGAGGGAGCAGGATACAAGTGCTGGGGGGAGACGGCTTAAAAGCCAGATTCCCCCAGCACTGTCTCCTTGGAGGGCTGCGGGGACCAGGCTCAAGCCAGGAATCAGCATATTCCCGGCTCATGCCCAATCCCAGACACTGTGCCTCTGCTTTTAAATGTATTAAGAGCCTGTCCGTTCTTAATATATTTAAAAATCAGAAGTGCAGCGGGAAGGACCTGGCACAAGCCAATTCCTGGCTTGCGCTGGGTCCCCCCACACTGCACTTTGTACATATGGCAGGCTCTTAATACATTTAAAAGGCTAAAGCGGATTCCTGGCTCACACCAGTCGCCTACCTGCAGCTCCGCCTGTTGGCTCTTAATAGATTTAAAAGACTAAAGCACACCAGGAGGGACCCAGCGTGAGCCAGGACAGCTGATTCCCGGCTCATGCAGGCTCCACCAGCCTTTTAAATGTGTTAAGAGCCAACAGGCTCTTAACACATTTAAAAGGCAGTGCCACTCAGGGTTTAGCTCCTAGGCCAGGAGCTAACCCTGCTGCAGCTCCCCACTTATCGACTAGTAAATGGAAAATTCATTGACTAGTCAATTAGTTGATTAAACTAAATGTAACATCCCTAGAACTAGGACCACTAAATTTGGTATACAGCTTCCTATAATCATAACTGAAAGCAATGTAAAGGTTTGGTTGTATCAGGAAAATGGGATGTGTCTGAAATGGGATTGCTTCTGATAAAACCAAACAGAAAAGAGACAGAATCACCAAATCACATACAGTCCTCAAATTTGACATAACTGAAGAAGTGTGGAAAGAGACTGAACTAAGATGAGCCAGAAAAATAGGATGAACCTGGAACAGGATTACTTTTCAATAAACTTTACAGAATAGATAAAATGTAGAAATTTGGACTAGTGCTCTGTTTTGGCACAGCTAAATCAATGCTTAAGGTTTGAAAACTAGAAGAAGAAAATGTAATTGGAAACCAATTAACTATAGCCCTTTTTTGTTAAAACACAGCGAATGATAAGAGTTGATAAGGATGAAGAAAAAAATACTCCATGGAATTTCTATTTTAAAAAATGTACTAACAAAATTAAACAGAAAATTTTAAACAATCCTTTTTTTAAGAAATCTGAAATAAAAATTAATAAAATAATGATTTTTGAAAAATTCAAGCATTTTAATAAAGCATGTATATTCTTCTTTTATTTTCAAAAACAACCCCCAACCACAAAAAAAACCCCATCCTTAACTGACTTATGGACCCAAGCAATACCAAGTAAATCTGCTAGGCTGCGTCTAGACTGGCAAGTTTTTGCGCAAAAAGCAGTTGCTTTTGCGCAAAAACTTGCCAGCTGTCTACACTGGCCGCTTGAATTTGCGCAAGAGCACTGACTTTGTAATGTACAAAATCAGTGCTTCTTGCGCAAATACTTTCACGCTCCTGCTCGGGCAAAAGCCCTCTTGCGCAAGAATACTTGCGCAAGAGGGCCAGTGTAGACAGCGAAGAACTGTTTCTTGCGCAAAAAAGCCCCGATGGCTAAAATGGCGATCGGGGCTTTTTATAAAACGCGTCTAGATTAGCACGGACGCTTTTCCGCAAAAAGTGCTTTTCAAAGCGTCGTGCCAATCTAAACGCTCTTTCATAAATGCTTTTAACGGAAAAACTTTTCCGTTAAAAGCATTTGTGGAAAATCATGCCAATCTAGGCGTAGCCTAGTGTTTTTATAAGAATACAAGACCATTTGAAATATTTTCATTTGTTTTTCAATTCAAATACATTTGTAAACAAACACCCCTGTATTATTACAATATTTGCAATCAAACTGATTTATATTAGTGAAGAGTGCTAGATAATAGCTAGTTCTTATGACTTATCTGGAAGTGTAACACACCAGTTGAGACAAAAGTCAAACAGGATATATAGTATACATAATTAAACTTATAGTAAAAGATTTTTAAATTACCTGTTTCTGTAATCCTAAAAAAAGAATAGTAACAAGCCTTTTACCTCTATCATCATTAACCTGACAATATCCCTTGCAATATTTCTGAGGGCCTGACATTACCCAGTATATTTCAAATTGGTATGAGGATGCTCTAACCCAACCTCCCCACTCATACATGGTAACATCGCTCAGCTTCTTTCTTGTACCACACTGAGCAGTGTCCCAGTGCCCCGGAGAGAAGAATTATTACAAAAATTCCCAGTCCCCTACAATAGAATCTTTTCACTGTTAGGCCCCATCTATATAGTTATATCTTGTGTTAAAATTTAGTAACCCACACTTAAAAATTGGTTTAAATCCTGCAGTCTAGATGGAGCTGCTGCATTTACCATAATCACAAAGTCCCCTTGGTTTGAGACTTTATCACTGATGTAAGACTTCAGAAGCACAGTTCAGCTGTATGTTCACTGCAAAAGTAAGCTGGGTTTTAACTGAGTTGGTTTCTACGTTGTAATCGCACCTACACAGGAACAAAGACAAGAGACAAGCCTTGACAACTCTTCTACTCTGGTTAGGGTTAGCTAGATCTTTGGCTTCTTTACCCACTGTATAGATGTTTTACTTTGCACACAAGGATACTCAACAAAACAGAAGCCACAAGCAGTTTTCTTCACTTTGTCCAGGCCCATAATGATTTTTTTTATATCCCCACTTTTACCAAAT
The DNA here is from genome assembly GCA_019425775.1 of Rafetus swinhoei. Classification (NCBI taxonomy): domain Eukaryota; kingdom Metazoa; phylum Chordata; order Testudines; family Trionychidae; genus Rafetus; species Rafetus swinhoei. Next base: position 114,628 of record CM033432.1, read on the forward strand.
AGTTCATAGATCTGCTCTTCTGTTGTATAGAAAGAGAGATTTCCCACATACAGAGTGCAGCTCTTCTTCAGCAGTCGCTCCTGGTCATATCTGTTACCCTGAAATTTCAAACAGTAAAAAACATTTAGACAAGGATGTGAAATGTTACCAGGTTAATGCTTACCGGTTCCAGTTAAAGGGGGGCCCACTGCAGGTAAGGGCTACTTCGGCGGGGACTGGGAGCTGGGACTCAGTGGCAGCCCCAGCTCCATTGTGAGGGTTGGGGGGTTGCTCCAGCCGAGCTGGAGTAGTCCTCAACCCGGGATCCAACTTTAAATCGGTTAACTGGTTAAACACTAGGCAAGCCCAATGTTTAAGTGGTTAACTGATTAACTGGGATGTTACATTCCTAATTTAGACTCCACCCTGTTCAGTATCTACAGTTGCAAAGTATTAACATGTGGCATGGATTTGCAATACCTTAAAGTATGTGAAAATATTTCAGATAAGAGGCTGATCCTGAACAAACACACTAGCCCACACACGCTCATTTTAAAACAGCGTCTGGTCCTTATGGATATAAAGATAATCTTCCCAACACAAAAGGACCAGACCAGCGGTGTGTAACCTGTCTTCCTGAGGAGTTGCAGCGGCCGGCCTTTTCTTTTCCCGGCTCAGCACCAGACGTAAACCCAGGGGGAGTGGTAGAGTAGCGGACCGGTGCTTTAAATTAAAGGGGCCGCAACAAAATGTTCCTGGCAGGTTTTTTTTTTTTTTGTACTCAACAAAAATTGTCCTGACTCTGGGGGGTCACGAATGAAAAAAAGTTGAGCACCACTGGACTAGACTACAAGGTAAGGATGTTGACTGATGACTAATTTACTACTTGACTAGTTGATGTACACTTTAAAAGGAGGAATGCGGAACTCCGTGTAGCCCAGGCCAGCGGGAAGTGCTGCTGACTCCAGGCTCCACGAGGGTGCTTACCCTTTGAAATGCATAAGACTCCCTTGGGGCTCTTGTGCATTTCAAAGCAGAAGCACCAGCATGGAGCCCGAGTCTACCAGCTTTGAAATGTACAAGAGTCCCCAGCAGGAGCTCTTACGAATTTCAAAGCAGAAGCTCCTTCATGGAGCCTGGGGTCAGCGAGGGGACTCCACGCGGCATTCCCAGGAACCTGGGGTCAGCTGGGGACTCCCCATCTGACCCTGGGTTCTGTGGAAATGCCGCACGGAGACCAGGGTCAGCTGGGGACGATCCTGGGCTCTGCATGGTATTTCCACAGAACCCAGGGTCAGCTGGAGACTCCCCAGCTGACTCCATGCAGTGCGACAGTGTTTCAAAGGGGCAACGCCACATAACTAACCCCAGGCTCTGTGCAGTGCTGCCCCTATGAAGTACCCTTTCTTCCCTCCCGCTTTGCTGCCTCTAATAGAGACAGCAAGTGGGGGGGAGAAGGGGGGGGGGGAAATCGACTAGTCCTTAATATCCTTACTACAAGGTACTTTTCCAAATGTACAGAAAGCAGCAATATTTCTGCTGCTCAGAGCTTCAGAAAGCAGCTCTCATTTGAAGACTACAGAAGCAGAGCCACCCACACAGGTTGTGGAACAGCGGGAATCAAGTGAAACAAAGCACCCCTGCTCCCCTCCAGAAGCCACAGGGGTTGAGTGTGGCGGGTTGCAGATAAGCAGCCACCTGGGTGATGGACAGACCCGTGACGGAGAGTCCGGTACTTGTGCAGCCTCCCCCGGGGCGCTGCACCAGGACAGCAGCCACCTAAGAATATATATAAGAACATATGAACAGCCATACTAGGTCAGACCAATGGTCCATCTAGCCCAGTATCCAGCCAGCTGACAGTGGCCAATACCAGATTCCCCAGAGGGAGGGAACACAACAGGTAATCCTCACATGATCCCTCTCCTGTCACCCATTTCCAGACAAACAGAGGCTAGGGACCTACCTATCCCATCCTGGCTAATAGCCATTGATACACCTAACCTCCATGAATCTATCTAGCTCTTTTTTGAACCCTGTTAAAATCCTAGTCTTCACCCCATCCTCTGGCAAGGAGTTCCACAGGTTGATTGCACACTGAGTGAATAAAAAAATTCCTTTTGTTTTAAACCTGCTGCCTATTAATTTCATTTGGTGACCCCCTAGTTCTTATATTGTGGGAACAAGTACATAACTTTTCTTTATTCACTTTTTCCAAACCAGTCATGATTTTATAGACCTCTATATTTCTAGACCACCTAGCTTCTGACACTGCATGTGACCAAGCCAAGCTGCTGCAAACCCTGCGTGACAATCCCCCCCCCCGCCCTCCGACCCCGCGCCTCATTTTCCAACACCCCGTAATCCCCGTCCCGACTGCCCTGCCCCGCCCCGCGCCGCGCCCCCTGTTCCGACTGCCCGCCGCGTCCCCAGCCCTACCCGGAAGTGCTGGTCCCGGTACTGACTCAGCTCTACATAAGAGTCGCTGCGCAGGACGCTCAGCATCGCTACCGCGCACATGGCGAACAGACACAGAGCCGCTCCCGCCCCGCACAGGCGGCAAGGTCCGGAAGCAGCCAAATCAACCAACCGGCGCGCACCGCTCGCGCAGCAACCACTGGCTGAGCGAGCACGTGACCAATCCAGGTCCCTCTAGGGCCGCAGCCTCGGAGTAGCCAATCACGGCAAAGAGAAGACACCTACTTGCTCCCGCCCCAATGCACAGCAGCCAATCCCCGAAGGCTTTGTCATGTCTCGCTCAGATTGGCCTGCTAATCCCGGGCAATTCAGCCAATCTCAGCGCCGGATCACATCCACACGTGACGTGAGGTCAGTAAGGCAGGCGGGTGTCGCGAGGATGGTGCTGCGGCGCCTGCTCTTCACGCTGCTCAACAACCCGCGGCTGATCGAGCGGCTGTCGGAGTCGCGGCCGATTCGCGCGGCGGCCCAGCTCACCGCCGCCGCCCTGACCCGCGCGCATCTCCGGCAAGGGGACCTGGCCCGCCGGGCCGCGCGCTTGCGCGAGACTTTTCTGCGCGAGCTGCGGGATGGGGCCCGGGACTGGCCGCGACCCCCGGGCACAAAGCGCGGCGGGAGCGGGCGCGGCAGCCCGTGAGCGCGCCGGGAGACAGAGACTTGAGCCTCAGACCCTGGCGCTGTGGCTCCGGCCCCACCGAGCATCTGCGGCCCAGAGGCCACCGGGGGCAGCACCGAGCATGGGCCCTTTCGCCTCCAGCCTACCTCGAAGTCGCTCTTGTCTGCACGGCGGGAGCCGTTGGATCCGAGCGCTGGGTCACCCCGGCCCCTGGCCTTCCGCGCGGAGCGTGGATCTGATCAGCGCGCAACAACTAAAATAAACTTGTCTGTATAGAGCGATATTTCTTTCATTTCTCCGCAACGTGCACTCCAGGCACCACCTGGCCTGGGGCTGGTGTAGGCAGCAGCTTTCTACATTACACCGGTCTCTGGTGCCTGACAAATTAAGAGTGAGTCACATGGCAAAGGTCTGTGGTGTTTGCTACTGGAAACCTCTGAATTTTAAAAACGTGGGTGATCTCTTTGGTATTTGTTTTCCTAAAGTGGAGTAGTGGAAATAAATTACCATGGAGCCCAAGTTTTGGAATGTGGTGTGTGAGTGGGGGTAAGGTGTAAAATCTTTCCCGCAGTAGCATTTAATGGGACAACGTCGGTGCAGTATCTTTTATTCAACCAACTTAAATTCTGAACTATACAGAATTTTTTCCAGTTTAGTAATAAAACTAAGATTAATTTTCCAACATTATAAAGTTGGTTAAAATCAATTGGTGAATGGAAATTGAGCTCTAGGAGTTGATATTTTAATCTATAAAAAACTTGTAATTTTAAGCCTCTTCAGTGTAAAAATTTTGTAATTATGAATTGATGTGGATGTGCTGTGAGACTTAATTGTAATGGTCTAAATACAATTCTGCTGCATCTAGGGTAGATTGGGAAGGAAGACAGACAAGACTATTAGGCCTAGTTACAGTAGTGTAGCTGGCACCTGACCATTTTCCCAGAAGTAGGTATAAGTAGCAGATGCTTGTATACTTGGTGCATAGCAGCAGGTGTTTCTCCTATAGCAGGGGTGGGGAACCTAAAGCTGGAGGGTCTGAATCTGGCTCCCAAGTCTCGGGGTTTCCCTCCCCACAGCATTGGTGCTCCAGCCCTCTGCCATTCATTGGGGTCGGAGCACCCAAAATCTACCAGCGTGGGTCTTCTTAGGCTCTAATGTGTGAGAGCAATGAGGGGAGTGTCTTTCTCCTTCTCAGTGGGGGCGGCGGGGGCGCATGTCAATGAGGGTTTGTGTGTGTCTGGCCCCTGACGGATTTTTCTGTGGATCAGTGGCCTTTGACCCAAAAAAGATTTCCCTACCCCTGTCCGACAGGAATAGCAGCTACCACTTTAAATAGGGATAAACCCCAATGATTTAATTGGCTCCCCTGGGTCAGCAGAGAAAAAGGGACCTCTAGGTTGGCTTGCACAAGTTGACGCGGGGGGAACACACTGGGATTTTCCCCAGCCAGTGCTTCCTTGTATACTCGAATCTCAGCTTCCCCTATAAAATTGTCTCCATTGCTCATGATGCAAGAAGACGACAGCCACCATCCAACGCGATGCAGTGATTTGTGGCTCCGAGCGGCGGGGAGCGGCCCAGTCTCGCGCTTTAGGGCGGTACCCCTACGGCAATGGAAACGCCCGCGCTGCTGGGAGCACCTCGCGAGGGGCGCGCACGGGCGCTGGCGTGAGGCAGGCGCGCCACTCGTGGCCCAGTTTGTCCCGGCTTAGCACCAGGCCCTGCTCCGGCGGCTTCCTCCGGCTGAGGGCTGGGCCCGTGTAATGTAGAGAGCTGCTATCTTGTAGGAATGTGCTACCGGTAGCATGAGCATGCTCTGTGCTACTTAGGAAGAATTATGGGGAACTATCTCATAGGTAGAATAGTGATAGAAATGTAGCCCTCTTAGTCAAAGCTCATCATCTAATAAACCGTCTTGTTAGTCTTTAAAGTGCTACATAGTCCTGTATTTTATCTCATAGGTAGCAGCTCTCCGCATTGCGCCGGGTCTGCTCCGCTGCGGCAAGACCCCAGCGCGCCCTAGGGCGGGGCAAGGGCGGAGCTGACTGTCGTCTTCACGCAAAGTCCCCGAGCTCTACGGTTGGCCCAATGGCTTGTCTGGCCCGCGGTTCCAGCTGTCTTGCTGGCCTGCGAGGAGGACCAGCTATTGGCGGCGGGAGAGGGAGGAGGAACGGGAACCCGCCCCGAGCAGCCTCATCTTGCGTGCCGCCTCGGAGCTCATTTGCATGGACCCAGGCCGGAGGCAGCCCCATTGGCTGTCAGGTGTGCAGGTGCCACGCCCCTCCCCACGGAGGCGTCCTACAGATCAGAGCCGTGGCTTAAAGCCGCTCCGGACTGGGACGAGAGTTGGGTAGGAGGTTGCGACCCCTCTGCGACAGGCACTCGCAGGGGGCGGTGGGTTGCTTGGGGCTGGAGGGGGGCTGCCAGGCCCCGCCTGCTGAATCCCGGAGCTGGGTGTCTGGATGCAGCGGCAGCATATGTGGCTCTCGCTGTTGCATCCTTCAGCAGTGTCGGTATGGTGCTGCAGGGAGGCTAACTGGCCAAATGTGAGAGAAAATGAAGAGTGAAACTGGAGAACAAAGGCATAGCGAAAATTTACTTAAGTAGAGTTAATTGGGGGTGTTGGAACAATTGTTGGAGTAGTTAAGGGAGATGCTGATGAGAAACATGGAAACCATCTATTGGATTTTTGTTATTACTGTTTCAGTCTGGGGAGAGGGGAACAGCACCACCGAGATGTTAAAGCTACAGTTCCACAGTTACAAATCAGGCCAACTTTGGCTAAAAGCCTATAAGAGTTAAAGGCAGCAGTTAGAAAGGAGAAACATAATATATCTTGGGGAGGGGGAAAGTAGCTCACCCTCACTGTGAGCTAGAAATTATGAAAGATAGACAACTACTAATGAAGGCTAAAGATATCAAAAGCCATGGCTAGCAGGACTAAGGAAAATGACATTGACTAGATGTTTCTAATCACACCAGGAACAGAAGATATAGACTCATTACTAATTTAAGATAGTAAAATTGTTAATAATGGTGCAGAAAAGGCAGACATATTCAATAGATATTTCTCAAATACATTTAGAAAGAAAAGAGTGGTTTACTCATCACTTGGGCACAAGGAAGTATGTTCCAAGTCCATTAGTAGCTATGAAAGATGTTCAACAGTATCTATTAGGGATTAATGTTTTTAAGTAGCAGGCTTGAATAATATACACATATGAGCCCTGAAAAAGTTGCCTTATGAGATTGCTGTCTTGTTGATGTTAATTTGTATTAAATCTTGGAATGTGGGGAAATGTATAAAACTGGAAGAATGCTAATGATATGCCAGTATGCCAAAAAGGCAATCACGAGCATCTGCTCTGACTAAAATCCCAGCTCAAAAATAGAAAAGGTGGCATGGGATTCAATCAATAAAAAAAATAAAGGATGAGAATATAATTAATTCCAGTTAGCATGGTAATTATTAATAGTAACAGACTAAGGATATTGATATAATAGACACAACAAACTTGATGGAATGGTGATGATCAATGGGACATGGTAATAAGGGCACAAAATATATAGGAGTGACAGAGTAATTTCACCTGCTGGGAGAGTTGCGCTATATGTGAAAGAAAGCAAAGAGTCAAATACAAGAAACATCTTTGGTGAAACAAACTGTACCATAGAAATTCTGTAGATAGAAATTGTATGCTTATAGCAGTAGGAATATACTACTGATTGCCTGATCAGGATAGTGATGGTGATAATGAAATGCTCAAGCAATTAGAGAGGCAACAAAAAACAGAGAGCTCAATAATAAAAGAGGGTATTAAAACTATCTTAGTACTGACAGGGTACATGTAATCTCAAAATGAGATAAAATTCCTGGACCCCATTAATGACTTCTTGGAGCAGGGATTCCTAGTAGGGATGTGAAGGTTAATCGGTTAGCATCAGCCTTGCTTTGTGATGCTTACTGACTATGGTTAATCAGTGGAGGCTGGAGCAACTCCCCTGCTCACCACAGGTAGGGGGCTGCTCCAGCCTGGCCAGAGCAGCCCCCCCACAGTGCGCCGTGGGCAGGGGCGCTCCAGCCTGGCCAGAGCAGTTCCTGCCTGTCTCCGTTTAAGTGTTTAACCGGTTAACTGAGGGGTTCTCAAACTTTGTGATACTGTGACCCCCCCCTCTAAATTGCTCGCAACCCCCCGGGGGGTCGGGACCCACAGTTTGAGAAACACGGGGTTAACTGATTAAACTGGATTTTACATCCCTAATTCCTAGAACAGGGCTGTGTAATCTCACCTGTTATCTTCCTTGTGGTCATCGACTGGGTGATGCGTAGAGCCACTGAGGGCAGATCAAGGGGAGTGCTATGGGGACCGACTGCTCGGCTTGAGGACTGCGACTTCGCAGATGACCTGGCGCTTCTCGCACATGATCAGCAGGACATCCAATAAAAGACCGACATTGTTGACCGGACAGCCAGAAGCGTTGGGCTCAGAATTCACCCTGGCAAGTCCAAAGTGATGAAACTGAGGACAACTAACACCGATAAAACCACTGTCACGGGTGAAGAGTTAGAGGAAGTAAATGACTTCAGGTATCTCGGCAGTTACATCTCGGCGGACAGCAACATCGACAAAGAGATCTCCGCTAGAATTGCCCTGGCAGCGCAAGCCTTCCAAAAGCTTAACAACATTTGGAAGTCGTCACTGTTGCAGACCAGGACTAAACTGAAGATCTATGGGTCGAATGTGCGCTCAGTCCTGCTGTATGCCGTAGAGACTTGGAGGACTAACGAAGATTGAGAGCAGACTCAGAGGTTTTGAAGGACGGTGCCTTCGTCTTATCCTCAGAGTCCGCTGGGAACAGCATGTTACCAACAAGGAGATAAGCCAGCGCACTGGCATCAACAATGTTGTGGACGAGATCAAGCAGAGACGCTGGAGATGGCTGGGGCATGTCCTTCGGATGAGCGAAACAAGACTCCCTCATATGGCACTCAGATGGACTCCACCTGGAAAGCGTAAAAGAGGGAGGCCATTGGGCACCTGGAAGAGGACTGTGGAGGAGGATATGAAAAGGAAGCGCACAACCTGGGAAGAAGTCAGACGGCTTTCTCAGGACTGTGAAGGCTGGAGAAGATTCGTTGGCGCCTTATGCTCCATCAGGAGCGAAGAGGATTAATAAATAATAATAATTCCTAGAACTCACAACACGTGGGGCAATTCTGAATTTAGTTCTAAATGGAACTAGGGATGTTAAAATGTGTATAATTAGCTAACAGTGTAACTGCTGAAAATTTCAGTGGTTACATGAGGAATGGCAGCCAGCTCCCCAGGAGCCGGCACATGCCAGGAGCTGGCTGCTGCCTGTGATATAGAGATAGAGCCTTTTAAGCCAGCTCCCTACACATACCAGCTCCCACCTGCCACCCTGTACTGCAGCCTCTATATCAGAGGCAGCAATGCAGGTTGGCAGGCAATTCCCTTTGAGTGGGACCAGGAGCAGCGTGTAACTGTTTGGGTAATCGATAAGTTTATGCTTATCGGTTACCCCATTAAATGGCTATATTCTTACATCCCTAAATGGAATACACAAGCTGGTCCAAAATGTTGCAATAGGTGAACCACTCAATAATAGTTGTCAGAGGATAATCTATAATATATAAAGGAGAATGTTTGTGCGCTTATAGTGGACACTATAAGAGCCACCACAACCAAACTTTGCATGGGATAACCTTTCATCCAGGAGAAGGTTTTAAGGTACTGTGAGAGGGAAGAGATGAGAGACCAACGCCTCTCCCCGGGGCTGCACGGAGCTTGGCAGTGCGGGGAGAAGTGGCTTCCTGGGGGAAGCGGCGGGGACAGTCGCTCACTAAGGCTGGCGGAGTGATAACCTGTCATCCAGGAGAAGGTTTTAAGGGACTGGGGGGAGGAAGAGATGAGAGACCGATGCCTCTCCCTGGGGCTGCACGGAACTTGGCAGTGTGGGGAGAAGTGGCTTCTCAGGGGAAGCGGCGGGGACAGGCCAGCAGAGGGACAAGGAAGCGGAGGGTGGGCTCGGGCGCCGGCGGCAGGCGCGCGGCTCTCTTCCCCCTCCCTCCCCTCAGGCTCCTCACCTCAGTTATATCAACTTTCCCGAGCAACGTTGGGTAACTCCAGCTAGTTAAATATAATATCTTTGCAGGAATGGGGTGGCAGCAATATAAAAGAAAAAAACACCATCAGAGTAGAAATAAACTCAAAAAGGGAATGGCACAACAATGAAAGAGCTAGTTAAATGAAAATTAATGAGAACAGTCACAGGAGTGACATGCCTGCAAGCTGCATGGAAACTATTTTATAAACACCATAACAGAAGCTCAAAATAATAATAAAAATGAAAGTAATAAGAGGAGGTTTTAGAACAAATGGATAAATTAAATAGCAATAAGTCATCATGTCCAGATGATATTTTGAAGAGTTCTGCAGGAATTCAAATATGAAATTACAGAACTCTTGCCTGTAGTATGTAAGCCACTGTACCAGATGACTAGAGGAGAATTACTTAATGCTCATTTTTAAAAAGGCTTCAGAATTGATCATAGTAATTACAGACTAGTAAGCCTAACTTCAGTACCAGACAAATAATTTTCAGACTCACAGATGTACAAGATGTAAAGAGCCAACATAACTTTTATAATCATGGTCTGATAATCTATTAGAATTGTCTGAGGGAGCCTGCAAGCATGTGGACAAAGATGATTAATACAGTATACTTTGATTTTTCAGAAAGCTTTTGACATTACAAATGAAAGGTTCTTAAAAATAGTCATTGAATAAAGGGAAAGGTCCTATCATGGATCAGTAACTGGTTAAGAGAAATAAAATAAAGAGAAGAAATAAATGGGCAGTTTTTACAGTGGTGAAAGATAAATAGAAGGTTCCCCCAAAGATCTTTACTGGGACCTGTGCTGTTCATGGGTTTATCAGATGTCCCAGTTTTTTCACACTTACCCTGACTTTTCGCACTTGCTGTCTGGTCACCCTAGCTGTTCAACATGTTCATAAATAATCTGGGAAAGAGAGTGAACAGAGAGATGGTAAAATTTGCCTATGATACAAAAGTACTACAGATAATTAAGTCCAAAGCTGATTGTGAAGAGCTAGGGTATGTCTAGACTGCACCCCTCTGTCGGCAGAGGGATGCAGATTAGGCAGGTCGACGTTGCAAATGAGGTAGGGATTTAAATATATCGTGCCTAATTTGCATAAAATGGCCGCCACATTTTGCCGACTCAGCACTTTGTCGGCAAAAAGCGGCAGTCTAGAGGGGGATCTGTCGAGAAAGAAAGCCTTTTTCGACAGATCCTGTAAACCTCCTTGCAGGAGGCATTAGGATCTGTCGAAAGGCTTTCTTTCTCGACAGATCCCTCTAGATCTGCCACTTTTTGCCGACAAAGAGCGAGTCGGCAAAATGTGGCGGCCATTTTTATGCAAATTAGGCACGGGATATTTAAATCCCTGCCTCATTTGCAACGTCGACCTGCCTAATCTTCATCCCTCTGCCGACAGAGGGATGCAGTCTAGACATACCCCCACAGAGGGATCTCACAGAACTGGGTGAGTGGTAACAAACTGGCAGATGAAATTCAATGTTGATAAAGGCAATGTATTTCACGTTGGAAAACAAATCTCAACTATACATACAAAATGATGGGCTCTAAAATAGCTGTGACCACAGGTAAGTGCCAAATTCCTCTCTACTGGAAGAGTGCTTGACCTCCCCAGGCTCCATCCCCATTTCACCTCTTCCTCCAAGTCTGCCTCACTCGTTCCTTCCTCTGCTCCTCCCCCACCATCCCTTCTACCTCTTTCCCCAAGACCCCATACCTGCCCTTCCTCTTCCTACCCTCATCCTGTCTCTTCCCAGCCTCTTTTTCTAGTACTCCTTTGAGTGCACCCTGTCCCCACTCCTCCACCTCCTTTCTGGCACCTCCTGAACACCATAAAACACTTGATTGCAGCAGGCAGAGGTGCTGCGGGGGAGGGCAGAGTTGCTCAGTGGGGCTGCCAAAGACCAAGACACAATGGGGATGAGGAGGAAGTGTGGCTGCTGGTGGGTGCTAAGCTGCTGCTAATTTTGTTACATGGGTGCTTCAGCCTTGGAGCATCTTTAGAGTCAGCACCTATGTGACCACTCAAAAAAGCCATCATAGTTCTCTGGAAACATCTGCTCACTATGCAGCAGCAGTCAAAAAAACCAAAGGAATATTAGGAACCATTAGGAACAAAATAGATGAGGACTGAAAAATATAAAGTCATAATATAAATCCATCGACAACCCACACCCTGAATAAATAATCTAGGGGCAAAAACCTAAATAGAGCTACCAGTCAAGATGGAAGGGCATATCAAGAGGGGAACCGTAGCGATCAGGTCTGGGTCCTGTTTTGTTCAGTATCTGTATCAGCTAGCATAAAAAGTTTGCAGATGATACCTACCTGGGAGGGGTTACAAATGCTTTGGAGGATAGGATTAAAATTCAAAATTATCTGGACAAACTAGAAAAAGCATTGAGATTAAATAGAATGAATTTCAGTAAGGACAAATGCAAAGTACTGCACTTAGGAAGGAAAAATCAGTTGGACATATACAAAATGGGAAATGGCTGCACAGGAAGGAGTACTATGGAAGGGGATCTAGTGGATCACAAGCTACCTATAAGTCAACAGTGTAACACTTGGGAAAAAAAAGCAAGCCTCATGCTGGAGTGCATAAGCAGGAGTGTTGTATGCAAGACACAAGAAGTAATTCTCTGCTCTACTCTGTGCCGGCCCCAGCTGGAGTACTGTGTCCAGTTGTGGGTGCCATACTTCAGGAACGATGTAGAAAAATTGGAAAGAGTCCAGAGAAGAGCAACAAAAATTATTAAAAATCTTGAAAAATTACCTATGATGAAAGATTGAAAAAACTGGGTTGTTTAGTCTGGAGAAGAAAAGACTATGACATAGTTGGTATCACAGAGACTTGGTAGGATAATACACACGATTGGAATATTGATATTGAAGGGTACAGCTTGCTCAGGAAGGACAGGAAAGGAAAAAAAGGTGTTATTGCCTCACATATTAAAAATGTACACACTTGGACTGAGGTGGAGATGGACATAGGCAGGGCTCGACAAATCAGCCTGTCGCCCTGTTCACTGGCGGCACACGCGTGCGCAATGCGGATCTGGCGTGTGCGCAGTGCAGGGCTGGTGAGTAGATTTCGCCACTGTTTGTCAAGCCCTGGACATAGGAGACAGACTTGTTGAGAGTCTCTGGGTTAAGTTAAAAGGGGTTAAAAACAAGAGTGATGTCATGCTAGGGGTCTACTACAGACCACCTACCCAGGCAGAAGAGGGATGATACAAAGGCAGGGGGGGAGGGCAGCAAGTAGTTGACTCGACAACTCACTTACATCCCTATTGTGTACTGGTCCCAGCCTGTAGGGAGGCCCAGTTGTCTCACTATACGGTGAACAGACCAGTTAGTAGGCACATAGAGCCCTGCTTCATGGCTGGCCCACCACAATCTAGGGGGCTTCGGCCTATAGTCAGACTAAATAGTAGTCTGAGTGCCTTGGCCCTGGCTCAGGACAGGCAGTAAAGAATCCAGAGACTCAGGCCAATGCTCTGGCGAAGCAGCAATTCACAGTAGGGATGTAATAGTGTAGTCAATTAACTGATAAGCAAAAGCTTATAAGTAATGCTATAGACTACATGCATTCCTCTCTCCCCTTTGCCAGTAAATTTTTTAGCAGGCTGGCCAGGAGCCTGGCTCAGTCCTTGCTCACGCCAGGTCCAGGATCTATCCCCACTGCAGCTCTGAATGTAAAGTGTAGTAGGAGCCAGTGGACAGGCAGCCCAGCTCAGTTCTGTATCAGAGGCAGCAGCACAGGGTGACAGGCAGCCAGTCCATGAGGGGAGCTGGTTTTTAAACTGGCTCCCCTCGCAGATCAGCTCCCACCTGGCATCCTGTGCTGCTGCCTGTGATACAGAGGCAGCAATGCAAAGTGGCCAGCCCTGCCCCCAGGGACTATAGAATAGCCAACTAACCAATAAGAATTCAGGAGGTTAATCGACTATTCAGATAACCGATATTTAACATCCCTAATTCACAGGTCCAGCCCTGGTTCAGGGCCGGGTAGCAAACAGTAGCAGTAAACAGTTTAGGGGCTCAGGTCTGTCTTTGGGCTGAGCAGTGATCGGATGTCCTTGCTTTGGCAGAGAGCCGACAAGCACAGGGTTTTTCCCGCAACAGGAGGAAAGTGCCACTAAAAGAGTGGGGTGGTGGGGGTGGGGATGCAAGCCCACCCGCTCCACTGTGTCCCAGTCCAGGGCCCTAACAGTGGCAATGCTGGCAGCCACTGGGTCAGCAGGGTTTCTGACCACAACTTGCAGCCCAGTTGACTTCCATTTCCTCAGACGGCAATGGGTTGGCTACCCTGGGCTGCTTCCCAGTTCCCCGTGGGCCTACCTGACTTAGTCTCTGCTATTTGAGGTCTGCCAGGGACAATGGCGCTGGTGGTGTCCTTTGGCTCAGCATCAGGGTCAAGCAGCGGTCCAGGCAGCCTTGGCCAGTCTGTTGGGCCTGGTCAGTCTTTCGTATAAAAGGAGTTTGCCTGCAGTTGGTGGGGGGCGCATGTAGCTGAAGGGATAGAGGAAAGCGCTGCTAGGAGTAGGAGGACATCAAACCACAAGTGGACACTAGGAGAATGAACCGGAGAAAAGAGAGATGCTGGGGAAGGTGTGGGAAAGTAGCCCAGGGTCTTGTAGCAGGTATTGGGGATTTACATAGGCAGTTGCCATTACAGGGCCAATGATGAAAAGAGCTCAACAAACATCAAAGTAATGCCCTAGGTGTGGTGCCTAAAATTGAGAGCTACTTTTTGTGAGCCTCTGAGGTAAGCAAATCCACCTAAAAGCGCAGGACCCATAGAATTTGAATAGGAGTTTTGTCACACCTCATTACCCTCAATTGCTTTCCTGCTGCCTCCCACTTACAAATTGGGGAAGGGAGAGGAGAGTTTGCTTTCCTTTCTACATTAACATGAGATCAATCAAAAAGATGAATAAAAGAGATTAGATTTTAACGTTTTCTTAAGGATTAGGTTTAACTTTAATATTATTCTGGTAAATGCAATTCACTTTGCCCACTTCCTTTTTTCTCTAAAATGCTCAGATGCATTTCCCCAATAGGTTTTATTTATTTATTTATTTTACCGTGATCTGTTAACTGCTAGTCAAAGATAGTGACCATTTACTTCCTGATGAAATCATACATTAAAAATACAGTGTCTGTCAGTCTGACAGATTATCTAATTTGGATTATAACCCCTACAACTAAGTGGGGGCTGAGTCTTTGGTACCTTTTGGTAAGTAACATTTTTCTTTTGAATAGTTTGTTTAATCATTTTATGCAGTTTGGTTTCCTGGATTGTTAATACCTTGTTTTTGGGGGAAGAACAGTGGCTTATACAGTAGCACTTAGGCAGCTTTCATTTCTTCTCTTTACCTTAGTATGTACAGAAAACTGTACTTTGTACTGCTCCCTAGACTTTCCCTGACTGTATTATTAAACATCTTAAACTTTACATTAAACATAGGAGCCTGTGATCACCTGGCTATGCTTTATTCATACTTACTCTGCTACACCTCCTGAACTCTGTTTATCTTCAACTTCTATTTTAAATGAGCTCAGTTAAGTTACTAGCTCGTTTAATTAGTGTTATATATAGGTGTACAAGAAAAACCCACATACATTTATAGAGATCTCTCCTTAAATAAATAAGCCCTTAACTGGTTCCAACAATTACTTAGAGGAGTCCCCAAAAACAGCAAGGGGGGGGGGTCAACTCCCTCTCTCTTCCTTTGAAGGCTCTTAGCTGATAAAGAGGTTATTATCCAGTTGAGACCTACCAAGCAGCAAAGGGGAAGCTGCAAGGAGACAGTGCTGGTCGCAGCTCGGGGAAGTTGAGGGGACTGAAGTAAGGTAGCTTGAGCCATGTAAGCTCTGAGTTAATTAATTTGGCGGCAACTAATGCATAAATTGATCAACTTCCCCTGCCATCTTGGAGTGTGGATCACTGGATTCTGATGTGACTGCACTTGTATCTTCTTCTGGTACCATAATATTATCACAATTCAACTTATAAAGTCCCCTTAATACATGTATAAAGGAATCTCCTTCTTGCAAGATTCTAGTCACTAGTCAATAATACTCAAGGAGAATGCCCTCAAAGTGCAATGAGGGGTCCTTCCACAATTACAGTATCACCAGTGGCCATCATTCTGGCACTTCCCAAGGACTACATCGTCTCCTACTGCCCTTAGGCTGGAATGCCACTTTTATCATATGTTATGCTGATGTTGTTATATCTGATGCATATTCTTGTTCCTGCCATGAGGGCAGGGGACTGGACTTGATGATCTCTCAAGGTCCATTCCAGTTCTAGTATTCTATGATTCAGTGGGGGATGTTTCCTTTTCTCCTTATTTGTTTTTCCTCACCTTACTAATGGTGAAGTGTCTTTTTTCCAATAGGTCAGTATATCATTGATCTCAGCATATTATCATATGCATCAGTTCATTACCATGTGCCTTTTGTGGTTATCTATCACATTTACTATTTCTGTCCTACCAGGTTGTTCAGTCTGGTCTCAACCAGTTATTTTGGGTTTTTCTAAGTAATGATGTACCTGCTAAGTTTGAGGGTATTCGTGGAAGCCCCTATAAAGTCTCTCTATCTTATCACCATCTATCTAGGTCAGGGATGGGCAATGATTTTTGCAGGGGGTCTGCTTTAGGAATTTTGGCAGTGGTTGTGGGCTGCCCTGAAGGGGCGGGGTCTTGTGTGAAAAGGGGCTGTTCCCTGTAGGCATGACGTCCCCCTGGCAGGGGGAGAAGACTATGCGCACCCTGCCCCACCCCCAGATCAATCAATGCCTGGGAGCAGGGGATTGTGTTAAGTCTTTCACCCCATGACAGTGTTCCCTCTAAGCTGCTAGGCGGTCAGCTTCACAGGTGATTAATCAGCCCCTCCCAGTCAGTCATCTCCATGCATGGAGCCCTGAGCCTCTGACTGGGAGGCACTGATTAATCACCTGTGAAACTGTGCTGCCCCACAACTTAGAGGGAACACTACCCCCTGCCCTGCCAGGGACGCACAGCACCTAGAAGGAACAGCCAGCCAGCTGGTGGTTCCCTCTAGGCACTACATGCCTCTGGCAGGGGGAGGAGACTTCACACAGTCCCTGGTTCCCAGATCTCGATTGGCCTGGGGGTTAGGGAAGCGGCAGGGTGGCCGTGGGCTGTATCAAACAGTTTGGTGGGCCCATGAAGCATATTTTGCCCACCCCTGATCTGGATGAAAGGTCCTGAACAGAAGTGAGCTAACTGCTATCTGGGTGAAAGATCCCAGACAAAAATACTAACTTTGCCTTAGCTCAACATACAAGACATGGCCTGTAAGTCTCTTGTGTTACAGCCCAACTGCCAATATAAACTTACTGAAGCTTATTATAATAAACATATAATCAAAACCATAAGGAAATTATATATATCTATAGGCAAGCAAGCAGGTGAGCCATATAGCAGGGGTGGGCAAAAGGCCCACCAAGTGGATGGATCCGGCCTGCAGAGGCCCTGCCGTTCCCCCTCCCCCAGGCCAATTAGAGCCTGGGGGAGCGCGAGAAGTTTCCTCTAGCCTTGCCAGGAGTATGTGGCGCTTGGAAGCACCAGGCACTCCTGACAGGGCTGGAGGAGGCTTCACGCACTCCCCCGGCCCCAGGCCAATCAGGGCGTGGGGGTGGAGGAGCACGCGAAGTTTCCTCTGTCCTGGCCCCGCCCTGTGAGCAGGGCACGGTGCTTAAAAGCACCATGCACACCTGGCAGGGTGGGAGAAGACTTCACACGCTCCCCCGCCCCAGGCCCTGACTGGCCTGGGGGCCGGGGAGCGCGTGAAGCCTCCTCCCGCCCTGCCAAGAGTGCATGGTGCTTTTAAGCGCTGTGCAGGGCAGGGACAGAGCGGAGGAAACTTTGCACGCTCCCCTTCCCCCAGGGCCTGATTGGCCTAGGGGTGGGGGAGCGTGGGATGTCTCATAAGAACATAAGAATGGCCAAACTGGGTCTGGCCAAAGGTCCATCCAGCCCAGTATCCTGTCTGCCAGCAGTGGCCAATGCCAGGTGCCCCAGAGGGAGTGAACCGAACAGGTAATGATCAAGCAGTCTCTCTCCTGTCACCCATCCCCACCCTCTGACAAACAGAGGCTTACCCTCTGACAAACAACAGAGGGTCACCATTCCTTACCCATCCTGACTAATATCCATTAATGGACTTAACCTCCATGAATTTATCTAGTTCTCTTTTAAACCCTATTATGGTCCTAGCCTTCACAACCTCCTTAGGCAAGGAGTTCTACAGGTTGATTGTGCGCTGTGTGAAGAACTTTCTTTTAATTGTTTTAAACCTGCTGCCCATTAATTTCATTTGGTGGCCCTTAGTTCTTATATTATGGGAACAAGTAAATAACTTTTCCTTATTCACTTTCTCCACACCACTAATGATTTTATAGACTGCTATCATATCCCTCCTTAGTCTCTTTTCCAAGCTGAAAAGTCCTAGTCTCTTTAATCTCTCATATCGGACCCGTTCCAAACCCCTGATCATTTTAGTTGCCCTTCTCTGAAACTTTTCTAATGCCAGTATATCTTTTTTTGAGATGAGGAGACCACATCTGTACGCAGTTTTCAAGATGTGGGTGTACCATGGATTTATATAAGGGTAATAAGATATTCTCCTTTTTTAATTATTCCTAACATCCTGTTTGCTTTTTTGACTGCCGCTGCACACTGCGTGGGACGTCTTCAGAGAACTAACCACGATGACTCCAAGATCTCTTTCCTGGTTAATTGTAGCTAAATTAATCCCCATCATATTGTATGTATAGCTGGGGTTATTTTTTCCAATGTGCATTACTTTCCATTTATCCAAATTAAATTTCATTTGCCATTTTGTTTCCCAATCGCTTAGTTTGGTGAGATCTTTTTGAAGTTCTTCACAGTCTGCTATGTTCTTAACGATCCTGAGCAGTTTAGTATCATCTGCAAACTTTGCCACCTCACTGTTTAACCCTTTCTCCAGATCATTTATGAATAAGTTGAATAGGACTGGTCCTAAGACTGACTCTTGGGGAACACCACTAGTTATCTCTCTCTATTCTGAAAATTTACCATTTATTCCTACCCTTTGTTTCCTGGCTTTTAACCAGTTCTCAATCCATGCAAGAATCTTCCCTCTTATCCCATGATAACTTAATTTACGTAAGAGCCTTTGGTGAGGGACCTTGTCAAAGGCTTTCTGGAAATCTAAGTACACTATATCTACTGGATCTCCCTTGTCCACGTTTGTTGACCCCTTCAAAGAACTCTAATTTAGGGTATGTCTACACTAGCCCCGTAGCTCGAACTAGGGAGGCTAATGTAGGCATTCGAAATTGCAAATCAAGCCTGGGATTTAAATATCCCGCGCTTGATTTGCATCTTCCCGGCCGGTCACCATTTTTTGAAATTTACAAGTCCGGACTAACTGCCTGCGTCTACACGGCAGGGGACCCGTATTTGAATTAAAGCCTAAATCGAACTACCTGTTAAACCCCTTGCAGGAGGAATAACAGGTAGTTCGATTTAGGCTTTAATTCGAAATACTGGGTCCCTGCCGATGTAGATGCGGCAGTTAGTGCGACTTGTAAATTTCAAAATGGCGACCGAGAAGATGCAAATCAAGCGGGATATTTAAATCGAGCTTGATTTGCAACCGAATGCCTAAGTTAGCCTCCTAGTTCGAACTAGGGGGCTAGTGTAGACATACCCTAATAGATTAGTAAAACGTGATTTCCCTTTATAGAAACCATGTTGACTTTTGCCCAACAAATTAAGTTCTTCTGTGTGTCTGACAATTTTATTCTTTACTATATTGTTTCAACTAATTTACCCGGTACTGACGTTAGACTTACCGGTCTGTAATTGCTGGGATCGCCTCTAGAGACCTTTTTAAATATTGGTGTTACATTAGCTATCTTCCAGTCATTGGATACAGAAGCTGATTTAAAGGATAGGTGACAAACCGTAGTTAATAATTCCGCAATTTGACATTTGAGTTCTTTCAGAACTCTTGGGTAAATGCCATCTGGTCTCGGTGACATGTTACTGTTAAGTTTATCAATTAATTCCAAAACCTCCTCTAATGACACTTCAATCTGTGACAATTCCTCGGATTTGTCACCTACAAAGGACGCGTCAGGTTTGGGAATCTCCCTAACATCCTCAGCCGTGAAGACTGAAACAAAGAATTCATTTAGTTTCTCTGCAATGACTTTATCGTCTTTAAGTGCTCCTTTTGTATCTCCATCTTCCAGGGGCCCCACTGGTTGTTTAGCAGGCTTCCTGCTTCTGATGTACTTAAAAAACATTTTGTTATTACCTTTTGAGTTTTTGGCTATCTTTTCTTCAAACTCCTTTTTGGGTTTTCTTATTACATTTTTACACTTAATTTGGCAGTGTTTATGCTCTTTTCTATTTTGCTCAGTAGGATTTGACTTCCACTTTTTAAAAGATGCCTTTTTATCTTTCACTGCTTCTTTTACATGGTTGTTAAGCCACAGTGGCTCTTTTTCAGTTCTTTTACTGTGTTTTTTAATTTGGGGTATACATTTAAGTTGGGCCTCTATTATGATGTCTTTGAAAAGTGTCCATGAAGCTTGCAGGGATTTTACTTCAGTCACTGTACCTTTTAATTTCTGTTTAACCTCCTCATTTTTGCATAGTTCCCCTTCAGCAATTTTTGAAGTGGCCCCCGGCAAAAAAATTATTGCCCACTCCTACCATATAGGCTACATGGCATACACACACATCCCATGCAGTCTGCTTCCCTCAGGCCCTTTCCAAGGGAACTCTTGTGGTACTAAAAGAATTAACTCCCTAAGATAACATCCACAGAACAAATTTATCAGGGACTCCAGCTTGCACTGTTCCCAAGGAAACACACAGCTTCACAATTACCCTTCTCTTTTATCCAAAGTCTTGTCCTACTGTGTGTTTTGTCTCTCACAATGTCTCCTCACAACATGGGGTTATTTTCCTTCCCCCCAAAATCCTTTCCAAATGTCTTGATTCAACCAGAAAACTGCCGCCCCCAACTCCTCTGCACATGTAGACTGTGGCTGTCCTGTTTCTTGCAGCCAGGGAAGGAAGCTTTCCAAATCTGGAACTTACAAGAGAGTTAAAAAAACGGGAGAGATGGCTGAAACTTGGGGATTTCCTCCCATTTTCAGTGACAGTGCAGGGACAAGTTTGGCCTTGTTCTCATTGGAGGAGATACTGACCTGATTCCAAATGGGGTGAAAATAGGAAAGCACGGGGAAGGGGGAAGAGAGAGGTTCTGTCTTGTTGTGACGGAACAGGAGGAGGGTGCAGTTTGGGGAGAGTAGCAGGCAGAGAAGTAACAAGCAACTGTCTTGCTCCAAATGGGCAGCAGGGGAGTGAAACACCGAGGGGATCCCTGCCCATCCAGTTCCCCAATGGGAGGGTGACAGGAGAAGCAGAAAGCGAGGAGGGAGATTGCCACCTTGCTAGCAGTTCACAGGGGAGGGGAGGAGAGGATTTGGGAGAAGAGCAGAGAAGTAGTTCACCTGATCTGGCTGCACCTCTAATTTAACGCAGTTTTTTCCACATGGCCAACAGCAGGCAATGAAGCATCAATCCCACCCTTGGATGGGGGCCCTCTTCCCCTTTGTCTGGCAGCTCCACCACAATCTGGGTCACATGATCCTCCATGTATTTCCTGCCTCTCTGGTCGGAGAATTCGCTCATCCAAGGCAAATACAGACCCTCGATGGGGAGACAGGGTCTGGAGTAGAGGGTGGAGTCAGCTTCTCCATTTGTAGCAAGCAGCAGCTGCCGCTGCTCCTCCTCAGCGAGAGGGCTAGTACTCTGCCCCCCTGCTTCAGCTGAGCTCCCTGCCTGCATGGGAGCTCTGAACCGGGCTCAAAAAACAGCTGCGCGGCCACACAGCTTCTACAGGTAACCTAGCCGCCTTCTGCACCGAAACCCCCTTCCCAGGTCAGAACCCCCTTTAGGACCCACATTTCCTTCCAGACTCTATAACCCCTCCTATACGCACCATAGGTCAGAACATCCTCCTGCACCCAAATGTCTTTCGAGACCCTGCACCCTCTCCTAAACCCCTGTTCTAAGTCAGAATCCCCTTCTGCACCCAAACTCCCACCCAGAACCTGAACCTCCTCTTGCACTCCAAATCACCTGCCCGGAAGCTCCCTCCTGCACCCAAATTCTTTCCCAGACCTCCCCCCCCCCATTAATACAATAGAAAAGTGAGGCCCCTGTCCATTTACCAAAACTTCCCTATGAAAATTATTGCCCACCCTTGATGTATACTGTTTGAGCACTTTTGTCTGTGTACTCAATATATTTTACTCATATGCTAGGAGGCCCAAATGGGTTTTAGAGTGTACTTTGCTTTTGTGTAGGTCTAAGAGTATCAAAGTGAAATATAAACTGAATTTTTTGTACTTTACATTGTCTGTTCCTTTATGAGAATCAAAAAACATTTAATTTATCTATATTGAAAGAAAGAAATGCTGTGCCTTCGCTCCTATTGGGCTATCACTATACTCATACTGTACACGGTCTTATAGTTTTAAGTGGATTGTGTTAATTATATTAGGGAGTAATCTATTTTCATAGATGAACTCAGTAGGTAATTTTGTAAAAATGCAAATACACTTTTTGAATATGCAAATGGAGTAAAATGAACTTGCAAATGGATACTGCGGCCTACAGTTACTTCATGACTTTTAAGAAAAGGCAGCAGGTGTAATAGATGTGTATATATTTTTGTGTGTAAATCCTGTGTGTCCAGCTATGAGAATGTGTCCATGAAGGCCCAAATCCACACTTAGCTATGCAAGGCTTTCACCCATTGAAGGCTAATATTAGTCATAAAGGTGTACATCAGTGGCAAGACTTTATCCATAATTAGTTTTCACTGATACATTTACATACCTTTGCTTTACAGTTTTAAACATGATTGACAATGTTTTACTCTTTTTGATGGGCAAGATTTGTGTAATAAACTTTTTGTGCATTTCAGAGTCCAAGTTACTGATCCCATGGCAACTAACGTTTCTAATAATTCAAATCTGTGACTTTGCCCAGACATCATTCAGTTCTGGCAAGTGGTGTGAACTTACGATGTCAGCCAAGACTTTCTGGGGGATTCTTGCTCTGCTCAGAATTTTCTGGTGTCTTCTTCCTCAGACAGGTTACCTTCATCCTGATGAATTCTTCCAATCAGCTGAGGTCATGGCAGGTAAAGTTTCCTGCATTTGTGCATGACTACTTTTAGAAAGCTAGTTTGTATTAATTCTCTATATTCCAGTGACGTAAGCAGGAAGCATTGCATTATTCACATTATCAGATGTAAAAAGACAGCATTGTTGAGCATCTGGCTGTCCCATTGATAGGCAGTATGACTCTAAGCACATAACTGCACCTCTCTGCTTCAGTTTTCCCATCTGTAACATCAGAATAATATACTACTTGGTACCTCACCAGGACAATATATTCTGAGGCTAAAATCATTCATGTATATAAAATATGTAATTGTACAGCTGGATTTTGATTGGATTGTTGTACTATTCTGCTAATGTGAAAACATGCACCAACACAAGAGTTCACAGATTGCCCCCATTCCAGTCTTCCATCTATAAATAACAGGTCTGCTTATTGCTCCTAAGATCTTCTAAGCAGAAGATGGGATCTTGTCCAAGAGGTGAATATGGCTGAACTTCTAGATAATAGTGACCATATGGTCATTTAATTTAATATCCTTGTAGGGAGTGTAGTAAGATGAAGGCCTAAAACATAAGCCAATGCAGCACAGGCTTGGTTTGAGGCCTGAGGCCTACCTAACAATGGGCAAAACATGGCTAACATAAAGCAAAGCTAAGCTGTGAGCAAGAGGCAGGCCCCAGCTCACAGAACTTGGCATGAACAGGGCTGAGAATGCAAAACACTAATTGGTGCTAGGTACTGACTGCAGAACAATAATTGGTACTGGTCATAAGTGGAAAGCACATGATATCACTAGCTCATTAAAAAAGACCTTGGTACTCACTCCTCACAGATACTGACTCCAGTTCAGGAACGGGTCTAGAATGACAGCATGGTAAATAGAGATGATCTAATCAAACCACGAGGTACAGGGTGATGGGTGGTATCTAAGCGTCAGAGGGTGGTAACCTGACAACGTCAGAGGTTGGCAACCTGATGTCAGTACTGAGGTGTGATTTGTTTGTACCTGTATATAAGGTGGTGTACTGGGGGGACAGTCTTTGTGTGATCGGGGGCAGTAGAAATTTCCCACTGATTGAGTCATTCCATTGTGGCAAGTACATGTGCGTAGTGGTTCAGTAGAGTCTATTGTCAACTGCTACTGTACTTCGCTTTACAATAAATCTGGCCTGGCACCTTCGATCCTTATCTGGTTTGTGGTCTTTGGGGGCCCTCTCAGGGTCTGCTATGGTCATTGGGCCCACATCATTGAGCACACACGCAAGCAGCCTTCTGGTTACCATCATCAACAGAGCCAGAGACCTGTGAGGACACGACGGCAGTAAATCCACCTAACTACAGGGAGCAAAAAAACAAGCCCACCACTGTAGTATTTAACTTCAAAAAAGGGAACTACATAAAAAAGAGGAAGCTAGTAAAATGGAAATTAAAATGAATAATCACAAGAATGAAATGCCAACAAATTGCATGGAAACTCTTCAGAAACACCCTAAGAGGCGTTCAAATTAAATGTATATTCCAAATAAAAATAAAAAAGTAATCACAGCTAAACAGAGGGGAAGAGGGAGTTGGAGGCAAAAAAGGTATCCCTTAAAACTTAAAAGTCAAATGCTGAGTAAAATAAAAAGGAGCACAAAGTTTGGCAAGTCATGTGTAAAAGTATAATTAGTGAGGCCAAAAAAGAATTAGAAAAGCAACTAGCAAAAGATACAAAGTAACAGCCAAAAAAAGTAAATATGTCATAAGCAGGAAGCCTGCCAAACAATTAGTAGGGGCACTGGACAATCAAGATGCTAAAGGAGCGCTCAAGGAAGATATGGCCATTGCAGAGAAGCTAAATGAATTCTTTGCATCAGTCTCCTCTGCAGAGGATCTGGGAGAGATTCCTATACCTGAGCCATTCTTTCTAGGTGAAAGATCTGAGGGACTCTCCCAGATTGAGGTATTAATAGAGGTGATTTTGAAATGGATACATTAACCAGTAACAAGTAACCGGGATCAGATGGTACTCATTTAATTGTTCTAAATGAATGCCCACGTGTAATTGGAGAACTACTAGTTGTGGTATGTAACCAATTGCTTAAATCAACTTCTGTGCCAGAAGATCAGAGGATAGCTAATGTGATACAGGGTGTCGCCACTATAAGTTGCCCCTATATGCATCCGTTTTGCACTAAAGTCGTTGATGCTTGTATGAACTGATGCGTTATAAGTCCTCCCATACCCTGCTCTTAAGACACGCAACATCCCGCCTCCCCCCCAATTTGCACAAATGGAAGTCAGCCACATGGAAAAAATTCCACGCTTTAAGGTGTATAAGTCCAAGTTTTTTGGAATGTATCTTGGACTTATAGTGAGGACGGCCAGTGCCAATTTTTTTAAAAAGGCACTAAAAGTGGTCCTGGTTAACCTAACTTCAGTATCAGAAAAATTGGTTGAAACTATAGTAAAGAGCAGACTTATCAGATGTATAGATGAACATGATTTAGAACAGGGGCAGGCAATAATTTTTGAAGTGGCCCCGGGCCACCCCGGAAGGGGCGGGACCTAATCCGGAAGGGGCGGGACCATAATGCTTCTCAGCTTCCCCACCCCCAGACCATAATTGGCCTGGGAGTGAAGGAGACCCTTTGCCCCCCTTCCCCCTAGGCACCCATGCCCCCCTGGCAGGGCAGGAAGAGGCTTCACACACTCCCCTGCCCCCAGGACCTGATTGGCCTGGGGCCAGAGGGTATGCATGAAGCCTCCTCCTGCCCTACTCCCGCCCTGCAAGGAGCACGCGGCACTTCAAAGTGCCATGTGCAGCTCTCAGGGTGGGAGGAGACGTCATGTGCTCCCCCGGCCCCAAGTCCTGATTGGCTTGGGGGCGGGGGAGCTGTGCGAAGCTTCCCTCGCCCTGCTTCTGCCCTGCGTGAGCATATGGCACTTTGAAGTGCTGTGTGCTCCTCGCAGGGTGGGGGGGAGGGCAGAGGAAACTTCTCACAGCTTCCCCGCCTCCAGACCAATCAAGACTTGGGGGCAGGGGAGAACGTGACATCTCCTCCTGCCCTGTGAGCAGTGCATGCTGCTCACAGGGCAGGAGGAACCTTCACGTGCTCCCCCGGCCCCAGGCCCTAATTGGCCTGGGGGCGGGGAAGCGGCAGAGCCTCTGTGGGCTGGATCAATCTTCTTTGCCCACCCCTGATTTAGAATCATAGAAGACTATAGTTGGAAGAGAGCTCAGGAGGTCATCCAGTTCAACTCCCCCCACTCAAACCAAGACCAATTCCAACTAAATCATTCCAGCCAGGGTTATGTCAAGATAGGCCTTAAAAACTTTAAAAAAGGATAAAGATTCCACCACCTCCCTAGGTAAACCATTCCAGTGCTTCATTGCCCTCCTAGTGTAGTAGTTTTTCTTAATAGCCAACCTAGACTTACCCCACTGCAACTTAAGACCATTGCTTCTTGTTCTGTCATCTGCCACCACTAAGAATAGCCTGGCTCCATCCTCTTTGGAGCACCCTGTCAGGTAGTTGAAGGCTGCTATCAAATCCCCCCTCATTCTTCTCTTCTGCAGACTAAATAAATCCAGTTCCCTCAGACTTTCCTCATAAGTCATGCTTCCCAAGCCTCTCATAATTTTTATTGCCCTCCATTGGAGTCTCACCATTTGTCCACATCCTTTCTGTAATGGGGGCCCCAAAACTGGATGCAGTACTCCAGATGCAGCCTCACCGGTGCCAAACAGAGGGGAACAATCACTTGCCTCAATTTGCTGGCAATGCTCCTCTTAATGCATCCAGTATGCTGTTAGCCTTCTTGGCAACAAGGGCGCACTGTTGACTCATATCTAGCTTTTCATCTACTGTAATCCCTAGGTCCTTTTCTACAGAACTGCCACTTAGCCAGTTGGTCCCCAGCCTGTAGCAGTGCTTGGGATTCATCCATCCTAAGTGCAGAACTTTGCACTTTTCCTTGTTGAATCTCATCAGGTTTCTTTTGGCCCAATCTTCCAATTTGTCTAGGTCACTATAGTCCCTGTCTCTACCCTCCAGCATTTCTACCTCTCCCTCAAGCTTAGTCTCATCCACAAGTTTTCTGAGGGTGCAATCCTTCCCATCATCCAGATCATTAGTAAAGATGTTGAACAAAGCTGGCCCCAGGACCGATCCCTGGAGCACTTCACTTGATACTGGATGCCAGCTAGACATTGAGCCGTTGATCACTACCCATTGAGCCCGACGATCTAGCCAGTTTCTATCCACTTTACAGTCCGTTCATCCAAGCCATACTTCTTTAACTTGCCTGCAAAAACATTGTGGGAGACAGTATCAAAAGCTTTTCTAAAGTCAACGTATAATATATCACTGCTTTCCCCATATCCACAGAGCCAGTTATTTGTTGGGAAAGTGTCAATTTGACTTATGTAAGGGAAATCATGACTCATCAATCCATTGGAATTCTTTGAGGGGTTCAATAAACGTATGGAAAAGGGTGATGCAGTAGATATAGCATATTTGGATATTCAGAAAGCCTTGGACAAGATCCCTCACCAATTGGTTTGATGCAAAGTAAGCAGTCATGGGAAAGAGGAAAGGTTATCTCATGGATTAGTAATTTGTCAAAAGACATCTGTTTAATGTGCAGTGTCAGTCAAAAAAGCTAACAGAAT
The DNA here is from genome assembly GCA_019425775.1 of Rafetus swinhoei. Classification (NCBI taxonomy): domain Eukaryota; kingdom Metazoa; phylum Chordata; order Testudines; family Trionychidae; genus Rafetus; species Rafetus swinhoei. Next base: position 141,738 of record CM033432.1, read on the forward strand.
GTTTGGAAATGGATGGATAATATAATACCACAATATAAATCCATTTTTTGCCCACATGTGCTGTTCTGGTCCCCTCCCATCTCAAAAGAGAAATATTATAAATTGATTAAGGTGGAGAGATGGGCAACAAAAATTATTAGGGGTATGAAACACCTTGCATATGAGAAGAGATTAAAAAGACTGGAACTGTTCAACTGGGAAGAGAGAAGTCTAGAGGGGGCGTTGATAGAGGTCTATAGAATCATGAATGGTCTAGAGCAGTGTTTCTCAACCTTTTTTTTTTTTAAATAAAGTACCCCTTTTCAAAAAAAAAAGTACCTACAGTTTTCAGACACCCATAATTTTTTTCTACCATTGCAACACATTTGTTTAAACAACTTAATCGTAGCTCGGAGGGTGATAAAATTTTTGGGTGTAAAAAGTACAAAAATAATAAAGCGCTGTAAAACTTAAAACAAAAATTCAGTTTTCTCCAAATTTCAGTTGTGTTGACATACCCCCCAGACTTCTCTCGAGTGCCCAAAGGTACTCGCACCACTGGTTGAGAAACACTGGTCTAGAGCAGTGGTTCTCAAAGTGTGGTCCAAGACTGTCGTATAGCTGGGCTCAGGGCTGCCCCATCCTGCAGTGGGAAGTCCATGCTGGTGGTCCAGCCCCACATACACACCCTGCAAGGTAGCCCCAAGCCTCGCAGGCTGGATCCAGCTCATGGGGGGAGGAAAATGGCTGGGAGAAAACTACTCACCTTCCATTGGTTGGAGTCCTGGCTAGACCTCCCTGCACTCATTCTGTTCCTGCACCCTACTTCCCAGCCAGACCCTCCCCCCCATCCTCAGCCTGCTCTTACACCCAACCGCCTGGCCAGACCCCCCCATCCTCATCCCGCTCCTGGACCCCACTTCCTGGCCAGACCCTCTGCCCACTCCTGCACCCTAACTCCCAGCTAGACCCTGCACCTCCACCCCATCCTGCACCCATTTTGTCATAATGGGCGGTTGACTGGTGGTCCGCAGAAAGTTTTGTGTTGAACAGGATGGGCCATGGGCCAAAAAGTTTGAGAACCACTGGTCTAGAGAAAGTAAGTGTTATTTACTCTTTGACATAACACAAGAAACTTAATTAATTGCCAGAAGATATAAAACAAACAAAATGAAGTGGTTTGTCACATAGTGCATAGCTATTCATCTTGATGCAGCAAACATTGGGTGAAATTCTATGTACTTTGTGAAACAGTGGTCAGATTGGGTGATCACAGTGCTCTCTTCTGGCCTTAAAAGTCTCTAAATTCTTCAGGCTCACTAAGCAGGAGATTTACTGAAGCTAACGGATATTCTGCATGTTGGGTGGTTATAGAATTGGACTCTAATTCTATTATCTAGGAATTCCAATTGATTAACAACAAAGCTATGTTCTAGTCTATTTCTATACAATCAACAATTTGTATGAAAATATTTTGAGAACTGAACTTTCCATTTGAACCTTTTTACAAAATAATAATTCTTATCATACTTTTCAACTACAAAAAGCACTATGCAAGTAACTATAATGAACCCTCACAACTCTCCTGTACAGTGGGTTCTGTGTATATTACAATTGAGGGTATGTTTTTTGTCATAGAGGTCACAGATTCTACAATTTTAATTCACTCTGAGGTCTTTGGCTTCGGCCCTGGCTGCAAGAGAAGCCCCTGCAGCAGGAGCAGCAGTTGGGGCTGGAAGAATGGTAGCCCTCATAGCTGGTGCAGCAGCTGGATCTGGGTCAGTACTGGGATTGGAGAAGTGGTCCAAGCAGTGGCTGGAGCAGCAGCCATGGCTGAAGCAGCCACTATGGCCACAGTCAAAGCAGCCCCAGAGGTCAGAGCAGCAGGAGGTTGGAGCAGTAACCAGGCCTGGAGCAGTCACTGGGGCTTAAACAGTGTCCAGAGGTGGAGCAGAGCAGCAGCTGGGGTTGGAGCAGCTCAGCTGGTAGGCATTTTTATTTTGGGAACAGGAAGATCAATTTCTCTTTCTGTTCTCACCATAAAGTTCTAAATAGACACGGTGGACAACATAACCAGTAATCTGAAGTCCTAGATGGTTTTGTTACAGTATTATTGTCCACTAAATCATGATGCCTCTAACCTGTATTTTTAATGCACATATGCTGGTCAGTTTACCAAAATGTGTCATCTACTTTTTTTCTCCCTCCACAGGAGATATTTTAGACCTACAAGTCTATTATCCCTGGGAATTCCTTTCCAGTTCTCCTTGTAGAACAGTTGTGTTTCCATTAATTACATGTGGCATTACCTACTGGATGATCAAGTCTTTGCAACAGCTAGGCATCTGGTCAAATGCCATCAACAGCTACACCCTTCTTGTGACACCTCGCCTTCTCCTCACCATTTTTTCTTTCATACTTGACTATAGCGTGTATCGGATAGCACCTTTCTGGGGTGCAGATCGTTGGAGTGCTCTGGTTCTGCTTGCTGGGTCCTATGTTACACTAGTATTTTATACAAGAACATTTACCAATACACTTGAAGGACTACTGTTTGCCCTGCTGATGGTACTAGTATCTCCAAAAGCAGTTGGTTATGGAACAGCACCTAAATCAGACATCAACCAGGCAAAATCTACCAGTAGCGGTTTCATAGGGATTATAACAGTTGCTGGGTTTTTCAACAGGCCAACTTTTCTAGCGTTTGCTTTAATGCCACTGCTTTACTGGACAGTTTTAAATGCCACTTCTCAGCACAGCATTAAAACTATTGCAAACCATCTCTGGAAGTTTGTTTCCAGCACAGTTTTCACTGCCATTATCTTCACAGTAGCTGATACATTATATTTTACCTCCATTGGATCAGAGATTAGCCTATACAGCATTAAAAAGAATGGCCTGTTAAGCACCATAGCTCAAATAAATCAGAATGTAATAGTGACCCCTTTTAATTTTCTCCGCTATAACCTTAATCCCCATAATCTTGCACAGCATGGGATTCACCCACGATTTACTCATTTTGCAGTCAATGGGATAATACTCTTTGGGATTCTACACATTCTAGCCATCAGCACTGGTTTAAAAATGCTGAAAATAAACATCCATCATTTATGGATCAGACTACGTAATCATATGCCACCTACAATGATGATGTTTGCTGAGGCCACTCCAATATTATTATCATTCTATTTTGTTCCTTTGGCATTTCTTTCTCAATTCAACCACCAAGAACCTCGATTCCTCATTCCTCTTATTTTACCACTAGTCCTATTGATCACATTGCAGAATAGGACCCTAAAGTGGAAACCCATCATTTTTGTTTTCAATGTTCTTGGTGCCCTTTTGTTTGGGTGCTTACACCAGGGAGGACTGATCCCATGTCTGTCTCATTTAGAACAGCTCATACATTCTCCAGAGTCCCTGAACAATCCAGCACACTATACTCTACTCTTTGCTCACACCTATATGCCTCCCAGATTTTTGCTCAGTATTAATAAGAGAGACCCACTAGTAGAAATAATTGATATGGCTGGAACTGAAGAAAAAACCCTTTGCCAGACACTGGTACAATTAGCAAACAACATTTCCTGTGGTTCTAGAGAGATTGATAAAGAAAGAACTTGTCATTTTTTTATTATAACGCCTGGTACAGTCAAAACAACAATAGAGAAATGTGGGGTTTTGTTCAAGAATGAGACATTAATATTTCCACACTTAACAATGGAAGATCCACCACAAATAACTTTTCTCTTCAGTGAAAAATGGAGAAGTCAGTTGGGACTATACATCCTTCAGCTGGACAGAAATGAACAGAACCTTTAGTTATTAGAGGATTTATGTTTCACTTTTAAATTGTATTTAATGCTGGAAAAAGTTGCTGGATTGGGAGTACTGGAGATTGACATGTTCTTTCTTTATTCACAGACACAAGTACAACACAGGGAGTAGCAGTGCAAGCTTCCCCATGTTGTCCATCCCATTATTCATGATTGTTCCTCAACCATGTTCTGGACAGACTCTAAATGTGAGAAGGTCGGTCAATCTCCAGCTTTATTTTTGCACTATGATAATTTTCCTGCCAAGAGAAGAATTAGAGAACCAAGGCTGAATTTCTCTTCATTAAAACTTTCCAAATAGCTTTGAGTCCATTCTTCTCTGGTGTCAGGTGTATTGTTTTATTGAGTTTTGTATTATGTCTATACTTTTTATTTATATGCATTAATGCCACGGCCAAGCATTCAGGGCCTCCTCCCTGTAGTTACAGCAGGACAGTCACAATATAGAATTCATCTTTACTCAGTTACCTCATGGTGCATGATTTTATCCTCTCAAGGGAACAACAGACAAAGAATATACTTTTATATGAATAGCCTGAGTTTAAACTGACTCAGGGCCTTCTCTCTTATCCTGGTAGGACCCTCTGTCCCAAGAGCCCCAAATCTTTCCTGGCTGGGGTTAGAAGGACTTTGGTCTACTTAGACTCAAGAATACTGATGGAGGATCTTTACTAAGCTTTTAGCATGCATATGTTCTCTCTGAATTACCGTAAGAATGGCTATACTGGGTCAGACCAAAGGTCCATGTAGCCCAGTATCCTGTCGTCTAACAGTGGCCAATACTAGGTGTCCCAGATGGAGGGAACAGAAACAGGGATTCATCAAATGATCTCTCTCCTGTAATCAATTTCCAGCCTCTGAAAAACAGAGACTAGGGACACCATTCCTACCCATCCTGGCTAATAGCCATTGATGGACCAAACCTCCATGAATTTATCTAGCTCTTTTTTGAACCCTGTTAAACTTCTGGCCTTTACAACATCCTCTGGCAAGGAGTTCCACAGGTTGACTGTGCACTGCGTGAAGAAAAAAACTGCCTTTTGTTTGTTTTAAACCTGCTACCTATTAATTTCATTTGGTGGCCCTTAGTTCTTGTGTTATGGGAACAGGTAAATAACTTTTCCTTATTCACTTTCTCCATACCTGTCATGATTTTATAGACCTCTATCATATTCCCTCTTAGTCTCCTCTTTTCTAAAATGAAAAATCCCAGTCTTTATAATCTCTCTTCGTATGGCAGCCATTCCAAACCCCTAATAATTTTTGTTGCCCTTTTCTGAACCTTTTCCAATGCCAATATAACTTTTTTGAGATGATATTCAAGATATGGACATACCATGGATTTATATAGAGGCAATAAGATATTCTCTGTCTTATTCTCTATCCCTTTTAAAATTATTCCTAACATTCTGTTTGCTTTTTTAACTGCTGCTGCACATTGAGTGGCTGTTTTCAGAGAACTATCCACAATAACTCCAAGAGCTCTCTCCTTAGTGATAATAGCTAAATGAGTCCCCAGCATTTTGTGTGTATAGTTGGGATTATTTTTTCCAATGTGCATTACTTTACATTTATCAACAATACAATTCATTTGCCGTTTTGTTGCCCAATCACCTAGTTTTGTCAGTATTGCTTTCATCTTGTGAATAAATGTGCTTGCTTGTAAAAGGCTGCATAGTAATACATAATTTCTAGCAATTAGAGCTGTTCATAGCCTTCAAAAAGAAAAAACAGTGCAGATGCTGGTCTATTTAGGCAGTCTGGCTTGTGGGGAATATCACAGTGTAGGCAGGGAACTGTGCAACCTGAAAACAACGCTCATCAGGAGGGATAAAAAACACAGTTCTTCGAGTGCTTGCTGATATTGATTCCATGCTAGGTGTGCATATCCCTACATGCGCGCTCGTCAGAGATTTTTGCCTTAGTGCCATGGTGTCCAACCAATTCTGAAGCAGTAGCCACATTTATCTAGTGATTAGTGTGTTGGACACCACGGCCTTAATGATATCTGTAAGGTCGACAGTGGTGCTCCCTTGAGCGCCACACCCATCTGTCAGTGTATCAGGCACTGCTGGCCCTGTGCCCTCTCAGTTTCTTCTTACCACCCATAATCATAGAATCCTAGGGCTGGAAGAGTAATGGTTGGTTGGAATGTCTTTCCTTGCATAGCAAAGGCTAGCATTTTTTGTCTCTACTGACTTCAAATCTTAGGGCCTTGTAAATGGTTTGTTTACAGTAGTTAGTGTTAAGCAGTTAAGTGTAGTTAAAAGTTAGAGTCTCAGTGGGGACTTTGCCCCAAGTGGGATATGTTCCAGTCTTCTTGGTTTAAGCCTTGCACAGTCTCCATCAGGCTTGTGCCTGTAAGTGACCTTCACAGCAGCTGCCTCAAGGGTCTTCACAAGAATGCATGGTGCCAGTGGCTACTTATCTGAAACTTTGAGGGGTCCAGGTCTTCCCATCTCTCGATGACTGACTTGTCAAAGCAGGTCTCGGGAACAAGTACAGAGAAGCATGATCTGGTGCATTCCACCTGCCATGACCAGGGCCTGTTGATAAATGAAAAAAAAGCCACATTAAGGCCAGTCCAATGGACAGAGTTCTCAGCTCCATGTGAGCCAGAGTCTTCCTTCCGTAAGTGCATTTTCAGACCCTATCAGCCTGATCTCCATGTGAAGAAGCATCCACTCACGTTGCTTCACATCCGTTTACAGTTGTTGGGCCACATGGCCACCTGTACATACGTGGTCAGTTATTCCTGTCTCTTTGTCTGACCCCTGCAAAAGCTGCTGGTGTTGGTTTATGTTCCCAACAAGCACCAAATAGTCAGGATGCCAGATCTCATCTTTTTGTCCCTGGATTGGTGGATGAACTCAAGGTCGGCGTTGCAGGGATTTCCCTTTGTGGCCCTGTCCCTGGAGCTCATGCTGGTCTCCAATACTTTGGACCTGGACTGGGGTGTGTACCTGGGTAAGCTCAGTACATAAGGCTGCTAACTGCGTAACAACCTGGCTCTCCATCGCAATGTCTGGGAGCTCAAAGTGGCTTGCTTGGCCTGCCAGGCTTTCTTGCCACACCTGAAGAGCAAGACGGTGCAGTGCTTCATGGACTTATTTATTTGTGTATTATATCAACAGGCAGAGCAGAGCCAGAAAATTGGCCCTTTGCCAAGAAGCTCTCTGCCTTTGCACTTCATGTGCAGCAGGCCATTCATCTGATAGCCATGCATCTTCCACGGACCATGTTTGCAGATCGCCTCAGCAGGACCCTCTCATCTTGCCACAAGTGGCTGCTCCACCTGCAGGTGGTCAGTATTATTTTTCTGAGGTGGGGGACTCCCCAGGCAGACTAATTCACATCCTATCAGAACAGGAAATGCCACATGTTCTGTTCTCTCCATGGGATGCCCAGGGGTTCCCTGTCATGCTTTCCTGCTCTGATGCTCAGGGGCCCTAATGTATACCTTCCCACTAGTGCCACTGATCCACAGAGTCCTTGTGTAGATCAAACAGAATGGGGCAAAAGTAAATCCTGATCATCTTTGAGTGGCCTCACCAGCATTGGTTTAGCATGCTACTGGACTTTCAGTATCTACCCCACAACAGCCGCCTCTCTGTCCGAACCTGCTGTCCCAGAATCACAGCAGTCTTTTGCATGCAAGCCTAGTGGTGTTGCACTTGATAGCATGGCTAATGCATGGCTGAATGTACAAGAGCAGGAATGCTTGACCTGGGTTTAGTAAACCTTTTTGGGTAGCAGAAAGCCCTCCAACGGAGTGACTTTCCTGGCCAGGTGGAAGGGGCTCAAAAGCTGGCCTTAAAACAACATATCTGGGCCTCACAGGCCTTGCTGCAGGGAGACCTTGTCTTTCCTGTCAGTCAGGGTCCATCCATCTGCTATTTTGGCTTTCCACCCTTCTTTCCAAGGCAAGTCAGTCTTCACTCCTGACATTACAACCCCGTTTCTGAAAGGTCAGAAGCGTCTCTACCCTCACTTCTGGTACCCTCTGTCCCACTCTGGGACTTGACTTTCATGCTGTCAAGGTTCATGCCCCGTCCCCCCTGCCCCTTTGAACCTCTGGCTTCCTGCTCAATTCTCCTTCTGTTCTGAAAAATTTCATTCCTGGTTGCAGTAATATCTGCTCACAAGGTATCGACACTTACTTCAGAACTGTAGAATACAATATTCTACAAGAATAAGGTCCAGTTACAGCCACATTTGGCATTCGAACCCAAAGTAGTTTCCCAGTTCCATACCAGCTAGGACATATTCCTGTCTTCTTCTTGAAGGCTCATAAATCAGAAGAGGAATGCAGGTTGCACGTCCTAGATGTCAGGAGGACACTGGCCTTCTACACAGACAGGACAAATTAATTTTGCAAGTACAGTGCTGCTGTTCATCAGAGTGGCAGACAGGCTCAAGGGTCATCCACTGTCTGCTCTAAGTATTTCATTCTGGATCCCAGCCTGCATCCATTTCTGCTATGAGCTGGCAAAAGTGTTTCCACCAGCAGTAGTCAGGATGCACTCAATTAGAGCGCAAGCATGATCAGCAGCCTTCCTGGCTCAGGTACCTATCCTATTATGCACTTACCCAGCAGGCCTGGGACAGTGCTGGCTTTAGTAGATGAGTACTGCATACGACAAGACCATGAACTCTCAGTGCACCTCCATTGATCCTGTTTGTGAGTCACCTAGAATGGAATCAATATGAGCAAGCACTCAAAGAGTAAAAAACGGTTACCTACCCTTTCATAACTGTTCTTCCAGATGTGTTGCTCTGGAAGAACAGTTATGAAAGAAGGAACTGACAGGGTGTGGGACCAGGGGCACCTGATATACATGGGCATGGCACTCAAGGGGACACCCTTAGATATCACTAAGGCAAAAAATCTGCAATGACCATGCACGTGCGTATGTGCACGCTTAGAATGGAATGGATCTGAACACCACATCATGACAAACAAGTTATAAAAAGGTAGGTGACTGTTTTGCCTCTGCCCATGCCTGGAGTAGGTACCTTTGGTGGACCACAGAAGGTAAATACAGATGCAGTTGACCTGAATGGTGACACCTGGTTTTTCAGAAAATAAAGCAGGAATTGCTCAGTTAAGTTCCATGTAGAGCAGCTGAGAGGACAATTCTGCTGTATTTATGATCCCATACTATGCACTGGATAAGGCACAGCATAATCTGCTCAGTCTTCTTCCTGTAGGTGATTGTGGAAAAGATCAGTTACATATCTTATTTATGCCTTCATGCATATCAGGGGGTAATTATGAAATGAAAATAATATATTTGCTTTATGTTACTGTCTTGTAAGGAAAAGGTCCCAATAAGTAAGTGAAAGGAGGTCATGAGAATAATGAGTAGTATTACTTATTGCTTGTATTGCGGGAAGGATGTTTGGTTAAAAAAGTGACAAATAAAATAAAGAGCTACACTAACAAGACCAATAAAAACTGTCTTACAAGAAACAAGCATAAACCTTTCCACTGTTCTGTTAATAAGCAAGGAGCAGTGAGGAGATAAGAAGGGAAGGCTTGGAGGAAGGAAAGTAGCACAGATAAACAGCTTCAAATAGGATTTTTGGTCAAGCTAGGAAATTAGTTGAAGGATATAAAAAGAGCCATGAATCTGAAGGTTGTTTGTGAAACACTGCCTGATCATGCTGGAGCTCACTAGAATTAGATGGTTTTCCCTAGGTCTGATCTGTCTGTAAGCATACTGATGAGATGCTTATGAATACTTTGGTACTACACCGCATGTAGTGACTGCTTATTTTTAGATTGTTAGGCATGTTTAGAGCAATTGTATAAAATACCATTTGGCTTTTGGACTTAATAAAGGAATTATGGTTAAATTAATGTCTGATGGGATCCCATATTATTAATTACAAATATTGTTGAATAATTTCAACACATTCTGGAATGGGCACATTTTGCAATTTTCAAAATACGTCAATATTTATATTATTGCAGCAGGGCTGTCTTTTACTGTATGTCTATCTAGCTTCATCTAGCACAATGGTACACCAAGCAGATTTGCATATTTGGGAGGAAGGAAAAAAGATGTATCCACCAAAAAGCATTTTTATGTGTATTCAAGGTTACTAAAACCCCATGTATCTGAACTAATATACAGGGCTGTCCCTGGAGAGGTGCAGAGACACACCCTCAGCCCAGGTCCTGCCCCCACCCTGCCTCAGCTCTTTCCACCCATGCTTTGTCCATCCCCGACTCCCACTACTTCCCTTTCCCGAGACCTTTTCCCCCATGATTGGAGGAATTATCAGAGGGCCTAACGCTGGCAGCAAGGGTCGGGCCCCCTCCACGCTCACTGTGGCAATTGGGAAGTGTAGTGACCTGGCTGCAGCCCGCTCCGCCGTGCCCAGCTCCCAGCTATGTCGCTCAGGGGAGTGGAGTGGGGTGGGGTCAGATTGCTCTGCTTCATGACACCACAGTCAAGTGAAGCTACCTATTTGGGAGATGGCAGAATGGGTTGGGTCGCTCCGCTTCCTGCGATTCCCACTGCCACTGGTGAGTGCACGGGTATGCCCAACCTCTTCTGCTGGCACTAGGCCCCTGACAATCCCCCAGGCTGCCCTGGGCCCCATAGGCCTCCCCAAAGCATTGGGGTCTAGGCTGGCTTCCCCAAACCAATGAATGGATGGGAACAGCTTTGCTAATCTGTTCATCTAAGGAACAAATTCTGACATACCTACTGAGAACTGAACAGGACTTAACTGGAAGTTTGTACTGGGTTAAACCTACAGAATTTGATCTTAAATAGAGATTAGTATGAAGAAGATAATTATGTTGCTACTAAAATTTATCTGGACTTGAATAGCAGCCCAATATGTTCCAAGACCATGCTGATGAGAGTAGTAGGAAAACTAGAATAGAATGAGTCTTCTTGAGATGGAAGATTAAAAAAATCTTTTAAAAACAAGAAATGTGTATTGAGTGAAAATAATAACCAAATTAAATAAAACTAGAAGTCTTACCCAATGTTGCTGGGTCTTTCAGGGCAGGGGGCTGGCAATGTGGGAGTGCAGGAGTCAGAGTCTTAGGGATGTAGGGGGCAGGGCAAGGAGGTTGGGCATGTGGGAGTCAGGGTAGGGGGTTGAGGAAGAGCTCAGGGCTGGGGGTGGTGAGAATGAGGGTTGGAGGATGAGGAGGTGTTTAGGGAGGGGGGGTCCCATCTGGCGAGGCTTTTTCCTCCACCTGCCCCCTCCCCTCCAGCCAGGAGGGTCCTTCTCTTCCCCGGCCCCTTCGACACTACCTGGCTGGCAGGGTCCTTCTCTTTCCCCTCAGCTCCCCTGGTTAGCAGGGGCCTTCTCTCTCCCCCCAAGCCTCCCATGCAGCAGGGGTCTTTTCTCTTATCCCAGTCCTGGCCAGCAGGGGCCTCCCCTCCCCTCTAGCAGGACTTTCTCCCTCCCCCCATACAGTGTTTCACCTAAGGGGGGGGGAGGGCTTGGGGTAGCTACTTACCTGGTCTGGTGGCAGGCAAGATGGCCTCAGCTGGCCACTCTGCAGTGTAGTTCTCCCCTGCATTTGCTGCCACCAGTGGCCACAGTGAGCATTATCCTCTCTGTCTTCTCCCTTTCCATGCTATGGAAAACAGTCCCATTCCAAGGACTTCCCATTTTCCTGGCACAACCAAACTCTGACCAAGCTTTAAGTTAGGATAAGAGGAAGCTGCATACCAAATTTGGTGGTCCTAGCTCTTATTGTATAGGAGACAACAGACTCACAGACAGACAGATGCACTCTACTATATATATGTAACAATTCAAAGAGGAAATATATATATTAGGGCTCTCAAGTGATTAAAAATTTTAATTGCGATTAATTGCGTGCAACTCCCCTTTGAAACGCCGTGGCGGCATTTCAATGGGGCAGCACTGCATGGAGCCTGGGATCAGCTGGAGTTCCCAGCTGACCCCGGGCTCCATGCAGCACTGCCCCCTGGAAGCACCACCGCGGCGTTTCAAAAGGGCAGTGCAAGAAGGAGCTCGGGGGTCAGCTGGAGCACTGCGGCGGCATTTCCAAGGGGCAGCGCAAGGCCCCTTTAAGGCACCGGAGTGGCACTTCAAAGGGGCAGTGCAAGCAGAGCCGGGGATCAACTGGACTCTCCAGCTGATCCCTGACTCCTAATGCGCTGCCCCTTTGCATTAGGAGCCGGGGATCAGCTGGGGACTCCAGCTGATCCCCGGCTCTGTGTTGCAAAGCCCTTTTTAAGTGCCGGAGCAGCACTTCAAAGAGGGGCTTTGCAACGTGGAGCCGGGGGATCAGCTGGGCACTCCAGCTGATCCCCGACTCTGCTTGCGCTGCCCCTTTGAAGTGCTGGAGCGGCACGTTGAAGAGGCAGCACAGCATTAACGCCTGCGATTAACGCGTCAATTTTTTTAACGCATTAATCCTGTCCTGCGTTAATTGCAGGAGTTAACGCAGGTCAATTGACAGCCCTAATATATATATGACACAATTCAAAGAGGAAACCGATGCCTCATATTTACTGTGTTTTAAAGCATGTTATTTGAGTCTGACATGTATAGGCCATTCTCAAGCCAGGATGAACACTATGAAACTTAAAGCTATTATCATGTTTAAACACATTTATTACTAACAGATTTCTAGTGCAGTTTTTTTATTTTAATTTTTCCAGGGAATCACCTTAAAAAGCAGCATTCTAACCCGCTGCTGGAATGTCAATAAGAAATCCAGACAGAGCAAGCACAGGAAGAGAATAAAACATTGGAAACAAATGTACCTGCTATGTGTCACAATTTTTCCAACACCATGCTGGTGACAAGTCTTGTGAAAGTAGGTATCCTTATGTATTGATGGGTATGTCTACACTTGCACCCTCTTTCGAGAGAGGGATGCAAATGAAGACATTCGAAATTGCAAATGGAGCCGGGATTTAAATATCCCGTGCTTCATTTGCATATTCGTGTTATGGCGCTATTTCGAAATAGCACTATTTCGAAATAACATGCTGTTAAGATGCGGTTATTTTGAGAGAAAACCCTTCTCTCGAAATAACCCTTATTCCTCATACAATGAGGTTTACCAGTTATTTCGAGAGAAGAGTTTTCTTTCAAAATAACCGCGTCTTAACAGCGTCTGTTATTTCGAAAGTGCTAGTTTGAAATAGCGCCATAATGCGACTGTGGTCATTCCAGATTATAACTCCTTCATACCACACCTCTCCCTTTCTATTTTATGAGAAACAGTTGAATTTCAGGCACATCCCATGGTCTTCCCACAACCACACCCTTACCTTGCTTTAAATTATGATAAGAGGGAGCTACATACCAAATTTGGTGGTTCTAGCTCTTATCATTTAGGAGGAGTTCTTGAACAAATGGATGGACAGACACACATTTTTAAAATATATAGTAAGAAGATTATGGGACTTGTGAAATCAAATCCAATTGTGATAACTTGATAACAGAGAAGAGTTTGACCTTACAGAAAATTGAATATGAGGCTGAAGGATAATATTAAGTAGGCATTCTAGCCACTTTTCAAACTAAATTGTGAAAAAAGTTTAACATATTAAATGTGACTTTTGAGTTTAAGATTCCCCATCCAATTATTGACTGACTACGACAGTCCTATACATGATGATGTAACCTGTCAGACGACAGATCCAGGATCCACTACAGAAGTGGTTTTCAAACTTTTTTACTCGTGACCCAGTTGAAGAAAATTGTTGATGCCTGCAACCCAACATAATTTGATTAGAGTGGGGTTTCTGGATAAAACCACTGCACTTGTGAGTTTGCCACCACTCCCATAACAGGGGAATTGATTAATCAAGTTCAGTTTACGCATGTTCCCATGGTATTAAATTTGTTTAACTGGCATTTTGGTGAATTCAGTCATTGCAGGCATATCAAGGTGGCTTTCTTTTTCTCTGTACTCCTTATTGTAGCTTAACAACAATAGAGATATTGCTCTATTGGGGTGAACAAGAGAAGCCATAATATCTGCTTCTAGGAGAAAGTGTATCTTAAATCCTCTTGGGATTTTACAGTCCCTAGCAGGACTATTTGGTTCAAGAATGTCAACTTGGAATCGAGTCTATGAGTGGAAAATTTAAAGTATATGAATTGTACGTTGCAGGAAGAAATGAACCATGTAATCAATCCAGTGCTACAGTTAATAAGGGGATTGTCACACAAACAGTGAGTTACTGTTTATAACATGAATGATGTAACCCAACTGTTTAATGAAACTCAACTTAAAATTAATCAGCTAGTCATTTAAAACAAAGATCGGCACAGGGCTCAATATTTAGCAAAATAAATGATCTGCTCTGTGATTAAAGAATATGTTGTAAATAGAATCACTAATGCATCACAATCTCTACAATTGGGTAAGATCTCAGACCTAATAATAAAAAATGAGCAATCATTGAGTTGGTACTGCCGAACTGTTTCCAAGAGCTGGAAGAGGAGTGAGCCGCATGTTTGATTTCCTGCCAGTCTTTACCAGTAGCAACAATAAGACAGATGGGGTCTGTGACACCTCACCCCAAGCAAGATAGCTGTTCTTTTTCTGAAGATTGTATAATGACATGATCATTGTGTTCCTCATTCATGGTCTTGTTACCAGAGTTTGACAAAGTTGTGTACAGGCAATTGGCGGCTGTCCTTTCCATAGGTCACCTCAAAGATGGCATCTACAGAGAACGCATCAATGTGCCTCCCTTGGTGATCTATGACTCCGCAACTCAAACTTGGAAAGTTCCACAGCTGGCCTGATGCTGTGAAAAGGGGCCTCAGTACACCTGTAGATGTAATGTTTTTTTATACAAACTCTGTCATGTGTGGACTACAAGGAATGGAGTTAAAAGATTAGTCATCACCATGCCTGGCCAGGCTGACCCAATGGAAGATTTCAATGGAGAAGATGACCTGTGCTGGAAATGGCCAACTTTACATGGTAACCAATTTGTCCCCTAGAGTGTCAGGTCACAAAGCCGAACTTTTGTTTTACAGCAGGGGTTCTGAACCCCCAAGGGGTACGTGAAGCCTTGTCAGGGGGTACGTGAGGTTCAAGTATAGGTAATTTATTGTTTTTTTTTTTCCAATACAAAAAATCATACAATACTAAAAAAATTATGTAAAAAAACAAATAAATTTAATTTTTTTATTATTTTCTTAAGAAAATAATATAGTGAGTAATATAGTTGACTCGTGATAGCATAAACATCTACCTAATTATTTTGAATCTCTCGCTTGATCCGATGTGTAGCATCAACTGTGGGCATGCGTAGTTGCAGTTACTGATGTTGGCAAACTAATCTGTACTAGTCGACTTATTTCATTGCTTGTCGCAGAATAACTGTCAGACGCTCTTTATTAATGACATACGTAGGCACATACAGGTGTATTCTACAAGTGTTTCTTAAATTCAGTGTGGATTACTTAAAGGTGTGTATTATGTTTAGTGGTTTTTTCCGTACGGTAGTAGATAGTATGTTTATTTGTACTGCTACATTTTCTTGATATATTTATTACTAATGAGACCAGTGCTTCCTTTGCTCAAAGGCACTCAGTAATGGGTATATGAAGCCATCCAAACGTAAAGAACATCTGCAGACTGTTCATCCTCAAAATGTTAATGACCCAGAGGCTGTTTTTAAAATCAAACGAGCACAGTTTGAATCACAGGGCACTCTCGTCCAGCACGGATTTACTCCCATGAAGAAACCAGCGCTGGAGGCTAGTTATCGGGTGGCATTATGGATCGCCAAAGAAAAAAAAGCCCCAAACTATCGCGGAGACCCCGGTGAAACCGTGCGCCATCGAAATGGTCGAATTAATGTGTGGTACAGAAGCAAAATCAAAAATAGCGCAGATCCCATTATCAAACGATACCATTCATGATCGAATCAAGGACATGTCAGAAGATATCCTCAAACAAGTGGTGGAGGAAATTACCTTGCAGATGTAGTTAGAATCCTAAACTCACTGAACATTTCACTACAAGGTAGTAATACGATTACTTTGGAGACCGAAGAGAAGATCAAATCCTTTCAAGAGAAATTAACTCTTTGGGGAAGAAGAGTGAATTGTGGTAACTTCGCCAGTTTTCCTCTCTTTGATCCTGTACAGCCAATTCCAGTGGAACCAAGAGTTCGCAAAAGTATTATTATACATTTGGAAAACCTTAAAATCGCCATCGATGGAATTATCCCAACTGGTTTGGCAGCTGACATTTGGGTGAGGAGCCCCTTCACAGTGTCTCTTGAACAAATTAGTGATACCGACCTGGCAAAAGACGAACTTCTCGAAGTGAGAAATAATCAAAAACTTCGCATCGACTTCGAATCAATGACACTGTACCAATTCTGGTGTAAACTTGGTGAGGCATTTCCCATTCTGACAAAACAAGCTTACCAAGTTTTAGTTCCATTTGTCACAATTTACCTTTGCGAGTTGGGCTTTTCGGTGCTTGCCTCAATAAAAACCAAAGCGAGGAACAAATTAAATACAGAACATGATTGTCTGTGGCTCTCTCAAAAACGCCGCCTAAGATAGAAATGTCGGTTAATAGTAAGCAGCAGCAATGTTCGCATTAGTAAGACTAGTGTGGTTTGTCCATTTGTAAACGGACATTTTGTGCAATTTTTAGTGTTTTATTTTTTAAAATAAAGTTTGTTTAAAACAAAAATCTGTTGATATTTATGTCTTATAAGATACCCGTAGTTTTGATTATTCACATTAAGTTATAAAAAAATGTTATTACCGAGAGGGGTACGTGATGTATTTAGCTGAGACCAAGGGGTACGTGGACCGAAAAAGGTTCAGAACCGCTGTCTAAAGCAACCTACTTTAATAGGAAACCAAGTGATTTCTCCTAGTTCTGTTTTTGAAGACATTACCACCATCCTGAGAGAGCCAGTACACCCACATTTCTTGTCTACATTCCCCCACTCAGAGCTGTCCAATCCACAGCACAGTTTGGGACAGCTGCCCCAGGTCCTGCGCTTTGTGGGCCCCCCACAGTGGCCATGTGAACTATCCCATGTAAGCCACGGGCCCAGAGAAGCCAGCTTCTAGCATTCAGAGGTTTAGGGATTAGGGATGTAAAATCCCATTTAACCAATTCAATGTTACGTTTTAACTGGTTAATTGCTTTAATGGGGGCTGGTGGCGATGTGTGTCATGGAGTGGTGGGCCCAGCCAGGCTGAAGCATTCCTCTGCTGCAAGAGGGGGCTGCTCTGGCTAGGGTGGAGCATCCCCTGCCCATAGTGCAGTGGGCCCAGCCGGGCTGGAGCCCCCAGCCCTGCAGCATGGATGGGGGGGGCTGCTCCAGTCCAATCAGGCCTGCCATGTAGCAGGCTGCTCCTGCCAGGCTGGGCCTGTTGCAAGCATGTACTGCTCTGGCCAGGCTGGAGCTCCCGCACCCATGGTGCAGTGGGCCTGGCTGGATGACTTCAGGGATTGGTGATGACATTTCACCATTAGGTAATTCAGATCAAACCCAGGGCCAGTAGTAACTAAAAGGTGTTACAAGTGGGTGACTATTGGAGGTCTGTATTGAGTCCATTATTTTCAGTGGTCAAATACCCTCATCTCCTAACCATCACATACCTGATATATAAAATTTCAAGCTAGCTACCTGACTATGGGCCTCCATCCCCATAGTATCTGAATGTCTTCCAAAGCTAAAAATTATATATAAAGTTACAACAAAGAGGCCAACGATTAAGTTGGTTGTGGAGACCAAATTAATCTCCAACACTTAGGATGTGGCTAAACTACAGGGTTTTGTTGACAAAAGTGGACTTCTGTTGACAAAACTATACCTGCGTCTACACTACCGCTGAGTTCTGTTGACATAACGTCGACAGAAGTCGGCAGTTTTGTTGACGGTGGTAAACCTCATTCTACGAGGAATAACGCCTTTTGTCGACAGAGTTCTGTCGACAGAAGGCATTACTGCATCTACGCTGTCCTTTGTGTCTACACTCTCATGTTGACAAAGCAGCTTGCTTTGTCGACAGAACTGGATGTAGTCTAGACACTCTTTGTCGACAGAAGCTTTGTCGACAGTATCTGTCGACAAAGCCTCTGTCGACAAAAGCCTGTAGTCTAGACGTACCCTTAGAGATGATCCCACAAGAACATGGGTGTGGAGCATTATAGGGTAGTTTTCATTGCCTCTTTCCATGTTGTACCTGGTCTGTGAGTACAAGGATGACTAATATCTTGAGCTGTGTATCCGGAGCACTAAATTTAGAAAGACAACTTACTTTAGAAGGAAAATATTAAAATGAAAATATTAATATTGCTGCTCCTTCATACAATAAAAAGTGTAACCTTTCTGTCCCCATGTTGTCAGCAGCAAGGAGGACTGGGTTCAGTTTTCTAGTTCTTTCAGAATACCTACAGCTGCAATTTTATTTACACATACACTAGAAAACTTACCCAGAGTTGCCCAGGTCCAACTGGAGTGGTGTGATGCGGCACTGTGCAGGCCTCCCATTGGTGCACCCTGGGCCTATCCAGAGCCCGAAGGGGGGTGGCCCAGAGTTTGGGGGGCAGCCCAGCAGTTGAGGGGGCTGGAGGAGAAGGGGGGGCCCACACAGGCTTCCCTGGGCCAGCCTTAGGGAGCTCGGGGGTGGGTGGGAAGGGGAAGCTAAGCAGGACTTCTCTGCTGGCACTCCCCAAGCAGGCCTGAGGGGGAAAGAGGGAGAAGAAGTGGGGCCATGCAGGCTGGCCCACCACAGTCACACTGTGAGGGGGTGAGGCTGCGCTGCCTGGCCCTGGTTGTGCTTCTGGGGAAGGGTCTGCACCAGTGGGGGTCTCCCCCTCCAGTCCGGTGCTGGGGAGGAGGATTTGGGGCAGGGAGGCCACTTACCTGGGCTGGTAAGATGGTGAGCCCCATTCCCAGCAGGCCACTCCCTTGGCGGTGCAGCTGCCCCCAGTGGTTACTCTGCAGTATAGCTCTCCCTTGTACTCACTACCCGTCCTCTTTCCCTCCTTGCTTTCCATGTTATGGAAAACAAAGTCCAGGCACATCCCATTTTCCTGGCAGAACCAAACCCTGATCTTGATTTAAGTTAGGAAACAGATTTGCAGACAAACAAACTCACAAATCTCTAAAATAAATAAATAGATAGATAGATTTAGATTAGATAGTCTCCCTGGGTGTCCGGGATGGCCAGTGTTTCCCACTAACAAGCACCGAGTCTAAGGGTTTGAAACAATAAAAACTTATATAAATGGGTAACTGGTTACCCAGTAAGCATCACCCACATGAGACTTACCAGCAACCAGTTAACTAGAAGACTAGCCAGGCTGGAGCAGCCCCCTGCCTTTTACGCGGCGCCTTATGCAGTCTCGTCCTAGCCAGAGCAGCCACCTGTCCACAGCGCAGTGGGCCAGACTCGGCCTGAGCAGCCCTCACCCATGGCGGGCTGGGCCCAGCCACTCCTGAGCAGCCTGTGGTGTGGTGGGACCATCTGGGCTGAAATAGCCCCTGCCCAGGGGCTCCCAATTAACTATTTAAATGGAATGTTTAACATTCCATTTTACTGGTTAACTTTTTAACTGGGATTTTACATCCCTATTAAAGGGTAGAGGAGATGACAGAATGAATTTGGGAAAGCCAGATGTTAATACATTAACAATATCTATTGAGTAAGACTCCCCTTCCCTTTGTGTGTTTTAATAATCGTGACAACCTCAGTCCACCTCTTTGGGTGACTAATGCATTTTATTCACTTCTTCCTCCCCAGCTTCCCAACTCACAATTTATTGGTCAAGGTTGGTGGAGTCCAAGAACTTTGGCATGTCAGGCCATGTCTACACTATGAGATAAGATTGAATTTATTAAGGTCGATGTCTTACCACCCGATTTAGTAAAGTCGAAGGTCCATGTCCCCACAGTGTGCGAGAATTCAACATAGGTCTAAGTAGCGCGTCCCCAGAAGGAATGTAAGCGACTAATCGACTATCCGATAAGCAAAAGCTCATCGGATAGTTGAGACACTAGTCGACTAGTTGCTTCCCCCTCCACTTGTTGCCTCTACAACAAAGAGGCAGCAAACGGGAGTAAGTGGAGGGGGTGTTGGAGGGAGCCGCCTTAAAAGCCAGTTCCCCCAGCTGCAGCTCCCTGAGAGGGGGCAGGAGTGCAGCGGCAGCCAACTTTGAAATGTACAAGAGTCCCCACTGGCCCTGGGCTCCATGGAGCGTTTCAATCTTTGAAATGCACAAGAGCCCCTGCTGGAAGTCCTTATTGATTAATCGAATAATCGATGGACATCCCATCAACTATTCCACTAGTTAATTAATTGAAATTTAACACCCCTAGTCTCCAGTAGGAAGACTGCCATTGACTTAGAGAGTGATACACTGTGGGTAGCTATTCCACAGTGTCTGCAAAGCTTTGCATTCTGCATTATGCTCCTGGTGCATGCTGGGACCAAAACAGTGCAGGAGAATAAGGTTGGCCTGCCCAGAAACCTGGTGAGAAGGATAAAGAATTCCTCTGAGAGCTTCATGGAGATACACACAGAGGCTTCCCACTCTATCTCCAGACACATTAACAAGCTGTTTGGGGACCCCTGTGCTCTCCTCAGGATCAGTGCTCAATTATGAGTTGTCCTGGGAGAAGGGGATTGTCTCTAAGGTTATAAAAAGTTCCTGGCTCTTGCTGCTCACTGTCTGGCAATTCTCATCCTCATCCTCCCCCTTCACCACCATGCAGCTCCCCTGGGTGTGTTGGGAGGATTCCAAGGTCTGGCTTGGGAAGCTGGTTAGGTCCCCCCCTAGGATCACACGGAACTCTCATAGAAGCAGCATGTGTGCAACAGTGCAGCAGACTGTCCATTTGCCTCCTTTGTCTTGTGATAGTACTGCCTCAGCTCCTTTATTTTAACAAGACACTGCCGGGCGTCCCTGGCGTATCCTTTCTCCACCAGGCAGTCTGAGGTCTTCGTGTAAATATCAGTGCTTCGTTTGCTGGTTCGGAGGTCTGAGAGAATGGATTCCTCTCCCCATGTTTTAATGAGGCCCAAAATCTCCTTCACATGCCATGCTGGTGCTCTTTTGCACCTGGGAACTGGAGCTCATGGAACTTTAACTCATGGCCATGTGTGCTGCCTGCTCTGAGATGTGCTCGCAACACTGGCCATAAGGGAAATTAAATTAAAACTTACCCAAGGCTTTTCCTGTTCACCTGGAGAGCAGTAGAGGCGCAAGTTCTGGCCAGAGCAGTCACAGCAGGGCACTGTGGGATGCATCCTGGAGGCCAAATATGTCAAATTTTGCAATGCTTCGGTCTACAGAACTGTAAATTCAACCATGCCAGGTTGACTTTTGCATTACTCCTCATGAAAAGAAGGAGTACCGAAATCGACTTCAGCGGCCCTTGAAGTCAACAGGACGGGCTTGGTAGTGTGGACACATTGTTTAGAAAAATCAAACTTATGTATTCTACCTAAACTCCTAGTGTTGACCAGGTTTCAGTCTCTAGGCTGAGAGGGAAGTGCTGTCTAGTGTTCTTCAGGGGCCTCTAACAAACAACTAAGGTCAAGTTATTTCAGCATTGATTGCTGGGTATGAAGCCCTGCACCAAAGTCCAGGTTTCTCAGCACCACCATCTGCTTCAGCTCTGATTGTTGCCTTCAAGCCATCTGCTCTTTTGAGACTACCTTTGTCCTGAACCTTCAGAATAGGATCAACAGTATATTGAACCCTTAACAGAGTACTCATCAGAGAAAGGCTCTTCATGGAAGACAGAAATTTCTCTTTTCAGTTAGGTCTGTCCAGGATCTCTTCCCTACTGGCGTCTATGATTTAGTCAGAGTGACTCCTTGCCCAGGCACGTGTAATGCAGTTCTTTCATTTTCCAACAAGAATAATAGTATTTTATTTCCCCAAATATGAAACTTAACTGTATTCTCAAGCATCTCTGGGCCACTTTTCTCCTTATTTATCAACTGGTGTCAATAGTAAAGTCCCTACTTTCTAGCGCATCTGGAAGATGCAGCAAAACCAATGGTTTTAGGTGCGACTTGAAGAAGCTGGGGAAGACTGGCCATAGAAAAGGGAGTGACACTCTACAAATGTACCCAGAGATCTTAAAAGGATTATCCACAAGCAAAGGGGAAACCAGCAAAACATTCTGAGCCAATATTCATTTCCCTTACAAACACCATCAGTGCAGAATGAAATGGAGGCATCCTTAGAAAATTTTCCTCTCTGATGAGTGTTTAATAACATTCTTTATTAGTCCCAAAACAGGGGATCCCTAAAGAAGCAGGCACACTGACCTAACAACTAAATATTAGTTACACAAGTACACATTTATATTCCAGTTGTACTACAGATGTCTTGTATACAAAGACATGCAAACCACAAAAGCAGGGAGTCACCCAGCACTCAGCACTCTGTGGCCTAGAGGGACACTGCCTATGGAAGGAGTTGCATGGAGCTCTTTATGGCTTGAGGAACAGAAATCATTTTGCAGGTCATTTGAAAGTAGGAGGAAAGCAAGTGGTATAATAGTTTTAAAAAAGAAGCAGATTTACTAACAATCTAAACTTAACATTTCCCAAATGAGAAATAAATAAGTTGAATTTATCCTCATTTACATTACAGCAAGACAGTAAGTAATGGGGTGGAGAGAAAAGGAAACCTTAGAAAGGAAGAAGCTTATTAATGAAGCTCCTATTTGATAAGTATTTCAACTGAAATTTAGGTCTTTAGAGAACAATACAAAAATGGTGAGTGTCATACAAGGTCATAGACAGAAATTATGTGCACTTTAGGGACTCCCATGCGATAAGAAGCAGGACAAATGGGAGAATGCTACCAGGCCACTGGGATAGGCCTTTACTCTCTTCCATCAGGAAAGGTTGACTATGTAATTTGTAAAAGTATAGATTAAGTTCTGAGGGCACTTTTTTAAAAAACATGACCAAAAATTATCCTTAGTTGTGGGTATCAGAAACCTCAGTCTATTTTAGGGACATGCAACAGCAGGTTTGTATATGCAGCCTATTTCCTGTGGCATCTAAGTGCCATGAAGGGTAAAATCATCTGTAAAACAAATGAGAAGCGTAAGAGAAACACGTAAGCAAAGGGAAGGAGGCAAGGAAGAAGCTGTAAATGGAATCCCTCCTGCCCCCTCCCAGATTTCCCATTACCTTTATGGATAGATAGAACAGCATAGAATGGACTCTATAATTTTACTGCTCGCCACATGCTTCTTCCATTCATTTTACAAGTTTCATTTCAGTTTATTTATATTATTTACCAGTATTTCAGTTTATGATGATGAATATCTGTTAATCCAAGGAACGGCCTAATGCTCACGAGAAGTAGAATCTAATCAGAACGACACTAGCCACCAGTAGCATAACGATGTTCATGGATACTGCAGCTACAAATAAAAATACACATTGAGCACTACAGATTAGGAGCCAATCTGACTGCTATCTGATTATGAAATAGTTATATACAGGAGCAGGCTAATCAATTTAATCAGCTCCAGCTACAGTTTGGAGGCATTGACCTCATCACAAAGAAAGATTCTAGAGCCAAATCATTCCCAAATGATCACCCAGATTATTCCTGGTGAAGGCTGCACGAATTTAAAAATATCAAGAGCAAAATTACATCTTTCCCTAAGCAGGGAAGAGTGACATTGAGATGCAAAGAGATGCTAATTATTCAAATATAAACCAACTCCGTGAACAGATGCACTTGACTCATCTGCTCCTGAGCTCTCCTTCCCAGCTCCAAAACATAACCCTTGTAATCTCCCTCATTTTCCTCTGCCACCAGTGAATGCTGGGATCCCTTGTTTCCTTCCAGTGGGTGAAAAACCTCACTGGATGACTTTTCCCAGCCACCAACATCTACGTAATGCAAGGAGCTTCTCTGGATTCCACACTATCTGCACACAGCCTGTCTTCATAGCATATACTCGTCCACTGCTGATTGCTGGCTTCAGGCAGAAGTTGGGGACTACAGCAATGGGAAGAAGGGACAGGTCAGAATGGAGCCAATGGAAAGCATTCCCATTGAGGTGGCCAGACTATATTCACTAGCCAAGAATCCCAACACTGCTCTGTGTTCGAGAGTCAAAAAACTGTCCCGCCTCCACATGTCATGGAACCTGGGAATTGTCCAACCCACAAGGATCAGACAGCACCTTACAATTAATACCAAAGAGGAAGTGCTAGAGAAAATCAATCTTACAGACACCAAAAATGGTGGCTTACCTGCCCCAGAGCACTGAGGTAAGTGCATCCCTTCGATGGACTCTATGTATTCACTCCCCAGCCATTCTGCATAGGTTGTTTTCTCTCTTACTGGTACAATCTTAACAGTAGAATCTTTAAAGATCAAGTCTGTTCCTAGTAAATCTGAAGAATCAAACATTTTGAATCCATTTCCATTGCTGTCATTTCCAAAGAAATCCTGAAAGCAATGCAGTTTTCATTAGAACCAAAGTTTGTATTATATCACAAGTGCTCCATTCGTCTTTAGCAGCATACACAACACAGTGGAAACAAACCCTCTCCGCTGCTCAGAAGCTCACAGACCAATAATTCTAACTTCAAAATATTTTTCTTCTCTATTATCAGAAGTTTCTAAAATGAATTTGGAGGAGGGATGTAAAATCCTGTTTAATTGATTAATTGGTTAAACGTGATGTTTAATCAGTTAAGTAATTAAAGAGAGGTGGGCATGTGGGGTGTGTGGCTGGGCTGGAATGCCTCCTTTCCTCCTCCTCCCCCCCGCTGCACATCCCTAATTTGGAGTAAACTTTTCTATTAGATAAAGGAACCCAATACAATATTCCAGTTAAGGGTGAAATGCTTCTTCAGTGTCTAAGCCCATTCAGTCCTTAGCCAGTCTGCTGAGAATTCCAACATTTGTGTCTGGAACTCCCACTGTAGTTGTCTTTCACATCCATCTATTTAAAATGTAATACGTAAGGACCAAATTCTTCTCTCCGGTTCATTGTTAAAGGGAAGAAAGCAGTTAAAAGTATACAGATAGCAGTCACCATAAAATGGAAAAACTTAAAAAACAATGAATAGTCTTGCAGCACCTTAAAGACTAACAAAACGTGTAGACTGTAGATGGTATCATGAGCTTTCGTGGGTACAACCTACTTCTTCAGATGAATGGACTGAAGAAGTGGGTTGTGCCCATGAAAGCTCATGATATCACCTACATGTTTTGCTAGTCTTTAAGGTGCTGCAAGACTATTCATTGTTTTTTAAGTTGTTCCAGTTATAGACTAACTTGGCTACTCTGAAGCTATAAAATGGCAGTTATATAGTGTAGACAATTGTTAAAGAAAGCTAAAAAACATACGAAAAACACACGAGGCGGGCAGTGGCCTCGAAAACAAGCAGTTTTTAAAGAAGGTTATGAACAAAAGAGATCCTCACAATGGCTTAGGATCATTATTAGGATCTTAGTACTGGAGAAGGCAAAACAGTTAAAAATGATGAATTCAAATCAATCTTCCTCTTGTATGCTTCCTGGGTTCCAACAAGTGGAGCATGGAGAGTCTAGAAAGACAGTCTCCATATTCTTAGTTCCTGTGCCTGGCATCACGGCAACCCTCTGCAGTCAGGATCAGGGAAAGCCCTGCTGACCTACTGCATCCTTGGGATGACAGTTGCTCAGTGGAGACAGGATCTTCAGAGAATCTAGCATACCCTCTAGAGTATGTGTGCACTGAGATTTTCATGGGCTTATAGCTCAGCCATAGCTGGACAGATTTCCAAGGAGCTGGCAAATGGCACATCCCTGACAAGAGACTGCCCCCAATTTCAAGTCTTTGCTCCAAAGCATGGAGGTCAACAAAATGGTGTTTTATTAACATGAGCAAACAAGTAACATATTTTCCTCTAATCTTGTGTCAGAGATAGTTGAGCCATTTTAATTGAAACTTTCTCAAAATATTCACCCTGAGGCAGAAATACAGCATGGAAAAGTTCAGTTCCCATTGTTTAAGTTTAGCTAAGTTATAAGCAACTGAAAACAGAGTCTTATCATGGAAAGTATAGGGCAACCTTAAGTTTAGGTTTCAGTACCTACATATCACCTATAATAAAGTCTAAATTTTGTTTTAAAGATTCTGCTACCAAGCCCTGGAAGGCAGTATGCTTTCACAAAATTTCTATATAACTTCAATTTATCAAACTTGCTATTTTCTCATATAACTATTGCATGTCTATTTATGAATTTAGGAAGATGTCAGGTTAAACAAGTATTATGGTAGTGTGCATTTTCTCTCTCTCTCTATATATATATCTATAAGAGTTTTTCCTTCCAGGAGAAAGAATGACATCATCTCGCTCATACGCTGTCTGTGTGATCACACTCTCTGACTGCAAAAGCCACCAGAGAGAAGGGGGTTGGTAAGCGTAGCTCTCACAGTCTCTGACCGCAAAAGCCGCCAGAAAGAGGGGGGCTGGCAAACATAGCTCTCACACTCTCTGGACGCGAAAGCTGCCAGGGAGAGGGGGATTGGCAAGCATAGCAAGCAGGGGGCTCAGCCCGCTAGTATTTAAAATGTTTAAATTATGAATTAGGAGCACACTTTAGGATTTTGGAAATTTGCCATTGCAGCCTGTGGTTAGGCCAAGTTTAGTTACCCCTGCTAATAATGATCTGAAAATTACCTGCATTGACTTATTAGATAGTGCCTAAGTACCTCAGCAGATAAACTCATTGTAAGTTATACCTGAGCTTTGTCCAGTAGTCCATATACTGCAAAAATGTTGGTGTCTGGGTGGACCATGATAACCTGAGCAGGCACCTGAGCCAAGTGACAATGAGCAAACTGAGTGACTTCAGCTCGGGCTCCATTTGGACATAGTAACTGGAAATCACTGGACTGCAAGTGAAGAGCCCAGGAATCAGCACTATTACCTGCAAAAGGAACGTAGCCATTGTGACTCACTAAATGCTTTAGACTAGAGGCAACAACAAAAATAAAGAGCTGTAATAAAAAGGTATATAAAACTAAATACCATCAGTGTTGTCAAAAACTGTTGAGTGCTTGACAAAGGCCACATCGCCAGAATCCTCCACCAGACACCTTAAATGAGACAGATAACATTCAGTGCAATGACATACAAACTCAGTAGAGTGCAATATAACGAATGCATCTTTATTTTGTATATTGTCCTTCAAAAAAATGGTATACCATAAGATTAGGATCTGGTTAGCATATCTCTATGTACATATTTTAGAGTGTGTCTATTTCATGAGGAAATAAAGTGTGGTCAAGAAATTGTCTATACATTTTATCAACCACTATATCCAGTAGCTGCTATTGGTATTGATCTATAACACACAAGCGCAAGGAATGGATCTTCTGCAGAAGATTTTCTTGGCTGTCTGTACAGCACTCTCAGCCTTTCCACACACTTGTAAGTAATGTAAGCTGCTAGTAATATGATCAAAATCATATTTAGTTCAGAAAGCCAAATTCCATTGCAGTGAATTGTGATCTGATGTTTGTCACTAGTTATTATGGACTACCTAAATGAGCAAAAATGCACTTCAGATTCTCTATAACACTAACATGTTATGTCTTTCAAGTACATTATTTCTTTATACTTGGAAAAATAGTCCACGACCCTCAGGTAATGATGTTCTTTGAATTCACATAAATCTTCAGCTAATCTCTTCCAAAGTCTGTGTGTTAGAGGTGTTTGTACATTGTATCATTCTCTTCTCAAGTTTATTTGTAAAGGATTTCCATTACAAAGTCCAATAATAAAATTATCCACCCAGTTTTTCCACCTTTCTCACTGGTTCCATCATAGCTTCCAGGCTGTGGCTAAGCAGGCTATTGTTCTTTGATCATATGTGCTCCGAATGCATATCTTTTGTCTTTGAAGTTTGTTTCTGTAGTGAACGGACCCATGCAGTTCAGAATACCTCTAGGGCTAGTCAGAATTGTGTCAGTTGACTTCATGTCTGGAGAGGTTAAAAGTTAATTTAAGTATGGTCTGAGCTGACTGTGAAATCTGCTCCTGAAAGTCAACACTCTTTCCATAAATAGGCAAATTTCACTCTCTAAGCAGGTTTTGTCAACACAAATGCTAGATCCCAGAAACAATAACTCTTGATGGTCTGTAATACGAGTTAACTCCCTGACTGCTTTGAGGGACAAACAGTCACAAAATGTCCATATGTTGTGAATTTATTACACCTTGAGCCTTTGGCACAACATGCATCATCTCCTGGAATGACTGTTTCCATGTCCCCCCTTCTCTCCTTTAGCTAGTTTTTTCATCCACCATACAATTCTTGCACTAATTCCCAGCTTCTCTAATTTAACTAATAATTTTTCACATAGTATAATCTCTAATACTTCACTGACATCCAAGTATATTATTTTCCATATAAAAAACAACAGTTAGTTTCTCAGTGAAGGAAATCAGGCAGCTCGTGCAGCTATGGTGTCCGCACAGGCAATCAAGGCACCACAAGGCACAAGTACACCGCATCCCCTTTATCTGACTCAAGGGGGGAGGGAATAGATGAGGGCCTTATGGGATGCTGTCGACATGTGCTCCAATCGCCCGCTGCAGTTTTGGACTCTGCCGATACTGTGAGCATAGCCCAGAATGCAGTGCTGCCCACAGTGTCTCGCTCTCTGAGTTGACAGTGGGTTCATTAATTGGGAGATGCTACTTTGGGCTACATTCAATTCTTCCCTGAAGTGAGGACATGGACCTTCAACTTTGCAACATTGGGTGGTAGGAAATTGATCATATTAGATGCGACTTTATCTCATAGTGTAGGCATGCCCTTAGAGCTGGGGTATCCAACCAGTTCTAAGCAGTAGCCACTAATAGTTACCCATAATACAAATCCCAAATACACCCGTTACTAATATCAGATCATGACCTTTCCTTTTCCCCAAGTGTCATAGCATGAACATTTTAAACACTTACACACTGTATTCAAGTCTTTCCCATAACTCTTAGACTAAACATATTAACTTCTTGAAATGCTTCCTTGTAAAAAAATGTGACCCCACAGAAGACTTGAGCAGTGGTGGATTACCACACAGGTCAATGGGGCTCGTGCCCAAGAGCCCCAGCTAATCTTGAGCTCCTGAAAGAGATCTCCCTCCATCTCAGCCCCTGGGCTGAAGGAACTCTTGGGGGGAAAGAACTTCTCAGGTCTTGGGGCCATAGCAGGGAGTGGTGTGCACTGGAAAGAAGTGAGCAGGTGGGCAGGGTAAGGGGTGGAATGTGGTAGGGCCCCGCATAGGGCCCCAAGCAGAAAGAAAAGAATGGAACTGTGGAGAGAACAAGGGTGGAGCTTCAGCAGAAGGAGAGGAATGGGGTGAGGCGGTAGACAGGGCCACAGGTGGAAGGAGTGGGGTGCAGCTATGGTTCCAGTGCCATCCCCCCCCTGCCCATACACACACAACTGCTTTGGTCCAGGGTTCCAGGATACCATAATCCATTCATGGTGTACATGATTTTAGAAATGGCATAGTTCAGTCACATTGGCACATGCTGCTTATAAGGTTGTTGAATGCTAAATGAATGCTAAATGATTCCCTGAAGCTCTGAAGTGTGACAGAGAGTCTGCCGCAAACCTACATGGTTAGCAAGGGAGAAGGAGAAGGAGCTGGACGAGTAGTCTGGATGAACTGAATACAGCTAGACAAAATGATTTGTAGAGGCTCTACTTGAGTTCATTACTTAGGCATTTGAAAGGCAGTGATCTCCTGGAAGGTGGGAAAGCAAGTACTTGCCAACCCTAGCATATGTGTATTTATGTTCAGAAAAGTGTTTTGGGAAAATGGGGCTGGAGTGGAAAGAGAGGTTCATGAAGGATCTAGGGTGAAGAAATAGGAAACAGCAATCTCTCTGGACACAGGAGCATGAGACCCATCTATCTCTCTGGACAGTGAACAGCAGAGGTCTGAGAAGGGAGTTCTCTTTAGAAATGGGCTATGCCCACAAAAGGTCATGGTACCATCTACATGTTTTGTTAGTCTTTAAAGTGCTACCAGACTATGAGTTGTTTTTTTAAGTTTACCCTGTACAGACTAACTTGGCTACCCGCTGAAGCTTCTAGAAATGAAGGAACACTCTTTCTTCTACTCAAGGAGCTGATAGAGGAGGTATCTGAGCCTCTAGCTATCATCTTTGGAAAATCATGGGAGACAGGAGAGATTCCAGAAGACTGGAAAAGGGCAAATATAGTGCCCATTTATAAAAAGGGAAATAAGAACAACCCAGGAAACTACAGACCAGTTAGTTTAACTTCTGTGCCAGGGAAGATAATGGAGCAAGTAATTAAGGAAATCATCTGTAAACACTTGGAAAGTGGCAAGGTGATAGGGAACAGCCAGCATGGATTTGTAAAGAACAAATCATGTCAAACCAAGCTGATAGCTTTCTTTAATAGGATAACAAGTCTTGTGGATAAGGGAGAAGCGGTGGATGTGGTATACCTAGACTTTAGTAAGACGTTTGATACGGTCTCGCAAGATATTCTTATCAATAAACTAGGTAAATACAACTTAGATGGGGCTACTATAAGGTGGGTGCATAACTGGCTGGATAACCGTACTCAGAGAGTAGTTATTAATGGTCCACAATCCTGCTGGAAAGGCATAACAAGTGGGGTTCCGCAGGGGTCTGTTTTGGGACCGGCTCTGTTCAATATCTTCATCAACGATTTAGATATTGGCATAGAAAGTACGCTTATTAAGTTTGCAGATGATACCAAGCTGGGAGGGGTTGACTAATCTGGAGGATAGGGTCATAATTCAAAATGACCTGGACAAATTGGAGAAATGGTCTGAGGTAAATAGGATGAAGTTTAATAAAGACAAATGCAAAGTGCTCCACTTAGGAAGGAACAATCAGTTTCATACATACAGAATGGGAAGCGACTGTCTGGGAAGGAGTACGGCAGAAAGGGATCTAGGGGTTATAGTGGACCACAAGTTGAACATGAGTCAGCAGTGTGATGCTGTTGCAAAGAAAGCAAACATGATTCTGGGATGCATTAACAGGTGTGTTGTGAGCAAGACACGAGAGAAGTCATTCTTCCGCTCTACTCTGCGCTGGTTAGGCCTCAGTTGGAGTATTGTGTCCAGTTCTGGGCACCGCATTTCAAGAAAGATGTGGAGAAATTGGAGAGGGTCCAGAGAAGAGCAACGAGAATGATTAAAGGTCATAGAGAATATGACCTATGAGGGAAGACTCGAAGGAATTGGGTTTGTTTAGTTTAGAAAAGAGAAGATTGAGGGGGGGGACATGATAGCAGTTTTCAGATATCTAAAAGGGTGTCATAAGGAGGAGGGAGAAAACTTGTTCATCTTGGCCTCTGACGATAGAACAAGAAGCAATGGGCTTAAACCTCAGCAAGGGAGGTTTAGGTTGGACATTAGGAAAAAGTTCCTAACTGTCAGGGTAGTCAGACACTGGAATAAATTGCCCAGGGAGGTTGTGGAATCTCCATCTCTGGAGATATTTAAGAGTAGGTTAGATAAATGTCTATCAGTGATGGTCTAGACAGTATTTGGTCCTGCCATGAGGGCAGGGTACTGGACTTGATGACCTCTCGAGGTCCCTTCCAGTCCTAGTATTCTATAATTCTATGATTCTCTAGCTTAAGGCTAAGAATTCAAATGAGGCATGTTATGCAAACAATGTATTTCAATCTCTTTATTTGTAATGCATCCTGTTTTAAGGAATATACTCAGACTCAAGACTTTCAGGCCCAAAGGGAACATCATCATCATCTAGTCTGACCTGCACATCACAGGTCACAGAACCTCCCCCACTCCTGTAAACTCTGGCTGAGTTACTCAAGTCTTCAAATCACAATTGAAAGACAGAGTTACTGTCGTGGGGCGGCGTGGCTGCCCACTGACCCCAAGAGGGAGGCGCCCCTCCCTGTGCCTTGGTGGGCAACACCTGGCCTTGACGACCCACCTGACGGGAAGCCAGGAGGCGGGTCCAGAGCTATAAAAGGCCTGCCAGGGAGACCAGTACGAGCCCATAGCCGGAGAGGGCCAGAAGCCTCCCCTGCATACTCAGAGGATGAGCTGGACCCAGGAGAGGCAGAGAACTGGCTTAGGCTGCCAGGGCCCCTACTGGACGGCAACCTGGAGGGACTGCTTGCCCAACCGGGGGTTGCAAACGAACAAAGCCCAGAAGACCTGCACCAGGCGCAGGTACCACCCGAGGGGTAGAAGGGAAGAAGCCCAGGGGTGACCGACCACAGTTTGTCTGCTCCAGAACCTGGGCAGAGCGTTTTGGAGCAGATCCCCGCTGACCCAGCAGCAGACGGTTCTGCTGCTACTAGGACCCTGGGCTGGGACATGGTGGAGTGGGTGGGCCCACGTACCCCCTGCCACCACACCCTTGGGTGGCAGTCTCCCTCCTCAGCTGTTACCCCACAGCAGCCTTCACCTGCTGGTGCCACGTCCTGAGCATGGGCCTGACTTTTGAACTGTTTGCCTTGCTGCCCCATCCCGAACTGAGGCCGGGGCTGCTGGACTCTGTGTGCTGCCCCGCCCCGAACTGAGGCTTGGGGCTCCGAACTGTTTCCCTGTTTACCACCTGACCCGAGCAGGGCCTGGCCCTGGACTGTTTGTTGATCAGCCCCCAGCCCTGAAGAGCCGAAGGGCCAAGCTAATTCCCCGAGAGACTAATTAGGGGGTAGTGGGGCTGAGTGGCCACCCAGTGACCCCGAGGAGGAGGCCACCCTTCCCAAGCCCTAAAGGCTTACAGTAACAGTTACTAGATTTAACATGCAAGTGCCCCGAGCTGCAGAAAAAGGCAAAATCCGCCATGGTCTCTGCCAATCTGACCGGGGGGAGGAAGGGTATAGAAATTCCTTCCAAACCTCAGATACAGTGATCAGTTGAACCCTGAGCATTTGCAACACCCAGAAGCCACACACCTGGAACAAATTCTTTGTAGTAACTCAGCCCTTTTCATTTAGTATCCCATCACCAGCCACTGGGGATATTTGCGGCTGGCAGTCTCAGATCGGCAATATATCATGTACAGTCTCATCATGCCATCCCCTTGATAAACTTATAAAATGCAATCTTGATGCCAGGTAGGATTTTTGCCTCCACTCCTCCCCTTTGGAAAGCTGTCCCAGAACTTCATTCCTCTGATCGCTAGAAAGCTTTGCCTCAATTTCAAACCTAAGCTTGTCGATGGCCAGTTTATAACCATTTGTCTACACAGTCTACCTGAAATGACAGCAAAATCTTCAAACCCTTTAGAAGAGGAAGAGCATGCAGAAAGGAACTGTAAGCTGTGCACAGCCTTCCTGACAAAGTCCTGATAGGTCAGGAATGGGGAGCACCCCACATTCTGTTTTTTTGCCACTGGCCTGCCTCCCCTTGTAGGAGTGGTGTAGCAGCTGGAAATTGGCTACCAACCATCAGTGCTCCCCCACTGAAGGGGAAGAATGTCATTGCAGAAGAGAGAAAGGGAACTGTTTGTAGGTCACCTGGTTGCTCTAGGTCAATTAAGCTGGCACAGAGACAGGATTGGGAAGGTGCTGCAGCAGTGGCAGGCTGTTTGTGGTGGGAGGAGGGGGAAGCTGAGTGCACCTGTGGAGAGTTAGGAGACAGGCAGCAGCATTTAGCACCCCAAGCTCCCAATGCAGTCCAGCAGCTGTGACCTTCTCAAAGGGCCAACAGATTAATGGGTCAATCTGGGCTTTTAATTGCTTTAGAGAGCATGAGATATCATGGGCTGTATACATTGTACAGAGGGAGCTGGGTACATTTTTATTGCTGGGCTTCTGGGAGATGTTTGTGGGACAAGTGCCATGTTAAACTTATTAAAGAGACAAGAAAAAAACAACAAATGGTCTGATAGCACTTTATAGACTAACAAAACACGTAGATGGTATCATGAGCTTTTGTGGGCACAGTCCACTTCTTCAGATGACCGGAGTTATGAGCTTAGAAGTGGACTGTGCCCACGAAAGCTCATGATACTATCTACATGTTTTGTTAGTCTATAAAGTGCTACCAGACCATTTTTTTTTTTTCTGTAACAGACTAACTCGGCTACTCCCTGAAGCTTCTAAAGAGACAAGGTGATTGAAGTAATATATTTTATTGGACTTCACACACCATGCCTCTCTAATATCCTGGGACTGACATGGCTACAATTACATTACATACAACATCTTCAACTTATGATAGCCATGAGGAAAATGCCACTCACAGCTGCAACAAAAACAAACAACTTTTGTTAACCAAGACTGCAGAATAATGCCTCATCAGTGTTTGCAAAATAAGCATCCATGCTGCACAATGACTGTTTGTTCATTACCTGAAGGCTCCACTGTAGCTATAATAATGTTCCTGGGTACTTGCATCACATTTATGGTTTCCACTGTTATCTCCAATGCAGAGCTCACAGAGTTTTGTTGGGTAATTGGCCATCTTGGCCGCAGGTACACAGCTAGCGGAGAAAAAGTCACTCACAGCTGGAAAGAGAACATTGTCCCAACACAAAGCATAAAGAGATGAGTGTCAGCCCTTCACAAAACAACTTAACAATAGCATTTAATTACATGACAATTCTGGTTTCACTAAAAAGCCAGCAACATGTACATTATATGGTTCTTACAGGGAATGACTAATTATCTCTTTCAAAACATCTTCAAAATGCTGTCTACATTGTTAGCCAGTGAGATAATCTGAAGGACAGTTGGAGAGATTTTCCAAAAGTACACACTAAGCTTACAGTTGGTTAACAAGGGTACAAATGGCTTTGATTACAATAAAAATGAGTAGTCCTGTGGCACCTTAGAGACTAACAAATATATATAGATAGTATCATGAACTTTTGTGGGAAAGAGCCACTTCTTCAGATGAAAAGTGGGGTTTGCCCACGAAAGCTCATGACCTTATATATTTGTTAGTCTTTAAGGTGCCACAGGACTGCTCGTTGTTTTAAACGTTACAGACTAACACGGCTAAACCTCTGAGATTTGATTACAATAGACACTTCAGCAAGTTGTTTTCAGATTTTGCATGTCCATTTTGTTAAAACATGCAAATCAATGAACTCAGTACAAAATTGTGCCGTGTTGAAAATGCACTTGCACACTTAAAGAAGAATATGCATAATACCAGACATGCACAGTGCACACTTCTTTGTTCATTCATTTGCATTCATATTCTTGATTAATAATGCAATTGCAGAGGTAAAATGCTACTCCAGGAATTCTGAGCTCAAAGTCTGCAAACCTTGTTTAATCTGATAGGGTATGTCTACACTTGCAGCCTATTTCGGAATAGGGCTGCAAATGTAGGCATTCGGAATTGCAAATCAAGCCCGATTTAATATCCCCGCTGATTTGCATCTTCCTGCCGGGTGCCATTTTTGAAATTTACAAGCCGAATAACTGCCACGCCGCGCAGTGAACGGGCGTTGAATAAAGCCTATTTCAACTACCTGTTATTCCTCTTGCAATGAGGTTTAACAGGTAGTTGAAATAGGCTTTATTTCAACGCTTGTTTCACCGCCGCTGTAGACGCAGGCAGTTATTCCGGCTTGTAAATTTCAAAAGATGGCGCCAGTTGGAAGATGCAAACTGCCGGGGATATTTAAATCCCAGGCTTGATTTGCAATTCCGAATGCCTACATTTGCAGCCCTATTCCGAAATAGGCTGCAAGTGTAGACATACCCATAAGGACTTGATGAAATAGGAATTTTTCAGGATTTGGCCCATGCACAATCTGTACACACAATTAAGCTAAACTTTTCAAATATTTGGCCCACGTGTCCATTTTTGGTTGGAAAATGCACCAGAACTGTGGGACAAATTCTCCATTGAATTCCAGTAACTCCTGTTTCATCATATTGTCTTTGGTGAGTTGCACAGATTTTGACTCCACATTTATTCTTCATTCAGGACTTCCATACCAAGTGAAACTAAGAGCCTAATCCTGCAAGCCTTACTTACACAAATAGTCCCATTGACATCAATTATTCCCAGAGGTGCACACTGAAGTACATGTAAGGGGATGGTTGGCCCCTTACTAACGCTCAGTAGGGGTTCTGGTTGGTTTGCTCTCAGTAGCAAAAGGGAGGGGGCGGATCTCTGAGAAATCAAGACCCCGGGACTGACAGCCCCCAGGAACAATGGGAAGAGGCTAGCACTCTATGGTCAGCCTGATTGACTGGCAGATACGCAGGCTAATGCAGGAGTGAGGAGGCTGTGGAGAGCGCTGTCCTTTGTGTGAGCTGGCGTTGCCTGGTTCAGACAGAGCGGGGCTGAGCTGGGGAGAGGGGCTATGCCAGCCAAAGAGCCAGAGACACAGCCCAGCAGCAGGGCCCTCCTGGGAGCAGGGCTGCAGCCACAGAGCTAGAGGGACAAGGGAAGCAGCCCAGGAGCTGGAGGTAGTGCAGCAGAGAATGGCGCTGGGCCAGGAGCAGCCTGGAGCTGGGGCGGGGGGGGGGGATCAGCAATGGAAAGTGAGAGGGGACCCTGGATAGAGGCCCAGAACAGGGTGATTCCATCAGCCAAGAGGCCTGGCAGGCCAGGCTAGGGATAGGACTGACACTGGGGAGCAGGATCCTGCCACCCAGAGCAAATGTCTGACCTGCAGCAGCCAAGGCCTGAGGGGGAAGCCTGGGACCTACTAGGAAAAGACTGTGACCTGGCCTCACACCCCAGAGATTTGATTTGAACTGTATGTACTGATCCGTGGGTCAGGGAAGCATCCAGTGTGTGAAGAAAGCACCCTGAAGTGGGAACCCCCAGACCCTGCCCTAGGTGCCCACAACAAGGCTGGGGGTTGTGCCTCAGGAATCCTGGGCCTAGCCTTGTTGTGGTTACAGGGACTCTGCCACACAGGAGAGTGGAAGGGAAGCCCTCAAGATCTGGGAGGCCTCTGAGTAAAGGAAGTGGGAGCAGGGACTCTGATCCTTTTACTAGCCCATTTCACTGGAGTCATGTAGAAGCCAGGAAAGTTACCCTCAAATAGTAGGACCCTTCCCCTGCTTACATATAGAGTTTATGACATTGCTTCTGTAAGGACTGCTTTCAGGAGAGAAAGGACTGTAGGATTGGGCCCATATTGTTTTGCAGTGAGTTAACCATAAGATGAAACAGAAAGAAAAGATTCTTCTACCCTACCAAGGCAATTTCTCAATGTGTTGCACAGAGGTTTACGCGCATCGCTCCCATGAGACTTCCCAGGAGTCTTCCCAAGTGTAACAGACCTAAGTTCTCTGGCATCAAGATAAGAATTTAATGCCAATATGAAACAAATCAGTATAACACAGAGCTATGGAACTTCTCATGGGATTTTTCTTTCCGGAATAAAAAAAAGGCACAACCAAACTGTCACCGTCTCTTCTGATGTGCGGAGTCCTTACCTTGAGGAATATTGCAGTCTGTGGGCCTAATAAAACCTCGTTTAATTAGAATGCCAATAGGGATGTTCCATCCAGCCATTCTCCCATATCCTGTGTGGCAGGACTTTTTCCCTTTCAAGTCATTGATGGTGAAAGCATTGGAAGTGTTCCGTTTCACTAATGCTACAGCATAGTACATGTTGCTGTTGTCATCACCTTGTTAGGAAGAAAAAAAGAATTATTATTTTTTTCCTGAGCATCCTTATTGCTTCATGAAAACCCAATTGATATATCAGAACCATTGTAGTGCATTTGCTGCTAAATCACTAGCTCATCCTACATGAAGGAAACTGCAGCAGCAATTTCAGATTATGAAATGTGGAAAGTCATTTTTGCTCCTTTCGTTATAATGAGCAATTCTTAATTAGCTGTTTTACATTAACAAGCTGACTTTCATGTAGAGCCATTCATTTATATAGCTGTCTTTACTGCTGACTTAATATAAAGATAGGTCTAAATTGCTTTTTCAAAGGTCATGAAAATATTTCTATACATTTTAGTTTTTAGGTATTACTCCCTACCCGTTTTTGCCTCCATTCATTTTGCAAAAATCCTCCATTTGGGTACTGTCAAGGCTGTTCCCCACTCTGGCACAACGAATGCAGGAGTTGGGCCCCCGCAAGAGCACTCCAAAACCTTGTCTCTACAAGCTCTGGTACAACCCCCCCCCAAATCCTAATCCCCAGATTTTGGGGAATCCGCTGTCACCAACAAGTGCTTTTGAATCCACAAACAGGGGTGGACACTTGAAACCAACCCCAGGGGTACCCCAAGCTCTTTTCCCCCCAAAGATCTTGAAAAAGAAAAGAGAAAAATAAGCTGCAGTCTATGGTAGCTGACCTCTCAGTCAGGCATGCAGATACACACAGACAGACCTTCCAGGTCACAAAAATCAACCAAAACCGGTTAATTAGAAAAAAACCCAAACTTTTATTATCAAAACAAAGCTACAGTTGCAAGCATAGTAAATTGACTAGATGGACAGAGCCACCATTTGATATAGATACTCAGGGAAAGTCCTTGGGCTGAAGACTGAGTTACAAAAGGGGGGAAAAAACCACTTAACAAGCTCAGACATTATTTCCACATCCCCAAACAAGGAAAACAATAAATTCTGATGGACTAGCTAAACTTTTCCCTACTCAGCGGCGGATATAGGGCGGGGCGGCTGCCCCGGGCCCCGCACCAGCGCCAGGGGCGGACTGGCCCGGCGGGATACCGGGAATTTCCCGGTGGGCCATCTGCCGAAGGGCCGGCTGGCGGCTGCTGGAGGAAGAGGGGGATTGTGATGGGGTGCCGCAGCCCCGCACTTTAAATTCCCCGGCGCCAGCCAGTACGGGCTATGTGGGGCCGAGGGAGCGCATGCGCGGCGTGCTGAAACGCCGCGCAACAGCTGAGAGCGGAGACGCCTAGGCATGGTGTGATGTCACGGCCTGGGACTTTAAAACCACGTGGTCCATCGTTGCACCACTCGGTTCGGCACGTGGTCTGGAGCCTGGGCCAGGATCGCGGCCGCCCTGCAAAGTAGAAGGCAGAAGGTGGATGGCAGAGGAAGGGGCTTGTGCTGAGGGGAGTGGGGCAGGTCAGGAGAAGAAAGGGGAAGGCACCAAGGGACAGCATGGAGGAGAGACAAATGCCAGGGGGCCAAGTGGAGACAATGAGGAAAAGGGCAGGAGGGGAGGTGTCAGTGGGAGGGGGAACAGGGTGATGCTGGGAAAGGAGAGGGTAAGGGCATTGGGGGCTAAAGGGAGGAGGGGGAGGTACTGGGAGAAGGCTTGAAAGGAGGGGTGGGCATGAGGAAGGTGGGGATGGAGCAAGGCATGTGTGAGGGCACAGGGGCATGAGGGGAATGGGGGCAGAGGGTGGTGAGGGGTGGGCATCAGGAAAAACAGGGCAAAGGGCGCAGGGGCAGTGAGGGAAGGGGAGGCACCAGGAGGGTGCAGGGGTAAGGGAAGGTGCAGGTGCCAGGAGATTCTGGGGGTGAAGTAGAAGGGCAGACACCTGCAGGGGAGGGACCAGCACCAGAGGAGAGAGGCAGAGCAGGTGTGTAGAGAGAGGTGTTAGGGGAGGGGATGAGGAAGGGTAGCTCACAAGATCAGAGTGGGGCTACTGGAGGAGTGGGCACGGGGGGATGCCTTTTTTCTATTTTTTCTCCAAAGGGGGGCCCTGCAAAATTGTGCTGCCCTGGGCCCCGCAAAACTCTCATCTGCCCCTGTCCCTGCTTACACATTGTGAGAAGTCCGTTCTTGGAGAGAGGAGCATTTCCTGTCTCCCTCAATAGTTGGGAGAAACTGCTCTAAACCTCAAACAAAGGACACAGAGAGAAAACCCCTCTCTTCCGGTTTGAAATTCCTACCTGCATTATTATTGGCTGACCACCCGATACCTGGCTAGGTACAGGAGATATTAGTTAACCCCTTAGTCACCAGTTGCTTGTCAGCACTCCTGGTTATGACGGGTACTAAGCTATGTGACCAAAGCACATTGGTTATATGTAACTTTTACATACTTGAAGGAAAAAACTCTATACATTTTGCAGATTTCTGTGGGCTGACCTTGATAACAAATAACACCTCTAGTCAGCTGGTGATGGGATGGTTGCCCTGCACTGGAAAACAAGGGGTGAAAGTAGATGTTGGAGAGGGCTGTGGCAGGAGCCAATCAGAGGGAGGCTGAAGACAGCCAATCAGGACCAGGCATAGGCCCTATAAGAAGGGCTGCTGTGCAGAGGAGTTTGATCTCTCCTCAGAGCTTGAGGGAGATGGAATGAATGCCTAAAAGGGACTGGTACCACAGACAGAGCAGTACTGGGAGAGGCAAGGGAGCCAGCAGAGCTCCAGCCTGACTAACTCCCAGGCTGAGGCCCTGACAAAGGGGCCCAAGTGGTTACTAGGGCTGTGTGGGAGCAGCCAGGAGAGAAATAGGCAGCAAGTCCTCCCCCTTATCAATCATGAGTTGGCCAATTCACACTGCAGTTTGTGCCTGAGGGAAGGGACTAGAGTCTGCAGTGCGTCACTCAGGCAAGTGGTGGCATAGCTGGTTCCCCAGAGGGAAGGAACCCTGGAACGAGCACCACTGAAGGGCAGGAACCCAGGGGAAGGAGGTCTGGGAGGGATCAGGTCCCAGCATGGTGGTGGAGAAGAGGCCTGTAACTGTGGGTGAAACAGTGTCAGAGGAGAACACAGTAGTGCTGGAATGAGCTAATTTCCAGGACGTCTAGCAAGAGGCTCCACGGCAGTGGCAGCAACCACATTACACAGCCTTTTTTCCCTTTCTGATTTTAAGAGAAATCAGTGATGGAAAGAATTTGATCTCAGCTAGAACTTAAAATGTAAATTTCTGTATTTTCTTCTGTCGATGTTCTTTCATTTATCCCCTGCGTGAAAAATGTCTTTTGACAAAAGCAAAAGCTATGAACTAATACAGGTTGGACCTCCCCTGGTTCGGCACCCTTGGGACTTAACTGGTCCCGGATGAGGGATTTTTCCAGACCAGGGATTTTTCAGACCCCTGTTACTGCCCCCCTCCCGCCCCCTTTCCCACGGGCTCCCTGGCTCCCCCCACAACCCAGCTGAGCCGTGTGCCAACTCCTGGCTCCCCCCTCGCGGCCCAAATGAGCCATGCACCAGCTTCCAGGCACCCACCCCCCTTGTAGCTCACCGGGACTCTCTGATCCTGGAACATCCGTGGTAATGCCGGACCACAGACATTGCTGGACCACAGAATCCCAGATTTTAGAGGTGCAACCTGTACCACAAAATTCCAGAAACTTTCACATCATTGCAGAACCGGTGAAAAGACAAAACATTACCACTAATATTTATTCACAATTCATTGCTAGAGCACAAAATATTAGTTGTGAGTGGGTGAACAGAAAGAACAATAAGACATGCATGCGGACAGATCATCAAAAAATAAGCACATAGAGCAGCCTGGGGCTGTCACTGACTTACTGTGAGGCCTCTCATCTTTGTGTCTCATGTAACTAATTTGTAAAATGAGGATAGTGATATTTGCCC
Organism: Rafetus swinhoei; assembly: GCA_019425775.1. NCBI lineage: Eukaryota > Metazoa > Chordata > Testudines > Trionychidae > Rafetus > Rafetus swinhoei. The sequence continues at coordinate 183,026 of CM033432.1, forward strand.
TCCTTTTTAAAGAGCTCTGACAAGCATCGATGAAAAATGTTATATAAACTAAGTGAGATTATGGTGCCGCTCAAGTAGTAAGCAGGCCAAGTCCATTGACTTTCTAAGGAGAAGTGCACACACATGTAAAATAGGCCACTGTCAAAGGCAGAGTTCTACATGTGGGAGAGACTAATTGGATCTCTTCATATACTGTACTGGAGGTGTCACCTATGGAAAAGAACCTGGGAACCATTGGAGACAGCTCAGTGAAGACCTCTGCCAGTGTAGAGTTGTGGTTATAAAAGCTAACAACAATGAGGAATAGTTGGGATTGGTCCTGCCTTGGGCAGGGGGCTGGACTTGATGACCTCCTGAGGTCTCTTCCAGCTCTATGATTCTATGAGTATAGAGAATAATATAGAAAATATTATAATGCCATTATATAAATCAATGGATTCCCTTCATTCAAATACAATGTGCAGTAATGACCACCCCATCTCAAACGCCTATTGCAGAAATAGATGGGAGTGGGGTGTGTCAACAATGGCTGACAAGGGTGATTGCAGCCTGCAGAGCCCTTCATATGAAAAGACATTGAAAAGGCAGGATTGCTTAATAGATTATAAGATTATAGATTAAAATAATAGATTATATAAAATTATAAAATTTTCCAGTCTGACCTCCAGTATACCACAGACTATGTAAGAATTCCTAAATTAATTCCTGTTTGAACTAGGGCATGTCACTTACCAAAACATCTAACCTGGATTTTAAAGTTGCCAATGATGAAGCCTCCACTAGGATCCTTGGTAAACTGTTCAAATAGTTTGTTGTCCTCTCTGCTGAAAGGTGTGCCTTCTTTCCAGTCTGAATGTATCTAGCCTCTGTGCTGGACCTTTATCTGCTAGACTGAAGAGCTCTCTATTATTGAATTTCTGTCCTCATGTAGGTGATTGTAGACTGTGATCAAGTTGCTCAATAACCTTTTTTTTGGCAGGCTAAATAGATTGGGTTCCTTGACTCTTTCACTATAAGCATGTTTTCCAAGCCTTTAATCGCTCGTGTGGCTCTTCCTTGAACCCTCTCAAATTTATCAACATTTTTCTGGCATGATGGACACCAGAACTGGATACACCAGCAGAGGTCACATGCAAAAGTAATATAACCACTCAACTTCTACCTGAGAGTCACAGAATTTTAGAACTGGAAGGGGCCGTTAGAACACTGCAAGTCCAGTTCCCTGCATTTATGTCAGCACTAAGTATTATTACAAGACCCCCACATTTAGGTTTGTCTAAACTTCACTTAAAAATCTCTAGTGATGGAGATTCTACAACCTCCCTAGGCAATATATTCCAGTGTTAACTGTGCTGACAGGTAGAAAGTTTTTCCTCATGTCCAGCATAAATCATCCTTGCTGCAATTTAATACCATTGTTTCTTGTCCTAACTTCACAAATTAGCAGAACAATTTTTCTCCCTCCTCTTTGTAACAACTTTGTATAGAATCATAAATAATAAAGTACTAGAACTGGAAGGGACTTTGAGAGGTCATCAAGTCCAGTCCCCTGCACTTTCAGCAGGACCAAGCACCATCTAGATTATTCCTAATACAGTAGATGTTTGTCTAACCTGCTCTTAAATATCTCCAGTACTGGAGAGTCTACAACCTCCATAAGCAACTTATTACAGTGCTTAGCAAGGCTTTTGACACAGATCCACATGACTAGCCAAACTAAGGAAACATGGACTGGATGTACAACTGGTTGAAAGACCAAATAGTTATCATCAGCTCAATATCAAAGTGGGAGGACAAGTCTAGTGATATCCTGCAAGAGTCATGCCTGGGTCTGCTGCCATTACATTTTTTTATTCATGATTTGAATGATGTAATGGAGATCAGACTTATACATTTGCAGATGATACCAAAGTGGGAGGGGTTGCTAACACTTTGCAGGACCCAATTAGAATTCAAAATGACCTTGACAAATTGAAGAAATGGTCTGAAATCACCAAGATGAAAATTAGTGAAGACAAGTGCAAAATACAGGAGGCCCCTGCTTTACGACAGCCCAATTTATGACCCCCCGCACTTACGATCTTTTCTGTAAGTGCGGAAGGGGCCAAAATCCCCCAACTTATGTCCCCACCCCCGCATTTACGATGGCGCACGACGGCTGTCAAAAATGCAGGCTCGAGTTACGACACCTCCGACTTGTGACGCTATCCCAATAACCGATCGCGTTGCAAGTCGGGGGCAGTCTGTACTACACTTAGGGTATGTCTACACAGCAAGGCTAAAGTTGAATTAAGCTACGCAACTTGAGCTATGTCAGTTGCGTAGCTGAAGTCGAAATAGCTTAATTTGGCTTTTGGTGCTGTCTACATAGCAGGAAGTTGAAGGAAGAACACTCTTCCTTCAACTTCCCTTACTCCTTGTGAAATGAGGGTTACCATGAGTCGGAGTAAGAAGTCCTCCAGCTCGACATTATTTTGAAATAAAGGCTTGTAGTGTAGACATGCACTATGTTATTTTGGAATAACATCAGTTAGAAAGGAAAAGCAAGTGAACAGCTACCAAATGGAGAATAACTGGTTAGGCCAGGACTGGACAAAATATAACCTGTGGGCAGGGCCAGCTCGAGCCATTCCTGCTCCCCAGGCAGGGCGCGCGATGCATACGCGGCCCCGCCCCCTGGTGCGCTGCGCACCTTACAGCTGCAATTGGGCATGCGGCACATGATTGCAGCTCTAAGGGGCACCGAGCGGCTGGGCGCATGGCGCCCCTTACAGCTGCCATCAGGCGCCCCCCATAGATTGGTGCCCTGGGCAGCTGCCCAGCTAGCCCCCCCCTTAATCCAGCCCTGCCTGTGGACCAGATCCAGATCATGGACACAGAGGGGAGCCTCAAGCAATCTCCCTGCCTGCCGTGTCCCCAACTCAGAAAAGCAGCTGCTGGGCCATTTGCTTTTGAATAGCTGCAAGACTGCAGGAGGGAGGGGAGAGGCTTCTATGTGTTGCTCCCACCCCCAGAATAATCCCATTGGCTGGTTTATGGCCAATGGGAGCTGCCTTTTTAAAGAACAGGCAGAGTGAGAAGCACCCCTCCCTTTTCCCTCAGGCTCATAGATATTCACAGGCCCACATGGCCCCTGCAGCTGGTGCAGAGAGGGAGCCTGCCTGAGAAACCTGCTGGGCTGCTGTCACGAGTCACTCGGGTAAGTCTCCCGGCAGCCAGCACCTGCCTCTGGCACCCCAGCTCCTTCCTCTGCCCAACTTTCTACCCCCCCCATGTGCACCCCTACCCCACATAAACCATATTCTCCGCCCTTCTCCTGCACCCATACCCCACATAACCCAAACCTCTGCCCCCGTCCTGCCCCAGGTCCCAACCCCCTCCTGACTAAGATCACAACCCAAACCCCTGCATTCCCTCACAGACCCTGCACTTCAATCCCTTGCCCCAGGTCACAACCCCCTCCTATCATAGGTCACAACCAAAACCCCTGCACCCCAGTCCCATGCCCCAGGTCACAACAGTCTCCTTCACCCAAACTCCCTCCCAGACCCCATATCCCTTCCTGGACCCCAATGCCTTACCCTAAGTTCCTTTCTGCACCCAACCTCCATCCCAGACCCTGCATCTCCACCACTGATCTCATAGAATCATGGAAGAGGGTGGCCCTTGACCACTTTCAAAAATCTTGGAGTGGCCCCCATCAAAATTATTGCCTACTCCTGGGCTAGGCAGTAGTGCTGCTGACAAGGATCTGGGAATTCTAGTGGATTACAAATTGAATGTGAGTCAGTCAACAATGTGATGGATTTGCAAGAAAGGCTAATGTCATTCTGGGGTGTATTAAGAGGAGTGTCACATATTACTCACAAGAGGTAACTGTCATACCTTCCTCAGCACTGTGTAGGCCTCTGGTGGATTACTGTGTCCAGTTGTGGGCACCACACTTTAATAAACTTGTAGAAATTGAAGAGAGCCCAGAGTAAAGCAACAAAAATGACAAAAGGTTAAGAAAACCAAGGACAGGGTAGGCACATTGTTTAGTGAAGAGGGAGAAACAATAACAGGAAACTTGGAAATGGCAGAGGTGCTTAATGACTTCTTTCAGTCTTCACCAAGAAGTCTGATGATGAATGAATGCCTAACATAGTGAATGCTAGTGGAAATGGGGTAGGTTTAGAAGATTAAAAAAATGAACAAGTTAAGAATTACTTAGAAAAGTTAGATGTGTGCAAGTCACCAGGACCTGATGAAATGCATCCCAGAATACTCAAGGAGCTAATACAGGAAGTATCTGAGCCTTTAGCTATCATCTTTGAAAAATCATGGAAGACAGGAGAGATTCCAGAAGAAAGGGCAAATAAAGTGCCCATCTATAAAAAGGGAAATAAGGTGATAGGTAACAGCCAGCATGGATTTGTAAAGAACAAATCATGTCAAACCAATCTGATATCTTTCTTTGAAAGGATAGCAAGTCTTGTGGATAAGGGAGAAGTGGTGGACTTGGTATACCTAGACTTTAGTAAGGCATTTGATATGGTCTCGCATGATATTTTTATCAATAAACTAGGCAAATACAACTTAGATGGGGCTACTATAAGGTGGGTGCATAACTGGATGGATAACCGTTCTCAGAGAGTAGTTGTTAACGGTTCACAATTATGCTGGAAGGGCATACTAAGTGGGGTTCCACAGTTGTCTGTTTTGGGACTGGTTCTATTCAATATCTTCATCAACGATTTAGATATTGGTATAGAGAGTACACTTATTAAGTCTGCAGATGATACCAAGCTGGGAGGGGTTGTAACTGCTTTGGAGGGTAGGGTCATAATTCAAACTGATCTGGACAAGCTGGAGACATGGTCTGAGGTAAATAGGATGAAGTTTAATAAGGACAAATGCAAAGTACTCCACTTAGGAAGGAACAATCCGTTTCACACATACAGAATGGGAAGCGACTGTCTAGGAAGGAGTCCTGCAGAAAGGGATCTAGGGGTCACAGTGGACCACAAGCTAAATATGAGTCAACAGTGTGACACTGCTGCAAAAAAAAGCAAACATGATTCTGGGATGCATTAACAAGAGTGTTGAGAGCAAGACACGAGAGGTCATTCTTCCGCTCTACTCTGCGCTGATTAGGCCTCAATTGGAGTATTATGTCCAGTTCTGGACACCACATTTCAAGAAAGATGTGGAGAACTTGGAGAAGGTCCAGAGAAGAGCAACAAGAATGATTAGAGGTCCAGAGAACATGAGCTGTGAGGGAAGACTGAAAGAATTGGGCTTGTTTAGTTTGGAAAGGAGAAGACTGAGAGGGGGCATGATAGTGGTTTTCAGGTATCTAAAAGGGTGTCAAAAAGAGGAGGGAGAAACATTTTTCTCCTTGGCCTCTGAGGATAGGACAAGAAGCAATGGGCTTAAACTGCAGCAAAGGAGGTTTAGGTTGGACATTAGGAAAAACTTCCTACCTGTCAGGGTGGTTAAACACTGGAATAAGTTGCCTAGGGAGGTTGTGGAATCTCTCTCTCTCTGGAGATATTTAAGAGCAGGTTAGATATACATCTATCAGGGATGGTCTAGAGTGTACTGGGTCCCGCCATGAGGACAGGGGACTGGACTTGATGACCTCTCAAGGTCCCTTCCAGTTCTAGTGTTCTATGATTCTATGATTTCTGGATGCTACAGTACAAATAATTGACTGTTACATAAACACCACCCTATACAGGAAACTTACTGACTACTATTCTTACCTACATGCCTCTAGCTTCCATCCAGGGCACATCACACTATCCTCTGACTACAGTCAATAACTGTATCTGCTCCAATCCCACTGACAGAGATACATACGTACAAGAGCTTTATCAAACATTCTTAAAGCTAAAATACTCACCTGGGGAAGTGAAGAAACAGGTTCACAGAGCCATAGGAGTACCCAGGAGTCACCCACTACAGGACAGGCCCAGCAAGGAAAATAACACAACACTGGTTATCACTGATAGCCCCCAGCTAAAACCTCTTCAGTGCACGATTAACAATCTACAACCTATCCTGGAAAACAATCCCTCACTCTCACAGACCTTGGAAGACAGGCCAATCCTAGCCTATAGATAGCCCCCCAACCTAAAACAAATAGTAACCAGCAACCACACCACACCACACAAACATTAACCCAGGAACTTATCTCTGCAACAAACCCCATTGCCAACTCAGTCCACATATCCATACAAGTGACACCATCACAGGACCTAACCACATAAGCCACAATATCAAAGGCTCATCCACCTGCATATTTAGTAATGTGATATATGCCATCATGTGCCTGCAATGCCCCTCTGAATGTATGTTGGCTAAAATGAGCCTGCCGACCTGCCTCCTGTGTTCTCTGTAAGCTATGCGCTTGTGTGGCCTCTCAGGAGAGATTCAAATGCCATCCAGCTGATAAGCAGAGCACCAACAGCTAGGTTTTGGTTTCTATTGGTGGTACACATTCACACATGCCTCAGTGCACATAAAATTTATTCTGCACATGGATGGAAAAAATCCAAACACAGATGGAAAAGGCCTTATTGCTTGCCTCCACCATTAGTTACCATTCAAAAAAAAATTTTTTTGTCATTAACCAATCTTACTCACGGTGATCTAATATTTTCCAGATCATTGATAAAGATATTGAATAGTATTGGACCAAGAATACAATATTTTGAAAGCTATCAGTTAACTTGTTTTAAATCTATTTAGTATGGGCTATTTTGTAGACTGCTAACATTTTTTAACCAGACCGTCATGCAGGACTAAGACAAATGCTCTGCATCATCTATGTAACTAAGAGAATACTCCAACTCATCAGATGAAATGACTCTCTCACAAAATCTCTAAGGTGCCACAGGACTTATTGTTTTTTAAGTTACAGACTAACATGGCTACCCCTCTGCTACTGGACTAGATGATCCCTTAGTCTGATTCGGTATGGCAATGCCCAGGTCCCTATGATTTTAACAAGATCACTCTTTAATAGCATAGGACTTTTCATGGTCAAGCAAGATTATAGTTGAATTGTAAGGCTCCCAAGTTATATCCTTAATTCATAAAGAGTTAATACTGTGTTATAAAATGCCAAAGCTCTATTATCATCATAATCTCAATAAATATGACAAACATGTTACTGTAGTAAGATGAAGGCCTAAAACATAAGCCAATGCAGCACAGGCCTGGTCTGAGGCCTGAGGCCTAGCTAACAATGGACAAAACATGGCTAACATAAAGCAAAGCTAAGCTGTGAGCAAGAGGCAGGCCCCAGCTCACAGAACTTGGCATGAACAGGGCTGAGAGTGCAAAACACTAATTGGTGCTAGGTACTGACTGCAGAACAATAATTGGTACTGGTCATAAGTGGAAAGCACATGATATCACTAACTCATTAAAAAAAGACCTTGGTACCCACTCCTCACAGATCCTGACTCAGGTTCAGGAACTGGTCTAGAATAACAGCATGATGGATAGAGATGATCTAATCAAACCATGAGGTACAGGGTGATGGGTGGTATCTAAGTAGTGTCAGAGGGTGGTAACCTGGGTGGCAACCTGATACATCAGCAGTGAGGTGTGATTTGTTATACCTGTATATAAGGTGGTGTCTTGGGGGGGGGGGCAGTCTTTGAATGACCTAGGGGGCAGTGGGACCTCCCACTGATTGAGTTGTTCCATTGTGGCAAGTACATATGCGTAGTGGTTCAATAGAATCTACTGACAACTATGACTGTACTTTGCTCTACAATAAACCTGGCCTGGCACCTTCAATCCTTATCTGCTTTGTGGTCTTTGGGGGGCTCTCTTGGGATCTGCTGTGGAGACTAAGTGCACAAGTCGACATAGCACACATCACTGAGCAAACATGCAAGCAGACTTCGGGTTTTCATCATCAATGGAACCAGAGACCTGTGAGGAGGCCTCAGTAGTAAATCCTGACCGGCCCTTCTTGAATAACTACAGTTACAAAGTTGGAAACTAGTGCAGATCACTTGTCTACACAATCCTGTACCCTGCCTCCACCAATGACTAATACCAGAAGATCAGAGATACAAACCTTTTACAGTACAGTTTTAGCTGAAGAAGTGGGTTGTGCCCACAGAAACTCATGATACCATCTATATTTTTTGTTAATCTCTATGGTGATGTGGGACTATTCACTGTTTTTAAAGTTTTTTCAGTTACAAACTAACAGCTACCCCTCTGAAACTTTTACAATGCATCTAATTGTGCAAAACTTCATGTTTTATTCTGACAGCATATTGTAAGATGTCCTAACTGGTCTGAAAGGAGACGGATATTATTCAAGTCCGTGGTCAGTGACTCACTCCTATCTAATTATCTCAGTCAACAGATTAACAGAGCACCCCAGTTCTATCAACATTGAGTCACTTAAGTTCAAGGTGTGGGGTTTATTGGATCAAATATATTATTTAGCTTCTGTCTGAAAAATGATTTTCCAGACAGGTCCACTGACCTCAAACTATGTTTCTGGAGTGTTTTCAAACAGCCTGGAAAACAGAAACCCTGTGTTCTCTGCTCTTCTTACCAGAATAACTTTCTCCAGCAGCTGGCACAAGGCCATATATCTTCCCAGCTATGTAAATATCAGCTCCATCCACACTTACAGCATCACTTTCTTTTCTCTGAAAGGAAATAACATTCATGAGTTGTGTGGGAAAAAAAAATCCTTCCTAGATACAGAGATGACACATATCTAGTTTAAGTACCTCTCAAAGCAAGACTCCAGAAGGTATAATATCAGCTGTCTCATCCTCCATCACCCCTACAATGAGTCCTGGCCCTGTAAAGATAACACTCCTAGTCCTGCTCCACAGACCAATAAATTTTAAGCAGATTCTTCAGCTAGTTGTGGATAGCCAAAGTCATTTTTCTGTCAAATCAGACCTACACATTGCAGAATAAAATCTAATAACCAGACAAGATTCAGATGCAAAAATGCAGACATGCAATCTCAACAGTAGTAGATTCAGCTCTTAGGAGACTGGCCAGTGTTAGGGAGTTAAGAAGGTTGGATCTCTAGAGTCATTGGTGATACTTTGGTAGAAAGGCTTTTGGTCACTGAAGGAATGTTTACAGGGCAAAGCCTGCCATAATGGTGAGTCTCAGAGCCCAGGTCTATACACTTAAGCTTGCGGGGAACATGCTATGGCACTAAAAACAGCTGTGTAGATGTTTGGGCTGAGCCTGAAGCTAGGGTTCTGAATCTCATCTGCCTATCTGAACTTCAGAGCTCAAATGCGAATATCTGTGAACCTGTTTTAGTGCAGTAGTGCTATCCTGTAGTCACCCTGGACTCAGACTCACTGCAGCGCTTTTTTTGGTCAAGCAGACATACCTTGGAAGGCCCAGTCAGATTATGATTTTTGCTAGAGTGAGTTTCAACAAGCCCCATATCCTTTTTGCCAGCAACTCCTCCCCTCCATGGCATTCCTCTTCCATTTTCCCACTGCTGGTCCTGGCCATGTTTGAATGGTAGGATCCAGCCCCATAGGTAGTGGAACACAGAGAGCCCAAAACAGCCCTGTGTTCTGACATGGCAATGAGAATTAACTGGGAAGACAAAGAGCTACTGCACTGGTAGCTTCAGATAATGCACTCGAGTCACTGTGCTCCAGCTAGCTTAGCTCACGTGATAATGACCGTACTTCAAACCTGCACTGACGTTACACACAGCAATTGGATTAGGTGCTGCTGAGTTGTTGTGACTCAGGCTGTTGCATCCCCTCTGCTCTGGACAACTGAAGAGCTCCAATCCCTTCTCCCTTGAACCAGCTAGTTCAAGTTGAAAGCACCACTTAGCTTGAGCTGGGGATTTTGTGTGTGGTCTGGAGTTGAGTTAGGGGTAACACTTGAATTACAACTCACAGTAACTATGCTATAAAGACACACCTGTAGCTGTATTATTGGGTCCTGGGACATGGCTCAATCTCAACAGGAATGGGACACGATGGGCCTCAGTTTTGCTATTGATGTTTTAGAAATTTCCTCTAAAGTGAACAAACATAACAAGACTGAACTCAAATTCAGCCTCAGATTGCTGAAGAAATTACACAGAGGCCACTATTACTTATTTAATTGTACAATAAATTCTGCCCCAGGGATAGTTTCATTGAATTTCTGTGTGTAATCGAATGTGCTTCAAAGCAGCACAGAGGCCATAGTCAGGGTAGCTGCAATTTAATAATGGATGAAGGAAGCAGACCCATCTTTTCATACAAAGTGAATACATAACTAACCTAGTTTTTTTAAGAGGCACCTGTAGATTTCAGCTGATAAAGGATGCTATGGACACATGATATTGTAACATCTAAAGCCACCTAGGACTTCAGAGCTATCACTTTTCTGTACCTCAGAATTATTCAGAACTTCACAGTAATACTAGGAATAAAACTCAGATATTCGAGTTTTTCCCATAACTCTTACACTAAATATATTTCTTAATTTTTTTCTTGTAAAATTTTTTGCAAATTTTGTAACCCTTATGTAAGATTTATATCCCTGAGATGCTCTGGCAATAGTGCATGATCTTACAGTGACGACATAGCTCACACAAATCACAACTGCATTTGCTGCTTATAAGTGTTATGGGGTGGGATATAACTATCGAATTGTGAAGACTGTTCTGTACTTGTACTAAGATTTTGGCTGTGTTAGTCTGGATCTACCAGGGGGTAGTCTGTTATGTAATATTCCAGACAGCCACCCTGCTCAGGAAAGGCATTTGATACTTTGCTGAAGGGCCACCACAGAGCTATCAAAGTTAAACATCTGTTGACTTTGACTCTCAACTACAGGCACATTCTCATGGAGCAATGGAATTTATACAGAGGCCTGCAGGGTGAAAGAAGGTGAAGCACGCACACTGGGTGGATTTGGAATGTCATGGTTTGAACAGATGCCACAAAAATGGAGGATCTGTTTAAGAGCAGATTCTGCTCTGTATAGGGAGCCAACCATTGCCATATGTAACCAGGACTTCAGGAGAGGAGTGTAGGAGTATCAACAAACCATGGACTCTACAGACAAAGTGAACCCAGACTAGAGAGGATGTGCCTCAGAACTTGTGTTATTTAAAAAACCCTGTAATTCTCAAGTGCTTGAAGAGTCAGGTCACTGTGACAGGATTGCTGGAACCAGGGTTGCAGCTGCATCCCTGTCTGGAAGTGGTTTCCATTCTGTATAGGGTTTACAGTTTGGGTCAGTGGCTCTTAGCAGTCCCACTATATAAATTGTTCCTGAAATCTTGTACTGTAGTTCAGACATTTTTTGCTAAGTTTCTGTTCTTTGCTGTCCTGCCATGTTGATCTCAAAGGGGTTAGCTCAAGGATGCCCAAAATGCTCCTAGTCTAAACAGAACTTGGACAGGGCAATGTGTAAGCAACTGGGGGACTCAGGAAATTTCAGAAACTAATTCAGGATTATAGAGCAGCTCTCCCAAGATCCACCTGGCTTGAAAGCACATGGGATCCAGCCATTGTGGCCACTTACAGGAGATGATTCATTTTACAATGTGGCACTAGGCCAGTTTTTAACAAGACGTTTATTGATTGGTAAATGATAACAGTCATCTATTTATTGACAGAAGATCTGCCAGTAATCTACATTCCATAACAAAGAAAATTGTGAACAAAGAAAAAAAAAAAAAAGAATGAGCTGGATAAAGCCGGACAAAATTGTTTGTGAACACCTTTACCTGATGTCAGCAAGTGAGCATTTGAAAGGCAGCTATTAATCACTGTTAAAGGTTCTTTCTCTCAATGCGTCAGACTACCTTTTGGAGGGCAGAAAGACAATTGTTTGCCAGCCTTAATGTTTAGGTATTTAGCTTTAAAATATTTTGGGAAAACTGATGTGGAAGGTATTTATAAGAGTTATTAGTGGTGAAGAAACCGAAAACAGATATAGCTCTGGACACAGTTGCATGAGATCATCACTCCAAAATCTCAGGTCTTGACCACAAGTCTGACAATCTCCTAGATTTACCAGCCAGTGCCTACTACTTATGTATACAGCCAATGTCACATGACTGAATAGTTCTGATCCTCTCCAGCACAGGATAGTTGTGCATGCACACATTAGCTAAAGCATTACAGTACAGTCATGGTCAAGAACCTGTATGGTTCATGCAAAGCACAGTAAAAAGCCCACCTGGATCATTTCCATACACTGTTGTGTTGTCTTGGCTGAAATACACTGGATCTCTGGTTTCAAGTTCTTTTTTTTAAAGGCAACAGCCATTTCACCACATTTCCAGGTCTCCTCACTGAGCACAACACACCATCGCAGGCTTTCTGGTAACCCTGCATTAAATTTGAAAGAAAATGATAGGAATTACATGTAATAGATGTAAACATGTATATAGTCTGTTCATTATCACCAACATATGCCCCTCACCTGATTAAAAATGCACACTTAGAAATTAACACAACTGTAGCAAACCTCACAGTACAGAATAAACAGAGCTGGGGTGGAATGAACATAAAGACAATTCTTTACTGATATTTTTGACACAAACAGACCTGATGGTTCTCTCTAGCTCCCTATGACGGGGTGTGGCTACCTACCTCTTGCCCCCCCCATGAACTGAACAGCAGGGGCTGTGTCTACATTGGTGCGATCTTGCGCAAAAGCGGCCGCTTTTGGGCAAAAACTTGCTGCCTGTCTACACTGGCCGCGAAGTTCTGCGCGCAAGAACACTGACGTTCTAATGTATGAAATCAGTGCTTCTTGCGCAAGAACTATGATGCTCCCGCTCAGGAATAAGCCCTCTTGCGCAACTGTTCTTGCGCAAGAGGCCAGTGTAGACAGGCAACATGAATTTCTTGCGCAAGAAAGCCCTATGGTTAAAATGGCTATCAGAGCTTTCTTGCGCAAGAGAGCGTCTACACTGGCACGGATGCTCTTGCACAAAAGCACATCTCTTGCGCAAAGGCACATGCCAGTGTAGACGCTCTCTTCTGGAAGAGTTTTTGCACAAGAGCTCTTCCACAAAAGAGTTCTTGCGCAAAATCATGCCAGTGTAGACGTAGCCCTTAGGGAGTTTCCCTGCCCCATCTGGTTGAAAGGGCCCTGCAGGACATGCTTGCAAGGGAGACCAGGTATAAAAGCCCAGGGAGCCATTCAATCAGGGCTGGCCACCACAGGGGAAGGAGCTCAGGCCCAAACTCCTGAGCAACCGCAGCCACAACAGCTGCCTTGCCTCCAGAGCAGCAAACCCGGCAGCTGCAGCCATGGTTGCCCCAGAAGTAGCAACTAATGTCGGGGGACAAATAATAACAAAACAGGGTCAAGGGGGTGCTGGTCACAGGTTTAAAATGAGGGAACCAGACGGGGACTCTGAGCAGAGAACGCCGGACAGCACTCACTGCTTCTCAAAGCTGTCGATGGAACCAGTGGACGCCGTCCAGAGGAACTCTGCCCGGATGTGTGACAGTAGGGAGGAACAGAAGTAGGCCCCACAGTCGCAGAGAACCCCCTCGTCCAGCATCCTCCTCCTGGTATTGGAAGTGGCCCAGGGCAGAGGATTGTCCTCCGGGAGCTCAGCGCCCTTCGGCAGGAATCCCCGCTGAGCATGCAGTGAAACTCTCCACTGCCAACAGGGCCCTGGGCTGGGACCCAGTGGCGCGGGAGGGCCCAGGTCCCCCTACATTCCCCCCCCCACAATTAGCAGTTTGGGAGGCTTCCCTATGGACTAGGCCTCTAGGCCATAGTTACCCTGAGAGAGGGGAGCGTGTTTGGGACTAGGCCTGCAGGGCCATATATACCCTGATAGAGGGAACTGTGCTATGAATTAGGCTGGAAAGCTGTAGGTACCCTGGTAGAGGGACACTTGAGAGGAACTGGGCCTACGGGCCGTGTTTGCCTTGTGCAAAGGGGGCACTGACCCAGATTTTGGGGCTTTTGGACCATTGAGGGGGCCTGCCCATCAACACTCCCAAATGAAGAAACAGGTGCCTGTTCTGCTTAATTGTACTGCACAGGTCTCCCTAACTACTGTGCTAGGCGCAGCAGCCATGGAAGGAACTACTGACTATACCACAAATCCATTCACAAAGGATAAATGAGTCCTGCTGCTGTTGTGCTGTCTGTACATCCCTAGCTGTGAAGACCTATCCAGAGTGCGATCTCATAGACCAGCCTGAACAGACACATGCAATGCTTTCTCAAGGCCGACTGCTTCTGGAAAACCACCAAAGCAGACAAATTCTGTAGGCAAATCCTCCATTACTGCAGATATTCAGGGTTCTGAGCAGTAAAAGCAAACATGGTATCATGTGGTCCAAGCTGCCAAGAAGGCTCATTTTCTAGTACAGAGATTTTAAGAATATTCTTTATTATAGTCTAAGGCAAGGGTGGCGGAAGGTTCCTAAAAGTGTGTGTGTGAGAGCCACATTTCCAGATCGCCTTATTGAGCACAATGCACTGACACTCGCCCCTTCCCTTGAAGTGCCATTCCCCACCCAGTCCCTTCATCCAAGATCCCACTGCCCCCTGCTTGCTCCTCTCCATCTCCACTTCCACATCCTAGCTCACCGTTATGGATAGTAAAAGATGATGGGACATGGGACCCAGCTGACCCTGTTCCAGTGTTCCTGGTCAGAGGTTAAGAGCTATGGTCCCTCTATGGCACTGTGTGCTGCTCTAACACTGTGAAAGAACTTTAAATGGGCAGGTTTCCCTACGCTGGGGAACTTCTGTACACCATTCATCTTAGGTACTTGTATGGCCCTCATTACTCTAATATCTGAGCACCCTATAATTGTTCATGTATTTTCCTCACATCACTGCAAGGCAGGAAACTGCTGTAATATTTAACAGATGGGCACAGAAGCACAGAGAAGATAAGCGTCTTGCCCAAGATCACACAGGAATTCAATAGCAGACCAGTATAGGACTTGAAGCCAAGCCCTCTGCTGATGCTGTAACCACCTCCTTCCTCTCTCTCTCTCTAGAAGCCAGCTCTGTACCACCCATTCCCTGCCTCCCCAGTGTAAGAGATAAACTGGAGCAGTGAATGGTCAGAATACGCATCAGTCTAGAGATCCCAGGATAATATAAGGGTTACAAACAAGCACAATTTACAGCAATCCTGAGGCTGCTTGTTCCATCTGGATTAAGGTGTAGGCTGATGAGGCCTATGGCGAGGACCCTCGTTCCTAAAGTCAGATGATGGAATCAGAATCTCAGCTCTCATTACAAAAATTTCTAGGATCAATGGATGCAAAGAAAAGCCTTCATGTAACTAATGCTGACCAAAGTGTGCTAGAGCAATGGCTTCCATAGAGTGAGCACCCTCATTCCTCTTACTCTGAAACCTGCCATCACGAAGAGTGACTGAGCCATGGTCTTGGGGCATGGCTCTAGTGGACCCATGCTGGGTGTGCCCAGGTCTCAGAATTGCCTATTTGGCCCTGGCTGTTCCAAATTAGCCAAGGAGCTGAACCGGTTCCCTGGCTAGCCACTGAGCAGAAGGAAAAGAATGGAAAGGTGAGACACACACGTGCAAAGGGCTCAGCTCACTGCCGTAGAACACCTGAGCTCTGGAAATGTATTAAAGTTCCCACCAAGCCCTAAAGTTCCCATTAAAACAATGAGAAACTCATCCAATTTGTTTACCTAAGGTACAGCAGGATTTGGTGCTGTATGTTTCACCTGTTTCTGCTGCATTATACTTAACTGACTGAAATGTGGGCACTCAGCATATCAAAGCTAAACAGAACAACCCCTAAGTGGTAGAGGAAAAAGAAAAGGCGAAGCTGTAAATGAGGGAGTCATTTTAAGCAACAATACCAATTTACCAAACTAAAACCCCACTGCTCCTATTGACAAGGTAGTTCTACATTTCTTGCAGTTTGCAATGGAGCTCCGCTGGCTCCAAACTGCAGTTTGTGGAATTGTAATGTCAATCTGTGATCCAACACAGAGGCTACAATCATTCATGTGGGGAAGGAAAATTGCATCAGGTGTTCAGGTACCACCTAGAGGGGCATGCTGCAAGAATCAAGACAGAATAGGAACAAAATCATGAAATCTCATCACTCGTGCATATTTCAGGACTTGGAAACAACAAGGCATTTAACATAATACAAAACTGCACATCTGTGCTACCGCACTTGTAACCATTGTGCATTCTGTCTTAGGCTCAGAGATGAAATATAATTGAACAGAGCATCAATCTAAAGTTCAGGAGACCTGTCCCGTTGGTCTCCCTCTGGGTCTTTGTACTGAGGGTAGAGATCAGAATTCTGCTTTCTGGGCCTGCCCTGTGGATGAGGAATCATATCTGTATTAATTTGCTCAGCATAGATACCCCTGCTTCTTCTATACCATCATAACTGGACCCCTGAAGCAGTGTTTCATGTTCTCAAATTCAAACTGGTCTACTTTCCCACTCCAGTGTGATGCTTGGATCTTTGTGCTCCATGGATTCTCCAGAAAGTCAGGATGCAAACAATGAGCTCTCTTGTATCAGCACCTCTACTTGTGATTACAGAAGCAAATCCAAAGGCCCAACTTACTGCTAGGATCGCAGCTCAAGCCTTGCATTGCATGCATATACTCATCACCCAGCCATGCCTGATAGCTCTGATCTGTGATTGGAACCAAGTCTGTGGTGGTGTCTTTGAAGAGTAGGTTCTTTGCATTGTAAGCCGCAGAATCAAACATCTGAAATCTTTGCTGTAACATTAAGGAAAGAGTAAGAGTCTATAAGGTAAACACACTTTTCCCTGATGCTTGGCCTGAACTTTTCAAGTTAGCTTGTCATGAATTCTTCAGTGAGGTGTATGGAAAAAATCCACACCCTTGACTGACGACAAACCCCCAGTGGAAATATAGCTTTGTTGACTGGCAATGCTTCCATTGATCTGCCTACTGCCCTTCAGGGAGGTGACATGTCCACAGTGATGGAAAAGCCTCTTCAGTTGGCATTGGCTGCAGGTCCATGATGTGTTATGCCAGCATTGGTAAACCAACATGGCTATGCTGATTCAGTCTTTGTGCTGTAGACAGGACCTATGTCTATGCTACTGCAATGCAGCTACAGGGCTGCTGCTGTGCCAGTGTGGTGCCATGGTGTAGATGGTTCCTACATCCATAGAAGGGGCTTTTCCACTGATGCAAGTTGTCCAGATCTCTGAGAGGCAGTAGTCCAGTTGATGGAAGAGTCTTTTCATCAATCTAGCCACTTCTACACCCATGGTTAGGTTGTTCTAACTACCATGCTCAGGGTATGAATTTTTAAACAGTCCTGAGTGAGTTGCAGGCTCAGACTAAGTTGTAGGTGTCCGTCAGGCTACAGTCTGTCACGTTTAAGACTGGGATGAAAAGATCCACATAATTGGGAATCTTGGCATTGAGGGCACTCTCTCACTTGTACCTTCACGAGGCACAAACAACTGCCCCCTCAAGAAGTTCAACTCTTGTTCAGTGTCTCTTGTTATTTAGGGGCAAAGAAAGTGTTGAGAGACCACAAGCCCCATTTTGCGGTGGAAATCCATCTCTGGGCCTAATCTTCCCAGATTTTGAGTGGCCTCCACTCACATTTAATTCCCACTCAGCTGAAGCTTCTCAGCATCCCACAGGATCAAGCCAGGTGGGAGGGGACAACTTTAAAAGCCAGTACAACAGATGACAAAAAAATATATCCACCTGCCCCTGCTTAAGCATCTGGAAGATGAGTGACCCATCAGTGTCAGGTCTGACAACAACAGCGTGAGCTGGGACTCGGGCCAGGTGGCATTTCCTCCAGTCTGTAATCTCAGCTGTGCTGCCATCACGACAGAGAAGCTGGAAGTCCCTGGAGCGAAGCTCTTGTGCCCATGAGGAAGGAGTCTGGCCTGAAATCAAATAGAGAATAATCATGAAATGGCTTTCAAAATACACGAGGGACACAGAGCTGCTGATGCTTCTGTCTGACTCTGCGTTGTCCATCCAACCGCACTATTTTGAAGGCACCTAATCACATGAGCCCCAGTTACCTTGTATTTCTTAATGCATGGTGGGGGAAAGATTCTCGTTGAAGCTATTCCTTTCACTTCAGATGTAGCCCTATGAGATTGTTGGCAGCAGAACAAAGTAGAACAGCATTCAGGCAGCTTGGAATTAAGCTGGGGACCATAGCCGTGCTGAGACGGTCCTAAAATCCAGGTGCCCTCTAATAAACAGTGCTCCCCTAGACTTGAAAAGTGGGGTCCTGATATCTGAGTGGCATATACTCACAGGTCTACTCCATAAGTGCCATGGGTATAGGGGAGGTGGCATTGATTAGTGGTGCCATAAATGAGCTCCTTTCTGCCTGTTTCTGCTGAGATTCCTCAACAGAGAGGAGCATAACCCACTGTTATTTGTATCCAACTTTTAAAACAGTTCAAAGCCCAGGATGGTTTGGAGCCAGGATTTTGGTTCAGGTAAATCTCTGCTTTCAGACAGCAATTACATGTGTATCTTCACTTTTTGCTGAAATCACCAGTTGATTTAAAAAAGGCTATTCTGGGGACATATTTCTTTTTCTTGTGTTCACAAGGTGTTCTTGCTTCATTTCACCTTTATTTCTGGCATCAGATAAATTCTGAACGTATGACTTTGCTCTTGTGTTTGGGGTCACCAGATTAGCAACACTTTAGAGACTACAGCTGGACTTTCAAATGAGAGATGACACTTTGCATTACTTACCATCTGTGTTTTCAGACACTGTGCTGTGCTTCACGAAAGCAACATCTCCAGCTCCTTCAGCCAAACACCTATCAAAAATCAGATTGCACTTATACACTCTTAATTGTAATTATGGAATAATTACACAGTAGACATATGCATCGAGGTGTCCCAAAGATGCCCCAGTAGGAAGATGCTGAACTATTTGCTATCTTCATGTTGTGAATAAGGATCAAGGAAGAGGCTAATGACTGGTAGGATAGGTGCTGACTATGTTTGGTGCTATACAAGACATAAATAGCAAGTGATTCTCTGCCCTGAAAAGCCTATAGTTTCAGAGACACAGGACACATTGGAAGACCTGGAATGAGGAATAATTGTTTAAAATGGAAGGATACAAGATTTCTGTAATTTATGACATCTGTGGGGGTTGGCCCAACACACAGGGAAACACAGGCACAGGAAGGAAGAGTGTCGGGGGTGCTGCAGCACCCCCAGGTTTTCCACAAGGCTTTCCTGCGCCCAGGGGACAGCCCTGCTGCCAGCTCTGGGTTCCCAACAGCCCCCTGTTCCGGCCTTCAGATGGCCCCTCTGGGGTATTGTTGGCTGCGCCAGCTTCAGCTCCCCTTGGAGTCCTGCCAACTGCCATCCCCACAGGTTCTGAAGCTTACTGTCTGTGGGGTCCATCCACTGGCCATGGAGACTGCACTGCTGCTCTGGGTCCTGCCACTGGCCCAGGGCTCTGCAACCACCGCAAGCTGTGGCTGGATTGCAAACTTGCTTGGACTTGATGCCGTTAGTGGCAATTGCATCCAGTCCATCTGCTCCAGGAGAGTTGGCAGCTCTAGGTGTGACCCCTGCCTGGGGCTGAGAGGGGTGCAAAAATGGGGGAAGATGGGGGCACAGCTCAGCACCCCCACCCTAAAAAAAGTTCCAGCAGCATTGCCGGGAGGAGAATAAGTCATGCACATGAGCAGTGACAGAAGTAGAGGAAAGAAGGAGGTTTTGAGGCAGGTGGTGGCAAAGTGGAGGAGGATGGGAGCACAGTAAGAAATAAAAGATCGCATTGCACTTGGAATGGGAAGAAGTCACTCACCTTGTACCATAATGATGGTTCTTTGAGATGTGTCTCTCTGTGGGTGCATCCTTGCACTGTCAATTGGAGAGTTTTCTTAGCAGTGCCTGGCCACTCCATGCCTGCACAGTAGCCACTTCATGGTGCTGTTTGCATTCATTGATTGCACTTGCGGCACGGCTCCTTCCATCTCTTCTCTACCATGGAATCTGTTGTAGAGACTCCAAAGTAGAGGGGAGGAGAGGGGGTAGTAGACCACCCCAGGTAGCCTCATCTCGAAGAACCATCGTTACTGCACAAGGTAAGTAACTTCATCTTCTTCTTTGAGTGCTGTCCCTGTGAGTGCTCCACTCTAGTAGTCTATAGAGCAGTGCCCCCTTGGAGGTGGACTTTAGAGTCATGGATCAGAGGACAGCCCATCCAACCATGGCTGCAGGATGGGACCAGCTGTAATGGCATAGTGTCTCCCAAAAGTATGCTCAGAGGATCATATTGCTGCCCTTATATGTCCTGCAATGGGACATCTTTCAAGAATACTGTCGATGCTGCTGCAGCTCTGGTAGAATTTGCTGTTACTCAATATGGTGGCTGCTTGTTATGTATTGTGTAGCAAGTATATACACAAGAGGAGGTCCACTTGGAAAGTCATTGAGATGAGATAGCTTCACCTTTTGAGTGTTCAGCAATAGATTGAAAGAGTCTGGGAGATTTACAGAAAGGTTTGGTCCTGTGGTGGTGAAAGGCGAGGGCTTGCTTAACGCCGAGTGTATGGAGAGATGTCGATAAGGTGTCCTTGTGCGGCTTAGGAAAGAAGCCAGGTAGATGTATTGGCTCACTGATGTGAAAGGTAGAAGCCACTTTTGGTAGAAATTTGGAGTGCAGGCGTAATGTCTGCCATGAGGCCTGCTATCTCTCCCACCCTTCTAGCTGAGGTAAACACTACCAGGAATGCCACCTTCATGGACATATGGAGGAGACAGCAAGTGGCTAAAGGTTCAAATAGAGGCCTTGTGAGGTTTTTGATGATGTTGTTTAAGTCCCAGGGAGGTGTAAGTTCCTGAATCACTGGATATATTATTTGGATCCCTGTTAAAATCGTTTGGTGATGGGATAGGAAAAATTGAGGAACCATCAATTGGCTCATGCAATGTGGTAATAACTAACAAATAGCCCTTAAGGGAACTAACAGGCCTGATCCTCTGAGATCGTGCAGGTATTCTAGCATGGTAAGAAGGAGTGCTGTTGTCAGAAGTGTTTGAGTCTGCTGGCACCATACAGAGAACTGTTTCCATTTGTAGAGGTAAGTCTTCCTGGTTGTAAGATGGTGGCTGTTTAACAGTATCTTTTTTACTGTCAGAACATGTTTCTTTGGCATGATGGAATCATGGAGTAGCCAGCCAGGCTTTGAGGTGAAGAGTTTCTGCATTGGGATATAACGTCCAACCATGGTGTTGGGATAGCAGGATGCCGGATGCCGTGGGGACTAGCAAGTGCCAGACGCTTGAGGTAAGGGAACCATGTCTGCCTGAGCCAGGTTGGTATGATCAGGATAATGTGTGCCTGATCTTGCTGAATTTTCTGAATCACTCAGTTTATGAGTGGTAGGGGTGGAAAAATGTACAGAAGTGGTATGGTCCAGGTGATAAGAAAGGTGTTTCCAAGGTATCCCTAGTCAGAACCTGCTCTGGAGCAGAATTGGTGACATTTGCGATTCTTGTGGGTTGCGAAGAGCTCGATGTAAGAAACTCCCCATTTGTGGAATATTGCCTGAATGATTCTAGGTTGTATCTTTCATTCGTGCTGTTCAGAGAAGAGGCGACTGAGCCCGTACTGCCATGGTATTCTGGGTGCCAGGTGACTCCCCATACAGTAAGGGAATTCTTTAAGAAGAATAGGAAGGTAGGAGTTTTTTGTCTTTTGGCTGGGCTGTACCTGAGGGAAGCAGCCAAAGACCCGAGGGTGGGGACACAATCCTGGTTTAGAGGGGCAGCTGGAAAAGGGTGAGTTTGAAGAAGTTTGTGATAAAGTTTCAGTGTAGAATTAGCTAAGCATTTTTGTTTCTTCTGATTTGTAATCTACTTTGCTCTGCCTGTTCTCACTTATTACCACTTAAATCCTAATGCTTGTACTTAATAAAATCACTTTTATTTTCTATCAAACCCAGTGTAAACAATTTTTACCTGGAGGGGCAACCAGCATGTACATTCTCCCTTTCATTGCTAAAGGGAGCTTAACCAGGTAATTCATTGGGTGTTTTCATCCCATTTGGGGAGTGGTATCCCAGGAAGCTGGGCCCTCAACTGCACTCTCCTTGGACCTGAAGAGGTTTAGTGTCTGTACTGCTTCTCGGGGGTTGGGGAATGATCTCGCGGAGGGGGGGACCAGCAGAGCTGGTCCAGCAGGACCGGGCAGTGAGAAGCCTCAGAAAACGGGAAGGCGAGTGGCCATGTCAGTACCTCGGGACTCACCCCCAAAGGGTCTTCTGTGACCTCACTCCGTCACAAGGGCAATGGCCAAAAGGTGTAGAAAAGATGTGTGTATTCTTGGTGCTAGGGAAAAGTCATTCAGACCTTCAACCAATGTTTCAAAACTGCTGCTTTGCAGCAGACGGATGACTTCTCATGGTTTCTGTGTGTTGTGGTCTAAGCCTAATGTTCAGGTTTAAAAACTGTCAGGGTTCTTCAGCGTGTTCTAAAATGGCATCAAATCCAAGCATGTTATGTACTTATGGACTGTGCTTAGGTGACTATCAAGATACAACTTCCCAGGAGGTGAATACTGATGAAGACGAAACCAACGTCAATGGGCTTTCCATTCACAAACCAAGTAATGAGACCTAGAGCTTGTATCAAACAACAGTTATTCCCTTTTAGCCTGTGTATCTAGGTTTTAATTTTGAAAAAAAAATCTAATAGTGAAATTATTTTAAGATTACCTCAGATTATAAATTCAGGCCATGGATTTGGCTATATTTAGGTCTATGTTTTAACAGGTTTGCTACTAGCATTATTCATTGGTTCTTGGAATTTTGCTGAAAATTAAATGGAGGTCAGATACCTTGGCAACGGGAGTAGCACAGACAGACAGAGGTTAAAAGTTAAATACTAAAACGTTACCTGAAAGCCCCGCTGTAGTCGTAGTATTTCTCCTTTGAATTTCTCTCACATTTGTTCTGCCCAGATGCATCCCCTTGACAGAGCTGACAGAGGGATTTGGGGTAACTTACAATATTGGCCCCAGGAACGCAGCTTGAACTGAAATATTCACTAACAGCTATAAGTGAAATTAAGGTAACAATATTTTAGCAATTAAAACCAAAATGGCAAGACCACATTTTAACAAACCTTAATTATATATCTGCATACATTTAAAAAGTGATAACAGTGTTATCACTGGGCTAAAAGCTGGGCTAAAATACACTGGGCTAAAAATACACTGGGCTAAAATACACTGGGCTAAAAGCTGATCTGAGCGGCTTCACGCAACAAAACAAGGGGGGAAAAATCAGCTAGAACCCAAGGTTCTTGTCTATGTGAGTGCTCCTGCTCTCCAGGGAGTCCACATTCATGCCAATGTTCAGTGACAAGGCCTCTCTGGAGAACAGGTAACATCCCAGCAGCCCTTACCTTTTGGAACATCACATCCCATCATTGACATGCGGCCACTATCAATGAGGTAGCCAACTGGAACATTCCAGCCAACTGTTCTGTTGATGCCTGTGTGGCATGACCGTACGCCCTTCAAACTGTTGATGCTAATGAAGGAGTTTTTTCTGACAACAGCCACTGCATAGTATGAAATGCCAATTTCTGCACAGAAACAAAAAGGAAACAAAATGAAACTTATGTAGTAAAGGAATTACAATAAGAGATATTGACCTGGCACCTTTTCATACTCTTTCACATCCATATTCAAAAGGCACAGAGCTCACATTCCTGGTACATCTCTACTGACCTCAGTAATAAGTTTGGCCTGTTGTTTCTTCCTGTTTAAATGTTTTTGTAAATAAAGCTTTACTTAGCTGATATATTTATACTTTAATTTGTAAGAGAAATTCCCCATAATTACTTTCTAGTTTAATTTAATTTGTATTTTATAGCATCAGGGCCCAAGAGTATGAAGGGGCAGGCATTATTTTCACCAGTTTATGGTTGATGTGATTCACAAATTTATAAAATTTCATGTCAGAAGGGAGCATTAGATCCTCTAATTTGACTCTTGTGAATCCTCTAATTTGATTCTTGGACATTAAAATTCAACCAATTACCCTTATATTGAGTCAAATAATTTGTGTTTGACTAAAGATAACTTGCATTTGACTGAAGCATACCTTCCAGAAAGGCATCCAGTCTTGAACTGAAGACATCAAGAAATGGAGAATCCACCACTTCCTTTTGTAGTTTGGTTAACAACCTTCATCATTAAAACTTTGTGTCTAATTTGAAATTTACCTGCTTGTGATTCTTAATCTAGGAAACTCATGAATGCTAATGGTACAAGTACTATTAACTTCTTCTCTGAAGACTTCAGGCTGTCACCTATGGCTTGTCTACATTCACAATTCTCTTCACATGTCCCTCCCAACACCCAACTGCACTAGCAGTTCCACCAGTACCATTGATGACAATGGTGGGAGCACAAAAAAAATGGTTACTTACCTGCAACTGTTGTTCTTCGAGATGTGTTGCTCATGTCCATTCGAATGAGGTGTGCATGTGCCAAGTTCCCAGAGCGGTTCCCGGAGCGTCTTTTTCCCCCAGCGGTACCCGTCGGGCCAGCAGGTCATCCCCTGGAGTGGCACCACTATAGCGGAGCATAAGTACCCCTGCCGGCACTCCCCCTCCTCAGTTCCTTCTTGCTGGTGACTCCGATGAAGGGGAGGTAGGGGGGGAATTGAATGGACATGAGCAACACATCTCGAAGAACAACAGTTACAGGTAAGTAACCATTTTTTCTTCTTCGAGTGATTGCTCATGTCCATTCGAATGAGGTGACTCCCGAGCTGAAACCATATGGAGGCGGGGTCGGAGATACACTCCTAACGAGACACAACTCAAGGGTGATAAACAACCAACCAGAAATGTATTTAACAGAATAACATGACATAATAAAGGAACGCAAGTGAGGTATTTATATCATCCATACGATATATTAACCCCTCCCCTTTTTTTTTTTTTAAACAGAACTGAACCGAGAACAGCAGAACCCAAAGCAGCAGCATCCCTGGCCTGTTGGGTGAGCGCGTAGTGCACCGTAAACATGTGGACAGAGGACCACGTGGCCGCTCTACAAATCTCAAGTATCAGAACTTGCACCCCAAAGGCTGTGAAGGACACATGCACTCTAGTGGAGTGCGCCTTAACCTGGGGCGGCTCTTTGTGCGCCAAAGCATAACACGCCCATATACTCGAAGAGCTCCAAATGGACAACCTTTGCGCCAATACCGGCAACCCCTTCATTCTGTCTGCAAAAGCAACAAACAACTGAGACGATTTGCGAAAGTGCCTCATTCTGTCTATGTAAAAGGCTAACGCCCTTTTTGCGTCGAGGGTATATAAGGCTTACTCCTTAGGGGAGCAGTGTGGCTTTGGAAAGCAAACGGGTAAATATATGTCTTGAGACATATAGAATGATGACACCACTTTGGGGAGGAACACTGGGTGGGGGCGTAGTCTGACCCTATCTGCCGAAAACACCAAATACAGCGGTTCCACTGTCAGGGCACGAAGCTCAGACACCCTGCGTGCCGAGGTAATGGCTACTAAAAACACCACTTTAAGGGATAGGTACTTGAGTGAATACGTGGCCAAGGGCTCAAAAAGTGGGGACATAAGCCTGGTGAGCACCAAGTTTAGATCCCACTGAGGGTGCCCGCATGTGCGGGAACAACTTATCTAGCCCCTTTAGGAACCTTTTGACTACCGGGTTCGTAAACAGGGATCTGCCATCAAACCCGGGTGGAAAGCTAACAGGGATGCTAAGTGCACCCTGACCGATGAGGTAGACAGGCCTCCTTGACGCAGGTCGAAGTAGTAGTCCAGTACCACCAGGAGAGGGGCCAGACATGGATCTATGCCCTTCCCGGAAGCCCACAGGGAGAACCTTTTCCACTTGGCAGCATAGGACAACCTGATAGTCGGTTTCCTGCTACCCAGGAAGCATGCTCAGGCTGCTAGCCATGGATAAGCCACGCCAGAGGGACTTGATGTTCGGGTGTGTAAACGTTTCGGACCTTCACCCTATGTTTTTATTTGCATCACGTGCCCTTAACTTTACAGTTTGATGGTCTTTCCGCTGGTTTACTTGACAGATCAGTGTCCCTCTGCTAGGACTCAATTGACACAGCCATATATGGTGGTGGGGAGAGGGGGGGTCTGGGCCCGCCCTCACTCTCAGGACCCAGCCATATATGGTGGTGGGGAGAGGGGGTCTGGGCCCGCCCTCACTCTCAGGACCCAGCCATATATGGTGGTGGGGAGAGGGGGTCTGGGCCCGCCCTCACTCTCAGGGCCCAGCCATATATGGTGGTGGGGAGAGGGGGTCTGGGCCCGCCCTCACTCTCAGGGCCCAGCCATATATGGTGGTGGGGAGAGGGGGTCTGGGCCCGCCCTCACTCTCAGGGCCCTAAGGACGCAGACCTGTCCAGGTCTTGTCCGGCTGGCGGGGCTTCCCGCCGAAACGTGCCAGCCCAGTCTTCACATATGCCCCGCGCTGGGCTGCTTCCTCTCGCCTACCTTTACCTACGTTCCGTGCCCCTCACAGCGCGCCTCTTCCCCCGCCGTGACTCAATCCGCCCGTTTCCTTCTTTAAAGTTCCCGCACTTCGGTCCCCCGGCTTTGCCTTCCCCTCCTCCTTTTATCTACCGCCCGCCCCCTTATTGCATTGGAAGGAGATGACGTCACCCTCTACGTCCTACCCCGCTGATTTGGCCGCCGCTGAGCATGCCGCGCCTGCACTTACTCTCCCGCCTCCTCCTCCAGAGCCGGCGGCGCCCTTCACCTCCCTCCTTCCCAGCTGTTTGGCGGCGTCTGAGCATGCCGTGCATGCGCGCACCCCCGCTCACCTCCCTCCATACCAGGCTGGCGGGTGAGCTTTTAAGGTGGGGGCTGTGGCGCCCCGTCACAGGGTGGTAGAGGAGGCCCCCCCTCCCAGGCTTGCGTGATCAAATCCGGACCAGATGGCAGTGGCAGCAGCTCGGCCCACGTCATTTCCAGCATTATGGTGTACCAAAACTGCCTGGGCCAGTCCGGGGCTATCAGGATGACCTGTGACCTGAACTGCCTGATCTTGGTTAGAACCCTGGGGACCACCGGAATGGGGGAAACACATACAGTAGGCCTCGTGGCTAAGGTGTGACTAAGGCATCCCCCCTCAACTCCGTTCCTATTCCCAGGAACGAAAAGTACTGAGGGCATTTCCTGTTCCTCTCAGTGGCGAACAGATCCACCTGGGGACATCCCCACTTTCAGAAAATTGGTAGAAGGACCACATCCTTCAGGCACCACTCGTGGACTCTGAAGGACCTGCTCAGTGAGTCTGCCAGTGTGTTCTTGCAACCCGGCAAGTACGCAGCCTGGAGCTGGATACCGTGGGCTACGCAGAGCTCCCACAGGAGAACTGCTTCGTGGCACAGGGGAGATGACCGAGCCCCCCCTTGTTTGTTTACGTAGAACACGGCTGCCGTGTTGTCCAGCCGACTGATACAGATTGTCCTGAGAGTGCGGTCAGGAATACCTCCCACGCCCGCCTGACCGACCTCAGTTCTCTCACATTTATATGTAGGGCCCTCTCGTGGGGAGCCCACAACCCTTGTGTCCTGGTGTGCTCCAAGTGCGCGCCCCAACCATCGTCAGAGGCATCGGTAATGAGCGTGACCGAGGGAAGCTCCACTCGAAAGGGCACCCCGTTGCACACCTTGTACTCCTGAGTCCACCAATGGAGGGAGGCAAGCATCTCCTGAGGCACCGTCAGGCTGGCATCCCAACTTGCCCTGGTCTGACTGAATGACCTTGCCAGCCAAGCCTGTAATGGCCTGAGCCTCAGCCTGGCATGTCGGACCACATACGTATAGGCCACCATATGCCCAAGCAACTTCATATAGGACCGCGCCATCGTGAGCGGGGACAGCGTCAGGTTGCGCACCATGGACACCATAGCTTGGAATCTGGCCCTGGGGTGGTAAGCCCGCCCCTTTCTGCCATCTAGAGTAGGCCCCCACGAACTCTATGTGCTGTGATGGGGTTAACTTCGACTTTTACTCATTTATCATTAGCCTGAGCTTTTCGAAGAGGGTCCTTGTAAACTTTATATGCGTAACCATCTGGTCTCTGGACTGCCCCCGAATGAGCCAGTCGCCCAGGTACGGAAAAACGTGGACCCCGTGTCTCCGGAGGAACGCCGCCACTACCACCATACACTTTGTAAAAACCCTGGGGGCCGTGGAAAGCCCAAAGGGGAGGACAGTGAACTGGAAGTGGTTGTGGGACACTACAAATTGGAGGAACCTCCTGTGACTTGGCCGTATTGCCACATGAAATTAAGCGTCCTTCAGGTCGAGGGCCGCCTACCAATCTCCCATTTCTAGAACCAGAATGATGGAGGCCAGGCTCACCATCCTGAACTTTGCCTTTTTTTATTTCCTTGTTGAGGTTTCTGAGGTCCAGGATAGGCCGAAGCCCACCCTTTGACTTGGGGATAATAAAATAGCAGGAATAAAACCCCTTGCCCTCCAGATGGGATGGGACCCTTTCCACCGCTCCCTTTGACAAGAGCAAGAGGACCTCCTGATGCAGGAGGACCTCATGAGATGGGTCCCTGAGGAGGGACTGGGGGGGGGGGGGGAAGGAAGGCAGAGAACTCAAAAAGGGGATGGAATACCCCATCCTTACCACACCGAGCACCCAGCGGTCGGACGTGACATGGGTCCAGGCTTGGGCAAAATGGGATAATCTGTCCCCGAAGGGTGGGGAGATAACCAGGATTGGTACATGGTCCTTGGGCGCACCTTCAAAAAGGACGCTTAGGTTGCTGAGAGGGGGGGCTGACTAATGCCACTAACCGTGTCCACTCGTGGGCGGCGATGTCTGTTACGGGCAGCCATGACACCTGCTGCACTGCCAAAACCCCCACTCGGAGCACGAGGCCTATGCCTCCAGTACTCCAGTTGAGAGACCTGGAACTGCAGCCTCCCCGGCTGTCTATTCAGAAGCTGCCTCCTCTGAGGCGCTGGAGTGTAGATGCTTAGCAACCTAAGCGTAGACCTCATGTCCTTCAGGCTATGCAGCCTGGAGTCTGTGTACTCAGAGAATAGGGCTTTCCCATCGAAAGGCAAGTCCTGGATCGTGGACTGCACGTCAGTCGGGATCCCTGACACCTGTAGCCAGGCACTGCGGCGCATAGAATACTAGGACTGGAAGGGACCTCGAGAGGTCATCTAGTCCAGTCCCCTGCCCTCATGGCAGGACCAAATATTGTCTAGACCATCCCTGATAGACATTTATCTAACCTACTCTTAAATATCTCCACGGATGGAGATTCCACAACCTCCCTGGGCAATTTATTCCAGTGTTTGACTACCCTGACAGTTAGGAACTTTTTCCTAATGTCCAACCTAAACCTCCCTTGCTGCAGTTTCAGCCCATTGCTTCTTGTTCTATCCTCAGAGGCCAAGATGAACAAGTTTTCTCCTCCTCCTTATGACACCCTTTTAGATATCTGAAAACTGCTATCATGTCCCCCTCAATCTTCTCTTTTCTAAACTAAACAAACCCAATTCCTTCAGCCTTCCCTCATAGGTCATGTTCTCTAGACCTTTAATCATTCTCGCTCGTTTCTGGACCCTCTCAATTTCTCCACATCTTTCTTGAAATGCGGTGCCCAGAACTGGACACAATACTCCAACTGAGGCCTAACTAGCAGAGTAGAGCGGAAGAATGACTTCTCGTGTCTTGCTCACAACACACCTGTTAATGCATCCCAGAATCATGTTTGCTTTCTTTGCAACAGCGTCACGCTGCTGACTCATATTCAACTTGTGGTCCACTATAACCCCTAGATCCCTTTCTGCCGTACTCCTTCCCAGACCGTCGCTTCCCATTCTGTATGTGTGAAACTGATTGTTCCTTCCTAAGTGGAGCACTTTGCATTTGTCTTTATTAAACTTCATCCTATTTACCTCAGACCATTTCTCTAATTTGTCCAGGTCATTTTGAATTATGACCCTATCCTCCAGATTAGTCGCAACCCCTCCCAGCTTGGTATCATCTGCAAACTTAATAAGCGATTTCTATACCAATATCTAAATCGTTGATGAAGATATTGAACAGAGCAGTCCCAAAACAGACCCCTGCGGAACCCCACTTGTTATGCCTTTCCAGCAGGATTGTGAACCATTAATAACTACTCTCTGAGTACGGTTATCTAGCCAGTTATGCACCCGCCTTATAGTAGTCCCATCTAAGTTGTATTTACCTAGTTTATTGATAAGAATATCATGCGAGACCGTATCAAACGCCTTACTAAAGTCTAGGTATACCACATCCACCGCTTCTCCTTATCCACAAGACTCGTTATCCTATTAAAGAAAGCTATCAGATTGGTTTGACATGATTTGTTCTTTACAAATCCATGTTGGCTGTTCCCTATCACCTTGCCACTTTCCAAGTGTTTACAGATGATTTCCTTAATTACTTGCTCCATTATCTTCCCTGACACAGAAGTTAAACTAACTGGTCTGTAGTTTCCTGGGTTGTTCTTATTTCTCTTTTTATAGATGGGCACTATATTTTTACAGATGGGCACGCCATGGTCCGAGCCACCGAGTCCACCGCATCGAGGGAAGCTTGCAGGGCTGTACGGGCTATAGTCCTACCCTCCGTAGTCATAGCTGCAAATTTCTGCCTAGCATCCTGGGGCAGCCTGTCCCGGAACTTATCCATCACCTGCCAGGTGTTATATAGGCGTAGCGACTGAGAATTGCCTGCTGGTTAGCAATGCGCAGTTGGACTCCACCAGTCGCATAAACCTTGAGTCCCAACAAGTCCAGGTGCTTAGTCTCCCTGGCCTTAGGTGTTGGCCCCGGCTGCCCTTGCCTCTCCTTTTGCGCTGCCGCCTGGACCACCAGCGAACCCAGATCTGGATGGGAATAGAGGTGCTTGTGACCTGACTGCGGAACGTAGTACCTCTTCTCGACCCCCTTAAGCATGGGGGTTATGGATGCCGGAGTCTACCACAAGACAGTAGTGATCTTAGTCACTGTTTTGTTAAGCGGCAGGGCCAACTTTGCAGGGGCATCCTCAGTGAGGATGTCGACCATAGTGTCGGAGTCCTCAGTCACCGGCTCCATCGGCACCCCCAGATTAGCTGCCAGCCTATGGAGCAGTTCCTGATGGGACCTGGCGTCCATTGCTGGCATAGATGGGGCCGGTTCTGCCAGGGCCTCATCGGGGGACGATGACGATGAGGACTCCCTAACAGGCCTGGGGTCCTCCACCATCTCTGGAGAGTGGACCGGCTGCTGGGGTTCCACACAAGTGGGTTGTGGGGTAGCCACTGGAGGCACTTCCCCTAACTCCGCTTGCCTCCGTGGGCTGTCCGCCTGGGAGGATGGAGGAGGCCTTGACAGCGAGGTGGACGGTGTGCTCCTTCTCTGAGAGACACTGGACGTATGCGAGGCTGGCATCGGGGCCTGCCACTGATGATAGGCCAAGGGCATCCAAAAAGGCCAGGGCGGCTGAGCCTGCGGGGGCCATGTCTGCTGGAACTCCTGCAGCACCAGCTGGTGCCGAGAATGAGAGCGGTACCGGGATGAAACCCGAGATGAACTCGCAGAGCGCAGCTACTCTTCCTCAGACTCCGAGGAAAAGTCCAACGCCGACCAGGGCAGTGCCGTGGCGGGCTGCCCAGGAGCGACAGTAGGCCTGTACTGAGCCATGGAGTCCGGCTTTCCCGCATGGGTTCGTACAGGCAGGCGCAATAATGGCGGTGCCGGGCAACTGCTGTACCAAACCGAAAGCAGGGACTGATGCTAACGGTGCCATTGGTGCCAGTGCTGGTGCAGGCACAGGTGCTGCTGGTGCCGGTGCCAGCATTGCTGATGCAGGCACTGGTGCAGTTGCTGCTGCGGATGCCGGCGCAGGTGCCGGTGCCAGTAGTGGAGCAGCCCCCACCAGTGCAGTGCGGTGATCCGTCGGTGCCCTCATCGACGCCGTCGGTGCAGGCGCTGACTCCGCAGCCAACGACGGTGCCGGCAGCAATGCCCGTGCCTCCGAAGTTACTGGTGCCAAACAGGCCCCCGGTTTAAAGGAAGTTACTGGTGCCACCATGGCCCCCGGTGCCAAAGGTGAAGACCCCTCCCAGAGCAGGGGACAGAGGCGAGGCCGTCAGCTCGATGAGCTCGTGAGCTGCCTCGAACATCTCCAGAGTGGAGTGCCAGTGCACTGGAATTGGACTCGGGCTCTGCACCCGGGGTGGGTCAGTCCTCCTCTTCTGCGTGCCCCTACAACCAGTACCAGGAGAGTCCAGGCCTGGAGAACGATGGTGCCGGTGCCGATCCCCATGTGCCTTACGGCTGGGTGATCTTCCCCTGTAGTCCTTCACCCTTTTCGGAGCCGGAGACTGCTACCGGTGCCTCGGTGCTGACGTCTTCGGTACCCCGGTACGGGAGGGCCCCGGTTGCGCCTCCGGCACCGAAGCTGGTGCACTGCACACCGCGGTGTCTCTAGATGGTGCCGGTTGGAGAGCCGACTCCATAAGCAGCAGCTTTAAATGGGAATCCCTTTCCCGCCTCGTACGCAGTTTAAACCCACGACGAATTTTGCACGAGTCTGTAAGGTGGGACTCTCCCAGACACTTTAGACAAGCGTCGTGGGGGTCTCCCTTAGGCATCGGTTTAGCACAGGACGCACAAGGTTTAAAGGCGTGTGGACCTGGCATCACCCTCCCCTGGAGGGGAGAGATAAGAACTACAACTACTAACTAAGAACCTAACAGCTACAATACACAAACAACAATAACGAACTAACTGCCAACGGGTGAACAAACTATCCTAGCTGGGATCTGTACGAGACAGCAAAGCTCCAACGACCCTCACGGGCGGTAAGAAGGAACTGAGGAGGGGGAGTGCTGGCAGGGGTACTTATGCTCTGCTATAGCGGTGCCACTCTAGGGGGCAACCTGCAGGCCCGACGGGTACCGCTGGGGGAAAAAACGCTCCGGGAACCGTGCACGCGGTGCGCACACATCTCACTCAAATGGACATGAGCAACCACTCGAAGAAGAACTGCCAGTGTCTTTGAAGAGCTGATTTTAGCTGAGTAAGAGGAAATGGGAAGTTAAAATGCTAGTGGGCTACCTACACTAGTAGTCCCATCATGTTACCATGGAAATAGGGAAAACTGAAGGAAAATGCTAATGTAGACAAAGCCTGTGCCTGAGTTCCCTCTCACTGCAACAGGGACAGATGGTCAGATTTTACAGTCTGTACTTATCTGAGGCCACATCTATACTACCTGTGGATGGATGCCCCAGAGATCAATCTTTCTGGGGTTCAATTTAGTGGGTTCTAGTAACAAACTGATAAATGGAATGCTGAGGGAATCCCCCACCCCATCGATGCTGGTACTCCTACTCCTCGCAAGGAGTAAGGGAAATAGAATGGAGCATTTCTCCTGCCAACCTCCTACTGTGGGACCCATGACTAGGGGCTCCAGCCAATTAGGGAGCCATCACAAGAGTGCTAGAACCTCTGTAGAAGGGAGCTGGGCACCGGTGCCCGAACTGTGACCCTGCCTCATGCTCCTTCTCTTTCTCTAACCCCTGGCCAGGCCAGAAGCCAAAACCAGGCCATGTTAAGAGCCACCCATGGAGCCCATGCCATTGTGGGGAGCTCCAGACTCTCTGACTGTCCTGGGAGCACAGGGTGCCCAAGAGTGCAGGTGGTGAGTGCAGGACTCCCTGGTCTGGCTCCAGATTCTGGGCTGGCCAGAGGGCAGAGCCTCAGAAGGAAGAGGAAGAGCAGGGTATGGGGCAAGGTTACCAGGAAAAGATGGGTGCCACTAGCAGGGAGTGTGCTTCACAGCAGGAGAGCTGATCTGCCCACTACAAAGCACAACCCCTACCATCCCCACTCTGCACCTATGTCCATGTTAAAAAGTGTGTGTGTGGGGGGGGAAGGGAGCGTGGTCCCCCTTGCCTCCTCTCTTTTCTGGCACCCTTTGGATATGGGGGGGCCTTTACCGCTAGGGTGTGCCCAGAGCCTGAATAATCTTAATGCACCTCTGCATGTAACAAATCACATTTCTGGCTCCTCTATCTGGTCATTTTCCTTTCCTCTCTGACTTCAGAATGAGGTAATGGTTGTTTAGGAAAAATAAATTTCTGTTTTGATGAAAGGACAGTTTCCTTTCCCTTAGATATCACCACACTGTGACCTTCCTTAATTTATAATCACTGCATAAACATGTAGGAAGACACAGTCCTCACCCCAGAGATTAGACCGTAAACATCAATTCTTTTGTGTACACATACCTTGATCGTAGACTTCTCCAACCACAGGTTTCAGATTATGTTCTTTACCAGCTTGATAAATAGTGCCACCATCCAGTGTCACAGCATCTGCCAAATTATTCTGTGTAAAAACAAAGTCATAACTTATATTTCATCACAGTTGTTAACATCCCTTCGCCAGCTGAGAGCAAAGCTTTTATAAATTCAATGAACCTTTGCAAACATGGTAGATATTAATCTCTAGCTGGCCAGGGTGTTCTCTCATAGTCTTCTGTGTCATTCAGATTACTAATAAACAGAGAGAATATATGTCACATCACTCTGCATAGCCAGATTTGGGTCTTTAATATAAAACCAGGGGTGAGGTTGTTCCTATTGCTGCTGAAAAGCACAGGACTGTGGTGACTCCACTCTACAGTTTCAGAAAGGTCCCTGCATTTTGCTGATGTGTATGAGTTTGGAACCCATCATTTTTTACAAGTTTGCCCCATTTTTAGCTCTCCATTCAGCTCTAGGGAATCCTCTCAAACTGGAAGGTAGGGATAAAGGTACAGGATCATACATTTAAATTCATGAGCTGAGGCACTTTGGCAATTTTTTTTAAGGATTAAAAATACTGATACCAAAGACAAGTGTGCTCTTTTTTAAATGTATGCTGGTATAAAATATCAAAAACAAAAAATGTCACCAGAGACCTGGGCATAGTTCTTGGAGAGAAGGATTTTTTTCCATAGTAACTTTGTATTTGAATGTGTTCATCATGAAACTAGGAACAAGTGCCGCTCATATTCACCTTAAACAAAATAACAGTTCTGAGAGTGTCTTTGCTCATTTGACTTTTCTCTTCACTCCAAATGCTGTTTAACGTACTGCACATTTATTCCACTAGATGGTTTGTTCCTAATAAACGCAACAAATTGTATGTAGTATAAGCTTCAGAGGGGTAGCTCAGTTAGTCTGTAACTGGAAAAACTTAAAAAACAACAAATAGTCTAGTAGCACCTTAAAGGCTAACAAAACATGTAGACGGTATCATGAGCTTTCATGGGCAAAACCCACTTCTTCAGATGACCGGAGTATTAAAAATCCAGATATCCAAGAATAAATAAGGAAGGGGGTGGGGGTGGGAAAGGAGCGGGGAGAGAAGACAGTGAATAGATTATTCAAGTTACACGAGGTTGATAAGAACAATTAGCACCTCCAGTGTTTGTTTGGTTGGTGAAGTCATTAGGATGTGGAAGGTAGTGTGGGAGCCAGCCAATATCTCTGTTCGTTACAATCTGACAAGAATTTAACTTGTAAATGAAGTTAAAGTTCTATCCCTTCTCTGTGTATTTGGCTTGTGGAATTGGCCTGAAACAACACGGTGACTTCGATCCATTAATGAGTGTCCAAGAAGATTAAAGTGTTCTCAACAGGTTTCTGTGTGTTGCCTTTTTGGATATCTGATTGGTGTCCATTAATTCTTTCCTGTAGAAACTGTCCAGTTTGGCCAATATACATTGCAGTGGGGCATTGCTGGCATTTGATGGCATAGATCACATTAGTGGATGTGCAGTTAAATGAGCCCCTGACGTAGTGGCTGATGTTGTTGGGTCCACTGATGAAATCACTTGTGTGGGCAGAGTTGGCACCGTGGCTGATTGCAGGGGTGGGTTCCAGGATGATTATGATGGAGATATATTGCATTGTTACTGGAAAGAATTTGTTTGAGGTTAGGGGGTTGTCTGTAGGTGAGGACTGGCCTTTTCCCCAAGGCCTGTGAGAGTGAGGGTCATTTTCCAGGATAGTTTGCAGATTGTTGATAATGCGTTGGAAGGATTTAAGTTGTGGACTGTAGGTGATGACAAGTGGAATTCTGTTGTTTTCTCTTTTTGGCCTGTCTTGAAGTAGTTCATGTCTGGATACTCTTTTGGTTCTGTGAATCTGTTTTTTCACTTCTCTGGGTGGATATTTAAGTTTTAAGAATGCTCTATATAGATCCTGTAGGTGTTTGTCTTTGTGGGATTGGAGCAAATCTGGTTATATGTTAGGGCATGGCTTGAGATGTGTGTCTGGAATGGAAACTAGAGGCATGAAGGAAAGCATAGCAGTTAGTAGGTTTCCGGTATAGGATGGTGGAAATTTGTCCATCATGTAATTGTACTATAGTATCAAGGAAGTGGATCGATCCAGGCTGAGGTTGATAGTGGGGTGGAAGTTGTTGAAATCCCTGTGAAATTCCTCAAGGGTCTCTTTCCTGTGGATCCATATGATGATGTCATCAATGTAGCATAAGTAGAGTAAGGGTTCTAGGGTGTGAGAGCTGAGGTCAAGCCATAAAGACAATGGGGGTGCTAATTGTTCTTTTCAGCCTCTTGTAACTTGAACAATCTATTCACTAGCTTCAGAGGGGTAGCTGAGTTAGTCTGTAACAGGAAAAAAACTTAAAAAACAACAAATAGTCCAGTAGCACCTTAAAGACTGAAGAAATGGGTTGTGCCCACGAAAGCTCATGATACCATCTACATGTTTTGTTAGTCTATAAAGTGCTACCAGACCATTTGTTGTTTTTTAAGTTAATATATTCACTGTCTTTTTTCTCCCCTCCATCCCCCCCTTCCCTTATTTATTTTTGGATCTGGACTTTTAATACTCTAGTCATCTGAAGTGCGTTTTGCCCACAAAAGCTCATGATACCATCTTCTTGTTTTGTGAGTCTTTCAGGTGCTACTAGACTATATGTTATAGTATAGTAATATTCTTGAACAAACGTTTTGGAGTTTGATTAATCAAATGAAAAATTGGGATATTGTAGCTGCCCCAGAGATGTTCTTGGAGCATCAGGACTGCATATGACTTCTGTGCTATGGGCCTGGGGCTAAGCACCAATGGATAGACTAATCACCATGTACACTAAGGAAATTATATTAGCAATCAGCTAAGAATATACATTCGCTGTCTGATAACAGTTACCTGACCATCACCCCTAGCAATCATTTACTCTATTTTATATCTCAAGCAAGTGTGGTTAATGCCTATAGTACTTGTGACCTAAGATCAAGTAAAAGAGGAAGTAGGAG
The DNA here is from genome assembly GCA_019425775.1 of Rafetus swinhoei. Classification (NCBI taxonomy): domain Eukaryota; kingdom Metazoa; phylum Chordata; order Testudines; family Trionychidae; genus Rafetus; species Rafetus swinhoei. The sequence goes on from CM033432.1 coordinate 220,367, forward strand.
GAACAGATGCTGTGTTATGTCAGATTGTCTTTGGCCTGCTACTGGAGTAGAGAGACTTTCAATTCTATCAATGTCCTATGTGCAGTTGTTTTAAGAGCCCAGATTCCTGGGGCTGAACCCAAAACTTGCACTTGTTGCTACATTTTTATTCACTCTATAGTTTGGCAATTTTCAGCTGAAATGTTTATGTGCATGCTGTACCTCCAGGAAGCTCATCTGAGAATATTTTTACCTGCTGTATTCTGAAACTTTTTATGAGCCCTAATTTCTGTTCTGATCCAGATTACATCCACATAAGAAATGCTGGTTGCAGTAATGCCTTATGTATTCTGGCTGTCAGGGATACTTTTGAGGGAGACATCTAGAGAAAGCACCCATGAAAGTATTTCACATCAGAGTGTTGATAAGCGTATTAGCAAGGCACTATTTTATCATGTTTACTATTCTCAGAGGGACCTTGCTGTCTGTCTGTCTGTCTACAGTATTTGTTAAGGTTCCATCACAGTATCTAGCTGCCCACTCTCAATGGAGATTCTGTTTTAGTTAGACCCTAGGAACAAAGGATGGAGCATTTAGCAAATGCTTTTAAAATGGCTTAGGCTATTGTTGGAAATTATGTACTTTTACCCATAGTATGAAACATTTTGATGGAACTAAGTCCAGGTCATATGGCTCTGTAAAACAGCAGATGCCTAGGTATCCAGTCCTTACCCCCAATACTAGCCCTCCCCTTCCCTCCTCTGAGAGCAGAGTTCACTATATCTGCAGACTCAGAGATCATGAGCAATCCTATACATAGCACAGCAATGAGCAAATGTTTAGTAGATCATTAGCACAGAAAAAAAATCTCCAGGATGGTTGTGCCTGAGGCATACCTGTGTTAGGCATCCTTGGCTATGTCTACAGGGTAGAGCTTTTCTGGTATCCCGGAAAAGCTCTGCCATGTCCAAGGAACACATCTGCTTTTCCGAAAAAAATTCAGAAAAGCAGATGCTTTTTTTGGCATCCCTGTTCACCTTGTTCTACGAGGAAGAAGGGATGTTCCGAAAGAGGTTTTTTCCCCACCAACATTTGGTTCCATGTAGACGGGACAAATGTTGGGAAAGCCTCTTTCCGAAGAAAAGTGGAAAAAGATACGCAAATTGCGATTTGCAATTTGCGTATCTTTTTCTGACTTTTCCCTGGCCTATCTGCAACGAAAACTCTTAGAAATTCTGTGATATAATCTTTTACTGGGGTATTTACTGATCAGGAACCGCTATGGTTATTACATTCAGCACGAGTTAGATCTTGCATTCTTTTCCCCTTGCACCACAGAAGCATCTGTATTTTATTGCTGGGTAAAGTATCATCTGTTTAAATAAGACCAGATCTCAAGGTTCTTTTTACAATTTCAGTCAGCCCCAGGAATGTAAGTATGACTTCAGTAAAATGTGGGTAGGCTTCAAGATTTAGCTCAGTATTAATATTTAGTGTTTATTTAGCAGCCTGCATCTGAGGACATCAAAACATTTTTTTATAAATGTGTATTAATTAAGCCTCACTGTGTGGTAAGGAAGTATAATTATCCTCCTTCTGCAGCGGGGCACAGAAATGACCTGTTCCCGTCTAAGATCACATGGAAGTTTTATCTCTTTCCCTGAGGCTGAGCAATATGAGCAAGCCCTTTGGACTAACCCTCACTATTTCTACCTACCAAGCCTTCTTGGGTTTGTACACAGACATGTGCTGTAAGAGATTAATAAGCACTTAGCCCTGCTCTAGCATGCTCTCTATGCCAATAAATGCTTTACCTGTAGTTAGTAATTGGGCAAGTGAAGCAAGACCCTCTACACTCAACTGGATGGCATTTCTCTGATGGCATTTCTCTGTCTGCTAACTTCTGAAAACCAAATCTAATCTATATATTCTAGGCAGAAGCCTACTGATTTCTGGTGAAAATCTGAAAACTCAAAGACAGACAGACAAGCTCAGCTCCCCACACAGCAGTGGCACCTCTGCCCTCTCCTCGCTCAGCACCATTACGGGGCACCCTGGACACTTCCACCTCTGTGCAAGAAGGAATCCGGCCAGCCCTGAGGAGAGATTACTTCAAGGCTTTTGTAGGTTGGGCTGGAGATCCCTGCTTCATCTTCACCCCACCCCCCGCCTCCATGTTTCTGCCTCCCCCCCTCGTGTCCCTTCTTGTCCCTTCCCCTGCTCCACCATTCAATTCCAGGTCCCTGCTTCTCCACGCCATACAACTTTCCTTCCCTCCCCTCTGGGACCAGGTCCCTTTTTTCTCTCCACCTCCATTCCCCCAATTCCCACATCACTCCTGCCCATCTCCACCCCTTCCCCTCTCACCTTGGTCTCTGCTTTCTCTTCCCTACTCAGCTCTCCCTGCCTCCCACCCCCGCTCCTCCTCAAGTGCTCCCTCTTAATGCTGCCAGCTAGGAGAGGGGTGTAAGCAGGGACTAAGCAGGGATGAGTGCACTGTGTGGAGAGGAAAGGCAAACAGGGACTTGGAGAGCAGTAGGGTGGGAAGCAGAGATCTGCAATGGGAAGGAGAAAGGATTCAGCTTAGCTAATAAAAGCAATGAAGTATGTGACCCTGTGGAAAAAGACACACACACAAAAACCTTAGCATGGAGAGAAAATGGGGGACACACAGTCTCTGGCCTGGGGTGAAAGAATGAGATGGGGGAGGCTGCAGATAGTCTCTGAAATGGGGGGGATGGGAAGGTGACACACACAGAGCTTGGAGGGACACAAGCAGCCTCTGATGTGCACAATGAGATCTCTTGACAGAAGCAACAAAGATTCCGACTTGCAAGTTCAATCTGACAGCAGTCTGATGTGGTGAGTCATTAGAATTGTCCCTGTTACACAGCTAAGGGTGCTGAGGAGCGAGATTAAGTGACTTGCCTGTGGCCTTAGGGGGAGTCTGTGCCAAAATTAAAGATTTCCTAATTTGCAATCCTGTGGCTCTAAGCACTTGCTCATGACACTCCACTGCCCCTCACAGCTACAATTTCCCTGGCTTTAACAGTTGCATCTCCATATCACATGCTATGACTGGGACACATCCAGCCTGACTTAATTAGCATCATTAACACTGGTTCTACAATTGACAGGTAACTTCTTTTGCTGTTTTATACTCCCTGGATTCTGTAATTTCCACTCCAACTCATCTGTTGAAGGGGGTTTTACCCTCAAAAGCTCATGATCCTATATTTTGTTGTTACGCTCTAAGGTGCCACAAGACTACTTTGTTGTTTTTAAAGTTAAAGACTAACACAGCTATCCTTCTGAGATTTTTCTTTTAAAGGGCCAAGGTAGGGTTCATGTTTATATTCCTAGTGACTAGGCCACAAAGCTGAATAAAAAAAGACAGGAACACCTTCTGTTTTAAAATTCAGTCTTATCTATTCAATGCAAAAACCCATCCATCCAGCCATTCCAAGGCAGGGGATCTTTAAAGTGTAAACACCTGTACAAGAATTCTCATCTGCCTGCTTTTATCAGAAGTTCAGTGCAGTAGAGTCTAGGTCAGTGAGTGGATGTCTTCATTCTCTTGCTTATCTTCCAGTAGAGAGAGAGACCAGGTGGGTGAGGGAATAGCTTTTACTGGACCAACTCCTACTGATGCGAGAGACAAGCTTTTGAGCCACACTCAGTTTTTCCTCAGGCCTGGGAAAGGTGCGCAGAGTGTTACAGCAAAAGACAAGGTGGCACAGGACATGTACCATAAGTAGTTTGCACATATTCTAAGGGCCCATGAGAGGTGAAGTGGCACAATAAGGCATAGCAAACACTATATGGACCCTAATGTAATGACTTCAAACTCACCTTGATCATATCGGCGCAGTTAGTGGCCGAGCCACCACGGACACACAATACTTGGGGAAGGATGTTGGCATCAGTGAAGGCTGTGCTCATGTCATTACACTTGTCCAGTTCTTGCTCAGAGATGGTGCACCACCGCACATGCTGTAGGCTGAGAGCTGAAACAAAGCACCATGGGAAGACTCCATGATCAGATAATGCCTATACAACTGTGCTCCCTGTGAACTGGTAACAGAAGGGACAGACCACTAAAATTCACAGCTTGTTGAAGGCTATGGCCTAAGGCTCCACTCCCGTTTTCATTCAACTCAATGAGAGTTTTGTTAATGACTTAAATGGGAGCAGGTTTGGATCCATCTCTCATATTGTCACATGCTGATATAGGCGTATGAAAACAGAGTGGATAAGCACATACAAAGAATCCCCAGTGCCTATGAGAATGATACAAATTTATTTCCTGGGTATATTGTTTATCCAGTCTCCACAGTTCCCTTAGTTGTGTGGCAAAAAGTTGGGCTTCGATGTAAGTAGCAGCACAGTCCTACTGTGGGACTTGGCAGGGTTTGTTAACCTTAAAGTGCTGAAGCTCTTGTAAATGATCAGCAGTAAAATTCAGTCACTTAACACCTGGTGTCTTGGGTTTATGCAACTTTTTATTATCATGAAGAAAAATAAGTACACTACAAAATATCCATTTAAACTACATACTTACCAAGAGCAGCAATATTTAGAGAGCAGCAGCTGTTGTGTCAGTTGTCTGTAGATTCATGGTGAACCTGGGACATATTGAGAAGGTTTTCTTCTCAACTAAGTGCTGGGATGATTGTTTACAATTACACCGCGCAGCAGCCAATGGCTCCCCAGTGAAGTGCCAGTCTAACATAGCACGATGGATTGGCTTGGGTGAAGCCCTGTCTCTTATTCAGCTTAAACAAATAAATTGTCCCTGATGCTCAGAGACCGGGGCGTAAGAATTGGAAGAGCATAGAAGAGAAAAGTTGCTCCCATCATATTGAACTGTAAGAGGCCCTCACTCCTGTCACTCAATGAAATGTATAAATAAATACACGGGAACTAGTCAGGCATGGTAGATGTCAGTTTCGAATGCAGGAAACTCACCTGGCTACCTAAACTGCACCTGCAAAAACTGCAACACTGCTGTTTGGTTAAACAGATATTTTCATATGTCAGTTGGGTAACTGTACATACAAACAAGCACATAAGAGAATCAGGAGCTTCAGCTGGGTTTGGTACATGCAGCTGGCCCGTGAGCCTCTCTCACAAACACAAATTCAATATGCACTTTCACAGTTTGAATGGACCCGGGTTAGGATTTGCTCTCATTTGCTTGCTACTGTAGCCTCTCTCCAAAGGGACTCATCCACAGCAGCTGTAAAGTTGAGAGGCTCTATCAGCCTAAGAAAGGATCTAGCACAGCAGCACTCAACAGGCAGAGGCTATGACAAACTTCTCCAGCTTGAAACATTCAGGGTATGTCTACATAGCAGGGCTAAACTCGAAATAAGCTATGCAACTTGAGCTATACTAATTGCGTAGCTTAAGTCGAAATAGCTCATTTCGAATTTGGGAACATTTACACGGCACTTTTTTCAAAATAGAGCACTCTTCCTCTGACTTCCCTTACTCCTTGTGCAATGAGGGTTACAGGAGTCAGAGTAAGTAGTCCTCCAGCCCAACAATATTTCGACATTATGTTGAAATAGCTGCTTGTGCGTAGATGCGGACTACGTTATTTCGGAATAACATCCATTATTCTGCAATAACGCTGCTGTGTAGACGTACCCTCAGCAAAAACAGCCGCACTAATACCCTCAGCTCTGTTTTGCACAGCAACAGTCACTAAAACAGAGACTGACTCAGGAATAATGCTACTAGTGTCAATAACCTAAAACCAGCAGTGACAGTGCTTTTACTAAGTCACTAGAAAAAAAGACTGAAACCTGACATTTCTCAACCAATTTTCAGACCAACAGGCTGTACTGTTGCAAGCTTCTCACTAGGTCATTAACTAGAAAAGGTCTGAGACTCTAAGAAAGTAGGAATGGCTATACAGCATGAGGCCAAAGGTCCATCTAGCCCAGTATCCTGTCTTCGAACAGCACCCAATGCCAGGTGCCCCAGATGGAATGAATAGAAGGCTTATTAGAAAACAGGAAGAGTCCTGAGTCAGGGCACTGTAGCTTGTTTTGGGAGATCAAGCAGTTCACGGAAGCTCAGGTGACCTTGGGAGAACAAGGATGCACATTGTCTTCTTCGTTAATCCATATGCAAGTTCATGATAGTTATTTTCCTTCATTGTGGAAGCTTCTAGCATCCCACAATCAAAGACTCCACTTTTTCTATTAAATGAAAAATTATTTCATTTCCAATTATTGCTCAGTGCCTTAGAACGTATGGCTAAGTGCTCTTCTCCAATAGCTGTGTTCCTGTTGCTGATACAGGGGTCTGTGAAGATAAGACTTCATTGTGCAAGGTATACGATCACTTTTTACTCTCATTAATTTGTGAGATGAAAAATAAAAGGCCTCTGCCTAGCTGCACGTTTTTTTAGCGTATGTAATGAAGTAGCATGAAGCCACCTCTTTCTTCCTCACTCAGCTTACGGGTGCTTAGTGGAAATTTCTCTCTTGCTAAAATGCATCTTTTCTCTCAGCATCTGGCCAGGTGCCTTCTTGTCACAGAGGATGCCTTTTAGTCTGCCAGAGGGAGTTAACCCATTTGAGGTGGAGCTAGGAACATAGAGAGGACTTGTGGTTTGAGTCCTCTGCTACAGTTGGCCAAGCACGTGTTAAAACAGCAAGCTAGTCTCTGAACCGTTTACTCAGTTTCCTGGTGCTCCACAGAGGTACACTAAATTTGAGATGGTGGGGGCTGGTAACCACCATTTGAAATACATTCCTAGGCCCTATGATAGTATAGTCTCAGCATCAGACAGTCAAACAACGTATCAACTCCTTTAGCAACAAAACAATACCGGTGTTGTGCAGTAGTGGGGTAATGTACTGCACTTTACAAAAGGATCAGGAAAATGTTAGGGGACATTAATATTCTGTGGGACTTTCAACAGGAGCTCTCTCAAAGAGGAAAAAAACCAAGATCATTTTACACATACACAGAGCATCTCTTTTTCCTGAAAGATTTCAAAGTGCTTTAGAGATAGCGAGCCAGCAGGCATCTGATCAGTCAGTCAAACCTTTGGACTCCTGGACATTCCACACAGAGCTGTTGACATTTATTTCTCTCTCTCTCGCTCTCTCTCTGCCCTGTGCTCATTGACTGTTTACTCCGACCCTACCTTTCCCTCTCCGCTCCCTCCAGTCTCTTTACCACAAATTCATTCCATACGTGTCCCCTCCCTTCCCTTTAACTGATCTCTTCCTAAGTACACCCAACCACCCTTCAAAAAGGAAACAAAATTGTGGACCTAACATGCCATTTACCACTGCTCCATGTTCACTCTGTGTGTTCTATCTCTCTTGCTCCCAGTGTCTCGGTTGGCTATTTAGACAATATTGTCTCCTTGTACTCTGCCTCCTGTCTGCTCCATCTATTGTTGTCTTTTGTCTTGTACTTAGATTGTAAGCTCTCTGGAAAGGGACTTTTTTGACCTGTTTGTACAGCACCTAGCACAACAGGGCCCTGGTTCATGATGCGGGTGCTTAGTCTCTACAATGACAAAAATAATAATAAAAATGAATCACCTCAGGGATGGGAGAAAGGCAACACAAATCCTGATGCAGAACAAAAAAGGTTGGGGAATATTAGGGTGTCACAGATCCACATAACCTATGCTATGTCCCAGCTTTTAAACAGTCCCTTGGAGAAAAAGTGTGCCAGATGCCCAAGAGATCCCATGTGTTATTAAGGGTAGATCATATGGTTGCAACATTTCTGCAACTGAACCTCTTGGTGCCAACTCTCCTGCTTCATACCCATGAGCTCTGCTCAGCAAGTGCAACTGGGAGAGTCTGACCAGGAGTCTTTACACACTTCGGGGACCAGATCAGCAAGTAGCAGCCATGACACTAGGTAGCCTTTTTAAAATTGGAGAATTTATTCATCAACTGGAACACAGCAGTGTTATTCCCTCCTGAAAACTGCTCCCAAAAGCCAACCCTACTCCCAGCCAACTTAGGCATTTCAGTCCATTGTCCAACACTTGCAGGCCCTTCCCGAGTTCACATATCCCACCTAGCAGAGATTTCCATGGATAAGTATGCATTGTTCAGTCCTTGGGTCTCCCATTGTCTTTGGTCCCTCCTCTGACATGGGACTATTTCAGTTTTTAGCACCACATTCATTCCACCCCCACATTATGTGACAACACCTCATGTTTTATGCTCTGTCCTACAAGCAGCTTTTTAATGCTTCTGTACTCACTAGAGTGCAAAGTACAGAGGGAGGCCAAGGCACATGATGGAACAATAAAATACACTACAGCAAATGCCCACTTTGTTACTTAGCACGATCACCTACAAAAAATGGGCCATGTGGAGCTGTAATATTCATGCAGAGCAGGTTGGTCCAAGGTCCCCTCTGAAATAGCCAGCCAGAATAAACAGCATGGGACCAACAGAAGATACAGAATCAATGTGGCCAAATATGTGATACAAATGAAAGGGAGCCAATAATGATTTGTTTCCCCTAACTCAACTGCCTGTTTTCCCACCATGTCCCGCTCACCTGCAGAAACAAAATGATTATGAAATTATTTTAATTCTGCTTGTGCTGTATCATCTCACAGATTGGTCAGCCCCAGAGATAACAAACAGCAGCATGAACATTGTCTCTTGAGATTAGCAGGCACTTACCTGTGTGAAAGAAGCAGAAACAATAAGCCATGCTCTGGAAGCTCATGATGAGGTCTGTGTGTTTGCAGTGCCTTCAGAATTCCAGCAATCACTGCTTTTATGGAGCACGCTTTTCACTCTGCCCCTCTCCAGACCACGCCCTGTTGGGAACCAAGATTCTCACATGGCCACGTGTGCACTGCAAAACAACAGCTACTCTCAGTCACTCCACCACACAGTCTGTTCTAAACAGAGGGGAAAATCTGCATCCGTTTACATGAATTGCAGTCTTCAAACAGAAAGCCAAACTCCAAGCACAAAATACCCGGGACAGTGGAGATTGTGACCTGTCATTGTTTTAGCACCACCTGCTGGGTCAAATGGGTAATAACACGTTAACACTTTCCCTTGCAACAAACCCTGTTGCCAACTTTGTCCACATATCTACTCTGGTGACACCATCACTGGACCTAACCATGTCAGTTATACGATCAAGGACTCATCTTCCTGTTCGTCCAGCAATGTGATTTATACCATCATGTGTCAGCAGTGTCCCTCTGCAATGTGTATTGGCCAGACTGCTCAGTCACTTCGCCAAAGAATCAATGCTCACAAATCAGACATCGGACATCTTCACAAAGAAAAACCTGTTAGTCCACATTTTAATCTACTTGGGCATTCCCTTGAAGACCTCACAACGTGCGTCTTACTTCAAAGAGACTTTAACACAGATTACAGAAACTTCAGAACTTTCATTCATGCTTACATTCGACACGTTACGAATGGACCTTAATAAAGATGCTAGTTACCTTACATATTACAAAGACAGCTTTCCCACCTATTGATAATCCTAGTAACTCCAGATTAGCCACTCATTGACTTACAATAAACTATTTCCTCCTTCCCTCTACCTTCTGTTCTAAAATCTGATTTGTTAGTTTATAATGTATTCACTTTCTTCATTGTATTCCTTTGTTATATATGGTCATGCCAATTCTCTTTCAGAATATGATCTGAAGAAGTGGGTCTGGTCCACGAAAGCTCACCACCTAATAAACTATCTTGTTAAAGTGCTACATATTTTTTCCTTTTGTTTTATGATAATCATGAGTGTGGAATAGGATCATGAAATAAAGTGTTTGGGAATTTTTGTTTGTTTGTTGAGCAGGTGCTAGCATGCCGATTTAAGCTTTTCTCACATGGAGATCAGGAACTGCACATTGATGCAGTTATGCCCTTCACTCAATATACCTGTCACGTACCATAGGCACAGCAGGTTTGAGTAAAAAACAACTTATGTCTGCCTGTTGACTCGTATGCCTGACTGAAAGGGGACCAGCCGAAAGAGATGTCCCCTTGCCCACTACTAACACTGAGGTTTGCCTTAGCCCTGTAAAAGAAATAAAACCCACTAGAATGTGGGTGCAAACCAACAGGACATTTAGCCAGCAGTTCCCAGCAAGGTAAGCGAAAGGTCGGCCAAAGAGCTAAGGACGTAGGTCCAGCAACCCCCCACCCTCACTACAGGTAAGTAACAAGGCAGGGATGTCCTGACTGACACAGTGAGTTCCCTGTGTCTGTCCTCAGTGAGGAGTGGGGGCATGCCTCTCTCAGCAGCCCCCGACCCTGCCCCTCGCAAGGGCAGCCCATAGCCCTGGCAAGGCAGCCCTTAAATAATCTGCTATTGCTGGGCAAAACCCAGGTCACGTGTCTGTCTAGTTTCCAGCCAGAAGGGCGGGAGAAAGCCCTCGGGGGAGGAAGGAGAAGAGCAGCCAAGACAGAGCCCAGGTTGCTGTCTGGACATTCCACGATGGTGCATGCGTCTTGTTAAGCACCAGAGTCTCCCCCTACATACTGCCACTTCAGGTGTCTAAATACCACAAACGGGTCCCACTGGGATTCACAATTCCTCTACCCCCTGACTAAGCTGCCAACAAAACCACTTGGTGCCTTTTTGCTTTTGTGCTTGTGCATGGCTAAAACCCATCTAGGCATACAGAAGTCTAAGACCCTCTGCGATGCACAAACCAGAGTAAGATTGACCTTCTGATCTAATGTGTATGTGCAGCGCTTGCCTACTGGATCAGGCCCTACATGAAAGTGCACACAAAACAGCAGGGGGTGGGGCTCAGAAGGCGGATGGCCTCCCTCATAAGTTTTACTCCAGTGGTTTGGGTACTCATCTGAGAGACACCCCCTTCCCCATTCAAGTCCCCCCTACAGCTAAAATGGAGCAGGTATTTGAAAAGGGATCTTCTACCTCTCAGGAGGCCACTCTAACCTATGGGATGTTCTGAGGTGGCATTTCCTCAGTATAACCCACTGAAGCTGTAGAGTCCTTGGGCCGAAGACAGAGAAAACTGTGACATGTAGTTAGAGCACTTAGCTACCTGGTGGGAGACCAAGGCTTCAGGCCCCATTATCCCACCCTCCTGCTTTAGTGACTATCAGTGGAACAGCTTCATCAGAAGAGACTGAGAGAGCCCCAAAAATGTCTAGCCCAGCGGTGGGGAATCGTTTTTGGTGGAGGGGCCACACCAAGATTTTGGAAAGTGGTCAAGGGCCTCACTTTTCTGTGAAGGAGGTGTGGGGTCTAGGATGAGGTTTGGGTTTGAAGGGCGTACAGGGTAGGGGACTGGGGTGCAGGAGAGGGTGTGAGGTCTGAGAGTTTGAGTGAAAGTTGGGATTGTGACCTGGGTCAGGGTTTTGGGGAGCAGGGTCTGGGTGCAGGAGAGGATTCCGGCCTGGGGGAGATAAGAGGGAGTACAGTGTCTGGGAGGGGGTTGTGACCTGGGGCACGGGGGTGCAGAGGGTTTGGGTGGTGACCGGAGCAGTGAATTGGGGTACGGGTGGGGCACAGGTGCCAGAGGTAGACTCTGGCTGGGAGGCACTTACCTAAGCATCTCCCAGCCAGCTGCCCTGCAGCACCCCCAAGGCAGGCTGGGCTCGTGGCCTGCTGCAGCCCCAGACCGCTTAAAACTGCAGGCTGCTCCCTCCTTGTGAGTCTCAGCTCCAGGAGGGGAGAACGGCTTGCGCTGCCTCCATTCCCCAGGCCTCTCTCACAGCTCCTGTTGGCCAACTGTTTCCAGCCAATAGGAGCTGAGGATTGGGCTGGGGGTAGGGAGATCACAGAAAGCCTCCCTCTTCCTCCAGAGCAGACACACACATGGAGCAGCTCTGAGCTTAAAACAGCAGCAGCTGTGTGCCTGAGGGTCCTGGCAGAGTGGTCTGTGGGCAGGTGGCTTGGCAGGCTTGCTCTGGCCAGCAACTTGTATCTTGCCCACCCCTGGTCTAGTCTGTAGCTCACTGGTTAGTATATGCTCCAGAGACATGGCAAATCCTTGTTCAACTCCTTTCCTCTCAGGTGGAAGGGAACTTGAACTGGGATTCTCCCACATCCAGGTGAGCACCCTAACCACTGGGTTAAAATTATTCCTCCCCTAGGCTTCTTGCAAAAACAGCATAGGTGCCTAATTCTAAGAGCAGGGTTAACAACTGGGAAACCCAAGCAAATGGAGCAGCCCAGTCTTAGGTGCCAAACTGCCCAAGCAGTACAGGGTTTAGGACAACTCTTACCTCGGCATCTCTCATTGGCTGGGCTAGGCAGGGTGCCACTTAACATATTGGCTTGTGTGAATCCCACTCTCAGCCAATACCTCATCCCCTTCATTGCATAGAGTGCCCTGGTGCCTAACTCAAACCTCATGCATCCAAGCTATTTTCTAGCTGCCTAAATCTTTTTGTGAATCTAACCCAGTGTTGCTACCATCTGATTAAGAATAAACACAACTAATAAACAAAATTTAGCACAAGTGAGATGTCTTTAAGCACTCTGTAGGTAGGTGGCACGTGGTGTGCTGAAGAAACGTCCCGTGTAATAGCAAATTACAACATGTTGATTAAGAAAATTAGAAGAGAATTCTCTCTCCTTTCTGCAAGATGATTATAGAAAGAATCTAATTCACTATGAAATTCTAGGAGCTATTTTCATAGAATGTTATCCATTTAATCCATATTGATATAACCCTTCAGAGATGTGCTGTCAGCAACAAGAGGAGCTGGGTTTGGAGGGTTCCTTGTGAATGCTTAAATACCACCTGCTACTTAGAAACCTGGGAACTAGCTATACTACCTGTTGCTCCCTGGATAGCAATACTTCCCCACTTGCATACACTGATTCCACAGGACTTCAACTTTATGAAAGGGAGATGACAATGAACTTGAGAGGGCCAGCAGTCATTAATTTAAACACACTCCTTGCCCTTCCCCAGGAGTAGGTTACAACCTACATCTTTTTCTTGCAGTTGAGAGTGGCTGGTGCATTCTAGCCACTTTCCTCTTCTCTTCCTCATAGTTTGTTGTACTGGGTTGGTGGAGTCCAAGGATTCTAGCAAGTCAGTGCTGTCCGCAGCTTTACCATCGAAGGCGATTTCAGCTCTGTTGTGTAGGGAAGCTCACATTGGAATCCTTCAAATAGGCGACAGTTCTTCTGTTCTAGGTAATTCAGTGTCACCCATTCCTTCAAAGCCACCTCTGCGCCATCCAGTGGCTTGTAAGGCACAAAATTTGTATCTGCATCTGTAAAAATGAGCTGTAGATAGCCACATCTGTGGATATAAAGTGGAGAGCTGCAAATTTGCAGAGTTGTATACTCATCACAGGCCACTTCATAGTTTTGGGGTAAAACCTGCTTTGTAGTGCTGGTCTCCCTTCTCAGGGGCAGACTCTTGGTTGCATAGGGAGATTGGGGGGGAACCCAGGCTCAGCCACTGCTCTGGGTTCCAGTCCAGGGACCCTAAGGCAGCGGCAACAGGCAAAGTTATTGCTACTCCCAATCTGGCAGCTTTTCCTTGGGCTGCTTCCCCAAATGATCCCTCCCAGCACCTTTTCTCTGGTTCCTGCGCCTCAGTCCTCAGCTCTTACACACACCACTCTTCCTCCTTCCAGCCCTTCACTCTTTTCCTTCCTGCTTCCTTACCTGGGCGGAACCTTTTAAAGCAGCTCCATAGGGCTTAATTGGCTGCAGGGGTCTAATTTGCCTGTAGCTTCCAGCAGGCTCTAATTGACCTCAGGTGCCTACATGATAATGCTGCACTAGGCTTGGCTCTGTTAACTCCAGAAAGAGAACGTCGGTCACCCAAGCCACAGCATGCCTTTCCTCCATTAGTGTGTGGCAGCCAGCTGGTCTGGGTCTGTCACAACCCTTATCCACAAAAACAGGCCACGAGCATCCACATCTGTGGAAGCAGATACTGGCGGATATAAAGCACAGATCTGCGGATCTGCAGGGCTCTCCCTGTTCTTATCACCACATTAGCCCCGTTATATTAACTTCAGATAGAATAAATAGGCCAAAGGTGTTTACATAACCTGTTATGGTCCAACACTAATGTGTACAGCCGCTCCCCGAGTTGCGAACAGTCGAGTTACGACCGTTCGCACTTACGACCAAAGCTCCCATGGAGCGGTCGTAAAGGCGGTACCCGAGTTACGAACGCGACCTGTGCTTACGAACAGCGCGGTTGCGTGTAACTCAATGGGGTCCGAGTTACGAACAGTTCGAGTTACGGACCAAGTGTTGGTCCGTAACTTGTTTGTAACTCGGAGAGCGGCTGTATTAAGAAGTTTTGGGGTTTGGTAAACCAAAACCTCAGCCTGCTAAGTACCAGGCAAATATACTATTAAACTTTTTAAAAAAATTAATAAAAATAAAAATATAAGATATTACAGCACTAAAGATTACATGTCCCCCCCCTCTTGGTTTCTTTTCTTTAGCTAGAGAGCTTTTAGAAGAAAAAAAACCCACCTTTGTTAACAGCCTCTTCCATGTAATCAAACACGGCAATACGTATCTTTTGCATAAAAGATAAGAAGTTATTGGAGATAGGCTGGAGATGTTGTTACTTTTGTTGGTAAAGGCTGACCCCATTTCATTTTAGGTGGTGTTTGGGATTTAGATGGAGCCAGAAGAGGTACTCTGGCCTGGTCAGGATGACAAAGGCTTAGGGTCCCAGGAACTGGTGGTGGAGGTAGCCATGAAGATGAAGCTCACGTCAGTAGCCAATTTTTCTCCCCAAAGTATCTTTTTTCAAGGACTCACAAAGAAAGTGGTGAGTGGACCCATCCCCTTGCTATTTTGTTCTTCCGTTAGCCCTAGTTTCTGACACACCAATTTTGATATACTGATTTCTGATTCCACATACTTTTCTTGTTTACCAGACATAATCTTAAACACAGACCTTGAGTTATATAACGTGGGCTTTTTATGAGGACTAATTCAGTCTGTCTCCCTTCATACTTTTTCCCATTAACCTTTGTTAGCAGATGTTATGACATCTAATGAACTTTCACTTTTTAAACAGTTGAACTCACAATTAGGACACATTTATGGACCTAATTATCACACCAGCACTCTGAACCAGATGTGTTGGTGGGTAGATCAGAGTGAGCACTGATGCCACCCTCATCAGTCCTCTCCATACTCCACCTGATACCTCACTCCAGGCATGTTTGATGTAGCTCCTGTGTCCCTTCATTTCCCAATAGGGACAACTGTATTTTATCTCCTCCTCCCCCAAAAAAACTTGCATAAGAACATAACTGTACTAGAACAGGCCCCATACTTTCACAATGCACATAAAGCCTCACTCACTCATAGTCTCTTGCTTGTCAACAGATGCTGGCAGAGCTCACTCTCAAATGGAGTTCTCAGGCATTCTTCTTCCTGTTCACTTCCAGGTGTCAACAGTGAACTCCCTGCTCCAGGCCACTTGGCACCAGCACATTTTCAGTAGAATTGCTAGACATGGAAGTATAGCCACTTGGAGCCTGATGAGTTTTTCAAATGGTTAATTACTTTTGCTCTTAATATTCTTTGGCTTCTTTCTAGTCTGGATTTATCTAGCCTCAACTTTCAGCCACTGGATCTTGTTAGCCATTTGTTTACTAGATTGTTCAAGAAATGAGCTCTAGGATGTGTTTGAGACCCCCTTTGACCTTCAGGAATAAGAAATAACGTGAGTAGAAACAGCTCCCCATAAGCTCTGAGATATCTCCTTGATAGACCCTACCTGGAGGAGGGCTTGCATCTCTTGGGCCAATAAAACATGCTTGTGAGAAGAGGGTTGGGGAAAGAGGATGGGAGGGAGGGAAGGATGGAAATAAACTGGAATGTGTAACCTTCCACCATCATTCTCAGCACCCAGCGGCAGAGATGAGTGGTCAGGTAGGATGCAGGAGCCACGTGATCCACCCAGCCTGGGGAAGGGCTGGGACACCCCCCCTTCAACCCAGGCCCCACCTCTCCCTGCCCTGCTCTATTACTCTTTTCCCCCTTGCTTCTTCCCCCAAACAAGGCGGCCCAGGGGATTAGTGGGGCTGGCAGGCTGATGCCGGCAGCAGGAGTCCATCCCCTCCCGGTACTCACTGACAGAGGCGGGAGAAGCAGAACAAGGAAGCCCCAAGCTTGCCTTTCTCCCACCGTCTGTGTCACTCTGTTTCTTGCCGGGAAACGGTCCCACCTCTCTCCTAGAGTGTTGCACTGGAAGAGCAAAGCAAGATGAGGTTGCCTTGCTCTGCTTCCCCTGCTGCTGCTGGTATGTGTGGGGGCTGGACCCCTGTTGCAGGTGCCAGCATTCCCCACCCCTGCTTGTCCATTGTTGGCTGTTGGCCAGCTCCTACTGTGGATGGCATGTGGGGCACATGACCCCTCATGCCCCCACATGTGTCATCTCTGCCTAGCAGTCTGAGGTGAGGAGGGACCACGTGGGCTGAAGTGGGACAGATGGTTTAAAAACAAACGGGTGGATAGTTCTCTGAAAAAATGTTGCACTTAACATTAAAAAAGATCATAGAGCAGTTTTAAAACTAGGGGCTGGGGGAAAGCTGACAGGTGCAGAGGAGCACATGGATCGGACAGAGACATCTTTTAGGGGAGGGTCTATTAATAGAGATGCTCTGTGTTCTAGTCAGGAGGAGAGAATGGAAGTATGGGTTAGATCAAATGAGACACAATCAAATAAAAGAGTCTAACACATCAGGAAATGGCAGACAGATAAATAGTGACAAATTATTAAAGTGCTTATTCACAAATGCTAGAAGTCTAAATAGTAAAATGGTTGAACTGGAGTTCCTGGTTTTAAAGGAGGATCATATATATAGTAGCCCAGTGTCTGTGAGTCTGTAATGCTGACGTACACAGCCACGCCCCCTGGCCGTGTATGTCAGCGCCCCGCCCCCTTCCCCTCCCTCCGTGGCGGCTCGGCCGAGCGCTGCGCCGCTCACCTGAGCCCCAGTGGGAAGGGAAGGGGGGCCGGGCGCTGATGTACACAGCCAGAGGGCGGGGCCGTGTACGTCACCGCCCCCCCTTCCCCCTCGCGCCGTGGTGCTGAGTGCTGCGCCCCTCAGCCGGGCCGCCGCGGGAGAGGGGAAGGAGGGGGCGGTGACATAGACAGCTCCGCCCCCTGGCCGTGTACGTCACCGCCCCGCCCCTCCTCCCTCGCGGCGGCCCGGCTGAGCGTGCAACACTTAGCCGAGCCGCCACGGAGGGAGGGGAAGGGGGCAGGGCGGTGACGTACATGGCCAGGGGGCGGGGCCGTGTACGTCACCGCCCCCCTTTCCCTCCTGCTGTGGCACTCAGCTAAATGCTGCTCACCTCAGCTGGGCCGCCGGGGGAGCCAGCAGTGCAAGGGGCCGTTTGGGCTCCCTCACGGTGGGAGGGGAAGGGGGGCGGTGATGTACATGGCCCCGCCCCCTGTCTGTGTATGTCACCGCCCCGTCCCCCTCCCTCGCGGCAGCCCGGCTGAGCAGGCAGCACTCAGCCGAGCTCCACGGCGGAAGGGGAAGGGGAAGGGGGGCGGGGAGAGACGGAGGGGAGAGGCAGGAGGAGGAGGAGGAGGAGAGCTGAGAGAGAGAGGGGGAGGCAGTAGGAGGAGAGAGAGAGAGGGAGTGAGAGACCGGAGGCTCAGGAGAGAAGACCAAGGTGGAGGAGAGACCTGAAAATCCCGTCTTATGACGGGCTAATTGGCTAGTATTGATATAATCGGCATCATGGAAACTTGGCAGAGTGAGGACAATCAATGGGACACAGTCATACCAGGGTACAAAATCTATCGGAAGGACAGAACAGGTCGTGCTGGTGGGAAAGTGGCAGTATACGTGAAATAAAATGTAGAATCAAATGAAGTAAAAATTTTACATGAGCCAAAATGTTCCAGAGAATCTCTATGGATAGTAATTCCATGCTCCAATAATAAGAATATAGCAGTAGGGATATATTATCGACCACCTGATCAGGACAGTAATAGTGACTATGAAATCCTAAGAGAGATTAGAGTGGCTAGCAAATTAAAAAACTCAAAAATAGTGGGGGATTTCATCTATCCCCATATTTACTAGCTACATATCACCTAGGGTGGGATGCAGAGATAAAATTTCTTGATACCTTACATGACTGCTTCTTGGAGCAGCTGGTTCTGGAACCTACAAGGGGAAAGGCTATTCTTGATTTAGTCCTAAGTGGAGTGCAGGATCTGGTTCAAGAGGTAAATATAACTGGACTACTTGGAAATAGTGACTATGATGTAATAAAATTTAACATCCCTGTCGTGGGAAAACCACCTCAGCAGCCTAACACTGTGGCATTTCATTTCAGAAAGGGGAACTACACAAAAACGAGGAAGTTAGTGAAACAGAAATGAAAAGGTACAGTGACAAAAGTAAAATCTCTGCAAGCTGCATGGAAACTTTTCAAAGACACCATAATAGAGGCCCAACTTAAATGTATACCCCAAATTAAAAAACACAGTAAGAGAACCAAAACAGTGCCACTGTGGGTTAACCACCAGGTAAAAGAAGCAGTGACAGATAAAAAGATATCTTTTAAAAAGTGGAAGTCAACTCCCAGTGAGGAAAATAGAAAGGAGCATAAACTCTGTCAAATTAAGTGTAAAAATACATTACAAAAAGTCAAAAAGCAGTTTGAAGAACAGCTAGCCAAAAACTTAAAGTAATAGTCAAATGTTTTTTTAAGTACATTAGAAGCAGAAAGCTGGCTAAACAACCAGTGGGGCCCTTGGATGATCAAGATGCTAAAGGAGCCCTCAAAGATGATTAAGTCATAGCGGAGAAGCTAAATGAACTCTTTTCTTCAGTCTTCACAGCTGAGGATATTGGAGATATTCCCAAATCTGAGCCATTCTTTTTAGATGACAAATCTGAGGAACTGTCCCAGATTGAGGTGTCATTAGAAGAGGTTTTGGAACAAATTGATGAACTTAACAGTAACGAGTCACCCGGACCGGATGGCATTCATCCAAGAGTTCTGAAAGAACTCAAATGGGAAATTGAAGAACTATTAACTGTGGTTTGTGACCTATCCTTTAAATCGGCTTCCGTACCTAATGACTGGAAGATAGCTAACGTGACACCAATATTTAAAAAGGGCTCTCGAGGTGATCCTGGCAATTACAGACTGGTAAGTCTAACATCAGTACTGGGCAAATTAGTGGAAACTATAGTAAAGAATATAAAAAATGTGTCAAGACACATGGATGAATATAATTTGTTGGGGGCAAGTCAACATGGTTTCTGTAAAGGGAAATCATGCCTTACAAATCTGCTAGAGTTCTTTGAGGGGATTAACAAATATGTGGACAAGGGGGATCCAGTGGATATAGTATACTTAGATT
This sequence comes from Rafetus swinhoei, assembly GCA_019425775.1. NCBI lineage: Eukaryota > Metazoa > Chordata > Testudines > Trionychidae > Rafetus > Rafetus swinhoei. The sequence continues at coordinate 239,694 of CM033432.1, forward strand.
TCCAGAAAGCCTTTGACAAGGTCCTTCACCAAAGGCTCTTAAGTAAAGTAAGTTGTCATAGACTAATAACTGGTTAAAAGATAGGAAACAAAGGTTAGGAATAAATGGTAAGTTTTCCGAGTGGAGACAGGTAACCAGTGGGTCCCCCAATGGTCTGTCCTGGGACCCATCCTATTCAACTTATTAATAAATGATCTAGAGAAAGGGGTAGACAGTGAGGTGGTAAAATTTGCAGACTATACTAAACTGCTCAAGATAGTTAAGACCAAAGCAGACTGTGAAGAACTTCAAAAAGATCTCACCAAACTAAGTGATTGGGCAACAAAATGGCAAATGAAAGTTAATGTTGATAAATGTAAAGTAATGCACACTGGAAAACATAATCCCAACTGTATATACAATATGATGGGGACTAATTTGGCTACAACTACTCGAGAGAGAGATCCTGGAGTCATTGTTGATAGTTCTCTGAAAAAATCCACTCAGTATGTAGCGGCAGTCAAAAAAGCAAATAGAATGTTAGGAGTCATTAAAAAAAGGATAGAGAATAAGACAAAAAAAACCTTATTGCTGCTATATAAAAACATGGTACGCCCACATCTTGAATACTGCATACAGATGTGTTGCATTAACAGGTGTGTTGTGAGCAAGACACGAGAAGTCATTCTTCCGCTCTGCGCTGCTTAGGCCTCAGTTGGAGTATTGTGTCCAGTTCTGGGCACCGCATTTCAAGAAAGATGTGGAGAAATTGGAGGGTCCCAGAGAAGAGCAACAAGAAGGATTAAAGGTCTAGAGAACATGACCTATGAAGGAAGGCTGAAAGAACTGGGTTTGTTTAGTTTAGAAAAGAGAAGATTGAGGGGGGGATATGATAGCAGTTTTCAGGTATCTAAAAGGGTGTCATAAGGAGGAGGGAGAAAACTTGTTCATCTTGGCCTCTGAGGATAGAACAAGAGGCAATGGGCTTAAACTGCAGCAAGGGAGGTTTAGGTTGGACATTAGGAAAAAGTTCCTAACTGTCAGGGTAGTCAAACACTGGAATAAATTGCCCAGGGAGGTTGTGGAATCTCCATCTCTGGAGATATTTAAGAGTAGGTTAGATAAATGTCTATCAGGGATGGTCTAGACAATATTTGGTCCTGCCATGAGGGCAGGGGACTGGACTAGATGACCTCTCGAGGTCCCTTCCAGTCCTAGTATTCTATGTGGTCGTCTCATCTCAAAAAAGATCTCTTGGCATTGGAAAAAGTTCAGAAAAGGGCAACAAAAATGACTGGTATGGAAAAAGTGAATAAAGAGAAGTTATTTACTTATTCCCACAATAATAATAATAATAATAATAATAATAATTTACTTATTCCCTAGGGGGTCACCAAATGAAATTAATAGGCACCAGGTTTAAAACAAACAAAAGGAAGTTTTTCTTCTCTCAGCGCACAGTCAACCCGTGGTATTCCTTGACAGAGGATGTGGTGAAGGCTAGAAGTTTAACAGGGTTCAAAAAAGAGCTAGATAGATTCATGGAGATTAGATCCATCAATGGCTATTAGCCAGGATGGGTAGGAATGGTGTCCCTAGCCTCTGTTTCTCTGGAAGTGGGAGACAGGGGAGGGACCACGTGAGGATTACCTGTTGTGATCCCTCCCTCTGGGGCAACTGGTATTGGCTACTGTTGACAGACAGGATACGGGGCTAGATGGACCTTTAGTCTGACCCAGTATGGCCATTCTTATGTTCAGTAAGTTGTATAATATCCTCAGACACCACATCAAAAGTTCTGCTTGGAGCCTCCTGCGTAACTGGCTGAAGTGGGTGTGGATGGATGTCTGCATTTATTACCCCAATTTCACTTAATCAACTCCTTCCACTGCAATAGAGTAGGGAATAGGATTGGTTGTCGAGGCCTGAAGTGTTTCCTTGAAGGCGCATGAGCATATAGACTTAGTGACTTGAGAATCCGAGGGGTAGCGTGTTAGTCTGGATCTGCAAAAGCGACAAGGAATCCTGTGGCACCTTATAGACTAACAGATATATTGGAGCATAAGCTTTCGTGGGCAAAGACCCAATTCGTCAGATGCATCTGACGAAATGGGTCTTTGCCCAAGAAAGCTTATGCTCCAATATATCTGTTAGTCTATAAGGTGCCACAGGACTCCTTGTCGCTAGTGACTTTGAGAGTGGCTCTGGAATCCTTTAGGCCATAAAGCTTTGCATCTGTTTGCTCAGAGTGAAGTATCTTCAAACAGAATCTTGGATGGATTGTTGGACCTCTGTTGGTAGACCTGAAGACTGGAGCCATAAACACATGCGTTAGGGATGTTAAAATGCATGTAATTAAATAACTGTGTAAGCATCGCAAATTTTAAGCTGGTCCCCGCGCATATTGTGAGCCTGTATGTAACCGTGAACGTTAACCTATGAGTCCAGGCTCATCAGTTAACCGTGTACACATTTGCATTTTCACATCCCTAATCTGCACATGAACACTGTGGACAAAACTCTAACAGTGTGAGAAGTGCCAGCTAGCTATATACAAGTACTCTATAAACAGTCCAAACCGATAAATTAAAGCACTGGGCTAGGGAACTGAGGGAAAAGAACTAAGTTAAGACCACAGAGTAAATCTTTGTCTGCCACTGGCACTTCCATTGCTAGAACTCCTGTTGCTTCAGGGTGTGAAAAAAGCACCCCCAAATGACAAAAGGTTTAGAAGAGAAAAGTGCCATTATGGACAGTGCTTCCTAAGCAGGAGTCACACTCCTGGCTACAAAGATATCGATCCCAGTGACAAAGATAAACACAACATACCTTACAAGGTGCGACTGCCTACTGGATCAGGCCATCTATGAAAGTGCACACAAAACATATCCTAAGAGTTCGCAGTTGGTAAGAAGGAACTGAGATGGTGCCAGGCCCCTTATAAGCACATGTTAACAAAGGGTGCTCAAGCTGGCCCAATGGCTACTACTGAGGGAAAATTTCTCCAGCAACTGTGTACACGGTGCTCACGCATCTAACATGGAATGGATATGAGCAAGCACTCAAAGACATGTGAACAAGTGAGAAGGAAAGGGATTTTATCCTGCCTGTTTAAAACACTTAAAACCTGACAAACAAATGGGAGAAAAGCTTCATGAAATTAAATCAGGTACCCCTATCCTTTCAAAATGCCTCAGCAAAAACAAGAGAACACATGCCACTCCTGATGAGCAAAGAAAAAAGCAGATTAAAAAAAAAAACACACACAAAGGAAAAGTCAGTGAGAGACAAAAGCTATTTTCTTTTCTAAGAAAAACATATAATTTAAAAGCCCCACTAAGTGACACCTTTAAAAGTGACTAGTGGTGGGTTGTTTTTTTTTTGGAGGCGGTTCTCAATAATTAAGATATGTAAACCAAGATACTTAAAATTACTGAGCATCTAAAAGTTTCAACCTGTACCCATAATTGCTTGTCATTTCTTTAAACGTAGGCAGTAGTGTTTTCAGAGCTTTAAACAGAAGGCTTTTTACTTTTGGTTCTTGTTGGAATCTGATGACATTCTCAGAATATTTTATAATTCCAGCAAAAGGCAGAGAAACCCATAAAAACACACCAAAATCATTTTCTTTACTAATCCAGTACATAGCCAAGATGGATTTTTTCCACAATAGGCTGTACATGGACGGATTCCCAAATCTACCAGTATTCTGCAGTCCTTTGTTATCTCACACATGCTTATTACTTGTTATTTCTTGCCCCAAGATTTAACCTGCATTTAACTACACTGAACTTCATGGGTCAAGATACTAGTTTTTTCAATATCCCTTCGTCATATCATTGCTCATTATTTACTGATCCTGCCAATTTATCATTTGCAAACTTAATTTTCTTAATTCTACATAACTTGTATTTTAGATTTAATTAAAGACTCACAAAATATGTTGTACAATAAACTTTATTAGCTGTTCTCCTCTTTCTGACAAATGGAATGGATAATATTTAGAGTTCTTTTTAAAACACAGGTAATGTGGCTGGGAAATGGCAAAGAGGCTGCCAGAAGCACATTTTTTTTTAATGAACAACTGATTCCAAATGAACCACGAGCAGGCACCAAGCAATGTTATTAATAACCGGAAAATGTTTTATTATTGATGCTAGTTCTGTATTGCAGACATGTATTTGTAATTGCTCACCTCAGAGGCCCGTGTCTCCAGTACCAAGATGCCATGGAAGAAATGACACAGGTGCAGTCTAAGATGTACATAAAAACTGACCATCGACTCTGAAATCTCCCATTCATTAAACTATGCACATCACATGGAAGTAAAAAAGACAACCATCTGAAACTGTTTGTAGAAAAGAGGAGAACTTGCCCATATTTCTTCTCAGAGCTAATATCTCCCAGATGTTTTATCCAGCCACCACACCCCATTTCATTTCATACGATTAAAGAAAATAAATTCCATTTTTTATTTATTCTCAAAAAACCAAAAAGAAAAGTTAGGAGTAGGTGGGAAAAGAAAAAATATTTTATATGTATGTGCAACTATGTAAAGAAAATAATTCCCATAGTTACAGAGTTTAAAGTTTTATAACAAAATAGACAGTTATTATGGATAAAATATTAAAATTTGACACCCTAAAGAACACACACACATTTAAACTACAAATCTGACGTATCACCTTAATGATCATCCCTCACTGCAAATGTTTTGTTTTACTGCCAATGAAAATTTGCATATTCCTTTGTAAAATACAAGCTTCCCTAGCACCGTAACTTTTTCTACTCAGAAAAGAGTGATGGCCATTATCTATAAACAACTTTTGTAAGACACTGTAAATAGTGCTGCATGAGTAAGTTTAAAAACATTAAATATCTTTATTCCTAGTAATTGTATATGCAAAAATGAATAAAAATAGACTATAAGAATATCATTATGAAATCTTGAAAATGAATATCCCTTGTGAATTAATGGAAGTTAATTAATACAATAATTTGGAAAATAAAAAGTTACATTAACTGCCTGTAAAGAAAAATATTTGCTGTGACTACAGAAAGTCAACCCGCAAACTAAAACATAAAATTAAATGCCTTGACCAACCCATGCTATTAAAATTAAGCATGCAAAATTGCTCACAATTTACATAATTGGGTAAGATGATTTTTCTGTCATATGTTATGAAATTTTAAAAGAATGTATATAAAGCTTTTCCGAAAATCTCTGAAAGTTACATTCCCTTAAACATTAAGGAATTTTACCATATAATTCCTCACCTCTACCCTTAATAGCTGGTCAGGCCATTCGATCTTCATGTTGGAAAAATGCCAAATGAACACTACTGTGTGTGTGTGTGTGTGTGTGTGTGTCTATATATATATATCTATATATATATATATAGGAACTGCAAAATGAGATGTTTAGTGTGTTTTCCCACACTGGAAAGAGCCAGAAGCAGGCTATAATGAAAGGGGTTACAAGCTGTCAAATGAGTAGATGATGTCAGCTAGAAAAATGAAAACCAAAAATCTCTCGATTTTTCATAATTTTTCCTTTGCTGGTATCCAGATATAAGGCCCAGACTGTTCTTCTATGATCTGTTTCACCTGGTTGTATATCTCTTCCAGTGTGTCTCCTTGGACAATAGCTGCAAAACAGAATATTAGTCAGAAGTGTTTTATTAGTAACTTTCACCTTCATGCAAAAATTCTCAGCTCCCTTCACAGGGCGAGGATTTAACCAGACTGGACAGGGAATGGACAACAGGATAAAACAGTTACTTACCTCTGTAACTGTTGTTTTTCAAGATGTGTTGCTCATGTCCATTCCATGTAGGTGTGTGTGTGTGGTGTGTGCACGCGTTGTCAGACTTTTTTCCCTTATCAGCACCCGTTGGGCCAGCAGGGGAGCCGCCTGGAGTAGAGCCACTATATTGGCCAGTATATACCCCTGCTGCTCCTCTAGCCCCTTGGTTCCTTCTTGAAGAAAGGGAGGCGGGCAGGATTTGGAATGGACATGAGCAACACATCTCGAAGAACAACAGTTACAGAGGTAAGTAACTGTTTTTCTTCTTCGAGTGATTGCTCATGTCCATTCCATGCAGGTGACTCTAAAGCAGAAACCCTAGGAGGCAGGGTTGGAGTTCTAACCTTCAACTGAGCGGAGGACAGCCCTACCCAGGACTGCGTCTTCCCTAGCCTGGTGAGCCAGCGCATAATGATTGGTAAAAGTGTGGACCAAAGACCATGTGGTGGCCCTGCAGATGTCCAGGATTGGGACTTGAGCCATGAAGGCCAAGGAGGAGGCCTGGACCCTAGGGGAGTAGGCCATGATGGGAGGAGCTGGTACTCTAGCCAGCCCATAGCACTCTGCTTCCATTTAGCCAGATAGGTGGCCCTGGTGGAAGGTTTCCTACTATACAGCAAGACTTCCTGTAATCCACAAGGAGATCCTCTGCGCAGACTGGCTGCCCCTTCAGCTGTTCTGCAGTTGCTACAAATTGCTGTGGAGACCTACGGAAGGGCTTTGTTCTTTCTAAATAAAAGGCTAAGGCTCTCCTAATATCTAATGTGTGTAGTGCCTGTTCTTTGCCTGAAGCATGGGGCTTTGGGTAAAAAAATGGGAGAAAAATGTTCTGAGACACATGAAAGTGAGACATCATCTTCGAAAGGCGGGGTGGGGGCGTAACCGGACATTGTCCTTGAAGAATACCGAATATGGGGGGTCTGATGTGAGAGCCCTCAGTTCGAACATGCACCTGGCCTATGTGATAGCCACCAGAAAGGACACCTTCCAGGAGAGGTGCAGTAGCGAACACGTCGCCAGGGGCTCGAAAGGGAGACCCATGAGCCTGGCCAGCACTAAGTTTAGATCCTACAGGGGGACAGGCTGACACATATGCAGGTAAAGTCTGTCCAAACCCTGTAAAAGTCTCTGGACCATGGGACGCGTGAAGAGCATCGTGTCCCTAGAGCCCGGGTGAAAGGCGGAAATAGCCGCCAGGTGAACCCTGATTGATGAGGACGACAGCCCCTGGGCCCTGAGGTTGAGGAGGTAGTCCAGAACCAGCGGGACCAAGGTGTCCATCGGGGAGGTACCCTTCTGAGCAGCCCAAATGGAGAAGCACTTCCATTTAGCCAGATAGGTGGCCCTAGTGGAAGGTTTCCTACTATGCAGCAGGACTTCCTGCACCCACTCCAAGCACTGGAGCTCTGCTGCTGTCAGCCATGGAGCTTCCAGGCCATTAGGTGGAAGGACTGTAGGTTCGGGTGGCAAAGCCTGCCAAAGTCCTGACTTAGGAAATCTGAGTGCGGGGGGAGGGAGGGGGAAGAAGCAATCGGCTTCTCGCATTACATGTTTAGCAGGGATGTGAACCAATGCTGTCTGGGACAAGCTGGCACTATGAGAATGAGGGCAGCCCTGAATTCCCTCACTTTCAGAAGCACCTTGTGCACCGGAGGAAACGGGGGGGAATGCGTAAAGCAAACCCTTGGGTCAGGGGATAAGGAGCGTGTCTCCCAGAGACCCGACACATCCCCATGAGCAGAACCTGGAGCACTTCCTGTTCTGCCATGTTGCAAAAAGGTCTAGGAAGGGAAACCCTGAGGGACCATTTGTGGCAGGCTCAGCTGGTCCGCCAGAGTGTCTGGGATTCAAGGGGGATAGGATGCAACTGAGTTAACATCCACCCCAGTGCAGAGTTCCAAGAGCTGGAGGGCTTCCTGGCACAGGGGAGGGGAACACGCCTCACCCTGCCTGTTGTGTTGTCAGACAGGATGAGGATTGTCCTGCCCCTGAGGCAGGGAAGGAAGACCTGGCATGTGAGGCCAACAGCCCACAGCTCCCTGATGTTAATGTGCAGGGAAAGTTCCTCCCATGACCACATACCTGGCATCCTTACATCCTCGACATGGACTCCCCAACCAGTGTCAGAGGAGTCCATTACCAGTCGCAGGGTTGGGAGGGGCCTGGAGAATGGGACTCCGGCACAGACTACCTCCTTCCGGGTCCACCAGTCCAGGGATTGGAGAATGCCCGGAGGGACTGTCACCATCCTGTCCCAAGTGTGGAGGGAGGGGCTGTGAACTCGCGCCAACCATAGCTGCAGGGGATGCATGCGGAGCCTGGCGTGCTGAATCACATATGTACAGGTGGCCATGAGCTCCAAGAGGCGCATGCAGTTTCTGGCTGTGGTCATAGGGAATGCCCGTAAGACCAGAAATGCTTCCCTGATAGCCAAGAAACGAGATCTGGGTAGGAAGGCCATGGCTGTCATGGAGTCCAGACGAGCTCCCACAAACTCTATGTCCTGAGTGAGGACCAGATTTGACGTGGCCACATTCAAAAGAAGGCCCAGCTCTGAGAAAAGGGCCTGCACCAAAGCAATGTGCACTAGCACCTGGTCTGAGGACAAGTCACGTGCAAGCCAGTCATCAAGGTAGGGGAATACTTGGACCTCTTGCTTCCTTAGAAAGGCTGCCACTATGGCCATTTCGTGGAAACTCAGGGAGCTGTAGAAAGCCCAAAGGCGAGGGCTGTAAATTGGCAACGGTCTGGGCCAACCATAAAATGCAGAAATCTTCTGTGATGGGATGTGGTCAAAATGTGGAAGTAAGCGTCCTTCAGATTGAGGGCAGCGTACCAGTCTCCAAGGCTGAGGGAGGGAATGATTGATGCCAGTGTCACCATCTTGAACTTGGCTTTGGCGATGAAGGCTTTTAAGCCCTTGAGGTCTATGATGGGCCAGAATGCCCCCGCCCTTCCCTTTGGGCACAAGGAAGTACCATGAGTAGAACCTCTTGCCCCGAATTACTGAGGGACCACTTCGGCGATTCCCAGTCTTATGAGCTGTTGCACCTCCTCCCTGAGGAGATGCTCGTGAGAGGGATGTGGTAAGGGGGAGGTGAGAGGAAGGGGATGGCATATCCCTATCCCAACTGTCTCTAGGACCCAACTGTCAGAGGTGATGGATTCCCATGCCCAGTAAAAAGGGAATAGACCATCTAAAAACTAGGGAGGTGAGGCTAGTATGCTGTACCCTGGCACACCCTCAAAACCCTTGACATGTGCCCTGGGACGTGTTTGAGGGGCTCGCACCTTCGTCTGATGAGAGGCGGGAGCGATGCCTATTATTTCTCTTGTTACCATTTCTGCCCTTATGGTGGGAGAAATCCTGATGGGCGCCCTGTTGGGGAGGCCTAGGGGCATTTTTGCCCGAGAGAGAGTGCCTCTGAGGGGCAGGCGTGTGGATCCCTAGGGTTTTTAGGGTGGCTCAGGTGTCCTTAAGGCCATGCAGATGATGGTCAGAACAGGGAGATGCCTTCGAAAGGGAGGTCTTGGCTAGTGGTCTGGAGCTCTGGAGGCACTCCAGACACCCACAGCCAAGAGTTACGGTGCATTACTAGGCTCATGGCCATGGTGCAAGCTGCCGCGGTATCCAGGGCCACCTGGAGGACTGCTAGGGATATTACTCTGCCCTCTTCTAAGAGGGACTTGAATTTGGGGCAGGAGTCTTGTGCGAGCAGCTCGATGAATTTGTCCATTGCAGCCGAGGTGTTGTAAGCATAGCGACTCAGCATTACCTGCTGATTTGCTATGTGGAGCTGAAGGCCCCTGGAGGCATATGCCTTCCTGCCCAACAGATCAGCCTTCTTGGCATCCCTGTTCTTGGGTGTTGCGCCCGGCTGTCCCTGCCTCTCCCCTTGGTTAGCTGCCTGAACCACTAGGGATCCCCGAGGGGGATGAGATAAGAGATGCTCATTCCCTTCTTGCAGGACGAAATAATGGCACTCAGCCTTTTTATTGGTAGGCAGAATGGAGGCCAGGGTCTGCCACGGTGTCTTTGTGATCTTTGCCATGGTTTTGTTCACTGGAAGGTCCACCCTGGCAGGCACATTGGCTTGTAGGATATCGACAGTTGGAGCCGAGTCGTCTGACACCTTTTCAGCCTGTACCCCCAGATTCTGCATTAGGTGATGGAGAAGGTCCTGGTGCAACCTTGAGTCCATGGAGGCCATAGATGGCAGCACGCATTCACGAGCCTCGTCAGGGTATGAAGAAGACGACCCCTTGAGGCCTGTCACCTCCATCGTGGGCCTGCGAGGGGGCCTGGGAGGCCACAGAGGATGCCAGCATGTGGGGCTGTGACGAGGATGGTCCCCTTTGACCAAGAGTCTGGGCGAAGGCTGCCCTGGGGCAGGAACTGGCCCAATGTAGGGGAGCAGGTCAGTGGGGTTGCCGATGGAGGGGCCTGGGCCCAGAGACTTCGGACTCCTGGCTCTGGTGATATGCCCAAGGGGTCCTGACTAGAAGCCTTCCACTGAGGTAGCCAGGACTGCTGTGCCAGCTGCACCGGGATCGGTTGTGAGGTTCAGAACTGTTGCTGGTGCCCAGAGTGCCCCAGCATGCTATGGTGCTGGCATTAGGACCTGTGCCTTGACTTTGACCTAGAGCCCTGTGATAATGCGGTGGACTACACCTCCAAATTGGTTGAATATTTGGAGGTTGACCAGGGCGGTACCGTAGTTGTTGCAGTTGGTGACCTATGCCCAGGGGCGTGTCGAACCATAGACTCCAGCTTTCCTTGGTGCCAGGGAGGAGGCAGCATCATCAAAGGCAACAGTGCTGGCCTGCTTGCCACTGAGGATGGGGACGCAGACACCGCCAGTGCCACACGTGTGTTCTGGCTCAGTGCCAGGGTTGGTACCAGTGGTACTGCTGCAGCAGGTGCCGGAGTCGAGGTCAATAGCATTGGGGTGGAGTGATGGTGGACCCTCACATCAGGTGCCAGAGCTGGTGGTGCCGTGGATGTGGCCCGGTGCTCCTGAGCTTGATGCTCTTTTGGCGGGCCCTGTGAGTTTGGGGATGAGGTAAGCTCAATGAGGTCCCTCACAGCCTCAAAACTGTCCGGGGTCAAGGGCTCCGGAAGGTGCTCTACTGGGCTAGAGAAGTGCCAACCTGACCTCGATGGTTCAGGTGCCAATCATGCTGGTGAAACGTGCCCCCCCAACCCCTCGAGGGCACACTAACAGCACGTACCTCAACGGAGACCTGCCCTGGCTAGGTCTCCACATCTTCTATGGCACCAGAGCCGACTGGTGCCAAGGCCTACATGGCTCTGGAGAGGCACGCGAACGGCTTGGTGCCTCCTGCACTGAAGCCGGTGCACTACGAGTTGTTGGTACTGGGTCCGGTGCTGGGTGGAAAGCTGCTTCCATGAGTATGATCTTCTCATTCTTGCTTGGTCTGTGGCTTAAAAGCCTTACAGTTCTTTCAGGCCTCCGACAGATGGGCTTCCCTGAGGCATTTAAGGCAGGCTTCTTGGGGGTCGTGGGGGTCTCTGCAGGGCATAGGCTTCTGGCACTTAATGTAGGGCTTGAAGCCTTTGGCCCAGGCATGCACCCCAGGGAGCTCCGCACATTAACAGCCACTTAAACTATTTACAACTGAGATGCGAACTAACACTAAAACAACAGAACTACCAATGGGTCAGAACTGCTGGGAGCGCTTGCTAAGCAAGAACAGAGCAGATTCCAAAGACTGTCAGGAGCGGAAAGGAGGAACTGAGGGTGGTGGAGGGCCAGCAGCAGCGTATATTGGCCGATATAGCAGCTCCACTCTCCAGGGGGCTCCCCTGCTGGCCCAACAGGTATTGCTAAGGGGAAAAAACTCCCAATGACAAATGTACACAGTGCCCACACACCTACACAGAATGGACATGAGCAATCACTTGAAGAAGAACCTGGTTTATTGTGAGTAAAAGGTGTTAAAGTCTGTTCAGAGGTGTAGGGCTTCCCCAAGGCCTTGAATTGGTCAGTGTGCACTGTATAGCATTCTGGGATCAGGAAGGCATTCTTCCACACCATAGACTGGCATGTGCAGCTATTTTGTTATCTATTTTGTTTTGTTGGGGTTTTGTTTTGTTTGTTTGCCTTCCTCAGATACCTCTGAGGGTTAGTTTGGGTTGATCTGTTATTTTCTGGTTTTCTTTTTTTGTTTTCTTCTTGTCCCACCTTTTGTGTAACTATCCAGGACAGGAGCATAAAACAGCAGGGCTAGTTAATAATCCTAATGCAGACAAATACATCTTTGAGATCTGTTACAAATGAAATGGTGGTGTGGGCTTCTATGTAATGTAGAATGAGGAACTACTCGTCTAGATCATGAACAAGGAAAGGAAAAATAGGTCATCTGGTGGATTCTGGTTGCTAGCAGAGTCCATCATTTGGGATTGAAGGATGGGGCTAACCAATGCTATTTCTCTAATCCTCTACTTCTGATGCTTGCTTTAAAAACAGTTAATAAAGTTGCAATCTACACTCAAAAACAACGAGGAGTCCTATGGCACCTTAAAGACTAACATTTACTTGGGCATGAGGTTTTGTGAGTAAAAAACACATTTTCAGTTGCATCTGTCGAAGTGGGTTTTACCCACGAAAGTTTATGCCCAAATAAATCTGTTAGTCTTTAAGGTGCCAGAGGACACACCTCATTGGTTTTGCAGATACAGACTAACATGGCTGCCCCTGTGAGATTAATCTACACTCAGACCTTATCAATTGTATATATTGTCACTGGGGCTACAGAAGCACTATAAATGAACTGAGGTGGATGCGTTCTGACTCAAATCAGATTAAACTATGGTCTGATGTGACTCACGACTAGAGTTCTTAAAACACTTTGGATTGAAATGACAGGAATTTTGACTACAGCTTCATCTTAATTGTGGTCTTCACCTCCAGGGCTCAGAACCCACGTAGTAGAGTTCAACAGGAAAAAAAATGTATAGTGCTGCCATTTGTGGCAGGACACTGTATTCCTGCATTTGTGTTAATACACACATTACTAGTACTATTACTGAACCCTGATTACTTGCTAATTGCCTCTTATTCCACTTCCTATCTCTTAAAACATTTTAAATCTATGACAGCATTTTACATTACATAGTAATGAAGCTTAATGGCTGCTCTAATTCAATATACCCATTAAAGCTCAGAAGGTTCTTATTAATTTTACATGGGCTAGCCTGACCTTTGGTCTGTTCCAGTATGGCTGCTCTTATGATTACAAAGTTATGCCTTCTTTGTAAGCACACAGACATATACCACTAGCAAAAAATATATTCATCCTTTTTTTCTGTTACTTAGCAAAAATATTTGATGAACAGTCACTATTCAGAGCATCCCCTGTCAATATGGTGTCATAGGAACCATAGTGGTTTAAAATTCTTTGTGATACTTGTACACAACGCATTGTACATGATAGGTAGTATTCCTGGATAATGGCTAAAAGTACCTATCAGGATCGAATGTATTATGCTAGACAATGTATAACCACATAGGCAGGGCTCGACAAATCCGTGTATCTACTTGCCCGTGGCGAGCAGATTTCAGCCGGTTGCCCCGTTCACCGGCGGCGTGCGCATGCACAATGCGGGTCCGGCGCATGCGCGGTGCGGGGCTGGCAAGTGGATTTCGCCGTGGTTTGTCGAGCCCTGCACATAGGAATACATGGTCCTGCCCCAAAGAGTGGTATTGCACGTTCTTCCTGATTATGTCTGTTTTATGAGTTTTCAGTTTAGGGGTTGTCTCATAGTACACAGTTATGGAAAAGACACACTCTATTGTGAATCCCTCCCTCAGATAGTGTGGGATTCTGGATTCTATTTTTAGAACCACCTTCTATTATTAAAAAAAAATTGGTTTTTTTGGGAGGGGGAGGAGGGGAGGGTGAGATTCTAAAATCTCCATTGTTTGCAGTCAGGCTTTGATATCTGGCAAGGGAAAGTCCTTAGGCTAGAAAAAACACTTTTCCCCCTTTGCTCCTCGAAATTCCATTCAGGTTGAGCTAAGTGATCAACAAGGCAAACTAAACACTGAACTCACACATTCTAAAAAGCCAGACTCACGCCACTGCCAAAGCAGCAGCCTCACTCACTGGGAGCTGGTGACAACCGGGTGGAGCATATGACAGCAGGAGACAGGAAAGACCCTCTCCGCACACTCCTGGATCCTGGCACATGGATCCTCACCTCCGAGGGCAGCATGTAGGGGGGAAGAGTTCCCCTATATCCGAGATGGAGCGGGAAACACTCAGACTGGGTTCCCTCAAATCTCTTGGATCTAGCATTCTATCCACTGACCAGCAGCTATTGAACTTAAACATTTCTAAATCTGCAAGACTGGATTACTTGCTCCCATGAACATTAAAAGAATTGACAAGAGGACATTTCTGAATGATTAAGCTTGATTTTAAGCAAATCTTGAAACAATGGAAAAAAGCTCCAATGTTCTGCAGCCCCTAGGTTTGAGCTGGATTGGAGGGCCTGGTCCCTCTGTGTGTGAGGTTCTGGATGGGTGCTGCTACTCTGCATAGTAGCCAGGATCCGTGGAGAGTGGGAACTGCACAATGGTCTCCCTCATCCCAGGCAAGGGTGCTAACCATTGGGCTAAACGTTATAAGGTGGATCAGCCACCACTTCCATATTCTCTTTCATTTTGAATGGGATCCAGTCTAGTAGGTGACCTTTGAGCATGCCTACGGAATTAGGCCAGTCGTGTAAGTGGCTGAATGCCCATCTTTCCCTGGTTTGTGAATCATTCGAGGGATGAGGTGGGAGGCAGCGGGGTGCATGCTCAAAGGCACAACCACTGTAGGGCAGCATCTAACACCTTCTCTTTATTGGCACACAATGTATGCCTTATATTTAGGTGAGCTGTCCTGAACAGACGCTACCTACTCTTGACTATTGCCCAAGGGTGGGCAATAATTTTTTGCCAGGGGCCACTTTAAAATTTTTTTGCCTGGGCCACACTGGAAGGGGCAGAGCCTCAAGTGGAAGGGGCGGGGCCAGGATACTTCCCTGCTTCCCCACCCACATATCATGATTGGTCTGGGGCTGGGGGAGCGCCTTTGCCCCCCCCCCGAAGGTTCCCCATGCACACCCATGCCCCTAGCGATGCGAGGAGACTTTGCGTGCTCCCCCTTCTACCCCCAGGACATGGGGGCAGGGGAGCATGCAAAGTCTCTTCCTGTCCTGCCAGGAATGCATGGCACTTCTAAGTGCTGTGTGCTACTTGCAAGGTGAGGGCAGGGTGGAGGAAACTTCCCTGATTGGCCTGGGAGCAGGGGAGCATGTGAAGCCTCCTCCTGGCCTGCCAGGAGAGTGTGGCAATGCATGCTTCTGGCCGGGTGGAAGAAACTTTGTGCACTTTCCCCCGGCCCCAGACCCTAATTAACCTGGGAGCGAGGGTGCGACAGGGAGGCAGGCCCTTTTGCTCAACCCGGACTTAGTCTCAAAAAGAGCCTACTCCACAGAAACCACCCCCCCTTGCTAAATTTTACAACCCTCCATTCCTTTTTACCAAGCCCCCTTCATCCTTATATATATGATTACATTTAACACTAAACTTTCACTTACTCTCCATTAAACCCACAGACCACATCACTACTGATGATGATCCCTATAGCAAGAAGACCCCTGTGCATTGCTGCTGACATAGCCTAGAGAACTAGCCACTTGAATGAAGCATACTGGATTCCTTAACACACACATCAGCTATTTTCTTTGATCACACATAAGGGAGGGGGGCAAGGCTGACCCTGACCATCTCACGTCACAATCAGAGTTCTGCCAACCTGCTCCAGCTAATCCCTCCACCCTTCAATATAGCTAAATATAACACAGTGCATACAACTGGAGTAAATGCAGATAATCCCCAATGGCTTCTGCTAGCTGCATGGGGGAAAAGTTAGGGCTGTCTTTCTGTGTACCTTCTGTGTTTCCTTGTTCTCAGAAGTTGGCATTACTGTAACTCTTAATTTCCTGGTTTTCAGAGCTTTAGCCACCCTTCACTTTCTGGAAAGGCATGAGATGCCAGTGAGTAACCTTTATGTTAAAATTCTCAGGCTTTCTAGTTTCAACAACTAGTAAAACAGGAAAAGTTCTCATGCTCTGAAGTATAAATTGGCACCAGCTGAAGTAAAGAAGAAATTTTGTCTCACCGTTAAAAAATGAATTGATACAAATATTTTTTAAATAAGTACAGTGCAGTCTGATGGTTTTTACATGTTCTAAAACATTCATCATAGGCCAGTTATGGAGACAAAGTACATAACTGAAGTATATGGGCAGAGTCAGGAACAACAATCCCACTCTTTGAAGAGAACCATAATGAGGGATACAAACCTGTGAAATGTTCCGTAAATTCTTGCTCCAGTTTCATGGCTCTCTCAAAGGTCTTTCTGGCTTGCTCCTCTGTTAAACGTTTGTTCATTTCCCTGCGATGAAATATATTATGAAATAATAAGCAGTTACCAAGTATTGCTGAGTCTTTTGAAACAGGATTATTAAACTGCCTCCTGAATATTAATCTTAGGAAAAAAAAGTAGTCTCCTCCTGTTCCTGAATCTATGATTTAGAAAACTCTTGAAGGGAGCCTGAAGTCAAAGGCTACAATGGGAGTGCAGTAGATTGGCTTGCCATTTCTTGGCATCTGGCAAAGACACTGGGGTTAACAATGAAATCCCCTAAGCAACCTCAATATAAAATTATAGGTTACATTACATACCTGTACCTGGAAGTTCTTTGAGATGTGTGGCCTTTGTCTGTATTGCACATGTGAGCACATATGTACACCATGCACCCTGAGTCTGCAAATTCTAACAAGCAATATCCATTTTACACACGTGTAGGATCTTGCTTTGTGCTCCAGCCAGCACGCGTAATGCATGACGCCGAAGATTCACATGGCAGTCTGGTGAGCACTGACAGGATAAGATAGAGGTCCCGTTGAGGTATAAGCTTGGGAACCTACAAAGGTCCTTCATTAAACTAACCACTGTAGGATAAGTGAGTGAAAATGGAGCACCTGTCTACTGGAGGAAGAAAGGCACTGACTGATGCAAGATAGACCTTAGTGAGCTAATGAAGAAACCCATGTTATTTAAATAATAGTAGATAATCTAAAATGACTGGGATTCCAGCAGAGCTTGAGGAACACTGATTATGTTGAGCCTAAAAAAATAGAAAAATGTTTCCATTTAGGTTGGTAGCAGCTCCTAGTTGAGTCTTTCCAACTGTGAATAAGAATGGCTTGGACAGCTGTTGAGCAAGAGAGTTCTAATGCTCATCCAAACACAAGCTCATGAGGTAAAATGGGTCTGGATTGGGATGTCTGATTTAGCTTCCTTATCAAGTAAAGAGAGCCGGATAGATTTTAGCAGTCTCAGAAGTTTATTTAGGCCAGTCCTGGGCAAAATACGGCCCATGGGCTGGATCCAGCCTGCCAAGCCACTGGATCTGGCCCGCAGAGGCAGTGGGGGAGCCCCAGGCAGGCTCTTCTGCTTGCCCCGCTCGCCGTGCAGAAACACAGCTGCAGGGCTCCGTTTCTGTTTGAAAATTAGAAAGGAGGGGGGAAGTTTCAGGAGCTGCCTCCCCCCCCCCCCAGCACAATCCCATTGGCCGGTTTCTGGCCAGAAACCAGCCAATGGGAGCTGCTTGTTGGAATAACAGGCAGTAAAGAAGAACCATGCCCCCCTCACCTCCACTCAGTTATTCAACGAAGCACATGGCCAGGCAAGCAAGCAGGCTGGCTGGCTGGGAAAGGTTTTAAGCTCTGCAAGCCTTAGCTCTGCAGGCAGGCAGGCTAGTTTGGCAGCTGAGAGGTAAGTCTCTTGGCCACAGCCTGTTTCTGGAACCCTACCCCTTTATTGCCCCAACCCTCTGTCCCCCCCTCAACATACCCAAACCGTCTGTCCCCCTTTTACTCCCATACCCCCTCCCAGATCTGGCATCCCAACCTCCTGCCCCAGACCACAATACCCTCCTACCCTCCTCACATCCCAAACCCCTGCAGTCCAGTCCCCTTCCCTAGGTCACAACTGCCTCCTTCACTCAAACTCCCTCCCAGACACCGCACCCCAATCCCTTACCCAAGCTCCCTTCTGCACTGAACCTCCATCCCAGACGCCGCATCTCCTCCATTAATATCATGGAAGAATGCACCCCTCAACCACTTTCCAAAATCTTGGATTGGCCCCCCCATCAAAAATTATTGCCCATACCTGATTTAGGCTGACTACTCACAAAACTATCTGTCCTTGATTTATTTATTGCAGGCTATGTTTATTTCATCCCCATTTTTAAACTGGGATAGTGTTTATGGGTCCCATTCTCTACTGTACCCATACTGTTTACATATATTAATCCTTTAGGATTCCCTGTCCATCTATCAACAGCAATTATAATTGGCACATATGCATTACTACAGAAAATCCTTGACATTTGCAGTATTATGAATTCCTTTTTCCACTAATGTGATCCAGAGAAGTGTGCTTTTTAACAATTCTGATTACTCCCCCTGCTTTACCTTTTGTATTTACTGTATTATATACATGAGTTTGGTACCATATATGCTGCATTCAATAGCGTTCCCACATCCATCGCAAATGGCGAAATTCGTGAATACTGAGAGCAGAGGCTTCTCGCCCCCCGTGGTGAGCTCTTTGCAGCTCCCAACTCACTGCAGCAATCTGTCTAGATAGGCCTGGGGTCAAGTTCCATGGTGGGACTAAGACTTGGACTTTTCAGTTAGAAAAGAGGAGACTAAGGGGGATACGATAGAGGTCTATAAAATCATGACTGGTATGGAAAAAGTGAATAAGGAAAAGTTATTTACTTATTCCGACAATATAAGAACTCAAGAGTCACCAAATGAAATTCATAGGCAGTGGTTTGAGCATTGGCCTGCTAAAGCCAGGGTTGTGAGTTCAATCCTTGAGGGGGCCATTTAGGAATCTGGGGCAAATCTGTCAGGGATGGTACTTGGTCCTGCTCTGAGGGCAGGGGACTGGACTCGATGACCTTTCAAGGTCCCTTCCAGTTCTATGAGAGAGGTATACCTCCATTTTAAAAAAAGGTTTAAAACAGACAAAAGGAAGTAGTTCTTCACTCAGTGCACAGTCAACCTGTGGAACTACTTGTCAGAGGATGCGGTAAAGACTAGGACTTTAACAGGGTTAAAAAAAGAGCTGGATAGATTCAGGGAGATTAGGTCCATCAATGGCTATTAGCCAGGATGGGTAGGAATGGGATCCCTAGCCTCTGTTTGTCTGGAAATGGGTGACAGAAGAGGGATCACGTGAGGATTACCTGTTGTGTTCACTCCCTCTGGGGCATCTGGCATTGGTAACTGTTGGCAGACAGGATACTGGGTTAGATGGACCTTTGGTCTGACCCAGTATGACCATTCTTATAGTCTTATATTAAGGAACCCACCCGTCATGTCAAGGGAGAAGACTGTGTGGCCCTGCACTGGGGAACGGATGGTGGAAATGGCCACGGATGGTGGAAATGGCCACCAGATGCACCTTAAGGGAGGAGTGCGCCAAATCTGGGTTCTGCAAATAAAGCAGGTAAAGACCGACTGGATTAGGGCCTTTGTCAGGGAGACGCCACGGACCACTGCCCAACGTACAAATCTTGACCATTTGGCAGTGTAGCTTTGATTAGAAAAACGTTTCCTTCTCTCAAGGAGGAACTGGCAAACGCTCTCCAAGCAGGACTGTTCTTTTGGATTCAGCCTTGCAGTATACACGTCGTGAGGTGCAGAGATGTGAGGTATGGGTGGAAGGGACGACTGTGCTCTTGGGACAAGAAGTCTGGTTGGAACAGCAGCAGCCACAGGAGGAGCACTGCTAGGCTCAACAGGGTCCTGAACCAGTGTTGACAGAGCCATGCTGGAGCTATCATAATGACCATGGCCTTAGCCTTTTGATCTTCTATAGGACCTTGCTGATTAATGGAAATGGGGGAAATGAACAAAGCAGATTCCCTGCCCAGGATCAGAGGATAGTCTCTGAGAGGCAGCATGCACCCAGGCCCTGACTGGAACAAAACAGGGAGCAGCAGCAGTTCTGTGTGGGTGACCGCCGCATGCAATAGCCACTCATGGTGAGAAGAGAAGTCTATGCTCAAATGGTCTGCAAGAGAGTTCAGGGATCCTAGGAGGTGATAAGCCCCCGGATTGATATCATGCACAATACAGATATCCCATAGTGCGATGGCCACTTGGCAAAGGGCCACAGAATAGGCTCTTTCCTGTCTGTTGATATAAAGCATCAAGCTGCTTGTATGTGAGGACTCTGACTATCTTCCCTCTTAGGTGGGGGTGGAAGGCCTTGCATATGAGACACGCTGTCTTTAGTTCTTTGACATTAATGTGCAGGCCCATCTCTTCTGGGGATCACCTGCCTTGGGACCTGGCATCCTCTAGATGGGCTCTCCAGCTGAGGTCTGATGCATTCAGTATCAGCTGGACAGCAGGAGGGCAGCTCTGGAATGGGACTCTGTGGAGCACAATCCCCAGAACTGTCCACTGTTGATGGGAGGTAAGTATGAGATTGTTCAATCCCTGGATTGCGAGAAGACCAATGCCAGCTACATTTGCAGGGGGTGCATGTGGAGTCTGGCATGTCGGATGACATAAGTGCATGCCACCATGTGCCCTAAGCGGTGTAAACATGTTCTGTCTGTCATAACTGGGATCTGGGAGGCACCCACAATGAACTCTGCCAGTGTCTAGAAACCGTCCCTGGGGAGGGATGCTCTGGAGATCTCAGTGTCCAGTACTGCCCCACTGCACTCTATTCTCTGTGCTGGTACTAACATGGACATTTTGTCATTCACCAGCAGGCTTAGGGTGTTGCACATGGACAGGAGGAGTGCAATATGGCTCCATACCTGGGACCTGAAGCTGTCCTTGACCAGCTCATCATTGAGGTATGGAAATATTTGGACACCTGAGGTAAGCTGCTACCACCAACATGCACTTGGTGAAAACCCTTGGAGTTGTTGAGTGGCCAAACAGAACAGCTACAAACTGTTAGTGCTCCTCACCTACCATGAAGTGGAGGAAGTGCCTGTGGCTCTTGAAAATGGAGATGTGGAAGTACATGTCCTGAAGGTCAAGGGCAGCATACCAGTCTTAGAGATCCAAGGAGGGGATGGTCGAGGAAAGGGAAACCATACTGTGGTAGGTAAAGTACCGGGAGTAGAAACCTTTGTTCTTGAACTCCACTGGGACAACCTGCACAGCCCCCAAGCAAAGGAGTTGGTGTGCTTCTGTTCAAGAAGTTGTTCATGAGAAAGGTCCCTGTAGAGGGATGGGAGTGGGCAAGTAGGAATGGTAGAAAGTAACTGGAGGGTGTAACTCCTGGAGATGATGTTGAGAATCCAGAGGGAGTGAACACAACAGATAATGGATGCCCATACTGGGAAAAAATGAGAAAGGCAGTTGGAGAAGGGGAGGGGGACTGGATCGATCATGCAGACTGGTAGTAGTCCTTGAACGCTCCATCAAAATGAGCTCTAGATCGCCTACTTGCCCTTGAACTAGTCTGGCTATGGGGCTGGTTCAGGTTGCCAGAAGTGCTTCTTTTAGGGTGTGAACGATTTATGAGAACACTCTTGGTGGTGTTGGTTCTCCTGTGTGGGGTCTGCTGTGGCTTACACTTGGTGCAGATGGGTCAGGACATACAGGCCAAACATCTTCAGTGTTGTTTGAGAGTCCTTCATGTGAAAGCAGGCTCTTTGCTGGCCAGGCCCCCCGCGCGTATTGCCACCAAGCAAAAGGTCAACTTCCCCTTGATGAAAAACCCTTACACTATGTAACTTAAAGATCAGCGAAGAACAGGAACAAAAACCAGAACTGAAAAGTTCATGTAAAGTTCGTGCTGGTTGTGCTGACTGTGCCATGCCCGATAAGGCAGAAAAGGAAAAACAGGAAACCATCTCACCCCCTTACTCCTGTCACTTAACACACAGGGTCTGCTAGCCTATCACAAAAAGCACGCAAAAGCTTTCTCTATAAAACAGCTTCCCTTCCTGTATCAAACTGAGGAATCCCGAATAAACATTGGAAGGCAGAATATGAGCCAGGTCCAAGGACTGATCACCCGAGGGCCACCTCCCGCTCACCGAACCAAACGAGTTCCTGTAGAGCGTAACGTATACCAAATATGTTGTTGTTATTGTTGTAGTTTGTGTGTCTGTTAAATGTAAGTATTGTTATCTGAAATTGTTTATAGAGGTATTGTTAAGCAGTAGTGTTTAGAGTTTTAGATAAATGACTAGTCTTATAAGTAAGACTGATGTAAATGTAACTGTTAATAATCCCTGGTCCCTTGTTAACAACTATTGGGATTTAGAAAAACCTCAGGGAATTGTCTTTACTGTATTGCATTTTGCTTATTAGTCATTCTAATAATTATTTGGTGCCTACATATGTACAAAATTGATAAAATAATAATTTATACGTAGAAGTCCTTTAATAAAAGTTTAAAAGATATTTAGTAATAGTTTGCCTGTTTCTGCGCCTCCCTGGGACTAGCCACATTTCCGAACCTTTTACTTTATTCCAAACTTCAGACCGTAAAGTTTAACATCGAACTGCTCCGCAAAAAAGGCCTTGCCATGGAAGAGAAGATCCTGTAGTGAGTTCTGGGTCTTGGTTGACAGGCCAGACAGAAGAAGGCACGACACCGCACATGAACACTGCCAAGGCCATCGTCCAAGCGGTTGTGTCCACAACACCTGAGGTTGCTTAGAGAGCTGCTCTGGCTGCTGCCATACCCTTCTCTAGGAGCACTTCAAAGTCTTTCTATCTGTCACCGGAACAGAGGTTTTGAACCTGGACATATTCTGCCACAAGTTGAAGTTGTACCTCCCCACGAATGCCTGGTACTTTGCCACACTCAGCTGACAACTGGAGAACAAATACATTTTTCAACCAGAGAGGTTCAATCTACAGAAGTCTTTATTTTGGGGGGGGTCACTGAAGATTCCCTGTCATGTTCCTGTGGTTTGGTGCCTCCAACACCAAAGAGTTTTGGGCTGGATGGGAGTATAGGTACCTGTGACCCTTGGCAGGGATGAAATACTTACATTCTGTCTGCTGAGACAGAGGTCAGGGAGGATGGAGTTAGCCACAGTACTTGTGATATGCATGCCACCGCATCATGGAGTGGCAGTGCCACTTTGGCTGGCACTGTAGCTGATACTTCATTGAACAGAGTATCAGAGGGCTCCACTAGCTCTTCTACCCTCAAGTTGGGATTGGAAGCCACCCACTTCAGCAGTACTTGGAGGGCCTTGGCGTTCTCCTGTGGGATGGAAGAGGCCATGATCACCTTGTCTGGGTATAAGAAGGAAGAAGGTTATGCATCCAATGCCCTGCCCAGCACCTCTTCCTGGACCTGGGAAAGACCAACCATGCTAACCCCCCGAGGACTATCGGACTGGATTTCAAGTCACGGGCTCACGGCATAGCTCACTAATGCGGGAGTACAGACCCTTGGAGGTACATGCTCTGCTCACTGAATGACAGCATCAGCACTGAGGATCTGTAAGCCCTTTGCACTGTTGGGACGTCACCTCTTCTTGTAGGGCTGGAGGAGACCCTGCAACTGAGGGCTCTGCACAGGGTCAAGAGCTGAGTGTTTGACCAAAACCCTGGCTACCAACTGGATCATGGGAGATGGGTAAGCAAGGCTCCAGGGAGGCCAGCGGTACCATGGCGCCAGCCATGACCCTGGTGCTACTACACTGGCTGTGGTGCCATTGGTGCTGGAGGTCTCAACAGGAGGGGTTGGTCTGGCACTGGTAGGAAGCCCTGGACTGAAAATGGGCTAAACTCCATGTGCCCACCACTTGGCCACCAGGAGATTGTAGAGGTGTGTCAGGAGCGGCACTGAGCCTGAGACTGCAAGTCTATTATCGAGGATCTGGATTCCCTCTGAGCCCAGCTGCTCCTGGAGCGACTGTGGATGGCAGATCTGTGGTGGCCTGTGGCCAGCAATCTATGCCTAGCACTTCTCCACTGGTGTTGAGATCGTGACCTGGAATGTGAAGTGAAATGCAACCGATGCCCATATCTGGCTGACAATTGGGAAGAGGGCTCCTTTGAAGGGGACCGTGCCGCTCATATGGGCTGACGTCCCAACAGTGTCAAGGGCTTATGGATCCTCAGTGCTGATGCTGTCATTCAGTGAGCAGAGCATGTGCCTCCAAGGATCTGTACTTCCGCATTAGTGAGCTATGCCATGAGCCCCTGTGTCTTGAAATGCAGTCCGATAGTCCTGGGGGTGGTGGTTAGCATGGTTGGTCTTTCCCGGGTCCAGCAATCATGGGCCAGTGTGTGGAGCCTGGATCTTTCCCTCTGTGGAGTCTGGTGCCAATGCAAAGAAGAGCCTACCATGCCGAGTGCAGGTTTGCCACTGGAACATGGAGTCATGCAGGCCTGGGATGCTGGTACCAGCACACACAGTATCTCATTTGCAGCCTGCAGGGCTTCCAGTGTGGAGGGCACCTGAATGAGACAGATTTCTGCTCATGTTTAGGGGAGGTAGGGGTGGAGTGGGCGGGTGGGGGTGGTGGGGGGAAGGGCTCTGCTCCGAGTTGGGCCCCACAAACTCGACAGAGACTGGATGCTGCCCAATCTGGTCTGTGCTCATCTGCTGACTTGTCACCTTCTTTCCAAGATGGGGATGAGCAGCCACTTGATGTCCTCCTCAGCTTCTTCATTAGGGCAACAAAGTGGTGCTGACTGACAGATGGTGCTGCCAGGGCACTATGCACTGAGCTCTTGGTGGCTGACTCCAATCGGTGTGCTGGGGTTAGGGCTGACTACATTAGGAAGGCGCAAAAGCTGAATGTCCTGCTCCTCCTCAGACCTAGGCTTAAAGGACTTGCAAATCTTGCAGATGTTGCTGACGTGCTTCCCCAAGGCAACACAGGCAACTCATATGCAGGTCATTGAATGGCACAGACCGTTTGAAAGAATAACAAGGTTTAAACCCCAAGGACCAGGGCATGTCCCAATCTAACTCAAAGTCACAAAGGCAACCAGCTACTCTACTACTACTACAGGTAAATTAACTATGGAGAAAGACTAACAACGGGGAGAAGACAACAGTCAAAGCTGGAGCAGAGCTGTTCTAATGTACTGTCATTGGTGACAAGAAGTAAGTGAGGGAAGGGGGAGTATACAGCATTCCTTATACCATCCCAGGGAGAAACCACTCCAGGAGCTGCTGGAGGTGCTCTCCTATGAGTACTGCTAGGGTATAAACTTCCAGCACCAGTTCACGTGGCAAGCACATACACCTATTGTGGAATGGATATCAGCAAGAAGTTGAAGAATATTGCTTTTAGATTCCATCTGATGCTTGGATAAGTCTTCTTTGGTGCTGAATCTCATCTTGGTCTTCAATACTTTCACCTCATCAGCTGACCCTCTGTCCTTTTTTATTACAAGTGGTGATTTGCTTCCCTAATCTGAACCAAGTGAGTTTACTCCAGTAACTTACCTGAATAAAGATGTTGAGATTTGAAACTCCAAAATTGGTATCTACCAATCTATCTTTTTGGGGGCTAACATATAAGGAAACGGATGCCCCACCCTTCATACCGAGGTGGCACTTGCTCTAGGCACTTGCTCTAAGGCTTTTTTTAAACAACTAACAAAATCATCTAAAGCGCAGGATTTGGTGGTGATGGGGGACTTCAATTATCCAGATATATGTTGGGAAACTAACACAGCGGGGCACGGACTATCCAATATGTTCTTGGACTACACTGAAGACAATTTTCTATTTCAGAAGATTGAAAAAGCTACTGAGGGGAAGCTGTTCTAGATTTGATTTTAACAAATAGGGAGGAACTGGTTGAGAATTTGAAAGTGGAAGGCAGCTTGGGTGAAAGTGATCATGAAATCACAGAGTTCATGATTCTAAGGTATGGTAGCAGGGAGAACAGCAAATTAGAGACAATGGATTTCAGGAAGGCAGATTTTTGTAAGCTCAGAGAGCTGGTAGGTAAGGTCCCATGGGAAGCAAGATGACAGGAAAAACAACTGAAGAGAGTTGGCAGTTTTTCAAAGGGACATTATTAAGGGCCCAAAAGCAAGCTATTCCGCTGTGTAGGAAAGATAGAAAATATGGCAAAAGACTGCCTTGGCTTAATCAGGAGATCTTGCATGATCTAAAAATAAAAAAGGAGTCATATAAAAAATGGAAACTAGGACAAATTACAAAGGATGAATACAGGCAAACAATACAGGAATGCAGGGGCAAGATTAGAAAGGCAAAGGCACAAAATAAGCTCAAACTAGCTACAGGCATAAAGGGAAACAAGAAGACATTCTATAAATATATTAGAAGCACGAGGAAGACCAAGGACAGGGTAGGCCCATTGCTCAGTGAGGAGGAGAAACAGTAACAGGAAACTTGGAAATGGCAGAGATGCTTAATGACCTCTTTGTTTGGTCTTCACCGAGAAGTCTGATGAAGGAATGCCTGACATAGTGAATGCTAGTGGGAAGGGGGTAGGTTTAGAAGATAAAATAAAAAAAGAACAAGTTAAAAATCACTTAGAAAAGTTAGATGTCTGTAAGTCACCAGGGCCTGATGAAATGCATCCTAGAATATTTAAGGAGCTGATAGAGGAGGTATCTGAGCCTTTAGCTATCATCTTTGGAAAATCATGGAAGACAGGAGAGATTCCAGAAGACTGGAAAAAGGCAAATCTAGTGCCCATCTATAAAAAGGGAAACAAGAACAACCCAGGAAACTACAGACCAGTCAGTTTAACTTCTGTGCCAGGAAAGATAATGGAGCAAGTAATTAAGGAAATCATTTGCAAACACCTGGAAGATAATAAGGTGATAGGGAACAGCCAGCATGGATTTGTAAAGAATAAATCATGCTAGTGAGCGATTGCTAACAGGAGGGAGTTTTGAGAGGGTCTCTCCTGGTGAAGGAGGGAGCAATTTACCGCAGCTTGGGGTAAGTGGCTGTCTGGAGTGTGTGGGCTTGTATTTGTCTGTTTGTTTGGAGTTTAGAGTGCTGAGCTGTTTGTTTGTTTGAAAGGCCGTGTGCTCAGGCTGGCAGTTGGAAGCTGTGAGCCTTAATTAAGATTTGAAATCTAAAACTCTCTGCTCATTGGTCAAGCCGTAGCCAGAGGGAGGGGCTATCAGGAAGGTCAAAGCTTTATAAACCCTGCTAGTGAGCGACCAGGGAGCTTGCGAACAGGAGGGAGTTTTGAAAGGGGAGTTTAGATGGGGTGCTTAGAGGGCGCTAGTTACTTCTGACCTTCTTTAAATGCAGAACTTTATTTAAATGTTTGGGATATAGTTTATTATAAACCCCCCGTATATATTCAAATGTATTCATAAGAGAAAATGCAGGCAGAAGCCCAGCTGCAGAATGGGGGCTATCCTGTTTATTGCGTCGAGTGTAACATGTATGATTACCTGCCCTGTGGGCGGGTGGCATGTGTGTGCACCAGGTGCCAGGAGCTCCTGACCCTCAGAGACCATGTTCGGGCTTTGGAGGCCAGGGTGGCTGAACTGGAGGAGCTAAGGGAGGCAGAGAGGTATGTTGATGAGGCTTTCCGGGACTGTAGTATCGTCCCACCTCCAGTCTGACAGCCCCAGTGCTGTTAAGGAGGATGAAAGGCTCAGGGGAAGAGAGCAATCAATGGGAGCACAGGGAAAGCATCCCATAGTTGGGACCCTCCTTCCAAAGGATGTTATGGTATCCTCTCGCACTGAGGATACCTCTCCGGGGGAAGGAACGCCAGTTGTTAGGAAGAAGCAGGTGTTAACAGTGGGTGATTCGATCATTAGAAACACAGATAGTTGGGTTTGTGATGACTGGGAGAACCGTATGGTGACTTGCCTGCCTGGTGCGAAGGTTGCGGATCTCTCGAGGCATCTAGATAGACTTATGTGTAGTGCTGAGGCGGAGCCAGTGATCGTGGTACATGTAGGTACCAATGACATAGGGAAGGGTAGGAGAGAGGTCCTGGAGGCCAAATTTAGGCTGCTAGGAAAGAGGCTGAAATCCAGGACCTCTATGGTGGCATTCTCAGAAATGCTTCCTGTTCCACGCGCAGGGCCAGGTAGGCCGGAAGAACTTCAGAGTCTCAATGCATGGATGAGACGATGGTGTAGGGAGGAGGGGTATAGATTTATTAGGAACTGGGGACACTTTTGGGATAGGGGGAGCCTATATAAGAAGGATGGGCTCCACCTGAACCAAGGTGGATCCAGACTGCTGGCACTAAACATTAAAAAGGTTGTAGAGCAGTTTTTAAACTAAGAGATGGGGGAAAGCTGATTGGGGCGGAGGAGCACGTGGATCGGACGGAGACTTCTCTTAGAGGAGAGTCCATTGACAGAGATTCTCTAGGTTTTAGTCAGAAAGAGAAAAGAGGAGATGACAAAGCATGGACCAGATCAGACAAAAAACAATCGTATAAAAGAATCTAATATATCAGGGAAGGGCAGACAAATAAACAAATAAAATGTTAGAAGTCTAACTAATGAGATGAGTGAACTAGTATTAAAGGAGGAAATCGACATAATAGGCATCACAGAAGCCTGGTGGAATGAGGACAATCAGTGGGACACAATCATACCGGGATATAAAATATATCGGAAGCACAGAATAGGTCATGCGCGTGGCGGAGTGGCACTATATGTGAAAGATAATGTAGAAAGAATCAAATGAAGTAAAAATCTTAAATGAATCAAAATGTTCCATAGAATTACTATGGATAGTAATTTCATGCTCTAATAAGAATATAGCAGTAGGGATTTATTATCGACCACCTGACCAAGACAGTGATAGTGACATTGAAATGCTAAGGGAGATTAGAGAGGCTATCCAAATAAAAAACTCAGTAATAATAGGGGATTTCAATTATGCCCATATTGACTGTGGGTACATGTTACCTCAGGACGAGATGCAGAGATTAAGTTTCTCGATGCCTTAAATGACTGCTTCTTGGAGCAGCTGGTACAGGAACCCACAAGGGGAGAGGCAATTCTTGATTTAGTCCTGAGTGGCGCGCAGGATCTGGTCCAGGAGGTAACTATTACAGGACCGCTTGAGAATAGTAACCATAATATAATAACATTTAACATTCCTGTGGTGGGAAGAACACCTCAGCAGTTCAGCACTCTGGCATTTAATTTCAAAAAGGGAAATTATGCAAAAATGAGGAGGTTAGTTAAACAGAAATTAAAAGGTACAGTGACCAGAGTTAAATCCCTGCAAGCTGCATGGAAACTTTTCAAAGACACCATAATAGAGGCCCAACTTAAATGTATACCCCAAATTAAAAAACATAGTAAGAGACCTAAAAAAGAGCCACCGTGGCTTTACAACCATGTAAAAGAAGCAGTGACAGATAAAAAGGCATCTTTTAAAAAGTGGAAGTCCAATCCTAGTGAGGTAAATAGAAAGGAACATAAACACTGCCAAATTAAGTATAAAAATGTAATAAGAAAAGGCAGAAAAAGTTTTGAGGAACAGCTAGCCAGAAACTCAAAAAAATAATAGCAAAATGTTTATTAAGTACATTAGAAGCAGGAAGCCTGCTAAACAACCAGTGGGGCCCCTGGACGATCAAGATACAAAAGGAGCAGTCAAGGACGATAAACCTATTGCGGAGAGATTAAATGATTTCTTTGCTTCTGTCTTCACGGCTGAGGATGTTAGGGAGATTCCCAAAGCTGCACCGTCCTTTGTGGGTGATGAATCTGAGGAACTGTCCCGGATTGAAGTGTCATTAGAGGAGGTTTTGGAACAAACAGAAAAACTTAACAGTAACAAATCACCGGGACTGGATGGCATTCACCCAAGGGTTCTGAAAGAACTCAAATGTGAAATTGAGGAACTATTAACTGTGGTTTGTAACCTATCCTTTAAATCAGTTTCTGTACCCAAGGACTGGAAGACAGCTAACATAACGCCAATATTTAAAAAGGACTCTAGAGGTGACCCTGGCAATTACAGACCAGTAAGTCTAACGTCAGTACCGGGCAAATTAGTTGAAACAATAGTAAAGAATAAAATTGTCAGACACATAGAAGAACATAATTCATTGGGCAAAAGTCAACATGGTTTCTGTAAAGAGAAATCATGTCTTACTAATCTATTAGGCTATGTCTACACTAGCAGGTTCTTCCGCAAGAGCTCTTGCACAAGAACATGTCCACACTGCCATGTACTTTTGCACAAGAGCATCCATGGCAGTGTGGACGCTCTCTTGCGCAAGAAAGCTCTGATGGCCATTTTAGCCATAGGGCTTTCTTGTGCAAGAAACCCCTGCCCCACGTCCACACAGCCCTCTTGTGCAAGAGCTCTTGCACGGGAGAGCTTACACTTGTTAGAAAAGAGCGTAGCTCTTGTGCAAGAAGCCATCACTTACCACGCTTTACTGTAAATCTTCTTGCGCAAGAGCGGGTGGGCAGTGTGGATGTTCTGCGGAAGAACGGCCGGTCTTGCGCAAGAACCTGCCAGTGTAGACATAGCCTTAGAGTTCTTTGAAGGGGTTAACAAACATGCGGACAAGGGGGATCCAGTAGATATAGTATACTTAGTTTTTCAGAAAGACTTTGACAAGGTCCCTCACCAAAGGCTCTTAAGTAAACTGGGTTGTCATGGGATAAGAGGGAAGATCCTTTCATGGATTGAGAACTGGTTAAAAGACAGAAAACAAAGGGTAGGAATAAATGGTAAATTTTCAGAATGGAGAGGGGTAACTAGTGGTGTTCCCCAAGGGTCAGTCGTAGGACC
The DNA here is from genome assembly GCA_019425775.1 of Rafetus swinhoei. Taxonomy (NCBI): domain Eukaryota; kingdom Metazoa; phylum Chordata; order Testudines; family Trionychidae; genus Rafetus; species Rafetus swinhoei. The sequence goes on from CM033432.1 coordinate 270,316, forward strand.
AATCCTATTCAACTTATTCATAATTGATCTGGAGAAAGGGGTAAACAGTGAGGTGGCAAAGTTTGCAGACAATGCTAAACTGTTCAAGATAGTCAAGACGAAAGCAGACTATGAAGAACTTAAAAAAGATCTTACCAAACATTGGGCAACAAAATGGAAAATGAAATTTAGTGTGGATAAGTGTAAAGTAATGCACATTGGAAAAAATAACCCCAACTATACATACAATATGATGGGGGCTAATTTAGCTACAACTAATCAGGAAAGAGATCTTGGCGTTATTGTGGCTAGTTCTCTGAAAACATACACACAGTGTGCAGCGGCAGTCAAAAAAGCAAATAGGATGTTAGGAATTATTAAAGAAGGGATAGAAAATAAGATGAAGAATATTTTACTGCTCCTATATAAAACTATGGTACGCCCACATCTCGAATACTGCATACAGATGTGGTCTCCTCACCTCAAAAAAGATATTTTGGCATTAGAAAAGGTTCAGAAAAGGGTTTGGAGCGGGTCCCATTTGAGGAGAGGCTAAAGAAACTGGGACTCTTCAGTTTAGAAAAGAGGAGACTGAGGGGGATACGATAGAGGTATATAAAATCATGAATGGTGTGGAGAGGGTGAATAAAGAAAAGTTATTTACTTGTTCCTATAATATAAGAACTAGAGGACACCAAATGAAATTAATGGGTAGCAGGTTTAAAACTAATAAAAGAAAGTTCTTCTTTACACAGCACACAGTCAACCTGTGGAACTCCTTGCCAAAGGAGGCTGTGAAGGTTAGGACTATAACAGAGTTTAAAAAATAGCTAGATAAATTCATGGAGGTTAGGTCCACAAAAGGATATTAGCCCGGGGGTAAGGAATCATGTCCCTGGCCTCTATTTGTCAAAGGCTGGAGATGGATGGCAGGAGACAAATTGCTTGATCATTGTCTTTGGTCCACCAGCTCTGGGGCACCTGGCACTGGCTACTGTCGGCAGATAGGATATTGGGCTAGATGGACCCTTGGTCTGACCCAGTATGGCCATTCTTATGTTAAAGCAATCTGATAGCTTTCTTTGATAGGATAACAAGTCTTGTGGATAAGGGAGAAGCGGTGGACGTGGTATACCTAGACTTTAGTAAGGCATTTGATACGAACTCGCATGATTTTCTTATCAATAAACTAGGCAAATACAACTTAGATGGGGCTACTATAAGGTGGGTGCATAACTGGCTGGATAACCATTCTCAGAGAGTAGTTATTAACGGTTCACAATCCTGCTGGAAAGGCATAACAAGTGGGGTTCTGCAGGGGTCTGTTATGGGCAAAAACCAGGACACAGCACAAAAAACAAAAGAGATTGAAGTGGATGTCTTCTATAGGTGTGAGCACTACTCAGCAGAAGCAGCGCTGGGCCTTTGAATCCTTTGAATTATGTGGAGGCTGAAATGGACGCTAGTGGTAGAATATTTGAGGAGGTGGCGGTCTTGGTCTGTACACCTACCATTCATGTTTTCTCTTTGGGACTGGAGTATACATTCCCAGTGAGTGGAAGCCCATTCTACTCTTTCAATGAGGGCTTCCTTTGTGTTCTTAATAAACAAATTTGACCTGTCAAAAGGTAGGTCCAGTATGATGTTCTTGAGGAAATCTCCTTGAGGAAGCCCAAAGAGCAAAGCCAAGACCCCACCTCATAACTATGCTAGTGACTAAGTTTCTAAGATGTTTTATCTGCTGCTTTATCAACAGCCTCACAGGGAAGCTTCTCTTTAAAGTCTGCAGGTTTAGTGTAATTGTTAAAATTGTATTTTGCTAACAACGTCTGATAGTGACACAGAATTACAAGGTTACAGAGGAAAAACAAACTAAAATGTTTCTTCCAAAAAGATCTAGCTTCTCTGAACCCTTAACTGGTGGGGTGGTATTCTGATATTGAGACCTTTTTCTCTCCAGGGCCTCAAGAGGGCCAAAAGGCTGAGGGGATCCCATGGCATTGGGTACAAGTGATCCCCTGGAGATAGCAAAGAGGACCTGCCCCAGGAAGTCTCCAATTTTGGAATATACCATGGAGAAACTGAGACTTTAGTTGCCATTCACATTCCTGGGAGAAATGCCTGCTGATAGTATAGGCTGTGGTGTTGTATTCTGAACTCTAGGGAGGTAGAAGGCTGAAACTTGGATCTGTTGAGTTATAGTGTATTACTTCTGTGCATAAGGAGTGGGATTTTGCTTCTCCTTAATTTGTGGATCTAGAACTAAAAGGATTATAGCTGCGAAAGTAATCATCCTGAACGTTTGAGACTCATTTGTTTAGTAGCATTAGATCCAAAATGTGGCTGCACTCTCCATTCTTCTTTGGTACAAGGTTATACCTCAGCTAGAACCCATTTCCTTTGTGAGAAAGCTGGGACTGGCTCTATCATTCCTAATAGCAGGAACAAGGCTCGTCTCAGTAAAAACCCAACAGAGGGCTCCTTGGAGAAGGCTAGGGAAAGGAGGGACAGATCTAAAATGAATGATGTAACTTGATGTTAAGACCTCTGGGATCCACTTGTATGTAGGGATCTGTCTCCAAGCATCTTGGAAATGGGAAAAGCGCTTTCAAAAAGGGTGGAGATTGCAGGACTAGTGCTGTGGGAGGATTTGAACCCACCAATTATGATTTCGGTAACAACTGGGTTCTTGTGGCAGGTGGATGAAAAGACCTCTTTTTCTGGAACTTATTTCTCATCCTGAGGGTTCAATGGGTCTATGAAACCCAAAGAACTGAGCAAGTGAAAATCTCTGAGCAGCTTGTGACCTAAGAAGTTTTATTCGTAGGGTAAAAATATACCTAGAGATCTTAACATGGCCCTGGAGTCTTTTAGTGTGGGTAAAGACCTGTCTGTGGTTTCAGAGAAGAACTTTTGACCATCAAATGGGAGGTCCCCAACAATGTTCTGAATCTTTCTTGAGAACCTCAAGAACTGGAGCCATGATGCCTTGTGCATAACTACTAATTTAGAGGTAGACTTGGTAGCAGTGTCTGGCATCCAAAGATGCTTTGATATCCTGGCTAACAATTGACCATCCATGATGATGTTCTGAAATTGTTCCTTCTGTTTCTGTAGAAGATGATCAACGAAGGCTGTAAATAGATTATAGTTTGTGAAATTACAGTTAGCCATGACTGCCTGATAGTCTGTGATCCAAAGTTGCAGGGTTGAAGATGAACAGGACTTCCAGCCAAAGAGACCTATGTGATTTTGGTCCTTGTCGTAAGGCATATACTTGGAGAAGCATTGTTATTTCATTCATTCACCATAAGAGAATTGGATCATGAGCGAATGAAAATTTGGAGTCTTGGTGGAACATAATATTTTTATCTGCTCATCTGCAAATTAGTGGAATGGTAGCCACTGTTTTCCAAACTGCATATGCTGGGTCCAAGAATGCCTCATTAATGGGTAACAATTCTAGTAGGTGTTGCTGATTATAAAATATCAAGTAATTTGGGTTATGAATCCTTTAGCTCTTCAAGTGATATTTGAAGACAGTTGGCTACCCGCTTTATAAAGGTCTTGAAATTGCCAGAAGTCATCATCCGTGGAAGGTGATGGAAGAACGACCACCTCATCTGGATATGAAGAGATAGGAATCTGAGGGGTGCTTTCTTTATTTACTCTAGTCTCCTGTTTCTTGAATGTCTCCTTGTGTTGGGGTCCTAGCTGGGAAGGAGAAGACTGAACATCTCTTGCAACCCAATGGCTACGTCTAGACAAATCAAGCACTTCGGAAGTGCAAATGAGCCCGGGATTTAAATATCCCGGGCTTCATTTGCATACTCACATTCCAACGCTGTGCCGATCAGGCTCAGTGTCGAAAGTGAAAGTAAAGTGTAGCCGCAGTTCTGCCGACAGCGGGGGCCTTTTCAGCAGATCCTGTACTCCTCAAAAAATGGAGTTCGGTTTCGGGCCATGGAATGGAACAACCGATAGCATATTTTTGGGGTTGCGCCACCTCACTAATGAGTCCCTGACATGTTTGGGAACAGAGACTGTCTTGTGCGTGCTCTGGATCCCTGGCGCATATACAGTGAGTACCCAATGTTGACGGCACCGTAGGTGGAGTCTCGCGTAAGGCACAACATAAGTAGTGGCAACCACGTGTCCCAGCAATTGCAGGCAGGTAAGTATAGGGGATTTGGGAGCAGCCGATAAGGTGTGGGCTAGGTCTTGGATGGTATGAAACCTATTTAGGGGTAGGTATGCTCTTGCAGTTATTGAATCCAGTCTCGCCCCAATGAATTCCAGAGACTGGCACGGCGTTAGGGAAGATTTTGCGAGATTGATAATGAGCCCTAGGGCTTCGAATGCTGCCCTGGTTGTGTTGACCGCCGACATAGCCTTCTCTAAGGTGGGAGCCTTCAGTAGACAATAGTCTAAATAGGGGAAGATTGTGATGCCGAGACGTCGAAGGTAGGCAGTGATGACCGCTAGGGTCATGGACCGCTAGTTGCCGAGAGCCCAAAAGCTAACACTCTGTATTGGTAGTGTTCCGTGCCCACTACAAATCGGAGGAACCTCTTGTGGGCTGGGTGTATCGTTACGTGAAAGTAGGCGTCCTGCAAGTTGAGGGACGCGAACCAATCCCCTTGGTCGAGAGCTGGAATGACTGAGGCTAACGTGACCATTTTAAATTTGTGTTTTCGAAGGTGGTGGTTGAGCCGGCGCAGGTCCAAGATAGGCCTACAGCCCCCAGACTTCTGTACTGGGGGAAGTACTGGGAATAGAAACCTTTCTGCTGGAATTGATCCGGTACCTTCTCTACTGCCACGATGGTAAGGAGGCGTGAGACCTCTTGGTGCAGAAGAGGCTCGTGAGAGGGGAACCTGAAGAGGGACAGGGAAGGTGGGGTGGGAAGGGGCAGTGTAGTGAAAGGGATGGTGTAGCCCAATGTGATAATTTCTCGGACCCAACGATCGGTGGTTATGGAGAACCAGCGCAGGTGATATGGCCTCAACCGGTGATGGAATAAACTCTCTACATCATGTGGAGCCTCTGTTGGGGGGATGGCGTTCAGTCCCTCGACTGACACGTCAAACCTGCTGCCGGGCGTGTTGTTGATTGGGGGCTTTGCTGGACTGCTGGTGACGTTTCTGTGGGCGTTTCCTCTGTCTCAACTGTTCGTATGGCCTACAGCAGGATGCAGCATAAGGGAACGGTCTCTGTTTATTGTAGGGCGTTTATCTCCTTCGTCTATATGGCAGCGTGAACATTCCCAGCTTTCTCAATGTAGTGCGAGAATCCTTGCCCGAGTGGAAGACTAGATCCGTATTTTGGGCGAAGAGCGACTGACGGTCAAAAGGTAAGTCCTCTACCTTTGATTGTAGGTCTTTTGGAACCGACACTAGCTGAAGCCAGGATGCGCGGCGCATGACCACCAGTGTGGCTGTGGTTCGCGCCACTGTGTCGGCAATGTCGAGGGCGATCTGAAACGCTGCATGAGCTGCTGTACAGCCCTCCTGGACAACTGCTTTTAGGATATGTCTCTTGGTGTCAGGTAAGTGCTCTAATAGAGCAACTAGTCTGGTATAGTTGTCGAAGTTGTGGTTGGCGAGGAGAGCCACGTAATTAGCCATCCTCAGCATAGCTGTGGCAGACGAATAAACTTTTCTGCCCAAAATGTCCAGGCGTTTGGTATCTTTGTCATTGCTGGCGTTTTTGCCCTGTGGAGTTTTCGATCTCTGTTGTGCGGCATCCATGACGATGGAATTGGGCTGGGGGTGTGTAAATAAAAACTCTGTGCCCTTAAAGAAACAAAGTGCTTTTTATCTGACCGTTTGTTAGTCAGAAGTGTAGAGGCTGGGGTTTGCCAGATGTCATTAGCGATTTCCAGTATGGCCTCGTCAAAGGGAAGTGCTAGTTTGGATTTTTGGGACGGCTGTAGGTTTTTCAGCAGGCGATGTTTTTTGTGCTACATCCGTGGTCTGGACCTCCTGAGACTGAGCAACTCTTTTAAAAAGCTCCTGGAATTGCTTGTAGTCGTCTGCCGGGGAAGAATCCCCCTGGAACACTGCATCATCAGGTGAAGATGATGACTGGTCGGTGGGAGAATCTAAGTGGTGTTGCTCGTAGTCAGAAGGCAGGTTCTCATCCCGCTCTTGTTGGCTAGAGGTCGAGGGCACCTCTCCTGTGGGCGTTCGGTGGAGCCGTACAAGGGTTAGGGTTAGGGAGGCGGGTTGTCCTGGGCGGGATGCTGTGGGGACAGGGGGTGCTGTATCTCAGTGATCTAGATGGAGAATAATCTGCACTATGCGAGCATGGACGCTTGCGATAATAGCAGCTGTAGTGTTGCTTGTGATGATATGCGTGAGGGGAGTACCTTGGGGAATACCTGCTTGTACTCCTGTAACGGTGGGAATATGCCGAAGGTGTTGGGGACCTCGGCGAGGCTGACCACACTGTTTAGTGTGAGGGCGATTGGGAGTGGTGAGCACAATAATAGCGTCAAGGCGTCGGGGATCGCCATGGTGATCTGAGGTATTGTTCTCTGGATGAAATGTAATGCAGAACACGTTGTCGGCTTCCAGAGCGAGACGACGTTGGTGAAGGAGGCTCCGGAGAAAAAACAGCTGGATCCGGGCTAGGGGAAGGCGTGTGGACGTGTTTAGCCTTTCGCTGTGCCTTCGTAGGTTTTGGTGAGATAAGCACAGGAGGTGAAGCTGTGTGCTGCGGGCTGCTTGGTGCAGACAACATAGCCTGGTTCCGATGTATTTGTGGGTTCGGACGGTGCCGTTGGCATCAGTAATGATGATGTCGATGCTGTGGACACCTCCGGTGCCGGTTGAGCCGCTGGCAATGGTGCTGAGGCTGTTGGCGCCGTCGGTGCCGAGGCCATCAGCCTTGTGTTAGCATGCCTCCTCGGTGCCAACTCTGGCCGTGGTGCCGCCTGCACCATCGGTGCTGGGTCACTGACTGCATCGGGGCTTGGAGCCTATGTGCTTTGGCCCTTGTTTGCCTTGCCGCCATCATGCCTGGGCGGCATACCTGAAGTGCCAGATCTATCTCCCGCACTTGCACTTCTGGTAGGTGCGGAGATCCTCTTAACCGACGAGATAGGGTGAGATTTGCACACCACGGGAGTCTCGTCAGCCGACGAGTCTGTGGTTGGCGGCTGTAATGCTCTATTAAAGAGAAGCATTTTGAGCCGCATTTCTCTCTCTCGCCTGGCTCGGGCGGTTAACTTAGTGCAGTAAGTGCACTTTTGAGGGATATGACCCTCTCCGAGGCACTTGATGCAGAGTGAGTGACCGTCTGACGCAGGCATCGCGTCTCGGCATGTGGCACACTTTTTAAACCCGGGGGACCTGGGCATGATGGCAACTGTTCTGTTTCTGTTTGAGACTCTCTCACTTTCTTTCTTTAGGTACTTTTTCTCTCTCTCACTTCCTTCTTTCTTTGTTTGACCAAAACAGGAACAAACAGGAAAAAAAAATATTTTTAAACTAGAACTGAACGGTAAGAACTATAACTAACGAGAAGGGCTACGAACAACTGGGCTAACGAATAAACTAATTTTTTTCTGTTTTCCTTTTCTCCTCAGAACGGAAGAGGAGCTTGTTCGGACTCCATCTCCGGCTGTGGACGGTTAGGAGGAACTGGAGGGGCCAGACTGAGCTCCGCAAAAGGGCGCCAATGGCACGAGGCGGCAAGCACGCATGTGCAGTCCGGCAGGGCTACTGCTGATGAAAAATCTCAGACCTGCGGCGCCGGGACAAGCCCAACACCTTCAGTGGAGCACCCACGGGGACACTACTCGATGAAGAAAGACTAGATTCTTGATACTGAGATGTGTTTGATACACACACGCAGTGGAAATTCCAGTTCATTCACCATTGATAAGTCTTTTGAGTATCTAAATGACGCTGAGTGGAGGACCAAGGACCAAGATGGCATGTGGTAGCAAATGAAGCAGATGGTACCATAAACTTAGAGCATACCAAAGTTATGTACCGGTAGTGTTTGATGCTTTGATTTAAATGGTATAGAGGGTCCTAACTGGGGAGTGACCCATTAGAAGCAGCCTTAACTTCATTTTCAGGCTCTTCCTTGCTTTGGATTTAAGGGCCAAACAAAAGTTAAACTTCTGGGAGACAGACTATGAGGCAGCACTCACAGAAAGTGTCCATCACTACCTGGCACAGCCTCCTGGAAAAAAAAAAGGCAACATTAGAATCCTGGAAAGCCAGGCATATCCTGCCAGGAGAGTAAGATTCTCTGGTGGAGAAGGAGGAACAAAGTAAATCCTCTCACTACTTATCTACTAACTAGCTAGCTAACAACTCTCTCATACTAACTAATACTAAACTATAAAGATGTTAGCAAAGGCATGATCAAGGCAGGCACGCAAGGGCTCCATCTCAGGTGGAGATGGTTGAGAAGGAACAAAGGGCAGTTCACCTGTGCAGGCCTATGTAGCCTATAAAGTTTACAAAACTGAATTCATCAGTGGTGTGCAGCACAAGGATGTATAGGAGACGTGTGTAGGCCAAATTGATTCTGTTAACAGAAAAATCTCCAATCAAGGGCTCAAGAAGTGCATGCACACCTTCAAATGACTGAGGTGGAGCACCCCTAGATACATTATTTAAAGAAATGATGGTTCCTGTCTCACTGAATTAGTCTCATTCTCCTTTGTGGCAATGCTCCAGGAAGGATCAGGTCAGAAAAGGGAGGGCGACTGGGAGAAAGAAAGACCCTCCAGTGATGTGTAAAAAAATGCCCATATAGTGTGGTATTTGGGGTGTTTTGATAAAAGGGATCAGCAATTCTGATGTATTCCAAGAGACTGCTGTTGTATGATCTTTCGAGAGACAGGCCTGTGCTGTCAGATGGAACCAGCAAATGTCAGTCCTCATGATTAGGAGTCAGCGTCCCCAGTAGAACTGGTGGATCCTTTTTCTTTTGCATTTTACCCTCCTGCCTGGGGTTTTTCAATGTAGGTGAGCTTTAGGAGCTACATGCAAAGGCTCACCTGACCTGGTGAACAGACTTGGGTGGGGATCTGTTCTGTTCTTGGGATTGTGAGAGTGCAGCTTAGTTTCGATGGAAGCATTGTAGGAGTCATCCTTGGGCACAGCAGCAGTAGTCCCTGCTTCCAAATTTGTACTTGCTGGGATGCTGTTTGTCTCTTGGGGCCAATGTAGAGTGCAAGTACCCTTGGTCCATATCAGAATGTGGTGTCAGCCTTTCCCACAGGGTGTTTTTTGAGTTTCAGCTCATGAGCGCTGTGTGTTTGCTGAGGAAACAAATGACAGATGCTGAACTTGGCAAATATCCAAATGGTGGTGTAGGAGAAAGAAAGAGCTTGAAGCAACAGGCCGTGTCAAAAGCAGATGTTTGCCTGAAAGTCAGTGTCTCTCGGCACTAGAACTGCTAGCATTGATAAAAGCCCATGAAGTATGTAAATACATTCCATCAAGACAGTAGAGGGACACCCAGCTAAGTACATGATAAAATATTTTGAAACAAGCGTGAAAGCATAACAATGCATAGTGACAGCTTTGGAGGAAAGTACAAGGGTAGGTACCAAACGTGTCATTAATGTGTAAGATGATTCATGAGGTGTGTATCATTGATTGTTCATTTCTGTCTATAGAGGTATCTCAACTTAATTCTTTGACCAGCCTAGAGAGTGATAGTGAAATTCATATTATCCATTGAGCTGCAGCCATTGTCCCGGGTACAAATACATAGGGGCTCGGAGGCCATCTGGCTACCGACACTTTTTAATGTACTTCATTCGACAATAAACCTGACTCAAGTACCTTCATATCTTATCTGAGTTTGTGGTCTTTGGGGGCTCTTGTGAAGTCTATTATGCTAGCTATCTGTACAGAGCTGGCATGATATACTGAGGGAGCATATGAAAATGCACGCAGCCGAACGTTTATCATCACTGATGGAGCAGGAGACATGTCAGGACGCCACACCAGTGAATCCTGAATTTACTGTATCGCTGTCCTGTACTACAGGTGGAATCAGTTTTTGTGTTTGATGCTCACGGTAAAGGAGCAAGGGCCAGAGAAATACTTCTTGAAACACAGGAAAGCGGGCATAGTCCCAGACCCTGGGGAGGGACTCCTTAGTACAGATAAAGAACAAATATATTAATTATATTATACTAAGTAAAACTATATATTATATCTATTTATAGGCTATAATGAGAAAATGAGAAATCTGCGGATGCAGGGATTCCAACTCAGGTCATGCAGCTGTATGAAGGAATTATGGGAGGATTTGTCTTGCACTGCCTCCTATTCCCTCAGTTTGAAGCATGATGAGAACTACTGTGCATGTTTGGGCCAATGGATGCTGCTTGTTAGAATTTCCAGTCTCTGGCGGATGGCAAGCACAATGAGTACCAGAGACCAAGAATCAAAGAGCCACCCTGCCTTACAAGTCCTCTTGGGAATTCAATGTATAAAGTTACACGCATAAAACAATTACATTTTTCAAAAGTGAGTTTTATACCATCTTTCAAATGATTTATAGCTCCCCCAAAAAAACCTTCACGGTCTTTGAAACAATTGACCATAAGGTATACTGTTTTTACTCACATGATGTTTTCCTCTGATTTGGGTTTAATAAAAATGGAGATTGGGTACAGCTGGGCAATCTGCAACCTCTTGATCGCATTGCCAGACACATCGAGAATGCAGTGTTTTCCCTAAAGCAGAAAAGGGTGGGGGGAGAGGGAAAAGAGTGAAGTCCTCGAGTCACACATGTGCGCACTACATGCTATTTAGAAGTGAAAGCTGGGTCCCAACAAAATCAAGTGAGTTTTGAACTCTCATCAACTGTCAGGATTTCACCATCCTAAGTTTTCAGTTGCTCTCAAATTATATTATATATATATATATAGTTCTAAGAATGTGGCATTATTTCAAACAAAACTCCAGCAGTTAGAGTTGTGTTAGCCTTAATTAGACTTAATTAAATATGGTTGATAATACTTCTATTACTGGAAGTAATACTGGCCTAGCTTTTTTCACATACCTGTCACATATACTTGCAATGTTAGTAGTTCAAGAAATAATTATGCCTTTTAACTTTGGTTGGGGATTTTCTTCTCTCAGTTTTAAATGTACTAGAGAGCTGCACACTTTGTTCCATCTATGCACACTAGGCTTAGCGAATAGCACATACCAGGTACTCCTTGCATTCTTCCCACAAACTCCATAGATGTCACTTGCCCTTTCCCCAACACTCTTGTGATAACTGGTCCTAACATTTACCCAAATTGTATGTTCAACTATGAAAAGTGCACGGAACTTCATAAGATGTCACATAATAACTTGTAATAACAAATGTTGATGGGAATGGGTACACAAGGGAGGCAGAAACACTGAATTAGTTCAAACAAAAAGTCCTGTCAATAAGGCAATACGGACTATGTTGAGTTCATTTCTGTTTTTTTTTTTTTTTTTTAAAGAGACGACAATGTAGGACTGGAAATTAATGAGTCTAAACTCATGTGCTGGAAATTAGGTTTAATTGGTGGACAAAATGGTGGCCTATTCCATCTATAACTTCTTTTAGGAGTCCTTAAGGAAAGAGACTTTGGGGCAAAAAAAAAAAAAGGTTACTAAAGCAACTTTCATCATTATGGCTGCCACCCCCTTTCCTGGACCCCAAATCGTCTTTATCTAAATCCTGAGAGGTGTCTTGCCAGACCAGGCATAAGAGACGTAGCCAGATGACTTCACCACTTCCCTAGGTAACCCATTCCAGATGTTGTGAAGACCAGGACTTTAACATGGCTCAAAAAGGAACTAGATAGATTCATGGAGGTGAGGTCCATCAATGGCTATTAGCCAGGATTGGTAGGAATGGTGTCCCTAGCCTCTGTTTGCCAGAGGCTGGAAATAGATAACAGGAGAGGGATCACTTGATGATTACCTGTTCTGTTCACTCCCTCTGGGGCATCTGACATTGGCCACTGTTGGAAGACATGATACTGGGCTATATGGACCTTTGGTCTGACCCAGAGTGGCCGTTCTTATGTTTTACCACCCTCCTAGTGAAATCATTAATTTTTAAGGCCAGAAAAGGCCATTCAATTACCTAGGTTGACCCATGTAACACAAGTGAGTGTGTGCTTTTTGGTATTTATTGCAGATGAATTATGAAGTGTTCAGAGTGTGTCACTGACAGTGCTGTAGGCACTCCCACTCACTGCCTCTCTATCAGAGGCAGCAACCCCCAGTACCAGCCAGTCCCCTCCCCCTAGCACTGTCTCTGCAGTGCAGGGAGTGGGGGGAGGAGACAGAGCTGTAGTGGTCCCAGATAACCCTGCTGCAGCTCTGCACTTTAAATGTAGTATTTAAAATGCAGAGCCGTGGTAGCAAGTGCCCCCCCTTATCGACTAATCGAGAACTCAATTAGCTAATTAACTGTTACTTAACATTCCTAGTTCATAGTAGGACTATGGCAGAACTTATCTGTTTAAATTTGAAAGTGGAAAGGAAGTCAGAAGTCTTTCCCCTTAAAGACGGTGATGCACTAAATAAATGGGTTACTTGGGAACGTGGTGGAATCTCCATACCTAGAGGTTTTTAAGTCCCATCTTGACAAAGCCCTGGCTGGCATGATTTAGATGGGATTGGACTCGATCTTCTGAGGTCTCTTCCAACCCTATGATTCAATGAACCTCTTATTTCCATTCTTTTACCATTTTGGGTGGATGAGATATATCCTGAGGTAACATTAACTATCATTAAATGCACTTTGTGTTTGTGAATAGATCACATCTTAATAATATGAGATGTCACTATATCACTCTGATGTGTTAAATCCCTGCAAGAGAAAAATGTTTTTTTTCTGTGAGAAGGAGCAAGGCTCTTCTGTACATGATAGTAATAAAACAGTGGATAGAACTGGTTGTGTATATAAATTACACTATTCTTATTCTCTGTTTATAATTCTACATATTTACTCTATTAGGCATATTCAGAGGATCATGGAATATAAATGAGGCCCTATTCATATAGCTGTGGAACTTAAATCAATTCAGTAAATAGAAGTCAAACACCAGCACAGGATTTACCTTTTCTGCTACTTCCCGTACTGACTGGACACTTGTTCCATAAAGGTGATTGTTATACTGGCCAGCCTCAATGAATCTGTGATCCTGAATATCCTTCTCCATCTGCTCTCGAGAGGTGACAAAGTGGTAATCCCGTCCATCGACCTCATAATCTCGTTTTGGTCTGGTAGTATCTTTAAAAAGTAAAGAGCTATTTAAGCAGAAAGTTACAACTTTCACCACAAATTAGATGTTGTCTACAATACTTAGAGGCAAATGTTTCCATCTTTAGCGTAAAATTGTTAAATGAGCAATGGATACACATTTAACACATGACCTATGAGGGAAGACTGAAGGAATTGGGTTTGTTTAGTTTAGAAAAGAGAAGATTGAGGGGGGACATGATAGCAGTTTTTAGATATCTAAAAGGGTGTCATAAGGAGGAGGGAGAAAACTTGTTCATCTTGGCCTCTGAGGATAGAACAAGAAGCAATGGGCTTAAACTGCAGCAAGGGAGGTTTAGGTTGGACATTAGGAAAAAGTTCTTAACTGTCAGGGTAGTCAGACACTGGAATAAATTGCCCAGGGAGGTTGTGGAATCTCCATCTCTGGAGATATTTAAGAGTAGGTTAGATAAATGTCTATCAGGGATGGTCTAGACAGTATTTGGTCCTGCCATGAGGGCAGGGGACTGGACTCGATGACCTCTCGAGGTCCCTTCCAGTCCTAGTATTCTATGATTCTACGATAACACTTAAATAATTATAGGAGGTAAAGACATGTCACAATCCAAAAATTACTGATCTTAACACAGAGTTCATAGTAGGGGACTAGTTGAGTAGCTGACTACCCGATAAGCATAGGCTTTTTGGGCAGTTGAGTGACTACTCAACTACTCCCTTCCCGCCACTCACTGCCTATCAGAGGCAGCAACCCCCAGCACCAGCCAGTCGCCTCCCCCCAGCACTGTCTCTGCAGTGCAGGGGGTTGGGAGGAGATAGAGCTGTATTGGTCCCAGATAACCCTGCTGCAGCTCTGCACTTTAAATGTAGTATTTAAAATGCAGAGCCGTGGTAGCAAGTGCCCCCCTTTATCGACTAATCGAGAACACAATTAGCTAATTAACTGTTACTTAACATTCCTAGTTCATAGTAGGACTATGGCAGAACTTATCTGTTTAAATTTGCTCAAGTATTTGCTGTGACTTACGTGGAACACATGATCCAAATTTATCTGGAAATTCTGAGATTAAATCATCATTTATTCTGTCTTTCATGGGTCCCAAAACAATCACTGGCCGAGTATAACTGACTGTGAAAGATAGATAATATTTCTTCATTAGAGTGTGATCATTAAAACACCTTCAACATTTCACCAAACAAGAATTATTATTATTGAGACAACATTAAGATACAGTTAAAACAGACAAAATGTATTCCAGGTGGGAGAAATTATTCAAGGTTGTAAGCCAATCTGTAATGAAGTCTACGTGAGCTGCTACGTGCTCCACATCTTTAAAAAATTCATCATTTATTTACATGCTAAAGTCGTCAAGATTTTCAAAAGATCTCATCATCCAACAATTCCAGTAATGAATTTCAATATAGTTACTATATTTTGAAACTTGCTATTCTGAGAACAATGGTAGCTGCAGAATGCAGAGTCTAACAGACATTGCAACTGCATGCATTATCTTTGGGGACCAAATAGTATTACGTGTATGAATGATTTATATATGCAACTCTGGAGTGGCAGGGAGAGTTGCTACAGCTTTACCTGGAATTATTGCCAGTGGTAGGTGATTAAAGTGAATCACTTAGGTCTTAAATACCTCCAGAGAGGTACCATTTCCTGGAGAGGCTTGCATACAGTGGTTCAAACTCTATTTTGCAGAGACCAAAAGATAAAGAAAGAGTTTTGGATATATATAAAACACAGATTTAAATGGAATCAGTGCCTTCTTTCTATCTAGCAACAGACAGGACCTTCCTGTCCAAAGGCCACATTGCCTGCAGAAGGCTTGAAAAGACTTTAGTGTACTAGGGCCAATCAAGAGAGATGGGGAAACCTCTTGTAAGCTTTTAGCATATGTATCAGAACCTTTAAAAAAAAAATCTAATAATTTTACCCCAAGGTTCTTGCTTAGAAAGAGCTGTGTAGTAACTTGTAACTGCTGGCAGTGTTCTCACGGCCCTGCCAGAAAGAGAAAGCAAGCACAGATGCTGGCCTATAGGCAAAGTGGCTTTCTGGGGATACTGCAGTGTGAGACAGGGAGCTGTGCAGCCTTAAAACCCCCAGTTAGAGGGGAGAGAAGAGGAGGTTACTCACCTATGCAGAAACTAACATTCTTCGAGATGAGTGTCCCTGTGGGTGCTCCACTCAGGTCAAGGCGCGTCCCAGCGCCTTTGAGCAGAGATTTTCTCAGCAGTGCACCCCCCCCACCCATGCGCACGCTTTGCCTGCCTGCCGAGCGGTCAGAGTATAAATAGCACGCGCACGGTCCAGGCTTTTCAGTTCCTTCTCTACAATGGACAAATGTCATAGCCGAAGTAGAGGGGAGGAGGGTGAGTAGTGGAGCACCCACAGGGACACTCATCTCAAAAAATATCAGTTACTGCATAGGTGAGTAACCTCCTTTTCTCCTTCGAGAGATGTCCCTGTGGGTGCTCCACTCAGGTGACTATAAGCAGTGTCCCTTAGGACGGTAGGGACTTTGGATCAGGCTGGAAGGCTGCAGACAAAACACCTCTGCCCAGTCTACTGTCAGCTGCAGTGTCCTGTAAGAGGGCACAGTGTCGTGCGAATGTGAGATCCAATGCCCACGTGGCTGCCTTGCACATGTCAACAAGGGGAATGCTGCACAGGAAGGCTGTAGACGTGGAGATGGAACGTGTAGAATGCGCTCTTTTGGAGTCAGGAGGCTGGACTTGTTAGAACTGGTAGCACAAGCATATGCCATCAGCTATCTATTTAGATAACCTCTGCTTGGAGATGCCATTTCCCCGAGATCGTGGCACGATGGAGACAAAGAGCTTAGGAGTCCTTATGAATGGTTTAGTTCTATGTAGATAGAATGATAGCGCCCTGCACATGTCTAGTGTGTGCAAGGCAGATTCAAACCACTGGCGTGTGGTTTCGGGAAGAATGTTGGTAAGTGAATGGGTTCGTTTAGATGGAAGGAAGAATGTACTTTGGGTAGAAATTTAGGGTGTGTGCGAAGCATGACTTTATCTCGAAGGAAGGTGGTATATGGAGGGTCTGCCACGAGTGCTCTGAGTTCTCCCACCCTTCTGGCAAAGGCGACTGCGACCAGGAATGCTGTTTTCATGGAGAGGGGTAAGAAAGAGCATGTGGCCAAAGGCTCAAAGGGTTTGTGCATGAGTGCATTAACGACAAGATGTAGATCCCAGGGATGTTTTGGTGGTCTGATATAGGGGTATTATGCTTGGATGCCCTTCATAAATCTTTTGGTGATTGGATATACAAATATGGTGGCATTATCTACCTTTTTGTGGAATGCGATGATGGCAGCGAGATGGACCTTGATGGAGTTAGTAGAGAGGCCTGTGGATTTAAGTTCCAGTAAATAATCAAGGATTGAGTGGAGAGGCGCAGAGGTTGGGAAGGTAGGTTTTTCTTGCACCAAGTAACATACCTTTTCCATTTTTGGAGGTTAGTGACCTGCTGTGCAGGAGGACGGTGCATACTGGTTCTGAGCACACTAGCTCTTCATGCAAGAACCACTGAGTAGCCAGGCTCTGAGTGGGAGACAGTCTAGGTTGGGGTGAAGAATCTGGCCACTGCGTTGAGACAGGAGATTGGACTGAAGTGGGGGGATTGGTTGACATTCCCATCAGGAAGGGATACCATGGTTGCCTGGGCCATGCTGGTGCTATTAAAATGACATGTGAATTGTCTGTTCTGATCTTCTGTATTACCCTGTTGAGTATGGGTATAGGTGGGAAGGCGTAAAAAAACCTGTTGGTCCATGGGAGCAAAAAGGTATCCCCTCTGGAGTGGGATCCCAGGCCAGGTCTGGAACAGAACTCTGGGAATTTTTTGTTATGGGCTGTTGCGAATAGGTCGAGATGGGGAAACCCCCACCGTTGGAAAATGGCGTGTAGGATGGAATTGTCCAGCTCCCACTTGTGTTGTATGGGGAAGCAACGACTGAGTTTGTCCGCAGTGGTGTTTTGGGTGCCATGTGGCGGATAGGGTGATGTGTTTTAGGAACCAATTCCAGAGTTTGATGGCCTTCATGCAGAGAGAATGGGAACGAGCTCCATGCTGCCAGTTCACATAGAACATGCATGCTACATTGTCTGTCATGATCCTTATATTGCGGCCTCTGATGACAGGGAGGAAGTGGAGACCAGTGTAGGGTATAGCTCTGAGCTCGAGGAGGTTGATATGCAGGGTTGTTTCGGAAGTGGACCATAGTTCCCGTGTTGTGGTTTCTCCTATGTGTGGTCCCCATCCTGTGAGGGATGCATCTGTTGTGATGGTGATTGTGGGGGGTTCTTGTTGAAATGAAACCCCTTCGCATATGTGTAGTGGGATGGTCCACCACAGTAGTGAGTCTTTGACTGTAGAAGGCATTGTGAGGTACTTGAGGAGCTTGTGCCATTTTGGTTTGTACACCAAAGCTAGCCAGGTTTGAAGGCATCTCATGGGTAGGCGGGCATTGGGGACGACAACGGTGGAGGCTGCCATGTGTCCCAGTAGCTGGAGGCAGTTGCGAGCTGTGACCTGTGGGCTGATGTGAGTGGTGTGTATGAGACTGAAGATTGCTCTGAAACTTTCCTGTGGCAGTAAGGCTCGGCCAGTAGTGGAGTCGAGAAAGGTGCCTATGAAGTGGATTTTTTGGGTAGGTGTTAATGTTGACTTGTCTCTTGTTTATTTGAAGGTCCAACTTTTGGAAGCACCGCATCGTCACTGATGTTGCATGAAGAGCGTGAGAATGGGTTGGAGACTTCAGCAGACAATCGTCCAGATATGGGAAAATTATCAGGTCCTGCTTCCTTAAATATGCTGTTACCACTGAAAGTAGCGCTGTGGATGATTCATATGCTGTACTCTGTAGTGTTCCCAGTTACTCCAGTATGGCAGGTAGCTAGGGAATGGTATAGGTGGTGCCAGCCAGGGGTGGGCATACCATGGGTACTGCAAGCAGGTGTATTTTGCCGGTGTGGGTCCCTATACTCAGGTGGGTAATAAGGTGGAGAAAGGTCGTTCTCCAAGTCATCTTTCTCCCCACTAGAAAGGTGGAGAGGGGTCGCAGCAGACTGGCAGTATTGTGCTTGTGGCTCTGGTGAAATATCCCCCTCCAAAAGAGGAGACCCTGGAGAGGGGAAGACAGTGAGATCAGCTGCACTGTGGAACTGGGGCTGAGAAAAGCCTAACTTCAGTGTGTGTTCTGGTGCAGAGAGGGACTGCGGTGCTATGCTGAGGTGAGCATGCAACGCACCATGGAAGCTGAGGAGTGTGTCGGTGCCGGTGTGAGTCACAGCTGTTTGTTGCTGCCCTGCTGAATAGGCAGGCAGCCTCCACAACTTCAAAGGCTCAAGCGGAGTAGCAGGTTCCAAGGGAAGTGCCGCTTCTGCTGCTTGAATAGGCTACTGCGAGCCTGAGGATGGCACCAAGGTCACCGAGGGGCCCCTGAGTGCATTCAAAGAGGCGGGCAGCTGAAAGCCCTTGGCCTCAGCACCTTGTAAAGTGGCTGCTGACTTACGGTTGGTACCGGAGATGCCTGCAGAGACAAAAGTGCTCAGCCGCAGAATGGCTGACACTGACAAGACTGAAAGTCCGTGCTTCTTTCCCTGCCTGGGGAAGCGCAGGAAGCAGGTCTTTTCCTGGACTTGACAGTTTTTTTGCTGAGAGTTTGCAGAGTTTTGTCCAGGGTCCAATGCATGTCTGAGGGAGTCTTGGAGCAATGACAGCTTCAGACGCAGCTCCCTGTCCTTCTGAATGCGCACTTTTAATTTTTGACAGTGAGCACATTTTGGGGGGACGAGGGACTCCCCCAAACATCTGACACACTGAGAATGGCCATCAGACACAGGGATGGCTTCTTTACAAGAGGAACACCTCTTGAAACCGGGAGAGCTTGTCATGTTGAAATGGAGGGGTTTTGTTTGTTTTTTTTTAAATAAACAGGAAGAAGAAAGATACTAATTAACTATCTGTATGTTAACTGAAACTAAGTAGCTATATAACTATGTATAACTAAGAAATTATGTCTGAGGTGGGCAGCGTGACTGCTGTACCCTGTCTCTGGCCCAGGACGATAGAGAAACAACTGAGGAGCCCGGACCATTCGTGTGCTATTTATACTCTGATAGCTCGTCAGGCAGGCAAGGCAAAGTGTGTGCATGGCCTGCAGGGGTAGGGGGAGGAGGAGAGGGCACTGCTGAGAAAATCTCCTATCAAAGGAGCTGGGACGCACTTTGACCTGAGCGGAGCACCCACAGGGACATATCTCGAAGGAGAAAATGGGTTTCCACACAAGAGGTGTAATGGCTGAGAGTTAAAACCTTAAGCAGGTTCCCTTGAGGGACCATGGAGGGGGAATTCAGATACAGTTACCTTGAAACTGTGACACCGAGCATGATGTTGATCCAGAGAAATCTCAGTTCTCCAGAAGTCTCCCCGCCCCTTTGGCCTCTCCCTAAAAACCTCTAAGGAAGAGGATAATTCTTTAAAATGCAAATGCTTTATCTTGCTATAACTTTAAATGGACACTATTTCTGATGTACTTTATAAATGCTATTGTAATTATCTGCCACACATTCAGACAATTCTGAACAGACACCCTATTTACTTTCAAATTCCAAAAATGTGGCATAGATTCTAACCACTTTGTAACCACTCAGTGTCTTGAAAAATCAGTCAAAAAATCTAAAGCTATTGCACAAGGATCAGAAGGTTGGCAAATAATGAAATGGTTGCATATAAAAATAACTTAAAAATAATAAAAAAGCTGAGCAGGAATTTTGGCCAATTCAAAACTAACTGTTATCCCATTACGTTTTACAACATTTTGAACCCATTTTTTCCCAGACACATTTTGGAAGCAAAGCTGCCTCACTTCCAAAAATTCAAATTTTCAATATTGAAAAAAAAATCACTATGTGATTAAGCTAATGAAAGTGCTCATGGAAAAATCCTGCAGTGAGGGTGGGGGATATTTAGAGTGGGAACAAATCAGCTTCTTCACTAAAAATTTTCAGTCAAAATATTTCAAACCAAAAAGTTTAAAAATATTTAAATGTTTTGTGGAAAAATTTGAAAAATGGTCAAATTCAGTGAAAAACATTTTAGCAGCTCTAGCTGGCAATTCAAACAGATCAATAATTTATTAACATACTACGTTTTTGTTGCTCTGGAATGGGGAAATGGAATTAGAACAGAAAGGAAGATACTGAGAGTATTAAAGAACACGTAATCAAGCTCTAAGATCTGATAGAATTCAAATTCAGATAAAACTCTTAAAAATAAATTTTCTCTGTATAAAATCAATGGTATACAGATATTACTAGGGACTTGTACTAATTAACAAACATTAGTATTGGTGCATTACAGTATTATTGCAGTATATATATTATAACTCATAAACTATGTAACAGCTGTTTGGGATGTTAAGTGTAATGCTCGTGTCTAGGAAAACATGAAACATTTTGATATCACAATACATGTATTTTTATAAATGTAACAGGTTCCACAAACCTTCTTGTTGATTGACTGGTTCATAAGACAAGACATATTCTTCTTGGCCACCTAAAAATGTAAACGTTTGTAAGGAACTTTGATAACATGGTGAGTAATTTTTGTTTTAAGAAATTGGCATACATGTAAAAAATTTAGTCCTTTAATAAAAAAATTCAATCAGACAGTCCTCAACAAAATATATACCATAATAATACTGATGAAGAAACTTCTCAATGGAGTGATACATTATAAAATCACAAAGGCAAGCCAAACAAAAATTTCATAATAGAAGGGCATATCTGTTTTATTAAAAACAAAGTGTAAAAACCTTATTTACAGCATGAAGTTTTTTAATGGAAAATGTTAGCATGTTTAATGTATTTCAAGCATGAGATAAAGAGAAGTTTTAGGCACTAATAAATGCTCTTATATATGTTTTACTGAAAACAATGTATGCATGCTGTCATTCACTGCTTGGGGCAGAAGCACTTGCATAGAGATCCTTTATATACTAGATAGAAAATCTATAGTCTAGATGTTGGCTGATTTTATATTTAAATAAAAAAGGCCCCAAACTTGTATATGACTGTCTTAATCTATTGCATAAGCTTTTCCATAAACTGATATTTAGCCAAAATATTTTATATAGTACAGTCTAAGGATGTTAAATTGCAGTTAATTGACTAGTCGAGTAGTCGATGTAATTTCCCTCGACTACTCGATAGGCACTTCGGCATTCCTCCTTTGAAATGTACAAGATCCCACACTGGGGCTCTTGTACATTTCAACGGAGGAATGCGGAACTCTGCATGCAGCCTGGGGCCAGCAGGAAATCCCACTGACTCTGGGCTGCACGCGGTGTACCAGCTTTGAAATGCACAAGAGTCCCCAGCAGGGGCTCTTATGCAATTCAAAGCATCAGCACAGTATGGAGCCCGGGGTCAGCGGGGGACTCAGAGACCCCACTGACTCCAGGCTCCATGCTACACTGCCAATTTAAAATGCCCCATGGAGCCCAGGGTCAGCTGGGGACTCCCCAGCTGATCCCAGGCTTCAGTGCGGCATTTCTGCAAACCCAGGATCAGCTAGTGTCATAACCATGAGGGATGGGCAGCAGCCTGGGGACTAAGGGGTTAACTGTGCCTAGCCAGGTAGCAGTCAGCCAATAGAAATGCAGACAGGGATTTCAAACTGAGAAAAAGGAATTTTTGGCTTTTCCCTCCTTTGTCTCTGGGGCAGCTGACTCTCCAGATACTGAGGGGGAAAGACAACATGTCCCTCTCCGAGAAAAGACTTTTCACCATCTGTAAAGAGGGCAAAGTCTAGATAAATCCGTTATGTTTTATTGTTTTATGGTTTGGGAATGGGAATTTGATGTCTGTGCATTTAGAAATGGGTTTTCCTCTCTTTCGTAACTAAGTTTTGTTCCCATGGGAAAATTCCCCATGAGTTTATTAATTGGTGGCTTTTACCATCTAGCCAATCCAACTATGCTTGTAACAGGAGTATTGTTGTGATAATAAAAGTTCTTTCTTTTTTATTAACCTGGTATTGGTTAATGTGTGTGTCCTGGTTTTACTTTAGGGCTGAGATTTCCCAAGTGATATCTTCCCTGGTTTTCTTACTATTACTTGGGTGGTGGCAGCGGATTTTTTTATCCCCAAAATCTAGGATTTTGGGGGGAAGTTTTATACCAAAGCCTGGTGAGATAAGATTTTGGGGGTACATTTGCGGGCCTCCCCTACTGCATTCATTGTGCTGGAGTAGGGAATCAGCCATGACAGCTGGGGAGTCCCCAGCTGACCCCGGATCCTGGGGAAATGCCGCGCGAAACCCTCAGTCAGCTGGGGAGTCCCCAGCTGATCCTGGGTTCCGCTGAAATGCCATGTGGCATTTCCCAGAACCCGGGGTCAGCTGGGGACTCCCCAGCCGATCCCAGGTTTGCGGAAATGCCGCACTGGAGTCCGAGATCAGCTGGGGACTCCCCAGCTGATCCCTGGCTCCACGTGCAGTCCTGCTGCTTTGAAGTACTGCCTCTCCCTCTCCCCGCTATGCTGCCTCTATCTGATAGAGTAGCAAGGGGGGAGGGGAAGGAATTGACTAGTCGACTATCTGATAAGCATTTGCTTAACAGATAGTCGACTAGTCCTTAACATCCCTAGTACAGTCCTTAAGACATTTTTATACTGTATACACAAAATAATGCTTACATTTTATTTATGACAAAGGAATTTTATATGTGAACTTGGAAAAGACGTAAATACTGAGACTGTTCTCAGCTCCAGAAAGCACATCAGCAGTGAATGATATTAAAACATCACTTAATATTCACCTTCAAAGACTTGAAGTTTTTTAAATGTCAAATGTAAGCTTCTGAAATGTACTTCAGCTGCCATCAGTGCAGTCTTACAAAGTTTAGTATTCAATATGATGAAAATCTCTAACAAGATTTTATTAATGTCTATTTTTCACATCAACTAATTGACAAACTACAAAATTAAAAATTCAAATGCTAGAAATTCAGTTTATAAATTAATTATTATTTAAACAAGATGGCCTTTTGAATATTCAACTAATACAACCAATAACTTGCTTGGCTAATTTTGGAAAAATTAATTGACGTTCACCATACTCATTCACGTGTGATAAGTTACCCTAATGCTGCTACAATGCAGCTGTATAGCAATGGATGGCATCTGAAGGTCTTTCTAAATTCATATATTGCTATAAATGCTCCCCACCCTTTTTATTTCAAAGCAAAGAGCATACATTAAAAACACAACAAAGTCTGTAATATCAGAGGAAATGGACATTATGTACTTCTCACTGTAGGTTCTTCAAGATGTGTGGTCCCATCTCTGTTCCACACATGGATATGTATGTACAGTAGGCACCTGAGTCTGGAAATTCTAGCAAACAGGGTCCATTGGTTCACACATGTGCAGCAGTAGCTGCCCTGCATTTTTCTAGTAAAGATATGTCTCAGAAAGATGCCGTGGAGTTTGCTTGTGCTCTGGTGGGATAAGCTCTCACTAAGGCACTACATAGGGTCTCAAGCAGATGGGGGCGAAGTCTAAAAAATTAACCCCACATTTCCTGAAATGTTACCAAATAGCATCAGAGCATCAGCTTTCAATGCCTACTAAAACAGCAATTCTTCTGCAGATGGAAGTTTCCTGTTCTGTGCGGTGGGAGTGAGACTAGAATCTGCATTGGTATGGCAGCTGTGTGTGTGTGAGGGTGGAGTTTAGCGGCTGAGGGTGCAGAATAGGATGGTGGGAGATTCCTGTAGAGCAGTGGTTCCGAACTGGGGGTCCGC
Organism: Rafetus swinhoei; assembly: GCA_019425775.1. Classification (NCBI taxonomy): domain Eukaryota; kingdom Metazoa; phylum Chordata; order Testudines; family Trionychidae; genus Rafetus; species Rafetus swinhoei. The sequence continues at coordinate 294,396 of CM033432.1, forward strand.
AGACCCCCTGGGGTCTGCGCGAGTATTGCAGGGGGTCCGTGAAAAAAAAAATCATAGAAAATAAATTTTAAATAAATTGCTAAGTTACAATCAATTATTATTTTTAAATTAAATATCTTCCGATAATGTTATTAATTGCAGTCTGAAAATCCATGATGTGGCACATTTCTATGATGAAACAATCACGACTGTTAGAAGCATGCAAATGTTAGCCATACATTCAACATGGATCTGTGGCTGAAATCGGGCTCGCTGGAGAGAAAGGAGACTGATGAGCAGAGTGAAGCATCCACAAGTGGAATGTCTAATCAAACAGACATAAGTCAATGAAAAGTGAGAAAATACTCTGCTGACTACTAGAATTGCAGCTAGAAATGGCTTTGATGGGGGTCTGCAAATGGTTTTGGGGGGGTTATTGGGGGTCCGCACTAGCGAAAAGGTTGGGAACCACTGCTATAGAGGGATGATGTTGGGGTAGACAGCCTGGAGGTTGGGGCATGGGTTTAGAGGCTGTAGTTGGATAGGTCAAGAGGAGTAGGGGAAAGGCTTCAATAGATGTAATCTTGAGGCCCAAATTACTGGGAAGGATTGGCAGTTTTCTGCATCATCCCCCTACTCCAAAGTAGCACCCTCTCATGGTCAGCCTGGTGCTGCTAACTCAGGCATTAACTAGGAGATGGCAGAAGACCCAGGGTGGGGCCCGCACAGGCTGTGCAGTAAAAAAAGCCTAGCAATGACAACACTTGTCCTTAGGCCACCACCACAGCACTCCTTTCCCAGAACCAGCACCTCTATAGCCAGCTCCAAGTCCTCACATTACCACTCCTCTCTGGACAGCATGCAAAAAACCCTAGAAAGCCAGCACCACCCTTGCTGCCCATCAGTAGTAGTAACCCTCCACCACTGCTGTTCTGTGTGAGCAGGGAAAGGAGACTTGCCCTTTCAGCACCACCTTGCCTCTGAAGTCGCAGCACTAGCAGCCTGGATACATGAGTCACGAAGACTGAGAGGGGACATGATAGCAGTTTTCAAATATCCAAAAGGGAGTTACGAGGAGGAGGGGGAGAAATTGTTCTCCTTGGCCTCTGAGGATAGGACAAGAAGCAATGGGCTTCAATTGCAGCAAGGGAGGCTTAGGTTGGACATTAGGAAAAAGTTCCTACCTGTCAGAGGGGTTTAAACACTGGAATAAATTGACTATGGAGGTTGTGGAATCTCCATCACTGGAAATATTTAAGAGCAGGTTAGACAGGCATCTATCAGGAATGATATAGACCATGAGGGCAGAGGACTGGACTCAATGACCTCTCGAGGTCCCTTCCAGTTCTACTGTTCTATGATTCTAAGTAGTAAATGGTGGGTCTGCCATGAGTGTTCCCAGCTCATTTGCCCTTCAGGTTCATGTGATGGGAAATAGGAAAGCAACTTTCACCAAGTAAAAGGACATAGAACTGGCTGCTAATACTACAAAAGGAGTTCGATGAGAGAGGATGTTGAGAGACCACTGAAATTCTGGCCTTACCAACTGTAGAAAGGAGCTTGTAAATCCTAAAAGGAATCTAGCTATCGTGGGATGAGTGAAAACAGCGTGATCCCCAATAAGAGGAACAGCAATGATTGTTACCAGAATGGACCATAGCTAACTGACAAAAAGACCTGACATCTTAAACACGTACATATCTAGGTCAGCAGAGATCCCAGCGGACTCTGGAGAAAACTCGTGTTGTCAAGACCAAGAAGAGAAATGTTTCCAATTGGATTAATAGCATGTTCTAGTCAAATCCTTCCTGCTGAGAATGGATTGAATCGCTATTGAGCACGAATGCTGTACATCTGATGTCCATTCAAACAACACTGTGTTGCACAAACAACAACTCAAACAACTTTGAGTTGCACTGGTATGGGGTTGGAATGCCTTAATGCAGGGATCATAGAATCATAGAATCCTAGGGTTGGAAGAGACCTCAGGAGGTCATTGAGTCCAGTTCCCTGAGCAAAGCAGGACCAAAACTAATTAAATCATCCCAGGCAGGGCTTTGTAAAGCCGGGACTTAAAAACATCTAGGGATGGAGAACGAGAAGTCCTGTGGCACCTTATAGACTAACAGATTTATTGGAGCGTAAGCTTTCGAGGGCAAAGACCTACTTTGCCCACGAAAGCATATGCTCCAATAAATCTGTTAAGTCTATAAGGTGCAACAGGACTTCACCTTGTTTATGCAGATTCAGACTAACACGGCTACCCCTCTGATAGGGATGGAGATTCCACCATCTCCCTAGGTAACTCATTCCAGTACTTTACCACCCTCCTAGTGAAATAGTTTTTCCTAATATCCAACCTAGACCTCACTCACTGTAACATGAGACCATTGCTCCTTGTTCTGCCGTCACCAGTGAGAACATCCTTTCTGGAACCTCCCTTCAGGAAGTTGAAGGCTGCTATCAAATCCCCCCTCACTCTTCTCTTCTGCAGACTAAATAAGCCCAAATCCCTCAGCCTCTCCTCGTACGTCATGTGCTCCAGCCCCCTAGTCATTTTGGTTGCCCTCTGCTGGACCCTCTCTAATGTGTCCACATCGTTTCTATAGTGGGGAGGGGGGGGTCCAGAACAGGATGCAGTACTCCAGATGTAGCCTCACCAATGCCAAATACAGGGGAATAACAACTTATCTAGATCTGCTGGAAATGTTCCTCCTCATGCACCCTCATTTGCCGTTAGCCTTCTTGGATACAAGGGCACACTGTTGACTCATATCTAGCTTCTCATCCACTGTAATCCCCAGGTCCTTTTCTGCTGAACTGCTACTTAGCCAGTCAGTCCCCAGCCTGTAACAGTGCTTGGGATTCTTCCGTTCCAAGTGCAGGACTCTGCACTTGTCCTTGTTGAACCTCCTCAGATTTCTTTTGGCCCAATCCTCCAATTTGTCTAAGTCACTCTGGACCCATCCCTACCCTCCAATTATCTACCTCTCCCCCTAGATTAGTGACATCCGCAGACTTGCTGAGGGTGCAATCCATCCCCTCATCCGGGTCATTAATAAAGATATTGAATAAAACCAGCCCTAAAACTGATCCTTGGGACACTTCGCTTGAAACCGACCACCAGCCAAACACTAAGCCATTGATCACTACCCACTGAGCCCGCCAATCTAGCCAGCTTTCCAACCACCTTACAGTCCTTTTATACAATCCATACTTCCTTAACTTGCTGGCAAGAATATTGTGAAAAATAGTATCAAAAGCTTTGCTAAAGTCAAAGTATATCACATTCACCAACTTCCCCATGTTCACTGAGCCAGTTACCTCAACACAGAAGCTAATCAGATGGGTCAGGCATGACTTGCCCTTGGTTAATCCATGTTGACTATTCCTGATCACTTTCCCCTCTTCCAAGTGCTTCATAAACCACATCTTTGAGAATTCCCTCCATGATTTTTCCAGGGACTGAGGTGAGGTAAAGAATGGTCTACAGTTCCCTGGATTGTCCTTTTTTAAAGATGGGCACTACATTTGCCTTTTTCCAATCACCTGGGACTTTTCCAATCTCCATGAATTTTCAAAGATAATGGCCAAAGGCTCTGCAATGACATCTGCCAACTCCCTCAGTACCCTAGGGTGCATTAAATCCAGACCCATGGATTTGTGTATGTCTAGCTTCTCTAAATAGGGTCCAGAGCAGAGCAACAAGAATGATTAAAGGTCTAGAGAACATGACCTATGAAGGAAGGCTGAAAGAATTGGGTTTGTTTAGTTTAGAAAAGAGAAGACTGAGGGGGGACATGATAGCCGTTTTCAGGTATCTAAAAGGGTGTCATAAGGAGGAGGGAGAAAACTTGTTCATCTTGGCCTCTGAGGATAGAACAAGAAGCCATGGGCTTAAACTGCAGCAAGGGAGGTTTAGGTTGGACATTAGGAAAAAGTTCCTAACTGCCAGGGTAGTCAAACACTGGAATAAATTGCCCAGGGAGGCTGTGGAATCCCCATCTCTGGAGATATTTAAGAGTAGGTTAGATAAATGTCTATCAGGGATAGTCTAGACAGTATTTGGTCCTGCCATGTGGGCAAGGGACTGGACTCGATGACCTCTCGAGGTCCCTTCCAGTCCTAGTATTCTATGATTCTTAACCTGTTCTTTCTCCTAGGGCTGCCCACTTCCTTTCCACACTGCGTTGCCTAGTGCAGTAGTCTGGGAGCTGACCTTGTCTATGAAGACAGAGGCAAAAACAAAAAAAAACATTGAGTATTTCAGCTTTTCCCACATAATTTGTCTCTAGGTAACCTTCCTCATCCAGTAAAGGTCCCACACCCTCCCTACTCAGCCTCTTATTGCTAACATGCCTGTAGAAACCTTTCTTGTTACCCTTCACATCCCTTGCTAGCTGCACTTACAATTGCGCTTTTACCTTCCCGATAACTCCCCTGCATTCTCAAGCAATATATTTATACTCCTCCCTGGTCATCTGCCCAAGCTTCCACTTCTTGTAAGCATCCTTTTTGTGTTTAAATTCACCAAAGATTTCAAGCTCACCAAGGACCTCACCTACCACACCTACCACATTTGCATTTCTTACTGTGCATGAGGATGGTTTCTTCCTGTGCTTTCAATAAGGCTTTTTAAAAATACTGCCAGCTGTCCTGGACTCCTTTCCCCCTCAGGTTAGCATCCCAGGGGATCCTGCCCATCAGTTTCCTGAGGAAGTCCAAGTCTGATTTTCTGAAGTCCAGGGTGTGTATTTTGCTGCTCTCCTTTCTTCCTTTTGTCAGGATCTTGAAATCTACCATCTCATGATCACTGCTTCCCAAGTTGCCACCCACATCTACTTCCCCTACTAGTTCTTCCCTGTTTGTGAGCAGCAGGTCAAGCTGTGAATGGCCCTTGGTTGGTTCCTCCAGCACTTGTACCAGGAAGTTATCCCCAACGTTCTCCAAAAACTTCCTGGATTGTCTGTGTACTGCTGTGTATGGCAACCTACAGTATGGCACATGAGCTGATTTTCATTGGCATGTGGGCAGGAGCTCAGCCTTGCCGCACACTGCGCCATGCAGCAGCGAGCCTGCACTGCCACTAGAGACTCACAGCTGGCCAGCACAGGCAGGTAGTTTAGCTGATTGTTGGGGGGCAGGGCACTGCCTTGCTGAGCAAGAAGCTGCTGAAGCAGTGGTCTCTTTTAAAACACAAGATCACTTTTTGAATTTAAGTGCAATCCAAATCTACCTCAAACCCAAATACCCTTTCCCCGCCTCCTCTGTGCCCCTTCTCCGAGGCCCCGGCCCTGCTCACTCCATCCTCCCCCATCCCACCCTCCCTCCCTTTCATCAGTCTGGGGCAGAGGGTTGGGGTGCAGGCTCTGGTCTTGGATTAAGGGATTTGGAGTATGAGGAGGGTTCTGGGCTGAGCTTGGGGCAGGCAGTTGGGGTGTTCGAGGGGGTTCTAGGTGCAGTCTCTGGGAGGGTGGTTGGATGCAGGGGTACTTGGGGGTAGGACTTGGGGTGCAGGAGAGAGTTCATGACTGGGATAGGGTTTTGGGCACCAGCTGGGCACTGCTTACCCCAGGTGGCTCTTGGGTCATGGTGGTGAAGTGGGGCTAAGGCAGGCTCACCCCTGTCCTGGCCCTGCACCACTCCCCAAAGCAGCCATCAAACTCCATCCCAAGTCCTGCTATACCCCCCTCTCTGTTCTGTGGAGATAGGATACAGGGTGGAAGGAGTGGGGGGAGCTGAAGTGCTGTGCTTGATAACCTCTTGGCCAAACGAGTTAGCATCACCTGTCAGAGGCTCCAAGATCTACCAGTCGATCCCTATCTACTGGTTGGTGACCACTGTGCTAAAGGGAGCTGCTCCAGGCTTTAAATGGAACAGCAAGATAAGGAGGTGTTAATGGCTTAGTTTTACCAACACTTAAAGAGATAGGTGTCTAAAGCAAACTGCATTTATTTTCATTTGACTTTTAAAGGGAGTTAGACATCTAGGGTTTTTTTGAGTGCAAAGCAGGTTAGGAATGTATCTGCCTCTTCAGGCACCCAAATACCTCCATATATCTGGGTCTAAATAACAAAGCTAAAGGCTCTGACAGGAATTGTCAACAAAAGCATAACTCATGATTTTTCCCTGTGTTACCAGAACTGGCTGAAATACGATGACCTATTTTCACAGAGGGGAAAAACGAAGTATTAACTTATGAATTTATTTTCACTTTGAAGTGTGCCAATTGGAATTTTTTAGTTTTTTTCCCCTTTTTCAAAATGTCCTACATCTTTTCTATTTCTGCCCCCCCTCCCAAAGTAGTTAGTGAAATTTTTCCTTTACAAAAAAACCTTCCAAAAACTGGTGCTAACTAGTTATAAAAGACTTTTAAGTTTGAAAGCTTCAGGGGGTAGCCGAGTTAGTCTGTGTAGAATAAACTTAAAAAACAACAAATAGTCTGGCAGCACTTTAAAGACTAACAAAACATGTAGATGGTATCATGAGCTTTTGTGGGCACAGCCCACTTCTTCAGATGACCCATCTACATCTAGTGTTAGTCTTTAAAATGCTACCAAACTATTTGTTGTTTTTTAAGTTTATTTTGGAACGTGAGTTAGTGAAAAGGCATTTTGTACACAAGAGGAACCATTTGGACAATGTCGACAATTTGGGATGAGACAGTTTTGTGTTAGAAAAAAAAGAGTCCTTTCCTCCTTCCTAAAAGAAAACATTTCAACCAGCTCAGTGTTACACTCAGACACATCTCCAGCGCCCCTTAGTGCTACCAGGAGTTTGTAACTGCAGTGCAGACCTACTCTCAGTGCACTAGCTCAGTTAAAGCTAGTGTGTGCATGTCTCCTTGAGCTGTAATTTACACCTCCAGCTGCAATGTAAATGTACCCTTGGGGGCTTACCTGAGCTCACTCAAGAAGTCTGTGATGGAGCCAGGAATTAAGCCTGCATATCCCAAGGTAAGAAAGAAAAAGAATCTTTTAACAGAATTTTTTGGAGTGTTACAGATATCTAAAACTCTGATTTTAATGCTTTTTTAAAAAATCCCGTGTTACTAAAATTGTAAGATCTGCACCTTTCTTAATGAAGCTACTATAAGTAGGACTATTATTGACTTTAAAAAGTATCAATGGCACGTAAATTCATAAATAGAAGTGAAGTTAAATCTCGGCATACCACTTCTTAAAGGCTGTTGAGCCCTGTCTTAATGTGTTGCTGTATTAAATCAACAAATCCAGAAATGGTTATATGTCTATGGGCAGACGGATCAAAATTCTCAGTAGGTATTTAGAATCAGCCCTGACTTGTCCATTTGAGCTCAATCAAGATGACCTGAGCTCTACAATGAGTTGTAGGACTTTTGGTATCAGAGGAATAGAATGGTATGGTATGTTCCTCTAGAATAATAGGAGGAAAATGCCCTTTGAGCCTCATCCCAGAGCACTTTCGAGCAGCAAAAGACAAGTTTCCTCTTCTCTTATGCAGCAAACAGAATTCAGACAGTTTTCCTCACTGGCTGAAGATGCTGTTGAGAACCAAATAATCAATTTCCCATTTTTGTCTACTGAAAAATATCTGCTGTCTGCTCAGGATTTCTGCATGTAGGATAGATACACTACTAAGAAAGTGATGAGATGTCTAATACTCTAACTCCAGAGGTTGCATTTGTCTGATATTACTTGGATGTGACACCGAGCCCCTTGATGGGTCCAGATCATGCTATGGTATGATTGTTCATAAGAGCTCCCCAACTCAATATGGAGACATCAGACTATAGTTGCCTCTGACATGGGGTGAGGAAAGGAACCCCTATCCCAATTTTCTCCAGCTCTGTCTACCAGGTGAGACCCCCCAAAACCTGGGTTGGAACTGTAACTTTGGCACTGACTTGGTCTTTTCATGGTGAGTAGATAGATTGAAGCCAGGTCTGTAAACAGCAAAGTCGGCACCTAGCAACTGGGGTAATGTGGATGCAGGAGGCCATAAGACCACACCTTGACAGTGGTGTAAGGTTTCAGGGTGATGGGATATTCTGCACTCCAAAGCACCTCACATTTATGATGGTGATGTCATTATGTTTTGTACCAAGTATTCCTTGTGAAGTATCTTTCTAAAAGTCTGGATTTGCTAAGCATTCATCTTTTTGGATTGTATGTGCTGTCGTATGCAAAGTTATAAAGTTTTGTTATGCATGTGTTACTGAAAGATGTGAAGTTGCAAACACCCACAACTAGTCTTTCAGGTACAAAATAAATAAATAAATAAACAAACAAGTTAGACAGTGCTAATGGCCCATGGAAGAGTATATCCTCACTGCAGACCTTCAGACAGCTTATGGATAAAGGCTGCTATAACTCAGCAAGGCATGCAAAGGCATGTGACCAGACTCATGACACTGAGCTCCATTTTGGTACCTTTTTTGTCACAAAGTGGCGGGAAACTTGGCTTAAGACAAAGGGGTTCCTACCATATGGAGAGACTATAAAAGATGGAGAGTGACATCATTTTGAGGCCTCGTTCCCCATACAAGAAAACACCCCTAGAAACAAAGACTGAACTGGAGGAAGTGCTGTTTCCAGGCTAAAGGGATTTCTAATCTGTTTATGAAATAACCTGCAGGATGGATGGTAACCTCTTCAATCTGGGCCGCTTCAGAGCTAAGACCACAACAATATCAGTGGTAAAACTTTAGTATGCTGATGATGTCCAGGTCAGTGCCACCTCGGAAAATGACCTCTAAGCAACTGTTGACGTTTTTGCCACAGCATACTGGAGGTTGGGACCAACTCTCAATGCACAAAAGACCAAGGTTCTCTTTCAGCCAACACCCGCCACACCATTATCCAAACCAACCATCACAGCAGATGACCAGTGTGGCTTATGGATGTTTACAGAGGTGAATCTTTTGTCACCGTGACATCAAGACACAGACAAGATCGACATCTACAATGCTGTAGTCATTTCAACTTTGCTATATGGAGCTGAAACCTGGACTCCCTATAGATGTCATATTAAAGATCTGGAGAAATTCCACCAAAGGTACCTGAAGAGAATATTGGGCATCGCGTGGCAGGACAAACGGAACAATGTTAGTGTCATCGCAGAGGCTGATTCCTGTAGCACTGAGGCAATAATTGCCCATTGGCACCTATAATGGTCTGGTCACGTGCTCAGAATGCCTCGGTCAGGTGGACAGTGGGAGGAAGGTCCAGCTGGCTCATCCAATGAGCAAGATGCCATGCCATATATGGAGATATACCATCTCATAGAACTGGAAGGGACCTTGAGAGGTCATTGAGTCCAGTCCCCTGCCCTCACAGCAGGACCAAGTACCATCCCTGGCAAATTTGCCCCAGATCCCTAAATGGCTCCTCAAGGATTGAACTCACGCCCTGGGTTCAGCAGGCCAATGCTCAAACCACTGATCTATCCATCTCCACCCTTCAAGTCAGACCTGGCTTGATGTCTTCTTTCTCCAAAAATTCAGATGAAGTGAATTTGTTGTTGGCTAAGATAGCTGAGACTGCCTGATTCCTGTACACATCCCACTACTCCATAGTATGGATCCTACAAACCAAAGTAAGACAAACAGAGATAATTTAGATAATCTAATCTGTTTCATGTATACACAATGGGAAGTGATTGTGTAGGAGGAAGTACTGCACAAAGGGCTCTAGGGGTCAGAGTGGAGCACAAGCTAAATATGAGTCAACAGTGTGATACTATTGCAAAGAAAGCAAACATGATTCTGGGATGCATTAACAGGAATGTTGTGAGCAAGACACTAGAAGTCCTTCTTCCACTCTACTCTGCACTGATTGTGTCCAGTTCTGGGCACCACATCTCACGAAAGATGTGCAGAAACTGGAGAGGGTTCAGAAAAGAGCAACAAAAATGATTGAAGGCCTAGATGACATGACCTGTGAGGGAAAACTGTTTGTTTATTTTGGAAAAGAGAAGATTGAGGGGGGACATGATAGCAATTTTCAAGTACAGGCCATCCTCACTATAAGTCCAAGATACGTTCCAAAAAACTTGGTGTCACGGGGGTGCCCTAATGCCCGGGGCACCCTTCGTTGCACCCCCCACATGGAACAGTCTCTACTACGCTATTTATGGTCCCTTGGGCCTAGTCACAAGCTAAGTGCTCCCCTATTGGGGTAATTATGGCCCCTTGGGCCTAGTCACAAATACAGCCTCACTCTCTCAGGGTACAAACAGGCTTACGGACTAGTTACAGGTAAGCTTCCTCTAAATCTAGGTAGCTGGTTTATGGTGGGATGGAGAGGTAGGGGGACCTGGGCCCTCCTGCTCCACCGGGTCCTGGCCCAGGGTCCTGTCGGCAGCGACAGTTTTCACTGCCTGCTCGGTGGGGATGCCTGCCGGAACATGCCAAGCTCCCGGAGGACAATCCTCCGTCCTGGGACTCTTCCTATTCTACCGGTGCACCATGCTGTCACAGCGTTTGGCTCTGGTGGTCACTCCCAGTCTGAGGACTCCCTGGCTTGGCATCGTCATTGCGGCTGCTGTGGTGTCTTGTGTGGCTCCAGCGGCGTCGGTATCTGTAGCTGCGGTGGCTGCATCTGTAGCTGCAGCTGCTGCGACAGCTGGTGCAGCTCTGGCGTCTGCTGCGGTGGCTCTGGCGGCGGCTGCTCCAGATGCAGGGGCTGTCCAGGAGTCACGCCTGGCCTCCTTTCCCTCCAGTGGTCTGCCCTGAGCAGCCCTCTTTTATACCCGGGCACCGAGAGCATGCCCAGTAGACTACAGGGGGTGTGGCTTCCCTGACCCTCAGAGTGGAGTCTACCACTTCTGGCCTAGTGCGGGGGCACACACCCTCTCACTCTTGGACTTAGAGCAAAACAATTTAAAGCGGGGAATTTTTTACCCTCAGCTGACTTCCATTTGCTCAAATTTGGGGGGGTGGGAGGAGGATTGGGTGACTTAAGAGCGGGGAATGGGAGGACTTATAACACATCGGTTCCTACAAGCGTCAACGACTTTAGTGCAGGCCGGATGTATGCCAGGGTGACCTATAGTGGGGACGTCCTGTACCTAAAAAGGTGTTACAAGAAGGAGGGAGAAAAATTGTTCTCCTTGATGTCGGATGATAGTACAAGAAGCAATGGGTTTAAATTGCAGAATGGGAGGTTTAGGTTGGACACTAGGAAAAATGTCCTACCTGTCAGGGTGGTATACACTAGAATAAATTGCCTAGGGAGGTTATGGAATCTCCATCATTGGAGGTATTTGAGAGCATGTTAGACAGACATCTAGCAGGGATGATCTAATTCAGGGCTACTCAACACGGCCCTCAGCCTGTTTGTTTGTGGCCCACAGTGCGATTTGGGTTTACGCGGGGCTCAACATGCAGCTCGCAGGTGGGATCCTTTGAACATGGCCTCCACTGGGAACACACTCCACAATGGCGAGTCAATATAATGCTCTTCTGTTGATATGTGTTTTAGAAGTTAAATTCCTAGACTGTCATTTCTCATTAAAAGTGTTATCATATGGGTGGACATAGGGTAAATACTGCATATTATTAATATCTGCAGAACTGACTTAAATGGGGTTTACATGTAATGTAGTCTTGCCTTAATCTTTGTATTCATGCCCATCAGGCTCAAATAAGGTATTTGCATATATTTGCACGTACATGCAACCACACTTAAGTTGCGGCCCTCGGCATGTGCTGTGAGTATCATTGTGGCCCCCGGGGCTTCCAAAGTTGAGTAGCCCTGATCTAGATGGTGCTTGGTCCTGTCGTGACGGCAGGGGACTGGACTTGATGACCTCTCAAGGTCCCTTCTAGTTTTACTATTCTATGATTTTAGAGTGGGAGGAACCAATGTTATTGGGTACCAGCAGTCTCTTGAAAAAAAAGATATTTGGAAGGAGATGGGAAATTCCAATTGCTTCTTGGATCTCTGATCAGGCTTGCTCCCCTTTTGGGTGTGGGGGGAAGCCTCATCAGGAGTGATAGGCACCTGTTTTACTGGTAACATCAGTGTCAGGGCATTAGTTATAGACATCTTGGGGCTAGAAGGATGGTTTTTTGGGGGTAGGGATGTCTCTTATGAAGAGCTGGACCTGACAGCAAGACAGACTGTGCACAGGGCAAAGCAAAGATACCATCCAATGAGGTGACAGTTTTTGCCCTCCTTGGTATCTGTGTGTGTGTGTCCCCCTGAGGAGAGTACCAGTGGATCAAAGTCATCCACAGATCTAGTGTTTGGGGGTTCCTGCATGGAGGATGTTGGAGCCATTGAATGGGAACCAAGCACTAAAATCACAAAAATATGCATTGTGTATACTGCTCTTTAGGTCTGTAGGATGAAGCCAAGCCAGAATCAATAACATAAATTTCTTCTTTCTTGCCTTTCCTTCTTGGGCAGAAGATTAATATGGGCCTAATTGCTTTGAACCCACTGACTTAGAGACAGAAAGGAAGCCTCTCTCAGAAGTTATATGGACAGAAATATGATTATGTTCACGTCCCCATCTCTTGTGAGAGGTGTTAGGAATTTTTGCCTCTACTCTGGAGCTTGTGCTGTGAGGGGCACTACTCATTGTCTGAGACTGCTGTATAGGGTGGATGTGGGGTGTCTCCCCAGCTTGAATCTGAATGGGGTTTCATAGCTGCTCCATGAAGTGCTTCTGCAGATGGAGCTCTCATCCCTCCCAGGTTCAGGGGGTGGGAGAGAATGACAGATGCTGCACTTTGTGGCAATATCCCAAGGCAATAAAAGCAGTACCAGTGGTCATATTTGATGGAAAAGGAATGAGGACAAGGGAGACAGTTCCTGAACCCTGGAACTATTGGCATAATCCCTTTTCAGAAAGAAAAGCATTTTAGAGTGTGGAGTAACTAAAACTAATGGTGTAAACTAAACTACTAAACTATTGTATTATAGTTTCACAAAAGAGGAAGATTGAATTGGACATGGAATTCCAATTCAGGTCATATGGAAGTAATGAGAAACAGAAGAGATGTTGATCCACACTGCCCCTTTATGCCCTTAGTTTGGAGCACAAGGAGATTTACTGCACATTTCTGGACCAATGGACACTGCTTGCTTGAACTTCTGGACTCAAGTGCATAGATAGAGACATATGGAATACACATAGGGACCATCACTTGAAGAACTGTCTTATTTTAGACTATTTACTTTGTGGTCGAAGACTATTATAGCAATAGATGAATGCACATCAATTTATAGATGAAATTATGAAACATGTTACAAATTAAGACAAGAACCATGCAACTTGGATAACTGAACATTTCAAAAAGTAACTCATGCAATGGATTTAGAGAGAAAGACAGTATATACTTTCAGAACCTCTTTTAGGCTAGAGAGAGAAACAAAGTCACTCAACTAGCTACTCAGCTACGAGGGACTCCCAGCTAATAAGCAATCAAATACTTTTTAAAAGAAGTCACTTTGCTATAAAGTCAAAATTAATTAAGCAAAACAATAAACAGACAGCAACAGCAAATATAAGCAAATTATTGGTTGAGAGCAAAAAGTATATATTGTCAATATTGTTGAACACTTTAGAAAAATAGATATTAATAAAATGGACCTTTTGAACAACCATACTCATCTGTAATCAAGATAACTTTCATTTTAGACAGCAGTAAGAAGAAATTAAAGAGGTAATTTTAATAAAATCACTGCTTAAAATTACACATTTTGTCAAGTCCACAAAACATTTATAATATGCATAGATAGAGTTTTTACCAAAGAAGAATAAAACCCACACATAACAAACCATCTACCATAAGGACAAAATAGAAGCACTGATGAGTAACTAGAAAACTTAAGAAAACAGCAGCTTCCAAAGGATATTGTTAGGTTAAAAAAACTCCAGTTTTTAAAATGTAAGCATGTGATTAACATTACCAATTACTAACGAGTTAATTTTTCTTCATCCTTGCTGTTTGTATTATGTGTTACTCTGTTTCTACAATACAAAGACTTGTGTCACTTCTGTTAATAGTTTCTTTTCAAATTCATTCAAGGGTACAGCAATATCAGGGTCACAAACACAGAGAATACTTGTTTGCTTAAAAAGTTTTCTATTAATTATATTCCTAATAGTAAAATTTTGTTTTGTGCCAAAATTGACTTGGCAGCATCTATGAAAAGGATGCAAACCTTCCAAACTCATTTATCTGCTATTGACCCATTCCCTTATCTTTCTGTACAAACTCTGGCAACAATAGTTCCTAAAATACCTTTCCGGAATTTATAGTTGTCAGAGAACAGTTTCATCTATCTGTTCTACTGTACCCTGCAAACCACTGTTTGGGATGCTGTTGTGCCTGCTTGGAGTGTTAGTAATTTTGTTGGGGGGCATCTATCCACATGAAATAAATTGCAGGATTAAAGCGTGGAACAGTATTTACTTTGTACAGCACATAGAAGAATGGGGCCCTAAATCCTATTATATAAATGCTATTATAATAAAAACAATAATACCTAAAAACTCAGTCTAGTCTTTAAAATGCATCATGCAATGAGAATGACACAGTGCAGGGATTTCGTTCAACAACATTAATTCTGGTGCTAAGTCCTAGTCAGCTTTTGAGGACAATTCTAAATAACCAGCCATATTTGACAAAACTACTAAATAAAAACTGAAAAAAGAAATAAACGCTAACTCACTTTCCTTAAAGATATTTACCGATCACACTTTAAAAAAAAGAATATTTCACATATATCAACTAACCTTGTGAGTACAAAACTTACTGAGGATTTGTCTATTGGAGAAAGTTGTATCAGTTTAACCAAGGGTGAAAATTTTAAACTGATGTAGTTAAACCAGTGCATAAGATCAAGTTGACCCTCAGACTTCAGTTTAACCATGTTGATTTTGATTCAATTTAAGTTAGCCACTCACATAAAAATAATGTCCACAAGATATTTGAACCAGTTTAACTAAATCCATTAGTAAAAATCCATTTAAGTAAAAATGCTGCAATTTTGGATTGTTAAGTCCTAAGCATAATACAAACACAAAATCTCAGCAATTCATCTGAGCAGATAAATATAGATTTCAATAGCAGCTGATTAGAAGTTCTTATTTTATTTATCAAATAAATATCTGGAAAAAATACTAAGACAAATCCAAACTTAAAGACAGTAAGAAGGTTGAAAATAAAGAAGGAATTTATAACACTTACGGTAACTACTTTCACTATCGCTGGCATTAGAGGTTACATGTTCTGAAATTGCAACACAATGGAAAAATAAGGGAAAAAACACTAAATGACACGGGGTTCAAAAGAAAAACTGAAAAATAATCATGATGAAAGACAATGCTGACACTGATCAAGGATAAAAGACCAATAAATATTGCATATAAAAGTTTTAAGGTATTTATGGTAGCTCATCATTTAGCTCCATTTTACACAAAAAGAACTGTAATAATAAAAAGTTAAACATTTTTCACATAAAATGAGACTATGAAAAAAATATGAATCCATATTTCATGCACAGTGCTGCAATCCTTGTGCATTTACCTCATGGGGAAATTTTGTAGTGCAAGAGCTGCAGGACTTAATTTTTAGAGACCTGTGTGGAAACAAAATTTTGTATCCGCATACGTAT
Organism: Rafetus swinhoei; assembly: GCA_019425775.1. Lineage (NCBI taxonomy): Eukaryota > Metazoa > Chordata > Testudines > Trionychidae > Rafetus > Rafetus swinhoei. Next base: position 309,986 of record CM033432.1, read on the forward strand.
ACACAAAAATGAGCCACGGATCTCCGCATCATAAAAACGAGCTGTGGATATTTGTATCCACTTCTGCGGATGTGGATACCCACAGATATCTGCAAATTAGCTGGGCTCTATGCATTTTTAAGATAGGTTATTGTCCAAGTTTGTTACTAATGCAGGATGTACTCTAGAGACATATCACTCATCTGCATGGAGTCTAGCAACTGAAAATAATGAAATGTACACTTTTGAATGCATCTGATGCAATGGGTTTTACCCACAGAAGCTTATATCCAAATAAATCTGTCAGTCTTTAAAATGCCACAGGACTCCACATTGTGTTTTTGAAATATACGCTGAGTATAGTAATTAGTTCAGTAACAGAAATTGTATTTTTTATTATAAGTTAATTAATCATTTATAATTTCTCTGAGGTACACTGCAGAACTAAGATCTACTTTGTTTTCTGGTTTGCTTTTCAAAACTTAACAGTCTTGTGCTGAGTATCAATATGGAACTCTTGCCTTTCACATTAATAACCGATCCATTTTATGGGTTATCTTAATTAAAAATGTGTTGCATTGTTTATGTTAATTAAAAATTACTGATTTACTAGATTTGAAAGTTTCTATGTTACATAGTTTAAAAATGAATATACTTTGCTTTCCATTTTTAGAGACTTATGCACAGCAACAGTTTAGTAACACAGTTGAACTACTGAAGTATTTAACTGACGTTTAGATGAATATTTACTTTTATTTTGTTTACAACTTTTGCATTTACTTATTATTACAATATTAAAATGCTTGAAGGTTAGAGAACACAAAATATATGTAAATCAGCATTTGATTCACTTTCAGACTAAAGCAGAAGAAGAAAGTTTATAGGGGTAGGCTTTTTCTGTGTTCCCTTTGTTATGTCTTAAAGATCAAAATGCACACTTTAATAAGATTTTTTTCAGTCCCTTCACAGCTCAACTTCTCATCCTGCTTGATCCTACAGTCAATTACTAAGCCTGGACTTCTGATACCAAAAGCTTGTCACCTTAGGGTGCATCTACACAGCAGGGCTTAACTCAAAATAAGCTATGGAAATTGAGCTACGTCAATTGCATAGCTTATTTTGAAACAGCTGATTTCAAAATTGGGAGCATCTACATAGCCCTTATTTCAAAATACAGTACTCTTCTTCCAACTTCCCTTACTTCTCATACATTGAGGATTACAGGAGTCAAAGTAAGAAGCCCTTAGTTTGACAATATGTTGACATTATTTCGAAATAACTGCCTGCTGAGTAGACGCGGACTAAACCATTTTGAAATAATGCTAGTTATTTCAAAATAAAATTGCTGTGTAGATGTACCCTTAGAGAGTATTTGTGATCTCAAATTGAGTACGGTTCCTTTACACCAAGATCATAAAGGAACTGGATTATGAAGGAAGGAATCTATGGTTGAAATATAAATTTAGTTTTAGTGATTAATATAATAAAATAAGTTATGCACAGCATAACAGATAAATTAATATTTTCAATATATGTATTTGAAATATGTTTCCATATAAGCACTTTTCTACAGAAAAGGACATGAAGATCCCTACAATTAAAAGGGAGGCAATGCAAACAGAATATTAGAGAGAAAAGATAGGTAAGATAGTATCTTTTACAGAGAGACAGACAAAAATTTGGTCCAACACAAGATACTACTTCCCTCAAACTGTGTCTCTAATATCCTGGGAAAAACACAGGTACAATCACATTGCAGAAATAGAATATGAAATGTCCAAGTGTTTGTGTATGCTTACATGGACATATTTCATGTTAACAGTTAGTAGAAAGTGCCTATATTAATTAGAGCACAAAGTGTGTGTGTGTTGTGTGGTGTATGTGTGTGTGTAAGAGAGAAAAGTGTGTGTGAGAGAGAGATGAATTTCTAACTATAGTGTGTGAAAGAATTGCATCCTGTGGAAGTTACAGCAAGCAGTATGCAACTGGAGAGACGCCATTTCACCAGTTTGTTAGACTAATCAGCAGTGTAGTTATGTTGACCCCAGGATATTAGAGAGAAGATGGGTGAAGTAATATCTTTTTTTGAACTAATTTCTATTAGTGAGAGAGACTAGTGCCTGAGCTTTCACAGGGCTCAAGAACGGCTCTGTGCAGGGGTGAAAGTAAGTGAACAAACTTACTGGTACACTGAGGTCCTCCTGGGCAAGGTGGGAGAGTGGCCCAGTACCCCCAGAATGGGCGGGACGGGGGACCAGACTTACCCAGCCAGGCCTTGATGCTGGCTGTTTAGGTGGCAGGAGCCCCAGGGCTGCAACAACAGCAGCCAGGAGCCCTGGGCTTTGGCTGGCAGTAGTGGTGGTCGAGAGCCCCAGCTCCATTTAAATCACCAGGCCTAGCAGCCCTGCCAATAGGGTCTGGCAGTGCTTCTGTGGTACTGCTGCTGGATTTTACCAGTAGGCATGCAGCTAGAGGGAGGAGCAAGGAGGAGCAAAAGGGGAAGCACTTTAATGCTGGCCATGTAGGGGCCAGTACCCGTACACCACCTCGGTGTAATCTCAAGAACTTGTCTCTCTCACCAGAGAAGTTGGCCCAATAAAAGGCATTAACCTTATGTCCTTCGTCTCTCTAATAACCAGCAGTGTGATACTTTAGCAATGGGCATGAGTTGTAAAGGTATAGGAGAGCTGGGCTTCCTATCAGCTATGAAAAGAGGAGAAGATGCAAATAGCAGACTGCTGCAAGAGCTTTTTGAAACTGTGAAAGCTTTCAAGAAATCCAGTGAGGCTGCTGTGACCCAAGAACCTTTTAATGTCAACTGACAATGGGGTGCAGAAGAGTACAAGTAACTCCTGATTCTGGTATGCCCTTTCTGGTTCACCGAAGAATGACATTTTAGCTCTTAAATGAAAGTTGGCGTCACACTGGTTATCAATATCATTGTGAAAAGTACATATATGTACTATGTAAGGAGTTCTTTATATGTATTAGAAAATTATGCTCTTAGAGTTAAAAACAGTTCACCAGAAGGTGACAATAACATTCCTCTAGACATGAGGTAAGAAATCTCTCTCTCTCGATTGGGATGTAAATTAAGTCTTTTAAGCTAACACCATGGATGCCTATTTACAAACCAATTCAAATGTAAACAGAGAAAGGAAATCATCATAAAGGAGCGCACAGAAAAAATAATCCATTGGGGTTTCTTTTTTTGAGGAGTACAGGATCTTTCGAAAAAGGCTTTTCTTTTCGAAAGAAGCACGTCTAGACTGCAGTTTCACTTTTGAAATAGCGTTTAAAAAAAAAAACGCCGTGACATGATTATGCAAATGAAGTGCAGGAAATTCAAATCCTGGCTTCATTTGCAATTTCGATATTTCTAATTTACATCCCTCTTTCGAAAGAGGGATGTAGTTTAGATGTACCCACAGATTTCCCCAGCAGCCAGCACACACATACACTCTCTGTCTGTCTCTCATGCACACACCCACACACACAGAGTTTCTTTTCCACCCCTCACCTTCCCCCTGCCGGTCTACCCCTTCTCTGCAGACCAGGGAAGGGGGCACAGGGGTGGGAGCAGGCCAGCTGCTGGCAGCTACTGTAGTCTCAGCCTTATGGTGCGTGGCTTAAAGAGACAGAAGCAGTCTCTCAGACTTCTCCAGCAGCTAGCACACACACCAATGTCTCTGGCGCACACACTTTCTAACGTATACTTGTGGTGGTGGTGCTGTTATTACTACTTCTGGGTACTTCCTGCTACGTGTATATATTCTCTGCAATTTTATTCTTTCAAAAGTGCTGTTATTTTAGTTTGATTGGTCTATTCATTTCATATGTTTAAATTTAATTCTTTGAACAGTGAATTCTAAAATACATGACCTTCCCTGCTGGAGTAATTATCCCTTTGGCAACTTTAAAAATACATATATCTAGGTTTTTTTGTTTCTACTAGTGCACACATGCATATATTAACACAATATTGATGCACATAACAAAATTCATTCTGCACATGGATGGAAAAAATTAATTGGTATGAGTTTGTTTTTTATTTAATTATTTTTTCCAATATCCTTATTCACTCTCATCTGAATAATAAAGTCTTTGACTTTTTTCCTTGTTTTCACGGTAAGTGTATGTAAGTGCTGTGTGTTAAGCAAAAAGCTGGTCTTGAGAATATCAGGTCTAGTGCGTAAGTGTTTAGTGCATAAAGGTGTGGACACAGGGAATGCTCCAAGTATTAAGGGAGAGTCAGGAATACGGAGGCCTGGAAGATAGTGCTTGTGCTGCCAGAAGCTCTTCATTTCAGGAAGTAGCTCCAGAGCAAGCACAACCAAGACTTCTTCTGTTATGAGAAGGAGTAAGTAATACTTTGCTATTCACTTTCTCTACACCATTAATGATTTTACAGCCTTCTATTATATACCTCCGAACACCTTAGATTCTCTTCTAAACTGAACAGTTCCAGCTCAACTAAACAGTTTTCTCCTCATATAGAGGCTTTTTCATATTCCAAAGTATTTTTGTTACTGTTCTCTGTAGTTTATCCAATTCTAATGCTCTCTTTTTGGAAATAGGGCAACCAGAACTGCAAACAGTATTCAGAGTGGGCATACCATGGATTTATATAGTGGCATTAATATATTTTCTGCCTTATCATCTATCCCTTTCCTAATGGTTCTTAACATTCTGGTAGCTTTTTTGACTGCTGCTTAACATTGAGCAGATGTTTTCAAAGAACTATCCATAAGGACACCAAGATCCTTTTCTTGAGTGCTAATAGCTGTTTTAGACGCCATCAGTGGGGATTATGTTTTCCAGTGGGCATTACTTTGCATTTATTAACACTAAATTTCATCTGCCATTTTGTTGACTGGTCACCCAGTTCAGTGAGATCCTTTGTAACCTCACAATCAATTTTGGACTTAACTAACTTGAGTCACAGTACCATCTGCAAACTTTACCAGGTCACTATTTACCTCCTTTTTCAGATCATTTTTTAATATGTTGAACAGCACTGGTTACTGTACAGATTCATAGGGGACCCCACCATATACTAGGGATGTGAAAGTATAACCGTGTACATGGTTAACTGATGATGAGCCTGGGCTCACTGTTACATGCAGGCTCCCGGTATGTGCAGGGAGCCGGCTTAAAAGCTGGCTCCCATAATGCACCAGCTCCCGGGAGCTGCCTGTCCCCTTCCCCAGCACTGGCACTTCTGTGTCAGAGGCAGCAGGGCAGGGGCAGGTGGGAGCTGGTACAAGTGGGGAGCCACCTTTAACTTTAAAATTTTCAGTGATTACACGGTTACTTAAATGCATTTTAACACCGCTACTATGTACCTCCTCCAACTGTGAGAGTTGACTGTTTAATTCTATCTTTTAACCAGTTACTGGTCCATGAAAAGACCTTTCCTCTTACCCGATGACCGTTTACTTTGCTTCAGAGCATTTGGTGAGGGACCTTCTTAAAGTCTATGTGCACTATATCCACTGGATCACCCTCATTCACATGTTTGTTGATCCCCTCAAAGAATAGGTTGGTAGAATTTGTTTATAGCCTCAGAGCCTTTCCAACTCAGAAGTCTGAGATAATTTGTGTGTCTTGATCACCAATATTTTAAAATTAAGCTAGTAAACTTTAATTTTACCCACAAATTCTATCCTTTGCTGGATCATCATGTTAGTGGTGCCTGAACACCTGGACCAGGGCTACTCACCGTTCGGCCTGTGGGACGGTTTGGGTTTACACGGGGCTCAACATGCGGCCCAGGCGGGGTGAACAGTTAAAGATGCAAGCGGATGGGCTGGCTGGAACACATGTGTACAGGGTATCAGCGTTTTTAACCCCCAAGGAGGAGATGCTGGGAGTGCTGGGTCATTGTGAGAAGTGCTTTGTATTCATGCCCATCAGTGTGTAAGAAGCTATTTGCATATATGCAACCACACTTAAGTTATGGCCCTCAGCATGTGCTGAAAGTATCATTGTGGCCCCCAGGGCTTCCAAAGTTGAGTAGCCCTGACATAGACAATTATACATAGATAGGTCAACTTTTTACTTGAGTAATTGGTAAGGTTTAAAACTTATTGTAATTTAAATTACAAAGCAAAATTATAACATGGGCATTACTTATCCAGAACTGCTTATCTAGCATCCCCAGTACTAATATTTTTCATGAAATAAAACAGATAAAGCTTTGTATGAACTGCTGCTAATTTTAAAATACATTTAGTAGTAGCAGCCATTGAAACAGGATATCCTACACTAAAGATTAAAAGAAACAAAGTAAATAAACATTATTGCAATGGTGTGGATCATAATTGTAGAACACTGTATTTTAAAAAAAAATGAAAGGTATAGGTAATATAAGAATGACACACTAGAAAACATGCACTAACTAGTTCAGAGACAGCAGCCATTATCTGTGGCATACAGAACAGGAGGCTAAGCTTTTAAACTAAAAATAAAATGTGACTGTCACCTGAATTAAATGAAGTAGAAAGATATTAAAAGATAAAACCCAAGAATATTACAAATTAATAAAATTCTATTCAAGTGTGAAATAATTAACCTCCTCATGTCAGCAGAGCAATATCACCAGTCTCAAAATGGATCGATAAAAGTTAATTTTGCAGATGGAGGTTAAATATAACTTGGGAGTTTTTATCACTTACTCAGGCCTTTTGATCCCATGTCGTCAGGGATCTCCTGTAGAGTAGTCCCCAGAGGGCAAGCAATAAAAAGATAATCACAAAAGAAAAATAACTGTCAGTAATGTATAAAATTGGCGCTACGATAAGAGACAGTTTCAAGAACATTACAGGGAACGATAGTTCTACGGAAATTTCAGTCAGCTCCTAGCAGCTGAAGTATTATCAGTGGTGCAAAAGGCAGGGGGGGCAGCTTATGGTATGCAAAGATTTGAACAATTGACTTTATTTTTATTATAAATATAAAATTTGTTTCAAAGATACTTTTTTCCCTGATGAAAGCAACAAAGAATTAAAAGGAAACACCCTAAAAATGAAGACAGTGTTAAAATGAAAGGTTAGAACAGAAGAAATTTCAAAAAACCAGTCTAAAGTGCCTGGTATATAGTTAATGTATAATCCAAGTAACAGTTTTATAACTGTGCACTCTCTTTATGAAGTTATGGACACAGAATATTGCGATGAGAGTAACAGAACTTAGTTATCACCTTCAATTGCACGCACAGTTATTATCCCACAGTCCCATCCAGTTCATCATGAACAAGGCTGCTCTTGGAGTCCAAGAACAGTTAGGATGCACTGTAAAAGCACATGAATCAATATACTGATTTAAAAGATTGTTTTGTCATTCACATTGTTTGAGTTCTATTAGCCTGTTGCAGCTCTTGAAACTGTCTCCAAGGTAACACCCTACTACAAGCTAGCAGGCCTTTTGGTGTGTGTGTTTCTCCATTGGATTCCACATACTTACGGTCAACATCACTGGTTTCCTGCTCACTCTGGTCCTTGTTCTTGTAGAAGGGAAATTTTCGGGAAAAGAGGTTCTTTTTACGCTTGTCATTGAATGACTGCTGAAGAAGAAAAGGAGGGGCAAAACAAAGGATGTCTAATGTCTGTGTGCACAGAAACCCAGCCCCAGCAGCTTTATGGAAGCTGACTCCTATAACCACATGATGCAGTTTGTATTTTCATTTAACATCGTCACCCCAGCTCATCAGAAATAGAGTGGACTTTAGGTTTTGCTCAAACCCTCCATGTTTTGCATGTTAACTAGTGAGAGAATTGGAAAGCTGGTGTCCATGGTTTATCATCTGTGGCCTTATGCTTCATAATTCAGAACCTTTGTGAAGAGAAAAATAAGAGCTAGTAGGCTGATAAACCATCAAAAGTAAATTGCATTTGATAAGCAGAATGGAGGAAGTCACAGATATCAGATAATACAGGGGGAACAGGTACTACCAGCATTATCTGCTTCCAAAATCGCAACTAACTACTTGAATGACATCTAATGTAAATGAAACCAAAATAATTAAATGCTGATATTATAACTACTTCCATGAAAAACAGTGATGAAAAGTAACAATTTTACAAAAAACAATAGCTTTGCCCACTTAAAACATTCCATCCTCAGTTTAAAAAAACTCTGACTTTTGCTTAGTTCGTCTGCATCAGCAAATCCTTATAAATTCATGGCAAGAAATGGACATTGCAGTGGGAAAGTTCACATCCCAGGGCCAAGGTCCATTCTTAACACTTGCTTGTTTCATTTGTTTAGCTTGTGAACAACATTGTGGGGAGGAGCAATAGAGGGGGATTGACATTTTAGAAATCAGACGTTACAATGCACAGAATGGTATCCAGAAAGAATTAGGAATTCTGGTTGCTGAATAAAGTGTACAGATCAGATGCTTTAGTCTGATTTAGCGAGAGTATTTTGATCATTTCTTTTTCCACTGGAGAGCAAGTTATTATTATAATCCTATGCTGCCTTACAAATAAGATGAATATACGTCTTTATGTACACTATCTGTGAAAGATGGCAACACCAATTTAATTATAGTTGGTGATGTCCACTGCTGAAAATATGATGAAAGCCTCCCATTTTTAGAACATATTTCTATTCTAGAAAGTGACTATACTAAAATGGAATTGTCCTAACTGTGCAAAACCGGTCTCTATCATTAAAAGACTTCTTTAATAAGCAGTCAGTCAGTTTCACCCTGAAATCCCTAATGAAGGCAATGGATTTGCGTAAGTCTCACTGTGTGCTTCATCTGGCCTGCAAAATTTCTGTTACTGGTGATGATGCAAAAAGAACGGCTGAGTTTTCAAAGTTTATTACTAAATTAAAAATATATGATATGGAAACTGTGCCACAAGCATGGAGCAACACACTACCATTTCTAAAGAGCCATGTTTCAAAGTACATTCTTCAAAATAAATTACTGGTTTTCAGTTCATGTATAAGGATTCCATTAACAGTTATTTCTAGAATCTACAGCATAACTGCAATATGCTGTCCATCATATTTTATCCAATTTGATCATACTCTTCCTTAATCACAACATGGGTCCTGATGCAGGTAAGCCTTATTGGAAGAAACACAAACTGCTTTCTCTTCCCTACTACTACTTCATGTGGAAGGATATATTGTAGCAAATAAAGGATAAGGCAGCGCTGTGCTCCTTTGACTAGCTGTGCACTTTTTCAGGGCTAGTGAACAATCAGCACAATGATAAGCTTGTCATTTATTCAGTGAATGCCTGCAGTGTATCATGTAAATTGCTCACTCCTACAGTGGTCACAGCTTTTCCAGCCATCTGCTTTAACACAGATTTATTCAACAATGTCAGATGCTGGAGGAATCACTGCTGTCATCACTGATGTTAAAAATAATGTATTTTGTTATTTAAATATTATCAGGTGCAAAAAAAAGGGCATATGGCACCAGCGGAGCCCAATAAAGCCTGTCACGGAAGGGAGAGTTCTGGGGAAAAAACAGCATGAAGAATATTAAGCAGGAAGTTCATAAAATCTCTTAATGAGTTGGCATCAGCAGGTAGCAAACCGTATTCAACTGGTATTCAACCGTGAGGATCATCCTGACATATGGGCACAAGAAAACAGTTGCCTGTTCTCGTAACTGGTGTTCTTCGAGATGTGTTGTTCACGTCCATTCCAATTCAGGTGTATGCGTGCTGCATGCATGAACATCAGAAACTTTTCCCTTAGGGTCAGCTGTGGAGCACCCTAGAGTGGTGCTGCTATATCAGCACATATATACGACTACTGACCCTACCCTTCCTCATTTCCTTCTTGCTGGCTACTCCGACAAAGGGGAAGGAGGGTGGGTATTGGAATGGACGTGAACACCACATATCTTGAAGAACACCAGTACGAGAACAGGAAACGGTCTTTTCTTCTCTGAGTGATTGTTCACACTGATTCTAATTCAGGTGTCTCCCAAGTTGCTACCCCATGGAGGTGGGGTCAGCGTTCGGAATCACAGACCGCAGGACTGCTCTACCAACTGTTGCGTCCTCCCTGGAGGATTGATCAATTGCATAATGGGCCACGAACATGTGACTCAAAGACCAAGTAGCTGCCCTGCAGATTTCCTGCAAGGGGACCTGTGCCACAAAGGCCACAGATGAAGCTTAGGCCCTGGTTGAGTGGCCTGGGACTGGCGGGGGAGGAACCCCAGCTAGGTCATAGCAGGTGCTTATGTACTGCACTATCCAGGTAGAGATGCACTGTGTGGATACCGGGTTTCCCTTCATACGCTCCGAGGGTGCCACAAACAGCTGTGTGGGTCTCCTAAATGACCTAGTGCGGTCTATGTAGAAGGCTAAAGCCCTCCTTACATCTAGTGTATGCAATACCCCCTGTCTATCACTAGTATGAGGTTTAGGATAAAAAACTGGAAGGAAGACCACTTGTGACAGGTGGAATTGGGAGACCATTTTTTGCAGGAAAGCTGGGTGTAGCCTAAGCTGTACTCTGTCCTTGTGGAAAACTGTGTATGGTGGCTCTGAGGATAGGGCCCTTAACTCAGACACTCGTCTCGCTGGTGTGACAGCTACCAGGAAAGCTACCTTCATAGACAGATGTAGCAAAGAGCACTGAGCCATCGGTTTGTAGGGCGGACCAAAAAGTTTATTGAGTACCAGGGTTCATGTCCCAAGCAGATACAGGTGGATGACAATACTGGTACAACCTGTACAACCCCTTTCTGAACCACGCCAGCATGGGGTGGCTGAACAGGGAATGCTGGGAACAACCTGGGTGAAAGGTGGATAAGGCCACTAAATGAACCTTGACTGAGGAGGGCGCCAGCTCCTGTGATCACAGATACAACAGGTACTCCAATACTACCAGGATAGGCACCTGCCCTGGGGACACATCCCGCTCCTTGCACTAGCTGGAAAACCATTTCCATTTGGCCAAATATGCCACTCTGGTAGAGGGCTTTCTACTGCCCAACAGGACCTGCTATACCTGGGCCAAGCACTGAAGCTCTAACGAATCAAACCATCCAGCTTCCATGCTATCAGATGGAGTGAGCGCAGATCTGGTTGCCTGACGCATCCCCGATGCTGCGTCAGGAGGTCTGGCAGGAGAGGAAGCACTATTGGGGTTTCCACCAACAAGTTGGGCAGGGTGGAGAACCAATGTTGGCACAGACATGTTGGTGCCAACATGATTAGATGGGCCCTGTCCCTCTGGGCTTTCACAAGGACCCGATGTACTAGGGGAATTGGGAGGAAAGGCATATAAGAGAGGTGCCTCCCCCCAGTAGAGAGCAAATGTGTCTCCTATGGATACTAAAACAAAAGACAGGACTATGCAGCACTTTAAAGACTAACAAGATGGTTTATTAGTTGATGAGCTTTCGTGGGCCAGACCCACTATACTAGATAGGGATTCTGGACCGAACAAAAGGCTAGGTCTTTTTGGTTTTTGGGGAGACAAACAGGTCTAGACAGGGAGTCCCCCACCTGCAGAAGATTGATTTTATCATGTCTTCCCTGACCAACCACTCATGGACCATAAAGGTCCTGCTGAGGGCATCTGCCAATGTGTTTTGCAGCCCTTGGAGATACCAGGCTTCAAGGTGAATTCTGGGTTTCACACAGTAGTGCCATAGCCTCTATGTCTTGTTGCATAGGTGAGATGATCTCGCACCCCCTTGTTTGCGGTCATATTGTCCATACACACCAATATGTACTGGCCCTGCATCTCGGCCCAAAACACCCGGCATGCCAATCTGACCTCTCTCAGTTACTTCACATTGATGTGAAGGCTCATGCCCATGGGTGACCAGAGTCCTTGCGTCCTGAGGTTGTCCAGATGGGCTCCCCACCCCAGGTCACCAGTCAGAGTGAGGGTTGTAGTTCTTCAGGGAGGGCCAGTCAGGATTTACTGCTGAGGTGTCCTCACAGGTCTCTGGCTCCGTGGAGGATAACCAGAAGGCTGCTTGCGTGTATGCTCAGTGATGTGTGTCGCGTCGACTTGTGCACTTAGTCTCCACAGCTAACCGCAAGAGAGCCCCAAAGACCGCAAAGCAGATAAGGATTGAAGGTGCCAGGCCAGGTTTATTGTAGAGCGAAGTACAGTAATAGTTGTCAGTAGACTCTACTGAACCACTAAGCATATGTACTTGCCACAATGGAATGACTCAATCAGTGGGAGGTCCCACTGCTCCCTAGGTCATTCAAAGGCTACCCACCCCACCCCAAGACACCACCTTATATACAGGTACAACAAGTCACACCTCACTGCTGATGTATCAGGTTGCCACTCTCTGACGCTACTTAGATACCACCCATCACCCTGTACCTCATGGTTTGATTAGATCATCTCTAGCCATCATTCTGCCATTTTAGACCCTTTCTGGAACCTGAGTCTGTATCTGTGAGGAGTGGGTACCAAGGTCTTTTTTAATGAGCTAGTGATATCATGAGCTTTCCACTTATGACCAGTACCAATTATTGTTCTGCAGTCAGTACCTAGTACCAATTAGTGTTTTGTACTCTCAGCCCTGTTTGTGCCAAGTTCTGTGAGCTAGGGCCTGCCTCTTGCTCACAGCTTAGCTTTGCTTTATGTTAGCCCTGTTTTGTTCATTGTTAACTAGGCCTCAGGCCTCAGACCAGGCCTGTGCTGCATGGGCTTATGTTTCAGGCCCTCATCTTACTACAAACTGCACTCCCTCTGATAGATTGTGAAGGTCCATCCAGCACCTGAGAGACTAACGCCTTCTGGGGAATGGATATTACCATGCCCAGGTTGTGATGCATGGGTACATACACTAAAGCAAGCCACCGTGAAGGGGGTCTTAGATGTAGACGAGTGTATCCGATCATATAACAACATGACACCATGTGGCCTATAAGCCTGAGGCACATCGCTGTGGTAGTGATAGGATACCGCATGAGGGAGTCTACAATGTCCTGAATGCTATAGGCCCTTGATTCTGGCAACAGTGTCTTCCCTTGTATTGAGTCTAATGTTGCCCCTATGAATTCTATACTCTACACCGAGCTCAACATCGACTTCTTGAGGTTGAGGAGAATACCCAGCGTTTCAAAGAGCGCTAGGGTGAGGTCTATGTGGGTCAGGAGCTGAGACCTGGTGTGCGCTTTTATCAGCCAATTGTCCAGGTAAGGGAATACTTGCACGCCCCTATTTTGGAGGAAGGCCTCTGACATACATTTGGTAAACACTCGTGGGGCCAAGGAAAGGCCAAAGGGTAGGACTGCAAATTGGTAGTGCCCTCCCGCTATTGTAAACCTAAGGTAACTCCTGTGATAAGGAAGGATCGAAATATGGAAATATGCATCCTTCCTGTGGAGAGCAGTGAACAAGTCTCCCAGATGCAGACAGGGAATTATAGTGGGTAGGGCTGGGGTGGCCAACCCGTTAAAGGCAAAGAGCCACAATAGTTGGGGATATAGTACAAAGAGCTGGCGGAAAAAAAGCTGTTGAGAAAACAAACAAACAAAAAAAACAACCCCCGCTGCCCCTTTAAACACAACTCCAGGTGGCTTTTTGGCCACATCAGGCGCCATTTTGGTTTGCTGCACCGGACAATGAGCACAAGGAAACGGGGACCATTTTCAGGGGCGCAGGGGTAGCTTCGCAAGTCATGGGGGAGGCTTCACGAGCCGCACTTGAAGGGGGGAAGAGCCACATATGGCTCAGGAGCTGTGGTGACCATCCTGAACTTCATTTTCCACATATATCGATTGAGGTTCCTTAGATCTAGGACAGGTCTTAGGCTGCCCTTTGCTTTTGGGACAAGGAAGTAGTGGGAATAAAAACCCTTGCCCCTGACATTCTGAGGGAGTTCATGAATCACACCTGCCTTGAGGAGCAATTCAACCTCTTGTTTTAGGAGATGCTCATGAGAGGGGTCCCAGAAGAGGAATGGGGAAGGAGGATTGTGAGGTGGCGGAAAAGCAAACTGCAGGGAGTATCCCATTCCAACCACGTGGAGGAACCAACGGTCTAACGTAACATTGGCCCACGCACAGTAGTAGCGGGATAATCTGACCGAAAAGAGGGAGACAGATCCCTATAGGTCTGGTGCTCTGCTCTTTGGCACACCTTCAAAAGGCCTGCTTGGGACCTGGGGGAGGCTTGGAGGAGTTATTCCCCTGGTTATTCTGCTGTGATGTGGTTCTCCTCCTGTTTTTGTTTCTATTGTGCCTGCACTGCTGCTCTTTGGCTCTGTCTGGGCACAAACCTTTGCTGGGGAGGTTGAGGGTGGAAGAAGCACCTTTGGGAGGCTGGGGTATGCCTCCCCAGGGATCTCATGGTTGCCTGAGTCCTTGAGGGAGTTCAGCTTACTGTCAGTCTGCTCTGAGAATAGGCTATTGCCCTCGAATGGAAGATCCTGTAATGTAGACTGGACTTCCGGGGCAGACCCAAGGCCTGAAGCCATGCAGAGCAGTGCAGAGATACCCCCGTCAAGAGAGTTTGTGTCGCTGAGTCCGTGAAATCTAAGGCTGCCTGAAGGGAAGTTCAAGTTATTGTGCAGCCCTCTTCCAGCATGGCTCTGAACTCCTGCCTGTCATTGCGGGGCAACTTCTCCTTAAACTTTGTTAGAGCGTCCCACGACTTGAAGGCGTACCTGCTAAGGATCACCTGCTGATTTGCGATCCTTAGCTGCAGACCCCCTGTCAAGTAGACTTTCTTGCCAAACAGGTCAGTCTTTTTGGCCTCCTTTGATTTGGGGCCTGCGACCTTCTGGCCTTGTCTTTCCATCTCATTGACTGTCAAGACCACATCAATGAGGGGTGAGAGTGTGAGTATAAAAACTCATAACCTTTGGGTGGAAAAAAGTACCTCCTCTCAACACCTTTAGCTGCCGGAGGGATAGTGGATGGGGTCTACCATAGGGTCATGTAATTCGACTATTGTCTTTATGATTGGCAGAGCCACCCTGGATGACTCTTCATGTGCAAGGATGTCCACCATTGGGTCCTTAGGTTCCTGTATCTCCTCTACCAGAAGATTCATGTTCTGCGCCGCCCCACGCAGCAGCTCTTGATATGCCCTGTGGTCCATGGGTGGAGGCCCAGACATAGAGGTGGCAGCCATTGCTTCGTCTGGGGAGGACAATAAATAGGCTTGGGTCTGGGCAGTGTCCTCAGGGCCCACTTGATGGCCTTTTCCTGGTGGCTTCTCCTTTGCTTCCGGGGGTGGACTGTGCCCTCTAGGTGGACGAGACTCCACTGCAGATGGCGTGCTCGAGCGGCGCCTGTCCCGAAGAGAACAGGATCTGTGACTTGTGGACACTATCGACCAAGGAGTGCCCTGGGACTGGTGGTAAGCCCATGAGGTCCAGAAGGGCCGCTGCGCAGGCAGTGGCTAATGCAGTTGCCACTGTGTTGGCGGGTCCCTTGTACTGCATCGAAACTGACTGCGTCGAGACCCGGTTGATACCAAGTCTGACTCTGATTCAGACTGGAACAACCACAGTGGTGCCAGCTATGTTGGTGCCAGTACCTTGTCTGGGACCCAGATCAGCGCCTCAGAGGCTTGGAAGTGGAGCGGCACCTCGGACTTCTGGACCGTGACCTCAATCTGGAGACCGATCTCTGTGTCGAGTGTCGATCCCTCCGTGCCGGTCTAGCGCTTGGTGCTGGACTCTCTTGCCGTGCTGGCAGTGGAGGACATTGCGCCGGCTACAGGGGAAACTCCGAGGAGGAAGACCTGTCCCAGTTCCATTCCGTGGACTGTGGTCAATGGAGCATTGCCGGCTTTCCCCTTGAACAGTGTGATCCCAGCGGTTTGTTGTGCACTGTGGATGCCTTGGCCTCTGAGATTTCTATCAGGTCTCTGGCCACTTCAAAGGTGTCCAGCGAAGGGGAGTTCAAGACCTGCACCAAGCTCATGTCTCTCAGTGGATGGTCATGTGCTGGACTCGATGGTACCAGTTTCGGGGCCAGAGCTGACAGCATGTCCTGGACCTCCTGCACTGGGGATTTTCTCCGGTCATGGTCCTGTGTTTGACCACAGTTTTCAAGCTGTGCACACTTTAAAGCCTGAGGTGTTAGGTATGCCCTGGCACCCCAGGAGGCTGAATGCTTGGGCACTTGCCTACTGTCCTTTTATTTGCTTAAAGAGCTTTATCACGGAGAAAAACAAAGCGAAGACCAGGGAAAAACGAGAGCTACCGCTAGGAACTAGGCACTTACTAAGCAAGAGCTAGCTACAGTTCCAACGTCACCATGGATGGTAAAAAGGAACTGAGGGAGGGCAGAGTCAGCAGTGGTATATGCGCGCTGATATAGTGGCACCACTCTAGGGTTTACACCGCCGACTCTACAGGAATTGCTAGTGGAAAAGTTTCCAACCTTTGTGCATGCGGCACATGTACTCCTGAATTGGAATAGATGTGAACAAACACTCAAAGAAGAACTGGCATCTAACCAATCATATGTCTGTATCAACTACAGATAGTATAGGCAGGGTTCTGGTCCTCCTGAGCTTCTGTACCTAAGCTGATGGCATAAAGTCATGGCTACTTAAGCACAGAGCTCCATCAATCATTCTTAAATTGAAATTAACCCTAGATCTAACAACCACATACAATTTATTGTATCTAGTGAATCAGGATTATTATGCAGAAGGCTTTTGGAAGGCAGCTAAGAATTGCCTCTCAGGGATTATCACATTTTACAGAATAGATGGAAAATATGAGATGCCTATACCACGGATTTCCATATATGGAGATCTCTCATGACAAATGCAACTACAGCATGAGGGCAAAAGGTCACCATGAAGCATAAGTCAAATAAAATGTTTCAACTTCAAAAGAACACTATGGAAAGCTGTGACAAAGAATGTTGGTGTAATCCAAATGAAGCAAAAAAAATTTAGCTCCTTTAGCTATTTTTGTTTATTAGAATAATGTAACAGTGCTTTTAACTAATTTTTTATTTGACTACTTCTACAGAAAACTTTATTATATTAAAACCATTTAACAATAATTTCATATACTGCATGTATAATGGTCAGAGTCAGTTCCACTGCAAAATAAATAATAATAATGTACTGATTTAAATAAAACATTAGCCAAAATATGATTTTTAATAAAGATATCATTTTAAAGGCTAGAAAGAATTGCTTATTAGTTGTAGACACTTTAATTTTATAAATGTTTAATAGATCATTGCAAAATCTGGACAGATTACACAATAATTTGTTAAAAACAGAAGCAGCACAAGCAAAATGAGATAAATGTGTATATTAAAAGAATAAATAAGAAAAAATGATAATCATGCAAGCTCCAGTTTTTCAGTTTTCCTTACATAGATCCCTTTTAGTAAGAATTGTCAATACATGATATTTGAAAGTGTCAAACTAGAAGAATATAAGATATATGTGAAATACTGGAGGTAGGTATTTTCATATAGTTACTTTCAGGGAAAAACCTATATGACCAATTACTGAATGGTGCTAAGGGTACTTGAAAGAGAAACTGAAACATTAAAATTTGCAACTGAAGCAAAAGGTTATGAACAGCTTAAGAATAATGAGTGCTTGGAACAGGAAAATGTTATTATAAAGAAAGAAATGCAGTTCTCTATCAATGGCAAGCGTAGTTTGTTTTTCCACTCAGTATTTCATGCATATTTTTGGTGCTGCCTTAGTACACAGTGACTGTGTACAAACTTTGTTGTAGTCAACATAAAAGATAATGATTTATTACACAGTTAATTCAGTTAACTGCTTAGAATTTTATGATAAATTACAAAACATGCATTTACCTTCTCAAGGTATATACTGTATGGTAATATTTTACAAAATTATTTTCATTTAACAAAAACATTCCCTACAAATATTTAAATGTCTAAGAATGTTTCTTTTGTGACTGTCACTGGTTGAGGACATCAGTTACAAGTAATATGTGAAAAACTTGAAGAGTAACGTATAACTTTATCATTGTAAAAAAATTGCTTAGTAATAAAATGTTAAATGTCACAAAATTATAGTAAATTCAAATTAACTATAAAATTACTATAAAATAAAAACTATAAAATTTACTATAAAATTATAGTAAATTCAATGCAGTTGGCATGGTATAATATTCAAATGGCATGGTATAATAGTCCAATATGTAATTTTTCCTGTACAAACTAAAAAAAAACCACATAAACAATACTAACTTTGGCCATCAGAAAGTAACTAAAGGTATTTGTTTCCTTCTAAAACATGTTATGGTCAAAAATACACAAACACACTTTGCATTTTACCATTATTACAACTAATTAAAACTTTCAGTATGTACCATGGAGATAGCATACATTATCTGGTAAACAGGTACCCAAACAGGCACTGTTTAAACTCCTGTGGTGAAAGTCCTGATTAAAAAAAGTTCTTTTGAGGTTGCTCAGTTGAAGAGATGCCTACCAGTACACCAAGCTATCTTAAGGGACACAGTACCTGTTAACAGGAACCATGTAATAAAAGAAAGCATACGTTGGTCCAACAAAAGACAAATGCTATTTTATCAGAACTATGTATGCATAATCTTATTACCTTGTCTTTTTAATTTGATTCTCCAAATTTATAAAATTCATACTAAGTAAACACAATTAAAAAGAAATCTTTGGGATCTTTAGCAGTAGCCTACTCTGGATATATTGTATTAGCTCTCTTCACTTTAAAAATGATTATAAATAAAACTGTACTTATTTCCAAAGAATTTTGAAATATATTTTGGCTAAAATGTCAACACGTTTGTAATTTAGATAAGGTCTTAAATGGAAAATGTATTTTATCTATGCTTATTAAGTTACAGAAGATCTGGAAACACCTGCTACAATTCCTATGCTAAGGGGTTTGATTTGTCTGTAAAACTGGAGCAATTCAGGAAAGATGTAGACAAATTGGAGAAAGTCCAGAGAAGAGCAACAAAAATGATTAAAATTCTAGAAAATATGATCTATGAGGGAAGAATGAAAAGGTTGGGTTAATTTAGTCTTAAGAGGAGGAGACTGAATGGGGCTATAACACTTTTTAAGTACATAAAAGTTATTACAAGAAGGGAGAAAGACAGGTTAACTACCTTTTATAGCTGTTGTTCTTTGAGATGTATTGCTCACGTTCCTTCCATTCTAGGTGTGTGTGGTACTCATGTGAACAGTTGGAGAATTTTGCCTTAGCAGTATCTGTAGGGTCAGACATGGTGCCATCTTGAGCAGCACACTCATGTATTGGTATATCAGGCATTGCCAGCCCTGCTCCCTCTCAGTTCCTTTTTGCTGGCAACTCTGACAGAGGGGCAGGAGGGAGGGTAACGAAATGGACATGAGCAGCATCTCAAAGAACAAGTTATGAAAGACAGGTAGCCATTTTTTCTTCATTTGCTTGCTCGTGTTGATTCTATTCTAACTGGCTCACAAATGATGTCCCTGGAGGTGGGCTCAGAGTTCAAAGGTGTGCGACTTGTAACACCACCCTACTGTGAATGTATGGATGGACAGCCAGGTGGGGGCCCTGCAGATATCAGAAATTGGGTCAGGAAGGTTGCTGATGAAGCTTGTGCTCTAATTGAGTGGGTGGTTCTGATCACTGGTGCAGGCACCTTTTTCTGATCATAGCGATATCAGATGCAGACAGTGATCCAAGATTAAATGCTCTGGGTGGATCCTAGATCATCTTTCATCCTCTTTGCCATTGTGTTGACTTGCCAAATGGTTTGGTCCTATCGATGTAGAAGACTAGCTCTCTCCTGACATCCAGGTAGAGCAAGCTGTGTGCCTCCTCGGACTTAAGAGGCTTTGGGCAGAACACAGGCAAGAACTGATCCTGGCTTGTGTGAAAACTGCAAAACCACCTTGGGCAGGAAAGACAGATGTGGTCACATCTGGACCTTGTTGGTGAAGAACACAGAGTGGCTTTGATGCAACTGCCCTAATCTCAGAGACCCTTTGAGCAGAAGTCATTGCCACTATGAATAACATCTTCCAGGAGAGCAGAAGAAAGGAACAGGGCATCATGGCCTCAAACGGAGTGTTCATGAGCTAGGTGAGTCATCAGATTCAAGTCCCATGGAGGAACTGGGCCCTGGACTTGGGAGTAGAGACTCTCCAGAACTTTTAAGAACTGGACCATCATGCTATGAGTGAACACTGCCCTGCCCTGGAACAGAGGGCGAAAGGCTGGTATAGTAGCCAAGTGGACCTTAACTTACCAAAGGGTTGACCTTGGAGCTTGAGATTCATAAGGTAATCCAGAATCAGCTGCAGAGAGGCTTGCTCAGGCCTAACCTCTTGGACTGTGACTCAACACATGAATCATTTCCATGTGGCTACGTAGGTCACTCTAGTGGCAATCTGTAACGGTGAACTGGTGACCTGGGCTGATGTGGAGACTCAGGGCATGGCAACAAAAGGTTCTGCCTTGGCTTCAGAGGACAGTGCTACTTCTTGCCTTCTGGGCAATCTTCGTGGTTTTCTTGCTGTAGTAGGGAACTTTAGAAAGGTCCATCACTGCATGTGGTGCCAGCTGCAGTGGGAGAGTCTTTTGCTCTCTTGGCACTGAGAGCTGAGCCATCAGTCTGGGTCACCTACCACTCCTTGGAGATGGTGATGAATCCTTTAATACAGAAATCATCATCATCAACAACCACGGGCTCAACTCCCGTTGGTGTCCGATGCCTCCCTCACTATTTCCTTCCATCTTTCCCTGTTCAGTGCAGAGTGGCTTAGTTTCTTTACATTAGCTCCACACCAATATATTATATCATTTACCCATTCTCTGTGGGGTCTGCCTCTCCAATTTGGACCATCTATTACGCCAAATACCAATGTCTTAACTTTTCACTCATTGTTCATTCTGCAGATATGTCCGAATAGCTGTAACTTCCGTTGTATAACCTTCTGAAGTAGGTTCTCTTTCGGCTGTATCTTCCTATATAATTCCTCCTTGGTGACCTTCTGCATGCATCCTATTCTCAGGAGCTTCCTATAACAACTCCTCTCGAATGCCAATATCCTTCTCTTAGAATCTTTCGTTATCACCCACGTCTCACATCTGCACAACATGCTGCTAAATACACACGTTTTGAAGATGCTCGGCTTCATTCCTAAGCTAATCGCTTTACTTTTCCAGATCTTATCCATTGCCTTCAAACTCACTCTTGCTTTCGCTATTCTAGTCTCTATTTCCTTCTTACAGTTTAGATCATACGTCATGTTGCTCTCCAAATACATAAACTTCTCTACATTCTCTAGTTCGATCCCATCTACACTGATCTTCCTTCCTATTTCCTTATCTCCAAATACCATTGTCTTTGTTTTATCGATATTCATAATCAGTCCATACTGCTTCCCTTCCTCATTTAGCACCTGCACCATTCTCTCTAGCTTCTCTTCATCTTCCTCGATGATAATTATATCATCCGCGAACCTCAAGTTGTTAATTCTCATCCCGTGCACCGATATCCCTTCTACCTCTTCCTTGATCTTGTCCATCGCTCTCTCTAGGTGTGTGATGAAGATACTCAGCGATATTGGATCTCCTTGTCTCGTTCTAAACCAACTTCCCAACTCTCCGCATGTTCACACCACTGCCTCAAGGAGGAAGTAGGATATTTTCAAGGAGGAAGTAGAAAGAGCAGTGAAATGACTAAAGAACAATAAGAGCCCTGGAAATGATAAGATCATGGGAGAGATGATCAAATATGGCGGAGAAAGTATGATTCAGGAAACACACCGACTATGTAATATAGAGTGGAAAGAAGGAACGGCACCTAAGGAATGGACAAGATCTGTGCTAGTGACAATACACAAGAAAGGAAGCTCGTTGGAGTGAAAGAACTACAGAACGATTGCCTGAACGAGTCATCTAGGCAAGGTGCTCATGATGATACTGACGGAGAGATTGAGATCACAGACAGAAGAACATCTAGCAGATGAGCAAGCGGGATTCAGGAAAGACAGAAGTACCATACAGCAGATATTGGCACTAAGATTGATAGTGGAGAAAGCTTGGCGAAAGAACAAGAACATCTACAATTGCTTTGTTGATTTTCAGAAGGCATTTGATAGTAATATAGGAGTGGGGAACCCTTTTTGGGTTGGGGGCTGCTGACCCACAGAAAAATCAGGAGGAGGCCACACAAGTGAGAAGGAAAAAAACCCTCACTGAGGCAGCCACCGACTGAAAAGGAGAGACACGTTCTCCACATTACCCTTGCAAACCAGAGCCTTGGGGTGGGGGCGGGGGAGAGAGGGAGGAGGCTAGTGATCTGCTAGAAAAACCAACTATTTAGAGCTGGAACATGAAGTTTGAAGAGTAAGTAAAAAACAAAGATAACGACCATGGGCACTAAGAAGGAACTGAGGGCTGATGATGCCTGAGATATGGATGCATGAGCGTGGCACTCAAGGGGGCACCACAGCCA
This sequence comes from Rafetus swinhoei, assembly GCA_019425775.1. Taxonomy (NCBI): domain Eukaryota; kingdom Metazoa; phylum Chordata; order Testudines; family Trionychidae; genus Rafetus; species Rafetus swinhoei. The sequence goes on from CM033432.1 coordinate 332,378, forward strand.
ACCTGATGGATAATGCAAAGGTAAAAGTCTCCAACAACTATTCAAGTGGGTGTGCACACCTGTCAGGATGGTCTAGATCAGAAAGGGACAAAGTACACTCTGTAGTCCACATCAGGCCCGCCAGACCCTTCTCTCTGGCCCTGAGCTCCTACTCAGGGAATCTATCCCTGGTGCCTCCTTTTCTGTCTCTCCTTCCCGGCAGCCTCAGATACCCCAGCACCTGGGCAGGTCACTTGCTGCGGCACAGCTGTGAGCTCTGACTGGGCTGCATAGCTGTAGCACCACCTATTCTGGTGCTCTCGGTGGCGTGGCTACAGGTCTGGCTAGGCAGCATAGTCAGTGAGCTGGGGTGGTTCTGGGGGGGCAATCAGGAGTGGGGAGCAGACAGGTTGGATAGGGGAGAGGTGCTGGGGGAACTGGGAGCAAGTGACTGAGAGCAGGTGAGGTTGAATAGGGGGTTGGGGTCCCCAGGAGGCGGGCAAATCAGATAGGAAGTGGGGACTGGGTCATAGTTGGCTGTTCGGAGAGGCACAGCCTCCCCCTAACCTTCCCTACTTCATATAATTTCAGAACCCCGATGCGGCTCCCAGGACAAAAAGTTTGCCCACCCCAGGTCTAGATAATACTTAGTACTGCCATGAGTGCAGAGGATTCAATTGGATGATATCTTGTGGTCCCTTCCAGTTTTAGAATTCTATGAATCACTCAGGGCTCAAAATGATCAAAATCATTGCAGAATATAATTGTTCTAAATTTTGAAAAAAAGGTTAGATTATATTAAAAACAGTAATAATGGATTTTTCCTGAGATTATTTTGGAAGGCTATGTATTCCAATTCTTTTTTGGGTCATTTGTAATAATTTGGTGAAATATTACCTCTGTGTTAATATTTGCCATTTTCCCTCTAAAACAACAGTTTTTGAAATGCATCGACTACCCTTCAATTTCTGATGAACCAATAACAAAAGCTCTAGGTTAACACTTAACTGACAATGAGAATCTCTCTCACACAACCCTTAATTGACTGATGTAGGTTAATTATCATCAGACAGACCTAATGACAAAAATTGTTTAAATGTCTTTAACTATTAAAAAAATACTGTAGAGAGTAGCCACTTTTTAAGATAAAGGAGCAAAGTCACTCTCTCTCCCCAAGACGATAATTATGATTGTGATCCACCTTAAAGACCCATAGCTTTCAAATACTACACTATTTTTGGCATTAATTTATCACCATATAGGACCATTTATGTTTATGGCACTCTCTGTATATTATACTATTAGCAGTAACATTCACTCCTAACCTAGTTTTTGAGACACATATGGGAACACTGTGGCAAAACTGAATCTGATTTGTTTATAAAATTACCATTTGTTAAATTGCAAATTTTAGAATAAACTTATTGTCTAATGGATAGTTTCAATTTTTAGCATTAAATAAGGAAAGTTAAATCCACATACATAAGCTATTCAAACATGTTACTACCCATGTTAACGAAAAATGTAATTAACATTTCATAAACTCACCCCTTTATCTCCTCTCATTTTGGAATTAAATTTCACTGTCTTTAAGCGGGCTCTTTCTTTCTTCTCAACTCTGCAAGAAAAATGCAAAAGGGAAAAATGTTACTCTCTCAACAAGATCCTTATACTGCCATACCTAATGCTATAAAATACTACAGCTATCAGTCTACAAATCTGTTGAAGATGTGCTTGCAGCATGATAGCATGAGGTGTGCACACACACATACTGTCAGTCTATACAGGACAATATACATTTTAATTCTCAAACAGCAGGAATCCAGTAAGGATGAATTAAAATATTTTGGTATGAGGCCACAGCTTTGTCATTATTCTTTAGTTTAAACCAAAGCAAATCTTAAGGCACTCCATCCATTATCCTGTCCACTATACTGCCTCTAACAGTACCCAGCACCAGATGGATGCCAGAAACCTCACAACAGGAAATGTAAAATAATCTGCCACTTGTATTAGATTTTCTAATCCCTTTAATTTAATATGGTTTTAAAACCAGAAGCCTTAGATTTAATCTCTCTTCCAAAATCTATGTGAGCATCTATTAAAACAACTTTGGATATTCTTTTTGTTCACAGAAAAGTCAAATGTATTTTGTACCTGTATTTTTGGTGGCAGTCATAATTTACAGATTATAATAATTGTTTAATTACAGATGTGTGCTACAGAATGTTCTCTCATTCTGTAAATAAACCAGAAAATAGAATGAAGAAACAAGTGTCATCTGCAGCCACAAAACATTGCACATGAATCATCAGTAAGCTTTGATCTGTGGACCCTGACATCTCCAGTCCAGGTCTCTAGCACTTCAGCTACAGGAATAATTGCTAATTTAAATTTAGTTCAGCTATCAGAGGAGGGAGGACTTGATACACAGCTTCCTAGCGGGTCACAACTGCCTGGGAGACAGCATAGCATATTATACAGCATGAATCTTGGTTTTAGCCTTGACTCTGGAAGAAGATAGTGCGTTAATGGTCTGAAAAGCAGTTTGTCTTAAGAGAGAAGATTTGAGTCTACTATGTCAGGCACTTCTTGTGGAATCTTGGCCATATGGGTGACTATGCGAATTTTACCACTGACCTTAATATGGACAGGATTTTCACCATTGGGTTCTACTCCTGACTCTGCCCACAGCAAATCTATATAGTCTCTCTAAATGAGATGACACAATTGCTTTCTAGGGTTGTATTTCATGGTCTAGGGAAATAAGAAGATGAATGAGGTGTATGAGGAAAGAAAAAAAAAATTGACAGAGATTTTAAACCCACGGGCACCTGTTTCCCATCTCAATGAACTTTCCTGCAGACATCTCTTTCCCTTCTAAAGTGGAGATATTATATCATCACTGCTAAATATAGAAAATTCAGCTTGATTTTTTTTCCTGTTATTAAAAAAAATTCAAACTCATGTCACTGATAAACACCTTCAATATAAAGTATATTATATTATTCAGCACACAAGAAACAACATGTGGGGTGATTCATAGAGATCAAAGCAATAGATTTTTTGCAAAGGATATCTTCTCCTCCTCCCCAGCCCCCAAAAATAAATCCCATGAAAAACTCTGAAAAAGGGTCATTTTAGAATTACTATTTTTCTGTATCATCCCAATTTTCATCAAACCACCATGAAAAATTAAAATAGTACACAAAGTTTACTATGTATGTTTTATTGTTTGGGTCATTTTATTGAGATTTTCACAAAATAAAGGATTAAAGCCTCTGTTAAATTGAAAACTTCGGACTTAACTAACTCTGGATTCATGACAAACAACTCCACAAGAAACAGTATTTTACCCTTCTCTTCTTAATTTGTAGATATGAAAGCTGTTAAGGGAAACGAAGCACGATTAAACCCTTTTTTAATGGAGGCAAAGAGGTTAAAATGACATTCCCTAAGTAAGAGCTGGGAATGGGATCCAGGTCTCCTTGTCTTCAGCCATAAGCTCTAACCCCTAGGGTGCAAATGCCTGTTGCTAATAAATAATAATCTAATCTAGTGCTGATTAGCATACTTTTCTAGTTTCTCATAAAAACACTTTGGTGGAATGGCTGACACAATTAAATTGAGAGAACACATTACTTGATTGGGCATGAATACAACCATATTTTAATGGCAAAGATCTCAAACTGAACAAAGACCATTAAATATACCTCCGTTTGCTTGGAATCACTCCAGTTTCATCACTTTCTCCTTCTGGTGTCACCTGCCGTGCTTGCCACCACTCATCATCAGAAGCATTGATGACATGGAGGATATCGCCAAATTTGAAGTTCAGTCCCTGACTAGGAAGGCCACTGTCTTTAGTCTTGTCGTAGTCAAAGAGAGCTCTAAATTTAGAAGAAAACCATTAAGTATAGAGGACTAGAAGGAGCAAAACAAATCACTCAGAGTCAATTTTAAAATATTGGGTTTTTTCTGTATTTTAACAACAGAGAACTACTGAATAATTTTAATTTTTTTCCTAACTGCAAAATGGCTGAACAAGTTTTGTGTGACAATGAGTAGTCCTGTGTAGGGATGTTGTAGTGTAACACACCATGTACTGATGAGTTAATGTTCTCGGTTACACGCAGGCTCCCAGTGTACGCAAAGTTGGCTACCGACACGCACCGGCTCATGAGGAGCTGACTACCACCCTGCATGTAACTACTGAAATGTTCAGCAGTTATATGGTTACTTAATTAAATGCATTTTAACAGCCCATGTCCTGTGACACCTTAGAGTCTAACAAAAATATATAGGATCATGGGCTTTTATGGGTAAATCCCAATTCACTCATCTGAAGAAGTGGGTTTTACCCACGAAAGATCATGATCCTATATATTTTTGTCAGTCTCCAAGGGTACGTCTACACAGCAGGGCAAAACTCAAATTAAGCTACACAACTTGAGCTACATCAGTTGCGTAGCTGAAGTCGAAATAGCTTAATTCTGCTTTTGGCACTGTCTACACAGCAGGAAGTCTTTCTTCAAGAACACTCTTTCTTCAACTTCCCTTACTCTTCCTGATATGAGGGTTACAGGAGTAAGAAGTCCTCCAGCTCAAAATTATTTCAAAATAATGGCTTGTAGATACGCTCTTTGTTATTTCTGAATAACGTTAGTTATTCCGAAGTAACGCTGCGGTGTAGACATAGCCTAAGGAATTACGACTCATAACTCCGGTCATCTGAAGAAGTGGGCTGTGCCCATGAAAGCTCATGATACCATCTACGTGTTTGGTTCATCTATAAAGTGCTACCAGGCCATTTGTTGTTTTTTCTCACATATACTGTTCTTTGGAAGCAGCCAATTTGCAAATACTATGAGTGGTCAATGGATCAGAGACTAGACACTCCAGGGAGAAGCTCAGACAGTTTGAGGGTTGGAGTGTGTGTATTGCTACCCTGTAGAGACACAGCGGGGCATGTGTGGGCTAGCGGGAGTGCTCATTTTGCCAATGGTGGGTGGAGTTGGGGAGCTGAACCCTAGCGGGCATTGACAAGGCTGAACACAGTAAGGGCAAACATTAAGAAGGTGCTTCACAACCGTAGGTATCCCAGGGAAACAACCATGTAAATTGGTGAGAATGTTCATTATTCCTGATTTCCACTCTGAATTTTTCTAGCTTCAGCTTCCAACCACTGGATCACAGAATATCTTTTTCTGCTACATCAAAGAGTCATACTTACCACACTGCATATTCCAGTGGTTATCTAACGTGACTCAAGTCCTTTTCATAGTCACTCTTTCTAAAGATATGGTCCCATAAGTGTGACCTATATTCTTCAATCCTGGATGTATAACTCTGCATTTGACTTTGTTAAAAGGCATGTTCTTCAAATAATCCCACCTCACTAAGTGATCCAGGTTAGTCTGTATAATGATTTGGCCCCTTTATTATTAACCACTCTACCCATATTTTTATCTTCTATAGATTTTACCAGCACTGATTTTGCATTTTCTTCTAGAATGCTGATAAAAATATTGAATATCACTGGGCCAAGAACAGATACCTCCAGGATCCTACCACAAACACTCTCACTGGATGACTCGATTTTTAATTAAGAACATAAGAACGGCCGTACTGGGTCAGACCAAAGGTCCATCTAGCCCAGCAGCCTGTCTGCCAACAGTGGCCAGCACCAGGTGCCCCAGAGAGGGTGGACCGAAGACAATGATCAAGCGATTTGTCTCCTGCCATCCTTCTCCAGCCTCGGACAAACAGAGGCCAGGGACCCCATTTCTATCCCCTGGCTAATAGCCTTTTATGGACCTAACCTCCATGAAATTATCTAGCTTCTCTTTAAACTCTGTTATAGTCCTAGCCTTCACAGCCTCCTCTGGCAAGGAGTTCCACAGGTTGACTACACGCTGTGTGAAGAAGAACTTTCTTTTATTAGTTTTAAACCTGCTACCCATTAATTTCACTTGGTGGCCTCTAGTTCTTCTATTATGGGAACTAATAAATAACTTTTCTTTATCCGCCCTCTCCAAACCACTCATGATTTTATATACCTCTATCATATCCCCCCTCAGTCTCCTCTTTTCTAAACTGAAAAGTCCCAGTCGCTTTAACCTCTCTTCATATGGGACCCGTTCCAAATCCCTAATCATTTTAGTTGCCCTTTTCTGAACCCTTTCCAAGGCCAAAATATCTTTTTTGAGGTGAGGAGACCACATCTGTACACAGTATTCAAGATGTGGGCGTACCATAGTTTTATACAGGGCAGTAAGATATTCTGGGTCTTATTTTCGATCCCTTTCTTAATAATTCCTAGCATCCTATTTGCCTTTTTGACCGCGCTGCACACTGTGTGGAAGTTTTCAGAGAACTATCACGATAACTCCAAGATCTCTTTCCTGATTTGTCGTAGCCAAATTAGCCCCCATCATACTGTACGTATAGTTGGGGTTATTTTTCCCGATGTGCATTACTTTACATTTATCCACATTAAATTTCATTTGCCATTTTGTTGCCCAATCACTCAGTTTGGTGAGATCTTTTGGAGTCCCTCACAGTCTGCTTCTGTCTTGACTATCCTAAACAGTTTGGTATCATCCGCAAACTTTACCACCTCACTGCTTACCCCTTTCTCCAGATCATTTATGAATGAGTTGAACAGGACTGGTCCCAGGACTGACCCTTGGGGGACACCACTAGTTACCCCTCTCCATTCTGAAAATTTACCATTTATTAGTACCCTTTGTTTCCTGTCTTTTAACCAGTTCTCAATCCAAGAAAGGACCTTCCCTTTTAACCCATGACAACCCAGTTTACTTAAGAGCCTTTGGTGAGGGACCTTGTCAAAGGCTTTCTGAAAATCTAAGTATACTATATCTACTGGATCCCCCTTGTCCGCATGTTTGTTAACCCCTTCAAAGAACTCTAATAGATTAGTAAGACAGGATTTTGCTTTACAGAAACCATGCTGACTTTTGTCCAACAAATTATGTTCTTCTACATGCCTACAATTTTATTCTTTACTATTGTTTCGACTAATTTGCCCCGTACTGAAGTTAGACTTACCGGTCTGTAATTGCCAGGATCGCCTCTAGAGCCCTTTTTAAATATTGGTGTCACGTTGGCTACCTGCCAGTCATTAGGTACGGAAGCTGATTTAAAGGATAGGTTACAAACCACAGATAATAGTTCAGCAATTTCCCATTTCAGTTCTTTTAGAACCCTTGGATGAATGCCATCCGGTCCCGGAGATTTGTTAACATTAAGTTTTTCTATTTGTTCCAAAACCTCCTCTAATGACACTTCAATCCGGGATAGTTCCTCAGATTCATCACCCACAAAGGACGGTGCAGATTTGGGAATCTCCCTAATGTCCTCAGCCGTGAAGACTGAAGCAAAGAAATCATTTAGTTTATCCGCAATGGCTTTATCGTCCTTGATTGCTCCTTTTATATCTCGATCGTCTAGGGACCCACAGGTTTTTAGCAGGCTTCCTGCTTCTAATGTACTTAAACAGTTTGTTATTTCTTTTGAGTTTTTGGCTAGCTGTTCCTCAAAATCTTTTTGCTTTTCTTATTACATTTTTACACTTGATTTGACAGTGTTTATGTTCCTTTCTATTTATCTCACTAGATTGGACTTCCACTTCTTAAAAGATGCCTTTTTGTCCCTCACTGCTTCTTTTACGTGGTGGTTAAGCCATGGTGACTCTTTTTTAGGTCTCTTGCTATGTTTTTACAAACATAGCAAGAGACAAAAAGACATCTTTTAAGAAGTGGAAGTCCAATCCTAGTGAGATAAATAGAAAGGAACATAAACACTGTCACCACGTGCGCCGCGTCTTCCGGAGCGTTTTCCCTAGCAGTACCCGTAGTGCTGGCAGGGCGCCCCCTGGAGTGGCGCCGCCATGGTGGGGCATAAGGACCCCTGCCGGCGCTCCCCCACCTCAGATCCTTCTTGCTGGACGCGCCGACGAAGGGGAGGTAGGGGGGGAATCGAATGGACATGAGCAACACATCTCGAAGAACAACAGTTACAGGTAAGTAACCGTTCTTTTCTTCTTCGAGTGGTTGCTCATGTCCATTCGAATTAGGTGACCTTCCAAGCCAACCCCACTCAGAGGAGGAGGGGTCGGAGCACTGAAAGAGAGCTGTCCACAAGAGTTGAACAATCCAACAAATTTATTCAACTAAGCGAACAGCATAAAAACATAGAAAGTGCAACAGTACAGGAAAAGGCATATTTACAAAACAGAGCTGAGGACTGCAGCGCCCACGCTTGCATCCTCCCTAGCCTGCTGTGCCAGCGCGTAGTGCGCCGTAAAGGTATGGAGTGACGACCACGTGGCTGCCCTGCAGATTTCAGTAATTGGAACCTGCGCCCCAAAAGCCACAGAGGACGCCTGCGCCCTGGTGGAATGTGCTGTAACCGGGGGCGGGACCTTACTGGCCAAGGCATAACACTCCCTGATACATCCCGCGACCCAATTGGACAACCTCTGAGTCGATATGGGGAGCCCTTTCATTCTGTCAGCAACAGCAATAAACAATTGTGTGGATTTGCGAAAGGGTTTAGTCCTATTGATATAAAAGGCTAGTGCACGCCTAGCATCGAGGGAATGTAGCACTTGCTCCTTAGGGGAGGCATGGGGCTTTGGGAAGAATACCGGGAGGTAGATCTCCTGGGACAAATGAAATGGTGACACCACCTTAGGGAGGAAAGCTGGGTGAGGGCGGAGCCTCACATTATGGTCGGAGAACACCAGGTAGGGCGGTAAGAAGGAACTGAGGTGGGGGAGCGCCGGCAGGGGTACTTATGCCCCGCCATGGCGGCGCCACTCCAGGGGGTGCCCTGCCGGCGCTACGGGTACCGCTAGGGAAAACGCTCTGGAAGGCGCGGTGCACGCGGTGCGCACACCTAATTCGAATGGACATGAGCAACCACTCGAAGAAGAACCTATGAACATAAAGGGCTTTTGAACACATGGGAAAGTGTTGTTCTGCTGCAAGATGGTGGGGAAAAACAGACACGGATGACAGGAATCCTTGCAGAAGGTCTGGAGATGTACTCTACAAAGGCTTCATCTGCAGCATTGCTGAAGCAGAGATATGCTGTCTGGGAGACTTGACAGGCCCAAGATTTCATGGAGTCATCAGAAACTTTTTCCCCATCGAAGAACAACAGAGCATACATGGCAATAATCTGTGAACGGGTTCTCCAAAGCCGGAGAAAAAAGATTTATTTTCTCAAACACATTTATTTTCTGAATCCATGCAACAAACCTCGGTGCCAACTCTGCCCACATATCTACACCAGTGACACCATCACAGGACCTAACCAGATCAGCCACACCATCACTAGTTCATTCACCTGCACATCTACCAATGTAATATACGCCATCATGTGCCAGCAATGCTCCTCTGCTATATACATTGGCCAAACTGGACAGTCCCTACGTAAAAGAATAGACGGACACAAATCAGATATTAGGAATAGCAATATACAAAAACCTGTAGGAGAACACTTCAATCTCCCTGGACACAGAGTAGCAGATTTAAAGGTAGCCATCCTACAGCAAAAAAACTTCAAGACCAGACTTCAAAGAGAAACTGCTGAGCTACAGTTCATCTGCAAATTTGACACCATCATTTTAGGATTAAACAAAGACTGTGAATGGCTAGCCAACTACGAAAGCAGTTTCTCCTCTCTTGGTGTTCACACCTCTAGATCAGCTGCTAGAAGTGGGCCTCACCCTCCCTGACTGAATTAACCTTGTTATCTCTAGCCTTATTCTGGCCTGCATATTTATACCTGCCTCTGGAAATTTCCACTACATGCATCTGACGAAGTGGGTCTTTGCCCATGAAAGCTTATGTTCCAATACATCTGTTAGTCTATAAGGTGCAACAGGACTCCTTGTCGCTTTTGCAGATCCAGACTAACACAGCTACCCCCTGATACTTTTCTGAGACAGTTCAGTGACACAGCTGTCCTGGAATGAAAAATTACTCTCTCATTTATCAAAATAAATGAATTGGAATATAAATATTCTACTTGTATTTCAGTGTATAGTATTCATAGCAGTATAAACAAATAATTGTCTGTATGAAATTTTAGTTTATACTGACTTCACTAGTGCTCTTTACATAGCCTGGTGTAAAACTAAGCAAATATTTGCCTAGTAGATGAGTTGATGTACCCCCAAAAGACCTCTCCATACCCCCAAAAGTACACATACACCTGGTTGAAAATCACTGCTCTAAAAGGACTATCTTCTCATAAGAATATGACTGGATAAAGAGAGAACCATTTAGTGAAGAACTGTGAAGGATGAACTAGACAGAAGGAAGGGCTGGGCTATGGTTCGTACCACAAAATAGAAAAGGAGCAGTTAGAATAATACTAACATTTTCTAAGTTAGGCTTAATTATGTAATGTTGAACAGGTTGGACCTCCTTCGTCTTGCATCATTTGGACCTGACCGGTCCCAGATGAGGGATTTTGCTGGACCAGGGAAGGTCATTTCTGGAACCATCCCTGTCACTGCCCCCTCAAGCCATCGACTCTCTGCCAGCCTCTCAGCTGGCTTTCCTCTGCTGCTGGCCCCTCCGTGTGCAGGGCTCTGGCTCCACCATGGCAGCCCCGCCGCTGGCATGTACAGCCCCACTGCTGGGCTCCATGCCCGTGGGGTACTGGGTCCAGTTGCACTGCTGGGTGACAAGTCCCACTTGGGCTTCAGCCTTGCTGGGCAGGGCTGCCAGGCTTTTTGCTGAACCGCTGGGCAGTCCACTCCCAGGTTCCGGGCCCCACTGCCAGGCAGCCCCAAGGTCAGGCTCCTGGCCCCATGATGCAGCCATGCTGCCTCCCAGTCCCACCAGGCAGCTGAGTCGCTTAGCGGTAACGGGCCTGCTGCCTCCTGGTCTCTCTGGGCACTTTCGTTGCTGGGCTCCAGCCCTGCTGCCTCCCACCCCTAGCCTCCGTAGTGTTGGCACCAGGCAGTGACCCTATGGCGGGGCTTCCGGTTTTGCTGTCACAGGGCAGCCCCGCTACTGGGCATTAGCCCTGCTGCAGGCCTCCCAGCCACCAGCCCTCTACCGAGACTCTCTGCTCCTGGGTGGTCCTGCTGGACTAGGGATGTTGCTGGACAAGCAAGGCCCGGTTAAGAGAGGTTCAACCAGTAATAGTTCAGCCTTGCAAAAGAGTGAAGAAATTTTGCCAGTAAAAACATAAAATGTACTTGCCTGCCCTTTATAGTCATTATTGATAATAATGACAAACAATATACAATATATTTTTTCACCTATTTAAAAGTAAATTGTCCTGGGCAAGCAGAAATTTGCTGTACTAATCCAATATTGATTTATTACCCCTTACAAAATGAACAAGTCAAAAAAAGTCTAATTTGTTTTTAGCACAAGCTTTTATATCTAAATTCTGCAATGTGCATGTCACAGTTTATCAAACTGCTATCAAAGTTTAGCTGCATATTAATAAACCTGCATTTCAGCACAATCCCCACACATTTAATAATAATTTGAAACTCTTTTTCATGGTTCCATTTTGTTTTTTTGCATTTTTTTGTTTTTCCTGTTCCAGATATTTATCTTTATTGAAGATATTTGTGCTCACTACTTTCAGTGCACTGGCTTCTTATCCTTATGAATAATAATGGAGAATTTAAAATTTCTCAGTACAAACAAGACATAATTGAATCAGGATTAAGGAACTATGTTACACGAAAAGTGATTTGGAATGAATTTGTATTCACATGGAATTACAAGGAAAACTGTATTTTCAAAATATTTTCAACTTCACTTATTCAAGAGCTTGCCAAATAACAAAGTATAAAAATTGCAGATGAAGATAAATTGTTTGCTTGATATCAGTGTAAGAGTCCACATATTTAAGCCAGCCTGGACTACCTGAAAACAACTGCCAAAATATTTAAGATAAATAGTGAAATTATGCTTTTTTCCCCCCTCTCGGTAAACATCTGAAAAGGTAAAGACTATTGTAGTTTTGCAAAGTAAAAAAATTTGCTTGATACATATGATTACTTTTTTAGCAAGTATATTTTATTTTCTGCAAATGAAATCTCACTGAAGCCTTTGTAAATCTGCATTTTGTTCAATTTCATCATGTCTAAATAGAACATTATGCACACTTGAATTCAGAAAAAAAAGTATTTAAGCTTAAAGACATAAGAGAAATTTGGGGAGGAAGATGCTTACCTAACATATAGGGACCTCTTCTGGCTGGTCCGCAGAGATCCTGATCCTGAGCTAATGCTACTGTTCATCATCTGCTCCCGTAAGTCATGTATTTTAGCTTCAAAACGACTATATTCTGTAACAAGGGGAAAAATACAGAATCATTTATTTCCCCCAAATATCAGCAATTATTTGTTAAGACGTTGCAAGCTTGATAAAACAAAGATTCATTTTTGTCAAATTTTAAAATATAATTAAACTTCTGAATAAATAACAAAAATGATACATTAGCTACTAGCAGTTTTGTGCTATGAAAACAGTTACACATTAGTTAAAATATGAAAAGAAATAATGAAAAAATCTTTTCAATAAGAAACATATTTATGCTTTTCTAATGTCTTGTGATTTCATCAGTTTAATAGAATTTGGATTCTAGAATTCAGAAAGAAAGCAAATGCAAATAGTTCACATAAAGAGTACGTGGGTGATTTAAATGCATACTAGTTCACTGTAAAGTATATGGAATTTTTGCCATAAAGACAACTGTTTTTACTTAAAATAATTAACTATGTTAAATACAAAAATTACTTTTTGCATTAACAAAAAAGAAATGTTTAATTAATCCAGATAAAGTTTATCCCATAAGCAAAAGAAAACCTCAAATTGTATTATCAAGACTACTGAATAAAAGATTCTCTTTTAACCTAATAAAAGATCTGTGTTATAAATATGAAGTCACTATTTTAAAAAAGGTAGGTCTGAAATGAAAACAACACTGGATAGGTATTATATGGACTTACTATATTCCGTATAAAGCATTCAGCAGAAGTGAGCAATATAAAGAACACATTTCCTAAAGTAATGTTCAAGAGGGAAATAATAACATAAAAGACAAGGAAAAAATTATCTAGGAATTTTGCTACAAATTCTTGATCCACTTTGTAATCTGTATTACAAACACAAACTCCATTTATATAATTATGCACAATGCTAATCCTACTATAAACGGATTGTGTTCTTAAGCAGCACTGTGTGTCAATATAACTGTGCTAAATGCACTTGATTTTACCTACAAATAGAGACAAAAATAACAGTCCTCTTCACTATTAACACCTGCTTTTGAAGTGCTGTACTTACACATTATCGGCATAACATGTCCAGACAAAACAAGGCAATTTTTCTTTCAGTTGACTAGTCTGAATTTCACTATCTGCAGATCACTTTGAAACCTTTTCTGATAAAAGGAAATGTTCCACAGCAACACTGTGCACCTTGCCTGAAACACCACGTGACTTAAGATTAAGGCAAGTCTACAGAGGGAGAGCTATTACATGTTGCTGGTACAGTCATTTAACTGATTTTTTTTAACTTCTCCCCTTCACTCTCCTCCCTTATCACAATGGAAATCAAATTTGCCCTACGAAATAAGTATAATAAAGAACTCTTCCCCAATGTGGACAGTGCAAACTTTTCTCCTCCCCAACACAATGTTTCTTCAACAAGAGTGGGCTGTGCCCACGAATGCTCATGATACCATCTACATATTTTGTTAGTCTTTAAAGTGCTACCAGACTATTTGTTGGTTTTTAAGTTTATTAAATGTTATGTGAATGATCTCATTAAAAGTCTACAGAATTTTTTTTTCAGAGCATTAATCTTTACAGAAATACAGTCATAAATAATCAAGGTATTTAGTGTAATTACAGACAGGAGAAAAATAATAATAACCAGGCAACTTGGAATATTTTGAGAGAGAAAATTCACTGGCTTTTTCTTAGTAACACTAACATGCCCAGGCACTCATTAATGGATCTCAAAGTAACCCTGTTGTTTCAGGCCAATTCCACAAGCCAAATACACAGGGAAGCACTGGAACTTGACTTTATTTACAAGTTTGGGACCCCATAAAGACATTACCTGGCTAGCACACTACCTTGCACAGCCTAATGACTTAAAGACCAACCAAACAATGGGTACTTAAGAACTATTTGCACGTTCTCTACCAGCTTCATGTAACATGAACATTCTAATTCATGTTTTTTCCCCTTCCTTCTTTCTCCCCCCTCCCATCAGCTATTTATTTTGGAACTCCATTCATCTGAAGAAGTGGGTTGTAGCAATGAAAGCTCATTATACCACCTACGTGTTTTGTTAGTCTTTAAGGTGCTGCTAGACTATTCGTTGTTTTTTAAGTTTTAGACTTTTTCTGTAGCAAATTGACCTTGTTAGCCAAACTAAGAAACAGCTTCCTATCACTTTAATCAATCAACATGCTAACCATAACGATATGAGAGAAGATGGGTGAGGTAATTTCTTATTGAACTAATCTCTATCATTTCTCACTCACCTTCCCTCTCTAATATCCTGGAAACAACATGGCTACTACTTCAACCCTACATCATATAACAATAATGATATCAGAAAACTGGTTTCCTACACTAGTCTGATTATCCTTAGGAGTGGTAAGTAGTTTTTTTAAATGGCATGGATAAGATACATACTTGAATAGTTCACCAACCATAATTCAGATACATCCCTACTTATTGCAGAACTGCTGCAAGCGACTAGTCGACTATCCGATAAGCTTTTGCTTATCGGATAGTCGACTAGTCCAGCCATGGCCAACCTGCGGCTTGCGAGCCACATGTGGCTCTTGCCCCCCAAAAGTGCGGCTTCCGAAGCCGCTCCTGCGCTCCCAAACGGCCCCATCCTCTCCCGCTTAACTGGGTCAGAGATGCGGGGTTTTAAAAATATAACACCCAAGATGGCGGCTTTCTTAAAAGGGCATGCATTCTTAAAAGGCAGAAATTTAAAAAAAAAAAATTTTTTTTTTTTTGCTCAACAATTCTGTTCTGGCAGGCTTTTTATTTTATTTATTTTTTGCTTGACCATTCTGGTGTGGCTGTTCACATTTTTTCCACCGCTGTTTTGGCTCTCTTCGTTAAATGGGTTGGCCACCCCTGGACTAGTCCCTCAACTAGTCGCTTCCCACCCTATTGCTGCCTCTATACCACTGCGCTTCAGCATTTTTATAATTAAGGCTGGTGCGTAGCTGGGGGTACGTGGTACGAACCAAGCATCAGCTGGCCCGGCTCGTGCTGGGTCCCCCCTGCTGCGCTTCAGCTGTTTAAATGTATTGAAAGCCTGCTAGCTCTTAATATATTTAAAAGGCAGAGCCGCAGTGGGGTTAGCTCCCAGGGCAAGGAGCTAACCCCGCTGCGGCTCCTCCATTTATCAACTAACGGATGGAAAATCCATCGACTAGTCGATTAGTTGATTAAACTGAATTTAACATCCCTAGCAATAAGATGAACAAAATCCTATCAGCAGCTCTCCTTGTTTAAAGTAATACAATGCAAAGTAGTGGGGAAGGGAACTAAACACTAAAGGAAGCAACACTGACGTGGAAGGGACACTGGACTGCAAAGACAGCTGAGTTCTATTCCCAGCTTGATATTGATGTAGTGTGTGATCCTGTGCAAATCTCTTCCTCCCCTGTACACCTTTTTCCTTTCCCTCTGTATGGCCTGTCTATTTAGAAGGCAAGTTCTTTGTGATTTAGTCATAATTAATAAAAATAAATATTTCGATAAAATTATAGTCTCCTTTTACAAAATGAGAAAGATACATAATCCTCAGTTTTAAACTAAAATTCATTTGGTGTTAAATCATCATCTTAAACATGATGAGTCAGACACAAAAGATCTTTACAATTAATGGTTTTAAATGCCTTTGATAGTTTGACTCTATCAATATCAACACTGTTCATAAAAAGCTCCCTATTGATTTTAAAGCATATAATCTCTCAATTTATAAATGTATTTTTTCCTTGAGTTGGTCTTTACTAAATTGGATTTGTTTTATAGTTTATAAGAGAAAGAACAGCCAACAGAAATCAGTGAATTTTTCAGAGTAAGGATAGTCCCAGGATTAGGGCATTACTCTAGGACTTTGGAAATATGGTTTAACTTCCTCTTTTACCACAGACTTCCTGTATGAGTGTGGGCCAGTCACATGGTCATTCTGTGCCTCAGTCCCCATCCATAAAATGGAAATAATTCTATTTCATATAGATCTTTAAAATGTTCTGACTGTATAAATCTACAAAAATTCATAAGAGAAGTGTACTCTACTATAAAGTCAGATACTGAAATCCTGCCATACTAATAATGCATTAGGAAAAATAAAAATAATCTGATTTAGATAAACGACTTCCAAAAATACACTGGCACAGCCACAGAAACCAGAACAAACAGCAACAGAACCATATTACACATGACATCTGATATACATTTATTGTTTGATAAGTAGGGCTGTCAATTAATTGCAATTAATGCCTGATACTTACATAAACTCTGGGCAAGTACAGAGGCAACAACTGTGGGGGGTCCTGACAGTGTCCCGTCAGGTGTAGTAACCAAACCCATCTCTAGAGGGCAGGGAGAGGTTAGGAGAGGAGAAAGCAAGTGACT
This sequence comes from Rafetus swinhoei, assembly GCA_019425775.1. Classification (NCBI taxonomy): domain Eukaryota; kingdom Metazoa; phylum Chordata; order Testudines; family Trionychidae; genus Rafetus; species Rafetus swinhoei. The sequence continues at coordinate 349,044 of CM033432.1, forward strand.
CCCATCCTGTTTCCAATTTAGAGGTAGGAATCCTGCCGTCATTATGCCTCACTGCCCCCAGCCAGGCTTTCACTCTGGGAACTGCCCCCTCCCCTCTTGCCCACTGCCCCCAGCTGACCCCTTGCTCTGGCACGGTTTAACAATGCAATAAAAACTGCAATTAATAAACTAAGTAAAATGCTGACCCTTGGCAGTGGCGCCATCCAGGATAAGTAACATTGTGTGTGCTAGCAAAAAGGAAATTATCAGGTAAGAAATTTTCCATTCTGCAGCCCAGTGTCTACAGCAATTCTCAAATGTGTGGGACGGACCAGTTGTGAAAAAGAGTAAGAAGGGTCAGAAAAGTGACAATGAATAGGAAAGATTCCTTTTCTTCCTTCCCTTTTTAAACTACTCAAGTAGAAAGTTTATGTCTGAACCACTGCCTAAAGGACATCTCTGCAGAGACTAAAAGTGTACTTTATAGTAATTGAAAGAGATATTAGTGACCATGTGACTGTTCTCTAGATCTCTGCAGTGGAAGTGCATATCTTTTTGGCTCATGTGGTTACCATTACTACTGTAAAAATCAGCTTGATTCTTTCTGGTGCACTGGAGGTCTTGTATACCTCAAATGATGAATAATCTGACCCACCTAGTATGTGATAGCTGTGATACTCCAAGTCTTTGGCACTTCAGCATGAAAATGCTGTAGCTAGGAAGCTGACAGTTATCTATCTAGATGGTAACTTGTTCTTCAAGGTGTAAGGGATGGGGTAGAGCAAGCCCTGAAGCACTGTTGGAGGATTGAGGCCTTGGCACACCCTGCTCCAGGAAGAGAGCAGTAGAGAAGACTTCCAAGCAACCTGAAGTGGCAATGTGAGAGGCAGCCAACCAGAGCCTGGCAGGTCACTATAAAAAAAAAAGCAGCTGGGCCAGAGCCAGGCAGCTTGTCTTTGGAGCCCAAATATGCATACTGGGTCTCTAGCTGACTGAGGCAGTTGCAGTACCATGGACATTTTGTTGTGGAGAGTTTAGTGCAGACTGGACTGTAGACCATAGCGACTACTGAAGACCAGGACTTAGCTGACAGGAAGAGCTGCAGAACCCAGGATAATGTGCTGCTGGGACTTTTGAGACAAAGAGTGCAGGCATATGTACTTGGCCAGGTGAGTGTGACCTCGCTACAGGGTGGATATCTTTTCCATTCAGGTATTTGCCTGCCCAATGCACTGAAGCTTCCTAGCAGTACCTGCAGGGATAGAACTAGCACAGTCTGACCCTTAGCTCCCCTCTTGGCTATTGAGGGGCAGCACTGCCCTGGTCTCTCTCAATTCCTTAGCAACAACTGTTAAGAGTTAACACTCTACTGTAAAAGGAACAGAGGATCATTATGGAATACACATATTTGTCAAGTCTCAAAGAACAAGTGCAAGTAGGGATCTGTCATTTTTTCTTCGAGTGGTTGCAAATGCATTTCTCTGAGCTGACTCATGAGCCATCTAGCCATGAGTTGAGGCTGATTATTTACTTAAAAAACAACTGCAGAACTGCCTTCACAAAGTTTTCATCTGACCTACACATAGTAATAACCACATAGTGCTTGGTAATAGTATGTACAGAACAACATGTACATAGCCTGCAAATGTCCAATACTGAATCATCACTGAGAATGTTGTCAGTGTTACCTGCACCCTCATTAAATGTACATAAGCTGTAGGGACATATGATATAAGATATAACATATGCCATTGCAATGCAGGAAATTATCCATCTGGAAATCATCTGTGCAAAAACTGCTCTGACTCTTGCATTCAATCCACGTAATCATCATCTCCACACCCCACTACAACCATATTGGTCGTGGGGCACCATCATTGGTGAGCAACCAAGCATTTGTCTCCACCCCTGAGGATTGTGTGCCAGTGATGAGAGTCACTGTGAAATCCATTCATGTTCACGCTTTTATGTAGCTAATCAATCTCTTCTTCTGTTTACCTCTTCTTCTCTTTCTTTATACTATCCCTTCGATGATGATCTTGGATAGACCAGATTATTTTATTACATGGCCGCACCACTTCAGCTTGTGCTTCTTCACAGACATCAGGAGGTCTTCATGTGACCCAGCACATTGAATGATGATGTTGTGGACCTCTTCATTCATGACGTGGTCAAAGTAGGAGATGCCCAGGATTTTATGGAAGTATCTCATCTCTATGACCTGTATTTTCATTCAATTTCTGCTGTAAAAGTCCTCGTCTCACATACACAAAGAAAAAAAATAGAGATGACCAGTGCATGCAACACTTTCAGTTTGTAGTCTAGAGAGATGTTCTTGTTCCTAAAGATTGGCTTTAGCTTTGCCATTCCTGCTGCAGTTGTTTTGCCAGAAAAATTTCTGCCTTGGATCCTTCATCAGTGAGGACTGTCCCCAAACACTTGAACTGTTTCACTGTTTCCAACAACCCTTTTCCACTGACAGTGATATGTGAGCTCATTCTGTTACATTTGTTCGCCATCAGCTTTCAAGCTGCATTGATGCCCTATATTCTACACTGATTTCTAGGTCATATTTTGTGGAGATTTCACCCAATCATTTCACCAGGTTGGCAATTTACTCTTCGCTACCTTCCAGGCCGTCAATGTTATCTGCGAACCAAAGAATTGAGATTGTTCACCCCCCAATGCTGACTGTGCATGTGTGATCTTTTAGGGCATTAGTCTCTATGTGGTCCAAACAGATGTTGAACAATGTGAGCAAAAGAAGGTGGCTTTGCCAGACTCCAACAGTGGTATGAAATGCCTCACCAATTGTGCCACTGATGAGAACTACACTGTTGATCTTGGTATATAATTGTTTAATAGTAAGAATAAGTTTACGGCCAACATGGTACTACTTAATGGTTGCCAAGAGAGCTTAGAATCGTATCACAGAATACTAGGACTGGAAGGGACCTCGAGAGGTCATCAAGTCCAGTCCCCTGCCCTCATGGCAGGACCAAATACTGTCTAGACCATCCTTGATAGACATTTATCTAACCTACTCTTAAATATCTCCAGAGATGGAGATTCCACAACCTCCCCAGGCAATTTATTCTAGTGTTTAACCACCCTGACAGTTAGGAACTTTTTCCTAATGTCCAACCTAAACCTCCCTTGCTGCAGTTTAAGCCCATTGCTTCTTGTTCTATCCTCAGAGGCCAGGAAGAACAATTTTTCTCCTCCTTCTTGTGACACCCTTTTAAATACCTGAAAATTGCTATCATGTCCCCCCTCAATCTTCTCTTTTCCAAGCTAAACAAGCCCAATTATTTCAGTCTTATTTCATAGGTCATGTTCTCTAGACTTTTAATCATTCCTGTTGCTCTTCTCTGGACCTTCTCCAATTGCTCCACATCTTTCTTGAAATGCGGTGCCCAGTACTGGACACAATACTCCAACTGAGGCCTAATCAGCGCAGAGTAGAGCGGAAGAATGACTTCTCGTGTCTTGCTCACAACACACCTGTTAATGCATCCTAGAATCCTGTTTGCTTTTTTTGCAACAGCGTCACACTGTTCACTCATATTTAGCTTGTGGTCCACTATAACCCCTAGATCCCTTTCTGCCATACTACTTCCTAGACAGTCGCTTCCCATTCTGTATGTGTGACATGGATTGTTCCTTCCTAAGTGGAGCACTTTGCATTTGTCCTTATTAAACTTCATCTGGTTTACCTCAGACCATTTCTCTAATTTGTCCAGATCCTTTTGAATTATGACCCTATCCTCCAAAGCAGTTACAACCCCTCTACAGCAAACTGCAAAGAGCTTCAAAAGGATCTCACAAAACTGGGTGAGGGGGAATAAAATGGGAAATGAATTTTAATGTTGATAAATGTGTAATAATGCCTATTGGAAAACAATCCCAACAATATGTAACAAAATGATGGGGTCTAAATTAGATTAAACCACTGAAGACAGATCTGGGAGTCAATTTGAATAGTTTTCTGAATACATCCACTCAATGTACAGTGGCAGTAAAAAAAGCAAATAGAATTTTGGGAATCATTAAAAAGGGGATAGAGAATAAGAAAGAGAACGTTATTGCCTCTGTATAAATCCATGATATGGTCACATCTTGAATACTGTGTGACAATGTGATAACCTTATCTCAAAAAAGGTATCTTGGCACTGGAACAAGTTCACAAAAGGGCAACAAAAATCATTAGGTGTATGGAATGGCTGCCATATGAGAAGAGATTAATAAGACTGGGACTTTTCAGTTTGGAAAAGAGATGATTAAAGGGGAGGATATGATAGAAGTCTATAAAGTCATGACTCGTATGGAGAAAGTAAATAAAGTTATATATTCCTTTCCATAACATCAGAACTAGGGATCACCAAATGAAATTAATAGGCAGCAAGTTTGAAAGAAACAAAAGGAAGTATTTCTTCATACAACACACAGTTAACCTGTGGAACTCCCTGCCAGAGGATGTTGTGAAGACCAAGACTTTTAACGGGGTTCAAAAAATAACTAGATAAATTCATGAAGGATAGGTTCACCCACAGCTATTTGCCAAGACAGACAGGGCTGGTGTCCCTAGCCTTGGTTTGTTTGGGAATCACAGAATTATAGATTGCTAGAACTGGAAGGGACCTGAAGAGGTCATCATGTCCAGTTTCCTGCCTTTATAGCAGGACCAAGCACCTCTAGACAATCCCTGATAGATGTCTATCTAACCTGCTCTTAAATAGCTTCAGAGATGGAGATTCTATAACCTCCTTAGGCAATTTATTCCAGTGCTTAACCACCCTGACAGTTTGGAAATTTTCCCTCATGTCCAACCTAAACCTCCCTTGCTGCAATTTCAGCCCATTGCTTCTTCTCCTATTATCAGAGGCCAAGGACAACAATTTTTCCTCCCTCCTCCTTGTGACACCCTTTTAAATACTTGAAAACTGCTATCATGTCCCCCCTCAGTCTTCTCTTTTCTAAACTAAACAAGCCCAATTCTTTCAGTCTTCCCTCATAGCTCATGTTCTCCAGACCTTTAACCGTTTTTGTTGCTCTTCTTTGGACCTTCTCGAATTTCTCCACATCTGACTGGTCTGTAGTTTCCTGGGTTGTTCTTATTTCCCTTTTTATAGATGGGCACTGTATTTGCCCTTTCCCAGTCTTCTGGAATCTCTCGTCTTCCATGATTTTTCAAAGATGATAGGTAAATGCTCAGATACCTCTTCTATCAGCCCCTTAAGTGTTCTAGGATGCATTTCATCAGGATCTGGTGACTTGCAGACACAGGGTGATAGAGGATTGATCATTTGATGGTTGATGATCATTTGATGATTAGGGATTGGTAGCTGTAATTCTGGTGGAGGACAACCAAAGGAAACATGTGGAACACGTTGCTCTGAACTGCCCAATGCTGTAGGGTAGTGGTCTCCAAACTTTTTACATCAATATCACTTTCTAAATTAAAGAGAAATCCAGGTTCTACCTCACGCCTTCCTCAAATCCCTGCCACCCTCTCTCTGACCTGCCTACTACTTGTTCTCTCCCACCCTCACTCTCTTTCACTGGGCTGGAGCAGAGGTTTGGGGTTTAGGAGGGGGTGCAGGCTCTGGTCTGGGGCAGAGGGATTCGGGGCTACCACCAAATTAATGTAAGAGATAACTATAAATTTCACACATAGATGAGACCAATTAGCACACATGAAAGCTGAAAACCACACTTACTGAGATTATAAAGATGTTACGGCTATATTTTCACTATACAGCTTTTAATGACAAAGCAGTGTTGATCTAGCAACAGGGCTCTAAGTCCTGTAAATACTGTCTGTTGGCATTTTTGCTGAAAAAAATATGTCTATTCCCCGCGAGCAGCTTTCAGTTTGCTGGCAGGGGAGCGATCCTCCTGACAAAACAATTTACACTTGCAATGGAAGTAGAGAGGATGACTGAATGTGATCGTTAAGCATCCATGAACAACAAAAGTTTTCTCATTCAATTTCAAGTGTAGGCTAAGCTCACGTGCACAATACGCAACTGTGTAAATAAAGCTGTGCTGCTAAAACCTATGCAGAGAAGCTGCTGTTGGCCCCCAATGATCAGCGTTAGCTTTGTAAGCGCTGTTCATACCTGCACTCTTGTCGGCAAAACTTTTGTCTTTGGGGGATGTGTATGTATTTTAACACGACTGAAAGCCAAAAATTGTGTCCTTCCATTGCCAGTGTAGACAAATCCTCAGTCATTAGAAAGGCTGGGCCATTAGGTTCAAATCAGACAAGAATGGCATTTGCATATTCTAAGGAATAGTTTCTATAGCACCTTCAGTTTGACATGGAGATGAGAAATCTGTTCAATGCTAAAATGAACAATAACAGCTGTACACTTGTGTTTATTACACATTTTTATAATGGCATTTACAATTTTGTTGAAGGCCAAAGCATATGTATAAATAAGGAGACTAACAAAAATAGAAAATTTAGAAAATAAAGTTTGAAAAGGTTAAAAACAGTAATCCTTTATACCTTTGTCTGACAGGACTATTTTTAACAGAACCCAGTCAAGTACCTTTCAACTCTGTCTCACCAATTGACTCATCTGGAATATGGATGTAATAGTGTAGTTGATTAACCGATAAGCAAAGCTTATAGGTTAATGCTATAGACTACATGCATTTCACCTCTCTCCTCTCCCCCCCCCCCAGGAATTTTTGTAGCAGGCTAGCCAGGAGTCTGGCTCAGTCCTTGCTTGCAATGGGTCCGGATCTACCCCTGCTGCGGCTCTGCATTTAATGTGTATTAGGAGCCAGGTGGACCGGCAGCCTGGCTCATTTCTGGCTCATGCCGGGTCCGGGAGCTCAGACCCTCCCTAGACAGGGGTTGCTGCCACCCCACTCTGCTGCCTGTCCATCAGAGGCAGCAGCACAGGGCGACAGGCAAGCAACTCACTGAGAAGAATTCATGAAATTATTCGACTATTCAATTAATCAATATTTAACATCCCTAATTTGCAATACTCAAAAATGAACAGAACCACTTATAATAAACAGGAGAACAATGGGAGACTGCATCATTTTAGAGACTGTGTTTCAGTTAATGAATGTCAGTCTTTCCATCTAGTTTTAAAAGTTAAAAATTAACAGTTTGTTGTGTGGTTCCATTATTTTAGATCCAAGGGAAACGAGAACACTCCAGAGAGACTTAACCACTTTCTTACTTATTACACTCTTTAAGCAGTTAATATAGTTGTTTACGTTTTACAAGCCTTAAAAACAATGACTATACAATTTAAACCTTAAATACTATATATTCTAAAGCAATTAATACAGCACAAAGCATTGCAAAAGCAATTAATAGAAGATCTACCATATTACAATAATTAAGCCTACTTCACTTGCACTTCACCTGTATGCTACCTACAGTACCAGGCAGGAGGTCATTTCTACCCATCGGAACGCCATGCACTGATGTAGCCGGTATGAAGGGCCTATTTATTTCTAGTTACCACGAGCAGGACCTGTGGGTCAATCCTGCTCACTCCCTTCTATTGATTCTTCTTACTAAGCCCATTTTATAGCAAAGTGAGATTTGGTCGTTCTAATAATATTTACCAATTGATTACGTATCATATAGGATACCTAAAATGCCCAATGCCCTATTTGGGGTATATCCTACTACTCAGGATGTTGCAAAAAATTACATGCATAGTTGACAGTTTTATGGCTGCATCTGAAATTTTTACTGATCACAAACAGAAGTACCAGTACAAGATTGCTTGTCACGTGTTCTTGACATGGTCTTGCCGTACTGCTTAATCTGCATTTTCTGCCTCTCAAAGGTTCTCCCTTGGCCTTGTCTGCGTGCTTGTGTGCACCAGACTTGAGAAAGGCCTGGGTTTTCCTTTTTAGAGACACGCACTGTGGTTAAGGCAGACATCATCATTTACTGTCAAGGGAGGGCCATCCAGGCTCCCCTAATACTCTCCCTCTCGATCAAGTCGAGTCTGCAGCGATAAAACATTTGGTCAGGAATATACCAATTTAACTGCTCTTTAATATGAGCCACACGAGAAACCATTCGCCGAGTATAGAGCTCCAGAGCCAGCCATATAAGCATCAACACTGCTATAAGTACACATATTAATACTATAGGGTGGGTTAAAACACTTTAAAGCGCACTAGCTGTGAATAAATAACCTAAAGTCAGTGATGTTAAATCATTCAATGTACAAATACTTGTATCTCTTTAATTTTGCTAAGGCACCATTGCCTTTGTGCTGCTTTGATTAGAGTCTCAAGGAGTATATGCAAAATGTTTCAGAGCACCTGTACGTGAAGCAATCCTAGGAAATCCACACATGAATCAAATACTGATTTTCAGAGAACAAGATTCAGTTGTTTCTTTTAACTACAGGTTGAACCTCCCCGGCCCAGCACCCTCAGGAGCAGAATAGTTCCAAACAAGGGAATTTGCCAGACAAGGGGAAGTCAGCCTTCCGGTCTCTCCTGGGGCTCACCTCCTAGCTGCTGCCCTAGGAGAACCCAGAGGCCTGACCTCCTCCGGCTCACCTGCCTGGCTCTTCTGCTCCAAGGGCTCTGCTCTTGGGGTTCCCCAGCCCCATGTGCTGATGTTGACAACAATGGCAGCTGCACCCGGGGTTCCCTGGCCCCACACATGACAGTGACAACAGTGGCAGCTGCTCCCGGGGTTTCCCAGTTCCACGTGCCAGTGGTGACAATAGTGGCAGCTGCTCCAGGAGTTTGCAGGCCCTAGGTCACTGGACATGCAGGCTGGCACTGTCCAGACAGCTCACTCCCAGCTGCTCTCAACCTCTGTGACTGGGGCTCTCTGGTCTAGCAACATCTGTGGTCCTACTAAACTACGGATGCTGCCAGACCAGAGAGTCCCAGATGAGAGAGGTTCAACTTGTACATACATAGGACAACGCCTGGACCAAATTTCAAAGGCAATAGTATTTTTTTAAAACATGCATATGTGTACACACAGAAACTGTAAAACGCAACATAACAGAGCTAATGCCCAATAAAATATAATTCCCAATAATAATAAACCTTCCATTTCATGAAGCATTTGACAAGGTAAGGTAGACATAAAACATATACAGTTAATTATTTTAAATGATCATGAAATATAGCACAGATTGTACTTCTCTCAAACACTGCTCACCAAAATACTGACGTCAGAATTGAATACCATGCCCTTCTGGATATTATGTGATAACTGTATCTAATACTGCAGGGCGAGGGGAGGAGAGTATCTGTATTCATAGACACCTAAAAACCTAGAACTGGAAGGACCTCAAGAGGTCATTGAATCCCGTCCCCTGCCCTCATGGCAGGACTAAACACTGCCTACATCACCCCTCACAGGTGTCTGTCCAACCTGCTCTTAAATTTCTCCACGGATGGAGATTCCACAACCTCCCTAGGCAACTTATTCCAGTGTTTAACAACCCTGACAGTTGGGAAGCTTTTCCTAATGTCCAACCTAAACCTCCCTCGCTGTAGTTTAAGCCCATTGCTTCTCCTCAGAGGCCAAGGAAAACAATTTTTCTCCTTCCTCCTTGTAACACTTTTTTAGTATTACTAAGACTACTTTACTAGTAATTACGAATACCTCCTTGTAATACTTTTTAGTATTTAGTATTCACCAGCAACATTGTTGATTGAATCTATCAGTGGTTTTGAGTACACATTTAAACTCAACTCTGAATATATTTTGCACCTAATACAGAGAGATGAAAAATCCGAGAGAGAAATGTTGTCCAGCTATGTGAATAAAACATTTTAAAATGCAGTTTTACAATACACCACGTTCCAGTCTCCTCTCCATCACTGTGATCCATCTTCTCTTAATCCCATTCTGATCCATCAAGCACCTAAGAACGTTCAACTAATGAGATCACTTAACAATCTTATTTTCTCTTTTAGAAATGAGGTCGACTTGTTCAGTAGAACTGCAAACAAACACTTTTATATGAACATTCTTGCTATCGGGTACTATAGGCAGAGAGTGAGAGCTAGGAGTGACTGATTGGTATCATTGCTTTGAGACACCTGCAATGGCAGAGAAATGATCAAATGAGTTATACTTAGATAATCCTGACAAGTGACCCACACTAACAATTAAACTGAAGTGATATGTTAGAAGTCTCATGCTGCCAAAATGAAAAGATGTTTGGAATTTCTAAATATTACAATTTCTGCATCAGAACAGAGGAGCATTCGATATTAGACCTCATCCTGATAGATGAGGAGGAACTGGTCACAGAACTAAAAATTAATGGTTTCTTTGGTGCAGGAAATCAGGATTTTTATCACATTTGTAATGTGTAACATAACGATGTCCAGACCAGTAAAATACACACACACACACACACACGTGCGGTGTTCTGAAATGACAGATTTCACAAAACTTAAAACAAGGAGCAGGCAAATCAGCTGGAAGGAAGAATATAATCAGAAAAATATGAATGATAATTGGGAATTGTTTAAGAACACTTTACTGGATGCCTGAGGAGCTCACTGGCCCATTCACACTAATTTTCAATCAGTCTTGGAACAATATGGACGTTCCAGAAGACTTAAAGAATGCTAATATTTTGCCAAATTTTTAAAACAGTAAATGGTCTAACTCAGGTAATTATAGGCCTGTCAGTACGATATGAATCCCAGAAATGATAACAGAGTGACTGACATGAGACTCTGTTAATATAGAATTAAAGGAGGATAATATAATTATTGCCAATTAACATGGGCATATGGAAAATAGATCCTGTCAAACTAGTCTGATATATTTTTTCAGTAAGATTACAATGTAGCTGATAAAGGTAATAGTGTTGATGTAATAAACTAATAAACTATAATGCATCTGACTTGATACACCATGACATTTTTAATAAAAAAATAGAACAGTATAAAATTAACATGTGTGACAAAGCTCCTCCTCTGCCTTCATGGTTCCTGCACTTTCAGGCAGATTACTTGCCTCAGAAGCTCTCAGCAGCCCTCAATTTAGACAACAGCTTGCTTTTTGCTGAGCTACTCTCATCACTGGCCAGCACAGGAAAACGAGGGACCCTCCAAGTGATAGAGGGTAGGACAAACCCTTGTACCAAAGCCAGTCTCTTTCTAGTACAGGTTGGACCTCCCTGGTCCAGCACACTCGGGACCTGACTGGTCCCGGGTGAGGGATTTTGTCGGACCAAGGGAGGTAATTTCTGGATCCCTGCCACTAGCCCCCCCGTCCCAGCCCGCTGGTCTCCTGGGTGGCTCCCCACCTCCTGCTGGCCCCGCTGCCCTGCCAACCCTGCTGAGCAGCCGCATGTGCTGTGCTGGGGCTCCAGGACCCAAGGGCAACTGCATGTGCCACGCTGGGGCTCCAGGACTAGACAGGCATCAGTGCTGGAGAGGGCGGGACGTGGAGCACCCACAAGGACACATCTTGAAGAACAATCATTACTGCACGAAGGTGAGTAACTACTTCTTCTTCAAGTGGTCCCCATGGGTGCTCCTCTCTAGGTGACTGTAAAGCAGTAGCCAAGGAATGCGCCCTGGGTCAGTGATTTTCTGCAGTGGACAGGACCGCAGACGCTACTGCAGAGTCTGTAGCCCAACGACGCATTATAGCATAGTGCTGCATGAAAGAAGTACTGAAAGACCAGGTGGCTGCTCGGCAAATATCACTTAGGGGAACCCCGCGGGCGAAGGCCGCGGAGGTCGCCACTGCTCTTGTAGAGTATGCAATAGGCTGCGAAGGAAGGGGTCTGCCTCGTATTGAATGGCATGTGGTAATACAGAGAGTAATGAGTCTGGCAATAACGTTGGCTAGAGAATGCGTTGCCTTTGGAACCTTGTGCAATTTATACTAACAGTCTGTCCATCTGTCTCCATTGATGGGTTCTGTCTATATAGAAGGAAAGTGCTCGGCGGACGTCAGGCGTGTGCAGCGAGGCATCGTTACATGAAGAACAAGGCTTGGGATGAAATGAGGTAAAAATGATGGGTTCATTAATGTGAAAAGACAAACAGATCTTGGGGGGTAAATGCAGGGTAGAATTGTAATGTCACCGAGTTCTTAGAGAAAGAAGTAAAAGGTGGAGTTGCCATTAGTGCCCCCAACTCACTGACTCTGCGTGCTGATGTGATAGCAAGCAGAAAACCTACCTTCATAGTTAGCATTTGCAGAGGGACCGATGCTAATGGCTTGAAGGGAGGATACATGATGGTATCTAGTACCAAATCAAGGTTCCAGGATGGGAGTAGTGGCCTTCGAGGTGGGCATAGGTTCATCAGGCCCTTCAGAAACCTTTTTGTGGTTTGATGAGAAAATACTGAGGAGCCGTCTATGGGGTAATGGAAAGCACTAATAGCTGCCAAATGTACTTTCAAGGACTACAGGGAAAGACCCGAACTCTGCAGGTGAAGAACGTAGTCGAGGAGAAGCGAGGGGTTGGATGTCATGAAGACACCATTGCGAGTATCTACGCCACTTTGCAAGGTAAATATTTTGTGTCTGTGTCTTTCTGCTGTGTATCAGTATTGTTTTGACCTGCTCCGAAGAAAGGGTTTCGTCTTGTCCGAGCCAGTTATCAGCCATGCTGTCAGGTGTAACGCGTCCAGCCTGGGATGTAGGAGAGAGCCTTGCTCTTGCGAGAGAAGGTCTGGGTGAGGAGGGAGAGGCCAGGGTGGCCGTAGTGACATTCTGTGTAAAAACGGATACCACGCTTGTCTCAGGCAGGCTGGGGCTATCAGGATGACCGTTGCTGCTTCCGTTCTGATTTTCTCCAGCGTCCTGGGGATGAGGACAGTTGGGGGAAATGCGTATAGGAGCGTCCTCTTCCCAGTGGTTAGAAGAGCATCGCCAAGGGAACCTCTGCCGATACCCGCTCTGGAGCAAAACAGGGGACATTTTGCCTTGTCGGTGGTGGTGAAGAGATCTACCGCAGGTGTTCCCCAACTCTGAAAAAACTCGTAGTATGTTCTTATTTCCCACTCATGATCTAGGGGAAAACGTCTGCTGAGAGAGTGTGCAATGACATTGGCAGTACTAGGTAAGTAAGATGCTGTTATGGTGATGTTGTTCTATATGCACCAGTTCCAGCACTGCACCGCTTTGGCGTATAGGGAGCGTGATCTTGCTCCCCGTCTGTTTATGTAATACATCGCTGCTACATTGTCTGTGAGGACTCTGACAGACGTGCCCCTTAAGTGCGGGAGGAAATACTTGCATGCGTGGAAGATGGCTCGAAGCTCTAACAGGTTGATATGCAGACATCTCTCGTTGGGAGACCATTTGCCTTGTATGCGTTTTTCATTCATTTGAGCGCACCATCCGATGAGCGAAGCATCCATCGTTATCTGAATGGAGGGCTGCGGTTGATGAAACGCAACTCCCGTCATTAGGTTTCGTGATTTCGTCCACCAGCGTAGGGACATTTGAATGTGAGACGGAGTTACTATTTTGTGGATGCTGTGTTTTGCGGGCGCAAATACAGTTGCCACCCAGTGTTGTAGACTTCTGAAATGAAGCCGTGCATGAGGAACAACGAAGGTGGTAGCGGCCATGTGGCCTAGTAGCTGTAGACAGGTGTGTACTGAGACAGTTGGAGCTTTGTCGAGTACGTTCACTAGGTCTTGGATCACCTGGAATCTGTCTAGCGGTAGGTACACCCTCGCCGCAAGGGAATTAAGGATCGCTTCTATGAACTTTATGCTTTGCGTTGGATTTAATGTTGATTTTTGCTCGTTCACTATGAGGCCGAGGGAGTCGAACGTTCCTCTGACCACAGATACCATCTGCATACCTCTTGGTGCGTCGCAGCTTAGATCAAACAATCGTCCAGATAAGGAAATGACGACTCATAGATGGCGGAGATGTGCTGCAATGACAGCCAGAGTTTTTGAAAAAACTCTGGGAGCTGAAGCGAGACCGAAGGGTAAAACCCGATATTGGAAATGTTCGTTGTTTATTACAAAGTGCAGGAATCGTCTGTGTGCCGGATGTACAGTGATGTGAAAATAAGCATCCTGTAGGTCAAGGGCAGCAAACCAATTGTTGTTGTCTAGAGATGGAATTATTGTAGTAAGAGTCACCATCTTGAAATGCTGTTTCCGAAGGTAATGATTCAACCAGCATAGATTGAGGATGGGTCTCCAACCCCTCGTTTTCTTTTGCGTTAGGAAGTAGCGTGACTAGAACCCTCTTCCTTTGAACTCGTCTGGGACCCTCTCTATTGCCCCGATGGCAAGAAGGCAATAGGCTTCCCATTGTAAAACGTCCTCGTGAGATGGGTCCCTGAAAAGGGGACGGGGTTGGTGGAGTGGTGGGAGGAAGGGGATGGTGAATCCTGTCCTTATGACCTCCAATACCTATTTGTCGGGCATTATTCCGGCCCGGTGGTGGTAATAGGGCCGTAGACGATGGTGAAATAGGGACTTGGTGCTTTCGGTGTTTATAACAGCGATTGGTATATGTGTGCCCTCGACAAAGAAGTCAAACTTGCTGTTTGGAGTTCGGTGGGTTGGTTGCCCGAGATGGTTGGGGGCGTCATCGTTGAGGACGCTGCTTGGGGGCGCGCTTGATCAAAGAGGAAGTTACTCACCTGGTGTAGTAATGATGGTTCTTTGAGATGTGTCCCCGTAGGTGCTCCACTCTAGGTGTTGGGTCCATCCCGGCACCGCTGGTCGGAAGATTTCACAGCCGTGTTTGGCCGGACCGCGCATGCACGCAGCAGTGCACGGCATTTGCGCCCTTTCTAACGTGCGCAGTCTGGCCCCCACACCAGTTCCTCTCACCGCTCGGTCTCTGAAACGAGAAAGAAGAGACGACCCGGAGCGGGGAGGAGGGCGGGACATGGAGCACCCACGGGGACACATCTTGAAGAACCATCGTTACTACACCAGGTGAGTAACTCCCTCTTCTTCTTTGAGTGGTCCCCGTGGGTGCTCCACTCTAGGTGACTGAATAGCAGTGGCCGGAAAGCGCTCCGGGTCAATTAACTTTTGCAGTAGATAAGACTGCCGAAGCTACCGTGTAGTCCGCAGCCCAGCGTTGCACTATAGCGTAGTGTCTCATGAACGAAGTACTGGAAGTCCATGTGGCTGCCCTACAAATATCTACTAGTGGAACCCCCCTGGCGAAGGCCGTGGAGGTTGCAACCGCTCTAGTGGAGTGCGCTCATGGTTGAGAAGACGGGTCTGTCTCAACTGGAGAGGCACGTGGTTATGCATAGAATAATAAGCTTGGTGATGTGTTGACTGGAAAGCGTGGTACCTTTGGACCACTGTGCCGTTGATACCCAGAGCCTGTCTGTTCACCTCCATTGACAGGTTCTGTCTATCTAAAAGGAAAGAGCGCGGCGTACATCGAGCGTATGGAGCAAGGCATCCTTATTTGACGCATGCGGCTTAGGGTAAAATGACGGAAGGACCATAGGCTCGTTGATGTGAAAGGACAAGCAGACCTTGGGAATGAACGCTGGGTGTAGTCGCAACGTCACTGAGTCTTTCGAGAAAGAAGTGAAAGGGGGGTTTGCCATTAGAGCCCCCAACTCGCTGACTCTGCGTGCTGATGTAATTGCAAGTAAGAAAGCGGTCTTCATTGTTAACATCTGGAGGGGCACTGAAGCTAGAGGCTCAAAGGGAGGATACATAATGGTATCCAGCACTAAATCAAGGTTCCAGGGCGGTGGAGGTGGTTTTCGAGGTGGACTTAGATTCATCAGGCCTTTGAGGAACCGTTTAGTGGTCGGGTGAGAAAACACCGAGAAGTCCTTTATGGGGTAATGGAAAGCACTAATGGCTGCCAGATGTACCTTCAGGGACGACAGTGAAAGGTTCAAATTCCGAAAATGAAGAATGTATTCGAGAATTTGGTGTAAAGGAGAAGACAAAGGTTGGACATTATTATGGAGGCATCAGTGAGAGTATCTGCGCCATTTAGCCAGGTAGGTATTGTGCGTGGATGCCTTTCTGCTGTGTATCAGTACTGACTTGAGCTGCTCTGAACAAAGGTTTTCGTCTTGTCCAAGCCAGTCAGCAGCCACGCGAATGCTTCTAGCCTGGGGTGTAGGAGAGAGCCTTGCTCTTGAGAAAGAGATCTCAGCAAAGAGGTAGAAGGCCAGGGTGGCCGTAGTGACATTCTGTGCAAAAACGGATACCATGCTTGCCTGGGCCAAGCTGGAACTATTAAGATTACAGTTGCTGCTTCCATTCTGATTTTCTCCAACATCCTGGGGATGAGGACCGTTGGGGGGAAAGGCGTATAGGAGTGACTTTCTCCAAGTAGTTAGCAATGCATCGCCGAGAGAGCCTTTGCCGATCCCTGCCCTGGAGCAAAAGAGGAGACACTTCTTGTTGCTGGTTGTTGCGAACAGATCCACTAGGGGTGTTCCCCATGTGCGGAAAATCGTTTGTAATACGTCCACTCTTACTTCCCACTCGTGGTCTTTGGGAAAACGCCTGCTGAGGGAGTCGGCAATGACATTGACTGTGCCAGGTAAGTAGGATGCTGTTATGGTGATGTTGTTCTGTATGCACCAATTCCAACACCGTACCGCTTCGGTGCATAGGGAGCGTGATCTTGCTCCTCCCTGCCTGTTTATATAATACATTGCCGCTACATTGTCTGTCAACACCCTGACTGTCCTGCCTTTTAAGTGCGGGAGGAAATGCTTGCATGCCAGAAAGATCACTCGCAGCTCTAGTTGGTTGATGTGAAGACGTATCTCATTATGAGACCATTGGCCCTGTACGCGTTCTTCGCCCATGTGAGCCCCCCAGCCGATGAGCGAGGCATCTGACGTTATCTGAATGGATGGGTTTGATCGATTGAACGGTACTCCCGTCATGATGTTCGACACGTTCGTCCACCAGTGCAGGGACATATGCACATGAGATGGAGGAGATACCAGTTTGTGAATGTCGTGATTTGTGGGAGCATATACAGTTGCCAGCCAGTGCTGTAGGTTTCTCAAATGGAGTCGTGTATGAGGGACGACGAAAGCAGCGGCAGCCATGTGGCCCAGCAGATGAAGGCAGGTACGGACCGAGATTGCTGGGGTCTTGAGTGAGCTGACTAGGTCTTTGATTGCCCGGAATCTGTCCATGGGTAGATATGCTTTTGCTGTACGGGAATCCAGAATTGCCCCTATGAACTTTATGTTTTGCGTTGGAGTCAGCGTCGACTTTTGTTCGTTCAATATCAGTCCGAGGGAGCTGAACGTTTGTCTGACAATGGTAACCATGTGCATCGTTTCTTGTTGTGATGCACACTTTATTAAACAGTCGTCCAGGTAAGGAAATATGACAACTCGAAGATGGCGAAGGTCTTCGAAAATACCCTTGGAGCCGAAGCTAGCCCGAACGGAAGGACTCGATACTGGAAATGTTCGTTATTTATGACAAAGCGCAGGAATCATCTGTGCGCAGGGTGTATGGCTATGTGGAAATAGGCATCTTGTAGGTCGAGGGCAGCAAACCAATCGTTGTTGTCCAGAACTGGAATGATTGTGAAGAGAGTTACCATTTTGAATCGCTGTTTTCGAAGGTGACGATTTAACTGGCGTAGATCGAGAATGGGTCTCCAACCCCCTATTTTCTTCTGCGTTAGGAAGTAACGCAAATAAAACCCTCTTCCTTTGAACCGATCTGGGACCTTTTCTATCACTCCGATGGATAAAAGGCGATAGGCTTCTTGTTGAAGAAGGTCCTCGTGAGATGGGTCCCTGAAAAGGGACGGGGTTGGTGGGGTGGTAGGGGGAAGGGATGTGAAAGGAATGGTGAATCCTGATCTTATCACCTCCAATACCCATTTGTCTGAAGTATTATCCCATTGGTGGTAATAGGGTCGCAGCCGGTGATGAAATATGGGATTGGTGTCTGCAAAAACAACTGAAATATTCGTCATGCCCTCGACAGGGGAGTCAAACCTGCTGCTTAGGTGTCACTGGGTTGCTCGCCCTAGGTGGCTGAGGACGTCTGCGCTATGGCCTCTGCTTGGGGCGGTTTTGGTCAAATGGACGGTTTTGTTGCCTACGAAATTGGTAATCATAACGTCTTTGATATGGAACTTTGATATGGAAAGTTCTACGCCGGAAAGGTGGAACATACATCCCAAGCGTGCGTAGGGTGGCACGTGAGTCTTTCCCGGTGTGGAGCACGTCGTCCATCTTTTCTGCGAACAGCTTAATCCTGTCGAATGGAAGATCTTCGACTTTGGATTGAAGTTCTTTGGGCACAGCCGCTGTGGCAAGCCATGAAGATCTTCTCATGGACACCGCTGTTGCCACTGCTCGCGCCGCTGTGTCAGCAACATCCATAGCTATCTGCAGACCTGCCCTGGAACATGCATAACTTTCTTGTAATATTGCCCGCAGGAGCACCTTATCAGTTTCAGAAATTCTTTGCACAATTTCCGTTAGCTTCGTGATATTATCAAAGCTATGGTTTGAAAGAAGCGCCGCATAATTTGCAATACAGAGGAGCAGCGTGGAGGATGAGTACACTTTTCGCCCAAATATGTCCAGTTTTTTTGCATCCTTGTCTGTTGTTGAATTTTTTATCTGCGGGTTTTTCGCTCTCTACAAGGCCACATCCACCACCAACGTATTAGGTTGAGGATGAGCAAAAAGGAACTCGGAACCTTTGGGTGATAGGAAATACCTTTTCTCAGCTCGCTTTGATGTTGGGGTAGTGGAGGCCGGTGTATGCCAGATTTCCGCGGCTGACTCTAAAATTGCCTCATCTAGCGGCAGCGCCACTCTGGATTGCTGTCTAGGGTGCAAGTTCTTTAACAACTTATATTGCTTCGCTTGCACCTCCGCTAGTTGAACCTCCTGTGATTGCGCCACCCTCTTGAAGAGATCCTGAAATTCCCGGACATCATCCGGGGGTGAAGAATCTCCAGCAAAAACCGCGTCATCCGGAGAAGACAATGCAATGTCCTCCGGGGAAACAGCATGTGGGTGATCGTCGGTGTCTGAGATCTGCCCCTCTTCCGGTTCAGAAAGAATTGGCACTGAGGGGGTGTCTGGAGGGGGTCTCGGGGATTGCATCCTCTGTTGGGTGGGAGCAGGTGGTGAGTGCTGTGAGTAGTAAGATGAACGGCAGCAACACGAGTGGAAGTGAGATTGCGATCTGCCATGCCTCTCAGAAGCGTGGTAACTCCCATGATAACGATAGGCATATTCAGGAGATGATCTCCTGGAGGAATATCTGCTCCCATGTCTACTATGATAGGATTTGGGAGGAGAATAACTCTGAGAACGAGATCTGCGTGTAGAGACTCGTCTGTACCTACAGGAATGGCGAGACCTCGACCGTTGCCATGGGGACCGCGGAACATGTCCGTATGTAGATGAATAAACCCTTCTCTCTGAGGAGCGGTGTGGAGATGGGGAAGGTTCCGCGGAGAACACTGGCGAAGGAGATATTGAGTGGATCCTAGGGATCGACTTACGAGCTGCTTTTTTGGGAACTGATACTGCAGAATGAGTGTGAGCAGACGGGAGATCTCCTGCTGTGCCGCTATGGTCCTCTTCCCCCGAGAAGAAATGTGAAGCCGGGGAAGCTGGAGAGACTCTTTGCTGCCCTGGTGCCGGTGCAGGAACAGGGTGGGAGTGAGCTCGCGGTGCTGAGCGCGACTGCTTGCTCAGCACCGGGTGTGATGCGGAACGGTTGCCTGCCAATGGAGCCGACTGTAATGTTGGTACTGCATCAGCGCTCCAAGGAGAGCTGTCCTGCTGGTGCCGCTGCCTTTTGTCTGGCGCGGTTACTGAGGGATCTGATGGTGCCGCTTGTGGCGCCGGAACACTGGTCCCCATCGGTACCATCTTCAGTGCTGATTCAGCCGCCTCCTGCAGTTCCGGGCACGGTGCTGTCTCCAGCAGCTGCGGTGGTGGCAATTGTGGTGCCAAGCGCCTATGCCCTGAAGGTGTCACACTCTGCCTGTGCCCCATATGGGGAGGAAAGAACGGTGGCGGCTCCGATGCCGTACGCATTGGTGGCTCAGCTGTTCCTGGCACAGCGCGTGAAACTGACTTGGCTGTCTGCCGGCCGATCCCCAATGTACCCGGTCTGTCTCCTTGGCTTACACGAGACAGGGGAACCGCGGGTAGGGAGCGGGCGGGGAGGCTCTTCTCTTCTTCGCCGCCAATGCCCTGGGGGATAATGCCTTCCTCTTTAGAGGCTCAACTGACTCCTGCTGAGAGGCTTGTAATGGCTGAAGAGCCCTATCACACAAAAGAAGTTTGAGTCACATGTCCCTATCCCTGCATGCTCTAGGAGTCAACTTGGAGCAATGAATACACTTTTGCGGGACATGCGACTCCCTGAGGCAACGAATGCAAGCGGCGTGACCATCGGACGCCAGCATTGCCTCCTTACACTGAGAACACCGCTTAAATCCCGGTGAACCAGGCATGCTGACTGAAACTGATACGCAGCACTAACTACTGACGAAATAACCTATCTAAGGAGAACGATCTTTTTTTGTTTGTTTGTTTGTTTAACAGAAACACTAACTACCTAACTAATAACAAGAAACTAATTAACTAAGAGAGATTTAACTATTTACAACGTTTCTTCACAGAACGGCTATGACCCTGAGGAGAGATCGCAGAGCTCCGCCAGCAACCGAGGACGGTGGAGAGGAACTGGTGGGGAGGCCGGACTGTGCAAGTTAGAAAGGGCGCGAACGCCGCGCGCTACTGCGCGCGTGTGCGGTCCGGCCGAACACGGCTGTGAAATCTTCCAACCAGCGGCGCTGGGATGGACCTGACACCTAGAGTGGAGCACGCACGGAGACCACTCGAAGAAGAATGGACGGTTCTGTTGTCTATGGAATTGATAGTCATACCGTCTTTGATATAGGAAATATCGTCTACACCGGAATGAAGGAACGTACATCCCAAGCGTGCGTAAGGTGGTCCGTGAGTCTTTGCCTGTGTCGAAGACCTCGTCATTTTTTTCTGCGAACAATTTGAGCTTGTCGAAGGGAAGATCCTCGACTTTAGCTTGCAAATCCCTGGATGCACCCGCTGACGCTAACCATGAAGCCCTTCTCACAGATACCGCAGTTGCTACAGATCGTGCTGCCGTGTCAGCCACGTCCATAGCAATTTGAAGAACTGCCCTTGAACATGCGCAACCTTCCTGTACTATTGCCCGTAATAGTACCTTATCGGCCTCTGATATCCTCTGTGCCATATCTGTTAGTTTAGCGATGTGGTCAAAACTATGATTTGACAGCAGGGCGGCATAGTTCACGATACGGAGGAGAAGCGTGGAGGATGAATACACCTTCCGACCAAAGATGTCAAGTTTCTTCGCATCCTTATCCGCTCCCATGCTTTTTACCTGTGGATTTTTGGCTCTTTGTAGGGCCGTGTCCACCACCAATGAATTCGGTTGGGGGTGGGTGAAGAAGAATTCTAAGCCCTTCGATGGTACGAAAGTATCTTTTCTCTGCTCACTTCGAGGTTGGTGTGGTCGATGCCGCAGTATGCCAGATTTCTGTAACTGATTCCAAAATCGCCTCATCAACTGGGAGAGCAACTTTGGATTGCTGTCGGGTACAGATTCTTTAACAGCTTGTACTGCTTAGTTTGTACCTCTGTCAGTTGTATGTCCTGTGATTCCGACACCCTTTTAAAAAGATCTTGAAATTCCCGCATATCATCTGGGGGTGATGCATCATCCGGCAAAGACGGCTTCATCCGGGGAGGATGAGGAGAGATCAGCCGGGGGAGCGTCGTGTGGCTGATCATCAGTGTATGAAATCTGCCCTTCTTCTGGCTCGGATAATTGCGTTGGAAGCGAAGGGGCGCTCGGAGGGGGCCTTGGTGATAGGGCCTTTTGTTGGGTGTGAACTGGTAGTGAATGTCGTCTGCCGGAGGATAAGTAACAGCAACACGACTGGGAGTGAGAGTGTGATCTGCCATGCCTATAGGAAGTATGATAACTTCCATAATAGCGATTGGAATATTCCGGGGACGATCTCCTGGAAAAATATCCCATGCCTGCTTTGATAGGATCTAGAGGGAGAATGGCTTGGCGAACGAGATCTGTGGGGTGAGACCCGACATGAAGAATGCCTATACACATAAGTGTAACGAGACCTCGACTGCCGTCATGGGGATCAGGGACTACCTCGGTATCAAGAGTTGGCCCGGGCTTGAGGTCTCCTGTCTGGCGAGCGGTGCGGCGGGGGTGATGGGGACGGTGCTGGTGAGAACACCGGTGATGGAGTGTGTGAAAGGGTTCTTGGTACTGACTTTCTGGCCGATGCATATCTTTTTCTCTGAGGATGCAAGGAGAAGAAGCTCACTCTGAGACCGTGGATGGTTAGGAGGAACTGGCGGCAGCCAGACCGCACATGCTCAGAGACGGCGCGAACGGCACGAGATGCCTGCTGCACATGTGTGGTCCGGCTGGATTACTACTGACGAATCTCTGATCCTGTGGTGCCGGGATGAGCCTGACACCTACAGTGGAGCACCCATGGGGACACTACTCGAAGAAGGAGCCGTCTACAAAGTGCTTTTTGCGCAAAAACCTCTTGCGCAAAAGGGATCCGAGGAGGAAATACAAATGAGAGTGCGACATATGCAAATGAGAGCTCCATTTGCATTTCCTCTTGTGGAAGAGGACTGTAGTATAGACGTAGCCATGGAAATGAATAGTCTGAAACAAGGGCTTAATTAATCTCACTAGCCATACTCCTTTCCCTTCCTGGAGTAGGGAGAGGGGCCTCAGACCCTCTCAGAGAAGCAGGGACACATCTGTTCCTGCCTCACTCACACAGGCAGGAACAGGGAGAGTGGAAAGAGACTCCAACCCTGCCTCACACATGCGGGCCTTCCCCTACTGAGGCCATTCTTACCTCATTTCTCTTCTCCCCTTTCTCCTTTGTGTTTGATCCTGTGACCCCCAACCCTTACCCTGAGATATGGAGCTGTGGAGACATTTCCTGTCACCACACATTCTGGCCCAGACAAGGAGAGTGGCAGATGGAGCTTCAAATGAGAGGGGAAAATGTATGTGACAGCCCACTTAAACCTACATCTCCCCCCACTCTCTCTACCACCCATACCCATGTCCCTGGCTCCTTATCCCTCCCCTTCTACAACTCTGCACTGCCACAGTCCTCCAGCTACTGAATCCTGTCCCTCTACCACCTATCCCCTTCCTGAAGCAACAAGTTTCTTTCCTTCTAGTCAATTTTTCCCCTCCCCACATATCCTCTCACTCCACAGAATCTCTTCCCTCACTTATTCCCTAGCTGGCAACAAAATAATTATAAGAAAGTTATACAAATCAGGAAATGCAACAAACAGCACATGCTCAAAGGTACGTATATGAGGCACCCACCCATAGGATGAAATGACTCAATGACTTGCTTTCCTTTCATCACACCCAACTGCACTGATCAGGAAATGGTGAAGACATGATTTTACTCTCTACAAGATTTTTTCAGCTTCATGCTGTTTAAACAACACCAGTTTCTTCAACAAAACTTCTAAAGGACAACCAGTCCACCTGTGGATTTTACAACACTTGAAACATCACTCAAACCATAAATTTTGGCCTCAGGTTAAAACCTGCAGCTGGGTTGGGAATCAGGAGGGCACACCACAAAAAACTCCCCATCCCCAGGTCATTGATGCCAGCACACACACCCCTATTTCTCCCACTTACTAGGGATGTAAAATACTGTTTAATTAGTTAAACCAATTAAACATTATGGTTAGTGAATTAACCCAATAAATGGAGGATAGGCAGGGGGGCTGCAGCCCACCCGCCATGGCCAGGCTGGAGCGGCCCGGCCCCCCTGCCATGGAAAGAGGGGTGCTCTGGCTGGGCTGCTCCAGTCTCTGCTGCTTAACCTTAACCCAGCTACGGTACAGGAGACCATATATTCTTGGGGGTTTCCTGTACCAGCATGCAGGGGGTGGCGGTGTGGTGGGGGCCGGGAGCCATGGGAAACTCACAACAGCTGCCGGGAGCCATGGTAAGTTTCCTGGCTCCCAGCAGCTGTGGGGAGTTTGCCACAGCTTCCATCCCCTGAGTGAATTCAGGAGCTACGGGGATCTCACCGGGGGTGGAGGGGCGGGGGGGGGAAAGCTCCCAGATTCGCAAATTTTGCCATTCACGGTGGTGCCAAGAACGCATCCACCATGAATGTCAAGGGTTTCCTGTAATCAGGGTAGTCTGTCTCTCTCCTCTCCCAACCAGGAGACGTGACACCCCAAATTCCCCTCCCCTAGTATCCCCACCAGCCACTTACTCATTTCCTTTCTCCCTCCCTCCTCATGTCCCCTCCCTACTGACTGGGAGAGGTGCGCTCCTCTGTCCCCAACAAAGAGCTGCTGTAGCTGAAGGAGAGGTTTCTCTCCTGTAGCCAGGCAGCTCTGTGCTGGGCTCATGAAGCAGTTGCACTGCCACACAGCTTAGCAGGAACCTTGGTTGAAAAGGGATACTGGCAATGTCCACTCAGCACAGTAATCAGCCTCCACCCCCAGGGGCGGGAAGAGCAGAGGCGGCTGCTGTTGGAGTCTAGAGGAGTGGCTCTGCTTTGGAGCTGCAGCTTTTCCTGAGCCTCAGCCTGACAAAGAGAACTGGCTCCCAGACATGGCTACAAAGTAGATACTGACACTCTGTGTGTGTGTGTGCGTGCGTGCGTGCGCGTGCACGTGTCTGAGTGGGAGGCTCCATGGGGGAGGCTCCTCAATTCCCTAACAATCCCTCCATTGCCCCTCAAAACACCTGTCTCCTATTCCCCCACTCTCAGAGCCAACAACTTGCCAGGTTCCCAGGAGCACTCTCAGGCTCCTTCCCAGCATTTACTTCTCTCATCCCCAGCTCCTCCATTATCCCATGTCTCCCTTCTGAGGGGTGCAGGAAATCTGTTTTTATATTGTAGTTTAAATGAATTATTACTCAAAGTTCTGTTTTAATTTGAAGAGCAACGAATCTATTTGTCAAAATAAATTTTCTGATTTTTTTTCTTGTCTGTGTTGTTAGAGACATTCTTACCAACTGGAATTTTGAAATAAATTACCAAAATAATTGAAATTGATATGATTATATTGTGTTATTTTGACAAATAACATATGCAGAATTTTAAAATACCATGCACATAATTTTTAATGTTTTGGTGCAGAATTCCTTCAGCAGTAATATATCAATTATAAGTACATTATTTTCTCTCCTTCCCCCAAAGCAGGTACAAGTTTTCTTGTAGAATCTTGACATCCATAGAAAGTGAATTTTTAAAACCGTCATGCTATACAGGTGTAATATGAATAAGAACAATTCTCTTGCCTTCAGGACGGTATTGTGCAACAATGGTTACTGCTTGGCCTGCATTCTTCAAGGCTGCTGCTGCTTGTTCATGGGTTGCAGCTTTAAGGTCTACACCATTTACCTACAAACAAAATGTAAAAGTCTCTATCAGAGTAAACAATCATGTTACTATACATTTATGACAAAACATAGTTTTAATATAAATGTAGATGAAAATTCATATGAAGTAACCTATTTTTTCACAGAAACAATTATTTCACTTTTTCCAATTTTGTTTTTTACAAATCAGATATTAAATATTACTGAATAAGATATTGAAATCCAAGGTATATGTGCCCATTTTTCATACGTAACCATCCATTAAGCAATGTATAAATAATCACAAAATTTAAACGTATTTCTCAGACCTAAAAAAATTATGAAAATGTACAGTATTTTTTCACTTTCTCTCCAGAATTACTTTAAAAAAAGCCACGTCACCCAATTTTAGTTACTATAGTCCAAACACAATATCAGCCTCCCCCAAATTTTTCCCAAGCAAAAAAGAATCATCCAAACCATCCAAAGTATTCTCTAACACTCTGTACTGAAACAGAGCAATTATTAAATATACCATCATATTGTGCTGCAACACCAAAGGTGGGGAAGAGGAGGTTACTAACCACAGCAGTAACTGATGTTCTTTGAGATGAGTACGCCACTGCCGAGCCACTGATCAGAGATTTTAAAGCAGCGTCCCTGGCGCTGTGCATGCACATGTCTGCGGCTGTGCACTCCCAGATGGCAGGCATCGCACATACGCGAGCCCCTGCCATCCCCCAGTTCCTTCTCTACACCGGAATGATGCCAGTGAGACCAGAATTCCGAAGTAGAGGGGAGGAAAGGGAGGGTAGTGAAGCACCCATGGGGACACTCATCTCGAAGAATATCAGTTATTGCTGAGGTAAGCCATCGCCTCTTCTTTGAGAGAGATATCCCCGTGGGTGCTCCACATTAGGTCACTACAAAGCTATTCCAGATTAAGGAGGTAAGGACTTCGAATCTGGCAGAAATGCGGTGGAAAGGACTGCCTTAACAAATTTCAGGCTGGAGAGGCGTCCCTGCGTAAGTGCATAGTGCTTTATAAATGTGTGGTCTGATGACCATGTAGCAACTGCACATATGTCTCTTATGGGTACTTTGCGGAGGAATGCTATTGAGGTAGACATGGCTCTGGTGGAATGTGCCCTTAGGTTGTCTGGAGGGACCACTTCCAACTGGGAGTAACAGAGCTTAATAAAGTCAGAAATCCAGTGGGAGAGTCTTTGTGATGAGAGGGCCTGGCCCTTATTGTGGTTAACTATTGACATGAACAGTCTCGGAGATGCTCAAATTGGTCTAGTTTGTTACAGATAGAAATAGAGTGCTCTGCACAGGTCAAGGGTGTGCATTTTCATCTCAAATGAGTTGGCATGTGGTTTAGGAAAAATGGTAGGAAGGTTTATTGTCTGATTGAGATGGAAAGGAAGGTTACTCACCCTGTGCAGTAACTGGAGTTCTTCGAGTTGGTTGTCCCCAGGGGTGCTCCACCTTTATGTGCACCAGTGCCGCTACGCCCACCAGTCGGATATTCTTGGTAGCAGTGCCCCCCAGCTGGCCACGTGTGCGAGGCTCGGGCGCAAGGCACCTGGAGTGTGTAATGCGCATGCGCAGCCAGCTGGCTCCTCAATTCTTCTCTGATACAGACCCCAAACAGCATCCGAAGCAGAGGGGAGGAGGGTGGGTGGTGGAGCACCCACGGGGACAACCATCTTGAAGAACTCCAGTTACTGCACAGTGTGAGTAACCTTCCCTTCTTCTTCGAGAAGTATCCCGTGGGTGCTCCACCTTTAGGTGACTACCGAGCAGTATCAGTGCTTGGAGGTGGGAACTTCGGAAGGCTTGTTTCTGCTACTGAAAGTACTGTGCGGCCAAATCGAGTGTGAGTGTCTGCATACGACTGGATGGCATAGTGATGAGTAAAAGTGTGAGCAGAAGCCCATGTGGCTGCTATGCAGATCTCGTCCATGGGGATACTGCAGAGGAATGCTGTGGGGGTGGCCAGTGCCCTCTTGGAATGGGCGCACACAAACGAGGGAGGCTGTTTGTTGAATATGGCATAAGACATCCTTATACAGTCTGAAATTCACTTGGAGAGTCTCTGTTCAGAGATCGGTTGTCCCTAAGATCTTTATGTGGAGGAGATGGACAAGCAAGGCGTTTTGCAGAACAGGCGTGTTCACTGCAGATAGAAGGCCACTGCCCTACAGACATCAAGGGTATGGAGAGTCCGTTCCCTGTCATTGCTATGAGGCTTGGGGAAGAAGATAGGTAAGTAAATCGGTTCGTTACAGTGGAACGAGGTAAGTACTTTGGGAAGGAATTTAGGATGGGTCAGAAGGACCGCCTTGTCTTTGTGGAAGACCATATAAGGTGGGTCGGCCATAAGTGCTCCCAGCTCTCCCGCTCTTCATGCTGAGGTAATAGCCACGAGGAAGGCCACCTTCATGGATAGATAGAGAAGGGAGCATGTAGCTAGTGGTTCAAACGGTTTGCCCATTAATGCTCTTAGCACGAGATTAAGGTCCCATGCAGGGACTGGTTCTTAAATTGGTAGGAATGTATTGTGTAGGTCCTGAAAAAACCTCTTGATTGATGGATGAGTGAAAATTGGAATGGTCCTGAATAGGCGGGTGGAATGCAGATATGGCTGTGAGATGGACCTTGATAGAGCTGAGGGACAGACCGGATTTGTGAAGGTGTAGTAGGTAGGTGAGTATGATTGGGATTTCCGTCTGCGTAGGAGTGAAGGGTCGAGACGAGCACCAGCTAGTGAACTGTTGCCATTTTTGAGCGTAGGTTTTCCTTGTTGAGTGTAGGTCTGCAGCTGTTCTAATCTTGCCCCTGTATAGTTTGATCTTCTGGAGGACACTGGATCTCTGTTGTGGTTAATCAGCAAGGAGCCATGCATGCTGGTGAAGCTACTTGATGGCAGGGTGCCAAATCTTCCTGTTCTCTTGCATGAGCAGTGACGGAACAGGAGGCAAGTGGTGAGGGGGATGCCTGGCCATGTGTAGAAGGAGCCGGATATCAAGTCTGTCTGGGCCACCATGGCGCTAGCAGTATTACTTTGGCTCTGTCCTGTTTTATTTTGAGTATCACTCTCTGGATGAGAGGGATTGGTGGAAACGCGTATGCTAGATCAACCCATCTGATGCTGAAAGCGTTCCCCAGAGATCCCGGGCCCAATCCTGCTCTGGAACAATATTGAGGGCACTGTGAGTTTCTGTGCGTGGCAAAGAGGTTCAGCGTAGGAAACCCCCATCTGCGGAACAGATGACTGATGACCGACCTGTTGATCTCCCGCTGGTGATTGAGAGATAAGTTTCTGCTGAGGTCGTCTGCTAACACATTGTCCCTGCCTGGGATGTATGTGGCTATAACGTGGATGTGACAAGGGATGCACCATTCCCATAACTGTATTGCCTCCCCACAGAGGTGGTAAGAATGGACACCACCCTGCTTGTTGATGGATTTCAGGAAGGCAGATTTTAGTCAACTCAGAGAGCTGGTGGGTAAGGTCCCATGGAAAGTAAGATTAAGAGGAAAAACAACTGAAGAGAGTTGGCAGTTTTTCAAAGGGACTTTATTAAGGGCCCAAAGGCAAACTATTCCACTACTTAGGAAAGATAGAAAGTATGGCAAAAGACCACCTTGGCAGGAGACCTTGCATGATCTAAAAATCAAAAAGGAGTCCATATAAAAAGTGGAAACTGGGGCAAATTACAAAGGATGACTATAAGCAAACAATACAGGTATGCAGGGGCAAGATTAGAAAGGCAAAGGCACAAAACGAGCTCCAACTACCTAGAGGCATAAAGGGTAACAAGAAGACATTCTATAAATATATTAGAAGCAAGAGGAAGACAAGGACAGGGTAGGCCCATTGTTCAGTAACAGGGAACTTGTAAATGGCAGAGGTACTTAATGATTTCTTTGTTTCGGTCTTCACCAAGAACTCTGATGATGAAGGAATGCCTAACATAGTGAATGCTAGTGGGAATGGGGTAGGATTAGAGGATAAAATAAAAAAAGAACAAGTTAAAAATTACTTAGAAAATGTCGATGTCTGCAAGTCAACAGGGCCTGATGAAAGGCATCCTAGAACACTCAAGAAGCTGATAGAGGAGGTATCTGAGCCTTTACCTATCATCTTTGAAAAATCATGGAAGACGGGAGAGATTCCAGAAGACTGGAAAAGGGCAAATATAGTGCCCATCTATAGACAGGGAAATAACAACAACCCAGGAAACTACAGACCAGTCAGTTTAACTTGTGTGCCAGGAAAGATAATGGAGCAAGTAATTAAGGAATTGATCTGCAAATATCTGGAAGAAAATAAGGTGATAGGTAAAAGCCAGCATGGATTTGGAAAGAAGAAATCATGTCCAAACAATCTGATAGCTTTCTTTGATAGGCTAACAAGTCTTGTGGATAAGGGAGAAGCGGTGGACTTGGTATACCTAGACTTTAGTAAGGCATTTGATACTATCTCGCATGATCTTCTTATCAGTAAAATAGGGGAATACAACTTAGATGGGGCTACTATAAGGTGGGTGCATAACTGGTTGGATAACTGTGCTCAGGGAGTAATTATTAATGGTTCACAATCCTGCTGGAAGGGCATAACGTGGGCTTCTGCAGGAGTCTGTTTTGGGACCAGTTCTGTTCAATATCGTCATCAACAATTTAGATATTAGCATAGAGAGTATGCTTATTAATTTTGCATATAATACCAAGCTGGGAGGGGTTGCAACTGCTTTGGAGGATAGGGTCACAACGCAAAATGTTCTGGACAAACTGGAGAAATGGTCTGAGGTAAACAGGATGAAGTTTAATAAGGACAAATGCAAAGTACTCCACTTAAGAAGGAAAAATCAGTTTCACACATACAGAATGGGAAGTGACTGTCTACGAAGGAGTCTTGCAGAAAGGGATCTAGGGGTCATAGTGGACCACAAGCTAAATGAGTTAACAGTGTAATGCAGTTGCAAAAAAGGCAAACGTGATTGTGGGATGCATTAACAGGAGTGTTGTGAGCAAGACACGAGAAGTCATTCTTCCGCTCTACTCTGTGTTGAGTAGGCCTCAATTGGAGTAGTGTGTCCAGTTCTGGGTACCACATTTCAAGAAAGATGTGGAGAACTTGGAGAAGGTCCAGAGAAGAGCAACAAGAATGATTAAAGGTCTAGAGAACATGAGCTATGAGGGATAACTGAAAGAATTGGGCTTGTTTAATTTAGAAAAGAGAAGAACTGAGAAGGGACATGATAGCAGTTTTCAGGTATCTAAAAGGGTGTCACAAGGAAGAGGGAGAAAAATTGTTCTCCTTGGCCTCTGATGAGCTTAAACTGCAGCAAGGGGGGTTTAGGCTGAACATTAGGGAAAAACTTCCTACCTGTCAGGGTGGTTAAACACTGGAATAAATTGGGTAGGGAAGCTGCAGAATCTCCATCTCTGGAGATATTTAAGAGCAAGTTGGACAGACATCTATTAAGGATGGTCTAGACGGTGCTTGGTCCTGCCATGAGGGCAAGGGACTGGACTCGATGACCCCTCAAGGTCCCTTCCAGTTCTAGTGCTCTATGATTCTTATAATATGAAGGTGATGTGTCACACATGCCCTCCATATCGGTCCACATAAAACTCATTCTGCTCGGGGTGGGAAAAATTAAAGTGAACACTGTCCTGAACCCCTCATTTCTGACCCCCTCAGAGCTATGCGAAAGTCCTGAGCCTCTATGACTGGCCCAGGAGCTTGGGGAGCTTCCACCCTCACAGAGCTTCAGAGCTCAGGCTACAGTCCCAATGTCTACACAGTGATTTTTCACTCCTGCAAGCCCAAGTTGGCTGACTGAGCCAGCTACAGATTTTCTATACCCATGTAGACATAGCCTAAGTGACTTGCTAAAGGTCACTCAGGAAGTCTGTGGCAGAGCACAGAACAATCCATGACTCCAAAGTTCTAAACTACCGCCCTAACTGCTGCACAATCCTTCTTCTCTGCTTACCCACAGAGCAAACCCACTTGTATGACCTGTACACTCACCAATTTTAGTTTTACTAATAAAAACTGACTTCCTCCTAATTTTAAACATAGTATTCTCCACCCCAAGTAAGATGGTATCAGTGTAGGGTTAAATTCTCTGAGACGCCATTTTGGGCATGGGTGCCATGTTGTGAGTACAAACAACAACTAGGATTCCATTTTGGCCGCCCTTCTTCTCCCTCCTTTTCCCACCCTTTTCTGTGTTTTGGCGGGAAACCCAATGTCAGGGAACTAAGTTTGCCCAGTAACAGCAGACACGTGATCATAAACTGCCCTGTGACAGCAGGTTATTTAAGGGCTGCCTCAGGCGCTCTTTGGGGCTGCTCATCTGAGTGGAAGAGTCAGGAGTCATTCAGACGGGTACGCCAGTACCACACATTGTAGGTTTAGCATTGTGGGAGGCAAAATACTCTTATGCAAGGAGTGAACATCCATCTATCACTCCTCTCTGGTCAGGACTCACTTACACCCACGACAGCGCAGGGAAAAGGGGTTTAGCCAAAGGAGGATCCAGCTGTTCTGATCCTGCTGTTCCAGACATCTGAGACCGAGTCAGTAATCAAGGCACCGCTGTGAGGGTCCCACAGCTGCGAGAGATGGTACAGTCCCTGTGACATTCCTCGGGG
This sequence comes from Rafetus swinhoei, assembly GCA_019425775.1. Taxonomy (NCBI): domain Eukaryota; kingdom Metazoa; phylum Chordata; order Testudines; family Trionychidae; genus Rafetus; species Rafetus swinhoei. The sequence goes on from CM033432.1 coordinate 381,090, forward strand.
TTACCTGGGTCCTTACCTATTACTTACCTTGAGTCGCAGTCAAGCTACCTTTGTTCTATTCCATGTAGTGGGGTTCTGTTTTGTTCTACTTAAGAGTTATACCTCTCTTATTTGAAATTATTTAATAAACCTTGTTAGTTTACCTCGACTGTCTATCCTAGTCCTTGGGGAAGGCCTAATAGCTCCCAATGACAGAAGCGGGTTTGGGGACGGGCCTGAAAGTCAGTTCAGATTAAGATCAATAGTTTTCTGGCTAACATCTGGGTTACTTCATCAGTTGTGGGGTGCATTATACTACATGCCCCCAAAATGTCTGCCCTTTAAATTAGGTCTCTACATCAGATAACATGAAACAGAATACTTACTCCTTTTCTCACACTCTCAAAATTAGCCCAACCAGTTCACTAGGTTCCCTTGAAATGTGTTATATAAACCATCAAAGTAAAATAGACTGAGGAAGAGGAAATAATTAAATTGAATCCTACCGAAATTATACGGTCTCCTTTCCTGAGCTCACCACTCAGATCAGCAGGCCCTCCTGCAAGAATGAAAGAGATGAAAATTCCTTCTCCATCTTCGCCGCCCACAATGTTGAAGCCAAGCCCTGTTGATCCACGATGTAGGACAACTTTTCTAGGTTCTCTAAAAGACAGAAGGGAATGATAAGATTATAAACACTATTCATGAATAATATTGTTTATTAAAACAACCTTTCTAAGAAAAAAAATTGCTGAAGATTTTCAGAGAGCACACCTCTCATCATAAGAATCCATGCATATTCTTTTCTTGAATGCATAGGTAAAAATACCCATCTGTTATACGCATACACTCATATTAGTTTTTACCATGCAGTGTATATAATTGTTGACTTTTTATTAACTATTTATTAGCATATTATATGAATTCCAAATTTCACATAATCCTACACTTCTACTTGCCACTACACTATCAATTATTAATTATTACATATATTTTTGAAGTGCCTAGGAGCTTAAGTCACGCATCAGGGCCCCATTGTGCTAAGCACTATACAAACACAACAGAAAGAGGATCTTTGCCTCAAGGAGCTTACAATTTGTAAGACAAGAGCTAACATGTAGATTAAAAAAGGGAATCATACAATTCATCTTGATAAGCAGAGGGCACTAATGTAATAAGTGCAGCCAGACAGTCCTACTCCAATTATATGCTTAACTGTGGGAAACTGGATTAAAAAAAAAATGGTCCAATCGCCTATAAGAAATGTCAATGGGAAAGGCACAGAAGAGATACAAAAGAATTATGCCCAACAAAAAGGCTTGTAGTTATAAGTCAGTGACTGTGTTAATATCATGTCTGGTAAATGAGAAGAGTGTGTGACCTGAGACCAAAGTATCAGAATTGGTTAGAATTAGGCATACTGTTAGACTATGAGGGGATGGGCCATTCCCCCAATCACACCCTTTCAGGGTCTTTTAAAAAAGAAACATCAAGGGAAACAATAAACAAGCAGTTGTCGAGAAGACAGGTGAACTGGAAGATGCAATCTTTACCATCTATTGGGACCCCACAAGGGACCTGTCACTGTCACACCTTCACTTTCCTGATCTTGAGAAATGTGCTGACCAGAACAAGATAGAAAGAGGGATCCTAACATCATCAACAGCTTAATTGGTTATGGCTCAGTCCCAACCACCACTTGGAATGTGAGACTTAGGTTTCTGCTGTCACCTTCTATGTCCCACATAATTTTCCATCGTCTTGTTATTTCTTCTCTTTCCGGTTGCTCTTTTCCCTTCTGTGTAAGAAAAGTCTGGCTTAGCTGGCTAAAACTACACATTTTGTAACACTGTGACCTGCAAGGTAGCTAAAAGCAAATGCCTAAACAGTCTGAAGCTGGTACAAATTTACCATGTCTCGGGGGGACTGGTAAGAGGATGTTCTGCACCTCAGTTTTTCCAATAGCAAGGTTGCAAGTAAATGTCACCACCGAAGACAGAAGCTGGATTTTCTATTTTTTGCTGTTCTTTTCTGTCACCAATTGTGTATGTTTGCCTTATTTGTCTTTAAGAAAGTATGTCTGGATTTTAACAGCAGCAGCTCTAACTGACCATCTCAACTAACCTCTCTTTTCACCAAAAGAACAGTTATTTCTGACCTTTAAAAGTCATCTAAATGACTATCAAATGTGTGGGTGGAGGGGGGATAGTCCTTATGAAAACTTGGTACAGCTAAAGGGAAAGAAAAGAAGGAATGTTGTTAAAATGAAAGTTTTAGTTAATAATTTATATTTCAGATACCTTAACAGTTATTCCTTCTTTTTCTGTATCTTTGATAAAAGGTTAAAAATGTAATGGTGTGATTTTCAAAGACTTAAGCAGGCCAAGGTCTCTGTACTTGAAGCCTTTCACAGAGTTCAACTTTTTAGGGTTATATTCTGAAAGGCCATGTTAACACTTCTGACCCTCTGTGCCCATTTATTCCAAGAAAATTAATGCAACAGCACATCACTCTTCCCCATTCTTTATTTCACATCTCCTACTCCTCTCTGTTGACTTTTTTTAAAAGTAATAGAGAGGTAGCCGTGTTAGTCTGATCTTGGTAAAACAAAAGGAAAAAAAATTATGTACCACTTTATTAGATGATGAGCTTTCGTGGGGCAGACCCACTTCTTCAGATCATATTCTGAATGTGAATTGAAAGTCTTTTTTAAAGACTCCTCCTGTCCTTGGATTAGTGCTCTTCCTTTTCTAATGCTCTAAATGTTCTCTCTCCCCACAAATCCACTTTCTGTTTAGCCTATCCATCCTGGCTGATTCTGCTCCCGATCTTGTGCCCCTCCTTTGTTATCTACTTACTCTGACATCATCAAGAAGTAGCATAGCTTTCTGGCTAAGGTACAGTACTGGAAAAAGACAGTTCTCTGTTCCGTAATTGGTGTTCTTTGAGATGTGATGCTCATGTCCATTCAGCATAGCTGTGCGTGCCTGCCACACGCACTGGTACTGGAATTTTTTTCCCTAAGCAGTACCCTTAGGGGCCAGGGTCCCAGCACCCCATGGAGTGGCGTATATATGCCATGATATAAAGGGCACTCACTGGCCCCTCCATCCTCAGTTCCTTCTTGCAGGAACTCTGACAAAGGGAAGGAGAATGGGAAGTTGAATGGACATGAGCAACACATCTTGAAGATCACCAGTTACAGAACAGATAACTGTCTTTTCTTATTCAAGTGCTTGCTCATGTCCATAGGTGACTGCAAGCAGTCTGCAGAGGTGGGTAGGACTTAAGGACATGCAGACTGCAGCAAGGTCCCACCAAATGCAGCATCCTCCTTATCTTGCTGTGTGATGGCATAGTATGACATGAAAGTATGGACTGATGGTCATGTTGCTGCTCAGCAGATATCCTGGATCAGGACATGGGTGAGAAAGGCTTGCGAAGAAGCTTGAGCTCCAATGGAGTGGGCCCTGATCAACGCTGCCAGTGTGCATGTGACACTAGGCTCATGAGAGTGCCAAGCTAGTGCTGGTGGCTAGGCTGCCATGATGAGAATCAGTTGCCCAGTCCCTCTTTACTTTCTACAGGACTCTGCCGACGAGGGGGAACTGAGGGAAGGCGGAGAGGAGGCCCTCTGACCACTGAAACAGGAAGGCATGTGGCAGGGAGCCCCTCTCAAGACCAAACCAGGAGCAAGATCGGATGCACTGCATCACCTGGTTGCCCATGAGGAGCTGAGGGCAATCAGGAAGCATGAGATGCTCCAGCTACCAAATAAGCTGGGGTTGAACCAGAAATCCTCAGGATGGTCCATGAGCACCATTGAGCATGCCACTGTGACCGAGGCCATGGTATTTCCTGCAATGGCATCTTAAAGTAGGAAGGTGGGGAGGGGGGTTCTGGAGTGGCCTAGGGGATAGGGCATTGGCCTAGAGAGCAGTGCCACAGAGAGCTGTGCAGAGGTCTGTGCCCGAGGGATGGAGGCCGAATCTGAAACAACACCTCAGGACCAAAAGCTGCCCGACGCCCATGATGAGGATTGTGTGAGGCGGCCTCCTTGGTATCAGGACTCTACGACCAACAGAGACCTCAGCGATCGGGAACATCGTATGTCCCTGTGAGGACTGTGGCGCTCAGAGGATCTACAGCTTATATGTGAGGACCAGTGTCATGGAAGTGAACACCGGTGCTGTGAGGAGGATCGAGAGCAATTGGACGAGCCAAAACGGCTAGAGAAACATACCTAGGTTGACATAGCAAGTAAGGGGATTGATTCTCCCCTCAGTGCCACTAGTGCCTGGGAGCACATGATCTGTGGGTCTGCATACTGACTCCAGTGACGTGGGAGATATCACATCCTGCCCTGGTCTCTCCCGCCCAGACCTTTGCGGGCTTCGAGGCTCTCTCTTCTCAGACTGAGGAGGGGAGCAGGACCTCAGCAAACAAGAGCCAAATGGCAGCTTCCCTCTAGGTCCAGATATCCTGACCAGCATGGAAGGCCTCTGGCATGGAGGGGACATGAACCTACAGAACTGTGGATGGTGACCGAGCAGAGGAGCTTGCTGCCATGTGGGCCTTCTCCTGCTGCTTTTCCCCCTTGTCTTCACTAGGGAACTTATCCTGCCCAGCTTCCTCAGGCATTTCACTGGGGCCAGTGGTGATGAATGGTGCTGAGCCATTGACACAGAGGACACTGCACACCAACGCACTGGTCCTTGGTTCCGAGTCCAACTGCTGGTCTTGTGGAGCTAGTGTGGAATCCCTCAGTAACACCCACAGCCAAATTCCCCTTTCTTTAATAGTTCTGGGCCAGAAGGACCTTCAGATGTGACACTTCTCCAATATGTGTCCTTCACCCAGACAACTAAGGCAGTCAGCATGTGGATAGCATGTGGCACAGGCTTTGAAGCCAGGAGAACGAGGCATGCCCCGTTCCCCAAGGTGAGGTCTCTAAGATTAATCCAAACACTAACAGAACGATTTAGAAGTTTCAGAGGGGAAGCCGTGTTCATCTGTAACTGGAAAAGCTTAAAAAACAATTAATAGTTCTGCAGCACTTTAGACGCTAACAAAAAATGTAGATGGTATCATGAGCTTTTGTGGGCAAAACCCACTTCTTCAGATACTTAACTAATCTCAGAGGGGTAGCCATATTAGTCCTGTAGCATCTTAGAGACCAACAAATATATATACAGTATAATTGGGGTGGTGCCTCCTGCTCATTATGCTCGCCAACCCCCTGTCTCTGAGGGTAGGCAGCCCCGGTCTACCCCTTCCCCTCCCCCAGTCGCCAAGTCCAGGCCAGCCCTGGCTCTTCCCATCCCTCCCTAACCCCACCCCATCCCCACACTGCCCACCCTCTGCCTTTGCATTCCTACATCCTTGTCACCCACACCATCCCCCTCTTACTGCACTGCACATCCCCACATACCCCCTATCCCCCTTCCCTACATGCTCCCTACCCCTCCCATGAATTTGCCGAGCTGCATGCCCCTTTCCCCCCCAGGAGCACTAGCGGGCTGGACAGCACAGTCCTAGCCACTGCAGCAAGACCACATCCCATCCCCACCCCAGCCTTTCCACACTGGCCTGTTGGGAAACCTTTGCTCTGTGGCGAGCCTAGGGGGCCCAGAGTGCAGAGCAGCCCGCCATGGAGAGCTGGGAAAATGGCTGGGGTGCAAGACCTGCCCAGCTTGTGGCAGGCCCAAGAGAGCATGCCTGAGCCCGGACTTACAGAACAAAGATGTGCAGCAGGCGTGTGGGCTGGGCAGGTTTGGTGCAGGGCTCAGAGGCAGGTGGATGCTGAGGAAGCACATGGGGATGGAGCTCCTGAGAGAGTGTGCCTGAGCCCAGGCCACACAAAGCAAAGCTACGCGTGGGCTGGGCAAGCTGGTGGCAGGTCCAAGAGGCAGGCAGATACTGCTCCAGGGAGCACGCAAAGACTGAGCTCCTGGGAGAGCACGCCTGACCAAGGGGCCCGGCCTGGGTCACCAGCACATGCCAGAGCCGCTTGCTTGGGGGCAGACCTGCAGCATGACCCTCAAGTGCTGTGGCCGGGCTGGGCCGCACAGAGCAAAGCTGCACGGCAGGTGCGTAGGCTGGGCAGGCTGGGGGTAGGGCACAGAGGCAGGCAGACACTGGGATGGAACCACCAACCCACTATTTCATGGAGTGGTCACATGGTCAGGGCTCCTGGGGACGCAGAGTGACATGATAACATTACTCTGTCCTCCCGCAGGACAAGTTCTGTATATATATATAGAGAGAGATAAGCTTCTCTGGGAACAACCCACTTCTCATCTGAAGAGGTGGCTTGAGCCCAAGAAAGCTCATGATAATATATATATACTTTTGTTCATCTCTAAAGTGCTACAGGACCACTTGTTTTTTTTATGGTATGTAACTACTGAAGATAACTATCTACAACAAAATAGGTAAGGGAAACACTAGCTACAGCTAAGGCTGGAGCATGCTATTCCTAGCACTGTCACTGGCAGCAAGAAGGAACTGAGGAGGGCGGAATTGGAGAGTGCCCTATATAGCATGGTTATGCATTCCACTCCAGGGAGCGTGGGGACCCTGGCCCCTATGGGTACTATAGGAGGCCCCCGATTTGCAACAGCCTGAGTTCCGAACCCCTGCACTTACAACCATTTTTGTAAGTGCAAAAGAGGCCGAAAACACCCGACTTACATCCTCAGCCCACATTTACGACGGCGCCTATCGTAAATGAGGGTTCAAGTTATGATGCCCCCCCAAACCAATCACATCGCAAGTCAGGGGCCTCCTGTACTTAGGGAAAATCTTCCAGCACCAATGCATGTGGCAGGCACACACATCCATGTTGAACGGACACGAGCAAGCACTCGAAGAAGAAAGAACTTGTAGAACTGTATTCTTCTGGCTATGTCACAATCCTCTGCATGACCTAAGACAGTTTTTCTTCATCTACAAAATGTGGAGCTAATCCTTATTTGCTAGATACTCAGAGATCCTGAGAGAGAAGATACTAAGAGGTAAATACTGATTATACACTTCTCCTGTTTTACTAAATGTTAAACAATACCCATTGCTTTCTACTGAAAATGACTCAGCTGATCTGTTCAGTATCCATGAAGCAGCATGAAGAACAGCAAGAAGAACAGGGATCAAAAAATGGTGCATAAATGTGATGGAATGGACATTAAGGGACTATGGGGATTTGACCCTAATTACCACCACTTCTGTCAGGGAAATGTGGAATATCCCAGAAGGCAGTGTGCTAGATAGTGGAGCAGGCTACACTAATTTGCCTATATAATGCAGAGTGTCTTTTGCTGTGAGACTGCATTGCACTGGAAAGGCAACCACATGTGTGCACACTGTAGCAAAACTGAAACATTGGCAGCTGTATGCCAGCACAAATGCTATCAGCAAAACTTTCTAGTGTAGTCATGGTATTAGTTTTACTGCTGCCAATGGATTCAGTAGCAAGGCAATGGAGAATTTCAACTGAACACAAGAAATTTAACAACAGGTGAGAAACACCTGTCAAGGATGGTCTAGGAATACTTGATCCAGCTTGAGTGCATGGCCTCTGGAAGTCCCTTCCAGTCCCATAGATCCATGATTGTATGGATTTTTTAAAATATTTAAGTGGAAAATTCTGCAGTACATTCAAATGATCACTAGAGTGCACTAAGTAACTACTCTTGGAACATTCCTGTGTCTTTGAAGACTTCCATTGAAATCAGCAACTGGCAATAATTGTCACAGGGGGTCACTTTATGAATTTTGGTACACGGTCATGGGATGGCTCCACAGTATCTGATCCAGTTTTGAAGTAGGCAACCTTATATACCTTACGCTGAATGCAGTCTGTATGGCCTCAACCCTACCAGGATTAATGCAACTAGAATAAATCAACAAAACAGTTTTTAGGTCTTATAGAAATAATCACTAATATTACAATATTTTTTAGATTTATATTGATTTCTTGAAATAGCACACACTGACATTTTGATCATTTTACACACAAAATGTTAACCTTCCCACTTAACTAATCTGAATTTGTCATTTACAATCGGATTAACCACGCCTTACCTGGTAATCTCATCATCTCCAACCATTTCCTTGGGAATTGGGGAATATCTTCCTGGTGATGATGGTGGCAAAGATTGTCCCAAGTAGCTAGCTGGACTCATATGGTTATCCACTGGCTGAGAATAAGCTTAAAATAAAAGACAAGTGTTTAGGTGATTTAAAAACATGAAAAAGTACCTGTGGAGCTGTAAAAGATAAGAACATAAGAACGGCTATACTGGGTCAGACCAAAGGTCCATCTAGCCCAGTAGCCTGTCTGCCGACAGTGGCCAGTGCCCAGAGGGGGTGGACCGAAGACAATGATCAAGCAATTTGTCTTCTGCCATCCATCTCCAGCCTTTGACAAATAGAGGCCAGGGACACCATTCCTTACCCCCGGGCTAATATCCTTTTATGGACCTAACCTCCATGAATTTATCTAGCTCTTTTTAAAACTCTGTTATAGTTCTAGCCTTCACAGCCTCCTCCGGCAAGGAGTTCCACAGGTTGACTGTGCACTGTGTAAAGAAGAACTTTCTTTTATTAGTTTTAAACCTGCTACCCCCTTAATTTCATTTGGTGTCCTCTAGTTCTTATATTATGGGAACAAGTAAATAACCTTTTTTCATTCACCCTCTCCACATCACTCATGATTTTATATACCTCTATCGTATCCATCCTCAGTCTCCTCTTTTCTAAACTGAAAAGTCCCAGACTCTTTAGCCTCTCCTCATATGGGACCCGTTCCAAACCCCTAATCATTTTAGTTGCCCTTTTTTGAACCTTTTCTAATGCCAAAATATCTTTTTTGAGGTGAGGAGACCACATCTGTATGCAGTATTCAAGATGTGGGCGTACCATAGTTTTATATAGGGGCAGTAAGATATTCTTCATCTTATTTTCTATCCCTTTTTTAATCATTAAAAATCAAATTAAAAAAATCTTAAATGAAGCAAACTGTTCCACAGAATCTCTATGAATAGTAACTCTAGCTCATTAACTGAATAATACTGGGCCAAAACCAGATCTCAGAACGATTATAATAGGAACATGATGATTCCCCATTTACAATTACTTTTCTACATCTGTTAATTAACCAGTTTTTAATCAATTTCATCATTATACAGCCTTTGTTTAATTCTTTACTGATGACACTGGGTATCAGCCTTCCCATGATTTTGCAGGGGACTGAGATCAAACTATCTGGTCTACACTTAGTAGATACTAGAGGTAGATATGTTGGAGGGCAGGGATAGGGTCCAGTGTGACCTAGACAAATTGGAGGATTGGACCAAAAGAAATCTGAGGAGGTTCAACAAGGACAAGTGTAGAGTCCTGCCCTTAGGATGGAAGAACATCCAGCATTGTCACAGGCTGGGGACCAACTGGCTTAAGAAGCAATTCAGCAGAAAAGGACCTGGGGATTACAGTGGATGAAAAGCTGGATATGAGTCAACAGGGTGCCCTTGTAGCCAAGAAGGCGAATAGCATATTAGGGTGCATTAGCAGGAGCATTGCCAGCAGATCTAGAGAAGTTATTATTCCCTTTTATTTGACATTGGTGAGGCCACATCTGGAGTAGTGTGTCCAGTTCTAGGCCCCCCCGCTATAGAAAGGATGTGGACGCATTGGAGAGGGTCCAGCGGAAGGCAACCAAAATTATTAGGGGGCTGGAGCACATGACCTATGAGGAGAGGCTGAGGGATTTGGGCTTATTTCGTCTGCAGAAGAGAGGAGTGAGGGGGGATTTAATAGAAGACTTCAACTTCCTGAAGGGAGGTTCCAAAGAGGATGGAGAGGGGCTGTTCTCAGTAGTGACGGATGGCAGAACAAGGAGCAATAGTTTCAAGTTACAGTGAGGGAGGTCTAGGTGGTATATTAGGAAAAACTATTTCACTAGGAGGGTGGTGAGGCACTGGCATGGGTTTCCTAGCGAGGCTGTGCAATCTCCATCGCTAGAGGTTTTTAAGTCTCAGCTTGACAAAGCCCTGGCTGGGATAATTTAGTTGGGATTGGTCCTGCTTTGGGCAGGAGACTGGACACCATGACCTCCTGAGGTCTCTTCCATCCCTAGGATTCTATGATTCTACAAGTCTTCCCTTTTACCCCTTTAAAATATTGGTACAACACTGGCTTTTCTTCAGTCCCCTGGAACTTTCTCAGCATTCCAAAATGCATTAAATATCAACATCGGTGACTCAAAGAGAGCACCTCTACTGACTCTTTTACAACTACTGGGCGCAAGTTTCTAGTACAGCAAATTTTTTAAAACGTTAATGTCACGTCACTCTTTAATAGTTACTGTTGAACTAGAAGATTATTCATTATCATTGTAAACTGTGAATAAGCTATCTCCTTTCCAAATACAGAACAGAAACAATTATTGAACACTTCATCATTTAATATATGATTATTGACAATTTTTCTATCTTGTATCTAGTAACAGATGTATAAGATTCCTAGGTTTCTTTTGTTTTTGTTTTGCTATATTAACAGCATTCCTTCCTATAGTCCTTAACCTTAACAGCCATAGCCATTTCATTGATACTTCTGGTCTCAATCTTAGCTGATGCCCTTCATGAGATGCCAGGATTCTGCATATCATATTATTACATTCAAGGGCTGTACATCATCTAGACATATTAGGTAGAAAGAACTGCAAGAAATACGTTTCCTAACACAACCACATTAGCATCTGTAGGTAGACCATGATGAACTTGAACATGCATGAGTGGGACTGAAACTCCAGCCTTAATCAAGAAGGTTCATAGATCATAACCATCTATGGAAGGTCATCCATGCTAAACTGCGGCTCTCCTGAAAACCCACGTGGCCCACCCTGCCCCATAATCATAGAATACTAGGACTGGAAGGGACCTCAAGAGGTCATCAAGTCCAGTCCCCCGCCCTCATGGCAGGACCAAATACTGTCTAGACCATCCCTGATAGACATTTATCTAACCTACTCTTAAATATCTCCAGAGATGGGGATTCCACAACCTCCCCTGGGCAATTTATTCCAGTGTTTGACTACCCTGACAGGTAGGAACTTTTTCCTAATGTCCAACCTAAACCTCCCTTGCTGCAGTTTCAGCCCATTGCTTCTTGTTCTATCCTCAGAGGCCAAGATGAACAAGTTTTCTCCCTCCTCCTTATGACACCCTTTTAGATATCTGAAAACTGCTATCAAAGCAGTTCTATAAGCCTCATAGAAAAATTCTATAAGCCTCATAGAAAAGGCAGGCTTCTGATTCTTCCCATTGTTCCCTTCTACAAAGCTGCGAAAAGAGTACAGAAAACAGATACAATTCCCCAGCAAATTCAGACTGGGGGAAAGTGCTAAGCTAAGGGTATAACTACACTGCAAGCTTCTTTCGGAATAAGCTTTTTGGGAACATATCTTCTAAAAAAGCTTATTTCAAAATAAAGCGTCCACACGCAAAAAGTGCAGTGAAATAGTGATGTGCTATTTCAAAACATAGCATCCACACTGACTGGATGCTGTCTCACCTTTAAGGCCACCCAGAACCAGTTCAGAAAGGGCATTAGGTCAGCAGTTGCTTCTGGGTGCTGCTACTTGAGGCTGACACACATACTTAAAGGGACGCCCCGCCGCCCCCGGGCAGCCATTTCTCAGATTCTTCTGCTTGCTTGCCTACCTCTCTGAGGGATAGAAAAGCATTTGCAGTGCGTGCTCTGGTTTCCCTGCCTTTGGACACAACAGCACTCCCTTGCCATGGAGCCAGAGCTGCCTCTGGACATGCAATGGGCCCACACTGCCATGCTGCAGTTTCTGCAGCAGTTTCTGCAGGCTGCCTTCATGGCCCTGCATGAGCTTGACTCTGAGCTCATCATCGAGACCCTCTGCCTTGCAACCCATCGTGGAGAGATGCTTTTGGAGACTGGACACCAGTTCCAACTGGTGGGACCAGCCCGTGATGGAGTGGTGGGACGACCAGAAGTGGCCCCACAACTTCCGAATGAGGAAGGAGACATTCTTGGAGCGGTGTGCCTGGCTCACCACTGCCCTCCACTGACGGACACTCATATGCGATTCACCATCCTCCTGGGGAAGCAGATCGCCACCTGGAAGCTTGCAACGCCTGACAATTACCGGTCCGTGGGCAAACAGTTCAGCAGGGGAAAGTCCACAGTCGGGGCCCTGCTCATGGAGGTAAGGCGCTCTCGGGCTGCAGTCCCTGGAAGGGGAAGGAGTACTAGAAAGGGGGGCCTTAGGGAAAAGTGGGGTTCAGGATGCAGAGAGTGGGCTGGAGGTATTGTGGGAAAGCCCCGTCCCTGGGGGGTTCTGCAGTCCCATCCTCACACAGCCCTGCGGGGGGGGAGGGGGGGGGAGGCTGCTGGGGTGTTTGTGGAGAGACAGGGAGGGGGGACTCGGAAACCTCCCAAGGGCTCAGGCACCCTCTTTGTTTCTCTGCTTTGTGTCTGTCTGCTTCTGCAGGTGGTGAGGGCCATAAACACCATCCTGCTATGCAGGGTCATCTGGCTGGGAGACCTGGAACCCATTGTGCCCGGATTTGCCACCCTGGGCTTCCCCAACTGTGTGTGTGTGGGGGGGGACTATAGATGGAACCCACATCCCCATTTGTGCCCCAGATTTGTGCTATCAAATCCCCCCTCACTCTTCTCTTCTGCAGACTAAATAAACCCAAATCCTTCAGCCTCTCCTCGTAGGTCAAAATTGGTAGTTTATTTTTGGAATTTCCAAGTTACCCAATGTGTGCTCATGAGTGTTTATTTTTAAAAAGTATTTCACTCTCTCACACACCTTTTCATTTTTCTCTTTTTACAGTAAAGACACAATTCAAATGAACAAACATAGAAAGTGGGATGTGATGGGATAGGTTTCCAGACTGAGCAAGTGAGAAAACAGAGAACACTAATAATCTCTCCTGAAGAGCCCAAGCCCCAGTTAACTCAAAAAGATTCCTCATTTATATATGCTACATTAGCCACACATACAAGTTACCAGAATCTATATTGACTTAGAATTTTGATTAGCTATGATTGAAAAGTCTTAGTGAAATAAAGCAAATTAAAAAGAATATTGATCGACTAGTATTGATCGAATAGTTCAGAAAGGAGCCACAAAATGATTAAAGAAGTGGAAAACGTCTTTTCATGACAGACTCAATAAGCTCAATCTATTTAGCTTAACAAAAAGAAGGCAAAGAGTGATTTGAACATAGTCTCAAAGTACCTACTTGGGGTACAAATATTTGATAATGGCTTCTTCCAACTAGCAGAGAAAGGTATAACATCATCCAATGAAGAAAAAAAAACAGACTACAATTAACAATTAACAGACTACAATTAAGAAAAAAAAAACCAGACTACATTTTTAAGAGTGAGAGTCATTAACCACGGGAACAATTTACCAAGGGTTGCAATGGATTCTCCATCACTGGTAATTTTTTTAATCAAGACTGTTGTTACAAAGATTTGTTTTAGTTCAAAAGGAATTGTTCCGGAGAGCTTCTATTGCCTATGTTATCCCACAGGTGGTCAGACTAGAGAATCACCAGTGATCATAGAATACTAGACTCATAGACTTTAAGGTCAGAAGGGACCATTTTGATCATCTAGTCTGACCCCATGCACAATGCAGGCCACAGAATCTCACCCACCCACTGCTAGAATAATCCTCTCACCTATATCTCAGATATTGAAGTCCTTGAAACGATGGTTCAAAGACCCCAAGATGCAGAGAATCCTCCCGCTAGTGACCCGTGCCTCATGCTTCAGAGGAAGGCGAAAAACCTCCAGGGCCTCTGCCACTCTACCCTGGAGGAAAACTCCTTCCCGACCCCAAATATGGCAATCAGCTGAACCCTGAGCATGTGGGCAAGACTCACGAGCCAGGCACCCAGAAAAAAGTTCTCTATAGCAACTCCTATCTTCCCACCATTGGCCTATTTACCACTGATAGTGAAAGGTCAATTAATTGCCAAGATCATGTTACCTCATCAAACCATTCCCTTCATAAAACCCATCTAGCTTTATCTTGAAGCCAGATAGGTCTTTCGCCCCACTACTTCCCTTGGAAGGCTGTTCCAGAACTTCACTCCTCTGATGGTTAGAAACCGCCTAATTTTGAGTCTAAACTTCCTAATAGCCAGCTTATATCCATTTGTTCTTGTGTCCACATTGGTATTGAGCTTAAATAATTCCTCTCCTCCTGGCATTTATCCTCTAATATATTTAAAGAGAGCAATCATATCTCCCTCAGCCTTCTTTTGGTTAAGGTAAACAAGCCAAGTTCCTTGAGTCTCCTTTCATAAGACAGGTTTTCCATTCCTCGGATCATCCTAGTGGCCCTTCTTTGTACCTGTTCCAGTTTGAATTCATCCTTCTTAAACATGGGAGACCAGAACTGCACACAGTATTCCAAATGAGGTCTCACCAATGCCTTGTATAACGGCACTAACACCTCCTTATCCCTACTGGAAATACCTCGCCTGATGCATCCCAAGACCGTATTAGCCTTTTTCACGGCCATATCACAATGGCGGCTCATAGTCATCCTGTGATCAACCAGGACTCCGAGGTCCTTCTCCTCTTCCGTTACTTCCAACAGATGTGTCCCCAGCTTATAACTAAAATTCTTGTTATTAATCCCTAAATGCATAACCTTACACTTCTCACTATTAAATTTCATCCTATTACTATTACTCCAATTTACAAGATCATCCAGATCTTCCTGTAGGATATCCCGATCTTTTCCTGAATTGGCAATACCTCCCAACTTTGTGTCATCCGCAAACTTTATTAGCACACTCCCACTTCTAGTGCCGAGGTCAAAAAGATTAAATAATAATGGTCCGAGAACTGATCCTGAGGAACTCCGCTAGTAACCTCCTCCAACCTGACAGTTCACCTTTCAGTATGACTCTGTAGTCTCCCTTTAACCAGTTCCTTATCCACCTCTCAATTTTCATATTGATCCCCATCTTTTCCAATTTAACCAATAATTCCCCATGTGGTACTGTATCAAATGCCTTACTGAAATCGAGGAAGATTAGATCCACTGCATTTCCTTTATCTAAAAAATCTGTTACTTTCTCAAAGAAGGAGATCAGGTTGGTTTGGCACGATCTACCTTTTGTAAAACCATGTTGTAATTTGTCCCAATTGCCATTAACCTCAATGTCCCTAACTACTTTCTCCTTCAAAATTTTTTCCAAGACCTTGCATACTACAGATGTCAAACTAACAGGCCTGGGAGGTTGTGGAATCTCCATCTGTGGAGATATTTAAGAATAGGTTAGATAAATGTCTATCGGGGATGGTCTAGACAGTGCTGGGTCCTGCCATGAGGGCAGGGGACTGGTCTCGATGACCTCTCGAGGTCCCTAGAACTTCAGCTGCCCCTGCCCTTTGCCTGGGAGCTTCCCCATGCCCCCCGGGAGCCTCCTACTTGCAGTACAGAGCAGGGAAGGGAGAGGAGAAGTGCTGATGTCAGGGTGCCCCTTCTTTCACCCTGTATTCTATCTCCACAGAACGGGGGAAGGGGAGACAACAGGGCCTGGGATGGAAGGAGTTTGCTGGCTGCTTTTGAGAGTGGTGCAGGGCCAGGGCAGGAGTGAGCCTGCCTTAGCCCCACTGCACCACCACCCCCAGGAGCCACCTGTGGTAAACAGTGTCCAGCTGGAGCCAGCTCCAAACCCCTGCCCCAGTCATGTACCACCCTCTACACACCAAGCCCCTACCCTAGGCCTGAGACCCCCCAGACCCAAACTCCCTTACAGAGCCTGCACCCTGAACCCCCTCCTGCACCCCAACTCCCTGCCCCAGGCTCAGCTCAGAGCCCCCTCAAACTCCAAATCCCTTAGCCCAAGACCAGAGCCTGTGCCCCAACCCTCTGCCCCTGCCTGGTGAAAGGGAGGGAGAACGGGAGGACGGAGTGAGCCGGGGCAAGGCCTCAGAGAAGGGGCACGAAGGAGGTAGGGCAAGGGTATTTGAGGTAGATCCTGGATTGCACTTAAATTCTCATGCTTAAAAAGGTTGGAGACCCCTGCCTTACTCTACTCTGAGTCACTGAAATGGTATTCAATTCAATTGATTGGTTTAACTGCCTGAAGGTTGTTAAACCAATTAAGTTGACTACCACTTCAGGTGAATGGCTCCTTAAAACTAAGCCAGCTGTGGAGCTGACCAGCCCAGGACCTTTTCAAATGTGTGAATGGCTCCTTAAGAGCACCAGCTGGGGAGACACTTGGCGACACTTTTGAAATGTAATGACGACCCATATTTGGGCCACTACCCATAGGTTGGGAAACCCTGAGCTAGAGACAAAGACTAACAAGGAAACATTCTACAAATATATTAGAAGTAAGAGGAAGACCAAGGACAAGGTAGGCCCATTACTCAATGAAGAAGGAGAACCATAACAGATAATGTGGAAATAGCAGATGTGCTTCATGACTTCTGTGTTTTGGTTTTAACCAAGAAAGTTGGTGCTGACTGGATCCCTAACACAGTGAATGTAAGTAAAAATGTGGTAGGTTCAGATGCTAAAATAGGGAAAGAACAAATTTAAAATTACTCAGGTAAGTTAGACGCCTTCAATTTAACAGGGCCTGATGAAATGTATCCTAGAATACTCAAGAAGCTGACTGAGGAGATATGTGAACCATTAGCTATTGACTGGAGTTTTTTGAGATACGCTATTCATGTTCATTCAATGTAGGTGTGCGCTCACCACATGCATTGGTGCCAGAAGCTTTTTCCCTTAGCAGTAGCTGTATGGGAACTGGCTCAGGCACCCCCTGGAGTGATGCACAGATGTCAAGCTATATAGCATACCTCTGGCCCCCTCCACCCTCAGGTCCTTCTTCCCGGACAACTGACAGTGGGGAAGGAGGGCTGGATGTTGAATGGGCATGAGCAACACACCTCCTTGTGCAGTAACGGTGGTTCTTTGAGATGTGTCCCTGTGGGTGCTCCACTGTGGGTGATGGTGCGTCCTCGTGCCGGTGACCGGAGACTTTTTCTAGCAGTTTCTGCCATGCCGCGCAGGCGCTGCAGCGCCCCCTTGTGCCGTTGGGATCTGTTAGGCGCGTGCGCGGCGCAGCTCCTCTGTTCCTTCTCTACCCACTAGAGAACAAGGCTCCAAAGCAGGGGAAGGAGGGAGGGTAATGGAGCACCCACGGGGACACATCTCAAAGAACCACCACTACTGCACAAGGTGAGTAACTCTTTCTTCTCCTTCGAGTGGTCCCCGTGGGTGCTCCACTCTGGGTGACTACAAAGCAGTTGTCAGCTCGCGGAGGTGGGTTTGGAGCCGTGTGGTAGTCACTGTGGATAGTACTGCGTTTCCCACCGCCATGGAAGATGCAATGGAAGAAGAGAGTGCATAATGTCGTGCAAACGTGTGGTCAGATGACCAAGTGGCGGCATTGCAAATGTCTTGAAGAGGAACATTGCTAAGGAAGGCAGTTGTGGAAGACACCGCCCTGGTGGAGTGAGCCATGATGGTTTCAGGTAAGTGTTTGCCGTATAAAGTATAACAAGTTCGAATACAGAAAGTGATCCATTTAGAAATACTCTGAGACGAGACTGCCTGCCCTTTAGATCTCTCAGCATAGGAGAGGAACAGCCTAGGTGAGGCCCGCCAAGGTTTAGTTCGATCGACATAAAACGCCAGTGCTCTTTGGATGTCGAGAGTGTGCCATGCAGACTGAACTGGGTCGGCATGTGGCTTCGGGAACAAGGAAGGTAAGTGTATGGGTTCATTAACGTGGAAGGGGGAAGGAACTTCGGGTGGGGTCGGAGTATGATTCTGTCCTTTGTGAACACCGTGTATGGAAGATCAGTTATCAAGGCCACGAGTTCGCTCACCCTCCTGCTGGAGGTTATCGCGACCAGAAAGGACACCTTCCTGGACAAGTGAGACCAAGAGCAGGTGGCTAGCGGTTCAAACGGTGGCTTTGTCAAGCTTTTTAGAACATGGTTCAGATCCCAGATGGGAACCGGTGGATGGATGGGTGGGAAGGTGTTTTGCAGACCTTTGAGGAAGTGTTTAGTTAATGGGTTAGCGAGGAAGGAAATCCCATCGATAGGATGATGAAAAGCAGCTATGGCTGCCGTGTGGACCTTGATAGTGTTGAGGGCGAGGCCCGTCTGTTTCAGGGACAATAAAGTTGTCCAACAGAGTAGGGAGGGGGGCAGACTCCAGGCGTGTTGTGTGTAAACGATTATACCAGTGAGAAAATCGATTCCATTTGTACAAGTATGTCCTTCTGGTGGATTGTCTTCTACTGTTAATTAGTATCTCTGTCAAAGGGTCTTGAGCCATGAAGGAGCCAGGCGTGGAGATGGAGCTTGTGGAGGTCCGGTTGGAGAGTCCTCCCATGATTCTGTGACAGGAGGTCGTGGTGGAGTGGGAAGGGACACGGTTCCATCATCGCCATCCTGAGAAGGTAAGGATACCACATCTGTCTGGGCCACGCAGGTGCCACTAATATGACGCGCGACTGGTCTGCCCTGATTTTGTTGAGGACTTTGTGTAGAAGGGGAAAGGGAGGGAATGCATAAAGGAGAGGAGCGTCTCATGAAATGGAAAAGGCGTCTCTGAGGGAATGTTTTCCCAGAGCTCCTCCGGAGCAATAAACATTGCACTTCCTATTGTTCTTTGTAGCAAAGAGGTCTATGTCTGGTTGGCCCCAACAGAGGAAGAGTGGAATGAGAGTGTGTCTGTCTATCTCCCATTCGTGCTGATCGTGGAATGTGCGGCTTAGGGCGTCCCCTGTGACGTTGAGTGCCCCTGGGAGGTAAGCAGCTACTGGAGTCACCTGGTGTGCAAAGCACCAATTCCAGAACTTGATGGCTTCCGTACACAGGGATGGGGACCGAGCGCCCCCTTGTCGGTTGATATAGTACATGCAGGTGGTATTGTCCATCATGATGGTAATGGACTTGTGAGCTATGTACTGTTTGAAATGTTGGCACTCATATCTGACTGCTCGTAGCTTGAGGAGGTTGATATGGAAGGTTTGTTCTCTGAACTACCATTTGCCCTGGCCTGTAATGTTCCCTAGGTGGGCCCCCCCACCCCATAAGTGAGGCATCTGTAATAACTGTGAGTGTGGGAGGAGGACGCTGGAAGGGGACGCCTTCCAGCATGTTCTGTGGAATTGTCCACCAGAGAAGGGAATTGAGGATGCGTGGTGGAATGGCCACCAGTTTGGAGAGTTGATCTCTGGACAGTTTGTAAGTTCTTGCCAACCATGATTGGAGGCCTCTCATATGGAGTCTGGCCAATTGGATGACATACGTCATAGAGGCCATATGCCCGAGAATCTTGAGACAGTCGTGTACCATCATGGTAGGAACTGATCGTGCAGTCAGGATAAGGTTGCAAATGGTAGCGAACCTGTGCTTGGGCAGGGTAGCTTTTGCTGCGACCGTGTCGATGAAGGCGCCTATGAACTCCAGCCTCTGCATTGGAAGTAGGGTAGGTTTTGCGTGGTTTATATGAAAACCGAGGCTGATTAAAAGGTGCATAGTGGTATCGGTCATGGCTTTGGTTTCCTGAAAGGATGAGCCTTTTATTAGGCAGTCGTCCAAATAGGGGAATATCATGACCTCTTGACGCCGGAGTGCGGCCATTACGACCACCAGGGTTTTGGAGAAGACCCTGGGGGCAGCTGAGAGGCCAAAGGGGAGCACTCGGTACTGGTAGTGCTGGGTGCCCACCATAAACTGCAAGAAGCATCTGTGAGAAGGATGGATCATGATGTGGAAGTAGGCATCCTGGAGGTTGAGAGCCGAAAGACAATCCCCTTGATCGAGTGCAGGGATGATTGTTGCTAAAGTTTCCATCTTGAAATGGTGGTAGGCAATGTACTTGTTGAGTCGCCTCAAATCCAAAATGGGTCGCCATCCTCCACACTTCTTCTGGGTTAGGAAGTAGGCTGAATAGAACCCCCGACCTTGGAATTCTGGTGGTACTTGCTCTATGGCACCCAGATGTAGAAGATGTGAAACCTCTTGTTGGAGAAGGGTTTCGTGAGATGGGTCCCTGAGGAAGGACGGGATGGGTAGGAGGCAGGGAAGTAAACGGGATAGCATAACTGTATTGAATCAGTTCCAAGACCCATTTGTCTGATGTGATGAGGGACCATTGGTGGAAAAAGACCCGGAGAAGGTGATTGAACTGAAGAGTACTGGTTGTAAGTGGTAGAATGGCTTTCTGGCTCGCGACCTGATTTTCAAACCTGCTGCTTGCTTGCAGGTGGGTGGGTTGCAGAGTGTTGTTGCTGTTGGCATTGAGGTCTACGCCGCTGTGGTCTTTGTTTTTGGCGGAAGTCGTATCTTGTCTGTTACCTGAAGGGCTCTCTGGGGCGCTGGTAAGTCTGGTACCTTGTTCTCTTAAACATTCCCAGGGTCCTGAGAGTAGTATGGGAGTCCTTCATGGAATGCAGCACTTCGTCCATCTTGGCTGCGAATAGGTTGGTTCTATCGAAAGGTAGATCTTCGAACTTCTGCTGTAGGTCGCTAGGTACTCCTGATGCCTGCAGCCAGGATATCCTTCGTAGGACAATCACGGATGCTGTGATACGAGCCGCGGTGTCTGATATGTCCATAGCGGACGAAGGGTGGTACGGGAGACGGTATGGCCCTCTTGCATAATGTTAAGCAGGGTCTACTTCTTACGTTCCGGGAGGTGTTGGAAAAGATCCTGTAATTTTGAGTAGTTGGTGTGGTCGTAATCGGCGAGCATGGCAGTATAATTAGCTGCTCTGAGGAGCAAGGTGGTGGAGGAGTAGACCTTGCGACCCATGATGTCAACCTTCTTGTGGTCCCTGTCCTGTGGGGTGGTACTAAGGTTGGGTTGTTTACCCTTGTGCCGAATAAAGTCCACTACTAGTAAGTTTGGAGGGGGGTGAATAAAAAGAAAGTCAATAACTTTAGGGGCGATGAAGTATTTGCGATCAGCCCTTTTGTTTGTCGGAGTAATGGAGGCAGGAGTCTGCCAGATTTTATCGTCCAGGTCCATAATAGCCTTATCCATGGGGAGTGCTATTGTGGAGGCAGTGGGAGGCTGTAATGTGCTTAGAAGCCGGTATTGCTTCACCTGCATCTCCTGAAGGTTACGTTCCTGTGCTAAGGCCACTCTTTTAAAAAGGTCCTGGAATTTCCTAGCATCGTCGCCGGATGGTGGAGCTTCGGCTGTGACTGCTTCATCAGAAGAAAATGATGAGTTATGCAAGGGGGACCTAGCCTCCCCTTCTGAGAGAGAATCCCGTACCTCCGAGTGAGCTGGAGAGTTTGGCTCAGTGACGGAAGCCGTGACAGGAGGCGAGGCCGGTGGTGGCCTGGAGATGGTAGAAGGAGCAGGATGGTGGCTCTTTTTAGGACGCAGTTCCCAGGGTTGCCATTGAGTGGTGTATGCCGGTGGTGGGTAGGCATACTGCTGTGCATACCATGGGGGCGGAGGAGGAGGGTATGCGTATTGAACTGTGCCAGGCTGCCAGGAGGGTGGCCTGTGCGCCGGGCTGGAATGTTGTGAAGAGAACCTGCTCCTTCATTCAGTACCGATCTCACTGAGGGAGCAAGAAACAACAGACGATCGGTGGAACCGTACCAACTGAATGGAGGAATTCGGAGAAAGCGGTGCTGTTGGCGTGTGACTCGCAACGGCGATCGGTACTGATCACACCTCGGGGTAGGATGATGTGGCTTAGACGGTACTGAAGGCGGTATAGGTACCGAAGGGGACAGCGGTACCGCGGGTGGCTCCAGTGCCGAACGACTTGACCGCGGCATGTCGGTACAGGGCTTCTTCGGTGTGAATGCCGGTGCCATTTTAGTCTGATGTTTCAGTGACATCCGGTCTTTCTGTTGACCGGCCAGTGCCGAGGGTACATCCGGTGCAGTAGCTAGCAGTGCCGTTAACTTCTGTTTTGGCTCCGGGTGAGCTCGCCAATGTCTTAGGCGGCACTGTACCCAAAGTTCCAGGTCTATTCTCGGTGCTGACCCGTGCGGCTGTCGGTGCCGAGGGTAACGAGGGAGTCGGGGAAAGACCCATTTTCGAAGTCGCAGGGCTGGAGTGGGTAGAGGGACGATCTTTATCCATACCCTTACTCAGTGAGGCCGTTTTCGAGACCGCAGGAGAGTCCTCCGAAGATGGGCGAAGGGACTTCTCATAGAGAAGTGTCTTTAGTCTGTTGGCTCGGTCACGGCGCGCCCTCGCAGTGAGTTTTGAGCAGTGGGGGCACTTCTGCGTCTGGTGTCACTCCCCTAGACACTTTATGCACTTGGAGTGCCCATCAGACACGGGCATAGCATCGCGGCATGACTCGCACCTCTTAAAGCTGGGGGAACCAGGCATGAGGCGCTGGGGGAAGGCGGCGAACCACAAGGAGAAATTTTTTTTTTTTTAAAACTTGACTGGGAAGGAGTAAAGGGCTAAAAAACTTGGACGATGAAGAAACTATGGGGTTAAACTGGGTATTTGTCTATTTTTTTGAAAGAAATGAAGAGAAGGAAGGGCTCCGTCTGCTGCCGAGGACATTAGAGAAGGAACTGAGGAGCCATGCAGCGCACGCGCCTAATGGATCCCAACAGCACGAGGGGGCGTGGCGGCGCCTGTGCGGTGTGGCAGAAACGGATAGAAGAAGTCTCCGGTCGCCGGCGCAAGGACGCACCAGCACCCAGAGTGGAGCACCCATGGGGACCACTCGAAGGAGAACACCAGTTACAAAAACAGGTAACTATCTTTTCTTCTTCAATTGCTTATGTCAATTCAATGTACGTGACTGCAAGCAGTATGTCTGAAAGAGGGAGGAGCTCATTGGCATGCTGATTACAACACCGCTCTTCTGAAGGCAGTGTCCTCCGGGGCTTGTTTCAGCAGGATACAGTGCGTGGCAGAGATGTGCACCAACAACCACATTGCAGCTTTAAAAATATTGAGGATAGGGGAGGAAGGTTGCCAAAAAGGCTTGAGCTCTGGTCAAATGAGTCCTGACTGGCAGGGATAAAAAAATCTGAATGGAATAGTTATTCAATTAGAAATTCACTCTGTCGGTAGCGGGAGCCCCTCCATCTGCTCTGCATAGGTGACAAAGAACTGCGGAGAGTTACAGAACGGCTTGGCTCTGTCAATATAGGATGCGAGAACCCTGCAAGCATCCAGGGCATGAAGCTGCTGTTCCTCGGTGGCACATGAGGCTTGAGGGAGAAGACCAGGAGGAAGATATCCTGAACCATATGGAAAGCAGAGATCACCTTAGGTAGGAAAGCAGGGTGGAGTCCTAGCTGCACCTTGTCTTTACAGAAGACCCTGTATGGGAGCTCTGAAGTCAAGGTCTGCAACTCTGAGATCCACCTAGCTGCTGTAATAGACACAAGGCAGGTCATCTTCCAGGAAGATAGAGAAGGGAACATCTGACCACTGGTACAAAGGGTGGCCCGGTAAGCCTGGAGAGGACCAGATTACGGTCCCATTGAGGGCTGTACATGTGGGAAGGGCTGTACATGTGGGAAGAGACTCTCAAGGCCTTGGTGAAATCTCATTATGTCTTGGAAAACACGGACTAGATCTGGATTGGTGGTGAAGATAACCAAGGAGGGTGTGGACACGAGCCACAGTAGGGGCAAGACCATGCTGCTGAATCTACACAGAAAACTGGGTCCACTTGGCTACACAAGTCTGCTTGGTCAACAGCTTACGGCTTCCCAGCAGGAATTGCTGAACCATATCAGAGCAGGAGTAATCTTCCGCCATCAGCCACTGAGCAGCTACACTATGAGGTGAAACAATGATAGGTCTTGAGGAAGAAGGTAGCCATGGCGCAGGAGGGGTTAGAGTGGAGGGGGGGCACACCGTGAGGCTAAGCAGAGTGGCATACCTATGCTGGTGAGGCCATGCTGACATTACAAGAATGATGCTGATTCTGTCCTGCTTGACCTTCCCTAGGACCCTGGGGATGAGTGGGATCAGGGGAAACACGAAGAGGGCACCCAACCACTGGATGAGGAAAGCATCTCCAAGGGAGCCCACACCTGCTTAACCATCTGGAGCCAACATGGTGACATTTTGTGTTGTGCACTATGGCGAAGAGTTCCACCTGAGGAGTGCTCCACTTCTGGAAGAGCATGGTAGCAAATTGCAGATGAAGAGCCCATTCATGGTAAGAGAGAACTTCCTCCTCAGCTGATATGCCAGGAGATTTCCCACACCCAGGAGGTGGAAGGTCTCCAACTGAACGTTATGCAGGATGCAGAAATCTCAGAGGTGGATTGCCTCCTGACAGAGCGTGGTCCTCACTTGGCAGTTGACAAAAAACATGGTGGCCATACTGTCTGTGAACTCAAACCACCTTACCTGCCACGTGAGGCAGGAAGACCTCACACACCTTGTGAAGGGCCTGCAATTCCTTGCCATTTATGTGGAGGGAC
Source organism: Rafetus swinhoei (assembly GCA_019425775.1). Classification (NCBI taxonomy): domain Eukaryota; kingdom Metazoa; phylum Chordata; order Testudines; family Trionychidae; genus Rafetus; species Rafetus swinhoei. The sequence continues at coordinate 405,555 of CM033432.1, forward strand.
GCTCTTCCTTTGCAGTCCACGTACCCTTGTCCAGAGATCAATGAGCTGGGTGTCTTGGCCCAAGTCCAACACGTACGATAGCAGTTCGAGGGAGTGACCAGGACCTTGGAATGATATTTCCAGAACATTGCTTGTGTCCATCCACCAGGCAAGAGCGTCAAGGACTGGGACTGTCACCATCCTATCCAGGGCATGCCTGGAGGAGGCACTGCTGGAGGGAGCACATACAAAGTCCAGTATATTTGACCACGTAAGTGGATGCTGCCATGTGCCTGAGTAACTGAAGACATACCCTGGACATAGTGGTCAGCAGAGTGCACAGGCAGGTCAAGAGGTCCATGAGGGCACAAAACCTGTCTCAGGAAGGAAGGCCTCAGCCAGCATTGAGTCCAGCACAGTTCCTATAAACTTTATGCATTGAATTGCACTAACTGTGACTTTTCTGCATTTATCAACGGGCCGAAACAGTGGCACAGGTAGAGCAGAATATCAACATGCATGTGGCTGTTAAGTAGGAGTCTCCCTTGAAAAGCCAATCATCCAGGTAAGAGTAGATATGCACCCCCTTGTTATCTGAAGTGGGCAGCCACCATTGACACATGTTCAGCAAATATCTGAGGAGTCAGGGCAAGGCCAAATAGGAAGACTACAAACTGCTAGTGGTTCACACCTACCACAAAGTGCAGGAAACACCCGTGACCCTCAGAAATGGCAATGTGGACGTAAGTGTCCCTGTAATCAAGGGCAGAGCAGTCGAACTTGGTGATAGTCTGCCACATGTTTATATCATTGCAGGCTATAAGGGCATAGGCATTCGCCACCCAGAGCTATAAGCTATAAGCTGAATAAAGCTTTCTCCTGAACAAATCCAGCCTCTCTGAGTCTTTATTTTTTGAGGTTGCACCAGGCTAGTCTTGCCGTTCCCGGTGTGTAACGGCTTCTACTACCAGGGAGTTAGGGGCTGGGCGGGAGTGAAGGCACTCATGCCCCTTCGCTGAGACAAATATAGTTTTTAAACTGAGAGATGGGGGAAAGCCGATTGGTGTGGAGATGCACGTAAATCGGAGGGAGACTTCTCTTAGAGGAGAATCCATTGATAGAGATTCTCTAAGCTGTAGTCAGAAAGAGAGGAGGAGAGAGGGCAAACCATGGGCCAGAGCAGACAAACAACCACGTACAAAGGAATCCAATGCATCAGGAAGGGCAGACAAATAAGCAGTGGCAAATTTTTAAAGTGCTTCTACACAAATGCTAGAGTCTGACTAATAAGATGGGTGAACTAGAGTACCTAGTATTAAATGAGAGATTGACATAATAGGCATCACTGAAACCTGGTGGAATGAGGAAAATCTGTAGGACACAATCATACCGGGATATAAAATATATCGAAAGGATAGAGCAGGCCGGGTGGGTGGCGGAGTGGCACTGTATGTGAAAGATAATGTAGAATCAAATGAAATAAAAATATTAAATGAATCAACATGTTCAATAGAATCGCTATGGATAGTAATTCCATGCTCCAAAAATAAGAAATTAGCAGTAGGGATATATTACCGACCACCTGACCAGGACAGGGATACTGACATTGAAATGCTGAGGAGATTAGAGAGGCTACCAAAACAAAGAACTCTATAATAATGGGGATTTTAATTACCCCCATATTGACTGGATACATGTCACCTCAGGAAGAGAAGCGGAGATAAAATTTCTCAATGGCTTAAATGACTGCTTCTTGGAGCAGCTGGTGCAGGAACCCACAAGGGGAGGCAATTCTCGATTTAGTCCTGAGTGGAGCGCGGGATCAGGTCAGGAAATAACCGTTACAGGACCGCTTGGGAATAGTGACCATAATATAATAACATTCAACATTCCTGTGGTGGGAAGAACACCTCAGCAGACCAGCACCCTGGCATTTAATTTCAAAAGAATTACGCTAAAATGAGGAGGTTAGTTAAACAGAAATTAAAAGGCACAGTGACTAGAGCCAAATCCTGCAAGCTGCATGGAAACTTTTAAAGACACCATAATAGAAGCCCAACTTAAATGTATACCCCAAATTAAAAAACATAGCAAGAGACCTAAAAAGAGTCACCGTGGCTTAACCACCATGTAAAAGAAGCAGTGAGGACAAAAGGTATATTTTAAGAAGTGGAAGTCAATCCTAGTGAGATAAATAGAAAGGAACATAAACACTGTCAAATCAAGTGTAAAATGTAATAAGAAAAGCAAAAAGATTTTGAGGAACAGCTAGCCAAAAACTCAAAAGAAATAACAAAATGTTTTTAAGTACATTAGAAGCAGGAAGCCTGCTAAAAAACCTGTGGGTCCCTAGGACGATCGAACTATAAAGCGCAATCAAGGGCGATAAAGCCATTGCGGAGAAACTAAATGATTTCTTTGCATCAGTCTTCACAGCTGAGGACGTTGGGAGATTCCCAAATCTGCACCGTCCTTTGTGGGTAATGAATCTGAGGAACTGTCCCGGATTGAAGTGTCATTAGAGGAGGTTTTGGAACAAATAGAAAAACTTAATGTTAACAAATCTCCGGGACCGGATGGCATTCATCCAAGGGTTCTAAAAGAACTCAAATGGGAAATTGCTGAACTATTATCTGTGGTTTGTAACCTATCCCTTAAATCGGCTTCCGTACCTAATGACTGGAAGGTAGCCAACGTGACACCAATATTTAAAAAGGGCTCTAGAGGCGATCCAGGCAATTACAGACCGGTAAGTCTAACTTCGGTACCTGGCAAATTAGTCGAAACAATAGTAAAGAATAAAATTGTGAAGCATGTAGAAGAACATAATTTGTTGGACAAAAGTCAACATGGTTTCTGTAAAGGAAATCCTGTCTTACTAATCTATTAGAGTTCTTTGAAGGGTTAACAAACATGCGGACAAGGGGATCCAGTAGATATAGTATACTTAGATTTCCAGAAAGCCTTTGACAAGGTCCCTCACCAAAGGCTCTTGTGTAAATTACATGGCCATGGGATAAGAGGGAAGGTCCTTTCTTGGATTGAGAACTGGTTAAAAGACAGGAAACAAAGGGTAGGAATAAATGGTACATTTTCAGAATGGAGAGGGGTAACTAGAGTTCCACAGATTGACTATGTGCTGTGTGAAGAAGAACTTTCATTTATTAGTTTTAAACCTGCTACCTATTAATTTCATTTTGTCCTCTAGTCCTTATATTATGGGAACTAACTTTTCTTTTTTCACCCTCTCCACACCACTCATGATTTTATATACCTCTATCATATCCCCCCTCAGTCTCCTCTTTCCCAAACTGAAAAGTCCCAGTCGCTTTAGCCTCTCTTCATATGGGACCTGTTCTAAACCCCTAATCATTTCAGTTGCCCTTTTCTGAACCCTTTCCAAGGCCAAAATATCTTTTTTGAGGTGAGAAGACCACATCTGTACACAGTACTCAAGATGTGGGCATACCATAGTTTTATACAGGGCCAGTAAGATATTGTGTGTCTTATTTTCTATCCCTTTCTTAATAATTCCTAACATTCTATTTGCCTTTTTGACTGCCGCTGCACACTGTGTGGACGTTTTCAGAGAACTATCCATGATAACTCCAAGATCTCTTTCCTGATGTGTCGCAGCCAAATTAGCCCCCACCATACTATATGTATAGTAGGGGTTATTTTTCCCGATGTGCATTACTTTACACTTATCCACATAAAATTTCATTTGCAATTTTGTTCCCCAATCACTTAGTTTTGTGAGATCTTTTTTGAAGTTCTTCATAGTCTGCTTCTGTCTTGACTATCTTGTACAGTTTAGTATCATACGCAAACTTTATTACCTCTCTGCTTGCCCCTTTCTCTAGATCATTTATGAATAAGTTGAATACGATTGGTCCTAGCACTGACCCTTGGGGGATACCACTAGTTACCCCTCTCCATTCTGAAAATTTACCATTTACTCCTACCCGTTTTTTCCGGTCTTTTAACCAGTTCTCAATCCATGAAAGGACCTTCCCTCTTGTCCCATGGCAATGTAATTTACACAAGAGCCTTTGGTGAGGGACCTTGTCAAAGGCTTTCTGAAAATCTAAGTATACTATATCTACTGGATCCCCCTTGTCCACATGTTTGTTAACCCCTTCAAAGAACTCTAATAGATTAGTAACACATTATTTCTCTTTACAGAAACCATGTTGACTTTTGCCCAACAAATTATGTTCTTCTACGTGCCTAACAATTTTATTCTTAACTATTGTTTCGACTAATTTGCCCGCTACTGAAGTTAGACTTACCGGTCTGTAATTGCCAGGATCACCTCTAGAGCCCTTTTAAAATATTGGTGTCATGTTAGCTATCTTCCAGTCAGTAGGTACGGGAGCCGATTTAAAGGATAGCTTAGAAACCACAGTTAACAATTCTGCAATTTCCCATTTGAGTTCTTTTAGAACTCTTGGGTGAATGCCATCCGGTCCCGGTGATTTGTTAACGTTAAGTTTTTCTATTTGTTCCTAAACCTCCTCTAATGACACTTCAATCCAGGACAGTTCCTCAGACTCATCTCCCACAAAGGACAGTGCAGGTTTGGGAATCTCCCCAATATCCTTAGCCGTGAAGACTGATGCAAAGAAATCATTTAGTTTCTCCGCAATGGCTTTATCGTCCTTGATTGCTCCTTTTGTATCTCGATTGTCTGGTTTTTTAGCAGACTTCCTGCTTCTAATGTACTTAAAAAACACTGTGTTATTTCTTTTTGAGTTTTTGGCTAGCTGTTCCTCAAAATCTTTTTTTGCTTTTCTTATTACATTTTTACACTTAATTTGACAGTGTTTTGTTCGTTTCTACTTATCTCACTGGGATTGGTCTTCCATTTCTTGAAAGATGCCTTTTTGTCCCTCATTGCTTCTTTTACATGGTGATTAAGTCATGGTGACTCTTTTTTAGGTCTCTTGCTATGTTTTTTAATTTGGGGTATACATTTAAGTTGGGCCTCTATTATGGTGCCTTTAAAAAGTTTCCATGCAGCTTGCAGGGATTTGGCTCTCGTCACTGTGCCTTTTAATTTCTGTTTAACTAACCTCCTCATTTTTGCATAATTCCCCTTTTTGAAATTAAATGCCAGCATGCTGGACTGCTGAGGTGTTCTTCCCACTACAGGAATATTAAATGTTAGTATATTATGGTCACTATTTCCAAGCGGTCCTGTTATAGTTACCTCTTGGACCAGATCCTACGCGCCACTCAGGACTAAATTGAGAATTGCCTCTCCCCTTGTGGGTTCTTGTACCAGCTGCCCCAAGAAGCAGTCATTTAAGGTATCAAGAAATTTTGTCTCTGCATCTCGTCCTGAGGTGTCATGTACCCAGTCAATATGGGCAGGGCTTGATGAACGGCGGCGAAAACTGCTCCCCAGCCCCGTACTGTGCATACGCAAGAGCTGCAATGCGCATGCGCATGCTGCGAATGAACGAGGCGCGCGGCTGAAATCTATTCGCCACGGGCGAGTAGACTGTATTGTTTGTCACCCCCTGAATATGGGGATAGTTGAAATCGCCCACTATTATTGAGTTCTTTTTGATAGCTTCTCTAGTCTGCCTTAGCATTTCATATTCACTATTACTGTCCTCAGGTGGTCAATAATAGATCCCTACTGTTATATTCTTATTAGAGCAGGGAATTACTATCCATAGCGATTCTATGGAACAAGTTGATTCACTGAAGATTTTTACTTCATTTGATTCTAAATTTTCTTTCACATACAGTGCCACTCCCTCACCTGCACGACCTGTTCTGTCCTTCTGACATATATTGTACCCCGGAATGATAGTCCCCCATTGATTGTCCTCACGCCACCAGGTTTTTGTGATGCCTATTATATCAGTATCGTCCTTTAACACGAGGCCCTCTAGTTCACCCATCTTATTTTTTAGACTTCTAGCATTTATGTACAAGCACTTTAAAAACTTGTCACTGATGTGTCAGATTCTTTTTTATGTGAATGTTTTTCCTCTGATCTGGCTCATATTTTATCCTTTTCCATCCTTAGAAAAAACGTCCTAACTGTCAGGGTGGTTAAACACTGGAATAAATTGCCTAGGGAGCTTGTGGAATCTCTATCTCTGAAGATATTTAAGAGCAGGTTAGATAGACATCTATCAGGGATGGTCTAGACAGTACTTGGTCCTGCCGTGAGGGCAGAGTACTGTACTCAACCTCTCGAGGTCCCTTCCAGTTCTAGTGTTTTATGATAATCTATGCCTGGCCATCGCTGCTGGCATCCCTTTATGGGCTGGTGAGGGTATTGCCATCAGCAGCACCGATAGTGTCATCAGATGCAGGTACAGGCCCTAAACCGGCAGTACTGGGGGTAGGTGGCCCAATAATGGTTGGCACCGGGGCTGCCGAAATTACCGGAGCCTGTGGTACCATGAGGGACGGTGCTATCGAGGTGGTCGATATCTGGGTTCTTCCTGCCTGGGTCGGTGCCAGCAGTGGTAGCAGCACCAGTGGAAGCATCGGTAAGGGGGGGAGCTGCTGTTGTGGCAGCATCGACACTGGCATCAGTGCTGGGATAGGCACTGGAATTGATGCGCAAGTCAGTAACCCTGACTGCTGCTGTACTGCTGGCTGAGCTGGTTCCAGTGCTGATACAGGTACCAGGTGTTCCTCATCGGCTATCATGACCGGTCCTGGTGATGAAGTGAGCTCTATGAGCTGTGTGATACATTGAATTCCTGTGGAGTTGATGGCTGCCAGACCTCTAGAATCACCCCATCTGGTGCCAGACTCTCTCTGCACATCGAGCTCAACTGGTACCGATGTGATGCGGGAGCCTCTTGATGCGCTGCTGTAGCCACGTGCCCATCTCCGTGGCACACTTTATGGCCATGTTTTGTAGGGGACCTTCCCCTATGTTGTCGCTCTCTACAGCAATGGGCTTATATTGCAGCAAGCAAGACTTAGGATCTTTTTCTTAAAGTTTAACCTAACTGCTAGGGTGGTCAAGCACTGGAATAAAGTGCCTAGGGTGGTTATGGAATCTTCATCTTTGAGATTTTTAAGAGCAGGTTAGATACACATCTGTCAGGAATGGTCTAGATCAGTGTTTCTCTACTTTTTTTAAAATAAAGTACCCCTTTTTTAAAAAAATTATAAGTACCCCCAGTACCTACAGTTTTCAGACACACCATTTTTTTCCTACCATTGTAACACATTTGTTTATGCAACTTAATTGTAGCTGGGTGGGTGATGAAATTTTTAGGTATAAAAAGTACAAAAATAATAAAGCACTATAAAACTTGAAACAAAAATTCAGTTTTCTCCAAATTTCAGTTGTGTTGACGTACCCCCAGACTTCTCTCAAGTACTCCTAAGGATACTCGTACAACTGGTCTAGATTGTGCTTGGTCCTGCCATGAGTGTAGGGCTCTGAACTTGGTGATCTCTCGAGGTCTCTTTGAATTCTATGATTCTATAACTCCTGAACCAGTAGAGATTTAATCACTGGTGGAAACAGTCCAACTACTAACCCCTTCACAAACTGGTACACAACCAGATACAAAAATCACTATAGCTGCCCACTGCTGAATGAAACACATAGATGGCAGCCAAGTGCACCCTCGCAGAGCTGAGGGACAACGTTAGTAATTTCAGGATAGCATTTAATCCAGCACAACAGATGACCTTTTTAACAACAGATGAAATCCCCACTGGTTACATCAGATTGTGAACCTTTTCCATGATAGCACTTTCCCGGTGAAACCGTTCCTGATGATACTCAGAATGTCGTGAACATTCACTGAGGCTGTGTTTACACTACGAAGAAAAGTTGGAAAAAGATACACAAATAGTGAAGCACTATTTGCATATCTTTTTCTACTTTTCTTCTGAAAGAGGCTTTTCCAACATTTGGCCTGTCTACACGGGGCCAAATGTTGGGGAAAAACCCCCTCTTTCGGAACATCCCTTCTTCCTCACAAAACGAGGTTCACAGGGATGCCGAAAACATCTGCTTTTCCAAAAAAATTTTCAGAAAACCAGATGCGTTCCTTGGATGCAGTGGAGCTTTTCTGGGATACCTCTGGTATCCCGGAAAATCTCTGTAGTCTAGACGTACCCTGGGTAAGATCTCTTTAGATCCAATATCCATTCATACACTACTTTGATAGGTACAGTATAGATTGGGAAACTTTCCCCTCATCCTGGGACAAGAGATTCCATGTGAGAGGGACAGTGAGAAGAGGCGAGGCCTATAACTGAAGTAGCCTGAAGTAATGGAACTGACAAAGTCATGCTGGTGCTCTAAGAAGGATGTTTGCATCCAATTGCCTCATGTTTCTCAAGATCCTCAGCAAAAGATGTATTGATGGGGGAAGCCATATCTTAAGACCCCGGACCATTACGTGAGAAAAAATACCCCCCAGTTAACCAACACTGTGACCTCACCAGTGTAGAATTTCTATCACTTCCTATTGATGTATCAAGCAAACAGATCTGCAATAGAACGACTCCATTCCTGCAAGCCTTCCTGCAGAATTAGGCTCTGGAGTACCTACTCATGATCTTCAGAGAACTGTCTGCTGAGGGAATTGGTCAAGGTGTTCTGAACTCCTGTCAAGTGGATGGTAGTCAGAATTACCAATAAAGGGACTGTGACCAAGTCCCTTGGTAGCTCCCTTGGGGTTCTGCACTTCTTGGTGGTTACTTGAGCACCTCAGAGACTCACTGAGCCCCCTTTGTTGCCCTGGGATTTCCCTAGAGGCAAGGATCCCCGCTTACCGAGTCACTCTCATCACAGGCCTATCCTTGGGGCTCAGCATTTCCTTGCTCTGCTCTCCAGCTCTCCTTTGTGTGCCTTCCAAAAACTCCTCCCCTGTTGCCTGGGAGGAACCCTTTTATAGGAACCCCGGAGGCCTTAATTGGCAGCAGGTGCTTAATTAACCGCAGCTGCAAGCTGCCTCCTAATTAGGCCTCTATTTTCTACCCTGGCTGCTGGGCTGTGTTCAGGTGAGACTAATTTGGAAACAAGAAAGCATTAACCCACCTCCCAATATGGCTGCCTTCTATAAGAGTTTTGCAGTTTGTAGGCTGTGGTCTGTCACAGGGCATACAATTACGGAGGATGATGGCCTCTATGCTGAGACATCTTCACCTGATTTCTTGATGTACCAGACTGTCGTCATGTTATCCAGAATACCTGAATCAAATGGCATGAAATGCATGCAAGAAGTGCTGACAAGCAAGTCAAACTGCATTTAACTCCAGCACACTGGTGAGAAACATCAGTTCCAGCTGAGCCACCTACATGGGCTTCCAACACAGCAGGGATGCATCCATGATCACAGTCCTCTTTGGCAAAGGGAGCCTTCTTACCCACCTTCTCCCTGTCCTTTTATCAGTTACAGTTATCAGAGTCAATGATGCTTCAAGGATATTTTTCAAGAAGAGCTGCTCTTGGAATTATTTTGGAGAAGTTCTATAGTTGTGTTCTACAGACTAGATGATCACAGTGGTCCCTTCAAGCCTGAACATCTATGAAGCTTTAATATCATTATGACAAGGGTTAGCTTAACTCTAACTAGTGCAAGCGAACAACGTGCATTTTAATGTGGATAAATGTAAATGTCTGCTATCCTCACAGGATGGGGGACTCTATCCTTGGAAGCAGCGACTCTGAAAAAGATTTGGGAATTGTTGTGGATAATCAGCTGAACATCGTTGCCAATGTGATATTGTGGCAAAAGAGCTAATTCCACCATTGATTCATAAACAGAGGGGTCCCAAGTGGAAGAAGAGAGGTTATTTTAGCTCTGTATTTGCACTGGTGTAACTATTACTAAAATACTGTGTACAGTTAAGCGAATTAGATTGAACATCTCGAGTCTATCACTACAAGAGATATTTCGTAATCCTTCTTGCAGCTCTTCACTGAACTCTCCCCCATTTGTTAACATTTTCTCAGAAACAACCTATAAAGACTACACCAGGATGGAATATGGATTTCTTTCAGGAAACACAAACAGGAAGCCTGATGGTCATTTACTGGGGAGAGGCACACATAGATGACAACATTCTTGAAGCTGGAAGTGTGTGTGGGGGGGGTATCCTCTCCCCACTAGAAAAAGTGGATTGGAGAAAGGCTGGAACAGCATCCCCAGAAAAAGAAGGATCCTTAGCATCTCTACAGAAAGAACTTTAGTTTAGCTAACAAAATGAAAAGTATTTCTAGCTATCTACAATTAAGAACCAGAAGAGTATGAGGAAAAGCTGGAGTGTGAGCATGGATTAAACAGACGTTGCTAGAAAGAATTCTCTGGTCTCGCATGCATGAAGAACCTAAAGCCTATATAGATAAGGAGTCAAAGAAGAATTACAATTAGTCAGTGAAGACAGCTGTACTGTGAACCCCTACTAACTTGATAAAGGTGTGGTGCCCTGTGAAGAACATAGAACTAGCAACACGAGTGGGCCAAGCAACCTAGTGCTCTGTTGTCAATGCTAGTCAGCGCCAAATCCTTCAGAGGAAAGTGCAAAAAAACATCTTGAAGCACAGTCAGTTACAGAATAATGTACCCAAATCGGAGTTTCTGCTTAGCCCCCACAAATTTAAAGGGCATGTTATGTCTTGAAGTTATGTCTTGGCAAAGAGGGGCTGCTAACAGGGAGTTTGGAGAGGGAGTTCTCTAGGTAAAGGAGGAAGCTAAGACAGGACCCTTGAGGGAAGCGGCTGTCTGTAGTGTGTGTTTGGGGTTTTCTTGCTGTGTGCTGAGCTTGTGTTTGGCTGGTTTTTCCCCGGCCCGCCCAGAGTGTGTGCTGTGCCTGTCAGGTGGAAGCTGTAAGCTTCTAATCAGGGGTGAAATCTAGAAGTCTCTGCTCACTGGTTGAGCCTTAATCAGGGGGAGGGCTATCAGGCATTCCAGGGCTTTATAAAGGAGTGAGTCAGCGATCAGGGAGCTTGCGAACAAGGGCTAACAGGGGCTGTTAACAGGGAGTTTGGAGAGGGAGTTGGGAAGTGGGAAGTGGGAGAGATACACTCGCCATTCTTTAAAATCTTTTCACTACACTCCTGCCCTTCAAGGAGGCATGTAATAACAACTGAGGAATCTCTCAGAAGGAAGGCAGGTATGGATGGTGATAGATCTGCCGTTGAAACCTGCACAGCATGTGCCATGTTTGTCTTCCTCCCGGGAAGAAAGAAGGGATTTCATCTGCACTAAGTGCAAGCTGGTCACCATTTTGGAAGAAAAAATTAGAGGACTGGAGGCCCAAGTATCGACCCTACGTTCTATCAGAGAGAATGAAGACTTCCTCGATAGAAGGCAGCGTTTAATCCTGCAGGCAAAGCAGGCTGACGAGCCAGTCAGGGCAGTACAGGACAAGGAAGAAAAATGGCAGCATGTAACCTCTAGAAGGAGAAAGCGGCCAACTCAGGTATACCCCATTCCTGTAGAGGTAAGTAACTGCTATCAGGCTCTCTCCACACGCACTGCGGTGGAGAATACTTTGGTAGGGACTTCTCAGGGAACAAATCAGAAGGGAACATACTTTTAGGGCTGGGGATTCCATGATCACCACCCCCAAAAGACGACGACGGGTGGTGGTGGTCGGGGACTCCCTCCTAAGAGGGACTGAGTCATCCATCTGCCGTCCAGACCTGCAATCTCGAGAAGCGTGCTGCTTAGCGGGAGCTCTCATTCAGGATATGACCGAGAGTCTTCCGAAAATGATTAAACCTTTGGATCACTACCCCTTCCTGCTTCTCCACGTGGGAACTAACGATACGGCCAAGAATCACCTTGAGCGGGTCATAGCAGATTATGTAGCACTGGGAAGAAGGATCAAGGAATTTGAAGCACAAGTGGTGTTCTCATCCATCCTCCCTGTTGAAGGAAAAGATCCGGGTAGGGATCGTCAAACTGAGGAAGTAAATGCGTGGCTGCGCAGTTCGTGGTGGAGAGAGGGCTTTGGTTTCTTCGACCATGGGACTCTGTTCCGGGCACAAGGATTGTTAGGAAGAGATGGGATCCACCTAACCAAGAGAGGAAAGAGCATTTTAGCGGGCAGGATTGCAAACCTAACAAGCAGGGCTTTAAACTAGGTTTGTTGGGGGACGGTGACCAAAGCCCTGAGGTAAGTGAGGAAGTCGGATACTGGGAAGAATCACAAGGAGAAACGAGCAACAAAGGAGGCCCCCCTGATTCAGATGCAGAAGGTAGGGTGATCAACTAGTTATCTAAGGTGTTTGTACACAAACGTGAAAAGCCTGGGAAACAAACAGGAAGAATTAGAAGCCCTGGCCCAGTCACAGAACTATGATTTGATTGGAATAATGGAGACTTGGTGGGATGACTCACATGACTGGAGCACTGTCATGGAAGGCCATAAACTGTTCAGGAAGAACAGGCGGGGGAGAAAAGGAGGAGGAGTTGCAATGAATGTAAGAGAGCAGTATGATTGCTCGGAGCTCCAGTATTTAGAGGGAGAAAAGACTGTTGAGAGTCTATGAGTTAAGTTCAGAGGTGGAACCAACAGGGTTGATATTGTGGTTGGCGTCTGCTATAGACCACTGGATCAAGTAGATGAGGTAGACGAGGCTTTCTTTGGACAACTGAGAGAAGCTTGCAGTGTAGTAAGTTGAGAGTCGGTAACATGGAGTTAGCAGGCCTGAACAGAGGCCTGTAACATGAAATCAGCAACAGGCCTAGAATCTAATAAGCAAGACTTTAGTTCAGGAACTCAGGAGCCAAGAAAGAGGCCCTACTGATAACTGTGTAATTGTGTAAGTTAGGTGAAGCATGGAAGGACACAGGGAAGTACCAAGTACAAACTGTAAGCCAAAGGGGAGTAACGGAACATATTAATAAGAAATGTCTTGGTACAAAGACTCCCCAAAAACTAATCCACATACCGACCTAGGTTCAGGACCAGGTTGGAATTGACAGCATGAAGGATAGTAAGTAAGCCCCCCTTCCATAAGGTGAGGGGTGGTATCTAGGCAACAGAGGGTGGCAACCTGGTACGTAAAGAAGTGATGTAAGTTGTTTGTACTTGTCTATAAAAGGACACCGCAAAGGGTGCTCTCCAGCTGACCGTGGCGGGGGGGGGGCGCACTAGGCGCCTGAACGGCAGGTGTCATTGCCTAAACTTACAGAATGCACAGTAGCTTAACTTTGACTAACTGCTGTTAATATCTGATATACGGCAATAGGCCTGCCCAGTGTTTGTACCTTGTCAACGCGGGCCATAGTGCCCAGTGGTATAACATTGTACTAATCTCTGCTACCAACTGGTAGAGCTTCGCATTTGACAATAAACCTGCTCGATTAATTTCAAACCTTGCCTGCATCTGTCGTTTCCGGGGGCCTCTCAGAGATCTCCTGTGTTGACCCAAGTGCACGTGGTCTAACACTCTAGATAAAGGGAGTACCGACTGTTACGTAGGCAGCCGAAAGTTTATCATCACCGACGGAGTAGAGGTCCTGTCAGGAGCGCGCCAGGACGACCCTGACCAGACGCTGGCACTGACAGTTCAAACCACCGAAGGTACCGAGGTACAGAACACCGAGGTACAACATCCAGATCGCAGGCTCTGGTTCTCATGGGTGACTTTAATCACCCTGACATCTGTTGGGAGACCAATACGGCAGTATGCAGACAATCCAGGAAGTTTTTGGAGAATGTTGGGGATAACTTCTTGGTACAAGTGCTGAAGGAACCGACCGGGGCCATGCGCAGCTTGACTTGCTGCTCACAAACAGGGAGGAACTAGATGGCGAAGTAGAGGTGGGTGACAATCTGGGAGGCAGTGATCATGAGATAGTAGATTTCAGGATCCTGACCAAAGGAAGAAAGGAGAGTAGCAAAATACACACCCTGGACTTCAGAAAAGCAGACTTTGACTCCCTCAGACAACTGATGGGCAGGATTCCCTGGGAGGCTTACATGAAGGGGAAAGGAGTCCAGGAAAGCTGGCAGTATTTTAAAGAAGCCTTATTAAAGGCACAGGAAGAAACCATCCCGATGCGCAGCAAGAAAAACAAATATGGTAGGTGACCAGATTGGCTTACCGGGGAAATCCTTGGTGAGCTTCAATGCAAAAAGGAAGCTTACAAGAAGTGGAAACTTGGACAGATGACTAGGGAGGAGTATAAATATATTGCTCGAGAATGCAGGGGAGTTATCAGGAAGGCGAAAGTGCAATTGGAATTGTAGCTAGCAAGGGATGTAAAGGATAACAAGAAAGGTTTCTACAGACATGTTAGGAATAAGAGGGTGGTCAGAGAGGGTGTGGGGCCCTTACTGGATGAGGGAGGTAACCTAGTGACAGATGATGTGGGAAAAGCTGAATTACTCAATGCTTTCTTTGCCTCTGTCTTCACAGACAAGGTCAGCTCCCAGACAAAGCAACGCAGTATGGGAAGGAGGTGGACAGCCCGTGGTAGAGAAAGTACAAGTTAGGAACTATTTAGAAAAGCTAAACATATACAAATCCATGGGCCCGGATTTAATGCATCCGAGGGTACTGAGGGAGTTGGCAAATGTCATTGCGGAGCCTTTGGTCATTATCTTTGAAAACTCATGGAGATCGGGTGAGATCCTGGATGACTGGAAAAGGTAAATGTAGTACCCATCTTTAAAAAAGGGAAGAAGGAAAATCCAGGGACTACACACCAGTCAGCCTTACCTCAGTCCCTGGAAAAATCATGGAGGGGATCCTCAAGGAATCCATTTTGAAGCACTTGGAAGAGGGGAAGTGATCAGGAATAGTCAACATGAATTGACGAAGGGCAAGTTGTGCCTGACCAATCTGATTAGCTTCTATGATGAGGTAACTGGCTCGGGAAATGGGAAAGTCAGTGGATATGATTTACCTTGACTTTAGCAAAGCTTTTGATACGGTCTCCCACAATATTCTTGCCAGCAAGTTAAGGGAATATGGATTGGATAAATGGACTGTAAGATGGATGGAAAGCTATCTAGACGGTCGAGCCCAACGGGTAGTGATCAACGGCTCGATGTCAGGTTGGCGGTAGGTTTCTAGTGGAATGCCCCAAGGATTGGTTCTAGGACCAGTTTTGTTCAATATCTTCATTAATGACCTGAATCAGGGGGTGGACTGCACCCTCAGCAAGTTTGCAGATGACACTAAGCTAGGGGGAGAGGTAGATATGCTGGAGGGCAGAGGAAGGGTCCAGAGTGATCTGGACAGATTAGAGGATTGGGCCAAAAGGAATCTGATGAGGTTCAACAAGGTCAAGTGTAGAGTCCTGCACTTGGACAGAAGAATCCCAAGCATTGTTACAGGCTGGGGACTGAATGGCTAAGTAGCAGTTCTGCAGAAAAGGACCTGGGGATTACAGTGGATGAGAAGCTGGATATGAGTCAACAGGGTAGCCAAGAAGGCTAACGGCATATTAGGGTGCATTAGGAGGAGCATTGCCAGCAGCTCCAGAGAAGTGATTATTCCCCTTTATTCGGCTCTAGTGAGGCCACATCTAGAGTATTGTGTCCAGTTCTGGGCCCCCCACAATAGAAAGTATGTGGACGCACTGGAGAGGGTCCAGCGGAGGGCGACCAAAATGATTAGGGGGCTGGAGTGCATGACCTACGAGGAGAGGCTGAGCGATTTCGGTTTGTTTAGTCTGCAGAAGAGAAGAGTGAGGGGGGATTTGATAGCAGCCTTCAACTTCCTGAAGGGAGGTTCCAAAGAGGATGGAGAGAGGCTGTTCACAGTAGTGACGGATGGCAGAACAAGGAGCAATGGTCTCAAGTTACAGTGGGAGAGGTCCAGGTTGGCTATTAGGAAAAACTATTTCACTGGGAGGGTGGTGAAGCACTGGAATTGGTTACCTAGGGAGGTGGTGAAATCTCCATCCCTAGAGGTTTTTAAGTCTCGGGTTGACAAAGCCTTGGCTGGGTTGATTTAGTTGGGATTGGTCCTGCCTTGTGGGCAGGGGTCTGGACTTGATGACCTCCAGAGGTCTCTTCCATCTCTATGAGTCTATGATTCTATGAAGTGTATCTGTTCAGATCCTGTAAGAAAAACCTTTTATTGTTGCTGCTTATTTTGTTTAGTTTTAATCCTTATTATTCAAACAAAATAACCCCACAATCATAAAACTTTAGTTGAAAACATCCTGAATAAAGAAGGAAGAGAAAGATGCAATAAAACAAAGAGAAGAAAATAAATGAAAAACCAAAGGAAGTTAATAAGACAAACAGGGCTCAGGACACGAAGAAGGAATTTTAAAAATATATTAAGAGAAAAAAAAAGCCTATGGGGTTCTATGAGTTGAGACCTTTTGTTTACTGTTGCCCATGTGCAGAGTTGCCAGATTCTGCTCGTTTCCATCCACACAGATTTTTTTCCTATTGATATTAGTAAAGTGACAAGTGCTTAAAGCAAGGGCACAAAGTGAGGTGTATGCTGATTGCACACAACATTGACCAGGAGAGCTGTGCACTCCCTATGTATCCAAAGAGCTGCTATGGCTCAACTGGCAGCCTGCAAATTCTAGATACACATGCGCAGTTAGCAAAACTACCTATGCCAGGAGATGATCTTAGCTACAACAATCTTCAGCCCACCTTTGTACAGAATCTTGTAGTTACTAAGTGTACCTCACAGCAACTAGTCGCAGGTGTCTTTGTTTTAATATATTTTATTCCACACATATGGACTGCTTAAAACACATGTATATATGGGTGTGTGTGTGAATTTTCTTTAATTCAACCCACCCAAAAGAAAATTCAATCCCCCTACTGCACCTCAATCCCCTGCCCCAGGTCACAACTGCCTTCTTCATCCACATTTCCTCCCAGACATCACATGCCCACCTGCACCCCAATTCCTTACCCCAAGCTCCCTTCTGAACCCAACCTCCATCCCGACACCACACCTCTTCCATTAATATCACGGAAGAGGGTGGCCCTTGACCACTTACCAAAATCTTAAAGTGCCCCCCATCAAAAATATTGCCCACCCATGTGCTAGACCATGATGACTTTCTGCTTAATTGTTATAAGTCTTAGGAGAACATTTTCGTACTAATCTCATATTTTCCCGTCAACGAAATTCTTAATTTTAAAATTTCAAATAAATGTTTAAAATACGTTATATAGTTTGTGTTAACCATAATTTTAAAGCCAGATATGTCTATAAGAAATAAGTAGTAAAGATAAGCTAAACTTACAGTTGGTGATGTCTGGAGGGGCATAACTATCATTCATGAACATGCTGGTAGGTTTTGCAACTTTCAGATAAACAAAATCAGATGTGTTTTTTAAGGCAGTCACTGCTTCTTCATGTGTAACTTCTTCTAAGCAAACACTGTTGACCTAAAGATAAAGAATAAATGAACTCATCCTTAAAAAAAACAAAAACAAAAAAAAGGTAAGCTTCCATAAAGTTTCACATAAAGGTTCTCTCAAACTCCTTGGAGCATCCCAGGATCTGTAGTCCTTATTTTTGGTCCATTATGACACAGATCTATTAGATCCTATAGCACGATAGTTGATGTATGATGCTTTGTTCATAAACAGAAAAGGCAAGTGCTTGCCCAAATAGTAATATAATCTATGTTGGACATAGCATAGCAAAAGGATAGCAAGCATGGTTTTGGGATACTGGATGGATGAAATACTATGAAGAGCTCCCCCATAAACATTCACAAATCTACTTAATTAGCCTCCTTCAAATCTATCAAAACCCCTCTCCTTTGCTATGAAGCCCACAAAAAAAAAAAAAATCTGACAAAGGTTAGGCCATTGGCGCGCGTCAAAACCACAGGCTTTCTGACTAACCTATATTGTCTCACTGTTTCCTTGTATTACCCCATCTGATTACAGCCATCTTGTCTTCTACTTACATTGTAAGCTCTTTGGAGCAGGCTGTCTTCATTCTGTGTTTGTGCAGCACCTAGAATAATGGGCTGCTGTTCTACGACTAGAACTCAAGACAGTATGGCAGTGGTAATAATCTATACTATTATAAAAGGAGAGACGTTCCTCACACTGTCTGTCACAGAGAACATTTGAGTGACCTAGTGTCACCTCCTCCAATGAGGCCCCACCCCCACCATGGGGAGGGGAGAAGAGGAGCAGCAGTATGCTGAGCACACGCTACTCCCCCCCCACCCCTCCTCACACACCCACTACAGGGAGAAGAAGAGTGTGTGCGCGCCCTAGCATCCCAGGAGCAACAGGGAGGGAAAGGGATGCAGGGCACCAAACTCTACCCCTCCACTTCTGAGAGCAGTGGGGAGGGAAGAGGCCACACGACTAGAATCTCCCCAACCCCGGGAACAGTGGGGAGGGAGGAGGCCCTGTGGCCCAAGCCTCCCCAGCCCTGGGAGCAGTGGGAAAGGAGGAAGCCATGTACACAGGTAGAGGAAGAGCGCACATGCCCCAACATCCCTGGAGCAGCAGGGAGGGAAGAGGCCACACGATCTGAACCTACCCCATCCCAGGGAGCAGCAGGGATGGAGGAGGCCCTGTGGCCCGAATTGGCCCAAGCCTCCGTGGCCCTGGGAACAGCGGGGAGGGAGGAAGCCACGTGGTTCCAGACTCCCCGGTCCCGGAGCAGTGGGAAGGGAAGCAGCTGCATGTCCCAAGCCTCACTACCCCTGGGAACAGCAGGGAGGGACAAGGCCACGTGTATGTCTACCATCACAACAGGACATGTAATACTAGTAATAATAAATCTGAGATGTTATTTGATTGTTTCTAATTTGTTTCTTATGCATACAGAATTATTAGTACTGTCAAGTGATTAAAATGTAATAAATTGCTGAATTAATCATGTTAAATAGAAAACAATTTATATATTTTGATGCTTTCTACATCTCCAAAATTTTTTATTTCTATTACAACACAGAATATGAAGTGTACAGTGCTCACTTCATACTTATTTTTTATTACAAAGATTTACATTTTCAACTAACACTAGTATTACACTAGTACCACACTGTAATTGCTTTATCGTGAAAACTGAACTCACAAACGTAGACTATGTAGGAAAAAAACTGCATCCAGATATAAAAAACGTAAAACTTTAGATCTAGAAAATCCACTCAGTCCCACTTCTCATAGAATCAATGACTCCAACAAACAAGTTTGGTTACATTTGCTGCCAGCTTTGTGTTACGATGTCACCTGAAAATCAGAACTGACATTCATACGGTACTGTTATAGCAAGAAGAAGTTACTCATCCTGTGCAGTAACGATGGTTCCTAGAGATGCGTGTTCCGTGGGTGCTCCGCTGTAGGTGTCGGGCTTGTCCCGGCGCCGCAGATCGGAGATCTTTTCCAGCCATAGTCTGCCGGACCGCGCATGCGCAAACCGCGGCTCGTGCCTTTTCGCACCGTTTGAGTGTGCGCGGTCCAGCTCCCGCCAGTTCCTCCTGCCTCTTGATCTGAAAGACATAAAAAGAGAAATACTCCGAAGGGGGGAGGAGGGTGGGTCGTGGAACACCCACGGGACACGCATCTCAAAGAACCATTGTTACTGCACGAGTAACTTCTTCTTCTTCTTCGAGCAGTGTCCCGTGGGTGCTCCACTGTAGGTGAATGTACAGCAATAGCTCACAAAGGAGGAGGGTTCGGAGCTAACACGCCGTAACTGTGGATAGTACCGCTGATGCCACCGTCCAGTCTGGTATGAGGAGATTGGGGATGGCGTAATGTCTAGCAAAGGTTAAATTCAATGACCATGTAGCTGCCCTACAAATATCCCTCAGTGGCACTCCCCTGAGGAAAGCAGTGGATGTTGCAACAGCTCAAGTCGAATGGGCTCTCACTGTCAATGGTAGCAGCCTATTTTGTAGAGTATAGCATCTCCTTATACGTTCCACAATAATGGAGGAGATGCGTTGCGCAGATAGTGGGCAGCCCATAGAACGTTCCGCTATTGATACTAGAAGAGTGTCCGATTTCCGGAAAGATCTAGTTCTTTCAATATAGAAGGCCAGCGCTCGTCTCACGTCCAAGCTGTGCAGACGTGCATGCTCGGGCGAAGGGTGTGGTTTGGGGTAGAAGATGGACAAAACTATAGGCTCATTAATATGAAACCGCGAGTTCACCTTGGGGAGGAAACGCGGTTGTGGCCGTAATATAACCCCTTGGTGGGTGAATACCGTGTAAGGGGTTGAAGCTGATAAAGCAGCTAATTCGCCAACTATCCTTGCTGAAGTTATTGCCAGCAAGAAAATGACTTTCGTGGAAAGGGTGTGAAGGTCGCACATTGCTAAAGGCTCAAAGGGTTTACCCATCAATACATTAAAGACCATTTCAAGATCCCAACGATCTGCAGGTTGTGTATGATGTGGATATAAGTTGGTCATTCCCTTCAGGAATCTTCTCATTTTCAGATGGGAGAATACCGAATATCCCTTGACAGGGTGGTAAAAGGTAGTTAACGCGGCAACATGTACTTTAATGGAAGCGCAGGTAAGGCCAGAGTTTTTGAGATGCACCAAGTAGTCTAGGATATGTTGAATAGGAGCAGAAGTCAGATATAGACCCGTTTGGGAACACCAGGATGAGACGCAAGACCATTTGGAGAGGTAAGTAGCTCGCTTGCATGACTTTCTACTGTGTAGCAATATGTGTTTGACGGATTCTGAGCACGTCATTTTTGCCTGTTGGAACCAACTAGGTACCACACCGTCAGTGCGAGATGATCAATCTGTGGATGGAGCAGGAAGCATCGATTCTGCGTAAGCAGATCGTGTCGTCTCGGTAAAGGACACGGAGGACGCGTCAACATATGATGGAGGTAAGGGTACCATGTCTGCCGTGGCCAAGAGGGGGCTATTAGGATCACAGTGGCCCCATCGCAAATTATTTTCTCCACGACCCTGGGTATTAGAGTAGCGGGGGGGAACGTGAACAATAGATGACGACCCCAATTGTAGAGAAAAGCATAGCCTTTGGAATTTCGTCCAATTCCCGCTCTCAAGCAGTACTGAGGACATTTCGCATTGCGGTGAGTAGCAAATAGGTCTACTGTAGGAAACCCCCAACATTGGAATTTCATAGAAAGTACCTCGGGATGCAGTTCCCATTCGCGGTTGAGTGAGAAGTGCCTGCTCAGGGCATCAGCTGTGCAGTTGTGCTGACCGGGGAGGTACTCCGCAATTAGAAAAGTTCTGTGACGGTTGCATAGATTCCATAAACGTATCGCTTCTACGCATAGTGAGTGGGATCTGGCTCCCCCTTGTTTGTTTATATAATAAATGGTCGTCATATTGTCGGTGAGGATTCGCGTGACTTGTCCTTGAATAATGGGAAGGAAATGTTGGCAAGCGTACACTGCCCTGAGTTCTAAAAAGTTGATGTGCAACAGCGATTCATCAGGAGCCCACAAGCCCTGTGCCTGGGGTGGGCACCCCATCCAATGAGTGACGCATCTGTAGTAATTTGTACTGTTGGCTGAGGGCAATGGAAAGGTATGCCCGACATGAGATTGTCTGGAACGGTCCACCAAGCCAGTGACACTCTGACATGAGTGGGAATCGCTATTGTCCTGTGGACGTCGCGGGCATATCTTCGCCATCCAGTGCTTAAGGCAACGAAAATGTAACCTTGCATGCTTGACGACATACGTCATGGACGCCATGTGTCCCATGAGTTGTAGGCACTGTAGTATGGAGACCTTTGGACTGATCAACAGAACCTGGATCAGATCCTGAATTATCTGGAATCTGGTTATCAGCAAGAAAGCTCATTCGTGAATGGAGTCGAGACGAGCACCGATGAATTGTATTGATTGTTGCGGTTCCAAAGATGACTTCGAGATATTGAGAATGAGACCCAGTGCTTCGAAGACTATGCGCGCGGTGTTTGTGGCATGACATGCTTCCATTGATGACTGAGCTCTAATTAAGCAGTCGTCGAGGTATGGAAAAATCAACATGCCTAGATGACGAAGATACGCAGTCACTACGGCAAGGGTCTTGGAGAAAACCCTTGGAGCCAACGAGAGACCGAACGGCAGGACCTTGTACTGGAAATGGTCTGTACCGATTTGAAAATGTAAAAAATCTCCTGTGAGCCGGATGGATGGCGATGTGGAAATATGCGTCCTGGAGATCGAGGGACATGAACCAGTCCCCACCTTGAAGTGCTGGGATGATTGTGGCTAGGGTGACCATTCGAAATCGTTTTTTCCATAGATAACGGTTCAGGCCGCGAAGATCCAATATTGGCCTCCATCCCCCCAATTTCTTTTGTGATAAAGTATTGGGAGTAGAACCCTCTGCCCTTGAATTCATCCGGAACGGACTCTATTGCACTGATAGTGAG
Organism: Rafetus swinhoei; assembly: GCA_019425775.1. Lineage (NCBI taxonomy): Eukaryota > Metazoa > Chordata > Testudines > Trionychidae > Rafetus > Rafetus swinhoei. The sequence continues at coordinate 427,833 of CM033432.1, forward strand.
TAGACGAATGGCCTCCTGCCTGAACAGGGACTTGTGAGATGGGTCCCTGAAAAGGGACAGGGCAGGGGAGGAGGGGGGAGGTAGTGACATGAATGGAATGGTATAACCCAGCTGAATGGTTTGAAGGACCCATTTGTCATTGGTGATGTGGGCCCAGTGTTGAAGGTAGGGTCTTAGACGGTGATGGAAGACCATATCTGTAACACTCAGGCGGTTGATGGTGGGAATGGTTCTCAGCCCCTCAGGGAAGCATCAAACCTGTTGCCTGTTACCCTGCTGGGTAGTCGCTTTGGGCGGGGGTTGTCTCCGTTGTTGGCATTGTCTGGCTCTCTGTTGTTCATGGGGTCTGTAGGGTGGAGGCTGATGGGGAAAAGGTCTTTGTTTCTAGTAGGGAGTATACCTTTTCCGGCGGTATGGTGGCGTGTACATGCCTAATGTTTTGAGGATAGTCCTAGAGTCCTTCCCCGAGTGGAGCAATTGGTCTGTATTATCTGAAAACAGGTTCTGCCTGTCGAAGGGGAGGTCTTCGACTTTTAACAAAAGATCTTTAGGGGCAGACGATTGCAGCAGCCAGGATGCCCTGCGCATAACGACTGATATAGCTGTCGTGCGCGCTGTAGCATCGGCTGTATCTAGGGTGATATGTAATGCCGTCCTGGAGGCTGTGTATCTCTCTTGTACTACTGCCTTCAAGATGTCCCGTTTGGTTTCTGGTAGATGATCAAGGAGCGGCACGAGCTTGGCATAGTTGTCAAAATTATGATTAGCCAAAAGCGCTGAATAATTAGCCATCCGTAAGGTGAGTGTCGCTGAAGAATACACTTTGCGGCCAAATAAGTCCAGGCGTTTGCTATCCTTGTCTGCAGCCGTGGGCTTATGTTGGGGCATCTTTGCTTTTTGCTGTACTGCATCCACAACCAACAAATTAGGTTGTGGATGAGTAAAAAGAAACTCCATCCCTTTCGCAGGGACAAAGTACTTTTTATCCGCCTTCTTGTTGGTGGGCGGAATGGACACCGGTAACTGCCAAATATCATCAGCTATTTCCAGAATAGCTTCATCCAGTGGCAGTGCAATTTTGGCCTGATGAGACTGTTTGATGTTACATAGGAGATGATGATGTTTTTGTTGTACCTCTCCCAGTTGCACCTTCTGACTGTCCGCCACTCTTTTAAAAAGCTCCTGAAATTGGTGGAGATCATCCGATGGGGAGGTGTCACCTTGGAAAACTGCGTCATCTGGAGACGAGGAGGATTGGTCTGTAGGCGACGGTCAAGCTCAGGCTGTTGAGTAGAGAGAGGTTGCTTCACGTCACGAGTGTGTGATGGAATCCCCGACGGAGTTGGTGGTCTTGAAGATGAGGACAGTGCTGGACGCTCCCCGATGACTGAGAAATGGGAGTGTCTATGAGGTGAGTACGACCGACAATGGTGCGACGACTACCTATGGCGATGATATGGCGATGTAGAGTAGCGATACCGTCTATAATAGTCAGAATGGGTCGATAACGTGGATGACCGGGATCTTCCCCCGTAGTAAGTGGCATAACTAGGTGACCGGCGATCATGGCGGTAGTAATGTGTCGGTTGTGGGGAAACGTTACGCATATGAGCGTGTCTCGAAGACAGTGACCGTAATTCCGGTGAGAACTCCGAGCTTGGTGACAGAGTTGGAAGTTTCTTGGCCCTGTGTTGGGTAGCGAGTGCCAACAGTTGTTCTGGTGGAGAAGAAGCTGGAGTGGAGATTGCTGTATGTGGGATTAGTTCCACTGGTACTGAAGTGGTTGGTACCAAGATCTCTCATGGCGCCGGAGAACGCCTCAATGGGGAAAGCCCCAATGACGGGGAGCCCCTGGGTGCTGGTGAGCGTGACGGGGCCGCCGAAGAGGATCGGCCCGGTGCCCGCGAGCGCTTCAGTGGTGAAGGACATCTCGGCTCCAGCGAGCACCTCACTGGTGACCGCCGTCTCGGTGCCGGCGAGCGTCTAGAAGGCAAAGGGCTCTTCAGTGCCGGTGATCGTCTCAGCGCCGGAAAGCAAGTGGGAGGTGAAGGGCGCTTGGGTGTCACTGAATGCCTCGGTGACAGTCAACCCATGGAAGGTGAAGGACGCTTAGGTGTCACTGAACGCCTCTGTGTCGGCGACCTTCATGGTGCCGGCGAGCGTCTCAACACTGGGGAGCATCTTAGTGGCAAAGGACGTCTCGGTGCCACATGCATCCAAGGCGGAGACTGACTCTGAACTGGCGATCGTCATTGTGCCAGAGTATAAGTTGGTACCAGCGAGCACGTCTGTGCCGGAGAGTGGCTCGGTGCCGGGGGATGGCTCGATGCCGTAGAACGGCTTGGTGCCAGAGAGCATCTCGGTGCAGGAGGCCGTTCCGATGCCGGCATCTAGCACTGGAAGGCGCTCTCGAGGCTGTAGATGACTTCGGTGATGGTCGGGACAGTGAGGGGATGGCTGAGGCGGTGGAACCCGCTATTGAAGGGCTTGGCACTGACTTGCTTCGGCTTGCCTTTAGCTCCCCAAGGCCGCGTGTGGTTGACGCGCCTGAAGTTTGTCACCGACGCTCACCCGGGAGGAAGGAAGAGATCGAGATGGTGATGGTCTCTTCTTCGGTTTCTTATGCTGATCTGCAGGCCCCGAGGATTGTGGAAGGTCCTGAGTTTGGGGCTGCAGACCCTTGTCAAATAGGAGGATTTTCAAATGCATGTCCCTATCTCTTCTTGCTCGACCCGTGAGCTTCGAGCAGTGGGGACATTTTTGAGGTATATGACCTCCCCCCAGGCACCTAATGCACAGGGAATGGCCATCGGAGACAGGCATTGCCTCGCAGCAAGCACCGCATTTCTTAAACCCAGGCATTAGAACTATTTACAGGAAACTACTACTATATAATGTAAATTTTTTTTTTTAACTACGACTGAGAACTAATTAAGAAAATATTAAGTAATAACTATAGCTAAGAAATATAACTAACAATAACTCTCTCTCTCTTAATTCTAACAGGAGTTAGGGAGAGAGCGTTCATTCCGTCCGCAGCCGAGGACAGTCAGGAGGAACTGGCGGGAGCCAGACTGCGCACACTCAAACGGCGCGAAAAGGCACGAGCTCTGCTTTGCGTATGCGCGGTCCAGCACACTATGGCTGGAAAAGATATCCGATCTGCGGCGCTGGGACAAGTCCAACACCTACAGTGGAGCACCCACGGGACACTGCTAGAAGAAGAAGCATTGCAACGTACTTATATGCCAGATACGCTAAACATTTGTAGGTCCATTTGTGTTTCTATCACCATTGCCAAAATAGTATGGACTGACTTACGTTCATTTTCACCATTTGAGTCAGATGCCAGGAGAGCAAAAGGATGATTTCCCTTTTTGGTGGATTGCGATCTACTGTGTCTGCATTGGAGTATGGTGTTTTTAAGACTTCTGAAAGTGACATCCACACCTTGTCCCCCTTACGTTTTGGAAGGCACTTCATATTCTTAAACTTTGGGTCCAGTGCTATAGCTATCTTTAGAAACCTTGCAGTGGTACCTTCTTTACATTTTGTCAGATCTGTAGTCACAGTATTCTTAAAATGAACATGTGCCTAGGTCACCACCTGAGATTGCTTTAACATGAAATAGATCGCAGAATGCTGGTGAAGCAGCAGGAAACATACAATTCTCCCCCACAGAGTTGCCATAATATAATTAATGATTTTTAAAAAAAATGAGCATAAGAACATAACATAAGAATGGCCGTACTGGGTCAGACCAAAGGTCCATCTAGCCCAGTAGCCTGTCTGCCAACAGTGGCCAGTGCCAGGTGCCCCAGAGGGCGTGGACCGAAGACAATGATCAAGCGATTTGTCTTGTGCCATCCATCTCCAGACTCTGACAAACAGAGGCCAGGGACACCATTTCTATCCCATGGCTAATAGCCTTTTATAGACCTAACCTCCATGAAATTATATAACTTCTCTTTAAACTCTGTTATAGTCCTAGCCTTCAAAGCCTCCTCCGGCAAGGAGTTCCACAGGTTGACTATGCGCTATGTGAAGAAGAACTTTCTTTTATTAGTTTTAAACCTGCTACCCATTAATTTCATTTGGTGTCCTCTAGTCCTTATATTATGGAAACTAATGAATAACTTTTCTTTATTCACCCTCTCCACACCACTCATGATTTTATAGACCTCTATCATATCCCCCCTCAGTCTCCTCTTTTCTAAACTGAAAAGTCCCAGTCGCTTTAACCTCTCTTCATATGGGACCCGTTCCAAACCCCTAATCATTTTTGTTGCCCTTTTCTGAACCCTTTCCAAGGCCAAAGTATCTTTTTTGAGGTGAGGAGACCACATCTGTACACAGTATTGAAGATGTGGGCATACCATAGTTTTATACAGGGCCAGTAAGATATTGTGTGTCTTATTTTCTATCCCTTTCTTAATAATTCCTAACATCCTATTTGCCTTTCTGACCGCCGCTGCACACTTTGTAGAAGTTTTCAGAGAACTATCTATGATAACGCCAAGATCGCTCTCCTGATTTGTCGTAGCCAAATTAGCCCCCATCATACTGTACGTATAGTTGGGGTTATTTTTTCCAACATGCATTACTTTACACTCATCCACATTAAATTTCATTTGCCATTTTGTTGCCCAATCACTCAGTTTGGTGAGATCTTTTTGAAGTTCTTCATAGTCTGCTGCTGTCTTGACTATCTTAAAAAGTTTAGTATCATCTGCAAACTTTACCACCTCACTGCTTACCCCTTTCTCCAAATCATTTATGAATAAGTTGACTAGGATTGGTCCTAACACTGACCCTTGGGGGACACCACTAGTTACCCCTCTCCATTCTGAAAATGTACCATTTATTCCTACCCTTTGTTTCCTGTCTTTTAACCAGTTCTCAATCCAAGAAAGGACCTTCCTCTTATCCCATGACAATGTAATTTACACAAGAGCCTTTGGTGAGGGACCTTTGTCAAAGGCTTTCTGAAAATCTAAGTATACTATATCTACTGGATCCCCCTTGTCCGCATGTTTGTTAACCCCTTCAAAGAACTCTAATAGATTAGTAAGACAGGATTTCCCTTTACAGAAACCATGTTGACTTTTGTCCAACATATGATGTTCTTCTACGTGCCTGACAATTTTATTCTTTACTATTGTTTCGACTCATTTGCCAGGTACCGAAGTTAGACTTACCGGTCTGTAATTGCCAGGATCTCCTCTAGAGCCCTTTTTAAATATTGGTGTCACGTTAGCTACCTTCCAGTCATTAGGTACGGAAGCCGATTTAAAGGATAGGTTACAAACCACAGATAATAGTTCTGCAATTTCCCATCTGAGTTCTTTTAGAACTCATGGATGAATGCCATCCGGTCCCGGTGATTTGTTAACGTTAAGTTTTTCTATTTGTTCCAAAACTTCCTCTAATGACACTTCAATCCAGGACAGTTCCTCAGATTCATCACCCACAAAGCATCAGCAGCATGACGGCCAAAACATGAAGAAGTATCTGAACAGTTAGCATATCTGGCATGTGGTATCTACAAAAGTGACATGTGAATGTCTGTTCTTACTTTCAAGTGACATTATAAATAAGACATGAGCAGCATTATCTCTCATAAATGTAAACAAACTTATTCGTCTTAGCAACTGGCTGAACAAGAAGTAGGACTGAATGGACCTGTAGGGGCTAAAGTTTTACATAGTTTTGTTTTTGAAGGCAGTTATTTAACAAAAATCTACATTTCTAAATTGTACTTATTTGAGGTGAATTGAAAAATAACACTTTTTCTCATTTTACAGTGCAAATATTAGTAATACAAATAATATATAGTGAACACTGTACACTTTGCATTCTGCATTGTAATTGAAATCAATATATTTAAATATACAAACATTTAATAAATTTCAATTGGTATTCTACTGTTCAATATGATTAAAACTGATTATTCATAATTAATTTTTAATTATGATAATTTTAATCACGAGTTAACTGTGATTAATCAACAGCCCTAATTTTTATATATACAAGTTGAATCTCTCTTGTCCGGAACTCTCTCTGGTCCAGCAACATCCATGGTCTAGTCCAGCTGGACCAGAGAGCCCCAGACTGAGTGGCTGCCCCCGGCTGGGTGCAGTTGGTCTGGCAAGCCAGCAGCCTGGAGCAGAGCAGAGTCCCGCCAATGGCAGGGAGCCCCAGAGCTGGTGGACCGGAGCCGTGCCCCAGCTGACAGTAGGGAGTCCCAGCAGGTGGCCCAGGGCGGAGTCCCGCCAGGGACAGAGAACCCTAGCTGACAGTGGAGCCCCGCTGGCACCCCACAGGGCCAGGAACTATAAGTAGGGCCCCTCAAGGGGTTAGGGTTGTCAGGTGTCCGGTTTTGAACTGGACTGTCCAGTATTTGAGCTTTCTGTTTGGGAAACAAATTGAGAAAATATAATTGAGAAAATATAAATGTCCAGTATTGTCTAAATCAGACTTAATATAGATTGTGATGTAATGTCAAGTGTGTCTGGTATTTTTGTTGAAACCATCTGGCAACCCTACAAGGGATAAGCAGCCCAAAGGGTTGGCGGTGCGGTCAGAGCCCCACCAGTGCGACAGGGGCAGTGGAGTCTGGCAGGCAGGCCGGGAGCAGCAGTCCTAGCAGGAGCTGGCGGGCCAGATGGGGAGCCCAGAGGATTGACCTCCCCTGGTCCAGCAAACCCCCTTGTTTCTGATCACTCAGGTCCCAAGGTTGCCAGACCAGGGAGGTCCAACCTGTAGTAGTTTCACATTTTCTGTAAGTTAAAAGTAACTATTATTCATGAATTCAGCAAATTTCTGCAAGAAGTAATGATTAGATGAAAGTCAGCACTGGAAAGTAAGCTGAAGACAAACAGTTGATAATTCAAATTGGTTGTACTGTTGACAAGTCTAAAACTAAAATCAAAGAGCCAGCTGTTTCTAATCTTGTAAAGTATTAATTTATTCCTGTTTTTTGGCAATCACAGTAGTCTGATTTAACTATATTTTACATAGAGTTAGGTTCACCCTTTTCCCCATCAGTTACCAGCAATTACATTATTTGAACAGAAAAGCCTGTTTCTCTAAAGATATCACTTAGTACACTGCAAATTAGAACGAAGCAAATAGTGAACTGCACTTGGCTTGAAAGCTTCTGCATGAACCAAAGCCAAAACATTCAAGTATATTTAGATGTATGGTTGTTTATTGTTTCTTTTTAAGAATGCCAACAAACACTGAAGATCTTTCAAGCACAATTTCAATCTGAAAACAGATTCTGTAAAATGGTACCATGGGGAGCCAGATTTTTCTTTCAGGGACTAACAGATCAAATTCTCTCAATTCAAAAAGCAAAAGCAAAAGACTTTTTCCAATACAGTTCCTGGGCTTTTATCTATGGAAAACCAGTTACTGTGACGCTGATGGACTATGGAGTTTTCATAGAATGGGGGGTAGAGGAAGAATCTCAGAAAGAAAAAGATTGAGAACCCTTGGCTAAATGGGATGTGAAGGTATGAATGGAAGACCATGAAGCAAGTCCTGAATGTGTTCTGGATTGGTATCTGCATGAGAAAGATTGCTGAAGAGACCTGGGCTCTTGTAGACTGGGCTGTCAATGTCCAGAGGTAGCATCTTCCCCTCTTCATAGCACACCTAGATGCAGGTGATTATCAAGGATGAGATTCACTGTGAGGTCACCAGTGGGCATTTCACTGTATCTGCCACAAAGAACTGTGTGAACTTGCAGAAGAGTTAAGTCTGTTCAATGTGAAAGACTACAGTTTGTTTAATATCTAAGGTATTTACATGCTGGTTCTCTTAGGTTCTGTTGGAGCTTTGGAAAGAAGGCAGGTAGAAAATGTCCTTGCTGTTATGGAACCGCAATATCACAACTGGTAGGAAGATCAGGTGGGAGCGGGGGCGCAGGAGGCTTTGTGTTTGAAGAAGACCATAAAAAAAGGGTATATGAAGTTACGGTTTGGATTTCAGAGACACAAATAATTCCCACTAGGACGGCAAATTTCCAGCTGAGAAGCAGCAGAAAACAAGATACCAGTGGCCCAAAGGTGTCCCCTGTGAGCCTTGACAACACCAGGATTCAATCCTGTGTGGAACTCAGGTCATCAACATGCAGGTCGAGACTCTCTAACCCAGGGGTGGGGATTCTAAGGCCCAGGGACTGGATACGGCCCATGGCTCGCCTGGATCTGGCCCCTGAAGCTTGGGGCTCCCCCCAGCATTGGGGAGTTTGCACTGGTGCTTCAGCCCCCACTCCACCCCCCATGGGGCTAGAGCACACAAAATCTACTAGAGCAGGCTCCCCTAGGCTCTGGTGCGAGGGGAATATGGGGAGTAACTTTTTCCTTCTAACTCAGGGGCCACACGAGTGAGGGATTGGGGTCTTTTTTGCTTCTCACTTGTGTGCGGCCCCCAACTGATTTTTCTGAGGGTCAGCGGCCTCTGACCCAAAAAAGGTTCCCCACGCCTGCTTCCAACCTATCAGGAAACCGGACATCACATTGTGGGAGATGATCACTTTACCTTGTACTAGAGGGTGGAATGCTGGAATGGATGTCAAGAGAGCCTTGACTAATGCCAGAGCCAGTCCTTGATGTTGCAGGTGGAGCAAATAGTCTAAGATGGACTGCAGGGATGACAGAGACAGGGAAAAATTCCATTTGGAGGCCCAACAAGTGAAGTGCTTCAAGAAGTCTGCCAGGTGTTGCTTTCCCACCCATCTGGCAAGATGCAAGTCTTCTCAACTAACACAGAAAGAAGGAACCTCTGAAGAAGGGTTTCTTGCTACCTAACAAGACATGCTAGACTTGTTCTAAGCACACTTCCTCCTCTAAGACCAGGCAGGAAGCAGCCACACCATCAGGTGTAGGCAGGCAGGTTTGGATAGAATAACGGGCCTTGGTTCTGTGATATCAAGCCCAGGTACAACAGGAGCTCTAGTGGGTTCATCACTAAGAGGTCCAAGAGCACACTGATCCAATACTGACACAGCTACACGGGTGCTATCAAAATATTTTTTGTCTCAACCCTATTGATCTTTAGGAGGACCTTGTGAACCAAGGATATCAGTGGAAAGGCATACATCAGATCTCCTGACCCAGACAGCAGGAAAGTGTCAGATGGGGAGAACTTGTCGAGCACATTAAACTGGTGTTTCCTATTCTACTTGCTGGCAAACAGGTCTACTTGGGAAGTCCCCCACTTTTGGAAGGTAGTGTTGACTACTGCTGGATGAATGGATAACACAGGGAGAGAAGAAAAGGATCTGCTTAGATGATCCTGTCTCCCAGGAGATGCACGACACCTCAAAATGTATCACGTTTCACACAGAAGTCCCACACGAGATAGCATCCTGGCACAGGGCTGACAAATGTGCTCACCCATGTCTGTTGACAAAGAACATCAAAGTTTGCAAGATGGATGAGGAAGGAACTCCTGGCAGACTCAGTGTATCACTCCAAGTTCCCTGACATTTATATGTAGGAAGAGCTCTTCCTGGGATCAGAAACCATTAGTTTGGAGATTGTTGAGGTGGGCTCCCTGCACCAAGTGTGAGACATCTATGATTAGGATCACTGAAGGGCACATGGTGGAAAAAGGCATTCTGCTCCTCAGTGACTGAAGGTCTTTCCATTAAGTTAATGATGCCAAGGCCACCCATGGGATCATAAAAGTCAGATCCAAGTGGTGCCAGCCCTGGAAGTACACTAATGCCAGCCCTAACTGCAGGAGTGTGGATACAGCTGTGTTTACGCCACCATGTAAGTACATGTTGCCATAAGACCTAGCAACCTGAGGCACTGGTTCCCATGTCAATTTTTGCTTATTAACACACATAGCTCTTGACAGGTGGCCCTCATTATGTCAAAGTTGCTCTGAACCTGAGCCTGTTAGTGGCCTTTGATTATCCAGCCATTGAGGTATGGGTAGATCTGGACACATCTATGTCTCAGGTAAGCTGGAAACATTGCCATAATAACTGCCAACAGTCTGAAGGGAAAAGTGGTGAACTGGGAGTGGTATTGGCCCACCATGAAATGAAGGCATCTCCTTTGTCCATAGAAAATGAAAAACGTTGAAATATGCACTTTTTTAAATCAAAGGCAGCATATCAGTCTCCTGGATCCAACAAAGGAATGATGAAGGCCAGGGAGACGATGTGGACTTTCAACTTAAGGTATTTGTGGAGGCGACACAGATCTACGATAGGCCTGAGGCGCCTTTGGGCTTCAGAATTAGGAAATATCAGCAGTAAAACCCCTTCCCCCTCAAATATTGAGGCTTACTTCCATTACAGCTCCCACCCAGAGGAGAATTCCCACCTCCAAGATGAGAAATTCTCTTTGGGAACGATCCCTGAAAAGGAATGATGGCAAGAGAGGGACAGAAACTGCATGATGCATCTTATTAAGCACCCACTGATCCAAAGTGATGAGGAATCAAGCAGTATGGAAGGGAAACAAGCGGTCCAAAAAAGTCTGAAAAGACATCCTCAGGCATACCTTCAAAAGGCCTCTCTAGATCCAATGGGGGTATCTACCTGAGCCCAACTTGTGAGGGTGACGTGGATAGCTGGGGTTGTCTGTGTTTATAACCATTCCCCTGCTTCCTAAAAGGCTGATGTCTACCAGGCCTTGAGAACCTGGGAGGTGATTTTGGATTGAAATTCCTCCTGGAGGCTCAGGTTGTCTTTAAGGCCAGGAAGCTTACTCTTGCCCTCAAATCTTTCAGGCTGTGCAGCTCAGCATTCATCAGTTCAGAGAACACCACATTATACATGAGACAGAGGTTCTGGACCAACTGCTGCACATGGTGGGAAAGGCCCAACAACTGCAGCCAAAAAATATTGCCTCATGGTGATAACTGTCACCATTGTTCTCACTGCCAAATAGTCACATCAAAGGCAGCTTGGAGAGAGGCTCTGGCAACAGTCTTGTCCTCCTCCATGATGGCAGTAAACTACTCCTTAAACTCCTGTGGTACTGAGTTTGGACACTGAGTCCCACAAATTAAAGATATATCTCCCCCAAGTAGGACTTGCTCGTTTGATCTGCTAAGTTGAAGGCTGCCAGTTGAATAAACTTTCCTCCAAAAAAGACCTAGAGGTTTGGCCTCTCTTTGGGGTAGGTGGCACTTGGCTATCTTTGCCTACCCTCTCCCTTCATTAGCTCCTGATTTCACCAAGAATCTGGAAAGGGGTGGGGAATATAGGTACTCAAATCCTATTTTTGGCACATAATATTTTTTCCTCTGCCTTTTTAGATTTAGGAAGCTTGGAAAAGAAGACTTAGCAGAGGGTTTTTATTGCCCCCAGCAAAGCTTTGTTGACCAGGAGTGGCCAGGATGACAACTTGGCTGCGGGTAGTCTCTTTCAGTACCTCTAATTCAAGAACCAAATTTATGGTGACCTGTTTCAGGAGCACCTGATGCACTCTACATGTGGTAGGAGTGGGTTGGAAGGACATGCCAACATTTCATATGGGAATGAGGAGGTGGCCAGCAGCACAAGAGAGACGGGTATATCTTTCTCAGACTTTACCACCTCTGTCTGTACCAACTTAGCCTCCATGCCAGCACTGGTGCCATACTCTGGATCTGGTGCTGTATGGAACAGCGCCACAGTTCAACTCTCGGGCGAGTACAACTGAGTACAACTGTTGGGACGCAAGCCTCAGTACCAGGGCAACCACCAAAGTTTCCAGTATTGCCATTTCACTGGCCAGTGCCCTGGTGGATAAGCTCAAGCACTGAAATTCAGTCAGTCCTCCTTTTATGGCACCTCAGACTCTGATGAGGACTCTTCATCCAGAGATTATAGTAGGCCATACCAAATTCTACCCCCAGTTGGTGCTGCGAGTCAGTGATCTCCGAAGAATGCTGACTGGGCCACGCAAAGCTTGTTACCACTGGTGCCGCTGAGGAGCTCACTGCTCTAAGCACTCCTTTGTCCCCTACTTCAGCAGGAACATGTACTTGGGGAGTCTGCAGAACCAGGGGGGGACTAAGTTCTTAGTGGCCTGGAAAGCCTCTGGAGCTGAACGGACCTGAAGGTGTAAGGTTCCATAACTACTACAAGGAATTGGGTATGGGCCCTTAAGTGGGCTTCGAGCCATCAATGGGGATGCTACAGCCAACCATTGTTCTACGGACGATGAGTGGCCCAGCACAGATCTCATGCCACCTCCCCTTCCGTCTTGGATGCCAGAGAGTGCCCTCTCTCTGCGCCTCTCTCTCAGCACCAGAGATGGAAAGCTCTGCTAGGAAGAGCACGGTGCTGGCAGTACACTTTGTATCAAGGCCACAGTACTCAGCATCAAATTAGAAGGGGAAGTTACTCACCTTGTGTAGTAATGATCATTCTTCGAGATGTGTCCCTGTGGGTGCTCCACTCTAGGTGTCGGGCTTGTCCCGGCGCTGCTGATCGGAGGCTTTTCGTAGCTGTAGTCCGCCGGACCGCGCATGCGCAGCAGCCGCCGTGCACCGTTCGCGCCGTTTCTCCCGTCACGCGGTCCGGCCCCTCCGCCAGTTCCTCTCACTGTCCGGAATCTGTAACGAAACAGGAAGACAGACCCAGAGCGGGGAGGAGGGCGGGACGTGGAGCACCCACGGGGACACATCTCGAAGAACGATCGTTACTACACAAGGTGAGTAACTTCCCCTTCTTCTTCGAGTGGTCCCCGTGGGTGCTCCACTCTAGGTGACTACAAAGCAGTAGTCAAGATGCGCACCGGGTCAGAGATTGTCTGCAGAGGCTAGAACCGCAGATACTACTGCCGCGTCTGAGGCCCAGCGCCGCACTATAGCGTAACGATGCACAAAAGAAGTGCTAGAGGACCAGGTGGCTGCCCGGCAAATGTCGCTGAGAGGGACGCCTCGGGCAAAGGCGGTAGAGGTGGCAACCGCTCTAGTGGAATGAGCAATAGGCTGAGAAGCAAGTGGCCTTCCTTTGAGTGAATGACATGTCGTAATGCAAGTAGTAATAAGTCTAGCTATACGTTGGCTCGAAAGAGGGTTGCCTTTGGAACGCTGTGCTATCGACACAAGCAGCCTGTCCGTACGTCTCCATGAGTGAGTTCTCTCTATGTAAGAGGAGAGAGCTCGTCGCACGTCGAGCATGTGTACCAAGGTCTCTGAGGGAGAAGTGTGTGGCTTAGGATAAAAGGCGGTTAAAACTATAGGCTCGTTGATATGAAAAGACGTATTAACTTTGGGGATAAACGCCGGATGTAGGCGCAATGTCACTGTGTCCTTTGAAAAAGATATGTAGGGAGGACTTGCCATTAACGCGCCCTAGCTCGCTGACTCTGCGTGCGAGTGTAATCGCTAATAGGAATCGACTTTCATTGTTAACATTAGCGATATCGATGCCAAGGGCTCAAAGGGAGGCGACGATTGTCGCAGGGAAATCCAGGCTCCAGACTGGTGGAGGCGGTCTGTGAGGTGGGTGCATGTTCATCAGTCCCTTCAAGAATCTTTTCGTGGTTTGATGGGAAAAAAAAAATCGAGGAACCTTGCACTGGTTCATGGAAAGCACTGATCGCTGCTAAGTGAACTTTCAGGGTTGACATGGAGAGGCCAGAATCGTGAAGCTGGAGGACGTAATCCAGGACCTGCCGCAACGGAGAAACAAGGGGTTGCGAGTTTTGAGTTCGACACCATTGAGCAAACCTGCGCCACTTCGCCAGGTAAGTTTTTTGAGTCGAAGCTTTCCTGCTGCTCATCAAAATTGTCTTGACTCGTTGTGAACAAAGGTGCTCGTCATCTTTGAGCCAGTTATCAGCCATGCTGTGAGGTGGAGTGAACCGAGTCTGGGATGCAGGAGAGCCCCTTTCTAATGTGATAACAGGTCTGGGTGAAGAGGGAGTGTCCATGGTGGGCATATTGACATCCTGTGTAAGAGTGGGTACCACGGCTGCCTCGGCCATGCCGGGGCTATCAGGATGACTGTCGCCTCCTCGAACATTATTTTCTCGAGAGTCCTTGCAACTAGGACTGTCGGGGGAAATGCATAAAGGAGCGATCTGTGCCAAGTGGTCAGAAGAGCGTCGCCCAGAGAACCCCTTCCCATTCCCACTCTGGAACAGAACTGGGGACACTTGGCATTGTGTGTTGTGGCAAAGAGGTCTACCGTCGGCGTACCCCACCTGCGAAAGATGTAATGTAGTACGTCTGATCTTATCTCCCACTCGTGATCCACAGGGAATCGTCTGCTCAACGAATCTGCAATGACATTGCTGATGCCAGGTAAGTAAGACGCTGTGATGGTTACGTCGTTCCTTATGCACCAATTCCAGAACCGCACTGCTTCGGCGCAGAGGGAACGGGATCTGGCGCCTCCCTGTCTGTTTACATAGTACATTGCCGCCACATTGTCTGTGAATATCCTGACTGTGGTGTGCTGTATGCATGGGAGAAAATGCTTGCATGCCAGAAAAATGGCACGTAACTCCAAGAGATTGATGTGATAAGTCTTCTCTGTGGAGGACCACCTGCCCTGAACGCGGTCGTTGTCCATATGTGCACCCCAGCCTATGAGAGAGGCATCTGTTGTTATAAGCACAGAGGGCTGAGGACGACGGAATGGGACTCCCGAAAGGAGGTTTCCAGTATGCTTCCACCAATGCAGGGAATCACGGACGTGTGGCCGCACAGTGACCGTCTTGTGAATGCTGTGCATTTGCGGTATGTAAACCCTTGCTAACCAGTGTTGAAGATCCCTGAAGTGAAGTCTGGCATGAGGGACAACAAAGGTGGTGGATGCCATGTGGCCCAGAAGACGAAGGCACGTATGGACGGATACAGTTGGAGCGGTGTCGAGGACCTTCACTAGTTCTTGTATCGAGTGAAACCTGTCTAGAGGTAAGTATGCCCTTGCCGCGATAGAATCTAGGACTGCCCCTATGAACTTTATATTTTGTGTGGGGGTAATGGTCGACTTCTGTTCGTTTATTATAAGGCCCAGAGAATCGAACGTGTTTCTGGTCAACGAAATCATTCGCATGGTCTCCTGGCGTTGGCGCCTTTATGAGACAATCGTCCAAATAAGGGAATATGAGAACATGCTGGCGGGATATGCAGCGGCGACCGCTAGAGTCTTTGAAAACTCTGGGAGCCGACGCCAGGCCAAACGGGAGGACCCTGTACTGGAAATGGTCGTTGTTTATCACGAAGCGCAAGAAGCGTCTGTGCACCAGATGAATCGTAATGTGAAAATATGCGTCCTGCAAGTCGAGGGCCGCAAACCAGTCGTTGTGATTCAGAGATGGGATTATTGTGGCCAGAGTCACCATCTTGAAACATCTTTTCTGCAGATAACGGTTGAGCCGACGCAGATCAAGAATCGGCCTCCACCCTCCTGTCTTCTTTTGCGTCAGGAAGTAGCGCGAATAAAAGCCTCTCCCTTTGAACTCTTTTGGGACTCTCTCTATGGTTCCGATGGCAAGTAGGCGTAGAGCCTCCTGTCGCAAAAGAGTATCGTGAGAGGGGTCCCTGAAAAGGGACGGGGTTGGTGGATGGGTAGGGGGTATAGACGCAAAGGGGATGGTGAAGCCTGATCTTATTATTTCCAATATCCATTTGTCAGTGGTTACTTCGCCCAACGATTGTAATAAGGCCGAAGGCGATGATGAAAGATGGGTATGGTATCGGCAGTGATGGCAACGACGACTGGTGAGGTTGTGCCCTCGACAGGCGAGTCAAACCTGCTGTTTTGAGTGTGGTACGTTGGTCGCCCTAGATGGTTGCGGACGTCTACGCTGCGGTCTTTGTTTGGATCGAGTCTGATCAAAAGGGCGAGGTTGTTGTCTTTGGAACTGAAAGTCATATCGCCTCTGATACGGGAAGTACCTTCGGCGACGGAACGGTGGTACGTACATGCCAAGCGTACGTAGGGTCATACGTGAGTCCTTTCCAGTGTGTAACACCTCATCAGTTTTGTCCACGAATAACTTCAATTTGTCGAAAGGAAGGTCTTCGACTTTCGCCTGCAAATCCCTAGGGGCGCCCGCAGCAGCCAACCATGATGCTCTACACATGGATATTGCGGTAGCTACTGATCTTGTGGCAGTATCCGCAACATGCATGGCTATCTGTAGACTAGCTCTAGAGCAAGTGTACCCCTCCTGTACCACGGCGCGGAGTATGGCCTTGTCTGCTTCAGAAGCATTCTGGGCAAGCCCTGCCAACTTGGCGATGTTATCGAATCCATGGTTGGACAGAAGTGCCACGTAATTGGCAATGCGAAGAAGGAGGGTGCATGAAGAGTAAACTTTACGACCGAAGATGTCTAGCTTTTTGGCCTCTTTCTCCACTGCTGCATTTTTCACTTGTGGATTCTTGGCACAGTTAAGGGCTGCATCCACTACCAGAGAGTTTGGCTGGGAGTGGGTAAAGAGAAACTCCAAACCCTTGGAAGGGACGAAATATCTCTTTTCCGCCCGCTTTGATGTAGGTGGGGCGGAAGCCGGGGTGTGCCAGATTTCCGAGGCTGGTTCGAGAATGGCCTCATCAATCGGAAGTGCTGCTCTCGACTGTTGTCTCGGGTGTACATTTTTCAGCAGCTTGTATTGCTTGGTCTGCATGTCTGCCAGCTGGACATTCTGTGTCTGTGCTACCCATTTAAAGAGATCCTGGAATTCTCGACCGTCATCCGGGGGTGAAGTGTCCCCTTGAAAGACAGCCTCGTCCGGGGAGGATGACGAAATGTCAGCTGGAGATACTGTGCGCGGAGGGGCATCATCATCGTCCGAAATCTGACCCTCCTCTGGTTCGGACATCTGAAGAGGAGAAGGAGGAGCAGCCATTGGAAGCTTGGGCAATGGGGCTGTCTGTTGGAGTGAACCCACCGGGGACTGGCGTCTAGCCAGAGATGCACGGCAACAGCAAGAATGGGAAGGAGAACGAGATCTTGTATAGTCATGAGAAAAATAATCTCTCCCCCCATGGCGATAGGAACAGTCGGGAGACGGCCTCCTGGATGAATGGGCACTGCTGTATCTACTGCGGTAAGACCTCGAAGGTGAACGAGATCTACTAGTAGGCATCCCATAATGCGGTAAGGGGTGCATGTACACATAAGTATAGTGAGGCCTCGAATGCCGGTGCGGAGAACACGGGCTGCGCTGATAACGAGGCTCTCGCGGAGAACGGTACCGTGGAGGGGATGGAGACGGTGCCGGGGAAAACATCGGTGAGGGAGACGGGGACAGCCTTCTCGGAACCGATTTCCTTTGAGCCTTTGTAGGAACGGCTGAAGGCATGGTGCGGGCCTCATCAACCGAGGAATGTTTTGAGGCTTGATCCTCATCGTCCAAAACCAGTATTGGGGAGTGCCGTACCGATGAAGCTGGGGAGACTAACTCTCCTACCGGTGCCTTATGCGGAACCGAACTGCGGTGATCCGTCGGTGCCGTAGTTGGTTTCTTAAGAGTTTGCGGTGCCGCCTCCAGTACCGCAGCGTGGCTGTCACTCGGCACAGTATCCGGCACCGTGGGCGTTCGGTGCCCCAGTGCCGACTGGGCTGTCGGTGCCGTCGGTTGAAGCGGTGCCGGCCTCGGTGCCATATCATGCCTCCGTGCCGTTGCACCGTCGGTGCCGAGGTCCTCAGATCCGGCACCTGCGTAGGCGGCCGCCTGTGAGTCGGAGGAGCCGCTTTCTTCCCCGCAGCCTTAATAGCGCTCGAAGGCGCAGGCACCGAAGAGGAGCGCAGCAAAGGCTTATGCCTCTCTGACTTTTCTTTCGCGGGCTGACGGCCTGTTCCAGAGGTGCCCGGTTGGTCACCCTCACTGACTTTAGACAGAGGGGCCACGGCCAGGGATCGCGCCGGGGAGGCTTTCTTCCCTTTCTTCACGGTCGACTCCCTCGGTGGTGACGACCTCCGCTTGCGCTCCATAGAGGGGTCCCCTTGAGCTGTTTCAGAAGGCTGCAGAGCCTTATCAAAGAGGATGAGCTTGAGCCTCATGTCTCTGTCCCTCGTGCCCTGGCTGTTAATTTGAACAGTGGGCACACTTGTTGATATATGGGACTCCCCAAACAGCATATACATGCGTCGTGGCCATCGGACGCTGGCATGGGGTCTTTACACTGGGAACATTTCTTAAAGCCCGGTGAACCAGGCATTTTGATTCAACCGGATTAAAATAATAATAATAAACTAGAACTTAGCAACAATAACAGTAACACTGACTAACTACGTCTAACTTTAACTTTTTGTTTGTTTGTTTGTTTTAACTAACAACTAACTAACAATAACCTGAAGAAAACTAATGAAAATTTGAACTTTTCAATTGAAAAGGAGCTGCCTCTGAGGAGAGACAAAGGAGCTCCGTCAGCAACCTAGGACGGTTGAAATGAACTGGCGGAGGGGCCGGACCGCGCGATGGGAGAAACGGCGCGAACGGTGCGCGGCGGCTGCTGCGCATGCGCGGTCCGGCCGACTACAGCTACGAAAAGCCTCCGATCAGCGGCGCCGGGACGAGCCAGACACCTAGAGTGGGGCACCCACGGGGACCACTCGAAGAAGAATGGAAGGCCTTTGAAACCAGTCTTAAGTTGGCCTGCATCAGCAAAGCCTTCAGGCAAACGTCTCTCTTTTTGAGTACTTGGCCCCAAGTGCTTGCAAATTTTTCCCTTGTCTTTGCTGTGAGCTTCCCCAAGGCACTTCACATAAGCTGAATGAAGGTCACTCACTGGCATAGGTTTGCCACAGCTGTATTATGGCTTGCAATTCAGAAATTAGGGCGCTATGCCTCTAGGTAGGGACAGCTATCTATACTAGGGGTCGGCAACCCTCGGCACGCAAGCTCATTTTCCTAGGCATGCAAGGCAGGAGCACAGCCGCACAGCCCCCCCCTCCAGCCAGGAGCCTGTGCAACCCTTCCTTCAGTGTGCATGCCTATACAGCGATGCACAAAAAAATCTAACACCACCCACCTCCACAGAGGCACTCACTGCTCCTGGAAGGTGAGTGTGGTGGCTGCTCCTTTTGATGGGGGCAGGGACAGGGATGTCCTGGGGCTGCATTGGGAAGGGGTGCAGGCGAGTGGGTTGAAGACAGAGGGCTGGAGGTAGTTGAAGCCTTGGGCTGCCTGGGGACTGACGGGAGAGGTGATGCAGCCATGGCAGCCTGGGAACTCGAGACAGGTGTTGCAACCATAAGAACATAAGAATGGCCATTCCTGGTCAGACCAATGGTCCATCTAGCTCAGTATCCTGTCTGCCGAGAGTGGCCAATAACAGATGCCCCAGAGGGATGGATCAGAACTTGTAATCTTCACATGATCTCTCCCCTGTCACCCACCTCCAGAGAAACAGAGGCTAGGGATACCATTCCTATTCATCCTGGCTAATAGCAATTGATAGACCTAACACCTCCATGAATCTTTCTAGCTCTTTTTTGAACCCTGTTAAAAGTTTTGGCATTCACCGCAACCTCTGGCAAGGAGTTCCACAGGTTGACTGTGCGCTAAGTGAAGAAAAACTTCCTTTTGTTTGTTTTAAACCGGCTGCCTATTAATTTCATTTGGTGATCCCTAGTTCTTTTATTGTGGGATTAAGTAAATATCTTTTCCTCATTCACTTTTTCCACACAGTCATGATTTTATAGACCTCTATCATATCCCCCCTTAGTCTCCTCTTTTCCAAGCTGAAAAGTCCATGCCTTTTTAATCACTTCATAGGGGACTTGCTCGAAACCCCTAATAATTTTTGTTGCTGTTTTCTGAACCTTTTCCAGTGCCAATATATCTTTTTCGAGATGAGACGACCACATCTGTATGCAGTATTCAAGATGTGGGCGTACCATGGTTTTATATAGATGCAATAAGATATTTTCTGTCTTATACTTTATCCTTTTATAATGACTCCTAACATTCTATTTGCTTTTTTGACTGCCGTTGCACACTGAGTGGATGTTTTCAGAGAATTATCCACAATCACTCCAAGATCTCTCTCAAGTAATTGTAGCCAAATAAGTCCCCATCGTATTGTATATATAGTTGGGATTATGTTTTCCGATGTGCATTACTTTACATTTATCAACATTAACTTCCATTTGCCATTTTGTTGCCCAATCACTTAGTTTGGTGAGATCTTTCTGAAGCTCTTCACCGTTTGCTTTGGTCTTAACTATCTTGAGCAGTTTGGTATAGTCTGCAAATTTTGCCACCTCACTAATTACCCCTTTCTCTAGATCATTTATACATAAGTTGAACAGGATGGGTCCCAGGACAGACCCTTGGGAGACCCCTCTAGTTACCTCCCTCTACTCGGAAATCTTACCATTTATTCCTACCCTTTGTTTCCTGTCTTTTAACCAGTTATCAATCACAAAAGGACCTTCCCTCTTATCTGATGACAACTTCCTTTACATAAGAGCCTTTGGTGAGGGGACCTTGTCAAAGGCTTTCTAGAAATCTAAGTACACTATAGCCACTGGATCCCCCTTGTCCACATGTTTGTTGACCCCCCCCCCTAAAAGAATTCTAATAGATTAGTAAGACATGATTTCCCTTTACAAAAACCATGTTGACTTTCCCCCCAACAAATTATATTCATCCATGTGTATAGTTTCAACTAATTTGCCCAGTACTGACGTTAGACTTACCGGTCTATAATTGCCAGGATCACCTCTGGAGCCCTTTTTAAATATTGACATCACATTAGCTATCTTCCAATCATTAGGTACAGAAGCTGATTTAAAGGACAGGTCACAAACCACAGTTAATAGTTGCGCAATTTCCTATTTGAGTTCTTTCAGAACTCTTGGGTGAATGATCCGGGTGACCTGTTACGGTTAAGTTTATCAATTTGTTCCAAAACCTCCTTTAATGACACCTTAATCTGGGACAATTCCTCAGATTTGTCACCTAAAAAGAATGGCTCAGGTTTGGGAATGTCCCCAATATCCTCAGCCATGAAGACTAAAGAAAATAATTCATTTAGCTTCTCTGCTATGACTTTATCATCTTTGAGTGATCCTTTAGCATCTCGATTGTCCAAGAGCCCCACTGGCTGTTTAGCCTGCTTCCTGCTTCTGATGTACTTAAAAACATTTTACTATTACTTTTTGAGTTTTTGGCTAGCTGTTCTTCAAACTCCTTTTTTGGCTTTTCTTATTGTATTTTTACACGTAATTTGACAAAGTTTATGGTCCTTTCTATTTTCCTCACTAGGATTTGACTTCCACTTTTTAAAAGATATCTTTTTATCTGTCATGGCTTCTTTTATCTGGTTAAGCCATGGTGGCACTTTTTTGGTTCTCTTACTGTGTTTTAATTTGGGGGTATACATTTAAGTCAGGCCTCTATTATGGTGTGTTTGAAAAGTTTCCATGCAGCCCGCAGAGATTTTACTTTTGTCACTGTATCTTTTAATTTCTGCTTCACTGACTTCCTCATTTTTGTGTAGTTCCCCTTTCTGAAATGAAATGCCACAGTGTTGGGCTGCTGAGGTGTTTTTCCCACCACAGAGATGTTAAATTTTATTACATTATGGTCACTGTTTCTAAGCGGTCCAGTTATATTTACCTCTTGAACCAGATCCTGCATTCCACTTAAGACTAAATCAAGAATAGCCTCTCCCCTTGTGGGTTCCAGAACCAGTTGCTCCAAGAAGCGGTCATTTAAGGTATCAAGAAAATTTCCCTCTGTATCCCATCCTAAGGTGATGTGCACCCAGTCAATATGGGGATAGTTGAAATTTCCCACTATTAATTTGACAGCATCTCTAAACTCCCTTAGCATTTCATAGTCACTATCACTGTCCTGATCAGGTGGTCGATAATATATCCCTACTGCTATATTCTTATTATCAGAGCATGGAATTACTATCTATAGAGATTCTATTGAACATTTTGGCTCATTTAAGATTTTTACTTCATTTGATTCTACATTTTCTTTCACGTATAATGCCACTCCTCCACCAGCATGACCTGTTCTGTCCTTCCAATATTTTGTACCCTGGTATGTACAGTGCCATGTTGGAGGCCGACTGCCGCTGGGGCTGCCTTGTGGGTTGGACGGCGTTTCAGGCCTAGAACACGTGGTGGCTGGGGTGGTTGCTGCCACCGCATGTTGAAGACGTGGGCGGGCAGGCTGGGGACCAGAGTGGGGTGTTGCAGCTGCAGTTGGGCTGGAGACTGGAGGGGGGTGTTGCATCCGCAGGCAGGTTGGGGAGGGTTGCAGCCATGGGTGGGTTGGGGACTGAAGGGGGAATGCTGTAGCCACAGGCTGGTAAGCGAATGGAAGGGGCGGTGTTGAAGCTGTAGGCGGGCAGGTTGCTGCCATTGGGGGTTAAGGCCAGGGGTTGGATATGTATTGTATATCTGGGGGAAAAAAAGGAAGTTACTCACCTCATGCGGTAACGACTGTTCTTTGAGGCATGTGTCCCTGTGGGTGCTCCACTCTAGGTGACGGGTCTTCCCCGGAGCCGCAGATCGGAGACTCTTTCATAGCAGTTAGCAGTCGGGCCGCACGTGTTCAGAGAGCCTCTTGCACTGGAGGCAGCTGACAGTCGAGCATGGCCCGAGCCCCTCCCCTCAGTTCCTCATCTACCGCAGAGCGACTGGACTCCGAGTAGCAGGGAGGAAGGGAGGGTCGTGGAGCACCCACGGGGACACACACCTCAAAGAACAGTGGTTAATGCACAAGGTGAGTAACTTCCTTTTCTTCTTCGTGTGCTGTTCCCATGAGTGCTCCACTGTAGGTGACTACAAAGCTGTACTCACTGTGGTTGGTGGGACTTGGAGTCACTGCTTCATAGCGACAGATAGAACTGCCTTAGCCATTGATGTGTCAGCCACCTGTTGAGGCACAATGTTTTAAGAATGTGTGGTCCCATGACCATGTGGGTGCCCGATAAATGTCTTTAAGGGGCACTGCCTTAAGGAATGCCATGGATGGTACTGTATCGTGGGTGGTGTGTGTCCTTAGGGCTGTCTTTACCAGTTTGTTACCAAGGGAGTGACATGGGAGGATGCAGCTTGTTATTAACTTCAACATGTGTTGTGTGGAGAGTGGGTGGCCCCAGAGTAGTTCGCAACAGAGACAAAGAGGCTTGGGAACTTGCAAAAACGTCTGCGTTCTGTCCATGTAAAAAAGCCAGGGCCCTTCTGACCGAGGATGTGAAGCATGGCATGTGTAGTCAATGTATGTGGCTTTGGAAAGAACACAGGTACCACTATGGGTTCATTAATGTGAAATCAGGTGTTGACTTTCGGTATAAAGGCTGGATGTGGTCTCAAAGTCACTTCATCTTTAGTGGAGCCTGTGTATGGGGGCCCCACCATTAGGGGCTCCTAACTCGCCCACCACCCTTGTTGACATGATCGCCCCCCAGAAAAAGCACCTTCATTGTGAGGAGCAGGAGATGGCATGTGGCCATAGGTTCAAAGGGGTCCTCATAAGGGTATCCAGGACCAAATTCAGATCCCAAGGGGCATCGTACTCTACACGGAGGGAAGAGGTTCTGAAAGCCCTTAAGGAATCTTTTCGTCATGGAATGTGCAAACCCCGGTGAGTCTTGCAGTCGTGAAAGGCCGTAATGGCTGACGAGTATACTTATATGGAAGACACTGATAGGCCTTCACTCTTTAAAGTGTGTAAGTAGTCAAATATCATGTGGACTAGAGATTTGTCTGGACTGGGTTCTCTTTGACGACACCACGATGCCAAGCGTCTCTCTTTTTGCTGGTAAATTGCTCTAGAGGTGCGTCTCCTGCTATGCATGAGGATGTTTGTGACCTGTTCCGAACAGGCTACTTCTGCGCCTCAAAACCGGACATAAGCCAGGCATGGATATGAAGGGGATTAGGAATGCGCCTCCCCTGGATCCCTTTTAAGAGCAGGTTAGAAAGGTTTAGATTGGACCTTAGGAAAATTTCCTGTCAGGGTGGTTAGACACTGGAATAAATTGCCTAGGGAGGTTGTGGAATCTCCATCTCTGGAGATATTTAAGAGCAGGTTAGACAGACATCTATCAGGGATGGTCTAGACAGTACTGGGCAGGGGAATGGACTCAATGACCTCTCGAGGTCCCTTCCAGTTCTAGTGTTCTATGATTCCCCAGCCTGGCGCAAGAGCAGAAGAAAAGGCATTTCACATTCTCCATAGCTGCGAAAAGGATCGTTTTGGATAGCCCCACTTGCAAGATGGAATCTAACACTTGTGGGTAGAGCTCCCACTTGTGACCGATGGCAAAGTTGCAACTCAGAGCATCTGACATGGTGTCGTTCACCCCTCGTAAATATGCTGCTTTTAGTGTGACCTCATGTTGGATGAACCAATTCCAGAGGCGGACTGCCTCTGCACAGAGAGATCAGGAGCATGCTCCTCCCTGTCTGTTTATATAGAACATGGTGGTCGTATTGTCCGTAAGGATACGGAAAGTTCTGTTGATGGATGATGTAAAGTGCTTGCATGCATTCCTGATGGCCCTGAGCGTGAGTAGGTTGATATGGATGGTATAACGACGGCCCTTTGCAGAGAATGTATCGATGGCATATAGACTGACATCAGCCAGTGTTGCAAGGCTCGGAAGTGTACACATGCAAATTGGACCACATAGGTGGTGGCTGCTATGTGGTCCATGAGCTGAAGGCAGGTATATACAGTCACATTGGGGCTGGCGTGTAGGCTGGTAATGAGGTTGTGTAATGTCTCGATGGGTATGTCCCGGCTGATATTGAGTCGAGTCGCACCCCTATGAATTCCAGGTCTTGGACTGGACTGAGTGTTGACCTCTGCTCATTTATAAGTAGGCCTACGGGGCTGAAAAGGCGTTTGGTCTGTAGTACTATATCCTCAGTTTGTAATTTGGAACATTCCTTTATTAGACAGTCATCCAGGTATAGAAAGATGACGACGCCCTGGCACCGAAGGTATGCTGTGACCACCACTAGGACTTTTGAGAAGACCCGTGGTGCCGAGGATAAGCTGAAATGCGCATTCCAAACCGCAAATCTCAGGTAGCATCTGGGGGCAGGAAATAGGTGGAGTAGAATCCCCTTCCCCAGTATGGTTCAGATACCGCCTCTATAGCCCCTAGAGGAAGAAGCTGGTTGATTTCTTGTTTGAGGGGCATCTTGTGAAAGGGGTCCCTGGAGAGAGACGGGGCAGGGGACGAAGTACGAGGGAATGAGGTCAACGGAATTGAATATCCTGTACGGATGATTCCCATGACCCACTGGTCGGATGTTATGGAGGCCCAGTGATGAAGGAATGAGCGTAATATGCAGTCGAATAGATGGTTCTGGCTTTGTTGCACTAGAATCTAATCACGAGATGGTCGGGAAGGTCGGGCATATCTTTGACCAATGTTTCAAGTTTGCTGCTTCGGGGCCTGGCCACCAGAGGAGCGTGGTTGCTGTTTGCAGTTCCTCTGAGTATGCTGTCTGGAACAATTGTACTCGTATGGTCTATATTGAGTACAGGGTACTCCCGCGGCCTGAAGCCATGACGTTCTTCTCATTACAATAGCTGTAGCGATTGTTCTCGCTGCAGTGTCAGCAACATCAATCGCAGAAAGCAGTGCTGTACGGGAAACTGTATGGCCCTCCTGTATGATTGCCCTAAGGATAGGCAAATGCTCCATCAGGTCTGCCAGTTTGGAGTAGGGAGTTGTGATTTGCCAGGTGTGCTGAGTAACTGGCTGTGCTGAGCTGGAGGGAGGCAGATGAGTGTACCTTCTTCCCGAACTGGTCAAGCCTCTTGCACTCCTTGTTGTCACTATTTGGTTTAATGTGAGGGGCCTGTGCCCGTTGGCTTGCCGCATCAACAACCAGTGAGTTTGGCCGAGGATGGGAGAAGAGAAAGTCCAAGTCTTTAGGTGGGACAAAATATTCCTTGTCCGCCCTTTTACACGTCGGCTGAGCCGATGCTGGTGTTTGCCAGAAGTCTTTGGATACTTCCATAATTGCCGCATCTATGGGCAATGTGATTCTGCCCAGGAAAGATGGGCGAATATTCTTTCAGAGATGGTGTTACTTCTCCTTACCTCCTGTAATTTTATTTCTTGTGAGGTAGCAATGCTCTTACAAGTTCCTGGAATTGTTTCCGATCTGCTATTGTGTGTTCATCCTCAGAGTCTATTCCCCTCTGGGGAAATGGGGCTGTCCTGTGCCTGTGCCAGCTGAGTGTCTCTGATCATCGGGTAATTGGGTGCCGTCCTCCTCTGAATCTGGCATGGATACCATAGTGTAGGATGGTGAGGCTGGTGGTAACCTTTTCCATGAAGATGGGGCAGCGGGATGGTATTTGGGTGGTGCCCAGTAATCCCAGGGTGCCCACTGCGACAGCTAATGCAGCTGTGGATAATACTAGCTTGGGTGCCACTGAGGACGGTATGGTGGCGCTGCACAGTGATGTCCCTGTCGAGATGAGGTGGGAGATGCACACTGTGAGGAGAATGCACTCCTCTGATCATACTCAATCCCTGTTGAGCACCCACGGCCCTGTTTTGGTTTTGAAGGTGCGCTGTGCAGCAGCGCCGAGGATTGAGGAGCTGCTTTGCAGCTGGCTCCGCTCCTCTAGCTGGTGCCGCACTGAGCAGCAGCACTAAGGGTTTGCGAGGCCACTTTGCAGCCTGCTCCGCTTGTTTAGCCAGTGCCGCACTGAGCAGCAGCACAATTTGCAGGGCCGCTTTGCAGCCGGCTCCGCTTCTTTAGCCAGTGCCGCACTGAGCAGCTGCACAATTTGCGGGGCCGCTTTGCAGCCGGCTCTGCTTCTTTAGCCGGTGCCACGCTGAGAGGCGGCACTCAGAGTTCCCCCTGAGCCCTGTGCAGTGTGCATCTGTTTCAAAGCCCGTCTGCTTAGCCTGTTGTAATGAAGGCAGGAGAGGCGGGTGCACTAACCGGTGGCACTGAGGCTTTGCGGGTCCGCTGTGTAGGCGGCACTGCTTTTCCAGCCGGGTGCTGCACTGAGCAGCGGCACCGAGGGTTTGTGGGGCTGCTTTGAAGCTGGCTCCGCTGGTTCATCCGGTACTGCACGTGCCTGTGCCTGTTTCAGCACCGGAGGCTGCCTGTGAGTTTCTCCTGGTGCAGAGAGAGATCGCGCAGCTTGCCGGTGCCGAGGCAGATGACTCCGTGGCTGCCACGTCCCTCCCATTCCTTCTGGGGGACGGAGCTGGCAGCAGGAATCTGGCAGAGGAAATCTTGCTCCTCTGATGTGCCTTCAGTGTTGGAGAGATTGATTTGCGCCTGGGGATCTGTGTCTTTTCATCCTGCGAGGCCTCTCCCTGAGGCTGTAAAGCGCTCTCCATAAGGGACATATGGAGCCTAAGCTCTCTGTCCTCTCTCACTCTTGCAGGCAGGCTTTTACAATGGTCGCATTCCTGAGGACTGTGTGCCTCCCCCAAGCATTTGACACAGCAGCTGTGTCCCTCTGGGGCTGGGATAGGATTGCTGCAGCCACCCCATTTTTTAAAAGCCTTGTGAGACAGGCATATTCGAGCCATTGGCAGTTGGGCTGGGAGAGGGACGGGGGGGTGTGCGAGGCTTAGTCAAGCTGCTGACGCCCTGTTGATCTCAGGGTGTCAGCTTGTGAAACGTTTTTTTTTTAAGCATTCCTCTTTCTTTCTCTCTTTTTTTCCCCCAGCCAGCTGACAGAGAGCAACCACAGCCGCTGAAGCCGCTAGAGCTGAGGGAACAGATTGTATCCCTTTTTTTTTTTTTAATTGTATCCCTTTGGTATCCCTTTTGGGATTGTATCCCTTTGGTATATATTGTCATGCCAATTTTCTTCCACAATTTGATCTGAGGAAGTGGGTCTGGCCCACGAAAGCTCATCACCTAATAAACCATCTTGTTAGTCTTTAAAGTGCTGCATAGTCCTGTCTTTTGTTTCTGAGGGAACAGAGTGTTACCCTGTTTATTTTGTTTGCCTTTGAAGGGGTAATAAAGTATCAGTGACCTAAGATGAATTGAGGTCAAAAGAGGTTGAAGGTTTTATCTATGAGGAGAAAATTGCCTGAAGCGGCAGGAGGACTCTGTGTATGGCCAGAGGGCAGTAGAAGAGGAATTGAGGGGAGGGGGTCGGGCCGTGCTCAACTGTCAACTGCCACCACCACGAGAGGTTCTCTGCACACGCATGGCCAAACTGCTAACTGGTATGAAAAAGTTTCCGATCTCTGGCTCCGGGAAAGACCCGTCACCTACAGTGGAGCACCCATGGGGACATCACCCAAAGAACAACTACTGCTTTTTGCATATGCATAGTACTGACTTGCTTATGTGATGCTTAAAGTACCAAACTACAAGCGCGAGATCAGAGAACTGGCTGCCAACTCCTCAGGAACCTAGAAGTTTAACTGTTAACGGGTTCAACTCTTACAACCTTAGTTCCAATATATGGATATTTTTCTGTTTTAAATCATTTGTTTTCATGTCTCTGAACATTTTCCATTTCTGTTGCATAATATTTAAAAATGGAATGACAAACTAAAGAGAGTGACCAAAGTCCAACCCTAACAGTCCAAATTACATAAGAACATACGAACGGCCGTACTGGGTCAGACCAAAGGTCCATCTAGCCCAGTAGCCTGTCTGCCGACAGTGGCCAGCACCAGGTGCCCCAGAGAGGGTGGACTGAAGACAATGATCAAGCGATTTGTCTCCTGTCATCCCTCTCCAGCCTCTGACAAACAGAGGCCAAGGACACCATTTTATCCACTGGCTAATAGCCTTTTATGGACCTAACCTCCATGAAATTATCTAGCTTCTCTTTAAACTCTGTTATAGTCCTAGCCTTCACAGCCTCCTCTGGCAAGGAGTTCCACAGGTTGACTACACGCTGTGTGAAGAACTTTCTTTATTAGTTTTAAACCTGCTACCCATTAATTTCATTTGGTGTCCTCTAGTTCTTCTATTTAGGAACTAATAAATAACTTTTCTTTATCCGCCTCTCCACACCACTCATGATTTTATAGACCTCTATCATATCCCCTCAGTCTCCTCTTTTCTAAACTGAAAAGTCCCAGTCGCTTAACCTCTCCTCATATGGGACCCGTTCCAAACCCCTAATCATTTTAGTTGCCCTTTTCTGAACCCTTTCCAAGGCCAAAATATCTTTTTGAGGTGAGGAGACCACATCTGTACACAGTATTCAAGATGTGGGCGTACCATAGTTTTATACAGGGGCAGTAAGATATTCTGGGTCTTATTTTCTATCCCTTTCTTAATAATTCCTAGCATCCTATTTGCCTTTTTGACCGCCGCTGCACACTGTGTGGAAGTTTTCAGAGAACTGTTCACGATAACTCCAAGATCTCTTTCCTGATTTGTCATAGCTAAATTAGCCCCATCATACTGTACGATAGTTGGGGTTATTTTTCCCGATGTGCATTACTTTACACTTATCCACATTAAATTTCATTTGCCATTTTGTTGCCCAATCACTCAGTTTGGTGAGATCTTCTTGGAGTCCTCACAGTCTGCTTCTGTCTTGACTATCCTAAACAGTTTGGTATCATCTGCAAACGTTACCACCTCACTGCTTACCCCTTTCTCCAAATCATTTATGAATAAGCTGAAAAGGATTGGTCCCAGGACTGACCCTTGGGGGACACCACTAGTTACCCCTCTCCATTCTGAAAATGTACCATTTATTCCTACCCTTTGTTTCCTGTCTTTTAACCAGTTCTCAATCCAAGAAAGGACCTTCCCTCTTATCCCATGGCCATGTAATTTACACAAGAGCCTTTGGTGAGGGACCTTGTCAAAGGCTTTCTGAAATCTAAGTATACTATATCTACTGGATCCCCTTGTCCGCATGTTTGTTAACCCTTCAAAGAACTCTAATAGATTAGTAAGACAGGATTTCCTTTACAGAAACCATGTTGACTTTTGTCCAACAAATTATGTTCTTCTACATGCTTCACAATTTTATTCTTTACTATTGTTTCACTAATTTGCCAGGTACCGAAGTTAGACTTACCGGTCTGTAATTGCCTGGATCGCCTCTAGAGCCCTTTTTAAATATTGGTGTCACGCTGGCTACCTTCCAGTCATTAGGTACGGAAGCCGATTTAAAGGATAGGTTACAAACCACAGATAATAGTTCAGCAATTTCCCATTTCAGTTCTTTTAGAACTCTTGGATGAATGCCATCTGGACCCGCAGATTTGTTAACTAAGTTTTTCTATTTGTTCCAAAACCTCCTCTAATGACACTTCAATCCGGGACAATTCCTCAGATTCATCACCCACAAAGGACGGTGCAGATTTGGGAATCCCCAACGCCCTCAGCCGTGAAGACTGAAGCAAAGAAATCATTTAGTTTCTCCGCAATGGCTTTATCGCCCTTGATTGCTCCTTTTATATCTCGATCGCCTAGGGGACCCACAGGTTTTTAGCAGGCTTCCTGCTTCTAATGTACTTAAACAGTTTGTTATTTCTTTTGAGTTTTTGGCTAGCTGTTCCTCAAAATCTTTTTGCTTTTCTTATTACATTTTTACACTTGATTTGACAGTGTTTATGTTCCTTTCTATTTATCTCACTAGGATTGGACTTCCACTTCTTAAAAGATGCCTTTTTGTCCCTCACTGCTTCTTTTACGTTGTGGTTAAGTCACGGTGACTCTTTTTTAGGTCTCTTGCTATGTTTTTTAATTTGGGGTATACATTTAAGTTGGGCTGCTATTATGGTGTCTTTAAAAAGTTTCCATGCAGCTTGCAGGGATTTGGCTCTAGTCACTGTGCCTTTTAATTTCTGTTTAACTAACCTCCTCATTTTAGCGTAATTCCCTTTTGAAATTAAATGCCAGGGTGCTGGACTGCTGAGGTGTTCTTCCCACCACAGGAATGTTGAATGTTATTATATTATGGTCACTATTCCCAAGCGGTCCTGTAACGGTTATCTCCTGACCTGATCCTGCGCTCCACTCAGGACTAAATCGAGAATTGCCTCTCCCTTGTGGGTTCCTGCACCAGCTGCTCCAAGAAGCAGTCATTTAAGCCATTGAGAAATTTTATCTCCGCTTCTCTTCCTGAGGTGACATGTATCCAGTCAATATGGGGATAATTAAAATCCCCATTATTATAGAGTTCTTTATTTTGATAGCCTCTCTAATCTCCCTCAGCATTTCAATGTCAGTATCGCTGTCCTGGTCAGGTGGTAATATATCCCTACTGCTAATTTCTTATTATTGGAGCATGGAATTACTATCCATAGCGATTCTATTGAACATGTTGATTCATTTAATATTTTTATTTCATTTGATTCTACATTATCTTTCACATACAGTGCCACTCCGCCACCCACCCGGCCTGTTCTATCCTTTCGATATATTTTATATCCCGGTATGATTGTGTCCCACAGATTTTCCTCATTCCACCAGGTTTCAGTGATGCCTATTATGTCAACCTCCTCCTTTAATACGAGGTACTCTAGTTCACCCACCTTATTAGTCAGACTCCTAGCATTTGTGTAGAAGCACTTTAAAAATTTGCCACAGCTTATTTGTCTGCCCTTCCCTGATGCATTGGATTCCTTTCTGCTTACAATTATAACACCATAAATCCAGAGTAAGTGAAGTCAACAGAATTATTTTTAAGTTACAGTCATGTTTGGCACAGTGAGATTCCATAGTTGCAGATTAGGTCAGAATTTGTCCATGCAACTAGAACTTAGTTAACAAGTGTGTTGATACACAAACCTGAATACAATCCACCTCACATTCTTCAAGCGTTAACACTAGTAAAAACTGTAATAAAAGTGAGTTGAAATTATTTGAATACACAGACAAATGAGAAATGATAAACGAGCAAGTGCCATTTTCACACATTCACTGATAAAATACAAACAGAAATACAAAGAAGCTTGACTTCACCTTACATAGTTTTAGTTTAGAATGCCACATTTCCTCATTTGTATAACTAGGACTGAGAAAGAAGACCATACTGTATTCTGTGTAGCATCTTCACAATAATCCTTTAAAGTATTTTAAAAATATAAATCTTTTAAAATATTTAAAGGTTTTACAAAACTATGCTTTAGTTGAAAGATATTTTTAATTAACCGTTGTCCTTTGTGGCTTTACACTGCTCTATCATGCACATTCACTCCAGACATCAGTCATCATGATACATAAATAAAAGGGGAAAGGTTTTCCCAAAACTGAATTACAGTCCTATGGGGGATGTTAAAGTGCACTTAATTCTGTAAACATTATAAATGCTGAAATTTACTGGGGTTACACATTTACATGCCCGGGGGGGGAGGGGGGGGAGAGACACGCACCGGCTCCCACCTGATCCCTCCCACCCTGAGCTACTGCCTCTGTACCAGAGGCAGCAGTGCAAGGGACAGGGGGATGGCTTAAAAGCTGGCTCCCCAAGAGCACTGGCTTCTGTCTCTCTCCCCGACTCAAACAGAGAGAAGTGAGGGTGGGGGCTGCATGTAACCATTAGGATTAACCAATGAACCCAGGCTTGTCGGTTAATCATTGAAACAGGTACATGCTCATATCCTTAACTCCTATGTACATATTTAAGCACCACCATAAATGGTTTGTTTGTAAAAACACTAATATACTCAGTGCTTCCAATTAATTCCCTGGACCTGAAGAATGTACCTAAATGTGGACATAGCTTAAATTTAAAGACTCATTTTTGAGAAACTTGACAAATACCTTTTTTCTCTCCTCTCCCCCACCCAACTGGAATTAGAGATGAAAATGGAAATGGTCTGCTATGTTTGGCTTTCCACCACTAAATGTCAGAGACAAACAGAACTTGTGCTGGGTAGAATTAGCATCTCGGTCCAATTTAGAAGCAGTGGATAGAACAGAATATTCAATATAGTGTCTTCCAAATGGTGAAGGCCAATTTAAAATTTTGCCTGTGCCTGCAGAGCCCAAATGACTGATGGAGATTTTACACACAGGCAACACCAAAACTAATTTTCAGGACTGACCCTTATACTGTCTCTATACAAATTCAAGCATAATGAGGTCCTGATCCTGGTTAGGGCACTACTGTAACACATTTAAATACTTATGTTGAAAATGTTTATTCAGTGCATATATAATATCACATTTGGTACTCAAATGAAATTTGTTCCGTAAACTCAAATCAGAGGGGCTTGGGCACAAAACTCTGTGGTTGCACTGAAGTGAAGAGAAAGTATAGCTCTGCAAAGTAGGAGTTTGGATCTCTGAGTTTCATAAATCCTCCATGAACTACTGGAGATACAGCTATCAACATGGATGCTGTCTCCCTGTCTTTAGATTTCTTTCTGTGCCATGCAATTGAATTGCAATAGAAGCGTGCTGCTAGGAAAACCTGGGAACCTCCCTAGTGGGGGTATTCAGAGCACAAAGGAAGTCCACACAATAGAATGCCACTGTGGAAAATAGTTCTCTCTGCTGCCATACCATCTCCCTAATCCACAGATTACCCACCAAGCCCAAAGAGGAAGGATCAGATTCTTACTCTTAGACCAAGGATCACTTTATTCTAAGGCCGTCAAATTATTTTAAAATTAATTGCAATTAATCAGTTTTAATCATACTGCTAAACAATACAGAATACACATAAACAGTTAAAATTGTATTCTATGATTCTTTAACAGAGTGATTAATCGGAGTGATTAACCACACAATTAATTATGATTTTAAATCACATGATTACACAATTTTTAACTGCTTGACAACTCAAAAAATAATATACAAGTGAGCACTGTACCCTTTGTATTCTCTGTTGTAACTGAAATCAATACCTATGAAAATGTAGAAAAACCTCCAAAACGATTATAATAAATGTAATTGGTATTGTATCACTGTTTAACAGTGTGATTAAAACCGCAATTAATCGCAATTAACTTTTTAAATGGAGTTAATTGCTTGAGTTAAACTGCAATTAGTTGACAGTCATACTTTATTCTATGAATATTTTATTTGCTTTTGCAGAGTAAAGTACTATTCAGTGTGACTGTAGCTGGCTGTAACAGCTGGAATTAAAACCTGCCTCCTAGTTTCATGATGAGGCCCCTGGAGTATGCTCTGGACATTATAGGGTTACTGGTGAGAAGAGCATTATTTTTCTTTCTTACATACTCAAGTCAGCTTTGATGCGCTTGCTTTGAAAAAGACAGACAAAACCTAAATAAAACACTAATGAATAGCACTGAACTTTGTAAACCAATATAAGAAGATACATCTACTTCCAGGCCAGTCATCCTTAATTACAGGTATGCAGAAAAAAGTAACTGGATTCCTTACCCTTTAGGGATTTTTAGGACAATAGATGACAGTGGTACCAAACGCTATTTTAAAAGCTGGAATTGTCCCGCTTCTCTAGAGACTTAAGGGCAAACCCTGGAAACGAAGCACATTGATTGCTACAGGACACAGGTCTGATTTTTAAATAGAATATTTAACCAAGTTATTTTCTGAATTGAGAAGCAATGAAGATGGAGAATTTATTACAATATTTACATTTCTTGGCAAGAATCTGTTTGTACTAAGTTCTAGATACAATATGTATGATGGATCTCTCTTGCCTGGTCTATAGACAGCTCCCTTCATACTTCACTGAATTAGACATTATTTTGTATGTACCAATAAGTAGTATGCCCAGAAGGGAAAGTACAACCTTTACTTACAGCTAGAAGTTTGTCTCCAATCTGAAGTTTGCCATCTTTATGTGCTGCACCTCCTTCAATAATTTTGGTTACATAGATACTGTTGTCACCAGGAATATGCTGATTTCCAACACCACCAGCTATGCTGAACCCAAGTCCTGCTTGAAAATAAAGTTATTTTTCCAGAGATCGTTTAAAACTTTTAATGTTAATTTGATGTTAATCACAATAGTGACCTGAGCCACTACAATGCTATAGAAATAATAATAATTTAACATGACAGGTTATTGAGCAGGCAAATTATACCTGTGAAAGCAATAACTGATTTTTTCAACATAGTAAAATGATCAGATCGCTCCCTTAAACAAAAAAAAGAGATTTAATTTTTGACGGAGATGCAACATTTACAGAGAAATGTAGGTGAGGCAACCACACAGCTCAGTTACTGTAACTGTAATGATTACCCAATTATATCACTTAGAAGAATAGCTTTGCGATGTTCCATCACGTATAAGTACAGAAACAAGCAGAAAAAGTCATTTTTCACCTCTGAAGAAATATCAAGAGATTTCGTATGAAAAGTTTATTCCAGTGCGATCACCAATGTATTCCTCTTAAAAATGACTATTATCAAGAAAGTGATTTAACTCCTCACAAATTGCTTGCATTTAAAGACAAATATTATGCTTGCTAGCTGAAGTAAAAGTGTGCCAGAACAATTAATAACTTTATCTCTGCACTTAAAATTTATCTGTGTTATTTGCATTATTCTGTTACTGTCAATCCTCAAAAGTTCCATTAGTAATGTGGACTAATACAATTTTTGTGTATTCACCAAAAAAATAGAGGCCTGCAATTTACTGGCAACTTTTTCTTTTTTTTTGTAACAGAAGCTTTATACTTGACACATACCTTTAGGCCCTTTAACAAGTTTTATCTCCATTATTTTTTCTGTGACTGGTTTTCTTCTTTTGACATACAACCGCACAATGGATCCTGCCTCCTTTAACGCTTCAACTGCTTTGCTGTGTGTCACATCACGAACATCCACTTCATTTACTCGTAATATACAATCGTTAACCCTGAAGACACCAATGCTTTCATTTAGTTGAGGTATTATAGTGCCCTGAACATATTAGGTGTCCAATAACATTTTAACAAGTTGATAACAGTAATACAATAAAATGTATCATACACTTTTGAAAATACATAGACTAAATATTCTTTAAAATAAAAACAGTACTGAAACTGCAATGTAAACAAGTCCAATTACAAAGGAAATAACAAATGATTTATACAGAATATTTTGTCTAAAGATCAAAATGTCTTCCATTAAGAGGCGGTTATCTATAACAGGAGGTTCTTCAAGATGTGTGGTTCTTTTCTGTATACCACACATGGGTGCACGTGCATACCATGTACCAAGGTCTGGAAATGTTTCTTACCAGTGTCCACTGACCGTCATGTGTGCATGCTCCCAAATGAGGGTATAATAGGCAGCATAGGTTGACACCTCTCCAGTTTCCCTCTTGCCATCTTAAAGTTTGAAAGCAGAGGGGATGTAAGACAGGTAGTGGAATACAGATAGGGACCACACATCTAGAAGATTCTCCAGTTATAGGTAAGTAACATCTTCCTCTCTTCGAGAAAAGGTCCCTATGCATATTCCACACACATTTGACTCACAAGCAGTCATCAGTGCAGAGTTGACTATAGAGATGATAATGGAAGTGCAGTTCTCACTACAGCTTGGACAACAGAGCACCAGGTGGCTGCATGACATATGCCTTCTCATGACACATCCGCTCAATGAGGATGATGTGGCAGCTTGCACTCGTGCAGAGTGAACTCTGATTCTATCAAGCTGGATACACCAGACTAGTTGTAGTATTCCAGAACACACCAGAAGACCCATTTGGAAATTCTTTGAAAGAAGAGAGCTGGACCCAAGGACTGTTCAGCAATAGCCTAAAATAACTTCAGTGATGTGCAACTGGCTTAAGTACTTAGAAGGTGGAAAGCTAGCTCACAATGGACCTAAAGGGATTGTAGGACTCTCTCAGCACAGGTGTGCAGTCTGGGGCAGAGAACAGGTAAGTGCTGGGAATGGGAGCGGTACCCATTTTGGAATGAGATCAACGATTCGTCTGCTGAGTCTGAAGAGCATTCAGTACCACACCAGGGTGGGCACATATTGGGAAACGGTACTGACATGAGGCAGAGTCCTATCTGTGAGGCATGCAGTGCCTGTGCCGAGCCCAACTCCATGCCTGGAGGCCAAGGGGCTTGCAACTGCCCTTGCTCTAAGGCAGCTAGCCATGGCAAAAAGTGAGCCATTATGGCTATGAGGTCCCTGGCAGCCTCGAACATGTCAAAGTCTTCCTACCTGCTCAATGGCTGAGCAGGAGCTGACAGTGGCAGAAGTAGCAGTGCCACATGTTGGTGTCCGTGTGCCAGAGTCCTTTGTGCAGCACCCTGGTGAGCAACCAGTATCATTCTAATGTTCTTATGCATTCCCCCTGTCGCTTCGATATCAAGAGTCAGCATAGGGGGCAGGGAGCAGGAGCCGGTGCTTGGGGAACCAGCTTAAAAGCTGGTTTCCCTCAGCACTGGTTCCACGGTAATGCCTGCCCCCCCACCCTGTTGCAGCCCGTGGCACAGCCTCTGTCCACAGCAAGCTTGGGCCCACTGCGGAGAGAGGCTCATCCCTGACAGCAGCCTCTGTCTGCAGGGAGCTGGGACCTCCCACGGACAGAGGTTACTGCCAGCCCAGTCTCTCTCTACAGCCAGCCCAGGCCGCCACTGACAGAGGCTGCTTCATGGCAGCATCCTTCCCCTCCTCCCTCCCCCCCCCCGCTTGCAAATACACAGCAGTCTCTGTCCACAGGGAGCTCGGACTCCTTGAAAAGGAGCTTCTGCCATCCCGCACTGCTGCTTCTGTATCAGAGGCAGCAGCGCTGGGTGGCAAGCAGCTGGTTTGGACAGAGGTAGCAGCACAGGGTGGCAGGGGGCTACCTGGGAATCGAGCTGGATTGCACTGGCTGCCAGTTCCACGCTCAGGGACTACAGAATAGTCGAGTAACCGGTAAGAATTTATGCGGTTACTCAACCACTCAATTACCAGATATCTAACATCCCTAGTTGGTGCCAGCAAACGGTGTGTCAGATGGTGGTGGGCCATTGTGCTCGGCTTACCCCAGTGCCAAACACGCTGTGGTGGGGGCATATGGGTTGAAGGTGGGCCCAGTTCAGGAGCCTGGGCTGGTGCCGGAAGATGATCTGGTGCCGGGAGGTGGAGAGGAGTGTCTATCAACACCGATGTTGATGGTGCTGCTATTGATACTAACTGCCTGTTCGATGGTGCCAAATTGCAGGCCTCCTCATGGCAATTAGTCGGCGGTGCCGAGCTCAGAGAAGACATCAGCTCTCTCAAATGACAAGCGGTGTCGAAGGTGTCTGGTGCGGAGGACTGGTGGACATACTCCACAGGCATGTCCTGTAAGTCAAGGCTGACCACCCACACCGAGCTCAACTTGCACCTATCAGGAGCACACAGGTGCAACAAGGTCGATGAAGCTATAAAGTGTCCTGCCAGTGGATGCACTCTGTCTTCATGCTGAGACGGAGACCTGCCCCTGAGGGTCTCTTTTTCTTCTGCAGCACCAGAGATTGCTAACAGTGCTGAGAAGTGGTACCAGAGCTCAGTGCCATTGAAGGTCTTGGTGCCCCCGAAGACTCCCACATCAACGCTGGTGTACTTTGGATTACTGGTGTTGGATCTGGTTGCGGTTAGAGAGATGACTCTGTGAGTAAAAGTTTTAGTCTGGAGTCCCTCTCCCTTTTTTGTCCTGGGCTAAAAGGCT
This sequence comes from Rafetus swinhoei, assembly GCA_019425775.1. Lineage (NCBI taxonomy): Eukaryota > Metazoa > Chordata > Testudines > Trionychidae > Rafetus > Rafetus swinhoei. The sequence goes on from CM033432.1 coordinate 466,289, forward strand.
CTTCAAATTTTGCAGCTCCTGGCCAATAGTTCCTCCCCCAGACACTTGAGGCAGGCATTGTGGGGTCTGCCATAGGGCATAGGTTTCAAACACTGCAAGCACGGTTTAAAGCTGTGTGGCCCAGGCATTCCACATCAAGGGGAAGCAGACATGGGAAGCTCTGCTACTACTATCTAAGTAATTAACGCTAACGGATTACATTTCTAAACTACTTATAGCTAAATTATGTACAGGTAGACCACTAAGGACACACTTGCAAGCACAAGCAAGGAGCATTCCAACAACCATCACAGGCAGTAAGAAGGAACTGAAGGGGGTAGGGCGAGCAGGGGTATATATCCGTTGATATACAGGCACCACTCAAGGGGGCCCCCAGCTGGCCCAACAGTACCACTGAGGGGAAAAAGCTTTTAACATTCGTACACATGGCATGAGCACACCTACATGGAACGGACATGACCAAGCACTCAAAGAACTAAATTAGTTCTAGCTACAGAACTAACTGACAAAAGCCTTCATTAAAGCACTTCAGGTTGCCCAGAGTTATTTCACACCCTTCTAAAAGGTCAAGTTTAGCAAAATTCAAAGCGCTGAAATTCAGGAAACACAGAATTAAAGTACATGCCAATGCTACCTTCACTCTTTATCCAGAGGGGGAAATAGTCACTGGAAAATATCTGAATGCACTCTAGGTGTATTCACTGTCAATGGTCAATGCAATACCTGGAGTAACTTGGTAGAAGTTTAATTGTGAGATGAGATATGCAAAGGTCTTCCTAACCTTAACTATTGTTCTCCACATCCATCTGTTACATAGGAGAATCAGAGACATGTGGAGAAGCCCTTTAGTCTCAATAAGATGGTCTCAACTAAATGGGTGTGTCTAGACTACACCTCTCTGTTGACAGAGAGATGTAGATTAGGCACGTTGAAATTGCTAATGAAGCCGGGATTTAAATATCCCACGCCTCATTAACATAAACATGGCCACCGCTTTTTTTCAAAACTGCGTTTTTATCGAAACAACGGCAGTCTAGATGCGGATCTGTCAAAAATAAAGCCTTTTTCAACAGATCCTGTAAACCTCATTTTTTGAGGACATAGGTGTGTCAGGTAGATTCTTCCTAGCATACCCCCGGCCACCAGCGTGCTGCGGTATTGTGCAATCGCTCAGAATGACGGTTGCACGCGCACAGGCAGCCGTTCCTGCTCTACGCCGGACTCTCTTATCCCTGAGCAAAGAGGAGAAGAGTGGGTCTGGCGCACCCACAGGGACACATCTCGAAGAACTCCAGTTACTGCACAAGATGAGTAACCTTCCCTTCTTCTCCGAGGGTCCCTGTGGGTGCTCCACCTAGGTGACTATGCAGCAGTATTCCTGCTTGGCGGTGGGGTTCGATACTGGACAGGACCATACATCCAAATCTAGTGTCTGAGTCCTCAAAGGTCTGAATTGCATAATGTTGCGCAAACGTGTTGGCTGAAGCCCATGTTGCTGCTCTGCAGATAATGTCTACGGGTAGACCCTTAAGGAAAGCGGTCATGATAGATACTGATCTTTTGGAATGCGCTCGTATGGATGGAGAGACTGTTCTCAGTAGTGACAGATGGCAGAACAAGGAGCAATGGAATCAAGTTACAGTGGGAGAGGTCTAGGTTGGATATTAGGAAAAACTATTACACTAGGAGGGTGGTGAAGTACTGGAATGGGTTACCTAGGGAGGTGGTGGAATCTTCATCCCTAAAGGTTTTTAAGTCTTGGCTTGACAAAGCCCTGGCTGGGTTGATCTAGTTGGGATTGGTTCTGCTTTGGGCAGGGGGCTGGACATGATGACCTCCTGAGCCCTATGAATCTAGAATCCAGCCCTATGATTGAGTCCAACATGAGGTTCAAGTCCCATGAGGGCAGTGGATCTCTACATGGTGGACACAGGTTTCATATCCCTTTCCAAAATCTCTTAACACACGTGTCGGAAAAAACAGAATATCCTTGTATGGGTGGGTGTATCACTGATATAGCTGACAAATGTAGGTTGATAGAACTAATTGATAGTCCTGTGTCCTGCAGGTAGAGGATGTATTCTAGTATGGTCTGATATCATGGCCCTGTGTGGATCCCATGTGTGAGCTGAATTCCAGGCTGCAAATCGGTTCCACTTCTGCAGGTAAGTCCATCTCGTAGTGGGTCTCCTGGAGTTAATCAGAATGTCTCTGACCCTTTGGGACAGGGTTAGCTTGCTGTCTGAAAGTCAATAAGCATCCAGGCTCACAGGTTGAGTATGTGGAGCCCGGGGTGTGGTATGTGTCCTGTGTTTTGAATCAAAAGAGCTTACACCGGGGGAAACCTGTATGAGTGACGTGTGTTCAGCTGCAATATGGTAGGGTACCAAATCTGTCTCAGACAGTTGGGAGCTATCAGGATGATCCTGGCCACATTCTGTTTGATCTTTAGTACCGTTTGTTGCAGGAGAAGTACAGGTGGAAATGCGTACGCCCATGGGAAATCCCAGCAAACTACAAATGCGTCCCCTAGAAATTGTGGCCCAATGCCTGCCCTGGAACAGTATAGGGGGCACTTGGAGTTGATGTACGTTGCAAACAAGTCCACTACCGGGAACCCCCATCTCCTGCAACGATTGTTTAAGATGGATTTGTTGATCTCCCATTCGTAGTTCTGTGGGAATTGTCTGCTGAGGGCATCCACTAGGTCATTGTCCTTGCTCAGCAGATGCACTGTGGTAGAATTCACATTGTGTACAATACACCATTGCCATACTCTCACTGCTTCTGCCCATGGGTGCAAGATCTCGCGCCCCTGTCTATGTAATATATCGTTGCAACATTGTCCGACAATATCCTCACAGTTTCGTTTCGTATATGAAAGAGTAGTTGCGAGCATGCCCTTCTCACTGCTCTGAGCTCCCATACATTGATGTGAAGCCAGGACTCTTTGCGTGTCCATTGTCACTGTAGCACCTCACTCACCATATGGGCTCCCCATCCCAGGAGGGACGCATCCTTCGTGATGGTAATGGATGGCATTGGTGTCTGAAATGTAAGTCCTATGCAGACGTCGTTTCTGTCCGTCCACCAGTTTAGGGTGGCTTTGAATCAGTTGGGTACATGGAGTGTCTTGTGAAGCAGATGATGTCTGGGGGCGATACACGGAGAGTACCCATGCCTGGAACGTCCTCATACGTAGTCTGGTGTTTGGGACTACAAACGTGGACGCAGCCATGTATCCGAGTTTCTGCAGGTATGTGCGTGCCATTGTGTGTGGGCAGCTCCGTACTGACATGATCAGATCGTGTATTCGTGACCATCTGTGGGTGGGCAGTGAGCTATACCTTGGGTGCAGTCCAGCTGCGCTCCTATAAACTCCAGTGTCTGGGTAGGAATGAGGGTGCATTTATCCAAGTTCAGTAGGAGTCGAAGTGCGTCGAATAGCTCTCTTGTTGTCTCCAATGATTGCTCCGTGTCCCCATAGATGGATGCCATGATCAAGCAATCGTCAAGATAAGGAAATATGTTTGTTTTTTTCACAGATGTGCAGCTACCACAGAGAGGACTTTGGAGAAGACTCTCCTGTGCTGCGGAAATGCCGAACTGGACACCCAGTACTGATAGTGTGGGTCCTTGATGGTAAACCTGAGGCTTTGTCTGTGTGCCAGATGGATTGATATGTGAAAATATGCGTCCTTGAGGTCGAGGGTAGGTAGCCATGTATAGGCTAGGTATCTCCTCTATAGCGCATAGTTTTAGGAGGCACTGCGCTTCTTCCAGGAGAACCAACTCGTGAGGAGGGTCCCTGTAGAGGGACAGGGAAGGGGGGCGGGTTGGGGAACTGCTATGAATGGTATGCAGTAGCCGGTTCATATTAGGTCTATGACCCATTGGTCCGAGGTGATGGTTTCCCATACCAAGTAAAATCCAGTGAGTCTGTTTCTGAATATCTGCTTCCTTAGTTCTGCCTGCCCTGGAGGAATGGGGGCTGCTGTACCCTCGACCAACGCTTCAAATTTGCTGACATGAGGTGGACGCCTGGGACAATGATGGATGCTCGTTTGGTTGCCTTCATCGGGTGTGTCTCATAGGGCCTTTGCTATTGTATATACACTGGTGTGCTGAAACTTTGATATTGTTTGTATTGTTTTCTCTTGGTTCCAGGAAGCTGAATTCCCAGTGTGCATAGTGTCGCCCTAGAGTCTTTGAGAGTGCGGAGAGATGAGTTTGTTGCCTCCACAAAGGGTTTCTCTCCCTTGAACGGCAGGTCTTCAATGTTCGACTGAACCTCCCTGGGGAACCCTGATAGTTACAGCCATGATGCTCTCCTCATCACCACTGTGGATGGCATGGACCTGGCTGCTGTATCCGCTGCATCCAATGCTGCTTGTAACACTGTGCAGGAAATCAATGAATCTTCCATCATGTTTGATTCTGTTTCTTTATGTCTTCTGGTATGTACTGAATAAAGGAGTTGAAGGATTCAAACATCTGGTGTGAGTATTTTGCTAGCAGGGCTACGTATTAGCAATTCTCAGTTGGAGGGAAGCTGATGAAAAGGCCTTCTTCCCCATAGCATCCATTCTTTTTATCTCTTTCTCATGATTTGGTGTTCTAGGGTACTGGTGTTGCCTCCACCTCTGATTGGCTGCTTCGACTACCAGTGAATTTGGGGAAGGGTGGGAGAAGAGGAATTCCACCCCCATAAAGTGCTACGTAGTACTTCTTATCCAGTTTCTTTGAAGTTGAGGGCACCGATGCCGGGATCTTCCAAATGGACTTGGCCAGATACATCAGTGTTTCATTCATCGGCAGAGCCAGTTTGGTATGTTGGGGTATGTTGGGTATACTTGTGAGTTTATGTTTGTTTTGTGTTACATCAGAGAATTGTATGTCAAGAGCCAGATCTTTTCCAATCCCTGCTAGGCTCTTCCTACAGTTCAAAAGTGGAAGACATGCGGGGCCAGTGGGGGACTAGCCCTGCACTCCCTGCAGCGCCTGAACTTTTAAAACGTACAAGAGCCCGAGTAGAGTTCTTGTACATTTCAAAAGGAAGCCCAGCAGGCAGCGCAGGAGTCCTCCACTGGCCCCGCGCTCCCTGCAACTCCTGAGCCTTTTAAATGTACAAGCGCCCCAGTGGGGCACTTGTACATTTCAAAAGGAAGCCCTGCTGGCCCTGCACTCCCTGCAGGGCTTTTGCTTTTCTGCTGGGGCTCTTGTACATTTCAAAAGCACGATTGCAGCAGAAGTGGCACAAGCGGAGACTGATTAAGTCCCTGCTCGTGCCACAGAATCATAGAACACTAGAACAGTAAGGGACCTCGAGAGGTCATCGAGTCTAGTCCTCTGCCCTCATGGCAGGACCCAGTACTGTCTAGAGCATCCCTGATAGACATTTATCCAACCTACTCTTAAATGTCTCCTGAGACGGAGGTTCCACAACCTCCCTAGGCAACTTATTCCAGTGTTTAACCACCCTGAAAGTTAGGAAGTTTTTCCTAATGTCCAACCTAAACCTCCCTTGCTGCAGTTTAAGCCCATTGCTTCTTGTTTTATCCTCAGAGGCCAAGAACAACAATTTTTCTCCCTCCTTGTGACACCCTTTTAGATACCTGAAAACGGCTATCATGTCCCCCCTCAGTCTTCTCTTTTCCAAACTAAACAAGCCCAATTCTTTCAGTCTTCCTTCATAGCTCATCTTCTCTAGACCTTTAATCATTCTTGTTGCTCTTCTCTGGACTTTCTCCAATTTCTCCACATCTTTCTTGAAATGTGGTGCCCAGAACTGGACACAATACTCCAACTGAGGCTTAATCAACACACAGCAGAGCAGAAGAATGACTTTTTAAGTCTTCCTCACAACAGTCCTGTTAAATGCATCCCACAATCATGTTTGCTTTTTTTGCAACAGCGTCACACTGCTGACTCATATTTAGCTTGTGGTCCACTATGACTCCTAGATCCCTTTCTGCAGGACTCCTTTCTAGACAGTCCTTCCCATTCTGTATGTGTGACACCGATTGTTCCTTCCTAAGTGGAGTACTTTGCATTTGTCCTTATTAAACTTCATCCTGTTTACCTCAGGCCATTTTTCCAGTTTGTCCAGATCATTTTGAATTATGACCCTATCCTCCAAAGTAGTTGGAACCCTCCCAGCTTGGTATCAGCTGCGAACTTAAGCAGCATACTCTCTTAAGCAGCGTATTCTCTGGGGGGCATCTAGCATTGGCCCACTGTGCCTCTACCTCCCCTGCTCCCCGCAGAGAAGGTGCTGGGAGGAACCGACTTTTAAGCCAGCACCCCCCAGGACTGGTTTCTGCTTCCCCCCTAGCTGCGTCTCTCTGACAGAGGCAGCAAGGGAGGGAAGCAACTAGTCACATGACTAGTCGACTATCCAATAAGCTTATGCTTATTGGATAGTCGACTAGTCGCTTATATCCTTAATCCCACTGAGACATTTGTGCTGGTCCATAATCAGAAGAGTCTTCTGCCTTTTCCTGCCATGCCTTTTTCTCTGGGGAAAACGTAGCGCAGATGCTAGAGATGCCTCTACGTGACCTGTGGACTTCCTGTCAGGCTGGATAAAAGGTTGAGACTCTCCCCGATGGCTTCTAGACAAGAAATGCTCTTAAATTAAAAACGTACCTGTTTTTAACAGTCCTACGGAATTAAGGAAGACCAAGAAAGTGAACAAGGAAAAGTTATTTACTGGTTTCCATAACATAAGAACTAGGGATCACCAAATGAAATTAATAGGCAGCAGGTTTAAAACAAACAAAATCAAGTACTACTTCACACAACAGTCAACCTGTGCAACTCCTTGCCACAGGATGTTGTGAAGGCCAGGACTTTAACAGGGTACAAAAAAGAACTAGATAAATTCATGAAGGATAGGTCCATCAATGACTATTAGCCAGGATCGGTAGGAATGGTGTCCCTAGCTTCTTTTTGTCAGAGGCTGTGAATGGGTGATGGGGGGCAGGAGGGAGAATCGCTTGATGATTACCTGTTCTGTTCATTCCTTCTGGGGGGCATCTAGCATTGGCCACTGTCTGAAGACAAGGTACTGGGCTAGATCGACCTTTGGTCTGACCTAGTATGGCCATTCTTATGTTCTAAAAAACTGGTACAATATATTTATACCATATAACGGAGAAAACTGATTTCATTGGGTTAGAGATGTTAAATTAAATACAAAACAAATGAACACCTTTTAATTTACGTAAAAAATATTTGTTACTTAAATAATAAACTGCATAAACTGTTGTTTAAATTACACAACTTGAAGAAAAATCAAATAAACCATATCAAAATATTTTGTCCTTTCCTTTATGATAAAGGAACAAACACAGTTAGTTAACGTACCGTAATCTTCCATCCTGAGCAGCTGCACCCCCTGCTATGATTTTTGTAATGAAAATACTTGAGTCATCCCCAATATGTGGGTTGTCCGTACCACCTGCAATGCTAAAGCCAAGCCCTGAATTTCCCTGAAAAATAAACAGCATTGATGTGCAAAGTTTTCTTTTAAAAATAAGCAGAATAAAAGCCAATCAGGAGAGAATATCTTATGCTTTCTTAAACAGATGTAAGCTGCATTACTAGTAGAATGCTAAGAATATAATATACACTACAGAATAACATTCATTTTTATTATTTCAGAAAAAAATTATGAGAAGCTGACGTGCCTTTCACAAACAACAGAGAACCAGTTTCTATTGTGGTGTGAAATCAAATTTATCTATCACTGAAAGAAAATACTGTGTTAATGTTCATTTTTGCAATAATTATTCAATTATAACAACTGTGATTTCCTGCTTTGAGACAGAAGAATCCATCAGTTGAAAAACTGCTCTAAACACTCACACAGACTTCAGGAACTATAATGTCTGATTCTGTGAAGCACCTGATATTTTGTTGAAATGCTACAAATTAAAAACTCTGTTATCCCATAAATTCTTCAGAAATCAAATGTTTATTGTTTTCACCACAAATATACTTCTTTCCTCCTTTTAGAGTTTCAAAGGGGAAAAATGTGTACGTGAAAAGCATAAAATATTATGAATATTAGTTAAATCAAAGTAGATATAATTTACGTATGATCTAACTTTACTCTATTTGATTTAAAGTATCAGCTCACTGCTGAGTTGCCTGTATTGTTGTACTAAACTTTCTGTGGTTTACACTGCAAATTACTGTGCTATAAAGCTACTCTATTAAGGAGACTTTCCCCTCTTACTTCTGTCTAAGTGTCTCACACAGAAGTTGTTTCTGTACCTGTCTTCCACCCAATGGAGTAATCTTGGCCATACAGCTGGTGTTTTTAGAAAATGGGTAAATAAGTGGGCCTGAACAAGACCATTCTTATTTCACCTCTGAGCTTAGTCTAGAAGAAACATTGCAATTATGTAGCTCAAATATTTAAAAAATTCTCAAATGGAAGTGCAGCTCATGCATATGCAATGAACTAATCGCTTCCCACCTGCACTGCACTTTAACCACCAGTATGACCTCTCAAAATAATTAAAAGCAACAAGGAGTCCTTTGGCACCTTATAGACTAACAGATGTATTGGAGCATAAGCTTTCGTGGGCAAAGACCCACTTCGTCAGATGCATGCAAGGGGTACCATAAAACATTATTTCCAGCCACCAATGCAGTAATAGTTCAGGTCATTTTAGACCCAATTTTAAGGTGAAGGAGAAAGTACATATGCTGTTTTACCCCCATTACATTGCTTGCCCCCTACTTCCCATAAATCCTCCTGGAACAAAAGGGGAGTAAACAGTTTGCACCCTAGACAAAGCTGTGAATTTCCTCTATTTCTCTTGCTTTAAATCACCAGTCTCCACATCAAAGCATCGTAACAGAAATAAAAGTTCTCATTTTGTCATGAAGATCTGAACTGGAATTCATGTGTTAGAATTTGTCAACAATACTGCTTTAATCAGGAGGGGCTCTATTGGAACACTTCAATTTCTGCTGAGGGAGGATATAGAGGGTAGGTTCATTAACAAAATCTGGGTCTCCCACTCTGTTATTTTCTGAGTGCTACTACTCTGCTAGATTTACAGTCTGTTTATTTGTCATTTAGAAACAAAAACCTGCAGGGCTTGTTTGATAATGCTATGGCTCTAGGAGGAATGCAAGCTCATGGAAGGACAATGGAAATAACAAATAAGTTTTATTGTTAAATGTCAGAATGCTCAGTTAACAAAAAAAACAGCCATCTTGAGCACAAAAATATGACTGTAGTTGCCATAAACACTGCTCGGCAATACAGATGGCAAAATCCTTGTTCTAATGGCAACATAAGGGTCCATTAGAGCAATGTATATAATAACTGCAGTCCCATTTTCATGCTTAAAGTGCAGAAAATCTAAAAACCCATAATTTATTTACATTAAAGATTGTGAGAGCACTACACCAATACACAGTCAAAATCATAATTTAATGTTACTGTTTAGATTTTCAGTCTACACTGTGAAGTATAATATGCTATAATGTTAATGAATTCTCTGTTATTCTGTTAAAATATTTATTTAAATAGGTAGACAAGGAAATCAAGTCATGACATCAAAGAACCTCGTATGTACATAGGTATCAAAATGTTTGGTTTAACGCAACATCTAAGAATTTTTGTCTCACCCAAGGAAAAATACAAAAGCAGTTGGCAGACAGACTTCAGTACTTCTGCAGTCTGTACCAGGGCTTAATTTGTAACTAAACATGTGATGAGGCTCAAGCAATCTTTTTACTTTCCTAACAGATGAGGCAACTTCAGGATTGTCAGGACTATGAACTGCAAACCTAGAGGTCCTGGGGCTCAGCCCTCGCAAGCCCTGGCATGAATTAAGCACTGGGCTACACTGCATTGCTATAACTGTAAAACTCACAAGACAGCAATTTTTGGAATGGATATAGAAGTTGTAGCTCAATTACAAAAACAGCATTTAGTAAGTATTAAATTAAGAATATCAAGTGTGTGCAAAAGCAATAAAGCTTGAGTGTCTTTCATACTCACTATTCAATATATTTCATATTTAGGTTAAATTAACAGATCTAAGACTAAATAGTGCTGTTTAACTGGAGGAAATCAAGAGGCCAATCACTCAATATACAATAGTATCAATTTCCTTCCAAATAACATTTATGGAATATTACCCTTTCAAGTGTAATTTCTTCATATTCATAATCTGCATCTGTGCCATTAACCTAAATGAAGGAAAAGAAAAGAAAGTTCTGTAGAATTTTACACTCCACACATCACAGAATATTTGCTCAGTACTCTGATTACCTTCTCCCATCTCTAAAGGTTGATTCTGATTCGACTGCAAGCTTCTATACTTCACCACAGTGTCCCCGGCTCTAACCAGTAGACTACATACTATACACTCTCTTGAAATTTGAGTTTCAGCAAGACTGATCTAGATTTAAGTTTTAAGACCCCTGTTGTTCCTGTATGGATGTTAAGGATATAAGATATTCTTTACTGACTTTGAACAACATGAAAAAAATCTCTAGAGATTAAATGATTTAAATTTAATTGGAAGAGATGCTCACATGATTCTTTTTGCCACTATACCAATTCCTGCTAAGTGGCAGCAGGGAAATGGCAATTCCGCACATTGTTTCTAACTGTAAACTAATAAAAATACTAGAACTCAAAGTTCACAGTAATATTTATCATTTATTATAGTTTGTAACCCTCAATAAAAAGAACAAAAGAACAAAATAAAACAGAATATTTTGTAAGTTAATTTAAAACTCTCAAATGTTCTTTCAAAGTTTTGTTCCAGGATTTGGTGCAGCAAAGTTCCATCTTTAGAAATTAGCTGCAGTTAAAAGGAAAGCTTCCTCACCCAAAGGTGAGAAAAAATGGTTACTTACTTCTTGTAATTGCTCTTTGAGATGTGTTACTCGTGTCCATTCCACATAGGTGTGTGCCCACCATGTGCAAAAATCATCAGAAGATTTTTCCCTCAGCGGTACCCGTTGGGCCAGCGGGGGAGACACCCCTGGAGTGGCACCACTGTATCAGCACATATATACACCTGCTGGCCCTCCACACTCTCCCCCCCCTCTCCCCTCCAGTTCCTTCTTACTGGAATCCTCTGACAAATGGGAGGCAGGTGGGATCTGGAATAGACATGAGCAACACATCTCAAAGAACAACAGTTACAAGAGGTAAGTGACCATTTTTCATCTCTGAGTGGTTGCTCATGTCCATTCCATGTAGGTGATACAAAAGGAAAATCCAAGGAGGCAGGGTTGGAATACTGCCCTACCATGAGCTGCATCATCCCTGGTGTGGTACGCTAAGGCGTAATGATTAATGAAGGTGAGCACCAAGGACCAGGTGGCTGCCCTACAGATGTCCATGATAGGCACCTGAGCAACAAAAGCTCAGTTAGAAGAGCTCAGTTAGTTTCTCAGGTAGAAGAGGCCTGGGCCCTAGTGGAATGAGCCATCAAAGGCGGGGCTGGTAACTCGGTCAGGTCATAACATGCCCTAATGCAGGAAGTGATCCACGACAAGATATGCTGGGCAGAGACCAGGAGGCCTTTGACCCTCTCAGCTACTGTAAAAAAAAGTTGTGGGGACTTGCGGAAGGGCTTTGTCCTGCCTAAAAAAAAAAGGCTAAAGCTCTCCTAACATACAGAGTGTGTAAGACCTGTTCTTTACCAGAGAAATGAGGTTTGAGGTAAAACACAGGGAGGAAATTGTCCTGAGAAGCGTTTAACGGAGACACCACCTTGGACAGGAAGACCGGGCGCAGGCATAGTCTGGCCTTTTCCCTTAAAAAGACCATGTACAGGAGTCTGAAGTTAGGGCCGTAAGCATGGACACCAGCCCAGCCAACATAATGTCCACGAGAAAGGATACCTTCCAGGAGAGGCACAGTAATGAACATGCTGCCAGGGTTCAAAGGGGGGTACCAGTGAACTTGGTGAGAACCAGGTCAGGGACAGGTTGGTGGACATGCAGATAAAGCCTGTCCAGACCTTTCAGGAAACAACGTACCATGGGGTTCGCAAAGAGCCATTTGCCCTGGGAGCCAGAATGAACAGCTAGATGCACCCTAGCCGAGGAAGAGGATAACCTCTGAACTCTTTCATCCAGGAGATAGTCCAGGACAGAGGGGACCAGGGAATCCATCGGTAAGAGGCTCCTCTGGGCAGCCCAGACAGAAAATCACTTCCATTTAGCCAAATACATGGCTCTAGTAGAAGGTTTCCTACTCCCCCACAAGACCACTTTGACCTACTCCAAGCACTGACATCTCAGCGTTGTCAACCATGGAGCTTCCAGGCCATGAGATGTAGGGATTGCACGTTCGGAAGGCATAGCCTGCTGTGGTCCCGCATTATCAGATCCAGGCACAGCGGGAGGGCATTCAGCCGCTCTACCAAGAGACAAAAGAGGGATGTGAACCAGTGCTGCCTTGCCCACGCTGCTGTTATGAGAATGAGGAAGGACCTGAATTCCTTGGCCCTTAGGATCACCTTGTGCACCAGGGGAAAAGGAGGAAACACATACAGCAGCCCCGGAAGCCAAGAGATAAGGAGAGTGTCCCCCAGAGACCCCGAGCCGTGGCTCATGAAGGAGCAGAAACGAGGGGACTTCCTGTTTCCACAGGTCGAAACCCCACCTCAGGAAGATGCGACAGGCAATGTCCACCCTGAGGGACCACTCGTGACCCAAAAAGGATTTGCTAAGCCAATCCTCCAGGGTGTTCTGAGTGCCCCAGAGGATACGAGGCCACTGAGTGAATGTGCTACTGAATGCAGAATTCCCAGAGCAGGAGAGCTTTGTGACCTAGGGGAAGGGAACGAGCACCACCCTATTTGTTTATATAGAACACCAATGCCGTATTGTCAGACTGAACTAGAACTTCCCTGTTCCTCAACTGGGGAAGAAAAGCCCGACATGTGTGGGGAACCACCTTCATCTCCCTGACATTCATATGAAGGGATAGATCCTCTTGAGACTACATACCTTGCTCCCTCAGGTCCCCAATATGAGCCCCCCATCCAGTGTCAGACGTATCTGTCATGAGCTGGAATGGTGGCAGGGGGGTGGGAGAACAGAACCCTGGCACAGACCACCTCCTCTTGGAGCCACCAGTCAAAGGAGGTTAGGGAACCCTCTGGAATAGTTACCACCATGTCCAGCAGATGGAAGACTGGATCACACGCCGGAGCTAACCACAGCTGTAGAGGACAGAGACAGACCCTGGAGTGCTGCACCATTTATGTGCTTACTGCCATGAAAGCGAGGAGCCTCATACAGTTTCTGGCTGCAGGAGAGGCCTGCAGGCACAGGATGGATTCCTTGACGGTTAGGAACCGAGCTCTGGGCACAAAGGCCATGGCTACTGTAGAGTTCAGCAGGGCACCCACAAACTCTATCATCTGGGTAGGGACCAGGGTGGACTTGGCCCAGGTCTAAAGAGACTGCCTGAAACAAGGATACAGCCTCTCCCCGAGTTACGAACGAGTTATGGACCAAACGCTTGGCCGTAACTTGATCCGTTCGTAACTCGGACCCCACTGAGTTACACGCGACCACGCTGTTCGTAAGCGCGGGTTGCGTTCGTAACTCGGGGACTGCCTTTACGACCGCTCCATAGGAGTTTTGGTCGTAAATGCAAACAGTCGTAACTCGACCACTCACAACTCGGGGAGCGGCTGTACATGTTTGAGAACCTGGGTGAAAGAGGGTCCCCGAACAGCCAGTCGTCCAGGCAGGGACAGACCTGAACCCTGCAATTCCAAAGGGAAGCAACTAGATTTGTAATAGATTTGTTGAAGACCCAGGGAGTGGGGGGGGGGGGGATGGAGAGGGGGCGTAGAGAGGCCAAAAGGGAGCACAGTGAATTGGTAGTGGCCCTGGCCCACCATGAAACAGAGGAAGCATCGGTGACATGGGGCAATGTAAGTATGAAAATAAGCATCTTTTAGTTCAGGGGCAGCATACCAGTCTCCCAACTTGAAGGAGGGGATGATGGACGCCAACGTCACCATCTTGAACTTTGTTTTGACAATGAAGGCGTTGAGGTCCTGGAGGTTAGGATGGGACGAAAGCCACCCTTGGCTTTGGGAATCAGGATGTAGCGGGAGTAGAATCCCTTACCCCAAACTCCATAGGAACCACTTTCACCGCTCCTAGAACGAGGAACTGTTGCACCTCCTTGTGCAATAGATGCTCGACAGAGGGGGTCCTTGAAGAGCGACATGGAAGGATGATTGGAGGGGGACTGGGAAAGGAGCGGGATAGAGTATCCATTCTCCACCGTGTCCAGGCACGAGAGGTCCAATGTTACAGACATCCAGGCACAGTGGAAAGCGGATAAATGATCCCAAAAAAGGAGGGTCAAGGTGGTACCTGATACAATGTCCTTAGGTGCACCTTCAAAATCCCTGGTGTGGCCCTTGGGATTTATCAGACGGTCCAGCCTCCTGATCGGAGGATGAGCAGAAACAGCATCTGCCATTCCTGTTCCCCGAGTTTCTGCCAAGATGCCTGGAAAACTTGGGCCGGGGTCCCTGCAGAGAAGGGCACAACTGGCTCCTGGGATTAAAGAAGTGCCTTTGCAGGGGTATTTTATCCTGAGGGATTGAAGGATAGCCCTCGAGTCCTTTAGACTGTGCAAATGGTTATCTGTCTGCTCAAAGAAGAGCCCTGTCCCCAAAAAGGGAAGGTCCTTGATGGTCATCTGGAGTTCTAGGGGTATCCCAGAGACCCAGAACTGCAGAGTAGGACCAGCCCTGTAGCCATTGTGAGGGCTGTTCCAGCCGCCTAATCGAGGGCCGCGTGCAGGGCTGCCCGCGAGATGACCCTGCCCTCTTCCGAAAGGGCCTTGAACTTGCTGTGAGTCCTGCAACACAAGGTCCCTGAATTTATCCATGGTAGACCAGGTGCTGTATGCACAATGGCTCAGGAGCACCTGCTGATTATCTATCCTGAACTGCAGCCTGCCAGAGGCATACATCTTTCGGCCCAAAAGGTCCATCATCTTCGTCTCTCTGTTCTTGGGCATAGTGCCCAGCTGATCATGCCGCTCTCTCTGGTTTGCCACCTGCAGAACCAGAAACCCTGGTGGGGGGTGGGAGAACAGGTGTTTATGGCCCACTTGAGGGACAAAATACCTCTGCTCGACCGAATTGTCAGTCGGAAGTATTCAGTGGAAGTGTCATTCTGGTGGGGGTGTCAACATTGACAATGTCCACCTTGGGGTCCAAGTCTTCTGACACCTGCTCAGTCTGGACCCCCAGACTCTGCACGAGGTGCTGCAACAGGTCTTGGTGCGACCTGGAGTTCATCGAGGGCATCGAAGGAATGGAACCCCTGAGAGCCTCGTCTGGGGAAGAGGACAAGGACTCCTTTAGCACCTGCTCCTCCAACTCATGGTGCTGTACCAGAGTCTGGGACATCACCATTTGCCCCGAGGCTACTGGCTAAGCCAGTCCATGATTTCATCCCTGGAAAGTCTTGGGGGACATTTGTAGAGGGCCTGGGAACCGGCAGATGTCACGGAGCAAGTCTACGGAGTCACCAATGGCAGAGCCCTAGAGCCTGAGTAAATGGAGTCCAGCCTAGAGGGACCTGGATCCTAGGCCTGATGGTAAGCCCAGAGGGTCCAGCAGGGCCACTGAACCAGCGGCTGCCACGGGGGGAGCCGTGGTGGCAGCGGCAGCTCTGCGAACACACTGGGGCCAGGCGCGGTGATACACCTGCTCCTGAGAACACCGACTCAGTCTCAGAGTCAGTAGAATAGTCCAAGGCCAACCAGGGTGGTACCGATGTGGGCAGTGCCGGAGAATGGTGGGCCGGGAAATGCTTGACCATCAACCCTGGCTTCCCCCAGTGGCAAGGCGGAGGAGGCAGCATGGCATGCATCTCAACTGCTGGTGCTGCAGCGGCCAGTGCCTGAGGCCTCTTTACCAGAGAGAGCCTGGAGAGCTGTGCCAAAGGCTGTGTGGCAGGTGGTGCCCTCTGGTGAGGCCTTCATGTAGGTACCAAGGTCACAGGTGCCAGAAGATTGGTGCAGGGAAGCCAAGCATCTTGAGCTCTTCTAGTGCCAGACAGAGGCCAGGGAGGACGTGAGGTCAATGAGCTTCCTTGAGGCCTCGAGTTTATCCAGAGGGTCCACTTTCACCAGGTCTGGATGTGGGTTGCAGCACAGGCTCGACTGGTGCCAACCAGGAGCTGGTGCCCTAGGTGTTGTGGCCACAGACTGCAGGTGCACTTTCAGCACATACCTTGATGGAGACCAGCCCCTGCTAGGTCTCTGCTTCTTCTGATGAACAGGAACTAAGAGCAGTGCAGAATCGCAGTGTGCCACAGCGCCAGAGAGGTGCACAAATGTCCTAGTGACTCCTGCATTGAAGCTGGTGCTGCTTAAGTTGCTAGTGCCTTGCAGTGAGCCGCTTCCACGAGGAGTATTTTCAGCCAGGAGTGTGTCTCTCACTTGACTCGGGGCTTGAAACTCCAGTAGATCTTCAACTTGTCCATAAGATGGGCTTCTTCTAGGCAGTTGAGGCACGTTTTGGGGCCCGGGCATGCCCCACACGGAGCATTAGGGGATGCAGACGTAAACCCCTATTTACACTAGAACTATCACTAACGACTACAACAACTACAAACTATTAACACTAAAACTGAAATGAAGTTTGAACGAGAATGAGAGAACACAAGCTAAAACAACGAGAACTGCTAAGGCTCACTTGTGGAGCAAGCGAAGCACGTCCCAACAACCATCACGGGCAGTAAGAAGGAAGTGAGGGGATGGAGGAGTCAGCAGGAGTATATATGCACCGACACAGCAGCGCCACTCCAGAGGGCTCCCCCACTGGTCCAACAGGTACCACTGAGGAGGAAAACCTTCTAACGACTTGTGCACACGACACGCACACACCTACGTGGAATGGACATGAGCAATCACTCAAAGAAATAACTCCTATGATCAAAGTTGCCTAAAACTCAATGAACGGGTTAACATACAAGTAACAGACACTGGAAACATCATTCTAGATCAAATGTGAACAATAAACACAACCAATGAGTGATTTATTTTAAGGCAAGAAACTAAAATCCTAATGCAATTTATTGCATCTAAATTTACTGCATCTAAATCTAAATTTATTTACATTCTAAATAATGGCAACAAAATATAGAAATATTTTGCTAACTCGATTTTTAGGGATTCTTATTAGGCTCCTGATTTTAAGAGGTTCACAATGAAAGACATTTACCAAATAAAAAATAGAGAATGTCTGAACTGATACTCTCTATATAGCCTTAAACAACATCCTACAATATTTTATATTTTACAAACTTTTATATGCAAAAAGTGATTCCGGTCTTCTATACCGATGCACATTGGCTTCTAAGTAAACATACCTCTATACAGTGTGGAGAAAACAGAGCTATTTAAAAAATATGTACATCTGCAATTTTCTGGTATAGTACAATACTTTTAAGAAGTCGTTCGTACTCCTGTTTGCATCCTATTGGACACAATGGATGTTTCATATTTATTCATGAAACTGAAAATCAATACAACATTTTTAACATACACTATTCCACAAAAAAAGGAAAGGGGTCCTGAGCTGACACACGCACCAAAGAGGCCACTGCATTATGCAAAGATAGCTTTTATGTTTAATTTTTTCTTCTGGGAACGTCTACACAGCAAAGACAAACGCGCAGAAATAAGATATGTGAATTCAAAGATACGAAGGCATGGGTGAGGACTTCAGCTGCCACTGCATCTAAGTAGGCTTCCTTCTCCATCGTCCTGTGCTCTTCAGCACATTTAGGATCACACAATTAACCTGACTGGTCAGAAATGGATATTGTCATGGTCAGCTATTACTTTCATATCTTTTTCTAATTACTGATGTGTTCAATTAAATTTACCATTTTTCACAGGATTATTAGATTACACATACCACATTATCTGCGTAATCTACTTCATGGGCATCATGATCATTGCATTCTTTAATTTAACATCAGCTTCCTTTGCTTCCATTTTCTGGCTATTACGGACTTCCTTTTCTTCTTTGAAAAGCTCCACAAAAAGTCAACTGTTTTTAAATATTTTTGGATTGTTTAGATCTTAGTTGAGAGTGTTGAATATTAGGGATGTTAATAGCAACCCAGATAATCTATAAGTGATTGCTTACCATAGAATCATTGAGCTGGAAGAGACCTCAGAAGGTCATCAAGTCCAGCCCCCTGCTCTAGGCAGGACCAATCCCAACTAAATCAACCCAGCCAGGGCTTGGTCAAGCCGAGACTTAAACACCTCCAGGGATGGAGACCCCACTACTTCGCTAGGTAACCCATTCCAGTGCTTCACTACCCTCCTAGTGAAATAGCGGCGAGGAGTCCTGTGGCACCTTATAGACTAACTGAAGTGTTGGAGCATGAGCTTTCGTAGGCAAAGACCCACTTCGTCAGATGCACCCCTATGATACTAGTGAAATAGTTTTTCCTAACATCCAACATGGACCTCTCCCACCACAACTTGAGACCATTGCTCCTTGTTCTGCCATCTGTCACTACTGAGAACAGCCTCTCTCCATCCTCTTTGGAACCTCCCTTCAGGAAGTTGAAGGCTGCTATCAAATCCCCCCTCACTCATCGCTTCTGCAGACTAAACAGACCCAACTCCTCAGCCTCTCGTAAGTCATATGCTCCAGCCCCTAATCATTTTGGTTGCCCTCCACTGGACCCTCTCCAATGCATCCACATCCTTTTGTAGTGGGGCCCCAGAACTGGACACAATACTCCAGATGTGGCCTCACCAAAGCCGAATAAAGGGAATAATGACATCTCTGGATCTGCTGGCAATGCTCCTCTTAATGCAACCTAACATGCCATTAGCCTTCTTGGCTACAAGGGCACACTGTTGACTCATATCCAGCTTCTCATCCACTGTAACCCCAGGTCCTTTTCTGCAGAACTACTACTTAACTGGTTGGTCCCCAGCTTGTAACTATGCTTGGGATTCCGTCCCAAGTGCAGGACTCTGCACTTGTCCTTGTTGAACTTCATCAGATTTCTTGTGGCCCAATCCTCCAATTTGTCTAAGTCACTCTGGACCCTATCTCTGCCCTCAAGCGTATCTACCTCTCCCCTAGCTTAGTGTCATCCGCAAACTTGCTGAGGGTGCAATCCATCCTCATCCAGGTCATTAATAAAGATATTGAACAAAACCGGTCCTAGAACCGAACCTTGGGGCACTCCGCTAGAAACCGACTGCCATCCTGACATCGAGCCGTTGATCACTACCCTCTGGGCCCGGCCTTCTAGCCATCTTTCTATCCATCTTACTGTCCATTTATCAAATCCACATTCCCTTAACTTGCTGGCAAGAATATTGTGGGAGACCGTATCAAAAGCCTCGCTAAAGTCAAGGTATATCACATCCACTGTCTTTCCCACGTCCACAGAGCCAGTTACCTCATCATAGAAGCTAATCAGATTGGTCAGGCACGACTTGCCCTTTGTGAATCCATGCTGACTATTCCTAATCACTTTCCTCTCTCTTCCAAGTGCCTCAAAATGGATTCCTAAGGATCCTCCACAATTTTTCCAGGAACCGAGGTAAGACTGACCGCCTATAGTTCCCTGGATCGCCTTCTTCTTTTTGAAGATGGGCACTACATTTGCCTTTTTCCAATCATCCGGGATTTCTCCCGATCGCCACGACTTTTCAAAGATAATGGCCAAAGGCTCCTCAATGACATTTGCCAACTCCCTCAGTACCCTCGGATGCATTAAGTCCGGACCCGTGGATTTGTGTACGTTTAGCTTTTCTAAATAGTTCCTAACCTGTTCTTTTCCCACCACGGGCCGTCCATCTTCATCCCATCTTGCGTTACTTAGCGCAGAAGTCCAGGAGCCGACCTTGTCCGTGAATACAGAGGCAAAGAAAGCATTGAGTACGTCAGCTTTCCCCACATCATCTGTCACTAGGTTACCTCCTTCATCCAGTAGGGGCACACCTCTCTGATCACCTTCTTCTTGTTAACATGCCTGTAGAAACCTTTCTTGTTATCCTTCACATCCTTAGCCAGTCGCAATTCCATTTGCGCTTTCGCCTTCCTGATAACCCCGCATTCTCGAGCGATACATTTAAACCCCTCCTGGTCATTTGTCCAAGTTTCCACTTTTGTAAGCTTCCTTTTGTGCTTAAGTTCACTAAGGATTTCCCCTGTAAGCCAATCCGGTCTCCTACCATGTTTGCCTCTTGCTACGTCGGGATGGTTTCTTTCTGTGCCTTCAATAAGGCTTCTTTAAAATACTGCCAGCTGTCCTGGACTCCTTTCCCTTCATGTTAGCATCCCAGGGATTCTACCCATCAGATCTCTGAGGAGTCAAAATCTGCTTTTTGAAGTCCAAGGTGTGTATTTTACTACTCTCTTTTCTTCCTTTGGTCAGGATCCTGAAATCTACCATCTCATGATCACTGCTTCCCAGGATGTCACCCACCTCCACTTCCCCTATTAGTTCCTCCCTGTTTGTGAGCAGAAGGTCAAGCTGCGCACGGCCCCTGGTCGGATCCTTCAGCACTTGTGTCAAGAAGTTATCCCCAACATTCTCCAAAAACTTCCTGGATTGCCTGTGTACTGCCGTATTGGTATTGGTTTCCCAACAGATGTCAGGGTGATTAAAGTCCCCACGAGAACCAGGGCCTGCGATCTGGAAGCTTCTCTCAGTTGTCCGAAGAAAGCCTCATCTACCTCATCCACCTGATTCGGTGGCCTGTAGCAAACACCAACCACAACATCACTGCTGTTGTTTGCTCCTTTAAACTTAACCCATAGACTCTCAACAGGTTTTTCTCCCTCTTTATACTGGAGTTCAGAGCAATCATAGTGCTCTCTTACATATAGAGCAACTCCTCCTCCTTTTCTCCCCTGCCTGTTCTTCCTGAACAGTCTATACCCTTCCATGACAGCGCTCCAGTCATGCGAGTCATCCCACCAAGTCTCCGTTATCCCAATTAAATCATATTTCTTGGACTGGGCCAGGGCCTCCAGTTCTTCCTGTTTGTTGCCCAGGCTTCTCGCATTAGTGTACAAACACTTCAGGTAACCAGTTGATCGCCCTATCTTCTCCATTCGAAACAGGGGTCCTCCTTTCTTGCTCGTTTCTCTCTGCATTTCTTCCCGGTATCCGACTTTCCCACTCCCCTCAGGGTTTTGGTCACCGTCCCCCGACAAACCTAGTTTAAAGCCCTCCTCACTAGGTTTGCAAGCCTGCCAAAGATGCTCCTTCCTCTCTTGGTTAGGTGGATCCCATCTCTTCCTAACAATCCTCGTGCCCGAACAGAGTCCCATGGTCGAAGAAACCAAAGCCCTCTCTGCGACACCACCTGCGCAACCACGCATTTACGCCTCAATTCGACGATCCCTGCCCAGTCCTTTCCTTCAACAGGGAGGATGGACGAACACCACTTGCGCTCCGGATTCTTGGATCCTTCTTCCCAGCGCTACATAATCCGCAGTAACCCGCTCAAGGTCATTCTTGGCTGTATCGTTAGTTCCCACGTGGAGAAGCAGGAAGGGGTAGCGATCCAAAGGTTTGATCAGTTTGGTAAGCCTCTCAGTCACATCCTCAATGCGAGCTCCCGGTAAGCAGCACACCTCTCGAGATTCCAGGTCCGGACGGCAGAGGGATGGGTCAGTCCCTCTTAGGAGAGAGTCTCACCACCACCACCCGCTGCTTTCTTTTGGGGTGGTGGCCGTGGAACCCCATCCCTAGGACTACGCATCCCATGCCTTCCAGTAGATGGTGTTCCCTTGCGGTTTCTTCCTTGTGAGGTCCCTTCCAAAGCATTCAGCACTGCAGAGCCTGTGAAGAGAGCCTGAAAGCGATTACTTACCTCTATAGCATTGGGGGATTGCCATGCTGGCCCTTTTCCCCTTCTAGAAGTTACACGCTGTCAGTTCTCTTCCTGCTCCACTACTGCCTCTCTGGCTCTTCCACCTGCCGTGCTTGAAGGATTAAACGCTGCCTTCTATCGAGGAAGTCTTCATCCTCTCTGATCGAGCGTAGGGTCGACACTTGGGCCTCCAGCCCTCTAATTTTTAATTCCAAAATGGTGACCAGCTTGCACTTCGCGCAGATGAAATCCGTTCTTTCTTCCAGGAGGAACACAAACATGGCACGCTCCGTGCAGGTAACAACAGCAGAACCATCACAATCCATCCCTGCTGTCCTGTTCGCAAGCTCCTTGGTCACTTGCCCAAGGAGCCTTATAAAGCCCTGGACTGCCTGAAAGTCCCTCCCCCTACCAAGGCTCAGCCAATCAGCAGAGGCTTCTGTTCGCAAGCTCCTTGGTCGCTTGCCCAAGGAGCCTTATAAAGCCCTGGACTGCCTGAAAGTCCCTCCCCCTACCCAAGGCTCAGCCAATCAGCTTATCAGTTAACAGTCCAGGCTAACCATGACAACACCTTCCTGTATGCTCTGCATTTAAAGCTCAGACTGACAGTACCAGCCCACTGGTCTGAGTTTTAAATGAAGAGCACACAGGGGAGCAGAGGGTGACAGGGCCTCCTCCTCCTCCTCCCCCCCACCCCGGAGTGGGGCCAGGAGTGCACGGGATGCCAGCACCCTCCCCAGAGGGGGAGCACTAAGTAATCATGTAACTGCTAAGAAATGTACACTATTATTAAAGTAACTAATTTCTAACATCCCTAATGAATAGATAATAAATTACGAATTGTAGAAAAGCAATAAAAGAAGCCAAGGGACCCAAGTAAAAACCTATGCCTAGCAGACTTAAGGACAATACAGAGGTTTTTTCAAAATATATTAGGAACAAAAAGTATCCTGACAATGGTCTTCATTAATTACTTGATGCAAATGGTAGAATTATCTGTAACAATGCGGAAAGGGCAGAGACAGTCATCATATATTTCTCATCCATATTTGAGGACAAAAAGATAATGCAGTCTCATGATGACAATAATGCTCTTTCCATTCCATTAATATCTCTACAGAATGGCCAAGAAAAGCTATGAAGGACATACACATTTTATATTAGCTGGCTCAGATAACTCACACCCAAGTCTTACCAAGTTTAAAAGAGTAGCTGATGAAGTTGCTGGATCATTAATGTTGATTTTCAAAAAGTCTCAGAGCACTGGGGAAGTTCCAGAAGCTTGGAAGAAAGCTAATGGAACCATACAGTAAGGCTATGTCTACACTGACGGCTTTTGCAGGCAGAGAGTATGCTAATGAAACGCTCAATTATAACTTCTTGCACTTCATTTGCATAATCTCTGCCCAAGGCTTTCTGCGCAAGAGGTTTTTGCGCAAAAACTAGCAGCGTAGATGGATCCATTTTGGGCAAAAAACCCTTTCGCACAAGATCTGTATACCTCCTTTTTGAGGAATACCGTAAAATCTCAAATATAATGCGCACCAATGTATAATGCGCACCCTGACTTTTTAATCTTATCATAATAAAAAAAATCTATATTCCTATATATAATGCGCACCCCGAATTTGCCGTATTTCCTGATTTTTTGTATTGCCGGTTGATTGCACATGAGCGTACGACTATATAATGCACAGCATTTCGATGCTCTCTTTGTGATACCATGAGCTGTTGACGATCTTACAGTGCAGCTGAAAAACTTAAGGTAGTTAGCTAGGCTCAGGCTCATGGCAACAGAGCTGCCAGCCGCGAATTTGATGGCATAGCATGGTCAAACATTTGACTTTGGAGACGGCTGAAAGAGCACCTGCAAGCCATGCCTCGGACGAAGATGGCTGAGCAAGGTCAAAGCATTGCATATCCTGAGATGGAGGCCAAGCTGCTTGATTGGATTAGTGAGCATCAACAGCAAGGCGGTGGCATTAGCATTGCGGAGGTTCAAGTGAAGGTTTTGACCATTGTGAAAACGTGTGCTAACACAGCCGGGTTTAAAGCTTCGTATGGCTGGGGCGATCGGTTCATGCATCGGCATGGCCTATCAGTCCGACGACGAATGACAATCGCACAGAAGCTACCCATGGACTCTAACACCAAATTACTACAGTTCCAGAAGTTTATCATAAAACTACGCAAGGAACACAGGTATGACCTTTCATTAAACAGTAATGCGGACCAGACACCTTTAAATTTCGATAATCCTTACGATAGAACGCTTGAAGTGAAAGGTGCCAAGACCGTATCAATTGCTACCACAGAGCATGAAAATTCAAGGTTTACCGTTATGCTTGCTTGCATGGCCGACGGAACTAAGCTGCCGCCTTATATCGTCTTTAAGCGCGAGACAATGCCAAAAAAAGTTATATTCCCGAAGACTGTTCACGAGCGTGTTCACCCTAAAGGCTGGATTGACGAAGCTTTAATGCTTGATTGGCTATAAACGGTTTGGGCGAAGCGGCCAGGTGGACTTATGAGAAAGCGGTCTGTAATAGTTTTGGATGCATTTCATTGTCATCGTATGCCATCGATCAAGAAAATGCTTCAGAATGACAAAACAGACTTGGCAATTATTCCTGGTGGAATGACCAAAATGTTGCAACCGCTTGACATGACAGTTAACAAGCCAATGAAAGATGCACTATGCAGGAAATGGAACACCTGGTTGTAGGAAGGTGAACATACATTTACTGCAGGTGGACGTATGCGAACACCGACGCTGCAAGACGTGACCTGATGGATAGCGGATGTCTGGCTTCAACTTGATCCCGCTATCATAAGAAAGGGATTTCTGAAATGCAGCATCTCTAATGCGATGGATGGCAGCGAGGATGATGCCCTGTGGACGGATGATGCGCGTGAGCCAAGCGACGATGTATTAGGTGAAGATGACAATGACTTGTATTACCTGGATGAAGATGTTGAGGGCTATACCCCAGAAGATATTGCTCGTCTGTTCGAGGAAGATTATAACAACAGCGAATTCGAGGGCTTCGAAGATGAGTAGAAGATCAATTTCTCTCAATGAAACTGACTATTAACATATTTGCACGTCTGAACTATGGTATTGATTTACTTACTTTTACTTACTTTTTTCAAAGTCTATATGCTTTCTTGTCTATGGTAATAAAATTCAAATTTCACATCCGGTGTCCAGCAATTAATTAACTGAGGTGGAACTGCCAAAATAAAACTTAAAAAATAACTCATATATAATGCGCACCTCGACATTGACGCTAAAAAACCGGGAAAAAAAAGTGCGCATTATACTCGCGATTTTACGGTAAGCATCTTATGCAAAAAGCCTCGGGCAGAGATTATGCAAATGAAGCATGAGAAGTTGCTAATGAGTGCTTCATTAGCATACTCTCTGCAGGCAAAAGCCGGCAGCATAGACATAGCCTTAGAAAGAACTCCACGAGCATCCAGTCTCTAAGCCCCTTGCCAAGATACAGGATTTGTTGTCTGTCAACCATCCAAGACAGTTGGATACTCAGCTTCTTTTTAAAAACCTCCAATGAAGGACTTTCTGTGACTTCTCTACATAGTTTTTGTTTCACTGTCCTACTGTTCTTATAGGTATAAAATGTTTTCCTGAGGTTTAATTTAAAACTGCTATGCTGTAGTTTGTGTTCCTAGGCTCTTATTTGCCAGAAGCTGGGGATGATTGACAGGGAATGGATCACTTGTTCTTTTCATTCCCCCTGGGGTTGCTGCCACTGTCAAAAGACGAGATACTGGGTTTGGTGGACCTTTGGTCTAACCCAGTATGACCATTCTTATGTTCTTATTCTTCACTATGCTTTTACAGCAGCTTTCAAGCATTTGAAGACTGCTATCATGTCCCACCCCCACCACCTTTCCCCCCAATCTCTTCTTTCCAAACTAAAGTTATAGAATTCCTTCAGCCTTTGCTCACATGGCTCCCATTTCACCCCATTGATTATGTTTGTCACTCACCTTTGAATCCTTTCTAGTTTCTCTACATTCCTTCTACACAGCAGTGATCAAAATTGGACACAGTATACTAAGTATACTTATAAGGTACCTTTCCAGAAGCCTTTTGACAGCACAAGTAAATTTAATCTACTAGTTCTCCTTTTACCCATTACCATACTGACAGTCAATGAATTCTCAGAGAATAATGAAACCCAAATTTCCCTTGTAGAAACTATGGTACCGTATTTTAGCGAATATATCCTGCACCCAAATATAACCTGCCCCCCGAATATACCCCGCGGTTTTTGCTATATCAGTAAAAAAAAAATCTCGTATACCCCACGCACGAGTATAACCTGCGGGGCATACAAGACTGTGCCGGGGGTATATTTACGGTGCGGGGGGTTAGGCTCCCAACCCGCGACAGAACAACGCGGGGAAACTTACAAGGGGCGCAGCACCCGGGAACGCTCCGGAGCCAGGGCAGAGGCATCCCCAGCAGAGGCGCAAGGCAGGAGGCTCCCAGCCCGGGCTGACAAAGGGAAGGAGCCCGGAGCAAGTTGCGGGGCGCGGGGCTCGGCGGGCAGCAGCAGCAGCGGGAGTCTGCAGGTGGGCACAGCTCACAGGAGCGGGGCCGGGGCATGGTGCTTGTTGCTCCTGCACGATCCAGCCGGGCGCCCTTCCCTGCCTGCAGCCGCCGACGCCGCACGCCAGACCCGCTGCACGCTCCCTTGTTGCTCCCGGGCTGGTGCCTGCCCTGCCGCCCCGAACCATGCCCCGGGCCAGGAGCAACAAGCGGGGTATGGTTCGGGGCGGCGGAGCAGGCACCGGCCAGGGAGCAACAAGCGAGCGTGCAGCGGGTCCGGCGTGCGGCGGCGGCGGCTGCAGGCAGGGAAGGGCACCCAGCTGGATCGCGCAGGAGCAATGAGCAACAAGCACCATGCTCCGGCCCCGCTCCTGTGAGCTGTGACCGCCTGCAGACTCCCGCCGCTGCTGCTGGCCGCCAAGCAACTTGCTCTGGGCTCCTTCCCTTTGTCAGCCAGGGCTAGGAGCTTCCCGCCTTGCGCCTCTGCTGCGGATGCCTCTGCCCTGGCTCCGGAGCGTTCCCGGCTGCTGTGCCCCTTGTAAGTTTCCCCGCGTTGTTCTGTCGCGGGTTGAGAGCCTAACCCCAACCCAGCAAAGGCAGTGAAAGGGTGGGGGGGAGAGGATCCTCTTCCATCGAGTAAAAGAAAACCTATATACCTCGTGCACGAGTATAGCCCGAGGGGGCGGGGGTGTGCAGGGTTTGTAAAAACAAATATAACCCGCGGGTTATATTCGCTAAAAGATGGTACATAGACTCTCTCACACCAAATCCTTTCTGGTGTTTTATTATTCTTTTTAAAATCATCATTTCAACCAATTGGCCAATTAGAAATATACACCTTTTTGGTATGTCATTCCCTAGAACATCCCTAGAGCCTTTTTAAACAAAACATGTTTCACCCTTCAAACCTTCAGAAGAGTAGTGATTTCTTATGAACCTGCATATTATTGCTAGCAACTCGGCCACTTCATTCTTAAACTCCTTCAGAATCCTAAGAGCATATCTATCTGGGTCTGATGACCTATTGCTTTTTAAAATCATCTACTTGACCCTCTTCCATTATTCAAATAATTAAGTTTAAATGGAGTGGAGCCATAGATGGTTGGACTCTCTTCTGAGTGCACTACTGTGTGAATTATTGCCATTTGTGCAGGTATTTTCATGTGTAGTTTGTCTCCTGCTATGCAGTAGCACAGTTCTTATTTGTTGCAAGCACTGTCACTCCACTTCAGAGAACCAGACAGATATGGTGCCGTCAGGTGAAATATCACGCCCTTGCTCTAGGAGAGGAGATCCGGGCGGGACAGAAGTGGGCAGGGAGGTCATAGAGACAGTTGATAAAGACATGGAAACCATGTCTGCCGAGGCTATTAGAATTACATGGGCCCCGTTATGTCTGTATCTTCCGGAGAGCTCTGGGGATTAGAGGGATAGGAAGGAAGGCGTATAATGGGTGAGTATTCCATGGGAAGAAGACTCTGTCTCCCAAGGAGTTGTGCCCTATGCCCGCTCTGGAACAGTACTGGGGGCATTTGGAATTGTGACTTGCTGCAAAGAGGTCTATTTGCGGTCGACCCCAGCATTGGAATAGATTGTGGGTGACCTGACTGTGCAGTTCCCATTCATGCTCTGTGACAAAGTGGTGGCTGAGGTATCTGCTATGGTATTCTTTTCCCCAGGTAGGTATTCCAGTGTGATAGTTATGTTGTGTCAGATACACCAATTCCAGAGCCAAATCGCCTCTGCTCATAGGGAAGGGGATCTGACACCTCCTTAGCAGTTGATATAGAACATCATAGTCATATTATCAGTGAGGATACGCACCAAAGATCCCTGAATGTATGGAAGGAAATAACTGCATGTTTTGAACCACTCGAAGCTCAAGCAGATTGATGTGGAGCATAGACTCATTGTTGGACCACTTCCCTTGTGTGTATTCTTGTTGGAAGTGGGCACCCCAACCTAGAAGTGAGGCGTCTGTAGTGATTTGCTTGGATGGTTGATCTCAGTGGAAGGGCAACCCAGAGCAGAAGTTCTGTGTCTGGGTCCACCATTGTAAGGAAGGACTTTCGGCGTAGAGGAAACGTGCCTGTGGACGTGGTGCTTGGTTGGTGTATACACTGAGGCAATCCACCGTTGGAAACATTGAAAGTGCAGTCTGGCATGTGGGACAACATATGTAGTGGCTGCCATATGTCCCATGAGTTTGAGACAAGTTAGAAAGGGAACAGTTGGGCTGCTGGCCATGATTGTGACCAGGCTTTTTATATTGTTGAAACGTTGATTGGGGAGATAGGTGTGTGCTGTCCTAGAATCTATGTGAGTCCCTATGAACTCTAGGGATTATGTGGGGTGTAGAGTGGAATTTTGGTTGTTGATAATAAACTCTAGAGATTGAAGGAAGGTCTTTGAGAATCTGATCATGCCCCTTGTGATCTATTGGGAGAAACCTTGGATGAGGCAATCGTCCAAACAAGGGAAGATTGTGATGCCTTTCCGACGGACGTGCACCACTGCAACTGCCAGTGTCTTGGTGAATACCCTGGGGCAGAGGAGAGTATGAACGGGAGGACTCTGTACTGAAAATGGTCTGATGCTACTATAAAGCATAGAAAACGTCTGTGTGCACGGTGTATCATGATATGGAAGTGTGCATCTTGGAGGTCAACAGCTTCAGACCAGTCCCCCTGTCCAGTGCGGGAATAATCGTAGCGAGTGTAACCATTTTGAAATGCTGCTTGTGAAGGATCTGTTTAGTTGACGGAGGTCTAAGATAGGTCTCCAACCCCCTGTTCTCTTTTTGGTGAGAAAGTAGTTTGAGTAAAAACCTCTCCATTGGTATTGTTTGGGGACCCTTTCTACAGCTCTTATGTTGGGAAGGTGTTGGACTTCTTGGCAGAGTAAGGTTTCATGAGAAGAGTCACTGAAGAGGGAGGGAGGGAGAGGGTGAGGAGGTTGGGGGAAACCGACATGAAAGGGATAGAGTACCCGCAGCTGATGATTTCTAAATCAATCCGTGGTGATTACTGCCCAATGGTTGTAAAAAGGGCACAAGCAGTGGTGGAAGATATTGGGCTTGCCTGCCACTGGTGTGGAAGGGAAGTTGAGCAGATCTTCAACCAAATTCTCAAAACCTGCTTTCTAGAGGCCTGAGTCGTGGAAGAGCATGTGTTTGGGGCTCTTCTCTGTTGGTTTTCTGGTCAGAAGCAGCTTTGGTCAAATGGTTGATGATGATGATGATGTTTCCTGCCAAACGTTGTATCCCTATGTCTTTGGTAGGGTGTGCATCGCTTCCTTTGGTAGGGGGAGTATACATCCCCCATGTGCACAAGGTGGTGCATGAGTGTTTGCTAAAATGCAAAGCTTCATCAATCTTTGCAGCAAACAATTTGTCCTGATTGAATGGTAGGTATTCTACCTTGGCCTGGACTCCTCTTTGACTGGACCAGGGTTTCTAATTCTTCCTGTTTGTTTCCCAGGCTTTTCACATTTGTGTACAAACACCTTAGATAACCAGTTGATTGCCCTACCTCTCCATTTGAATCGGGGTCCTTCTTTGTTGCCCGTTCCTCCTCGTGCTTCTTCCCGGTATCCGACTTCCCCACTTACCTCAGGGCTTTGGTCACCGTCCCCCAACGAACCTAGTTTAAAGGCCTCCTCGTTAGATTTGCAAGCCTGCCTGCGAAGATGATCTTTCCTCTC
Organism: Rafetus swinhoei; assembly: GCA_019425775.1. Lineage (NCBI taxonomy): Eukaryota > Metazoa > Chordata > Testudines > Trionychidae > Rafetus > Rafetus swinhoei. The sequence continues at coordinate 496,474 of CM033432.1, forward strand.
TTGGTTAAGTGGATCCCATCTCTTCCTAACAATCCTTGTGCCCGGAACAGAGTCCAAAGGTCAAAGAAACCAAAGCCCTCTCTCTGACACCACCTGCGCAACCACGCATTTACTTCCTCAATTCGACGATCCCTACCTGGACCTTTTCCTTCAACAGGGAGGATGGACGAGAACACCATTTGCGCTTCAAATTCTTTGATCCTTCTTCCCAGCACTACATAATCTGCAGTGACCCGCTCAAGGTGATTCTTGGCCGTATCGTTAGTTCCTACATGGAGAAGCAGGAAGAGGTAGCAATCCGAAGGTTTGATCAGTTTTGGAAGAGTCTCAGTCACAGCCTGAATTCGAGCTCCTTGGTAAGCAGCACACTTCTCGAGATTCCAGGTCTGCACGGAAGACGGATGACTCAGTCCCCCAAAAGTGTATGTATTTGCTGTGGTCATCAGAGGCTGGCATGGAGTCCTGGCATTTCTTGCATCTTTTGAAGTCGAGAGAGACCGGCATTTCGTCCGATGGCAGACTATGCCACTTGCAGCTGCAAGTGTTATTTATGAGTAAAGCTGCCTTTCCCCCTTTTTTTGGTGTGGCAGTTTATAGTTTCTGTGGCTTGCCACTGCACAGCAAAAAACTGTTGTTCTGACTAACTGTATACAAGCTGAAGTGAAAAACTGGGTGGTTTTTTTTTTGTTTGTTTTGTTTTGTTTTTGGGGTAAGTATTAACTAACAGAAAAAGAATGAACCACAATGGGAAAGTCTATGCTATCTATCTAAAAAGCCTTTTTTTCCCCCCAGAAGTGAGATGAGGAGAGAGGATGGAGCTCCGTCTGTAGCTGAGACAGGTGAAGAAGGAACTGAGGGGAGTCTTGCTGCTTGCGCTAACTTCAAACAGGAGACCACTGAGTGTCTCTTGTGCATGCGCAGCCCAACTGGAACAATGCTGTAAAAATCTCCCATCTATGGCGCCGGGACGAGCCTGACACCAACAGTAGGGCACCCACGGGGACATCACTCAAAGAAGTGAATATTAAAAAGAACGCCTCCAAAATGTTACTGTGATATTTCTAATAATGTTAAGATGCATAGCAAGAACTTTACTTTTTTTTTTATTTCATTTTAAGATCAGATTCATCAGTGCACTCTGGCTGCTTTGGCCCAGCCAGGAGCAGCAGTGAGATACCATCTTAGTGACAGCACACCTTGTTTTTACTCTTTATTATGAGCAATGAGAGTCAGTAGCCATTAGGGAAAAGGGCACTTTTGTTAAGGGCCAATATGGGTATATTCCTACTGAGAACAAAGGGAGATGACCTCTATTTTGAAAGAGGGCAGTTCTTTGTGGAATGCTCTGTACAAGAAAAGTATTCATCAGCCTATATTAAAAGATAATATTTTAGCTATGAAAGACAATGGCACAAAACTACCATTAATCCTTCAAATAAAATTTCTGAAGTATCCTGTACTCAAAAATTTCAGTGAGTTAACTACATGGGAAGTTTAAAAAGTCATTTGGTATTAAGAACTTTTAGTACAAAAAAGATGCAGGTGCTAAATGTCTTCAAGGATGGACTTTTAAGTGATTGCAACTCAAACTAATTTATGGATTTACTTGTACATTCTCAGAAAAGTCATTGTGTACTGTAATTTGAGAATATACTGTATTCTTCATATGTAACAAAATGGTTAATTTTCTCTTCTGAATGTAAAACTCATGTATCTATGGAACTACGAATAGTGCTCCTACAGCACGCTAAGATGCAGAGCAGTTAAGACTACTTTTTATTCCCACATAGCTACAGTTATTAATTTAGTAATTCAGGCAGTCCTAATACAATTTTACTGCATACCTTTAGAGAATTAGAATTCTGATGAAACACACTGCAAAACAGTTTCCATCAAAGGTCTAAGGCAGAGGTTTTCAAACTTATAGCAGCAGTGGCACCTTCTTTGAGTGTGTCGTTCCCTCCCCCACACCGCACTGCGCCATGCCAGTGTATATACCACCACCCAGCTCGTAAGGAAGAGCATAAAGCAGCAGTTGCCGGCTGGGCCCCTATCTCTGAAGGCAGGGCCACACGACCAGCAACACAGAAGAAAGGCAAAGTGGTATTTATCTGCATCAGTTTTCACAGCAGACTTATATGTAAGGGTGCAATAACACCAAAGGGAGGCAATGTGAAAAATTATATTTTCCAATATCACTTTTCACAGCAGATTTAATGCCCACTGCCACGCTTACTTCTAGCACTGCTACTACATCTACAGTGCTGACTGCTGGAGCCCCATCACCTCCAGGTGAGAGGTGGGTGATAGGCAGCCTGGGCTTGGGCTCTTACTGAGAGACTGGGGGGTGGGAGAGGCAAGCCCAGGTGATAGGACTCTAGTTGTCAGCCCCAGGGTTCCAGCTGTCCCCTTTACCCCCACCATGCAGGTGTGCATGGCCCTTCTACACAAGCCCTAGCCACCTGGGGCTGACAGCCATAGTTCTTAAAACACAACACACACACACCGCTCATGCCCTTAAAACATTCCCATGCCTCCTTCAGAAGGCCCACGCCATAATTTGAGAACCCCCGGTCAAAGGGAATCACATGACACAGCAGAGGTATAGTGGCAAAGAGGTCTATTTATTTCATCCTACGAAAGAATATGAAAAGAAATTCCCAGGCTGTAAATGTTATTTGAGACATATGGCCAGGACTCTTATCCGTGAATAACCAGTATAAATTTGAGGTACATTAGCTGTACTCTGCAACATATGGGATTCAGCAGGTTACAAAGCAAACACTACCACAGAGTAGGTTTATATATATATATATATATATATATATATATATATATATACATACACTTTATCTTTGTAATGACAGAACAAAAACTAAACATTGTATATTCATAAATATACAAAATAACTGAAAGAAAATATAAGCTTACATATGCTGGAGTCTCCAAAGCATCTGTATTCACCAGTATTGGAGGAGGATTTGCCTTTAAAGGAAAAAATTAAAAACCGTAAAAACACGAGTCAGAGGAAACAACACTAAAAATGTTAACAGATATGTACACAGCAAGGAAACTCTACATAAGAACATAAGAACGGCCGTACTGGGTCAGACCAAAGGTCCATCTAGCCCAGTAGCCTGTCTGCCGACAGTGGCCCCAGAGAGGGTAGACCGAAAACAATGATCAAGCGATTTGTCTCCTGCCATCCCTCTCCAGCCTCTGACAAACAGAGGCCAAGGACACCATTTTATCCACTGGCTAATAGCCTTTTATGGACCTAACCTCCATGAAATTATCTAGCTTCTCTTTAAACTCTATTATAGTCCTAGCCTTCACAGCCTCCTCTGGCAAGGAGTTCCACAGGCTGACTACACGCTGTGTGAAGAAGAACTTTCTTCTATTAGTTTTAAACCTGCTACCCATTAATTTCATTTGGTGTCCTCTAGTTCTTCTATTTAGGAACTAATAAATAACTTTTCTTTATCCGCCTCTCCACACCACTCATGATTTTATATACCTCTATCATATCCCCTCAGTCTCCTCTTTTCTAAACTGAAAAGTCCCAGTCGCTTTAACCTCTCCTCATATGGGACCCGTTCCAAACCCCTAATCATTTTAGTTGCCCTTTTCTGAACCCTTTCCAAGGCCAAAATATCTTTTTTGAGGTGAGGAGACCACATCTGTACATGGTATTCAAGATGTGGGCGTACCATAGTTTTATACAGGGGCAGTAAAGTACACCAACTTTACTGGTGTACTCTATGATTTGTAAAGTACACCAACGTGTTGCACAATAAACTGGTCCATGTAGACCTTGCTGGCATGCTTGAATGTGGTGCTACTTAAAGTGTACTATAGAACCTTTCGTGCACACCAGGAGGGTAAACTAGGACCAATAAGTGAGCAATGCAGTCTGCTCCTCTGACAACCCTAGTTTACTAATGGAAAGAAATAAAAGGACAGGTTAAAATGTAAACATTTAAAAATCTATTCTCCACTTAATCTACATGACAAAAGTATGCATAAAACTACTTTACATTAATAAACTTAGATTGTCAGAGGAGTTTTAATTTCCAGTGTTGGAAAGAAAAAAACAAATTATTCTTAAAGTTTAACCAAGCACTCACATTTTACACATTACCTGCAACTTTTTTTATTAAGACTAAATATACTGAAATATTAGTTAAAATAATTAGAACTTTTACCAATGAATGAGATTTCTACAGCATTGTAGATTAACATGGAGATGATTAAACATTTGCTGTCATTAAGCAAGTGAAGAAACACCAATTGAAGCAAAAGGTGTAAAGGTTTTTTATAAATGCTGAAGTTGTTGCTCTCAATTTTAATTCCTCTTTTCTTACATAAAAGACTCATGGCTACGACTTCCATCTTCAGGTCCCTTTAAAATCAGGATGTTAAATTTGTTTATAGAGATGGAAGGGGCTATGTTATAGTTATACACTAGAAAAGTCATTATACTAAGAGCTAGAGCTATATACTATTCTTGAACAAAGATCAAGGGTGGAAATTTGCATAAACATGGGAAATTCAAGTAAGAGTTCAGAAGTAAAATAAATAAACTTTTTAAAAAGACAATATTTCTAAAAATGCACCAAAAGACTAAAAATAAAGTTTTCAGCTAACAATTTAGAAGAAAGATTGGATGGCTAAGTACGATTCAAGGTAGTTGCTAACTGTTAGCCATCCAATCTTTCTCCTAAATTGCTACCTGAAAACTTTATTTTTAGTCTTTTGGCGTGCTTTTAAAAAGATTGTCTTTTTAAAAATTTTATAGACAGACAGACAGACAGAGTGTCAGTCTGTTTCCTCTACTAAAAACTAAAAGGTTCTTGCCCGCCCGGAGCTCAGGGGCAGCGGGAAAGAGCCGCCCCATCCCGGCTCGGGGGAAGCTCTGCTTCCACCGCAGTGCTCGGTCCCCTCCGTCTTCTCTCCCCGTGCTCTGATGGCTCAGTCCCCTCCTTTCCTTTTCCCTCCCCTCTCCCTGTGCTCTGTGGACTCATCTCCCACTGTCTCTACTCCTCTGTCCATGCGGCGCTGCACTGAGCTAGGCCATGTTGCCGGCGGGACCCGTACCACTGCCTGCCCAGTGCTCGGGGGCAGCAGGAAAGAGCCTCCCATCCTGGCTCGGGGGCAGCTGTGCTTCCACCCCAGTACTCTGGGGGCTCAGCCCCCTCCGTCTCCTCCCCCATCTTCTCTCCCTGTGCTCGGATGGCTCAGTCCCCTCCTTCCCGTTTCCCTCCCCTCTACCTGTGCGCTGCGGGCTCACCTCCCACGGTCTCTACTCCTCTCTCTGCGCTGGCGGGGGCAGAGTGGAGCTGCGCAGCACAGAGCCAGGTGGCACATCATGCCTGCAGGAGCAAGCCAGGTGGCAGAGCACGCCTACAGGAGCTGGCAGGGCGGCCTGCCATGTCGGCCACAGCAGCAGCGCAGCTCTGGCATGCTGGCAGGGGCAGAGTGGAGCTGCGCCTCATGGCACGGAGCCAGGCAGCAGAGCACGCCTGCAAGAGCTAGGAGGGGGGCCGTATTGGCATGTATGCAGGAGTGGCAAGTTGAAAATCCCATGGCAGATAGACAAGAACAATGGCCGCTTAAGAGAAAGATTGTCTAATAACCTCTATTTGGCAGTGGTGCAACTACTATCATTTCTGGTGACCACAAATCAAGAAGGATGTTGACCAACTGGGTTCAGAGAAGAGGCATGAGAATAGTTCAATGATTAGAAAACATACCTTATAGTGACAGGCTCATGGAGCTCAATCTATTTAGCTTAATGAAGAGAAGGTAAGGGGGGTCTCATGATTACAGTCAGTAAGTCCTATCTGGTGAACAAATATTTAATAATGGGATCTTTAATTTAGCAGAGTTAACAGTCCACTGGCTGGAAGCGGAACCTAGACAGATTCAGATCAGAAATACAACATCCATTTGATTTCGTAGGTGCTTCTCATGAAGGGCCATCGACTGTTCAGTAGAATATGTCTGACCCTGTCCAAACAGGTAAGTTCTTCATTCCAGAACCATGGAGAAGCCATGCCGTGAGTTTCAAGGTTTTGATGTTCAGATGGCATGTCCTGCCATGGTGTTGTGTCAGGAGGTTCGGCTCCACGGGGAGGGGAATGGGTTGGTCTATCAATGGGTAGTGTAGGTAAGGGAACCAGGGTTGTCTCAGCCAGGCGGGGGCTATTGAAATTACTGTGACCTGGTCGGGTTGGATCGGATCTTGTTGATCACCCTGGGGAGAAGAGGGATTGATGGAAAGGCGTAGCGTAGGGGAGCGGTCCAGAGCATGGTGAAAGCATCCCCCTCCGACCTCTTGCCCAATCCTGCACGGGAGCAGAACTTGTGGCATTTGCGGTTGAGTAGTGTTGCGAAAACCTCTATAGTTGGAAAACCTCATTTGCGGAAAACAGAGAGGAGAATATTGGTATTGATCTCCCACTTGTATTGGTCTGAGAAGTATCTGCTCAGCTTGTCGCCCCTCATATTCTGCTGTCCCAGTATATACGTGGCGGTTGGAGTTATTTGGTTCCTGATACACCAGTTCCAAAATCTGATTGCTTCGACACATAGTGAACGTGATCAGGCACCTCCTCCCGATCAGATCATGTAGAACATAGAGGGTGTGCTGTCCATGAGGACATGAATGGTCCTGCTGAGTGCTTTTTTTGGAACACTCGCCGCTTTTCGCCAACACAGCCCGCAGCCGGCCCAAGGAGCACTCGCGCCGCACAGAAGCCCGCTCAGGACACACAGCAATTAAAGGGGCTGCTACTGCATTTCGGCCTTGACCTCCCAGATGCTTTTTTTTTTTTTTTTTGGCAATGCTAGTACCAGCACCTTTAATTAATTTAAAAAAAAAAAAAAAGCACACTGGTCCTGCCCTTTATTAGAAGAAGAAAATGGGTGCATGCATTGCAAATGACCCTGAGTTCCAGAATGATGATATGGAAGTGTCATTCCCGTTGGGACTATGTACCCTGTATTGACCTCGCGCCACAATGGGCACCCCAGTCCATAAGTGATGCATCCGTCGTTAAAGTTACTGACGGATCTAGGTGGTGGAAGGATATACCAGCAAGTATGCTGGTTGGAGTCCACCAGTTGAGAGACTGCAGTACTGGTGGAGGAAGTATGAGGCGCTTCGCGAGGCTATATCAGGTTGGGATACAGGTGTCTGCAAGCCAATGCTGTAGGCAGCGCACATGTAGGCTCGCGAATAGGACCACGTAGGTTGTGGCCGCCATCTGCCCCCATAATTGGGAGGCAGGTCTGGACCGTTGAAAAAGGAGTTTGCTTGACTCCCCGAATGAGGTCAAAAATTGCCTTGAATCTTTGTGGTGGCAAGTAGTTTCTTGCTGTCACCAAGTCTAGGAGTGCCCTGATAAATTCTATCCTGTGTGGGCCGTATGATGGACTTATGTATATTGACAAGCAGGCCAAAAAGGGAAAAACATTCACAGGTAGCAGTTGTCATAGTTAATAGTTTGTTGATGAGTGGAGCCCTTGATAAGACAGTCGACAAGGTAAGGGAAGATGATGATGTTCTGTCTTCTGAGGAAGGCTGAGACTATGGCTAGCATCTTGGACAACACTCGAGGGGCTGTAGAGAGACCAAAGGGGAGGATCCTGTATTGGTAATGGTCTTGACCTAGGACAAATCTGAGAAACCTCCTGTGGGCCGGGTGGATGGTTACATGAAAATATGTGTCTTGAAGGTCGAAGGCTGAGAACCAGTCCCCTTTGTCTACTGCAGGTATGATAGTTGCCAGGGTCACCATCCTGAATTTTGTGTTAAGGATGAACTTGAGTTTCCTAAGATCCAGGATTGGTCTCCATCCCCCTGTCTTTTTGACTGTTTGGAAATAGTTGGAGTAGAACCCTCTTCCTCGATATTCTGCAGGAACAGGTTCTATTGTTCCTATGGTGAGGAACTTTTGCACCTCTGCCTGTAATGGGGGCTTGTGAGATGGATCCCTGAAGAGGGACAGGGTAGGGGGTTGGGTAGGAGGCATGGATGTGAAGGGGATTGTATAACCCAATTTGATAATTTCCAGGACCCATTTGTCTGTAGTGATTTGGCCCCACTGTTGATAGAAAAGTTTCAGGGGTAAAGAAAGGTGGCATTGGAATACACTGGAACTGTGGAGCTGTCGCTCAGACACCCGACAAAGACTTCAAATTTGTTGCTTGTGTGAAGTCGACTAAGTAGAGGAGAACTGATTTTGCGGCGTCCTCCTTCTGTTGCTTAGGCCTGTTTCCATATGGTCTTTGAGGTTGTCTGTAATAGTTATAATTATAGTCCCTTGGCCTTTGGTATGGGGCGTACTTGCATTTCTTACTAGGTGAGATGTACATCCCCAAAGTGTGGAGTGTGGTCCGAGAGTCCTTCACTGAATGTAGGAACTCATCTGTTTTAGTGGCGAATAGCTGTTTTCTATCAAAGGGGAGGTCCTCCACCTTTGATAGCAATTCTTTTGGGACCCCTGATAACTGCAGCCATGAGGCCCTACACATTATGATGGCTGTGGCTCTAGCCGCAGTGTCAGCGACATCCATTGCGGCCTGGAGGGTCGTTTTTACTATAGATAAACCCTTCTTAATGATGGACTGAAGGTGCATTCTCAATGTCAGGAAGGTCCTGTAGCAGGTTCTATGGTTTGGCATAGTTGGCATGATCGTAGTTGACCAAGAGGCTGTATAATTTGATATCCTGAATTAGAAGGTGGTAGAAGAGTACACTTTGTGGACAAAGGTATCTAGCCGCTTATGCTCTTTGTCGCGGGGTGTAGACTTAAATTGTGGGTTCTTACCCCCTTATGGTTAGCCAAGTCTACAACCAGTGAGTTTGGCTGGGGATGTGAAGAGGAAGTCCATATCTTTTGCAGGAACAAAATATTTTCTATAGGTCCGACGGTTTGTGGGGGGAGATAGAGGCCACAGCACTTCTGAAGAGGCCACAGCACTTCTGATGGCTCCAGGATAGCTAAGTTGATGAGTAAGGCTATCTTTGAGGATTACGTAGGTTGTAGTATCATCAGTAATTCGTATTGTTTGTCTTGTACCTCTTGAAGTGTATTGTCTTGTGACTGAGCTACCCACTTGAATAGTTCTTGAAATTGTTTTAGATCATCTGCCAGTGGAGAGAGCAATATTGGAAAAACTGCTTCATCTAGTCTATAGGATCTGGGGTTCTGTGAGGAGCCCTCCGAGTCTAAATGAGGTAAGTTATCGTTATCATTGGAACCCGCTTGTGACATTACTGAGGGCGGGTGAGACAGTGGGAATGCACGGATATGGCTGGGGGCGCACAGACGTATGCGGTTGTGTGCTTTAGGCGCTGTATCTCGAGTGACAGGCATGGGAAGAAGGTGACCGATACCTTTGCCATGGTTCCCAAGGGGCCCTGTGAAGGGGCGAAGCAGCCCCACACTGAAGGCGCAGAGCCTAGCCAGGGCTGCCTGGCTGCAGAGGCCCTTCCCCCGCAACCCTACTGGGCATGCCCAGGCTGCAGCGCAGCTATAAAAGCCTGGGGAAGGGCTCAGTCGGGGCGGGCAGCTGGAGGAGAAGGACCTACGAGGGAAGCTCCTGACCTGCAGCGACCAGCAGCCCCAGAAGAAGCCCACGGAGACCTTGAGGCGGGGGCATCGCAGAGGCTGCCTGCCAAGGAGACGTCACCCTGGGAAGGTGAGAACCTGGCAAGTACAAGGGAAGTGACCCCCCCGGACCAGGTAGGAAGTGGCCCAGGGCAGGAGTGGGAGCCGCCTCTCCCACCCTGGGAACCTCGGCACATTTCGGTAGAACTTCCCCGCCGAGGGAGTGGCACGCCGTCCTGCCACTCACAGGGCCCTGGGCTGGGACCCGGTGGAGTAGGGTGGGCCTGGGGCCCCCTGCTAAGGGCGCAGCCCCGCTGTACCTCTAATCTGCTGCCGCAGGCCTTGCCTTAAAGGGCCATCCTTAAACTGCATTTGTTAAGACTCTGCTTATGGACTCAGGCCAGGAGGCCTGGCCTTAAGGGGCCAGTCTAAAACTGTGTTTATTGGTATGGGACTTATTCACCCAGACCGGTGGGCCTGGTTCTGAAGGAATAGTCTATGTGGGGATTTGTGGACTTAGGGGTCTTTCCTGGCCCATCGGAGGGAGCCAGAGAGAGGGTCCATTGAGGCTGGAACTGTAGTGAGGGATACATCCATGGTTGGTTGCTCCACATGGGGTATTGTTGTAGAGAATGATCCCGATTTGAATGCCAAGAAGCTATTGATCCGGAAGGAGATGAATGGCATGACGAAAATCTGCTCCTATGGCCGTTGCCATAATCAGTTCTTGGTGATAGCAGCATTGGAGAGGGGGAGCCCTTTCTGGAATATGAGTGTGCACCTGGGTATGAGAGACCACTGAGAAGAGCAGTGAGCAAGCTCCTGATCTGAGTGGTGTGCCTGGCTGAGGCAATTTTTGTAAGTGCTGTGTCTTGCATAGTGCTTTCTTATGCTGAGGTGCCGAAACGCGGTCAAGTTTGTTCAGGCACCGTAGAGGCACTTTTATGAGCTGGTGGTGGCGGCATATATGTGGCTTGATGGGTGCCGCTGCCTAAGCGGCACCGACCAGCGTGGTGCGCTTAGGTTCTGACTCAGCTCTCCTGGCTGGTGCAGACTTGTGTTTCTCTGCGGTGCCAGAGACTGACGGCACTGAAGAACGAGAGGCTCTGGGCACCTCTGGTAATGAGCATGACAGGGAAGCCCATGAGGCTTGTGAGCCTTTGCGAGGTGGTGAAGCAGCCCTGTCAGCAAGCTTCTGCTATCCCCATGTGTCCTGAGGTTTGTCCCGTGTAGATTGTAGGGTCTTTTCCCAGAGGAGGTTTTAAGCCGCATTTCGCAGTCTTATCTGGCTCTGGCTGTTATGCTCTGACAGTGAGGGCACTTGTGTGCTGCATGAGACTCTCCCAGGAATTTAACACAGGAGGCATAGCCATCAGAAACAGACATTGAGTCTTGGCACGAGTTGCATCTTTTAAAGCCAGGGGAACCCAGCATGTTGAAGAAGAAAAGCTGCGGTGGCGGCGCTTGGTTTTGTTTTGGGTTTTTTTTAACACTGTATGATAAAGCTAACTATAACTGACTAAACTATGAGGAAAAGCTTCTAAACTACTGCTAATAATCTTGTTTTTCTGTCAGGAAGAAGAGCATTGCTCTGACTCTGTCTTCAGCCGAGGATGGTAGAAAATGAACTGACGGGGCTCATGCTATGCACGCACTCGACGAACGGCAAGGGCATGAGACACTAGGTGCACAGGCGCAGCGCGAGGAGCACTGCTCACCAAAATCCTCCAATCAGCGGTGCAAGGATGCCCCAAAACCTGAGTGGAACACCCACAGGAACACCACTCACTGAAGAACCTCGATTCCCGGTTGGAATAGTATGCTCAAGTTGCGTGGGAGTGCGATCAGTCATCAATGGCCATTCTGCTCAGGAGGGGAAACTATGGTTGTCCGGGCCAGCGAGGTGCTCTTAGGATAATCCTCAATTTATGTCTCCCTATTTTGATGAGTACTCAGTTGAGGAGGGGAAAGGAAGGGAATGCATAGAGAAAGGGGCATTCCACTTGAGGATAAGAGCATCTCTAAGAGAATGCTTCCTCATGCCTGCCCTGGAGAAGTAAAGTGGGCATTTTTTGTTCGCTTGGGTGGCGAATAGATATATGAGAGGGTATTCCCACTGTGCGAATATGTCCATCAGTACTGAACGGTTGATCTCTCACTCGTGATCTCGAGATAGGGCTCTGCTTAGGGCATCTGCTGTTGTGTTTAGGGTGCAGAGGAGGTGGCACGCACTTATGGAGATGCCATGAGTGAGGCACCAGTTCCAGAGTGCTATGGCTTCCTTGCATAGAGCGTGGAATACATACAGGCCATATTGTCAGTATATATTCTGACGTGGGTTCCAGTGACATGGGGAAGAAAATGCCAGCATGCGAGCTAGACAGCCATGAGCTCAAGGGTATTGATATGTAGTGTCCTTTCTGCTGGTGTCCATAGGCCCTGGGTTGTGAGGTCTCTAGTGTTCTCCGCAGCCGGTGAGAGAGGTGTCTGTGGTGGTGACCACTGTGGGGTCTGGAGTTTGAAAGAGTATGCCACTGCATTAACTGTATGGTTTCATCCACCATAGTAATGATCTTTTTAACTATGTTGGGGACTGACAATATTTTGGTCATTGAGTGCAGGTTAGGCTTGTAGGTCGATCAAAGCCATTCCTGAAGACACCTCACGAACAGACAGACATTAGGGACAACAGGGTTGCAGGATGCCTTATGTCCCAGGAGTTGTAGACAGTCATGGGCTGTGACACATGGCATTACGCAAAGCAAATGAACTAGTTTGCTGATCCTCAGGACATAGGGAGGTGATGGCTAAGGCCATGTTGAGGTGAGCCCCAATGAATTGTATGGACTGAGTGGGCACAAGGACTGACTTGCTCTCATTTATCAGACGTCCCAGTGATTGGAAGCACTGTTGTACCAGACGGGTGCAGCGATAGGAATCGTGTCTGGTTCTTGCCTTGATGAGGTAATCGTTGAGGTATGGATAAATGATAATGCTCTGTTTTCTGAGGTGGGCTGTGACCATAGCTAGCACCTTGTAGAAAACCCTCAGCACCATGGAAAGTCTGAAGGGTAGCACTGTATATTGGTAGTGTTGCAAACCTAGGGTGAAATGAAGAAATGTCTATAAGTTTTTGAAGAAGGCGTTGCCTGCAGAATATTTGTGAGGTTGTGTTGTGTATCCTGCACTTCCTACATGTTGATATTTAGATCAGCTGCAACTCTCTTAAAAGGCTCCTGAAAGGAGGAGAAGTGCTCAGCGGTTGCCAAGGACCGTGGCATGATAGCCTCACCAGTCACGGACGGTGAGCTTGTGTCAAGCAATGCCTCTAGACCCAAACTGGTGGAGTGATGTTTGTTAATTTCGTCCCGTTCCCTCTCAATTCAAGGGGATTGGGCTAAGGGGAGAAAGTGCTGTGGACCACCCTCAGGGACGTCTCTCGAAGAAGAATTATACACTCAGGGACACATATCCAGTACCCCTTGTGAGGTGCTGATGCCAGGAGTTTTGTGATTTGAAACCTGCCAACATCAGCCAAAAAGCTGTAAACAGAAAACAGGAGCTGGTATGATTATATTCACCACATGGTTATGATTATGCATTGTATGGGTGTTCACAGTAGTAAATTAGGGCCTAAAGAGTGATGTAATTGATAAGTGTATTTATATACCAAGACAAAAAGGTGTACTTAGGTCAATTCGTTGCTACTCGCATCCTAGGTAGGAGGGATCGGAGACAGAATGAGTATCAGCAACAAAAGTGCCGTTAGCTCATCCACCTCTGGGTCAGCCTGTTTCTCTTCCAACACATGCGTGCTGCTGAGGGGAGAGGAGGGGGCCTCAGGGTTGTCTCCTCTCCCTGCTCCTCCACAGGAAGCATGCTAATCCTGGGGGAGGGGAGTTCCAGGCTGGAGCACCAGGCACGTGGGGGACCCAGTGCACCTGGCCTGAACAGCTGGAGGTGGTGGTTCCCCACTGGGTCCTGGAGTGTCGGGGCCCCCAGCGTAGGGATGAACCACTGCTGCCACCCCTGACACCTCCTGGCTCAGCCCCAGCCCTTCTCCGGCAGCGAGAGGGGGGACAACAGGCCAGGTAGCAGGCCAAGGCTGGCTGCAGCCCGGAGAGGGAGAGGAGGGGGGGGAGGAGGCCAGGGCTGGCTGCAACCGAAGAAGAGGATAGGAGGACAAGAGGCCAGGGAGAGAATGGGGGCCCAAGAAGCTGGGGGGAGGCCAGAAAGGTGGATGGGGGGCTGAGAGGCCAGGGCTATGGCCTGGGGGATCCAGGGCTGGCGCGGCTCCCAGCCCTCCCCTTCCCAGCGGCTGCATCTGGTGTGGCCTCTGGCCCTCCCCTCCCCAACAGCTGGGGGGGCCCCCCCAAGAGGCCAGGGCTAGCACGGCCCCCGGCCACCAGGGTTGAGCCAGGCTTCCTTACCACCAAAGACAGGGGCATTCACAAGCGTAGCAAGCAGGGGCATCAGCCCATAGTAATATTTAATTATTATTTCTGTCAGGATCCAAAACTGAGTAGAAGACAAAGCTGCAGACAGTAAGAAATTTACAAAGTAGCTTGACTCAGTCCTGTGTTTTACCTGCCGTCTCATCTCATCTTTTATTAGAATATTAGCTATCTAGTTCATAGTATTTCATAGGGCATGTCTACACTACAGCACTAATTCAAACTAACTTAATTCGAATTAGTTAATTCAAACTAAGCTAATTCGAATTAGTGCATCTAGACTTAAAAACTAATTTGAATTAGCGTTTTGCTAATTCGAACTAGCATGTCCACATTGAGTGGACCCTGAACCGAAGTTAAGGCTGGCCGGAACCAGTGCCAGCAGGGCATCAGGTTAGGACTTAGAGTATGGAGCTGCTGCCTCAGGCTAGCCGAGGGCTATGCTTAAAGGGATCCAACCCTCACCCTGGACAGACAGTTCTCAGGGTTCCCCGCTTGCTTGTCTACCTCGATGAGGGACAGCAAAGCAGTCCTGTCTTGGAGTGCCCTCACTCGGCACATCACAGCACTCGGCCATCAGCCCGGCTGCCCTTCCCGCAGGCTGCCATCCGGGGAGGGAGGGGTCAATCGGGGCTGTCAGGATCCAGGAGGCCCTACAGGAGAGCTTCCACCCCGAGGAGCCGCAGAGCCACCCCAGTCCTCCCCATCGGGGCTCAGACCATTCCTCCTCACCTCCTTCCACTTACCTCTCCCTAGCCCCCTTCCTGATGTAAAAATAAAGGACACGTGTGTTCAAAAATAGAAACTCTCTTTATTTAACAAAACGGGGGGGGGGGGGTGGATTAACCTCTGGGGAGACTGGGACAAAGAGGTGGGAGAGGGGAAGAGAGAGGGTGGGAGAGGAGAGGTGGAAACCTGGGAGGAGAGAGCTGGAAGGGGGAAGCCAGGGGAAGAAGGAGGAGGGGAAGTATCAAACTATGGTACGCCATATCTTCAGTACTGTGTACAGATGTGGTCTCCTCACCTCAAAAAAGATATTTTGGCTTTAGAAAGGGTTCAAAAAAGGGCAACTACAATGATTAGGGGTTTGGAACAGGTCCCATATGAAGAGAGGCTAAAGAGACTGGGACTTTTCAGCTTAGAAAAGAGGAGACTGAGGGGGAATATGATAGAGGTCTATAAAAGCATGAGTGGTGTGGAGAGGGTGAATAAAGAAAAGTTCTTCATTAGTTCCCATAATAGAAGGACTAGAGGACACCAAATGAAATGAATGGACAGCAGGTTTAAAACTAATAAGTGAAAGTTCTTCTTCACACAGCACATAGTCAACCTGTGGAACTCCTTGCCACAGGAGGCTGTGAAGGCTAGGACTATAACAGAGTTTAAAGAGAAGTTAGATAAATTCATGGAGGTTGGGTCCATGGAGTGCTATTAGCCAGGGGGTAGGAATGGTGTCCCTGGCCTCTGTTTGTGGAAGGCTGGAGATGGATGGCACAAGACAAATCGCTTGGTCATTGTCTTCGGTCCATCCCTTCCAGGGTACCTGGTGTTGGCCGCTGTCGGCAGACAGGCTACTGGGCTAGATGGCCCTTTGGTCGGACCCAGTACGGCCATTCTTATGTTCTAAGCTCAGGGTCGGGGGTCTCACTGGACCAACTTGATTTTCATGCAAACCTGCTCCTGGGTTCTCATGTGGCCTTTGGTGGCCAGGCTGGCAGCTATCCTGCCCTAGACGGCCGCATTCCTGTGCCTAGTGCAGAGGTCGTGGACGTTGGAGGCCTCCCCCCAAACCTCGATGAGGTCCACGATCTCCGCACTAGACCAGGCGGGCGCCCGCCTCTTGTGGCCCCGGGCAGGCTCCTGGGAGCTGCCAGCCTGGTCCTGGGAAGAGGCGGAGGGGCTGGGTGGCAGCGAGTGGCTGGTTCGTGCCGTACCAGGTGCAGGGTCTGCTGGCTGGGTGCTGGCAGGCTTGCAACTGGCACAAGCACTGTAGCCAGACCGTGCCCTTTAAGGGCTCCGGGGCCGGGAGGGGGGCAGAAAAGTTTCCCTGGTTTGGCCCAGAGTGGCCACCAGGGCAAGCTGGAAAGGGCTAGCCTCCAACTAGTTCGAATTAAGTGGCTACACAGCCCTTAATTCGAACTACTTAATTCGAACTAGGCGTTAGTCCTCATAGAATGAGGTTTACCTAGTTCGAATTAAGCGCTCCGCTAGTTCGAATTAAGTTCGAACTAGCGGTTTGTATGTGTAGCGCCTATGAAAGTTAATTTGAACTAACGGCTGTTAGTTCGAATTAACTTTGTAGTGTAGACATACCCATAGTGACTTAACTGTTTTATAGTGACTTTTGAAAGCCACGTATTTCGAAGCACAGAAACATTATTTGAAATATGGGTAGCTTACAATTTTTCTGGTTTTGTCAGTGTAGAAAGATCCCACTTATCTCTAATGGTGTAATTTCCATTAGATTTGAATATCACCTAATACAGTATATTGAGAACTTTTTAGAATTTATTGGCAGAATATTTAATTCCAAGTGGAACTTGCACTGAGGCAATTGATTAGGCAAACTCTGTAGAGTCATTCCCACACCCAACAATCTTCAAGCAATGATTACACACTTCAATGTGTTAAAATCATATGTAGCAATATAGATCATTATGTGATACTAAATTTTATTTCCAAGATAAACTTCTTCAATAATGCCTTTGAAATATTCCCATCTCCTTTGCTATTTTAGGATATAAAACCTAATTCATTCCTCGGTCAGAGAACACAAATTAAATAACCCCTGACAAACTCTCACTTTAGAATAGTGATTTCTGAAAACAGTAATGTCCTGATCTTACAAACACTTACACACAACACCCGCAACCTTTAACAGTCTTTTACAAATTCTTTTACGTTATAAAGCAGTGTTTCTTAAACTGTGTTCCCGCGGTACACCGGTGCGCCACGAAGCAGTCGGAGGTGTTCCGCAGAGAACAAGAGAATTCAAAATGGCCACACTTAAAGGGGCAAGTAATCCTTTTTTTCACCTCAATAACTTCCCCCCTCGACCGCTCCCCCCCCCCCAACAAAAAATCCTTGGTGTTCCGCATGAAAAAAAAAATTGTTTGGTGTTCCTCGGTCTTATAAACTTTAAGAAACACTGTTATAAAGGAAAGGATATTTCAGAAATAGCACTCCCATAGACTTACAGAGTAACCATTTTTTAAAAGATTGTTCTTACATTTACAACTTCAAGCTAGAGATGTTAAATATCAGTTATTGAATAATCAATTAACCTCATGAATTCTTATCAGTTAGTTGACTATTCTATAGTCCCCGGGCAGCGCCTGTCCAAGAGGGAAGGGTCTGAATTCCCAGACCCAGCACGAGCTGGAACTGAGCCGGGGTGAATGCCTGCCTGGCTCCTAATACACTTTAAATGCGAAGCCGAAGCAGAGGTAGGTCCAGCACCCAGTGCAAGCTGGTGCTAAGCTGGGCTGCTGGCCAGCCTGCTAAAAAATTTACAGGCAAGAGATGGGGGGAAATGCATGTAGTCTATAGCATTAACCTATAAGCTTTTGCTTATTGGTTAATCAATTGGTCGAAAAGGACCTGAGGATTACAGTGGATGAGAAGCTGGATATGAGTCAACTTCCTGCGTAACCTTGTAGCCAAGAGGGCTAATGGCATATCGGGCTGCATTAGGAGGAGCATTGCTAGCAGATCCAGAGAAGTGATTATTCCCCTTTATTCGGCTCTGGTGAGGCCACATCTGGAGTATTGTGTCCAGTTCTGGGCCCCCCACTATAGAAAGGATGTGGACGCATTGGAGAGGGTCCAGAGGAGGGCAACCAAAATGATTAGGGGGAAGGAG
Organism: Rafetus swinhoei; assembly: GCA_019425775.1. Classification (NCBI taxonomy): domain Eukaryota; kingdom Metazoa; phylum Chordata; order Testudines; family Trionychidae; genus Rafetus; species Rafetus swinhoei. Next base: position 514,407 of record CM033432.1, read on the forward strand.
CGCATCACCTATGAGGAGAGACTGAGGTTTGTTTAGTCTGCAGAAGAGAAGAGTGAGGGGGGATCTGATAGCAGCCTTCAACTTCCTGATGGGAGGTTCCAAAGAGGATGGAGAAAGGCTGTTCACAGTAGTGATGGATGGCAGAACAAGGAGCAATGGAGGGTGGTGAAGCACTGGAATGGGTTACCTATGGAGGTGATGGAATCTCCATCCCTAGAGATTTTTAAGTCTCAGCTTGATAAAGCCCTGGCTGGGTTGATTTACTTGGGTTTGGTCCTGCCTTGGGCAGGGGGCTGGACTTGATGACCTCCTGAGGTCTCTTCCAGCTCTATGATTCTGTGATTCTATGTACTATACTCTTACATCCCTCTTACTTTTGACTGTATATAAACTGATAAAGTATTCACTTTATAGTGCATACCTGTTTGCAATAGTGGGAAAGTGTTATTTAAAAAAAACGGCAATAAAATAAATAAAAATAGGGGGGGAAAAAAGAGAATAAAAACCTGTGATGTAGAGGATGGGATGACAGTGGTCTCAGCAGGGACTGGCAGGACAGGGATCACAGGGACAATGGGAGAAGAGGGAGGAACGGCTTCTGTTGGCTAAAAATCATCAATAAATAAGGTCAAGAAAATAATACAAATAGCAAAACACTCAAACACATGAGACATACAAATTGAGGAAATGTGTAACAAAAGGTAGAAATTTAAAAACATTTAAAGTTTAAAGGTGATATCTTTAAACAATAGACTTAACTACATAAAGATGTTCTCTCATAATACATAGTGCATACAGTACCTTCAAACACGGGACTCCAAACTGAGAGGTTATGGATGCCCATAATACCTACTGTCTTCAAATGACTAATTACGCAGGATCAGGAAGGGCTTGATCAAAAGCCCACTGGAGTCAATGCAAAGACTTCCACTGACTTCAGTTCGCATTAGACCCAGATCACAATACACCATATGATATCTACAGAAGGTTTCTCAACCAGTGGTACGAGAACCCTTAGGGGTACTCGAGAGAAGTCTAGGGGTATGTCAACACGTGAAATTTGGAGAAAAAAGGGAGTTACTCACCTCGTGCAGTAACGAGTGTTCTTCGAGATGTGTACCCCCGTGGGTGCTCCACTGTAGGTGAAGGGCTGCCCTGAGCCGCAGATCGGAGCTTTGTATAGCAGTTTCCCCTGTTGAGCCACGCATGCCCAGGAGGCGTCTCGAGCCCTTCCCGCCTCCTGAGGAGCGTGACTCAACCCCTTCCCTTTCAGTTCCTCGCCTCCGCCCGAGAATTTTGACTCCGAGCAGAGGGGAGGTAGGGAGGGTCGTGGAGCACCCACGGGACACACATCTCGAAGAACACTACTGCACGAGGTGAGTAACTCCCTTTCTTCTTCGAGTAGTGTCCCCGTGGGTGCTCCACTGCAGGTGACTACAAAGCAGTATTCAATGTAAGACTGGAGGAGCCGGAGTCATTGTTTAGCAGTGGTAGAGAGTACTGCTGTGGCAACTGCTGAATCACTATTGAGTTGTGGAAGGATAGCGAGTGTTTAGCAAAGTATGGTCTGAAGACCATGTTGCTGCCCGGTAGATGTCTCTTAAGGACATTGCCCAGAAAGGCTGTAGAAGCAGCCGTGGCTCGAGAATGCGCTGGTGGGCGTTGTAGCGGTCTATTGCCCAGAGAGTGGCATTTGATTATACATGTCGATATCCACTTTGAGATTCGTGCGATATTGGTGTCCCTTTGGATCGTTCAGCAATGGAGATAAAAAGTCTTTCAGATTTACGAAATGGTTTTGTTCTTTCTAGGAAGAAGGCCAGAGCCCTCCGGATGTCCAGAGTGTGCAGGCTGGCGCCTGTCTGCGAAGAGTGCGGTTTTGGGAAAAGGCAGGTAATACGATTGGTTCGTTGAGATGGAATTCTGTACAGACCTTTGGCAAAAACGTGGGGTGGGGTCTAAGTATGACCCTATCCTTTGTGAAAACTGTGTAAGGAGGTTCTGACATTAATGTTCGAGTTCGCTCACCCTCCTGACGGAGGTGATGGCTAAGAGGAAGCAGACTTTCATAAAAAGAAAAGGAAGTGGTACTGTTGCCAGTGGCTCAAAGGGAGGTCTGGTGAGGCAGTTCAAAACAAGATTTAGGTCCCACAAAGGGGGTGGGGCCTTATGTGGTGGGTACACATTCTGGAGTCCCTTGAGGAATCTCTTCGTAATAGGATGGTTAAAAATGGAGAAGCGGTCTACTGAGGTATGAAATGCTGCTATTGCAGAGAGGTGTATTCTTAGAGAGGAGATTGACAGTCCTGATGCTTTAAGGTCCAGAATGTAATCTAGGATGGTATTTAGTGGTGAGGCACGGGGCTCCACTTTGGCTCGCTGACACCAGTGACAGAACGTGTCCATTTCTGTTGGTAAGTTTTCCGAGTAGACTGTCTCCTGCTTTGGAGGAGGGCGTCTTTTACTCGCTGGGAGCAGCGCTCTTCTACCTCCGAGAACCAGAGAGAAGCCATGCGTGAAGATGCAGGGTATTGAGTTGTGGATGCAGTATCCTGTCATCCTGAGATAGAAGGTCTATCCGGTATGGTAGTGGGTGGGGAGGCTGGATCGCTAGCCTGTGAAGGTATGGGTACCAGGTTTGGCGAGACCATGATGGCGCAATCAGGATGACTAGGGCTTTGTCTCTCAGGATCTTGCAGAACTCTTGGGATGAGCGGTACGGGAGGAAAGGCGTGGCGTAGGGGCTGTCCATTTGATTAGGAAGGCATCCCCAGAGAGTGTTTGCCAAGTCCCACGTGAGCAGAATTGGGGACATTTGGTGTTCTGGGTAGAAGCAAAAAGGTCTATCAATGGCCATCCCCATTGGTAGAAAATTGAGTTTGTCACCTCCGTATGTAACTCCCATTCGTGGTCTGCGGTGAAGTTTCGGCTGAGGGAGTCCGCTTTGGTATTGTTCACTCCAGGCAGGTAGGATGCTATGAGGGTGACTTGGTTGCGGATGCACGCGTTCCACAGGCGAATAGCCTCCGCGCATAAAGAGCGGGAGCGGGCTCCACCCTGTCTGTTTATGTAGAACATCATGCAGATGTTGTCCGTTAGGATGCGGACTGTGTGATTGGTGATGTCGGAGGCAAAGTGTGCACAGGCATTCCTTACTGCCCTCAATTCGAGGAGATTGATATGTAAGAGTGTCTCGTTTGGGGACCACCTGCCTTGAACTTCGTGACCGTCCATATGTGTCCCCCAGCCGAGCAGGGAAGCATCTGTGGTGATTTGGATAGTGGGTTCGATTTGTTGGAACGGAACCCCCGCCAGAAGATTGTTTGGCACTGTCCACCATCGTAAGGATGCGAGCACGTCTGGTGGGATAGTAACCGTTTTGTTTCGAGGGTGTCGTGATGGGATATAAGCGGTTGCAATCCAGAGCTGAAAACATCGAAAATGCAGACGAGCATGGTGGACTACGTAGGTGGTGGAAGCCATGTGTCCCATTAGTCGGAGGCATGCAAGTACTGTGGTGGTAGGAACTGTGAGCATCCCGTTTATAATTTCTTGCATGGTTGCAAAGCGTTGCTGAGGTAGGTATGCCCGGGCTGTAACTGAGTCCAGGCGTGCGCCAATGAACTCTATATCTTGAACCGGGTGCAGAATTGATTTGTCTTGGTTGATTAGAAGGCCTAGACGACTGAGGAGGGCCGTGGTCGTATGTATCATAGAGGCGGTTTCGGCGTATGAGGATCCCTTTAGAAGGCAGTCATCTAGATAGGGAAATATGATGACGTTCTGCCATCTGAGATACGCAGTTACGACCACCAGTACCTTCGAAAATACCCTCGGAGCTGATGAGAGACCGAAGGGAAGAACCTTGTACTGGAAATGGTCTAGTCCCAATGTGAAGCGTAGGTAGCGTCTGTGGGAGGGGTGGATGGTTACATGGAAATAGGCATCTTGGAGGTCGAGGGCTGCGAACCAGTCCTCGATCTAGCGCAGGAATGATTGCGGAAAGAGTGACCATCTTGAAACGTTGTCTCTTGAGAAATTTGTTCAGTTTCGGAGGTCCAGTATAGGTCTCCAACCCCTGTTCTTTTCTCGGTCAGGAAATAGTTCGAGTAAAACCCTCTCCCGTGGAACTCTCGGGGTACCCTTTCTATAGCCCCAATGACAAGGAGCTGATTGACTTCTTGTTTTAGAAGGGTTTCGTGAGAGTGGTCCCTGAAAAGGGACGGGGTAGGGGGAATGGTAGGGGGGATAGAAATAAAAGGGATGGTATAGCCCACTCGAATTATCTCTAGGACCAGCGGTCCGATGTTATGGATTCCCACTGTGGGAGGAAGGCACGCAAACGGTGGCTGAATAGATGGCCATGTTGAGGTGCTAGATCGAACGGGAGGTCTTGCAGACCCTCGACCAAATGCTCAAATCTGCTGCTTAGATGGTTGGTTAGCCAGCGGGCGGGCTTGGTTGGGTCGCCTTCTGGGACCTCGCTGTCTTGGTCTGTTGTCTTCCTAAGGCCTCTGTGGTCGATTGTATTGTCCATACCGATATCGATTATATGAATTATATGGGGTGTATCGCCTGCGTTTATAGGGTGGCGTGCACATACCTAGCGTGCAAAGTGTGGACTTAGAATTTTTGCTATTGTGGAGCATTTCGTCCGTAGTGGCTGCAAATAGCTTTTGTTTGTCAAATGGCAAGTCCTCCACTTTGGGCTGGAGTTCGCGGGGAACTCCAGATGACTGAAGACAAGAAGCTCTACGCATCACCACCGCTGTAGCTGTAACTCGGGCTGCCGTGTCAGCTACATCCATTGCCATTTGGAGAGCGGTGCGGGCGATCATATGGCCCTCATGAACTATTGATTTTAAGATGGGTCTTTTGGAGTCGGGGAGATGCGCCATTAGTTCTCTTAGCAAATCACAACTTTGACAACTACTCAAAACTGGGAGAGCAGAGTAATTTGATATTCTGAGTTGTAGGGTTGAAGAGGAATATACTTTCTTGCCAAAGGAGTCCAACTTTTTGTGGTCCTTGTCTGCATTGCCCGTCCTATATTGTGGAAGCTTCGCTCGTTGTTGTGCTGAGTCCACGACTAGTGAGTTAGGTTGTGGGTGAGTGAAGAGAAAGTCGTTGTCTTTTGAGGGGACAAAGTACTTTCTGTCAATTTTCCTGTTAGTTGGTTGGATGGATGCAGGCGTCTTCCACAGATCTTCTGAGGTCTCCATGACTGCCTCGTCTATGGGTAGGGCAATCTTGACCTGTAGTGTCGGATGTAGATTCTTTAACAATTGGTATTGTTTCTTCTGCACCTCTTGCAGGGAGACATTCTGGCTTGTCGCTACTCCCTTGAATAGTTCTTGGAACTGTTTTAGATCGTCAATCGTTCCAGTGTCTGATGGTACTACGGCGTCCTCTGGTTGTGCATCAAGGGCATCAGAGTGTGTGACGTTTACTGACTGAGTATCTGAGTCATTGTCTGAGATTTGTTCCACCTCGTCCTCCGAAAAACTTGCTGGAGGTAGGGGTTGTGGCCGAGGCAAACTTCTCCGGGATGCAGTGGAACGAGGTGGGGAGCGATGTCCATACGGCTCCCAGTGTTCCCACGGTCCCCATTGCGGTGGATAAGGTGGAGGTGGGTAAGGCCAGTATGAGTGCCATGGCCCATGTTGTGGCGGAGCCCTATAATGGTGGGAGCGAGCCTTCCCAGGTGACGGATGTCGCGAGGAATAGACCGTGCGGTGGTCATCATCAGGAAGGGGAGCGTCGTGAAGAGACAAAGGTGATATCGACCTGGGAGGGGATTGCCTTCATGGAGACCTCCCAGGAGAGTAAGTAGAGGGCAGGCACAGATAATGATGCCTGCTGTATGGATCAGTCTCTTGTTGGGGCTGATCCTAGCAGCCTCATCTGGCTGCTTGTCTGGCTGTGGGAGGACCAGCGGAGCATCAGCTGGTGCCAGTGGCTTTGGAGGCTGCCCATCCTTTTGCTGCGGTGCCGTGACTTTAAGAGGCACCGCAGCTTTAAGCCGTGGTGTAGCTTTCGGCACCGCAGAGGCTTGAAGCGGCGCCGGGGCTGGAAGCGGTGCCGCGCTTTGAAGCGGCACCGCGGTTTGAAGCAGCACCAGCTTTTCATGCCGTGCCGGCTGCTTAGAGCGCTCCCGGGGCGCCGCAGAGGCTTGAAGCGGCACCGGGGCTGGAAGCGGTGCCGCGCTTTCAAGCGGCACCGCGGTTTGAATCGGCGCCGGCTTTTCATGCCGTGCCGGCTGCTTAGAGCGCTCCCGGGGCCGCTCAGCTGTTGAGCGCCCGATGCCGGCACGGAGTGGGAGGATCGCCCCGAAGCCTTAGTGGCAGGGGACTTCCCAGCCTGGTGTGCCTCTCCTCTGTGTTTGGGAGAGGAAGAGGCTGGAAGAGAGCGGGATGGAGAGGCTCTTGGTCTCGGGGCATTTTTGGAAGGCGGCGGAGGCTCTTGCCACAGTGCAGATTGTTCTCCCGCAGGCTGTAGAGCTTTTTCAAATAAAATCATCCTGAGGCGGAGCTCACGGTCTTTTCTGGCTCTCGCCATCAGGGAATTGCAGTGGGCACAGTTGTGGGGAGAGTGGGTCTCCCCCAAACACCGTATGCAGTCCGAGTGGCCATCTGAAGCCGGCATTGGGTCCCGGCATTGACCGCACTTTTTAAAACCTGAGGAGCCGGACATTGCGGGCTCTCTCTTGAAATTATTATATTTATCTTCTATATTGTTATAGTTTATGAGGTTTTGCTGCTGCTTCTTTTTTTTTTTTATTAAAGTCTTTATGTGTTTCTTGTTTTGACAGGCGGGAGAAAGCCGGTTCACCCGAGTCCCAGTCTGAGGTAAGTTCAAGCCCCCTGAGGGGGGGATTTAATTAAGTCTATTTTTCCTATTTCTAGTTTTGTTTTTTTTTTTAAATAAAAAACAAGGAAAGAGTAACTTGGATAAAACAGGGGAAGCTAACTATGCCTAAATAACTAAGGGGAAAGTAGTCAGTCTGACAGGGAGCTCCTGGCTGCTCCGTCCGCTGACGAGGGCGGTTAAAGAGGAACTGAAAGGGAGGGGGTTGAGTCACGCTCCTCAGGAGGCGGGAAGGGCTCAAGACGCCTCCTGGGCATGCGTGGCTCAACAGGGGAAACTGCTATACAAAGCTCTGATCTGCGGCTCAGGGCAACCCTTCACCTACAGTGGAGCACCCACGGGGACACTACTCGAAGAACTGAGGTTTTGTTTTAAGTTTTACAGTGTTTTATTATTTTTGTACTTTTTACACCCAAAATTTCATCACCCGCCCGGCTACGATTAAGTTGTTTAAACTAATGTGTTGCAATGATAGAAAAAAAATTGTGTGTCAGAAAACTGTAGGTACTGGGGGTACCTTTTTTTTTTTTTTTTTTTTTGAGGTACTTAATAAAAAAAGGTTGAGAAACACTGATCTACAGCACGAAGGGGAACTGAAGGGAAACAACTGGCAAAATGAATAACTAGGATCGTTTCTGGTTATTTGAGAAAGAAAAATAGAAGGGGCTGGACTCATTTGTTTTGCATTGATTTCAACAAAATGAGTAGAAAAGTTGATTTAGTTAAGTTGTTGCAACTCCCTAGTGTGGATTCAGTCCTACCAATATAAAGGTGTTTGTAATAAAATACAATATACAAATATAAAAACCTTTATGAACTTTTAGGTGGCTTCTCAGATTTAATTATATCAGTTTAGGAATTAATTCACTCAAAAGAACAAAACGTGTAGATAAGCATTAAACACAATTTAGGACACCATTCTGTGCTAAAATTACATGGAGGTAAATAATTTTTAAAGGAACATAATTCAAAACACTGTTCCACCGCCAAGCACTAAACAACATGAACTACAGGCAACATCCTTTAAAATACCTATCTGGAAAATAGTAGAACATAAGTCTTTGAGAACTGCATTGTATATAAAAATTTGATATTCTAATTAAATTTAAAACACATGATTTTAAGTGTAACAATACAACAAATGGGGAAAATTTTAAAACAAAGATCAAATAGAAAGGATGAAAAGATTTCAAAATTATGCAGAATATATTTTAAATTCATTTCAGCACTTTTACACTGTAAGAAAAGACATTTCAGTAACACTTCCTATATGAAACTGTTTTAATATTAGAAAACAATGGATTAATATTTTAAGGGATTGCTACTAAATTGTTCTCAAAAAGTATCAGAATATCAGATACCTTGGAGCAGAAATTAGAGAGGCAGGCATAAATATACATAAATACAAGTATATTTATGCCTGCCTCTGTAATCTCCATTTCAATGCATCTGACAAAGTGGATCTTTGCCCATGAAAGCTTATGCCCAGATAAATCTGTTAGCATTTAAGGTATCACAGGATTCCTTGTTGTTTTTGCATACTATTTTGAAATACATTTTCATATTGTATTTTAAAATTGGATACAATATCTATATATACACATTTCTATATACGTTTTATACAGAAATACATATTACCACATTTTTACTACTCATGTATTTCATCCAGTGTTAACTTTAATGCAAATTTCTCAGACAGCATAAAAGAGAGTTTTGAAACATTAAGATGATAAACAACCTAATGATTGTCACGTAAATGCATAGGGATTTTGCATTGAATTAGGCCTATCTATTTTTTGTAACCAAAATCGAATCATTTAAAAAAAACTTAAATATTACATGTGATTTGCTTTCTAAATACACTATTTAAAACAGAAATAATCAAGATATTAACTGGTGAGGCCAGTGTTTTGAGCCCCAGAGTTTTCCATACAAGATCAAAAATTTAGTAACACAATAACATCCTCCTTTCCCCATTCCCAACAAAACACGGAACAATCTTTCCAGTACAATGAAGTGGAAGTTATAATGAAAACAATAAAAAGTACTGTGCACACATTCCAAAAAAATTAATTGAAACAGAGCATTTTTTTAGCACTGCTACAGCACAAATGTGGGATGAACTCTACTACAAAAGGAATTCAGCTTTTCTCCACATTCAAACAAAATGCACTGTAAACAGCAAAGTACAATTAGGAGAATAACAATAGACTCCTTAGGGGACAAACAACAACCAGTACATGTACGTAAACTGAAATTTGAAGAAAATGTTAAGGATTAGACTACAGAAAAGAGGTATAATCAACATTTTCTACAGTTTGTACAGAATGCCCATTGTACACTATATCATTTTCTTTCCTGAAGGCATAAATTAATTTACTAAGACAAAAACAACACTTTATCTAAAAACATCTGGTACTTGAAAATACATACCTTTTCTAAGGAACAGTTAGACCATGATCCATCAGACCACCAGCCACTACTAGCTTTCACTTTGGCTGTGCTTTTTGTAGGACTCTTTTTTACACTATCACGTAGATTTGTGAACTTGCCTCTGTGTTTTGAGGACACCGGCAATGTTGCTGAACTAAAAGATGTATGAACATTCAGTGCCTGCTGATGATGCTGAAGAGGATGCTCTAGCCATGTAAGATGGACACTCTGAGGCACTTCCATCCTGGGCTTCCTTGTAAAATCAGCAAGCCTGGCAGGTCCAATTTCACAGCCATCTGGAGCATCACAATTGTGGTCATGACAGTAACTGGCCATTAGACAGGTAAAATACACTAGCCTTTTTGGAAAATTAATATTGTATTTTTAAAAAATGATGTATTCTGATTTTAGAAAGGTTTCAAAATTATGCTTTCATGTTGTGAGTTATCTGATAGGAAAACAAAGAGCAAAATGCTATTTTAGCCAGTACTGCGCATGTGTGCACTCTCACTTGCTCTATTTAAAGAATATCATTAAGCTCTACACATAATGCTCCCTTTGGAAAACAAATAATCAATGATGTTCATAGATTATTGAGTAGATGGCAAAGGTTTTCTAACATTTCCACTTGTAATTTTTTGCTGTTCATTGACAATTCTCAGACAAAATTTTTTCCTCCCCCAAAGTTCCTTATATTTTATCCCCAAAATCTCTCCAAAATTTGCAAACAACCAAGTACAGGCATACCAAGCGTATTCAGTATTTACAGTATGTTTGTACACTTTTTTCATATCACTTGAAATTTTTACTGTCATTTTAGCACCCTGCAATTAACCCAAGTTAAAGTAAAAGACAATTTATTTCCACGTATATCTGATGCTTTCCTCTAATGTATTGTTATAAGTTTAAAATCTGGCCAGTTTTTTAAAAAGTTAAATATAGTATCTTATCTGACCTGAATTCATCACATGAATGTTTATAATTTGACAATCACATTTTAATTTTTTTCCTGTTACTGCAGCATGAAAAATCCACACAAATGACAGGAGAAATATACTGTAGTTGGCGACATTGCACTTTATCATCTTAAAACATTAAAAAGGTGTGGTTGTATTTCATGTTATTAGGCATTTAACTACAGAATTGTAAATATTTAAGGCACTTCTAACTTAGATTCAGTGTGAAACAGGCTCCATAGTTATCTGATGGCTTGGATATTAAGACACAAACAGGAACTGACAGCTATTCCACTAATAATCATGGAGTTGCCAAGTCTAATCTACTGAAAGTGGAAGTAATCAAGAGCTACACAACATATCACTGACGTAATACTGAATCACAGAATCAAAACAGGGATACTTCAATTTAAAATTCAACTGTAGACAAGCTCATGCTTTATTTAAACAAAAACAAAAAACTGTGTAGTGGCCCAACCCTGTGACCACTTACTGTAGAGTATGGCTCTTATGAATGTGAGTAAGCTCAATGACATCACCATATCACATGGTAAAATTACTGTGGAGCTAGGACTGGAACTCATTACACCAACGTTATATATTAATTGACAGGTCAATATAGCAACAAAGCACTATCACAAAACTCAGCCCCTATGTCCTAGTAAAAAGGAGAGGATGCAAAATGATAAAATACAGGTAAACTCTAACGAGAAACAGCCAAAGGAGAGTGCCATTCAATCATATCATGTAATGGCAGACAGCTAAACAGTGATAAGTTTTTGAAGGGCATATATACAAATGCTAGAAGTCTAAATAAGAGGAGTGAGCTAGAGTGTATTGAATTTGGATATTGATATAATAGGCATCACAGAAACTTGGTGCAATGAGGATAATCAATGGGACACAGTACAGTAAAACTCCAATAGTCCGGCACCCCCAATAGTCCGGCATCAAAATGGCAAACGCTCCTGACGGAACAGGGATGGAACCCGGAACCGCTCAGGTCAGCTGCTCTCATGTGGGTTACAGCAGAAAGGGGAGGTGTCTGGCTCTGGGGAAGGGGGAGGAGAGGAGGATTGGGTTACGCACGGTGACCCGGCCAGCTTATTTAAAAGCAGGCCGCTCAGCGCAAGTGCCCCAGCGCCTGGAGGAAGACACGCGGCTGTACCGGGACCCGAGCATAAGGTTGGGGGGGGGAGTGGGATCAGGTTACAGCAGGGAGGAGAGGTGTTTGGTTCCAGGGAAGGGGAGGGGGATTGTGTTACAGCAGGGAGGGGAGGTGTATGGCTCTGCAGAAGGGGAAGGGGAAGGGGATTCGGTTATGCACGGCGCCCCCGCCAGCTCATTGAAAAGCCGGCCGCTCAGCACACGGGCCCCAGTGCCTGGAGGGAGATGCGCGGCTGTACCAGCGGCTCTGGGACCCGAGCATAAGGTTGGGGTGGAACACCTGGTCAGGGTGCAGCAATCATGATCTTGGGACAACGGCAGGAGCATCAGAGTGCCGAACCCATGTTGGCACAGCCATGCCAGGGCAATGAGGATGACTCTAGCCTTGTTCTGGCTGAACTCCAACAGGACATTGCCGACAAGTGGAATTGGGGGAAAGGCACAGAACAGCCCCCACCTCACCCCCTGCCACAACAGGAAGAAGGCATCTCACAGGGACCCTTTGCTTAACACTTGTCTGGAGCAAAAACTGCAGCATTGCCTGTTCTACCTGGTGGCAAACTGGTCCACTTGGAAGTGCCCAACTTCTGAAAGAGAACTGAAGCTGCCTCTGGGTGTAGAGCCCACTTGTGGTGAAAAGAGAAATCTCTGCTCAGCCACTTGACCAATGAGTTCCTGAACCCTGGGAGGTGAGACACTTCCAGATGAATGTCATGAAGGATACAGAAGTCCAAGAGACAGACCACTTCCTCGCAGAACACCAGGAGTTCAACAATTAAACTCCTCCCTGCCTGCAGAAGTAGAACATCATGACTGTCTTGAGCATGAGAACTCTGACAAGTGAGCCAGGAAGACTCCACAAGCCCTGTGCACTGCATTGGAGCTTCTTAACATTTATGGGGAGTGCCATTTCCTCCAGGGGAAGGCCGCTGAGATGAATGCCCCAGCCAAGGTGTGAGGCATCTGACACCTGCTCAGCCACGTGTGGTGTCCTGAAAATAAGCAACCGCTATAATATTTCTTCAGTTGGTTTACCATGAGAGAGAACCACTGAGGGGATAGTCACTACCCATTCAAAGGGGTGCCTGGAGGGAAAATAGAGCAGAAGCTTCTGAGGAGGCCTCTGAACACCTCTGCTCAAGATTGGGTCCCAAACCTATAGGACTGTTGCTTTCTCACTGGCCTTGAATATAAAAGCCCAGCGTATGGAAAGTAGTCCTAGAGTCTTATAAGCCATGCAGTTTACTGTCTGAGCACAGTGCCAGGCCACTGAATGGGAGGTCCTGGATTTACTACTTAGCCTTCACTGACAGGCAAATGTGCCTCATAGAAGGAGCCAAAGCCATGTTTGGGCTCCTGAATTTGGAGCATCTGAGGCCGCTCAGAGGGTTGCTCTGAATAAAGCTTTGTCATCATCAAGGATAGGCACCAATTCCTTCCTGAGCAACTTGGAAATCTCAGGAATCTCCTGTGAGCGGGATGGACTAGGACATGGAAACAAGCATTCTGGGGGTTGAGGGCTGAAAACCAGTCCCCTTATTGCAATGCTGGGATTATGGTGGAGACCATGCGAAAATGTTGTGTTTTGACAAACTTGTTAAGTCTGTGCAGATCGAGGATGGCTCTCCAGCCTCCTGATTTCTTTTGAGTAAAAAAAAATATATATATATCAGGAGTAGAACCCTTTTCCCCTGTGTTGAAGTGGGACTGGTTCTATGGCTCCCAGATCCAGCAGGTGGAGCACCTCTTGTCGAAGTTGCATCTTGTGAGACGAGTCCCTGAAGAGGGACAAGGATGAAGGATGTGTGGGTGGTTTGGAAAGGAAAATGATAGTATACCCTGACAGAATAATATCAAACACCCATCTGTCTGAGGTGATGGCGGCCCATTGGTAATAATATGGGCAGAGGAGGTTTTCAAAGGTGTGTACAGTCACGACTGGCATAGAATCTTCTGGGGGGAGGAGGGGGTTTCCAGACCCTCAATCAAGGCCTCAAAACTTCTTGCTCGGAGATGGTGGATGGAGTGCTGAGCCTGAAGGTTGCCTGGATTGAGGGCAGGTTCTATTCTTGGCTTGGTTATTGTTTGAATGCTGGTGAATGTAGAAGGAGTAGCGTGGCCGTTGGTAGAGTTGATATCACTATTGCCAGCATCTATTGGTGTGGGGGGGTGTGTGTGTGGATGTGAAAGGTAGTGCATGAGTCCTTCATAGTACTGAGCACCTCGTTGGTTTTGCTGGTAAATAATTTATCACCATCAAAAGGCACATCCCCCACTATACACTGTATCTCATGAACGTACATGGCTGGGGAAAACCAGGAGGCTCAACACAAAACTTATGCAGTTGTCGTTGTTTTGACAGCTGCATCCACTGCATCTAGCACAGCTTGGAGGGCACTATGGGAAATAATCCGTCCCTCTGCAACAATGGCCCTAAATGGTGGCTTGTTTGCCTCTGGGATATCATCCACACAGTCCATTAATCTGGAATAGTTCTTAAAAGCATATCTAGCGAGTAGAGCCAAGTAATTTGAAATACTGAACTGAAGCATGGAGGATGTGTATGGTTTGTAGCCAAAGAAGTCAAGCCTCTTGCTGTCATTATTAGATGGTGTAGTGCCGAAATACTGCTGCTTTGCACGTTGACGTGCGGCTTCCACCACCTAGAAGTTCCATGTGGCGTGGGTAAACAGGAATTCTGAACGCTCAGTGGGTACGTAGTACTTCTAGTCCGCCCTCTTGCAAGTTGGTGGTATAGAGAAGGGCATTTGCCTGTTCATATTGGCAGGGTTCAAAATAGCTGGGTTGATTAGAAGAATTATTTTGGCTCATGGTGCTGCCTGGAGGATAATCATGAGGTCATGTTGAGGCTCCCACAATTCCTCTGTAGTGACTAAGTTCTGCCGCTATATACTTGAAGAGCTTGTGAAAATGCACAAAATCATTCACTGCAGAAGGTGGTGGAGGCATTACAACCTCATCTGGTGAAGATAAGGAATTGGTTGGAAGTGAGGCATCTGGAGATGATTCCTCTGGGACTTGTACGTCATGCTCCTCTGGGATCCGAGACTGGTACACAGATGAAGTTGTGCATAGTGTGTAAAACCTGCCCTGCTTATAAGGGCTAGGTTTTGTGCTGTAATGCTCCCTGTAGGAGCGCCATAGGCTCCAATATGGCCATTGCATTGGATGTGGTACAGAGGAGGGAAGGAGGACATCCAAGGATGTCCAAAACCAGGGGGAACCTGTGACCCCCTTGCGTCACAGCATGGCTTGTAATAACGCACCAGAGGACTGCAATGCGGGAAGGAGGCAGAGTGTATGCCCTCATCATCATCAATGGAAAAACGTGACAGTGAGGATGATAAAACCTGTGACAGCACTGGCCTGGGTCACACACTGGTGCCAAAGAACAGCAACTAAGGAGTAAATGTTACCACTAGGTCTGCATGCTGCATATATGGCAATGGTGCCACAAGGATAGGTGGCGGTGTCTCCAGAGTTGGCATGTATGGTGCCAACAGAATGGCTGGTGTGGAAGGCAGAGGGCGTTGATAAGTCGGTGGCATGGAAAATACAATCGATGCCGACACCTTTATCGGTGCAGATGGTGTGGTCAACTTTGTCAGTGCCGATGTTGGTACCAACTGTAGTAGTTCAGGACAGCAATGTAGTAAATTCAGGATTCACTGGTGTAGCATCCTGACAGGTCCCCTGCTCAGTCAATGATAATAAATGTTCGACTGTGTGCATTTTTGTATGCTCCCTCAGTATATCATGTCGGCTCTGTGCAGGTAGCTAGAATAGACTTCACGAGAGCCCCCAAAGTCCATGACTCAAAAAACATACAAAGGCACCTGAGTCAGGTTTTTTGTTGAAGTACATTAATAGTCATCAGTAGCCAGATGGCCTTTAGCCCCTATGTTTGTAACTGTGATGATGGAGTCGGCTCAGTCAATAGTATGGATTGTATTATTGCCCCCAGGCCTACGGTGACCATATTTTCTGAACCAAAAATGGGGATACAAGCCACGCTCACTGAGCCCATAAACCACACCCCTGACTCCTCAGGCCCAACCCACCTACCACAAGAAGCCCCACCCCAGGGGTAGTACTTCCAAGGTTAAGATGGACACATGGCTGGACGTAAAGTATGTCATGTGACACACACCCTTCTCCTCCCCCCCCCCAGAACTTCTCCCACTATCTTCTACCAATTAGGGTTGCCAGGTGTCCAGTATTGACACAGACAGTCTGGTATTTTTGCCTCCTGGCCGGTAAAAATAAAAAATTAAAAAAATACCGGACACCTAAAATGTCCGGTATTTTCTGATTTTTTTTTTTTCTCCTCCCAGAAGGCGAAAATACCAGACACCTGGCAACTCTACCACACTCAGCAACTGCCCTCCCCACCCCCACTCAGTCCCCGGGCCCCCCTTCCTCCCCACTTACCTGGTTCTGCAGGGGAGCTCTCTTCCAGCACAGAGTAAGAAAACAAGATGGCCACCAGCAAAAAAAACCCAAAACCCTAAGGCCTTGAACAGGACTTGCTGGTTTTTTTGTCCCCCCCGCTTCCTCAATAACTGTCGGGGTCCTTTTTTTTTTTGGCTCAACAACTTTGGTCTCCCCCCTCCTTCCCCAACAGTGTTTTTTTTGTTTTTTTTTGGGGGGGGGGGTGTTCAGTATTTTTTGGTTAAACCATCTGGCAACCCTACTACCAATAAGGATGGGTTTGGGGCCCACAGGACCCCTGCCCCATGCAACTATACTGCAATATAGCATTAACCCAGACCTAGGGTCCCATGACACTGCAGCACTAGTGGTCCAACCTCTATTCAAGATGAGATCCAGGATCTGAGACCTATTACTTTAGTGTACATGCAGCCCCATTTGACTCAGGACCTAGGAGACCTCCAGAACTATCCCATGGATAATGCTTACCAGATCCAATTAACTGGTAATTGGAGGTGACCCCTGTCTCTGGGGGACCCAAGGACCCCGCAGGCAGGTACTGCACTAGTGTCCCGAGCAGCCTCTCTCTGTGGAGAGTCGAGCCTGCTGTGGACAGGGGCTGGTTCAGGGGGGCTGGGAGCCAGTGGCAGCCCCAGTGTGACTTAACATTAACCAGTTAACTGATTAAAGGGAATTTACATCCCTAAGATGTACTGCAAGTGCATTTTTTGAAGTTACTGCAAAACTATCAAGTGCCTTCCATTTTTACAAGCCATGATGACAATACTGAACTAACCATGACAATTACAGGATGGAGAAGACCATGTCACTAACCCTCACCACCACTGTTTCAAAGGTACGTTTCCCATGGAGGTCAATGGGACTGGGCTATTTTATATGTAAAGCTCCTGAGAAATATATGCCACTACCATGATGGCAATGCTTATATTATGTAAATAATACCTAACAATAATTGCCAAATGAGACTACTTCCCAACCTGCTTACAAAGAGGCCTCATCCAATTTAAGCTAAGTTGGACTGGGCCCAAAGAATCTGTTGACATTACCCAAGAAGATCCAATTAACATTTGGTCACCTTTCAAAAATATAAAGGACCAATCAGTAAAAGCCCCCCCTGCCTGGAGGGACTTTGAATTGACTTCTGACATCAGCACTTTCTTTCACTGGATGTGGGATCTTTAGCACAGGTTTCACTTTGTGTGTCACAATAACTCAGAAACGCGTTGTCATGGCTAACTCCATTCAGGTCTACACAACGTGCAGCCCACCCGACAGAAGAACAAATCCCTTGAAACTGGAAGTCAAAACATCTTACCTCTTCACAGAGCTGACAAAGGGCTTGTTTATCCAAACACACAAGTCATGACAACCCTCTCTGTGGAGAGGATACATCCTGCCTCTCCGTGGACACGCCAAGTGTTCTCATGTGACATCTTAACATGCTTTTTAAACTGTTTGGATGAGGAAGACTCAAAGAGTCTATCCATTATCCAGATCGGAGTGACACAGTGATTTCACCACTGTGGGAACAGACCCAATCTCTCTGTGGGCTCTTGTGGAGCAGCACCAGAGCCTGGGGGTGGTCTCTCAGGTAGAGAGACCAGAGGTGCCTCTTTCGGTGGTTCTCAACCTTTTTGGCCCGCGGACCACCTGGCTCAATGAATACCTTTCCACCGACCACCAGTTGCCAATGAAAACTCACCGTTATTTACATAAATTATGCCCAAGCCATTTTCTTAGTGCTGCGGCTAGGGAGAACAGTTTAAATCAGTAAAGTGTTTTAACATGAGAAAATTAATTTATCAAACTTCATTTTAAATAAAGTAAAATAATTCATGTCCAACACAAAAGGTTTCAACGTTTTCTTTATTTATGGCAGTGGTGGGCAACTTTTTTTGGTCAGTGACCACTGACCCACAGAAAAATCAGTTGGGGACCACACAAGTGAGAAGCAAAGAAGCTCCCCCCAAATTCCCCAACTGAGTAGCCTCACTCCTACTGTTCTCCAGCCCCACAGGGTGAGGGAAAGGGACAGGAAGGACTTCAGCGCTTCCCACAGGTCAGATTTACTTTTCTGGTGGATTGTATGGTCCTGCTTAGGTTCGGGGGCAGGGACAAAAATGAGGGATTCAGTGTGTGGGACAGGACTGCCACTGAATGGGATAAGGATGGGGTGCAGGATCTGAGAGAGAGGTAAGGGGAAAAAGGGGGAGAGGTTGTGAGGTCTGGGTGGGAGGCAGGGTGCAGAAGCAGACTGGGAGTAGGGGGTCTGCCCAGGGTGAGGGAGCAGGAGCAAGGGAGAGTGCAGTGTGTGGCCAGGAGGGGAGAGTGCAGAGTTGGCCAAGGGGAACGATGCAGGAGGGGACTTGAGTAGGGGTTGCACCTCCCTGGTTTGGCACCCTCGGGACCTGACTGGTCCTGCATGAGGGATTTTTCCAGACCAGGGAAGGTCATTTCAGGCCCCATGCTGCTGTCCCTCCCCCCTCCCCCGCCCCCACACACTGGTCTTCCTGGCTCCCCCACACACCTGCAGCCCACAGAGCGGCACATCAGTTCCCTGTGCCCCCCCTGCCCTCCCTCCAGCCCAGCTGAGCGGTGTGTTGGTTCTCTGCACCCCCACCCCAACCCCCCAGCCAGTTGGTTCCGTGAGTCCCTCCCAACCCAGCTGAGCCGTGCCATTTCCCTGCGCCCCACCCCCCCTTGTAGCACTGCTGAGCCGCATGCCAGTTCCCTGTACCCCCCACTCGCAGCCCAGGAGGCACCGGGACAGGACATTAAAAAATTGGGGCTGTCCCAGAAAATCCAGGACGGATGGTCAGCATACCTAGGCCAGACCAAGAGTTAAATAGAAGTACCCCAGCTTTCATAGACAGAGACAAACAATCTATGATACACACCTAACATATCTTATGCATTAATGAAATGTTTGGTACCTCCCTTTCCTTCAAAACATTCCTATTCACCACCCATTTTTATGCTCTTACTCCTGTTTTAAACTATTTTATTACGTACTAAGTTGGGGTGTCCTTGCACTGCCCTGGTGGAATGTATTTACATATTTCATATGCTTTTAGCAGTGCTAGAAGATTGAGTGCCGAGACACACTGACTTGCAGGCAAACATCTGTTTTTGACAAAGCATGTCTGTTAATCATAGTATAACTATTCCTTACTTTGCTTCAGGCACCAAGCCCATGCTTCAGACTCTTTCTTTTGCCTACACTGATGTGGTCATTGGTGCCAGAGTCTTTGAAAGCACCAACTTCGCTTGCAGCCTGGACCCTTTGGGATTGGTACCTGAGCCCAAGGCAGATGGTGCCAGGGTGCCTGAATTACTAGGGGTATCATAGGTGCTGACACATGAAGACCTCTATGCCATTGCTCCTAGAGGGGACCTTTTCTTAGCAGAAAGGTCTCCGTGAGGCACTGAGGAGCTCCTCTTTTTTGGCACCTTCTTGCCACGAGGAAAACTTGGGAGTGATCATACCACCCCAGGCTGTGAGCTCAGGTCATGATCCCAGGTCAGAATCAGGGTGAAGATTATTTTCCAAAAGAATCATCTTGAGACGAAGATCTCTATCCCAGCCCTTGAGTTTGGCACTGTGAGGGCAGTCCTGAGGCAAGCAATCTTCACCAAAGCATCTGATGCATTCAAAATGTCCGTCAGAAACTGGCATCACCTCAGGGCTTGAAAGCCGGGGAATCAGGCATTTTGATAATGGAAAAAAGGTGGGGGGAAGGGTTAACTAACCAACCAACCAACTTACTAAAACTAAGAACAACAAAGTGCAGAGAACTGCAGAGCTCCATCTCAGGCCAGGGACTGAGAAAGAACTGGAAGGCTTAGGTGCACATGCACGGTACCGACCAGCTTGGTCCACGCCGTCGGCACCATGCAGCCGTGGCCCATGCAGGGACTACTTCAAAACCTCCCAGCCCAGGCACTGGGACGGCACCAAGACCAGACATGGAGCATCCTCGGGGACATCTCTTGAAGAAAAATTCTAATATTTAAACATCTATCGCCCTGATGTCAAAACAGTGGATTTGGGGAACGGATGAGGTTAGGAGAGAGAGAAAATGGTAGTACAATGAATGAAACACAATCTCTTATATACTAAGCCTTCCAGCATCAACCCATTTGTTTGTCAGACTAGAAAGAAGGAATATGCCCTGTGATATTCTTAAGAAGTGGGAAGGTATGAAGGGCTTCATTACAATGTTATAATTACAACAGATAACTTCTGAACACGTTCAGTAGGCATTTACAACTTCTTATAATTTACAATATCAATTTTGCCCCCTCAACTCTGCCACAGATACATTCCAAAAATGAGATCTATTTATATGACAAGTTTCAAATGTCTGAGAGAAAACAAAATGTTTTCATGCGTTCCTGTAATGAAAAAAACGGAACAATTGGATTTTTCTCAACATTTTCAGAAGAATAAATATTTAGCATAGTCCAAGCATGGAAGCAAATGAAAAAGATTAAAGAAAGGAGTGTGCACTTAAAGAGCAGAGAGAAGGGTAACTATATGTACTGCAAGCCAGTTAGCATTTGCCAAAGCATGTGGAAATGTCACATTAACCTGATCTGAATTATTCCTGTTCTTTCCTGTCACCAAATAGTGAGACACAAAATTAATTAATTACTAAATGTATTTCCAGTATTACTTGATTGAACAGTAGTTTTGATGGATAACTTTTATCACTGCATTTATTTTAAGCACTAATGAGTACTGTTACTTTCTTTTTAAATCTCATAAAGGACTTTAAAAGCTTTTATGCCTACTTAAAGAAGTACTGTTACTGTCCTGTATTCAACTGTAATGGGACATGTAGAATTTCTCTTCTATCATCCCTCATTAACTGATAATCATGTAAAACTAAAAGTGAAGTTCATGAAATACAAATTCTCAACTGGTTGAGAATTTGAAAGTGGAAGGCAGCTTGGGTGAAAGTGATCATGAAATCATAGAGTTCACAATTCTAAGGAAGGGTAGAAGGGAGAACAACAAAATAGAGACAATGGATTTTAGGAAGGCGGATTTTGGTAAGCTCAGAGAGCTAATAGGTAAGGTCCCATGGGAATCAAGAATGAGGGGAAAAACAACTGAGGAGAGTTGGCAGTTTTTCAAAGGGACATTGTTAAGGGCCCAAAAGCAAGCTATTCTGCTGCATCGGAAAGATAGAAAATATGGCAAAAGACCACCTTGGCTTAACCACGAGATCTTGCATGATCTAAAAATAAAAAAGGAGTCATATAAGAAATGGAAAGTAGGACAAATTACAAAGGATGAATATAGGCAAACACCACAGGAATTCAGGGGCAAGATTAGAAAGGCAAAGTCACAAAATGAGCTCAAACTAGCTACGGGAATAAAGGAAACAAGAAGACTTTTTATAAAGTACATTAGAAGCAAGAGGAAGACCAAGGACAGGGTAGGCCCACTGCTCAGTGAGGAGGAGAAACAGTAACAGGAAACTTGGAAATGGCAGAGATGCTCAATGACTTCTTTGTTTCGGTCTTCACCGAGAAGTCTGAAGGAATGCCTAACATAGTGAATGCTAGTGGGAAAGGGGTAGGTTTAAAAGATAAAATAAAAAAAGAACAAGTTAAAAATCACCTAAAAAAGTTAGATGCCTGCAAGTCACCAGGGCCTCATGAAATGCATCTTAGAATACTCAAGGAGCTGATAGAGGAGGTATCTGAGCCTCTTGCTATCATCTTTGGAAAATCATGGGAGACAGGAGAGATTCCAGAGGACTGGAAAGGGGCAAATATAGTGCCCATCTATCAAAAGGGAAATAAGAACAACCCAGGAAACTACAGACCAGTCAGTTTAACTTCTGTGCCAGAGAAGATAATGGAGCAAGTAATTAAGGAAATCATCTGTAAACACTTGGAAGGTGGCAAGGTGATAGGGAACAGCCAGCATGGATTTGTAAAGAATAAATCATGTCAAACCAATCTGATAGCTTTCTTTGATAGGATAACGAGTCTTGTGGATAAGGGAGAAGCGGTGGATGTGGTATACCTAGACTTTAGTAAGGCATTTGATACGGTCTCACATGATATTCTTATCAATAAACTAGGCAAATACAACTTAGATGGGGCTACTATAAGGTGGGTACATAACTGGCTGGATAACCGTACTCAGAGAGTAGTTATTAATGGTTCATAATCCTGCTGGAAAGGTATAACTAGTGGGGTTCTGCAGGGGTCTGTTTTGGGACCGGCTCTCTTCAATATCTTCATCAACGATTTAGATATTGGCATAGAAATACGCTTATTAAGTTTGCAGATGATACCAAGCTGGGAGGTTGCAACTGCTCTGGAGGATAGGGTCATAATTCAAAATGATCTGGACAAATTGGAGAAATGGTCTGAGAGTAAACAGGATGAAGTTTAATAAAGACAAATGCAAAGTGCTCCACTTAGGAAGGAATAATCAGTTTCACACATACAGAATGGGAAAGCGACTGTCTAGGAAGGAGTACGGCAGAAAGGGATCTAGGGGTTATAGTGGACCACAAGCTGATATGAGTCAGCAGTGTGATGCTGTTGCAAAAAAGCAAACATGATTCTGGGATGCATTAACAGGTGTGTTGTGAGCAAGACACGAGAAGTCATTCTTCCGCTCTACTCTGCGCTGGTTAGGCCTCAGTTGGAGTGTGTGTCAGTTCTGGGCACCGCATTTCAAGAAAGATGTGGAGAAATTGGAGAGGGGCCAGAGAAGAGCAACAAGAATGATTAAAGGTCTAGAGAACATGACCTATGAGGGAAGGCTGAAAGAATTGGGTTTTAGTTTAGAAAAGAGAAGACTAAGGGGGGACATGATAGCCGTTTTCAGGTATCTAAAAGGGTGTCATAAGGAGGAGGGAGAAAACTTGTTCATCTTGGCCTCTGAGGATAGAACAAGAAGCAATGGGCTTAAACTGCAGCAAGGGAGGTTTAGGTTGGACATTAGGAAAAAGTTCCTAACTGTCAGGGTAGTCAGACACTGGAATAAATTGCCCAGGGAGGTTGTGGAATCCCCATCTCTGGAGATATTTAAGAGTAGGTTAGATAAATGTCTATCAGGGATGGTCTAGACAGTATTTGGTCCTGCCATGGGGGCAGGGGACTAGACTCGATGACCTCCTGAGGTCCCTTCCAGTCCTAGTATTCTATGATTCTATGATTAGTTCTAAATAAGTCCAAGTAAAAATATCAGTTAACAGCTAGGATAACATTTACACCTTACGGATTTGCTACCGAGGTAAATATGCCCAAAGCACATATTTGGAAATATATTTAAATACTTATATATCTACATGGTTTCATAGTATCCCATGTTAAATGACAACCTTAAGAAGTTAGGTTTTTAGATAGCTAGAAATGAGTTAAAGTAAAAGATTAATCCAGCTCATCAATAAACAAAACGATGCTACACAATTATAATATAGAACTTCTAAAATCTCCCTATTTCCTACATGCCCAATGTTGCATTACCTATTATCCACAGGCATATACACATTATAATATTACTCCTTTTCCCAAAAAATGGACGTCTCAAACTTTTCTGTTAGAGTTCCTTCCCTTCTGACCTCTCCAAAAAACCCTCACAATCCAAATGTATCATCCTACATCCTCTTTAGCTCTGTTTCAATGTGGAATCTCTCTCCTACGTAAACCTGGCACTGGGTACAGTTTAAAAATAGTTGCATAGACATTTATCTTTGTAACAAAGGGTATGCTTTTATATGTACAACCTAGACAGGATAACATTAATGTATATTCCACACAAAGAACTATTTTACTATATATAATTTTAATCTCATTGGTAGATTGCTTGTGCATGATTAAACATGCAATTATAACCCAGTAGTTCTGATATATAACAAATACACTAGAACCTCTATACTCCAGGTGTCCCTAATTCAGGAATACCTGTGGTAAAGACCCTGGCTGGCAGAGGTCAAAGTGGCTCTGCAAGCTTCTGCTCCCACTCCCCAACAGCCGGGGGAAAACCAGCACAACGACATGCTCTGCTAGAGGCTATGGGATCAATGGGGAGGCGGGGCAGCACCTGGGAGTTGCAGGGGATGCAGAGCACCAGATAAGCATCCTACCCCTATACCCCTCACTCTCTCCATGGCCCAGCAAAATCTTTAATCCAGAAAACTCTGTTTCCCAGGGTTGCAGGATTACGTTTAGCTAACAATATCCATTCTGTTCATTTGAACGGTCATCTTGCAATGACATTTATCTAAATTATTTTTTTAATTGTCATTAAATTGAAAATTCTAGCTAGTGTTCTAGTGTTTAATGTCCCTAATTCATATATAATTTTATTATTTTTATGGTTTCCATTTCAAGTGAGACTATTTAAAAATGAGAGCACATTTTTGATCAAGTTAAATTATTTTAATTCCATTTTCATGCATTAATCCTAAAACATACTATGTCAAGCTTCATTTAAAAGATTTAGAAATGAAAAAAAGATATACAAACATTATTTGCAGATTCCGTGGGGTGTGCATATATTACAGCCTACTATTCCTGAATTATCAGTAATCATAAAATGCAGATGCTAAATAATTTCAACAAGTGCTACATTACCTGATTGGAGCTGGCAGCTACAGAAATGCAGTCAATGAAGCTGTGTCCACCACTGAAAAATGCCAGTATCTGCTGCCAGCGAGAAGGCTCGGTCTCAGTTCGTAGTTCGTCTGCCGAGCCCTTTTTTGCCCACTGCTTCGGCTTTGGGCCTACAGAGCTATGGTTGGAAATAGTGTTGCTGCCTCGATTGGCACGAGAATACAGGAGTGTGTTGTTTCCAAAAATGTAATTCATCTCTACAGCTCTGCAGGTGGTTGCCAGGCAGTCTCACTTCCCTACCAACTGCTCAGCGGTGAACGATCAGTAAAAACTGCAGCTAGAATTACAGCAGCATCATTTGCAAATCGTGGATACAATCTCTAACTGAGGCTCATTTTTTTTCTCCAAGTTGTATCCATCTATCAGTATATTTATCTTCTATATCTATTACTCATCTGAAAGTGTACTCATTACTGCAACCAAAAATGCAATCAAACCTGATTTTCTTTTGTACTATTATCCCTTCCAAGGTCTGCAGGGATCAAAGCTCTTGTCCTTTTGTTAGCCGATAACCAGGAAGTGAGTCGATTAGCAGGTACAGTAGGATGCTATAAGCGGTGGACTAGGAAGATCCTCTGACTGCATGAAAAAAATGCACTGCGTGGTGAAAGGCAGGATCACTAAATAACCAAGTTTCAATCCCTGACTGTAGTAAAATCCAATACTACTTTGTCACTGCTTAAATTATAAATGTGAAGTGAACAAAAACAGAGAACATGTATATAACTGTGCTTTTTCATTAACTGCACTAGTTAAATGTTTTTAACTGAACAATAAAAATAAGCTTATAGAATACTTATACAAGACAATATTCCAAGAGAAAGCTAACACTACCACTGATTTTCTAATATTTTGATTTAAGAAACAAGGACATAAAGAGGGTGGGGGAAAGGACAACATCCATCTTCAATGCAGTACAACCAGTTTATTCTACATGGTTATATTTAACCTATTTACGGTGCTTTTGGGAATCATGGTCAAAGGCAGGAAACCACTAATTAGCACTGCACTGCTTCTTTCAATTGATACTACACTGAGGTTCTAATCCATGTCAAGCACATGTCATGGTTATGTTTATTTTTAAATTTGTTTCAATGAGTACTAATTGTATATCATTTTAGTAACTTAACATCTAACAAATTTATGCATTTAAAAGTTATTTTAATGTATTTGCTCTCCTAGATCTTTTCTTCAAAACAGATGTTTTAAATAACTCTTCTTTGAATTCACTGGAAGGCTTAGTGGCTTCTTAATAAAATGAGATATAGATGCACTAGTGCTACTGGGATTTATGGTTTACTGCTCTACTACTTATCTTCATGGACAGAAAGTCTCTCATAATAAACTTCTAAAAGGTCATTCAGAATCAAAATTAACTTTGAGCATTTAACACTTCACATTTTATAGAGATTGTATAGCTAGTCATTCATAAATGATGTAGTATACCTCTTCTAATAGTGAAATTGAAATAGGTAATAAGGAAATGGAACAAAAACATAAAAGAGTTTCATTTCAGTCTGGTTTGCTTGTTTGTTTGTTTGCCTATCCTCTGATAGACATCAGCGCCCACTGATCTGCAGGGCTCTGCTCCCAGATGACTCTGTGTCCAAAGGAGAACACCACGATGCTGCTGCACCCAGGAGCCAGTGCCCTGCTCTGGCAGCTCCTCCCCAGCCATGTGGAAGTACCATCCCCAGTCTTGCCGCCAGCCATGTCTCCTCTCTGGGGTCATACAGCCCCGATGGTGACAAGGCTGGGGGTGGCACAGCTGCATGGCTGGGAGAGGCTGCTAGCTCAGGGCACTGGCTCCTAGAAGCAGGGACATTGCATTCCTCTCAGTTGGCCACAGAGTGTTCTTGGAGTACAGCCCTTCATATCAGTGGATACCAATGTCCATCCATAGACATTTCTATCTGTGCAGGGCTGGGGCCACAGTCAGAGCCTCACTGCACTGCTTTCCTGGGGCCAGGGTCAGAATCCCCTCCTGCATATGTGAGCACCCTCCCAGAGCCAGCACTCCCCCTTGTGTCCCTGCTCCCTTCCTAGAGCCAGCACCCCGCAACCACTCCTGCACCCCAGGTTTCTAGCCCAGCTTGATACCCCCTCCAAGAGCCAGCATCCTCCACTTCCTCCTGCACCCCAAGTCCTAGCCCTGAGCCCCGCTCCTCAAGTCAACACCCTGCACCCATGCTTTGACCCTTCTCCCAGACGCAGCAACCCACATCTCTCCTACAGCCTGAACCCCCTCCTGCACCTCAGCTCCCTGCACCAACCCTTGTTTCCTCTCAGAGCCAGGACCCCATGACTCAGCCCAGAAAAAGTGACTGAGGGTAGGAGAGAGTGAGCAATGGGGGGAGGGGTGACATGGAGTGAGCAGGACGGGGCCTCGGGGAAGTGGCGGGGTAGATATTAGGTTGCACTGAAATGCCGAAAGTGATTTTGTGAATAAAATGATTGGGGACCACTGGTCTAAGGTATAACAAAGCTCTGCGCAGCTCCCCATGGAGTGAGAGATGGTAGATTGCCCTTTACATTTCTCCCCATAATGTAACAGAATCTGTTTTTCTAATGGCTGTAGTCTTTTTAGGTAGAAATAAACAGTGCTGTATATATGAACTCTGCAGGTAAGATTCCCCCAGCTGTACAGGGGGTCTGGAAAAAAAAAATTAAAAAGGAAATTTACTGAGACAGATAAAAAATTGTCCATTTTTGGCACTAAGATGGATCTGAGGTTTCACTGTGAACTTGTCTTTGAACTAATGTAAAGCACTAGGCTTAATCACCCTGCTACCCAGCATAGATATTTATCAGGATGACCATTTTAATGGAAGCTCTAGAGATGCTTCGTGGGATGAACCCATTAACTTTGTTAGGAAAAGATTAGGGTCCCAAAGGGCAGGTAAGTTCTCTAACAGCAATAGAAAGTATTTGCTACCACTTGAAGGAAACCTCAGCCAGTGGGGTCAGAGAAGTTTAAGAACAAACTTGTAGCAAGCAGATACTGCTGCCAAGAGAACCTTCAGGGTGGCTGAGACAGGATCCCTGGAGTGTTGCCTGGGATTGTTGGACTCTGTCCCCTCTTAACACTCGAGTCTGGGCTCACTCTCAGTGCTTTGAAAATGACCATCAGCTAAACCCTCCAGCTGCTATCACTTAGCACAACCACATGTGGAGCTCCACACCCTAGGGATGTAACTGACAAATGTTTATTGGGTAGTCAAGTAGGAACTCGACTAGTCACTTCCTCCTATCCTTGCTACTTCTATCACAGAGAGGCAACAAGGGGGGGGGGGAGCACGAGGCGGTGCTGGGGGAGCCAGCTTAAAAGTCGGTAACCTACCCCAGCACCATCTCCACGGGGGGAGGGGAGGGCAGGGAAGGCAGGGGGCAGCAGGGCAACAGCGTAAGTAGGGACTGAAACAGTCCCGCTCACACCAGTCCCACTGCTGCTTCTCTCCTCCCTCTGGAATGTACAAGAGCTGCCTGCGGCTCTTGTACATTTCAAAGAAAGAGGCACAGAGGGGAACGCTTTGCTCCCCGCTGGCACGGGTTCCCGCTGCCTCTACCCCTCTTAAATGTACAGGAGCTGCCATGGCTCTTGTACACTTCAAAGGCAGAAAGCTCTTGTACATTTCAAAGGGAGAGGCGCAATGGGATAGCGAGCACCCCCCCTTATCGACTAATCGAGCTATAGATTACTCCAATAGCTGATTAAACAAAATTTAACATCCCTACCATACCCATCTAGATTGCATGAATGCTCCCAGAGCCACTCATGAATCACAGAGAAAAGCACC
Organism: Rafetus swinhoei; assembly: GCA_019425775.1. Lineage (NCBI taxonomy): Eukaryota > Metazoa > Chordata > Testudines > Trionychidae > Rafetus > Rafetus swinhoei. Next base: position 542,746 of record CM033432.1, read on the forward strand.
AGTCAAATTCTGCTAGCTCCCAGCCTTGTACCTCAGAAATACACTGTATATTAACTAGTTCACCTCTTCATCAATGTAAAATAGGTATACACCAGCCTTTGTAAACCTGAACAGATTTACCAAACACTTCAGGCAAACTCATCCTTTAAAATGTAGAAGTCCCATCCTACTGAGACAACTAGAAAGGAACAAGTTCTGTCAAAACAAGAATAAAAGTATAATTTGGAAATCCCCCCCCAAAAAAGAATTTTTAAGGGCAACTAGCCAAAGTCTCAAAAAATAATGTTGCTGTTACTTTTAATTACATCAGAAGCAGGAAGTCTACCAAACAATCAGTAGGGTCATTGACAATCCAATTGCTAAAGGAGCACTTAAGAAAGTTAAGGCCATTGTATAGAAGCTAAATGAAATCTTTACATCAGTCTTCACTGCAAAAGATGGAAGGAAAGATGCCACATGTGGGCCATTATTTCTGTTGACAAATCTGAGTAACCATGCCAGATTGAGGTAAAATTAAACACTAGATCACTAACAACAGAGAGCGACAAGGAGTCCTGTGGCACATTATAGACTAACAGATTTATTAGAGCATAAGCTTTTGTGGGCAAAGACCCACTTCGTCAGATGTATGCAGTGGAAATTCCAGGGGCAGGTATAAATATACAAGCATAAGAAAAAGAGTTCCAATCAAGAGTAAAGCTGGAGATAACGAGGTCAATTCAGTCAGGGAGGATGAGGCCCTCTTCTAGCAGCTGATGTGGAGGTGTGAACACCGAGAGAGGAGAAACTGCTTTTGTATTTGGCTAGCCATTCACAGTCTGTTTAATCCTGAGATGGTGTCAAATTTCCAGATTAACTGTAGCTCAGCAGTTTCTCTTTGGAGTCTGTTCTTGAAGTTTTTATGTTGCAGGATGGCTACCTTTAAATCTGCTACTGTGAGTCCAGGGAGATTGAAGTGTTCTCCTATAGGTTTTTGTATATTACCATTCCTGATATCGGAATGGTGTTTACATTGGCAAGCCTTACCCATCCAAATTTTACTAAACTCCTTCTCAGGCAACACATTCCCTCCATTCCTTCTCTATGCCAGACTCTGTTAGCCTAGAGCGGAGGGGAGGAGGGTATGTGTGAAGCACCCACAGGGACACATCTTGAACTCCAGTTACTGCACAAGGTGAGTAACCTTCCCTTCTTTGAGGATACCCCTTGGTGCTCCACTTAGGTGACTTAGGTGATTATGCAGCAGTATTCCTGCTTGGCGGTGGGCGCTCTGTGATACAGAATTGGATGTTGGACAGTATGGTACATCTAAATCTAGTGTCTGAGTCCTGAAAGGACTGAATAGCGTAATGTTGTGCAAAAGTATTAGCCAAAGCCCATGTTGCTGCTCTGCAAATGATGTCCATGGGAAGACCCTTGAGAAAAGCAGTTGTGGTAAATACTGCTCTTGTGGAGTGCACCCGCATAACTGCTGGTGGCTGTCTGTGTTTCTAGGAGTAAGCCAGGTATATACACATGTAGAAATCCATTTGGATATTCGTTGTTTGGAAACAGGTTGACCTCTGGACCTGTCTGTGGAAGACACAAATAGCCTAAGTGCGTTCTAAGGAAAAGCCTAATGCCTGTGTACATCCAGTGTGTGCAGCGCTGCCTGTTTGCTGTCCTTGTGTGGTTTCGGGAAGAACGCAGGCAGATATATCAGTTCGTTACAATGGAATAAGGTAGGTATCCTGGGGAGGAATTTCGGGTGGGTTCTGAGGACAACCTTGTCCTTGTGAAATACAGCGTACTGTGGGTCCGCCATGAGTGCTGCTCTCTCCCACTCTCCTGGCTGATGGTATCACAACGAGGCTACCTTCATCAACAGGTGTAGTAGCGAACAGGTTGCAAGTGGCTCAAAAGACCATCTCATGTTTGAACTCAACATGAGGTTCAAGTCCCACAAAGGCACTGGATCTCTACACAGTGGATACAGGTTCCGTATCCCTTTGCGAAATCTCTTAATCTCTTGTCCTGCAGGTGAAGGATATATTTTAGTACGTCTGCTATCCCCGCCTTGGGGATCCTGTGCTCAAGCCGAATTCCAGGCTGCAAATCTGGCCCACTTCTGCAGTTAAGTTAAGCTCGTAATGGGTTTCCTGGAATTAATGAGGATGTCTCTGACCCTTCAAGGCAGGGTTAACTCTTTGCGTGAGAGCCAACAAGCATCTACGCTAGCAGGTTTAGTGTATGTAGCCTGGGTTGTGGTATACACCCCGTGTACTGAGTCAACAGAGCTCACACCGGGGGAAATGTGTACAGCTGACGTGCTAGTTGAGTATTACAGGGTACCAAATTTGTCTTGGCCAATTGGGGGATAGGAGTATGACTCTTGCTGCCTCCTGTTTGACCTTCATTACCATTTGATGTATGAGAGATATAGGTGGAAATGCATACACCAGTGGGAAGTCCCAGTGTATTGCAAATGCATCTCCAAGCGATAGTGGTCCAATGCCCGCCATGGAACAATACCAGGGGCACTTGGAATTGATGTACATTGCAAACAAGTCTACAATTGGGTATCCCCACCGCCTGAAAAGGTTGTTTATGATGGATTTATTGATCTCCCATTTGTGGTTCTGTGGCAATTGTCTGTGAGGGAATCCACTAGTACATTGTCCTTGCCCCAAATGCATTGCAACAGGTGTGATGTTGTGTACAATACACCACTGCCATAGTTTCGTTGCTTCTGAACATGGGCTGCGAGACCTCGCGCCCCCCTGCCTGTTTATGTAATATGTCATTGCGACACTGTCCAACAATATCCTCACGGTTTTGTTTCCTATGTGCAGAAGGGGTTAGGAGCATGCTCTCCTCACTGCTCTCAGTTCAAACAAACTGATGTGAAGCCAGGACTCTGCACGTGTCCGTTGTCCCTGTAATATCATGCTCCCCAACCCAGCAGGGACACGTCTGTCGTGATAGTAAAGGACGGCGTTGGCATCTGAAACGGAAGTCCTGTGCAGACATTGTTTATGTCTGTCCACGAACTTAGGGTGGCTTTAACCCAGCTGGGCACATGGACTGTCTTGTGGAGTGGATTGTGCCTGGGGAAGTACATGGAGTGTAGCCATGCCTGGAATGGCCCCATATGTAGACAGGCATTTGGGACCACAAACATGGACGCTGCCATGTGTCCTAGTATTTGCAGGCATGTACTTGCCATGGTGTGTGCACAACTTTGTACGGATACGATCCAGTCGCGCTTTCTCGACCATCTGTGGGTCGGCAGTGAGGCTATGCCCCAAGTGCACTCCAACTGTGCCCCTAAAAACTTCAGCATCTGAGTAGGAGTGAGGGCGCACTTTCCCAAATTCAGTAGGAGCCCGAGCATGTCGAACAACGCTCTCGTTGATTCCAGCGATTGTTCCGTGTCACCATAGGTGGGTGCCATGATCAAACAATCGTCGAGATATGGAAATATGATCATTTGTTATCTTCGCAGGTATACAGCTACCATGGACGGAACTTTGGAAAAGACTCTGGATGCCATGGACAGCCCAAAGGGAAGCACCCTGTACAGACAGTGAAGTCTTTGATGGTGAACCTAAGGAATCGTCTGTGAGCCAGGTGAATAGATACCTGAAAATGTGTGTCCTTGATGTCGAGGGCAGCTAGCCATGCTCCTTTCTCCAAGGCAGGTATGATCTTTGCCAGCATGACCATCTTGACCCATCGATACTTGAACCAGTTGAGTCCACGTAGGTCCAAGATGGGCCTCCACCCCCCAATTTCTTAACAGTTAGAAAGTATTTGGAATAAAATCCCCTTCCTATGTAGCAGCTGGGTACTTCATCTATAGCACCTAGTTCTAGGAGGTGCTTCTTCCAAAAGGACCAACTCATGAGAGGGGTCCCTGAAGAGGGACAGGGAAGGGGGGTGGGTTGGTGGAACTGCTGGGAATGGTAGGCAGTATCCGGTTCATATTATTTCTAGGACCCATTGGTCCGAGGTAATGGTTTTCCATGCTGGGTAGAATGCAGCAAGTCTGTTTCCAAATAGTTGTTTGGTTGGTTGTACCTGCCCTAGAGAATCTGCGCTTTGTACCTTCGACCAAATCCTCAAATTTGCTAACGTGAGGTGGACACCTGGGTCGATGATTGCTCATTTGACTGTCGAGTTTGTCTCGTACACCTTTTGTTCTCATGGGGATTTTGCTATTGTGTATATCCTGATGTTCTGAAACTTCTGTTATATTGTTTCCTCTTGGCTCCGGGCAGCTGTATTCCTAGTGTGCGGAGCATCGCCCTGGAGTCCTTCGATGTCTGGAGAGCTGAGTTTGCTGCCTCTGCGAACAGCTTCTCACTCTCGAATGGGAGATCCTCGATGTTCAATTGAACCTCCCTGGGGAACCCCGACAGCTGCAGCTATGACATCCGTCTCAGCACTACTGCAGATGCAATCGACCTGCACGCTGTGTCCGCTGCATCTAACGGTGCCTGTAGAGCTGTTAGAGAAATCAATGAGCCTTCTCTGATATTTGATTCAAACTGCTCCCTCACATCCTCTGGTATATATTAAATAAAGGAATGAAATGATTCAACCATGTTGTACAAGTATTTTGCTAGTAGAGCCACATAATTCACAATTCTCAGTTGGAGGGAGGCTGAGGAATAGGCTTTCTTCCCCATAGTGTCCAGCCTTTTTGTCTCTTTAACATGACTCGGTGTTCTAGGGTACTGTTGTTGTTTACCCCTCTGGTTAGCTGCTTTGACTTCTAGTGAATTCGGGGAAGTGTGAGAGAAGAGAAATTCGACCTCAGAGTAGGCGACTTAGTATTTCTTATCTAGCTGTATTGACACTGGAGGCACCGATGCCGGAGTAATGCCAGCCTGTTGTGTTAAAGTAAACTGCGGATGCTCGTGAGTTCACGTTTGTTCTGCATTATGTTGGAAAGTTTTATGGCAAGTGTGAAAGTAGAAAGAATTATACTGTAAGAGAAAGATGAATTATGCTGTAATTGAATAAGTTGGAGGAATACGGTTTGTCTCTGAACAGGAAGGAGAAAAGTATGTGAATGTTGTTTGTAAGTATGCAGATCAGAGTGCTAGCCAGGTGGGCCTGGGATAACAGGAAAAGGAACATTAGGTGCTAGGCAGAAAACAATTGAGATAACCAGGGAGATATGGACAGGAGATTGCTGTGTGCCTGATGTGGAAATGAAGATACTTGACTAGCCTCATACTAATCATGTGAAGTTTTGCCTCTCTTTTAATCTTGTTAACTTGGCTTTCATTTGACTGTCTAAATCAAGGAGTTTGAACCTTGTATGGTACTCACTCACATTTTCTGGGTGCATTTAGCAGAGCGGCTTTGCTAATAAACAGAGTGGTCTGACAAATCTGTGAGTCCTGTCTGACTTTGACACAAGCATGTCTGCCACCCTCCTAAACAAGTCTCAAAACCTTCTAAAGTCATCCCCTCTCATTGGTGATGTAGGGAGAGTATGCTCCTCTGTCGCAGAGTAGAAGGTATTGGGCGGAATAGAGGAAGCCTGAGTTGCCACCTCCATAGATGACTCACTGTCATAGTCAGTTTGATCCCAGTCAGCTCGCTTTCGGATGTTCACATCAGCTGACTCTGTCCCTGGGACCTGCATATTGTGTTGAAACTACTGGGTTTGATAAGTTGCCCAAAGGTCCCAATAGGCCCACTGTGGAGGAATTGGTGGAGGCATCCACTGTGCTATCTGCCGTGTCTGCATTTGCTGCTATTGCATTTCCACTTGTGGGCGGATTCTGTGCTGGCCCTTTGACTGTTCTTCCTTGTCCTCACTGTATCTGGCGGATGTTTGTGACGCTGGTGTTGAGGAAAACAGTGAACATCGGGAGCATGGCATGCCATTGGTACTGAATAGTGGTGAGCATGGTACCGATGCCACTGAGAGTTCCACTTCTGTTATGAGGCTCGGTACTGGATTATGGGGGGAGAGGGAGGAGTGCTGTGTAGTTCCTTACAGCAGGCTGCATCTGTACAGCAGGCTGCGTCATGAATAGTAAGGACATGGCATTATATCTAGACATAAATCTAATAGACATTTTCATTCTGTTTACTTTAGATCTTACTATTAATATCCTGGATATTCCTCTGCTGATTAAGAACAGTATCTGAGTCAAAGTAATAGATGTCAAATAGAACAGTGTAACACCAGTGATAATTTTGACCATTACACAATCTTTTTATTCAACCCTTCATTTGAATCCTTGCAACTGTTTCCATTAAGGTATCTAAAGTTATTCTCCTTACTATTCTTAAGATGCATTACCTGATTGTTGCTGCTTATGCTTTTTTCTTAAATGACAACAGATGTATTAACTTTTCAATTTACTGAAACGAGCCAATCTTAATTCATGCATTTCATGTAGTTATTACAAATAAGGGATGTTGACATCCCCTGCTGTAACACCACCACCTAGTGGCTGATCTCTGACAATGCACTTACTAGGGATATAAAAACTGCCCAAAAGAGTTATCTGGGTAAACCAGGCCTCGGCAAAATCCAGCCCACCAAGCCACTGGATCCGGCCCGTGTACACTGCAGGGAGCCCCAGGCAAGTGCCCCCATACCTCACCCCACCTGCAAGCTGCTCAGAAACACGGCTGTGGGGCAGTTTTTCTTTAAAAACTGTGGCTACATCTACACTGGCACGCTTTCGCGCAAGTACCGTTTTGCGCAAGAGTGCTTGCATTAAAGTACTTGCGCAAGAGAGCGTCTACATTGGCCACGGCGCATCGTCAGAGCCATGCGCTTTTGTGCAAGAGAGCATCTACATTGGCGGGACGCTCTTGAGCAAAAGCATGAGCCCAGAACAGCTTGGCAGAGGGCAAAAGGGCACCAGGACTTTCCGGGGGCCGGGGCTGGAGCTCCTTTGAGACACATGCTTAAAAGGATCTCCCTGGACAGCCGTTTCTCTCCTGCTGCGAGCTTTAGGACCTCTTGCAGGGACTGACAGCCATAGCAGTTTCCAGTTGTGGTTGCCCTCTGCCTTCTTGGACACCACAGCTCTGCCTTAGTTGCCTTTTGCTCATTTTTTGCCGTCACCTCTTTTGCTGTGCCATGGAGCCAGGGGTGGTCTTGTGCCTGCTCTGGCCCCTTCCGGCCATCTTGGACTGCCTGCAGCTGCTGCTCCATGCTGCTGCATTCCTCCTCCAGGACCTCGAGATGGAGGTCGCTCTGGACTCGCTCGCCCCTGCGCTCCAGAGACACACCACCCGGCTGCGGGCCCCCATCCCCATGGACAAGAGGGTCGCCATCGCCATCTGGAAGCTGGCCACCCCGGACAGCTACCGATCGGTGGCACACCAGTTTGGGGTGGGCAGATCCACCGTCGGTGCCGTCGTGATGCAGGTAAGTCGGGGGGGGGGGGGGGGCAGGCAGCACGGGGAGGTAGGCAGGATGGGGAGCAGGAGGTGGGGGCATGGCGGCAGCAGGAGGGGGCACGGGCATGGGAAGGATGGCAGGTGCATAGGGCAATGCCATCCTGTAATGCACGGCGTGCCCGATGTGTGCTGTGAGGGCGGTGACGGCATCGCACATGCGGTCACACTGCGCCTGGAAGCACCCCCATGTCTGCTGGCGCCACTCCAGGTCGGCGTCAACCCTCCAGGTGATGGCTGCCTCGATCCGCTCGACGACCTGGACATGGCGCCGGAGGAGTTGGTCCCGCTGCTGGACTCACCGGCCTGGTGCCTGGGCGGTTGGGGGTGCTGCCGCAGGGCTAGAGGGTCCCTTGCTCCTGGCTGGTCCCGCTGTAGGGAACAGAGGAAAGGATGGGTCGGTCAGGCAGCCCTGCCCACTGTCTCCGCACCCCATGCTCTCTGCCCTGAGCCCAGGTGACACCACAGTACTGTGGCTTGGGCCCACTCGGTCCCCCCCGTGTTGGATGTTTGCATACAGGACGCCCCCCCCCGGAGTAGGGTGCTCCTCCGTGTATTGTAACCACCAGTCTGTGTCCTGGCCCCTTGGCATGTGTTGTGTTAACCTGTGGCACTCCCTGCCAGGGGAGGCTGTGAAGGCTTTGGAGTATTCAATGGAGTTTCACGGGGAGCAAGATGAATCCCCACAGTGCCCGGGAGCACATATGGCAGACATGGTCTGGGCTCTCAGATCCTCAGCACATTGGATGTTCTCGGGGACGGAACCAGGGTGACTGGGGAGTGTACCATCCTTGCAGAGAAACTCAGGTGGCCCTAGAGCCAGGCCAATTGCTTCCTCCCTCCCCCTCCTGCTAGCCCTCGCACACGTAGCCCAGGGACGTGTGTGGCCGCAGCGTGGGACTTCCCTCGGGGGGCCAGCCGAGGCGCCGGGAGCAGGCGAGGGGCTCAGCGGGGGCCATGCTCACAAGGCTGTGAGGCTGCGGTTTTCCCAGGAGCAGCTGTTTGTCGCACAGCCAGGCATGACGGCGTACTGTCTGTGTGCTGCACCCTTCAGGAGGTGTGGGGTCTGGCCTGAGTCCTTGGGGCCTTGGCTGGTTCCAGCCGGCACTCCCTTTCCCCCCCAGTCCGGACGTGTGCGAGCAGCGCAGTCCCAGGCGTGCCCTGGAGCTGCCTGCCACGTCCACATGCCGCACAGTCACCAGGCTGCACGTGGTTGCATGTGCTGCATACTGGTACACAGTGTGCAGCTCGCGCTGCCTGAGAGACACTCCCTCCCCCTTCCCCCTGGGCACCTGGCTCCCCCCGCCCTTGGGAGTGCAAAGTGCAAAACTCACCAGAAGATCCTTCCCCAGCCTCCGATGACGCCCGGGAGATGTCCAGGCTGCCTGACCCCATTTCCAGATGCAGGGTGATGGTGCTTCCCTGGTCATCCTCGTCCTCCAACCAGGCACCGGTGGGCAGCTCCGCCTCATCCCCCGCCTCGATGTGCCTGGTGACGGGGGGGCACCTGCTGGTGTCCACAGGCACCGAGGGTCCCTGGGGTGCCACCTCGCCCAGGATGGCATGGAGGCGGTCGTAATGGGGGCAGGTGTCGGCTCCTGCCCCCTGGCGCTCGGTGGCCCGGACATAGCCCAGGCGCAGCTCCTTTACCTTGGCCCGGACCTGTTCGAGGGTCTGGGCTGGATGGCCCTGGTGGAAGAGCGCCTGGGCTGTGCAGTGGAATATGTCCGTGTTCTGCCAACGGGCATGGGGGTCATGGAGGGCCTCCTCGTTGGCCTAGAGGTCCAGCAGAGCCTCGATTTCAGTTGGGAACCAGGACGGGGCGCGCCTCTTCGCGCCCCTCGGGGCCTCCTGCACGGAGGGTTCGGGTTGCTGCTGCCCCCCTGGAGCGGCCATCCCGGTGGTGTTGTGGTTGCAGCAAAGCAGAGCCACGCGGGAGAGCTCGGGTGGCAGAGGTGCTGCTGCCGCGTGGCCTCTGTAGGCTGCGTGTGCCTTTAAGGGGGCTCGGGTTACCAGGAAGTAAGGAGCTTGTGAGTGTGAGTACGGAGTGTCCAGGTGGCCACTTGGCTTTTTTCCCATTCGGCAGGTTCCTGCGCAAAATCTCTTGGCTGACTGTCTACACTGGCCTCTTGAGCAAGAAGACTTACGCAAGAGAGAGCTTCTTCCTGAGAGGGAGCATCAGAGTTCTTGCACAAGAAGCCCTGATTTTCTACAGTACGTCAGTTTACTTGTGCAAGAACACGTGGCCAGTGTACACAGGCGGCATGTTTTTGCACAAGAGCAGCCGTTTTTGCACAAGAACGCGCCAGTGTGTAGACAGCCTGAGAGTCCAGAGGGGAAGGGGAAGCTTTAGGAGCTGCTAATGCCCCCAGCACAATCTCATTGGCCGGTTTTTGGCCAGAAACTGGCCAATAGGAACTGCCTGTTTCAATAACATGCAGCCATGAAGCACAAGGGGCTCCAGAACACATGGCTACAGCTTGTGTGGGGGCGGGGCAGGCAGAGAGGTTGATTCAGGAACCACTGCTGGCTGGTAAGTCTCCTGGCAGAGCCTACCTCTGGCACCCCAGTCCCTCCCTTCCTCGACCCTCTGCCCCCAACTCCTGCCCCTACTCCACAGAATCAAATCCTCTGCCCCGCTCCTGTACCCATATCCCCACCCAGATCCGGCACCCCAACCCGCTGCTCTAGATCACAGTACTTTCTTACCCTAGCTTACAACCCAAATCCCTGCACCCCCTTCTGTACCCCAAATCCCTGCCCGAGGTCACAATCCATGCCCGACGTCACAACTGCCTCCTTCACCCAAACTCCCTCCCCTTGCCCCAAGTTCCCTTGTGCACCCAATCTCCATCCCAGACCCCGCACCTCTTGGAGGAGTACTGCCCTCAACCACTTTCCAAATTCTTGGGAGTGGCCCCCCATCAAAAATTATTGCCCACCCCTGGGTTAAACGATTTGTTTAATCTGTTAACCACTGGCTGAGGTCCTGCTGGTGAGGCCGCCTATAATGTTTGCTGAGCAGCGTGAAGCACTGGAAACAACTGCAAGCATGGCTGAGAGTTCTTTCTGTTCACAATATCACAAGACTTCAATATCAATGGTATTTGTGGTCTGCTACCATCCAATTTTTTAATTCTCAGCTATTTTTTTATTTTGCAAATGACGTGCCTTACTGTCACAAAGGTGCATCTATGCCATGCCAATAGCATTAGGCCATTGTGGTATCAGAGGTAACTCACCCAATCACCAGTCTTCCACTCCATACCTAATTTACATGTGACAGTTTTACTATTATGAGCAAGACTTCCGATTGGACACTTACATGGCCATACGCATAGCTCTAGGACAACATGGGCTTTTGGTAACTAATTACTATTTGTATCATAACATCTAGGCGCCCCAGCCATGGATCAGAGCCCCATTCTGCTAACTGTTGTACAAGTACAAAACAAAAAGGCAGCCCTTTCCTCGGTTTATGTAACAAGAGACAACAGATAGATACAACCAGGACAGTATTATATGGGATGACAGGCAGCGGTGTAAGAGGACCAAATATTTTGTAGTCTATGAAGCTGTGATGGATAGCAGGAGTGCTGGCCAGCACCTGGTGACTAAAGAGAGTTAAGCTTAAGTAGCTAGCATGGGTATTGGCAGGGGGCCAGAAGAACCAATAGGATACAGTGCTGAAATTTGAATTGCATATAGATACCTTGCCTGCTCTCTGTATGAAAATTCTAAGTCAAGGGATGGAGGGAGCAGATGCAGTAATCAGAATTACCATGCCTATAAAAAAATACTTGGACATGGGAGTGAACTGGGCCTTGAAGTATCGATCAGCACGGATCACGAGAACAGGGAAAACATATATTTAGTTGCGATTAGATTCTTTTTCTTTCTTTTGCTGTTCGGTAAACCTTCTCTGTATAAAATCCACGTGCTCTCCCTCCACCCCCGTTCACTATTTAAGCCGTGGCTAGAGATGTAATTTTTTCTCTGTGTTTTAATCTGCTCTTTAAGGCGATAATTTGATTCTTGTGTCCTGGAAGGAAACAGGAGGTCTGGGGTCTGTGTATGCATGCCTAAGACTGAGAGGGCAGCTACAGAGACTCCAGTTTGGTTTCTCTCTCTTCCAAGCTCTCTTGAAGTAGAAGAGCTTGGGGATACTGTGACGGGGCGGCGTCCTCCGCGGCCGCGCCCCGCACTCAAGCCACCCCCGGGTTGCGAACGGGGGAGCCCGCCGCGGGGCCAGAGGACGCCATTTGCGGCGCGGCCAGACCTCCCAGCGGGGAGACGGCGGGGAGGGCGAGCGGAGTCCGCAGCCGGCAGGCGCCGGCTGACGACATCACAGGCGCGCCCCCGCAAGGGGCGGGGCGGCGTCCTGGGGCCGGCGGGAAGTTCAAAAGGGGGGCGGGAAGGCTCCCCGGGGGGAGAGGCAGCACAGGATCGGGACCCGGTGAGGAGGCAGGAGCCGGGTAAGACGGACCCGACCACGGAGGTCGGGGATTAGGAGGACCCCTGGGAGGCCCAGAGGGCGTAGCCGGGGGAAGAAGTAGCCCAGGGCGGGGCTGCGGAACCCGAGAGCGGGGGGTTTGGGGTGACTACCTCCGCTGGCGAGGTCCGGCGACCTCGCCTTAGAGCCCTGGGCTGGGGTTCGAGCGAGGCGGCGGACCCCCTTCCCCCTGCCGGAAGCCAGACGCGCCTCCCGCCCAGCGAGATAGGGGAGAGTGAGTGCCGTAATCCGGTGAAGCAAAGACCACCGGCCCCAACAAGGGGGAGAAGACCCCCTGAGGGTGGGGACCGGGGTGGAGATCGTGACAGATACACTTCTGGAAGAAGTCCAAGTGCTTCCCTCCTGGGTTCAAGAAGAAAGGGGTTTCTTGTTTCACTTGGTGGTGGCAGCTATGTCCCAAAGTCAGTGAATCTGTGACTCTGGGGAGTTTTTCTAAGCAAAACCTATCTTGCGGGCTCCCACCTTCTGCACGCAAAGTGTCCAAGTGGGGAATAGCGCCAACAGAGACAAAGCAGAGTTTTACAGAGTTTTGAAGGAGGATACTACACTTGTTCTGCAGATGTTTACAGGAAGCGCCTCTCAAGTGCAAGGGAAAGCATCTGAGAAAGCATGAAGGTGTTTGTTTCAAAATTTCAGCAGATGGATGCTAATGTCATAGCTTCATCACAGGCCAGAGAATATCACAGTTAGCCCTTGTGCGGAGCCCAATAACTTGTGTTTGACAAAAGTCTATCTTCTAGAAAGACACTCAGTCTTGATCTGAAGACTTCAAGATGGAGATCAAGTCTTGAAGTTTGTTTCAACAGCTTATCACCCTCACTTACAAATGTGTGCAATATTTCTAGATTGAATATTTCAAGTTTTAATTTCCAGCCTACCCTAACATATTTCGCCATTAAGTGAAATAGTCTTTAGTGTATCGTATTTTCTCCCCATTAAGGTAAGTTATACACTAGAAGGATGTCATAATCACCTTTTTAATAATCTAAACAAATTGAGCAACTTAAATCTCTGTGTTTTTTCCAACACTTGAATCTTTTTTATTTCCCCTTCTCTGCACCAGTTTTACAATGTTCTTTTGAAAATGTGGACACCTGAATTGCACATAGTATTGCAGTACTGGTCTCACCAATGCCATATGCAAAGGTAAATTCACCTCCTTACCCCTACTGTATATATTCCTCAATCATATCCAAGCATTACAGATTAGTCCTTTCTGCCACAGCACTCTAATGGCAACTCATCTTCAGTTTTCTGTCCATTATAAATCCTTTTCAAGTCAGTAGTTTCCATATTATTCTCTAATTCTGTATATGTAGCCTTGATTCAATGTTCCTAAATGTATAACTTTGCATTTGGCTTTATTAAAATACCATTTTGTTTGAAAAGTCCCTGATTACCAAGATCATTCTGTGCTACTGCGCTCTCCTCAGCATTATTAACCATGTTGTCAATCTTTGCACAATCCACACATTTTATGAGCAATACTTTTATATTTATTTCCAGAACATGGACGAAAAACACTGACCAGCATCAGACCTAGAACTAATTCTTAGGGAATGTCACTAGAAACACTCCTATTCAATGATGGACTTCCAATTACAACTGCTGTTTTAGACCTGTCAGTTAGCCAGTTCTTAATACTTTTAATATGCCTTTATCCGTATTTTGTTTTTTAATATTTTTTTCCCCTCAGAACATTATGTAGTACTAAGACAAACACCTTACAAAAGTCTGTTACTTCAATTTAGTTATTTTTATCAAGCAAATTTGTAATCTCTTTAAAAAGAATGGTTACTTACCACATAAATGTTGTTCTTCGAGATGTGTTGTTCATGTCCATTCCATGTAGGTGTATGCGTGCAGCGTGTACGCGTCGTCGGAAATTTTTCCCTTGGAAGTACCTGTTGGGCCAGCAGGAGAGCCCCCTGGAATGGCGGCAGTATACCAGCCAATATAGACCCCTGCTGGCCCTTCACCTCCTCAGTTCCTTCTTACCGGACTACTCCAAGGAAGGGGAGGCGGGCGGGATTTGGAATGGAAATGAGCAACACATCTCGAAGAACAACAGTTACGAGGTAAGTGACTGTTCTTTCTTCTTCGAGTGATTGCTCATGTCCATTCCCATGTAGGTGACTCCAAAGCAGAAACTCCAGGAGGCGGGGTCAGAGTTCTAACCTTCCACTGAATGGAAGACAGCCCTACCCAGGGCAGTGTCCTCCCTTGCCTGATGTGTCAGTGCATAGTGATTGGCAAAGATGTGGACAGAAGACCAAGTAGCAGCCCTGAAGATGTCCAGGATTGGGAACTGAGCCACAAAAGCTGTGGAGAAGGCCTGAGCTCTAGTAGAGTGGGCCATGAGGGGAGGAGCTGGAACCCCGACCAGCCCATAGAATTCCCTAATACATGCCGTGATCTAGGAGGAGATCCTTTGTGCAGAGACCGGTTGGCCTTTCAGCCGCTCTGCAATGGCAACAAAAGCTGGGGCAACTTGCGGAAGGGCTTTGTTTTCTCTAAATAAAAGGCTAAAGCCCTCCTAACATCCAAAGTGTGCAACACCTGTTCCTTACCCGATGAGTGGGGCTTGGGGTAAAAAGACAGGCAGAAAAATGTCTTGTGACACATGGAAGTTAGTCACCACCATTGGCAGGAAGGCGGGGTGGGGGCGCAATCTGACTTTGTCCTTAAACAAAACCGTTTGGGGGGGGGAGAGTCCGAAGTGAGAGCCCTCAGCTCAGACACGCGCCTGGCTGACATGATGGCCACCAGCAGGGATAACTTGTACGACCGGTGCAGCAACAAGCACGTTACCAGGGATTCAAAGGGAGGTCCCATGAGTTTAGACAGGACCAAGTTAAGATCTCACTGAGGGAATGTGCGGGTAAAGCCTGTCCAGGCCCTTCAAGAACCTGTTCATCATCAGTTCTGCAAAAAGGGTCTTACCCCTGGCACCCAGGTGAAAAGCGGAGATAGCTACTAGGTGAACCTTAATCGAGGAGAAGAGAATACCAAAAGCTTAAGATCCAGAAGGGATTCCAGGACCAGGAGAACCTGGGCATTCATACGGGATACCCCCTCTGGGTAGCCTAGATATAGAACAACTTACACTTGGCCTAGTGGAAGGTTTCCTACTGCCCAACAGTACTTCCTGCACACGAGCCAAGCACCGAAGCTCCGCTGCTGTCAGCCACGGAGCTTCCATGCCATAAGGTTCAGGGAATGCAGGTCTGAGTGGCAGAGCTTGCCCAAGTCCTGCGTAATCAGGTCTGAGACCAGTGGGAGAGCCACCGGCCTCTTGCACAACAGACTCAGGAGGATCGAGAACCAGTGCTGCCTGGGCCACGCTGGAGCAATGAGGATCAGGGACGTCCTGAACTCCCGCACTCGCAAGAGCACCCTGTGGACTAGTGGGAACGGCAGGAATGCGTAGAGCATTCCCCCGGGCCAGGTAACGAGTAACGCATCCCACAGGGAGTTCCACCCCAGCCCCATGAGGGAGCAGAACCTCGGGCACTTCCTGTTCTGCCAAGTGGAGAACAGGTCCAGACAGGGAAAGAAAAAGTTACTCACTTTCGTGCAGTAAAGGTATTTCTTCGAGAGGTGTCCCTCTGGGTGCTCCACTGTAGGTGTCAGGCTCATCCCAGTGCCGCAGGTCGGAGATTTTTCTATAGCTGTATTCAGCCAAACTGCGCATGTGCAATCAGAGTCTCACGCCGTTCACACCCTTTGATCGTCGCACGCGGTCCGGCTCCTGCCAGTTCCTCTCACCACTCGGTCATCTGCAAGAAGACAGACAGAGCTCTGGAGCGGGGAGGAGGGCGGGACATGGAGCACCCACGGGGACACATCTCAAAGAAACATAATTACTGCACGAAAGTGAGTATCATCTTCTTCTTCTTCGAGTGGTCCCTGTGAGTGCTCCACTGTAGGTGACTACACAGCAGTACCCAGAGGCGCTCCGGAGCTAGTTTTAGCACTAACAGATAGTACTGCTGAAGCTACCGTGGAATCAGCAGCCAAACGTTGTGCAATTTCATAATGCTCCATGAATGTTGTGTTTGATGACCAAGTGGCAGCTCTACAGCTATCATTCAGAGGAACCCCTCTCAGGAATGCTGCTGAAGTAGCCACTGCTCTCGTAGAATGGGCCTTTGGTTGAGAGTGAAGAAGTCTATTACGAATGTTGTGACAAGCTGTAATGCATGCCACTATAAGCCTTGCGATGCGCTGGCTGGATAGAGCACCACCCTTGGATAGACCGGTAGTTGATACCATCAAACGGTCCATTTTACGCCACTCGTGGTTTCTATGAATGTAGAAAGAAAGTGCTCACCGTACATCCAGTGTATGGAGTAGAGCTTCTCGTGAGGAAGAGTGAGGTTTCAGGTAGAAGCAGGGTAATACTATGGGTTCGTTGATGTGAAATTTTGAACAAACTTTAGGTATAAAGGCCGGGTATAGGCGCAATACAAATGAGTCTCTAGTGAATGATGCGAATGGTGGTATTGCCATCATAGCGGCCAGCTCACTAACTCTATGTGCCAATGTGAACAAAGAAGGCTAGAAGAAAAACCGCCTTCATCGTGAGCATTTGGAAAGAAGTTGTGGCTAATGGCTCAAACCGAGAGTACATGAAGGTATCCAGTACTAGGTCTAAGTTCCAAGAAGGTGGGGCGGTCTATGTGGAGGGTTGAGGTTCATTAGACCTTTTATGAACCTTTTTGCGATTGGGTGAGCGAACATCGATGCACCCTCTATGGGGTGACGGAACGCACTAATGGCAGCCAACTGTACTTTCAGGGACAAGAGCGAGAGTTCTGCCTGTTGGAGGTAAAGGACGTAATCAAGGATCTGGTGTAGGAGTGAAGCGGCAGGGTCGATTCGATTATCAGAGCACCAAAGTGTGAATCGATGCCATGTCGCAAGTAGGTTGTCCGGGTAGACTGTCTCCGTCAGGAGCCAAGCTGTTAAGATGCAGGGTTTCTGGCTTGGGATGGAGGAGCTGACCATGGTTCTGAGAAAGCAGGTCTGGTAGGAGAGGCAGAGGGTAAGGAGGCCGCAGAGACATTAGATGGAGAACTAGGTACCAGGGTTGTCTCGCCAATGCTGGGGCTATGAGGATCACCCGTGCAGAGTCTATGTTGATCTTCTCTAGAACTCTAGGTATGAGTATTGCCGGGGGAAAATGCATAAAGTAGCAGTCCTTTCCAACTGATTAGGAACACGTCTCCTATCGGCTCTTCTCCAATGCCCGCTCTGGAACAGAAGCATCGGCACCTGTTGTTGTCGACTGTGGCAAACAAATCTATTCAGGGAGTTCCCCACAAGCAAAAGATACATTGAAGGATGTCTGCACATATTTCCCACTAGTGATCGTGAGGGAAATGTCTGCTCAAATCATCCACGATCGTATTCTTGATGCCGGGTAAGTAGGATGCTACTAGGCTGATATTGTTTCTGATGCACCAATTCCATAATCGTATCACCTCCGCACAAAGCTCTGCATGATCTCACTCCCCCTTGCCGGTTGATATAAAACATCGTGGCGACATTGTCGGTTAATATCCTGGTAGTTGACCCTGATATATATTCGCAGAAATGTCTGCACGCATGGAACGCTGCTCTTAGCTCCAGAAGGTTTATGTGCAGCATCCTTTCTGTAGGTGACCATCTGCCTTAAATATTCATGTCGTTCATGTGCACACCCCAACCTATGAGGGATGCATCTGTGGTTAGTTGAAAGGTAGGTTGTGGACAATGAAAGGGGACACCTGCCATCAGATTGTGTGGCTTGGTCCACCACAACAGAGAGGTGCGGACATAAGGTGGAGGTGCTACCGCCTTTCGTAGATCGCATTTCATTGGGATATATACCAAAGCCAGCCAATGCTGTAGGCATCGGAAATGCTGTCAAGCGTGATGTACCACGAATGTAGTCGCAGCCATATGACCCATCAACCGCAGGCAGGCAAGCACTGACACTGTCAGGGACCTCTTGCCTTAAGAGATCCTCATGAGATGGGTCCCTGAAAAGGGATGGGGTTGGTGGGGTTGGGGGAGGGAGGGAAGCGAACGGAATCGTAAGTCCGGACTTCATGACTTCTAGGACCCATCGGTCCGTTGTTATATTGGCCCGCTGATGACAGAAGGGCCGGAACTGATGGTAGAACAAATGAGGGTCCTGGTAATTTGTCTTGAAATGTGTTCTGAATGCATACCCTCGATTGATGAGTCAAACGTGCTGCTTTGACGCAGGTTGGTTGGTTGCACGGGGTGGCTAGGCGCGTCTGCGTTGTATCCGCTGTTTTGGTCAACACTGGTCAAAAGGGCAGTGTTGTTGCCTCTGGAACTGAAAATTGTACCTACTCTGATATGGATAGTATCTCCTCCTCCTATATAGGGGAGTATACACACCCAAGGTACGTAATGTCGTATGAGAGTCTTTGCCTGAGTGTAAGACCTCGTCAGTCTTCTCTGCAGAGCTTGTGCTTTTCAAAGGGGAGGTCTTCTACCTTCGTCAAATAGAATCATCCCTGTCCCTTCGTGCTCCAGCGGTAAGCTTCGAGCAATGCGCACACTTGAGGGATGTGCACTTTGCCCAGACAGCGAATGCAGGCCGTGTGGCCGTCTGACGCGGGCATGGCTTCGCGGCACATGGAGCACTTTTTAAAACCTGGTGAACCAGGCATCGTTTTGAACTAACTAACAATTAAATGATAACTTTTAAAAACTTTAACAGTTGTATATGTATATATATCTTTTTTTTTTTTAAAGTAACAGCTAACTAAACTAACAAACTATAAACACACTATGAAGTAACTAACTATTTCTAACTATTTTTTTAAACAGGAAAGATCTAACCAGTTGAGGAGACGAATGGCACTCCACCTGCAACCGAGGACGGTTGAGAGGAACTGGCAGGAGACAGACCGCACTTGACGATCAAAGGGTGCGAACAGCGCGAGACACTGATCGCGCATGCGCGGTCCGGCTGAATACGGCTATGAAAAATCTCCAACCTGTGGCACTGGGACGAGCCTGACACCTACAGTGGAGTACTCACGGGGACCACTCGAAGAACCACCCCCACTTGCGGAAGATCCAGATGGCCACGTCTCCTCTGAGGGACCACTCATGGCCGGAGAAGGACCTGCTCAGTCGGTCCACCAGGGCATTCTGGGAACCTGGGAGATAGGGAGGCCATCGGTTGAATATCTGCCCAGATGTAGAGTTCCCAAAGGTGAAGCACTTCCTGACACAGGTGGGGGGAGCGGGCCCCACCCTGTCAATGTATAACACCGCCGATGTATTGTCTGACAGGATGAGGAGTAACCTGCCTCTGCGCCGGGGAAAGAAAGCTGCACAGGCAAGGCGGACCACCCGCAGCTCCCTGACATTCATATGCAGGGAGAGGTTGTCCCAGGACCACATACCTTGGGTCTGCATGTCTCCCAGGTGGGCCAGCCAGCCAGTGTCTGATGCATCCATCACAAGCCGGAGGGTTGGTACAGACCTGGAGAACACAACTCTGGTGCAGACCACCTCCTCCTCCTGAGTCCACCAGTCCCGGCAGTGAAAGACATCGGAGGGAACCATCACTGCCCTGTCCCATGGGTGAAAGGCTAGGTTGTGGATCCGCACCAACCACATCTGCAGAGCGCGCATGCCGAGCCCGGCGTGCTGTGTGACGTAGGTGCACGTGCCAGTAGACCCAGAAGGCACATGCAGGCCCTGGTCGTGGTTATCGGCAGGGCTTGACAAACTAAACAATCTACTCGCCCACGGCAAGTAGATTTCAGCCGCGCGTCCCGTTCATTCGCAGCGCGCGCATGCGCAATGCGGCTCTTGCACATGCGCAGTATGGGGCTGGCGAGCGGTTTTCACCGCCGTCTGTCAAGCCCTGGTTATCGGGAATGCTTGCCGATCTGATCACCAGGAAGCGAGACCTGGGGAGGGGAGGCTCTGGCCGATGTGGAGTCTAAGTTGGCACCCACAAACTATCACCTGGGTAGGTGCCAGAGTCGACTGGGCCTGCTCCTGAATGTGGCCCAACTCCCAAAAGAGGTCTTGAACCAGAGTGATGTGGTCCTGTTCTTGATTCATGGATTGCCCTCTCAAAAAGCCAGTCGTCCAGATATGGGAACACCTGGACGCCTCTTTCTCAGAGCGACGACGGCCATACACTTTGTGAAGACTGGGGGGACTGTGGAAATATCAAAGGGAAGGGCCGTAAACTGATAGTGGTCCCCGCCCACAGTGAAGCAGAGGAACCAATGATGGTGGGATGCAATGGAGATGTGAAAATAGGCGTCCTTTAGGTCGAGGGCATCGTACCAGTCTCCGGGGGGCTAGAAAGGGAATGATGGAGGCCAGAGTCACCATCTTGAATTTGGCCTTGACAATGAAAGAATTGAGATCCCTGAAATCCAAGATGGGATGAAACCCGCCCTTTGCCTAGGGGACCAGGAAATATCGGCAATAGAAGCTCCTGCCCAAGACCCCGGGAGGGACCAGCTCTATAGCCCCCAGGGTGAGGAGCTGAAGAACTTCTTCTCGAAGGAGAAGCTCGTGAGCGGGGTCCCTGAAGAGGGACAGGGTAGGAGGATGAGAAGGGGGGACAGAATGGAAGGGGACGACAGTTTCCAGGACCCAACAGTCCGAAGTAATGGACTGCCAGGCAGAAAGGGAGTAGATGGTCCCAGAAAGGGAGGGATGAGACTGGTAGGCTGTCCTCAGGCACACCCTCAAAACGCTTGACAGGGCCCCGAGGACTTGCCGGGCGGCCCCTGACCTTGATCCTGGGCTGGCCAGGGACGGCGCCTGCCGTTCCTCCCATTACTGTTCCTACTACGGCGACGGGAGAAGGCAAAGCGTGACCTGCTGGGAAGGTCTAGGGGCGTTCCTGCCTGAAAAGGAGCACTGTTGGGCAGTTGGGGTGCGAGTACCCAAGGACTTTAGCGTGGCCCGGGTATTCTTGAGACCGTGCAGACACTGGTCTGTATGCCTGGAAATCAGAAATGGGAAGGGAAGGTCCTGGATGGTGTCCTGGAGCTCCGGGGGCATGCCGGACCCTCGTAGCCAGGAGCAGCAGCATAGCACCAGCCGTCGGTGGGATACTGGCTGGACTTCGCCAGAGGTACTTCAAGATCTTGGCCACTGTTTTGTTGATACGAAGTGCCACTCTGGTAGGGGTATCTGACTGGAAGATGTCAACCGTAGGGTCGGAGTCCTCTGACACCTCTCAGCCTGGACCCTGAGGCTCTGGACCAGGTGGCGTCGAAGGTCCTGATGTGCCCTCAAGTCCATGCAAGGCATGGATGGAAGAGTGTCACCCAGGGCCTCATCTGGGGAGGACAACGAGGACCCCTTCAGGCCCAACTCCACAGGGACCGTGGCTTGCGAGAGGGTCTGAGAGGCCACAGATGAGGACACTGTCAGCAGCTGGGCCACTGGGGCCTCGCTCTCCGATGGTCATTGTGACACCTGACCCAGTGGAAGCGACTGCCCCAACATGGGGGACCGAGTCAGTGGGGTCACCAAGGGAGGTGCTCTAGACCAAGAGAAGACCGACTCCGGCCTAGAGGGGCCTGCTCCTTGGCCTGGTGGTAGGCCCAGGGGGTCCAAAACCGCCACTGGTTGGGTGCCTGTGGGGGCCAGGACTGCTGCATCACTGGTACCTGGACTGGCTGCACTCATTGATGTTGCTGCTGATGAGTGGAGGTACTACGGTACCGTAACGGGTGGTGGAAATAGGACCGGTGCTGAGACTGGGATCTGGATCCCCTAGATGACCATGTGGACTCCGCTTCCTAGTCAGTCGAGTACTCCAAGGCTGACCAGGGTGGAGCTGAGGCGGACACAGCCGGTGACCTTGCTGCTGGGGTGTGCCGGGCCATCGACTCCAGCTTGCCCCGGTGCCAAAGAGGGGGAAGGGGAGGAGGAGGCATGGCCAAGCCCGGGCCTGATGGACCCTGAGTGGGGGCGGTGCCCGTGGAACCTGATGCCGCACTCAGTGCTGCTCGAGGGCCCTGCCCTTGTGCCGGCTATGATGCCAAGTCACGGGCTGGGGTTAAAGCTGCCACCAGTGCCGGTACTGCGGGCAGTGTCATGCCCAGTGCCAGGGCTGCATGCAGGGCAGAGTGGTGTTTCCTCGACTCCTGTGCCGGGGCGCTGTGCGCCCTGACCACCGTTCAGTGCTGACCGTGGTCCTGATCTTTGTCGGGGCCTGGTGCTGAAGTAGGAGAAGGGGACAGCTCAATCAAGTCCCTGGCCGCCTCGAAAGCCTCCGGGGTAGAAGACTCCAGGAAGTCCCACATTGGGCTGGGGTCCTCCTGCAGAGAAA
This sequence comes from Rafetus swinhoei, assembly GCA_019425775.1. Classification (NCBI taxonomy): domain Eukaryota; kingdom Metazoa; phylum Chordata; order Testudines; family Trionychidae; genus Rafetus; species Rafetus swinhoei. Next base: position 565,017 of record CM033432.1, read on the forward strand.
GTCATCTGTCTGACCAAGATGGTCCGGGCTCAGCGCTAAATGGTGCCGCATGCCCCACTTGAGAGCACAGACGCCATGGGGGTGACCTGCCCCACTAGACCACCTCTTCTTCTGAGGCACCGGAGATTGCGACCAGTGCCAAGGTCTGCGTGGTGCCAGAGAGGAGTGTGAATGTCCCGATGCCTCCCGCACCGAGGCCAGGGCACACTGAGTTGTCGGTGCCAGGTCAGATGCCGGTACCGGCCATAAAGCCACCTCCATCACAATAATCTTGAAGCCCGACTCTCTCTCCCACTTTGTGTGTAGTTTAAATACCTTACAGATTTTGCAGGCCTCAGACAAAGCGGGCCTCGCCCAAGCACTTAAGACAGACCAAGTGTGGATCGCAGAAGGGCACACGCCTCTAGCACTTCTTACAACGCTTGAAGCCTAGAGGCCTAGGCACGCCCCGCCGCACGTGCTGGTCGCGTGGAGCAAGAACCCTGGTGGGTCCTTAGCGCCGGGTAACAACACTTAACAACTACTTAAAAACTGATAAGGTAACTAGAACTAGAAGGGAGAACTGTAACACTAAGTAACTGATAAAGGGCGCTTGCTAAGGAAGAGCAAAAGCATGTTCCAACGACCATCATGGGTGGTAAGAAGGCACTGAGCAGGTCGAGGGCCAGCAGGGGTATATATTGGCCGGTATACTGGCACCACTCCAGGGGGCTCCCCTGTTGGCCCAAGAGGTACTGCGAAGGGAAAAATTTCCCATTTCCTAACGTGGAATGGATGTGAGCAATCACTCAAAGAAGAAAAACAGGTTTTCCAAAATACCATAAGTTTGTTAAAGCTATCATTCATTCTTTCAAACGCCTATTATAAATAGTTCACATTTTTTTTAAAATCCCTACCTTTACTGGTGAAATGTGAGAATGGGAAACAAATCCATGTATATTCTCAATCTCTGATAGGTTCTTCTCTGATATATGAACCAGCTCTGGACCAGCCACCTCACTGGTAAGGTGTGAAGAGCTATGCTCTTGTGGAGGTATATTGTCATCCTGATAGCGATATTTCTGTAGAATATACAAAAAAAAAGCATTTTAAAGATTGACCCCGTATTCATGTTTACACATAGTAAAGCATTCTTAGAAAAATTAATGGGGTATATACAGTAGTCATGCTATAGTGCCAATTCCACTATCCAGAGATCAAAGATTTAAAGGAATGCCATCAACTTAAGAATTATATCTAAATGTTTTATCTACTACTGTTACAAGCACTCTAAAATTCCTAGAACCAAAGATCAATTTATTGTGTGTGTAAGATAGCAATTTGCATGTAAGTTAATTCCACAGTATCCACTGCATGAAGTCAGTTTTACCCTTTTCATTTGTGAAATCTTCCACACAGCAAAAAAGGATTGAAAAAGTATTTTTATATTAGGAAAATGACCATAACACAAAAACCAACAGTGAGATTCAGTAACTGGAACAGTAGCAAACTACTTTTACTTTTTTTTTTTTTTTTCAACTTGGAAGATTTGAAATTCATGGTGTCCATTTAATGTTAAACATTTTCAGATTAAAATATACTGGAAGGATAACCATTCTAGCCATCATCATCTCAATCTACATTTTTTCCCAAGCAAACTACAAACTTTAGCCTTTCAAGCAGATAAACATCTTCTGCATGCATTCTAGAAGATATTCTAAGCCTTCGGTAATATGTAAAAAACAAAATAAACACGTTATCTTCTTGACATTATCCTTGTCCTCCCTTCCTCCCAAGTTTTAATCACTTACTTAGATAATAAACTTTTCTAGTCATGAAACCTGTCTTTCATTTACCTACTTGCATCCACATGTTTACAGAAAAATAATTAAGCACTTCCCCACCTTCACCGCTTGATCATTTAACCAACTCCCTATGCCCTTTAACCAGCCCATCCATTTGCCAGATGATACCATGCACTGAAGCCATAATAAAGTACATTTGTCTAATATGAATCAGTCATGTGTCCATAAGAAGCACTACAAACCAACCATTTTGAGTTTCCCAAACTTAACACTCTTACAACAGCATGTGTGTGTATATGTTTTACCTGATTACAATGAAAGCTTAGTGAGGACTAATGTTACTTCTCTCCATCACGACAAACATGCAAAATAATACTGCCTAAATTCCTTATGACAAAAGCTTCAGCAAGGTCTATTTCCAATGAAAATACGACAAAACACTTAAAAAAAATTGGGGGCGGTACATCCTGTTTGCTGCACTTGCCAACTGCCCTCTCCTGGGGAAAGCAGCCCCGGCTTACCGTCAGGGAGGCCCAGGTCCAGGCATAGCAGCCCTGGCTCTCCCTCTGTCTGCCGAGGGGAGAGGTGGTTGGGCCAGACCGAGGCTGGCCTGGCTCTCCCCTCTCCAGCTGCTAGGGGCAGGTGGGCGGGCCCAGCTGGGGAAGAGGGCAGGCTGGCCCAGATCCCTCACTCTGGCCATGGAGGGGGAGGGTTGCTTGTGTTGGACGGGACCGAGGCTGGCCCAGCTCTCTCCTTCCACTGTAAAGGGGCAAGGCTACGCAGTTCCCATGTGCTCCTCTTTCCCCCAGTGATGCCGCACATGTCCCACACACACCCAAGCCTCGGCAAGGCTCTGTGGATCCCACATGCCCCCTCACCCAATCCTCACAAAGGCAACCCTGGCTACTCCCCCGCCTTGCCCCACCAGCAACCAGGAAGGGCCAGGCTATGGCTGCACCAGCCTGGGACCCTTCTCCCTACCCTTGTCCACCCACTAGTGCCCCCTTGTCCTTTTTTCCCCCTGCTGCCGCCAGGCAGGGCACACTTGTCCCCCCCCCCCCCAAGCCTTCTCCATCCCCACTCTCCACTGTGGCCTAACTTACTCCAGCAGTCAGATGGCATCGTGTGCCAGGCCCGGCTTTCCCCTGCCATGCACCGGAAGGGCCTGCATCTGAGCTGCTCTGCCCCAGCTTTCCCTCTGCTGTGAAGAGGAGGGCTGGGGCCGTAGGCAGCACCAGCCTTCCATGTGGGACCTAGGGGTGGGTGGGGCATGTTCCTGTGGAACATAGTGACGTGATCATAGAATCATAGAATACTAGGACTGGAAGGGACCTCGAGAGGTCATCGAGTCCAGTCCCCTGCCCTCATGGCAGGACCAAATACAGTCTAGACCATCCCTGATGGACATACTCTTAAATATCTCCAGAGATGGGGATTCCACAACCTCCCTGGGCAATTTATTCCAGTGTTTGACTACCCGGACAGTTAGGAACTTTTTCCTAATGTCCAACCTAAACCTACCCTGCTGCAGTTTAAGCCCATTGCTTCTTGTTCTATCCTCAGAGGCCAAGATGAACAAGTTTTCTCCCTCCTCCTCATGACACCCTTTTAGATACCTGAAAACGGCTATCATGTCCCCCCTCAATCTTCTCTTTTCTAATGATGATGATGTCACACTGTCTAGCCACAGAAAAAACTATTTTAAAGTATAGTAAGGAAGTGTCAAAATAATAGATACTATAGTTTCTTAAAAATCTAAAATAGTTGTATTAGGATTATCTTTTTGTAAAGCCAAAACACATGGTAATCCCATTGCAGCTAAAAACCTGTGAGCACCTGAAAATAGTATGCAGTATCAGACAGTTAATAGTCACTTGAAAGTATTGTTTCATAAGAACGTAAGAACAGCCGTACTGGGTCAGACCAAAGGTCCATCTAGCCCAGTAGCCTGTCTGCCGACAGTGGCCAGCACCAGGTGCCCCAGAGAGGGTGGACCAAAGACAATGATCAAGCGATTTGTCTCCTGCCATCCCTCTCTAGCCTCTGACAAACAGAGGCCAAGGACACCATTTTATCCCCTGGCTAATAGCCTTTTATGGACCTAACCTCCATGAAATTATCTAGCTTCTCTTTAAACTCTATTATAGTCCTAGCCTTCACAGCCTCCTCTGGCAAGGAGTTCCACAGGCTGACTACGCTGTGTGAAGAAGAACTTTCTTTTATTAGTTTTAAACCTGCTACCCATTAATTTCATTTGGTGGCCTCTAGTTCTTCTATTTAGGAACTAATAAATAACTTTTCTTTATCCGCCCTCTCCACACCACTCATGATTTTATATACCTCTATCATATCCCCCCTCAGTCTCTTCTTTTCTAAACTGAAAAGTCCCAGTCGCTTTAACCTCTCCTCATATGGGATCCGTTCCAAACCCCTAATCATTTTAGCTGCCCTTTTCTGAACCCTTTCCAAGGCCAAAATATCTTTTTTGAGGTGAGGAGACCACATCTGTACACGGTATTCAAGATGTGGGCGTACCACTGTTTTATACAGGGGCAGTAAGATATTCTGGGTCTTATTTTCTATCCCTTTCTTAATAATTCCTAGCATCCTATTTGCCTTTTTGACCGCCGCTGCACACTGTGTGGACGTTTTCAGAGAACTGTCCACGATAACTCCAAGATCTCTTTCCTGATTTGTCGTAGCCAAATTAGCCCCCATCATACTGTACGTATAGTTGGGGTTATTTTTCCCAATGTGCATTTACTTTACACTTATCCACATTAAATTTCATTTGCCATTTTGTTGCCCAATCACTCAGTTTGGTGAGATCTTCTTGGAGTCCCTCACAGTTTGCTTCTGTCTTGCTATCCTAAAAAGTTTGGTATCATTTGCAAACTTTACCACCTCACTGCTTACCCCTTTCTCCAAATCATTTATGAATAAGTTGAAAAGGATTGGTCCCAGGACTGACCCTTGGGGGACACCACTAGTTACCCCTCTCCATTCTGAAAATGTACCATTTATTAGTACCCTTTGTTTCCTGTCTTTTAACCAGTTCTCAATCCAAGAAAGGACCTTCCCTCTTATCCCATGGCCATGTAATTTACACAAGAGCCTTTGGTGAGGGACCTTGTCAAAGCTTTCTGAAAATCTAAGTATACTATATCTACTGGATCCCCCTTGTCCATGTTTGTTAACCCCTTCAAAGAACTCTAATTGATTAGTAAGACAGGATTTCCCTTTACAGAAACCATGTTGACTTTTGTCCAACAAATTATGTTCTTCTACATGCTTCACAATTTTATTCTTTACTATTGTTTCGACTAATTTGCCCGGTACCGAAGTTAGACTTACCGGTCTGTAATTGCCCGGATCGCCTCTAGAGCCCTTTTTAAATATTGGTGTCACGCTGGCTACCTTCCAGTCAGTAGGTACGGAAGCCGATTTAAGGGCTAGGTTACAAACCACAGATAATAGTTCAGCAATTTCCCATTTCAGTTCTTTTAGAACCCTTGGATGAATGCCATCTGGACCCGGAGATTTGTTAACTAAGTTTTTCTATTTGTTCCAAAACCTCCTCTAATGACACTTCAATCTGGGACAGTTCCTCAGATTCATCACCCATAAAGGACGGTGCAGATTTGGGAATCTCCCCAACGTCCTCAGCCGTGAAGACTGAAGCAAAGAAATCATTTAGTTTATCCGCAATGGCTTTATCGTCCTTGATTGCTCCTTTTATATCTCGATCGTCTAGGGGACCCACAGGTTTTTTAGCAGGCTTCCTGCTTCTAATGTACTTAAACAGTTTGTTATTTCTTTTTGAGTTTTTGGCTAGCTGTTCCTCAAAATCTTTTTTTGCTTTTCTTATTACATTTTTACACTTGATTTGACAGTGTTTATGTTCCTTTCTATTCATCTCACTAGGATTGGACTTCCACTTCTTAAAAGATGCCTTTTGTCCCTCACTGCTTCTTTTACGTGGTGGTTAAGCCACGTGACTCTTTTTAGGTCTCTTGCTATGTTTTTAATTTGGGGTATACATTTAAGTTGGGCCTCTATTATGGTGTCTTTAAAAGTTTCCATGCAGCTTGCAGGGATTTGGCTCTAGTCACTGTGCCTTTTAATTTCTGTTTAACTAACCTCCTCATTTTAGCGTAATTCCCCTTTTTGAAATTAAATGCCAGGGTGCTGGACTGCTGAGGTGTTCTTCCCACCACAGGAATGTTGAATGTGATTATATTATGGTCACTATTCCCAAGCGGTCCTGTAACGGTTATTTCCTGGACCTGATCCTGCGCTCCGCTCAGGACTAAATCGAGAATTGCCTCTCCCCTTGTGGGTTCCTGCACTAGCTGCTCCAAGAAGCAGTCATTTAAGCCATTGAGAAATTTTATCTCCGCTTCTCTTCCTGAGGTGACATGTATCCAGTCAATATGGGGGTAATTAAAATCCCCCATTATTATAGAGTTCTTTATTTTGGTAGCCTCTCTAATCTCCCTCAGCATTTCAATGTCAGTATCGCTGTCTTGGTCAGGTGGTCGGTAATATATCCCTACTGCTAATTTCTTATTGGAGCATGGAATTACTATCCATAGCGATTCTATTGAACATGTTGATTCACTTAATATTTTTATTTCATTTGATTCTACATTATCTTTCACATACAGTGCCACTCCGTCACCCACCCGGCCTGCTCTATCCTTTCGATATATTTTATATCCCGGCATGATTTTATATCCCAGGCTACCCAGAAAGAAATTAAAACCTCCACCACACACACAGGTAACTAAATCATTCATTACAGCAGCCAGTGTTAAATTATCAATTTGAAAATTCATTTCCAAGAATTAGCAATAACACCAGAAAACACGAAGTAATCATCAAGTGATCCATCTAGTGTCACCCATTCCCAGCTTCTGGCAAACAGAGACTAGGTCACCATCCCTAACCGCCCTGGCAAATAGCCATTGATGGACCTGTCCTCCATGAATTCATGTAATTCTTTTTTTGAACTCTATCTTTACTCTTCAGAACATCTTCTGGCAAACAGTTCAATTGGTTAACTGTGTGCTGTATGATGAAATATTGCTTTTTGTTTGTTCTAACTTGCTGCCTATAAGTTTCATTTAGTGAACCCCTAGTTTTTGTGTTATGTGAAGGAGTAAACACCATTCCTTATTCATCCTCTCCACTCCAGTCATGATTTTATATACCTCTGGGTGCAGTTCCCATTTGTGCTGGGCAAAGTGCCTGCTGAGGGAATCTGCTGTGATACTGTCCTCCCCGGGGAGGTAGGCCGCTGTGATTGTCACACTGTGTTGGTTGTACCAGTTCCACAAGTGTATGGATTCCATGCATAGGAAGTGGGAACGGGCTCCTCACTGTCTGTTTATGCAATATGCTGTTGTCACATTGTCTATGAGGATACGCACCACCTGGACGCAGATAAGAAGGAGAAAGTGCTCGCAGGCATTGTAGACAGCTCTTAACTCGAGAAAGTTTATGTGATAGAGAGATTCCTGGGCAGACCAATGACCTTGAACTTGTTTGTCTTGCATGTGGGCCCCACAGCCGAGTAGAGATGCATCGGTTGTAATCTGCATGGTTGGTTGGGGCCGGTGGAAAGGCATACCTGCCAACATATTGTGGGAGATGGTCCACCACATCAAGGATTGTTTGACCATACTTGGTACCACTACCATTCTGGGCATGTCGCGTCTGTGAGGTGCATGCATCGTGGATATCCAGTGTTGAAGACATCAGAAATGTAGTATTGCGTTGGCTACGACGTACGTTGTCACTTCCATATGTCCCAGAAGCTGTAGGCAGCTAAGTATGGAAACCTTGGGACTGGTATTAAGAATTTGTATGAGGTCTTGAATAGCGTGAAACCTGGAGGTGGGCAGGGAAGCGCATGCCGTAGTCAAATCGAGGCAGGCGCTGGTCTGGTATTTTGTGGTCTTCGTCTCTGTAGGAGTTGTTTGGGTCGCTAGTGCTCATACTGGCGTGCTTGTGGTGTCGCATATATAAAAGGGTCTTTGTCTTTGGTTAGGTGTATATTTTCTACGCCGATATGGGGGTGTGTACGTCCCTAAGGTTCTTAGTGTCGTGCGCGAATCTTTGCCAGAGTGGAGCACTTGATCGGTTTTGTCAGCAAAAAGGGCTTGCCTATCAAAGGGCAAGTCCTCCACCTTGGATTGCAGGTCTTTCAGTATCGCTGCCATGTGGAGCCATGAGGCCCTACACATGACCACGGATGTAGCTGTGGTTCGGGCCGCTGCGTCCACTGTGTCAAGCGCGATATGAAGTGCCGAACAGGAGGCCATGTATCCCTCCTGGATGCTCGCCTTAAGAACCTGTCATTTACTCTCGGGAAGGTGTTCAATGAGAGGAACCAGTTTAGCATAATTATCGAAATTATGGTTGGCTAATAGCACGGCGTAATTAGCCATACGAAGTGTTAAAGCGGCCGATGAATATACCTTTCTCCCTAGGAGATCCAAACGTTTACAGTCTTTATCCCCGGTGGGGTGCCTTGGCCCTTCGTTGTTGGGCTGTGGGCATCGTTAAATAAAAATTCCATCCCTTTCGCTGGCACAAAATACTTTGTCAGCTCTTTTATTCATCGGAGGCATCGAGGCGGGAGCTTGCCAGATATCATTGGCTACCTCAAGTATCGCCTCGTCCAGTGGGAGAGCCACTTTGGATGAATGGGACAGGTGTAGATTTCTCAGCAGATGACGTTGTTTCTGCTGGACCTCCGCTAATTGTACGTTTTGGCTGTCGGCAACCCTTCTGAACAGCTCCTGAAAGTCCTTCAAGTCATATGTGGGCCAAGTATCCCCTGTAAAGATGGCATCAACAGGCAAAGAAGAAGTCATGTCCGTCGGGGATTGGTGTTGTGATCCCTCTGTCTGATAGATGCGTTTCCTCAACAATAGGCTGGTGCGCGTAGGTGGTCTAGCCGTAGGTAGCAAGAGAGATCTGCTTTTGTCGTGAGTAGTATATGAACGAGCAGAAGAGGGTGAGATGCGCCTTGAATGGGATGGTGAGTGGGAGTATCGTTCCCGGTGACTACCATGTCTGTGCCAGCAGTTGTCATAGTAAGGTGATTGCCTGTGACAGTACGCGTTTCTATGGGCATCCCTGTACCTGGAGCTCCTGGAATATGAGGAACACCTGGGAGATCTTGATCTGCCTCATGAATATGATGGAGAAAGTGACTGACGACGGTGACTGTTTCTCGGGGGGAGGAGAAACACTAGGTGAAAATCGTCGAGCCCTGGATGTAAAATGGGCTGACTGAGTCGATAGCGCTGGAGACGGTGAAGGCAGTTCAGGGGAGAACGTCTCCTGTTTCGGGTTTGGTGATGGTGTGGATGCCGGGGAATGATGTATGGGAGATGTCTGGGGCGTCGACGTAGGGGTCGGTACTGCACATGAATATGCACGGGATGACGGTGCTGCCGCAGAATGACGCGCCGGTGCCGGGTATGACATCGGTGCCGGCGGAGTCGGTGCCGACTGCACCAATGTGAGCTCTGGTGCCGATGTGGTCGGTGCCTATACGTGCAGGACTGATGTTGAAGTTGGTGCTGTCGATGTCGGTGCAGGAGTAGGTGCCGGCATCGGTGCCGATTTGGGCCGCGGTGCAGCATGTACCGCCGGACTTGGTGCTGATGTACTGCGCACCTGTTTTTCCTTGTCCAGCCTGCGGGCCACCGCCAGTATGGAGGTGCCCAGCTTGTCTCCCATACTCACTCGGGTTAATGGTAACAAGCAGGATGGGGAAAGCCTTTTCGTTGTGTGCGTCGCCTTCGGAGAAGGTCGACGCGCTGTTGTCGGGAGCAGCTACTGTGAAGTTGAAGAATCTGTCTGCGGCTGAAGTGCTTTATCAAATAAAAGCATTTTGAGCCGCATCTCCCGATCACATCTTGCCCGAGCCGTCAGCTTCGAGCAATGGGAACACTTGTGTGTCACTAACTCTGTATAATTGTCAAAATGATTAGCAAGGAGGGCAGAGTAGTTGGCCATTCTTAAGGTGAGAGAGTGGCCGAAGAGTAGACCTTTATGTCGAAGAGGTCTAAACGTTCGCTATCCTTATCATTAGCTCCCTTTTTATACTGAGGGACTTTGGCCCTCTGCTGCGCTGCGTGTCCACCACTAGCAAATTAGGCTGTGGTTGGGTAAACAAGAAGTCCATGCCTTTCAAGGGGACAAAGTACTTCTTATCCACCCTTTTGTTAGTAGCAAGCATGGATGCAGGTGTTTGCCAGATGTCATCAGCAACCTCAAGGTTGGCCTCATCGAGTGGTAAAGCCACCCTGGCTTTTTGGGACCCTTGCAGATTCTTCAGCAGGCGATGTTGCTTCTGCTGCACCTCAGTAAGCTGCACCTCCTAGCTCTCAGCCACATGTTTGAACAACTCCTGAAACTGCCAGACATTGTCCGTAGGCAAGGAACACCGCATCATCGGGGGAGAATGAGGATTGATCCATCGGGGAGATTCCCTGGGGCTGTTCATCCTCTGATAATTGATCGTCTCAGGCTTGCGCAATCTGGATAGGAGCTGGTGCATCACCCATAGGGGTAGGAGGCCTTGTACCGGAGGAAGTAGGCAAGGCGGTAGTGTCATGTGCCCTGTGACTGGCAAGAGTGCGGTAAGCATGACTGAGCCTGTTCCACAGATTAGGACATCGAACCGCGTATCTGTGCTCATGTCGTCGAAAGTAGTGGTATCTCGTCGGGGAGTACCTTGGAGAGTACCTACTCCTGCTCCCATGGTGGTAGTAAGAGCAAGTTGAAAGAGTTGGTGACCTGGGTGACCGCGATCTGCCACATAGATGCTGTCATGACCATGAGGGTTAGCCAGCAGCCTGCGGACTAAGGGGTTAACTATGTCCCTTACCTAACCAGGTAGCCAGCAGCCAACAGAGATGTAGGTAGGAATTTCAAGCTGGGACGAAGGAATTTTGGGTTTTTCACTCCTTTGTCCCTGGGCAGTTTCTCTCCAGCTACTAAGGGGGACAGACATATCTCTCTCCCCAAGAAAACACTCTTCACTATCTGTAAGTAGGGTAAAGTTTAGATAAAGCCATTAGGTTTTATTGTTTTATGATTTGGCAATGGATTTTCCTCTCCTTTGTAACTAAGCTCTTGGCCCATGGGGGGTCCTCCCATGAGTATATTAATTGGTGACTTTTCCATCCAGTCATTATGCTTGTAACAGGAGTATTATGGTGATAATAAAAGTTCTCTCTTTTTTATTAACCTGGTATTGGTTAAATTTTTTTGTGGGTCCTGGTTTTACTGTAGGGCTGAGATTTCCCAAGTGATCTCTCCCCTGGCTTTCTTATCATTACTTGACTGGTGGCAGTGGATTTTTATCCCCAAAATCTAGGTTTTTAAGATTTTGGGGGGAAGTTTTATACCAAAGCCTAGAAAGATAAGGTTTTGGGGTACTTTTCAGGCCTCCACTTCTGCATTTATCGTGCCAGAGTGGGGGAAAAGCCTTGACAGATGCCTAGGCAAAAATGATGATCCGTGTCAATAGTAGCGTTGCGGGGAGGGGGAGTAGTGCGGTGAATGGTGATACCATCTGGTAAAGAAGTACCGCAGTGCTTCACTGGAACAGATCGGCTCTGGGGATAAAGGCTCCAGGGAGAAAGGAGCAGGCTCTGGGCTCGAAAGGAGGAGTAATAATTCTTGACTTGTGTCTCGCCTCTGTCAGCACCGGGGATGGTTCCCGTGAAGATAATGCTGGGGATGCATTGTGCGGTGCCGGAGCTGTCGGTGCCGAAGTGCTCTCCAGAGCCATCAAAGATTATGGTGCCGGCGTTGGCGGTGCCAGCAACATTCTCAGTGCCAGTGTTGACTCAGATCTAGGCACCGAAGAAGATACTGTTGCCGGTTCCCTAACAAGGGCCAGACTCAGTGCCGATGTGCTATGGCTCGTTTTCTGCCTGTCGGGATGGCGGCTAAGAGCCGTCCCCAATGTTTCTTTCTATGAGCACTCGTTCGCTCAGTCGTTGCTGTAGGCTCCCCGGGAGGGGAGGAATCTTTTCCAGCGGATTGTAGGGCCTTGCTGAAGAGGAGCATTTTGAGCCGCATTTCCCTGTCCCACCTTGCTCGTGCCATCAGCGTCGAGCAGTGCAGACATTTGAGGGATGTCGCCCCTCACCTAAACACTTTATAAATCGGGAGTGCCTGTCTGAGGCGGGCATAGCGTCCCAGCATGTAGAACACTTCTTGAATAATAAGGCTTATTATTATTAATTTTTTTAAGCTACGAGCTATTCTAACTATACTAACTATAAACTTGAACTGCTAACTTAACAAAAACTACAACTATAACTAACAACTATGAATTATTTCTCTCTCTTCAGATTGTCTGAGGAGAAGCTGGTCACTCCGTCTGCGACCGAGGACGGTTAGGAGGAACTGGAGGGAGCCAGACCACGCAACAGAAAGGGCGCGAATGGCGTGAGGGTCGGCATGCATGCACGGTCCAGCTGGACCACTGCTGGTGAATCTCCAATCTGCAGTGCCGGGAGGAGCCCAACACCTACAGTGGAGCACCCTCAGGGACACTACTTGAAGAAGAAGGTTGGTGTGCTCTCAGGTGTGGTTGGTGTGCAGTTAGACTTCGAGCAACCCTTTGTTGGCACCAGTGGGTTATTCTGCGCCCGCGGTGCAGACAGAAAGTAAGAATTGTCTGTCTCGTGCGACTTTGTCAGTACCAATGTTGTGGTCGGCACTGGTGCTGACTTCAGTTTGGCGGATTTTGCAGAACAGATGATTATGGTGCCGGACCTGGCACGGTTATCACTGGTCGTGACACAAGCCAACGAAGAGGCTGGCAAGGAGTAAGTCAGTGAGACTCTCTTCAGTTCTATCTTCAGTGCTAGAGAGCTCACCCATCTTTTTTTGGCTCTGGGAGGCTCACAGCGGGAAGAAGAATCCCCTTCCTCAGGACCTTGTCAAAAAGGAGCATTCGGAGCCACATCTTTGTATCTTAGCAAGCCCATGCAGTCAGCTTGCTGCAGTGAGGGCATTTTTGAGGAATGTGTGCCTCTCCAAGACACCGAATACAGGACGAGTGTCCATCGGAGGCGGGTAAAGGCTCGCAACAGCTGTCACACTTTTTAAAGCCTGGAGAACCAGGCATGACAGAAGTGGTGAGGTACCTTCTGCCTACACTCAGGATAAGGCTCTTTTGGTTTTCTTCTTGTTTTGTTTTATGCGAAGCCGCAGACTGCTGAGCCCTGCGCTCCATTTGCTTGTTTGTTAGTTTTTTAAACTGCAACTAATTAATTTTCTGTTAGATGAACAATATTAAGGCTAAAACGAACAGTACTAACAACTAACTAACTGAAGACTCTGAGGTAAAATCTGTGAGGAGAAACACGAGTTCCATCTGCAACCGAGGGTGGCAATGAAGGAACTGAAAGGGGGTGGGAATGTACGCGTGAAGCAGGAGGCATAAACAGCATGAGGCACTTCATACACATGCTCAGGCCAACCAGCAACTGCTATGGAAAACTCCAATCTGTGGCACTGAGGTGACCCAACACAGAGTGGAGCACCCACAGGGCCATCACTCAAAGAAGAACATAAGAACAGCCACACTGGGTCAAAGCAAAGGTCCATCTAGCCCAGTGTACTGTCTGCTCACAGTGGCCAATGCCAGATGCCCCAGAGGGAGTGAACACAACAGGGAATCAAGTGATCCCCCTCCTGTAATCCATTTCCAGACTCTGACAAACAGAGGCTAGGGACCTAGCCTCCATGGATGTATCTAGTTTAAGTATCCAGTTCTTTTTTGAGCCCTGTTAAACTCCTGGTCTTCACAACATCCTCTGGCAAGGAGTTCCACAGCCCAACCACGCGCTGTGTGGAGAAAAACTTCCTTTGTTTGTTTTAAACCTGCTACCTATTAATTTCATTTAGTGACCCCTGGGTTCTTATCTTATGGGAACAATAACATTTCCTTATTCACTTTCTCCGTACCTGTCTTGATTTTACAGACCTCTATCATATTCCCCTTCATCTCTTCTTTTCTAAGCTGAAACATCCTAGTCTTTTTAGTCTCTCTTCTTACGACATCCATTCCAAACCCCTAATCATTTTTGTTGCCCTTTTCTGACCCTTTTCCAATGCCAGTATATCTTTTTTGAGATAAGGCGACCACAGTATTCAAGATGTGGGCATACCATTGATTTACAGAGAAGCAATAAAATGTTCTCTGTCTTATTCTCTATCACTTTTTTTTAAATGATTCCTAACATTGTTTGCTTTTTCACTGTCGATGCACATTGAGTGGATGTTTTCAGGTAACTATCCACCCTGACTCCAAAATCTCTCTCGAGTGGCTATAGGTAAATTAGTCCCCATTTTTTGTATGTGTGGTTGGGATTATTTTTTCCAGTGTGCATTACTGTGCATTCATCAACATTAAAATTCATTTGTAATTTTGTTGCAGTATCACCTAATTTTGTGAGATCCTTTTGAAGCTCTTCACAGTCTGCTTTGTTCTTAACTATCTTCAGCAGTTTAGTATCATCTGCAAATTTTGCCACCTCACTTTTCACCCCTTTCTCCAGATCATTTCTAAGTAGGTTAAATAGGACTGGTCCCAAGATGGACCAATGGGTGACATCAATAGTTACCTCTCTTCATTCTGACCATTTATTCCTACCCTTTGTTTCCTGATTTTTAAACCACTTATCAATCCATGAGCGGACCTTTGGTGAGGGACTTTGTCAAAGGCTTTCTGGAAATCTAAGTACACTATATCCACTGGATCCCCCTTCTCTACATGCTTGTTGACCCCCTCAAAGAACTCTTAGTAGATTAGTAAGGCATGATTTCCCTTTACAGAATAGGGATGTGAACGACTAGTCGAGTAGTCAACGATCCGATAAGCAAATGTTTATTCGATAGTCAACACACTAGTCGACTAGCTGTTCCACCCCCCAGCCCTCCGCTGTCTTTGTCAGAAAGAGGCAGCAAGTTGGGGGGTGTTTCAATGCGGCAGCGTTGCACGTAGCCCAGGGTCAGATCCTGGGCTCCATGCAGCACTGCCACTTTCAAATACCGCGTGCAGCCCAGGCCAGCTGGGGAGTACCCAGGCTGCATGCAGCGTTTCAAAGAGGCAGTGTTGCATGGAGCCCGGGGTCAGTGGATGAGTCCCCAGCTGACCCCAGGCCGCACACGACACAGCCACTTTGAAATGCCATAGGGAGCACAGCACCATTGGGGGAATGCCCACTGGCCCCGTGCTCCCTGCAGCTGGGGCGGTTGCTACACTTCAAAGGTGAAGGCGCCATTATCAACTAATCAAATAGTTGTATTCAATTAATCAAAATTTAACATCTCTATTACAGAGACCCACATTGATTTGTCCCCAACAAATTATGTTCAACTAGGTGTCTGACAATTCTATTCTTTACTATAGTTTCAAATAATTTTGCCTGGTACTGACATTAGACTTACCGGTCTGTAGTTGCCAGGATCACCCCTAGAGCCCTTTTTAAAGATTGGCATCACATTAGCTATCTTCAAGTCATTAGGTACAGAAAATGATTTAAAGGATAGTTAAAACCAGAATTCACAGTTCTTACATATTTAAGTTCTTTCAGAACTCTTGGGAGAATGCCATCAGTTTCGAAAAGAGGAGACTGAGGGGGGATATGATAGAGGTATATAAAATCATGAGTGGTGTGGAGAGGGCGAATAAAGAAAAGTTATTTATTAGTTCCCATAATAGAAGAACTAGAGGACACCAAATGAAATTAATGGGTAGCAGGTTTAAAACTAATAAAAGAAAGTTCTTCTACACACAGCGTGTAGTCAACCTGTAGAACTCCTTGCCAGAGGAGGCTGTGAAGGCTAGGACTATTACAGAGTTTAAAGAGAAGCTAGATAATTTCATGGAGGTTAGGTCCATAAAAGGCTATTAGCCAGGGGGATAGAAATGGTGTCCCTGGCTTCTTTTTGTCAGAGGCTGGAGAAGGATGGCAGGAGACAAATCGCTTGATCATTGTCTTCGGTCCACCCTCTCTCGGGCACCTGGTGCTGGCCACTGTCGGCAGACAGGCTACCGGGCTAGATGGACCTTTGGTCTGACCCAGTACGGCCGTTCTTATGTTCTTATGTTCATCTGGTCCCGGTGACTTTTTACTGTTAAGTTTATCATTCTGTTCCAAAATCTCCTCTAATTACACCTCAATCTGGGATAGTTTCTCAGATTTGTCACCTAAAAAGAATGGCTCAGGCACGGGACTCTCCCTAACATCCTCAGCTGTTAAGACTGAAGCAAATAATTCATTTATTTTCTCTGCCATGACCTTAGCGTCTTTGAGTGCTCCTTAGCATCTTGATCATCCAGGGGCCCCATTGGCTGTTTAGCATGCTTCCTAATTCTGATGTACTGAAACATTTTATTACTTTTTGAGTTTTTGGTTAGCTGTTCTTCAAACTCCTTTTTGGCTTTCCTTATAAAGGGAGTGTAAAGCTCCTATTCTCCCTTACTGTACCATAGATGCAGCTGTTCAGCATATAATCACTTAAACATTAATTTTTCAGCTTTTTGATAACCTACACTGTTCAAAGTGGCTCATATTTGAAGGTAATTTATACATTTATAAAAGAAATCACACCATTCATTAAAATTTTACATTTTTAACATTTCACAAAAATCACAAATTAAGATTACCAAATTATATTAGCTCTGAATTGGAATTGCAGGGTTACAATAAAAGAACATAGGTGTTGCATTAGTAGTAGTAATAATCCATACCTTTAAAAGGGAATCAGACCTTTTTAAAAAGCCTTCTAGCGATTCCTATTTCTGAATAGGTTCAAAAGATCAATATTGGCAGCAACATCACTACATGCTCCCCACAGCAAGGTACCACTATGTTCTCTATAAAATTGCTTAAATATACTTTTTCCTATTATCCCACTGGGGGCAACCATGACCTGCATTTGGTATGTAGAGACCTTGAAACTGTAAATGATCATAGCCTCCATTTCCACAACAGAATAGCAAGGCCAAGAATCAATTCAGAGTCCATAACACATACATTGGACCTCTTCTACATAAAGACACCATACCAGAGAAAACTTAAAGTTAAGGCTAATACCATTGCTCTACTGCCACACGTAACAAAAAAAAAAACACACCCAAAGAATTTTACTATATCTTCAGTCTCTCACACCAAGCCTGAGTAGAAATGAGTTTTATAAGTTTGTAAGGAATTATCTGAATCTATACCACTATCAATGGTCATTAATAATATATTTAGGCAGATTTTTAAAAAATGCATAAATTTGAGCATGTACAGTGAAAACTATCACCACTCATATCTGACAGAAAATGACTTTCAAAAAAGGGACAGATTCCAGATATTTTATTTTGATCTTAAAAGTTTTTTTTATATCCACAATTTTTATATGGCAGACTTTAAAAACATTAAATACTTTAAAACAACATTTTAACTCCTATCTTGGGCAGCATTGTTCTTAAGTTACTACATATTACACAACCTGTTACAATCAGAAATGACTTTTGTTTGTTGTTTCATTTATTTAAAGGGACAAATAGAGATCTCATTAAGTAGTGTCTAATTTTCAGACTCTTCAAAAAGCATGTGGGAGAGGATTTAGATAGGGAAAAAATCTAGCTACATCATTGTCTAATGGAAATGAAGGATTCAGCTCTAAAGATATTAAAACAAATAAAATCATAAGAATCTGGATTCTCTAAAATTCTCTGAACATTCTAAATTATGTATTTTTTCTCACAAGTAACAAACCCATTATATTTTCAATTCATTAACAGACTACATCAACGTGATTTATATATATGTTCAAAACAAGAATGTCTAAAACAAAACAAATGTATCTGAAAATTATATCACAAAGCTAAATGTAAATATAAAATACATGAAGTCTCAGATTGCTGTATTTTTTATTATGTATTCTGTTCAATTATGAACTCTGGCTTCAAAAGTAACTTTTACCCACACACATTCAATCTTTTCAAGAGAAGGCTTTCAGTTTCTGAAGTGCTCTTAACACACACACCACAAACAATTCTGTACAATAAAATAAGTATTTTGGAAATAACTGAATTAAAGACACTTCATTATTAAGGAAATCCTTAAAGTGTATACATTTTATTATTCTATAACCCAAACCCTTGATTTACTCCTAAAATGACTAAAAGCCTGAGGGCACTGTTAAACTCAAACCTGCCACTAACATTTCCTTCATCAGTGTGTCAGGAGGCATTTCCTGCTTCTTTAATTCTTTACAGCTGAAGAAAATCAAAGCCAAGTGCACTAAAATGATTACATGATGATTAATGGAGAATGACAACATTTAACATGTAGCATTCAGGAAATTCAAAAGATCCTTTTGCACAGCATTTTAACAGTATATGTACATAATTCATTACTTTTGCCAGATTCACAAAGAGCACTGGTAATGGACTAATAAATGAAATAAAATCCACATCATTTAATTGAATCTTAATCAATTATCACATTACTTTAACATAATAATTTAATCACTAACATTTGATTAAAAATTCCACTTATTTTCAGGAAAGCCCATTTTGACCCACCTTACATCCAAACATTAAGGACATTGTATTGTTGGTGCATGCTACTTTACAGTGGCATAGCATTGGAGCAAAGCAATCCAAGTTTTTGATGCTAGGAGACATTTTTTCAGACCCTGGGCACTTCATTCCATCTGTTATCAAGATTCCAGAAAAATGTGTCTGTAAATGTTGCTTGCTGCCTCTCTTTGACATTTAATCTAAGTCCATAATACTGAGAGATAGCTTTTACGTAGAAATAGATTGCAATCTTCAGGAATGTTTTCTCCCTTATTAGAAATCAGTTCAGCATTTTAGGATTGAAATTGAAAAATCCTTGTATCCATTTTCAAAACATTAGGATTCTGCTTTCTATTTTATTATCGTGATAATATTAACATAAAGGGAACAACTATACCAAGGCCTAGAGTCCTCCTGGTATCCACTTAGGCAGAACCGAAGCTCAAATCCATCACGGCAGCTCCACCTGCTGCAGCGCAAGGTCTGCTATCTCCACCATAAGAACACAGGCAACCCTAGCAAAGCAAAGCCACTATGCTAGCTGCTTAAGGAGGAGGGGCCCAAGATATTGCAGCAAGGGGACTCACTACATGGCCCAATAGAGATGAACCCAACACTCTTTGTGGAAGGTGCTTTCGCACTGTACCACTGACCACATAAAAATCTTAAACACGCACAAATGAATAACTAAAAAGCAAGAGAATCTGTATTTTTGCTGATGTATGTGTTATTTCTATTCGCTCTTTCAGAGAAAAGGAAAAGGCAACAAAGAAAAAAAATCTTTATAAATGACTGTGAAGATTTTAATCTTGAACAATTACATCAAATAAAAATCCCAGTTGTAAAATTATTAATATTAATCATTATTTTAAACTATTACAATTGTTTAAAGAAAGCTTTGGTTAACTAAAAATGTCCTACCAAATTCAGTAATAGTTCTGTTAAAGTTAAAAAGACACAGCAAAGTAAATAAATGTATTTTTCTGTAGAACACTCTATACTCTTTCTTATTGATTTCTTTTTTTTCTAGACCTAAGAAACCATGCATAATCTAGAACACAGGTTCTCAGGTTTTTTGGTCATGGCTTACCCCACATAACACACACCTTTCTGTGGACTACCAGCCAACAACCCATAATGACAAAATTCCTTCCTTCGCTTATCTCTAAATACCGTAAATACTAAAATACAGTAGACTTCCGATAATCCGGAACCTATGGGATTTAGGTGGTGCCGGATTATCAGATATGCCGGACTATCAGGAGGTACTATAAGCAGGTTATATATACACACTGTATACATTATATACTGTATATAAAGTGTTCTTTACCCTTTTTATTGTACATACTGTATACAGTATACTGTAATGTTTTAGTTTTTTTAAGCCTTTTTTACCCTTTTTGCTCAGTTCAACTGCTGCCGCTGTTACCTTGTGACTCATTTTTTGCCGAAGCTCACTCACTAGGCTCTTGCCATTTTGATGCCGGACTATTGGAGTTTTACTGTATTAAGAGCCGAAAGGGACCAATCCTATTCCACTTATTTATAAATGATCTAGAGAAAGGGGTAAACAGTGAGATGGCAAAACTTGCAAATACCACCAAACTGCTCAAGATAGGTAAGACCAAAGCAGATTGAAGAGCTTCAGAAACTTCTCACCAAACTAAGTGACTGGGCAACAAAATAGCAAATGAAATTTAATGTTCATAAATGTAAAGTAATACACATTGGAAAAAATTATCCCAACTATACATACACTATGAGGGGGACTAATTTAGCTACAACTACTCAAGAGAGAGATCTTGGAGTCATTGTGAATAGATCTTGGGAACATCCACTCAGTGTGCAGCAGCAGTCGAAAAAGCAAAGAGAATGTTAGGAATCATTAATTTCAGAGGGGTAGCCGAGTAAGTCTGTAACAGGAAATACTTAAACAACAAATAGACTAGTAGCACCTTAAAGACTAACCAAACATGTAGATGGTATCATGAGCTTTCGTAGGCACAATTCAGATGACTGTAGTATTACAAGTCCAGATCCAAGAATAAATAAGGGAAGGGGGCCGGGCGGGGCCGGGGAAGAGACAGACAGAGACAGAGACAGAGACAGAGACACAGAGTAGTCTGTAATCCCCGGGCAGCCCCTGTCAGAGGGAGGGGTCTGAGCTCCCGGACCCAGCACGAGCTGGAACTAAGACGGGCTGCCTGCCTGCCTGCCTGGCTCCTAAATACACTTTAAATGCAGAGCCACAGCGGGTGTAGGTCCAGCCTGCTAAAAAGTTTACTGGCAAGAGGTGGGGGGAAAATGTGTGTAGCCTATAGCATTAACCTATAACCTTTTGCTTATCGTTTAATCAACTATACTATTACATCCCTAGTATGAACAAGGACATTGGCTGGCTCGCGCACACTATCTTCCACATCCTAATAACTTAACCAACCAACCAAGGGAGGTGCTAATGGTTCTTATCAGCTTCTTGTAACTATCTGAACCATCTACTCATTGTGTCTCTCTTTTTCTTTCCTCCTTTTTTCTCTTTTTTCCCCCCCTC
Organism: Rafetus swinhoei; assembly: GCA_019425775.1. Classification (NCBI taxonomy): domain Eukaryota; kingdom Metazoa; phylum Chordata; order Testudines; family Trionychidae; genus Rafetus; species Rafetus swinhoei. Next base: position 585,979 of record CM033432.1, read on the forward strand.
CTTCCCTCTCCCCCTCCCCCCTTCCATTATTTATTCTTGGATCTGGACTTCTAATACTACAGTCATCTGAAGAAGTGGGCTGCACCCATGAAAGCTCATGATACCATCTACATGTTTTGTTAGTCTTTAAGGTGCTACTACTTTATTTGTTGTTTAAGTTTTTCAGGCATCATTAAAAAAGGGATAGAGAATAAGACAGAGAATAACTTATTGCCTCTATATAAAACCATGGTATGCCCACATCTTGAATACTGTGTACAGATTTGGTCACCTCATCTCAAAAAAGATATATTGGCATTGGAAAAGGGTCAGAAAAGGGCAACAAAAATACACAGGGGTTTGGAACGGGTCCCATATAAAGAGAGGTTAAAAAGACTTGGACTTTTCAGCTTAGAAAAGAGGAGACTAAGGGGGGATATGATAAAAGTCTATAAAATCATGACTGGTGTGGAAAAAGTGAATAAGGAAAAGTTATTTACTTATTCCCACAATATAACAAGTAGGGGACACCAAATGAAATTAATAGGCAGCAAATTTAAAACAAACAAAAGGAAATGTTTTCTTTACTTAGCGCACAGTCAACCTGTGGAACTCCTTGCCAGAGGATGTGGTGAATAATAGGACTTTAACAGGGTTCAAAAAAGATCTAGATAAGATTCATGGAGGTTAGGTCCATCAATGGCTATTAGTCAGGGGTAGGAACGATGTCCCTAAACTCTGTCAGAGCCTGGGAATGGGTGATGGGAGAGGGATCATTTGATGAGTCCCTGTTCTGTTCACTCCCTCTGGGGTATCTGACATTGGCTGCTGTCAGCAGACAGGATACTGGGCTAGATGGACCTTTGGTCTGACCCAGTCTGGCCGTTCTTATGGTCATCCAAGCCCAAGGGCAATCCAAACATGTACTAATGATCCCAGTCCATTTTCTCTCTATATATGTAAACAAATCTTTTCCTGTGGGGTGATAAGAGTGATGTCATCACGTCACTCTGGCGTTCCACCTGCCTCCTCTCTCCCTCCCCCAGTGCTCGGTGGCCAGGTGAGAGCACGGGGCCTGGCAAGGCAAGGCCTTGGAGTCGCCCCCCTTCCTTCCCGGCAACCGAAGGATCTGAGGAAGTGGGTCTGGCCCACGTAAGCTCATCATCTAATAAACCATCTTGTTAGTCCTGTATTTTATCTCTAATGAAGTAACTCTTGGTAAAATGAAAAAAAAAATCCATTTCATGTCAACAAATAACATCTACATTGTGAAAGTAGAAAGAATTATACTGTAAGAGAAAGATGAATTGTGCTGTAATAATTGAATAAGTTGAAGGAATACTGTTTGTCTTTTAACAGGAAGAAGAAAAGTATGTTAATGTTGTTTGTAGGTATGCAGATCAGAGTGCTAGCCAGGTGGGCCTGAGTTAATAGGAAAAGGAACATTAGGTGTTAGGCAGAAAGCAATTGAGATAACCAGGGAGATATGGACAGGAGATTGCTATGTGCTTGATATGGAAATGAAGACACTTGACTAGCCTCACACTAATCATGTGAAGTTTTGCCCCTCTTTTTAATCCTGTTAACATGGCTTTCTTTTGACTGTATAAATCAAGGAGTTTGAACCTTGTGGGGTACTCACATTTTTCTGGGTGAATTAGCAGAGCGGCTTTGCTAATAAACAGTGCGGTCTGACAAATCTGAGTGAGTCCTGTCTGACTTTGACAACATTGATGAAGGCTACATACAGCCTTCATACTGACTTAGCCATGTATCTGCAGTTACAAACCTGTATTTCTGTATAACTTTACTAATCTTCATATAACAAAAATAGACAAGCCAGAACTTTTAAGAAAGTATCTTTCAGTGTACATACACACACAAATCAATATAATAGATCTTATGCCATTAATGCAACAAGGCATTGTGACAGGGTGAGCCTCCACCGCATTAGACCGGAAGGGATTAACCCAACACTGAAGGTAAAGGAGGCCACACCACCTGTAGCCTGCTGGGCATGCTCCAGCTGCTCCGGGATAAAAGAGGGCTACACAGGGCAGTTGGGGTGGATGGCCAGAGGGGAAGGAGCTTGGGTAGAGACTCCTGAGCAGCTACCGCCGCAGCAGCCACCCCTGCAGCAGCCACCCCAGGAGCAGCCATCTCTGCCGCAGCTTCAGCAATAGGCCTGGCCTGGGAAGACTGCTACGAGGTCCCAACTCACCGAGCCAGGCACCGAGACGAGAACAATGCCCAGGGACAGTAGGAAGTAGCCCAGGGCAGGGGATTGACCACTGGGAGGCTCAGCGCACTTCAGATGGAATCCCCCGCCGAGCAGGCAGCGTACGCTATCGCTGCCAACAGGACCCTGGGCTGGGACCCAGTGGAGAGGGTGGACCTGGATCCCCCTACTGCCCCCATCCCACAGCAACCCAGCTCCCAGGCTCGTCAGGAGGCCTACCTGTGAATCAGGCCTCCAAGGTTGTCCGTACTCTGAGTGGGGGGAGCAGTGTTTGTGATTAGGCCACAGAGGACATATTTACCCTAACAGGGGTGAATTGGACTAGTGACTCGGTCCAAGAGGCTGTATTGACCCTAATAGGGGTGAACTAGACTAGTGACTAGGCATGAGTAACCGTATTGACCCTAATAGCGGGGAACCCGATTTGGAGTGAAGCCCGAGAGGCTGAGTTAGCCCTGACATTAGGGGCTGTACCATATGGGGAACTTCTAGGGGTGCCCCGAGCCCTAGACCACCCCCATGACGGCATGTAAACAATTAACCGGTTTCTCCACCTGGTGCCTGGGTAACCAGTTAACTGGCAGCCCAGCCCAGATCAGTCCCTGCCCGCAGTGGGACAGGCTTGGCCAGCCTGCCCAGACCAGCCCCTCACCCACAGCACAGGAGGCTTAGTCCGGCTTAAACAGCCCATAGTGTGGCTGGCCGGGCCACGCAGGGACCCAAGTTAACTGGTGAACCATAGGGTACGTCTAAACTACATCCCTCTTTTGAAAGAGGGATGTAAATTACACATCGAAATTGCAAATGAAAACGGGATCTGAATTTCCCATGCTTCATTTGCATAATCATCAGAAAATGATGTTTACAGGATCTTTCAGAAAAGGCTTTTCTTTTCGAAAGAACGACGTCTAGACCACGGTTTCACTTTTGAAATAGTGGTTTTTGAAAAAAATGCCATGACATGATTAGGCAAATGAACCGTGGGAAATTCAAATCCCAGCTTCATTTGCAATTTCGATATGACTAATATACATCCGTCTTTCGAAAGAGAGATGTAGTCTAGACATAGCCATAGAGTTTAACTGGTTAACTTTTAAACAGGATTTTACATTCCTAAATACAACCCCATTCCTTTTAACATAGCAGAATTAAACTTTACAGGGCTAAATACTTTTTCCAACCTAAAATGTGCTGTATTGGTTGAGTTTTTTGTGCACACCACATCATGCATGTTATCAGCCCTCATTACAGACACTTTTAAGGCAGTGCTATCATCATCTAATTGCATGCAGAGATGTGAGATGTTACATGCACGGCTTGACAAGCGGCGGCGAGCCCTGCTCGGCAGCCGTGCGGTTTGGCATGCTGTGCATGCGCAAACCGCGCTGCGCATGCGCTGATCGCGCTGCAGCGCCGTGCCGGGCAAAAATCTACTCGGCACGGGCGAGTAGATGGCCCTAATTGTAGAGCCCAGGTTATATGCACTCTAAATCCTAAACAAAACACAAGGAATATGCTTTACAGCTATAAAGCTGAGTATCCTTTTAATTAAAACTGCAGTATCATCACATCTAAAAATGAAATTTTTAACAGTAAAATATTAAAAATATTAGACTGAGAAAAATAATTAAATACCATTAAACCATTAATTCTTCAAGCTTTAACACTTCTTCAGTGTCAACAAAACCACTTGAGAAATGTCTAGTTTGCAAAGTTTCAATTACATTTTGAGAACCATGGCTCCCTTCAGACTGGAACAATTACAATTTATACAAAATGTTATACTTCCTGGTATCATACGAAACATTCACACAATGTTTTACAGTTATATTTATAATATGCAAACTAATGTACTGGTGCGGTGGAGAGGAAGACACGCGACACACAATCAACACAATCTCCACCACTTTCAACTAGAGTCTAAACAATTGGCATTCTTTTACGATCCCAATTTTAAGTGTCTTATTTATTTTTAATGTTAAGTAGGTATCCGATAGGTCAGTGTTACAGCATTTTAAGGCATATAATTTCAACAATTCTTAGTAATTCTTGAAATTACCAGAGGACATGTAGTAATAAACAGAAATCCTGAATCCCACAATAAGCCACAGGAACTCGCATTCTCAGTAAATATACCAGATGATCTTAGAGCCAGTCTAGTGGAACTTCCTATCTCCATACTGAGGTCTTTTCCATGTTTCATTTTAGCATACAAAGTCAAAATACAAAGGTGATTTTCACGAAGAGGCAACAAAAGAGGTCAACAGAAAAAGGCTTTAACATTTAAAAAAAAAAAAAGCTACATGCATTTAATCAAAAAGATACAATAACTGACAAGTGTTTTGGTATGAAAGCGACTAACTGGATAGTCAACATACATTTCAAAGTAGGAACACACCACATGGAGCCTGGGGCCAGCAGGGAGCGGCATTCCAACTCTGAAATGTACAAGAGTCCCCAGCAGGGCTCTTGTACATTTCAAAGGAGAAGTGCCAGAAGGAGCCTGGGGTTAGCAGAGGACTCCCCGCTGGCCCAGGATCCAGGAGGGATGCCAGCTTTGAAATGTACGAGAGACCCCAGCAAGGATTCTTGTGCATTTCAAAGCGGAAGCGCCCGTGTGGAGCCTGGGGTCAATGGGACTCCCCACAGGCCCCAGGCTCCACGTCGCGTTCCAACTCTGAAATGCACAAGAGCCCCCAGTGGGGCTCTTGTACATTTCAAAGGCAGAACATGAAAGTTCTTATCAGCTAATCGAAATTTAACATCCCTACTATATATTTAGAAAATTTCCTATGGGACAACAAAGCGACTTCATAAAGTCACTCTCTATGCAGAGGTGCCAAGCCCCATCCACTCCCAGCCTGGCCCTGCCCAGGGCCCACATGGAGATCCAGGGCTGCCTGCAGCTCCAGCCTTCCCCCTCTCCTTCCCAATGCCCAGAGGGAAAGCCGTAGCTGCCGCAGCCCCTCCTGGCAGCCAGAGAGATAGCTAGGCCCAGCTCGGGCTTGGCACAGCCCCTCCCAGCAGCCAGGAAGACAGCTGGGCCCAGTGTGGCTTCAGCCCACGCCAGCTTCAGCTGGGGATGGGGGAAAAGAGCAGCCCCCGGCCCTCTCTGGCAGCCCGGGAGATGTAGAGCCAGGGCAGGCTCAGGCCCTCCCCAGCAGCTGGTGGGGGGGAGGGATAGCTCAGTGGTTTGAGCACTGGCCTGCTAAACACAGGGTTGTGAGTTCAATCCTTGAGGGGGCCACTTAGGGATCTAGGGCAAATCTGTCAGGGATGGTATTTGGTCCTGCTCTGAGGGCAGGGGACTGGACTCAATGACCTCTCAAGGTCCCTTCCAGCTCTATGAGATAGGTATAGGCAGGGCTTGACAAACAGCAGCAAAAACCACTCACCAGCCCCGTATTGCGCATGCGTGCGCCGCTGGTGAACGGGGCACACAGCTGACATCTACTCACCACAGGCAAGTAGATTCTATAGTTTGTCAAGCCCTGGGTATAGGTATATCTCCACATAAAATAACTGGGGCCACCTTGGCCCCTGGCTGAGAGGGGGGTTGGTGAGTGTAGCAAGCAGGGGGCACAGCCCCCTAGCAACTGCATAAATTTAAAAACTCTTTTTATTTCATATGCTTACTTAGCAGGAATTTCCTACCTTAATAGGCAACACAAATGACTCCCATGTGCCCAATAAAAGCACAAGCATTGACCGACATGCATAACTAGTGAGCACAATTTCTTTATTAGAAACTTTAAGACAGATACAGAAACAAAACCCAAGTCTACTTAAGATTCTTACAAAAAGTTTCATCTCTTTTTCTGTATGAAAACCTTGCTTTAAGACAGCCTTTCTAAAGTCTCTATTTCAGACACACAAGAACTCCATCATTGACAAGTATTTTTCATAATTTCCTCCATAAAATGGTTGTCTTTTGCCTTGTAGGCCAACTAATTTTTGTACATGTAAAACTAGCATATTTACCCAGCATTGTGAGCTCAGGACCTTAAGAGGAGCTCAGAACAGATCTGGGTGAAGAAACAGCATCTGTATACCCAGATTCAAACCACAGCTGCTTGGTCTTCCCCTTCCTATCAGGCAGCAAGAGTGAAGTACACAGCTCATCTAGCCCCTGTGCTCCCCCAGGCAAAGTGAGGAATGCAGGGAACTGCACTTTTCCCTCACTCCCTGACGAAGGGGAAAAGCCAGTAATGTGCCCACAGCTCATCTAGCCCCTGTGCTCCCCCAGGCAAAGTGAGGAATGCAGGGAACTGCACTTTTCCCTCACTCCCTGATGAAAGGAAAAGCCAGTAATGTGCCCATACAAATCTATGCGGGGAGGGAAGCTTCAGAGCACCACCATCTTTCCTGAACAGCATTTCAGGGGGAGGGAGGCTCAGGCAGTCCTAGATGTGGCCCCAGCTAGCTCCTTTCACCTTCCTGATGATTCTCTTTTCTGTATGTTTTTATGACAAACTAATTTCAGGTACATCCCATTTTCCTGGCACAACCAAACCCTTACCTTACTTTAAATTATGATAATATCTATTCATTTCTAAATAGCTATAATGCCTCAATGTACAAGAATCCCTTCATTAAGGCACAGAAACATCAGGATTCCTTGTCTTCAAGGTACACTGTTACCACTTAGAAATATGGATCCTGAAGGATGAGGGCTGAGAATGAATCCCTTTAGTGTAGTGATGGTATTACTGCTTCAAGGGTTACTGTCACGGGGTGGGTAGCCCATTCCCCCTAGGAGACCAGGCGGGGTGCTTCACCCCATAATCTAGCCCCAGCTATAGCATCTATGAGCCAGGCATTATGGCTCAGTGGCCTAGTCAGTAGTACCCTCAATCAGTAAGTCCCGGCAGCCTAGCCTCTAATAACCCCGTCAGAGGGGCTGTAAGGCCCAGTGGCCAAATTTATAGCACCCTGGTCTGCAGGGCAGTAAGGCCCAGCAGCCAAGTCTCTAGTATGATAGGTTTACTCCCCCCTCCCGGGGGATCAAGGGAGATGGGGATAGGAGGGCCTGGGCCCTCCCTCTCCACCAGGCCCCAGCCCAGGGCCCTGTCACTGGTAGGTGGATCCCACCACTGACTTGGCAGGGAATCCGCCTGAAACATGCCAAGCTCACTGGGAGGCCTCCAACTCCCTGCCCTGGGCTACTTCCAACCGCAGCTGCCGGCAAGCGTATTCCCCACCTGCATCCTCCAGGTTATTTCCTCTCCCGGTCGTCCACCTGCCCCAGTAGCTGCTACTGCAGCGCAGTGGCTGCTGTTCCTGTTCCTGTGTTCAGGCTAGAGCTCCTTCCCCTGCCGTGGTCAGCCCTGACTGAACTGTTCCTCTGGCTTTCATAGAATCATAGAACCATAGAGCTGAAAGAGACCTCAGGAGGTCATCAAGTCCAGCCCCCTGCTCTAGGCAGGAGCAATCCCAACTAGATCAACCCAGACAGGGCTTGGTCAAGCCGAGACTTAAACACCTCCAGGGATGGAGACTCCACTACTTCCCTAGGTAACCCATTCCAGTGTTTCACCACTCTCCTAGTGAAATAGTTTTTCCTAATATCCAACCTGGACCTCTCCCACCACAACTGGAAACCATTGCTCCTTGTTCTGCCATCCATCACTACTGAGAACAGCCTCTCTCCATCCTCTTTGGAACCCCCCTTCAGGAAGTTGAAGGCTGCTATCAAATCCCCCCTCACTCTTCGCTTCTGCAGACTAAACAGACCCAACTCCCTCAGCCTCTCCTCATAGGTCATATGCTCCAGACCCCTAATCATTTTGGTTGCCCTCCGCTGGACCCTCTCCAGTGCGTCCACATCCTTTTTGTAGTGGGGGCCCCAGAACTGGACACACTACTCCAGATGTGGCCTCACCAAAGCCCAATAAAGGGGAATAATGACATCTCTGGATCTGCTGGCAATGCTCCTCTTAATACAACCTAATATGCCATTAGCCTTCTTGGCTACAAGGGCACACTGTTGACTCATATCCAGCTTCTCATCCACTGTAACCCACAGGTCCTTTTCTGCAGAACTACTACTTAGCTGGTTGGTCCCCAGCCTGTAACAATGGCTTTTATACTAGGACTTGCAGTTGGAGCATGCTCAGCAGGGCTGTGGGGGAGGGGCAGGGGAGAAAAGGAGAAGGAGTTGCACTGTATGTAAAAAAGCAGTATGATTGCTTAAAGCTCTAGTATATAGAGGAAGAAAAGCCTTTTGAGAGTCTTTAGGTTAAGCTTAGAGGCAGGAGCAACAGGAGTGATTTTGTGGTTGGTGTCTGTTATAGACCTCCAAGATCAGGTGGATGAGGTAGATGAGGCTTTCTTCAGACAACTAACAGAAGTTTCCAGATCACAGACCCTGGTTCTCATGGAGGACTTTCATCACCCTGACATCTGCTGAGAGACCAATACAGTACACAGACAATCCAGGAAGTTTTTGGAGAATGTTGGGGATAACTTCCTGGTACAAGTGCTGAGGGAACCAACCAGGGGCCATGCGCAGTTTGACCTGCTACTCAAACAGGGAAGAACTGGTAGGGGAAGTAGATGTGTGGGGCAACCCAGGAAGCAGTGATCATGAGATGGCAGATTTCAGGATCGGATCCTGACCAAAGGAAGAAAGGAGAGAAGCAAAATAAACCCCTGGACTTCAGAAAAGCAGACTTGGACTCCCTCAGAGAACTGATGGGCAGAATCCCTAGGATGCTAACCGGGGAGAGAGGAGGGGAGGAGTCCAGGAGAACTAGCAGTATTTTAAAGAAGCCTTCTTGAAGGCACAGGCACAAACCATCCCAATGCACAGTAAGAAAAGCAAAAGTGTTAGGCCACTAGCTAGGCTTAGCAGTACAATCCTTGGTGAGCTTAACACACAAAAGGGAAGCTTACAAGAAGTGGAAACAGACAGATGACAAGGGAGGAGTATAAATATATTGCTTGAGAATGCAGAGGTGTAATCAGGAAGGTAAAAGCACAATTGGAATTGCAACTAGCAAGGGGTATGAAGGGTAACAAGAAAGGTTTCTACAGGCATGTTAGCAATAAGAGGCTGATCAGGGAGGGTGTGGGACCCTTACTGGATGAGGGAGGTAACCTAGTGACAGATGATGGGGGGAAAGATGAAGTACTCAATGCTTTCTTTGCCTCTGCCTTCACTGGTCAGCTCTCAGACTACTGCACTAGGCAATGCAGTATGGGAAGGAGGTGGGCAGCCCTTGGCGGACAAAACAGGTTAAGAACTATTTATAAAAACTAGACACACATATCTATGGGTCCGGATTTAAGGCATTCAAGAGTACTGAGGGAGTTGGCAGATGACATTGCAGAGCCTTTGGTCATTATCTTTGAAAACTCATGGAGATCAGGAAAGGATCCAGATGATTGGAAAAAGGCAAACATAGTGCCCATCTTTAAAAAAGGGAAGGACAATCCAAGGAACTACAGACCAGTCAGCCTCACCTCTGTCCCCAGAAAAAAATCAAGGAGGTGATCCTCAGAAGAATGCATTATGAAGCACTTGGAAGAGGGGGAAAGTGATCAAGAATAGTCAACATGGATTCACCTAGGGCAAGTCATGTCTGACTAAACTGATTAGCTTCTATGATGAGATAACTGGCTGTGTGGACATGGGGAAATCAGTAGATGTGATATAGCTTAACTTCAGCAAAGCTTTTGATATGGTCTCCCACAATATTCTTGCCAGCAACTTAAGCTGGCTAGATTGTCGGGCTCAACGAGTAGTGATCAATGGCTCAATGTCTGGCTGACAGTCGGTTTCAAGCAGACTGCCGCAAGGATCAGTTCTAGGGCCAATTTTGTTCAATATCTTAATTAAATGACCTGGCTGAGGGGATTGAATGCACCCTCAACAAGTCTGCGGCTGACACTAAGCTAGGGAGAGAGGTAGATACGGTGGAGGTAGGGATAGGGTCCAGAGTGACCTAGACAAATTGGAGGATTGGGCCAAAAGAAAACTGATGAAGTTCACAAGGATAAGTGCAGTCCTGCACTTGGTATGGAAGAATCCCAAGCACTGTTACAGGGTGAGGACCAACTGGCTAAGCAGCAGTTCAGCAGAAAAGGACCTGGGGATTACAGTGGATGAGAAGCTGGAGATGAGTCAACAGTGTGCCCTTGTAGCCAAGAAGGCTAATGGCATATTGGAATGCATTTCCAGCAGATCTAGATAAGTTATTCCCTTTTGTTTGGCATTGGTGAGGCCATATCTGGAGTATGGCATCCAGTTCTGGGCTCCCCACTATAGAAAGGATGAGGAGGCACTGGAGAGGGTCCAGTGGAGGGCAACCAAACTGATTAGGAGCCTGGAACACACGACCTACGAGGAGAGGCTGAGGGATATGGGCTTAGTTAGTCTGCAGAAGAGAAGAGTGAGTGGGGATTTGATAGCCTTCAACTTCCTGAAATGAGGTTCCAGAAAAGATGGAGCAAGGATGTTCTCAGTGATGGCAGAACAAGGAGCAATGGTCTCAAGTTACAGTGGGGGAGGTCTAGGTTGGATATTAGGAAAAGCTATTTCACTAGGAGGGTGGTGAAGTACTGGAATGGGCTACCTAGGGAGGTGGTAAAATCTCCATCCCTAGAGGTTTTTAAGACCCGGCTTGACAAAGCCCTGGCTGGGATGATTTAGTTGGGATTGGTACTGCTTTGGGCAGGGGGCTCGACTCGATGACCTCCTGAGGTCTGTTCCAGCCCTAGAATTCTATGATTCTATTACTTTTGCAAACACAATGCTCTTTTTAACTTTATGATTTGTCTACATAAAGCATCCATTTAAGAACTGGATTTAACAGTCATTCCAGGCATCTCAGTCAGCAATTTGGAAATGAAAATAGCAGATTTAAAGGAGTCGGCAATCTGGGTGGAAAAATTTGCCAGACTGAATTCTGATTTATAATGCCTTGCTTGACAATGTGCAGAATTGGCAAAATTGCACAAACAGACTGACATGAAGAAATTGGAGCACAATGATAATCTGATTCTGCAAACTGGAAAAAACTTCCTGTCACAACACCATGCAGAATGTCAGCTTGACTTTCCTTTCAATGTTTGGCTCCACCTAAATGTGTGAGCAAGATGTCTCATCTGAATCACATCAAAGTTAATTTGTGTTGAAGATTGACAGAAGACAGTCTGAATGCGTGCATGAAGCTGAATTTGACCAGTTATGATGTAAACTTCAAAGTAACGTGTGAAAAGATGCAGCAACAGAAGTCCCATTGTACTCCAATGGGTCCCTTGAGTACATTTCATTTATGTTATTAATAATCATATCAATTATTAGTAATATTAAGTTTTATATTTTCAGTCATGCAAACGGGCACTCTTATATTGGCTCTTTGTTGACCACTTGTTCTCAATTTTGATCTAGTTCAGCTCTTTGGTTTGAGAAGGTTGCCAACCCCTGGTGTACATTAATTATCTAGTTTCAGAGGGGAAGCCGAGTAAGTCTAACAGGAAAAACTTAAAAAAAACAACAAATAGTCTGTCAGCACTTTAAAGACTAACAAAACATGTACAGTAAAACTCCAGTGGTCTGGCATCCACTGGTCCGGCACCCCTGATGGTCCGGCACCATCTGGAACCCGGAAGTGCTCCGGGCAGCCGGACAATTGGAGCTGCTCTGCCCCCGGCTTCCCTGATTCAGCCGCTGCTGAAACTGACCAGCGGCTGACTCAGGGAAGCCTGGGGCAGAGGCTGCTCTCAGGCTTCCCGAGTCAGCCACTGGTCAGTTTCAGCAGCGGCTGACTTGGGGAAGTCTGGGGCAGAGCAGCTGGGGTGCTGCCGGGTTGGTCCTGCAGCGCCGAGGGGCGCATCCCCCCCACTCTACCCCAGACCCCTCATAGCCCCCTTCCGATAGTCCGGCATATCTGATAATCCGACACCCCCTGGGTCCTAAAGGTGCCGGATTATCGGAATTTTACTGTAGATGGTATCATGAGCTTTCATGGGCACAGTCCACTTCTTCAGATGACTGGAGTGTTGGTAGTCCAGAACCAAGAGTAAATAAGGGAAGGAAAGGGAGAGAGGGGAGGAAAAAAACTGGAGGGGGTGGGAGGAGAGGACATTGGGTAGATAAGTTTCAAAGCAATAGCCAACCCACTCTGTAACAAGAAAAACTTAAACACAAAAAGTAGTCTATTAGCACCTTAAAGACTAAATAGTTAAAAGAGGCTGATAAGAACCATTAGTTTGTACTAGGAAAGGAAGAGTACTAACACCAGATTCTACACAAACATCAAGAACCACTGGCACCTTCATTGTTTGGTTGGTTGATAATGTGCGAGCCATCCGATATCGTGATTTAGACCATTTGCATGAGAGTTAAATTTGAGAATGAAGTGTAGTTCCAATCCTTCTCTGTGTATTTGACTTGTGGAATTGGGCTGAAACGAAACAGCAACTTGTAGATCCCTTAACGAGTGTCCAGGGAAGTTAAAGTGTTCCCCAACAGGTTTTTGTGTGTTGCCTTTTCGGATATCTGATTGGTGTCCATTAATTCTTTCCCATACCGACTGTCCAGTTTATCCAATATATATCACAGTGGGGCATTGCTGGAATTTGATGGCATAGATCACATTACTAGATGTGCAGTTAAATGAGCCTCTGATTTGGTGGCTGATGTGGTTGGGTCCAGTGATGAAATCGCTTGCATAGATGTGGGGACAGAGCTGGCACTGGGGTTGATTGCAGAGGTTGGTTCCTGGATGCTTATGATGTAGTGTGGTTACCGGAAAAGATTTGTTTCAGATTACGGGGTTGTCTGTAAGCGAGAATAGGCCTTTCCCCTAAGGCCTCAGAGTGAGGGGTCATTTTCCAGGATAGGTTGTAGATTGTGGATAATGAGTTGGAGAGGTTTAAGTTGTAGACTACAGGTAATGACAAGTAGAATTCTGTTGTTTTCTCTTTTGGGTCTGTCTTGAAGTAGTTCACGTCTAGGTACTTTTTGCCTCTGTCAATCTGTTTTTTCACTTCACCAGGTGGATATTTCAGTTTTAGGAATGCTCTATATAGATCCTGTAGGTGTTTGTCTCTGTTTGTGGGATTGGAGTAAATCCGGTTGTATCTTAAGGCTTGGCTGTATACAATAGATTGAGAAATGTGTTATCTACTGCTACTTACCTTTTGGGGCTAGAAAGGAGCAACCACCACCCCTGGAGGACAACAAAAGATGTGCGTAAATTGGTGAGAAAGGAGAGATAATGGGTGAGGCAGGGTAGGGGTGTTGAAGCAGCATATGGCTGGGAAAACGGGGAAGCTAAAGCACCCAACCAAAAAAAAGCCAGAAGTACACTTTTGTCCTGTACCTATGAAGGATACAGAAATTAAAGTATGCTATTTATAATGTGGTTTGACAACAAACACTGTATATATTTTCTTTTTTTAATAAAATGCTAACTATATTTTACAGGATTTAATCAGGCCAAATGCTCAACAACTAGCAAAATCCTCAGCAGTCTGCCCATTTTATCCATCCCAAGAAGACTCTCCTAGTTCCATATACTGCCGCTTTTCAACAATAAAATTGTCTCTTCCTCTCCCCCATCCTCAAAATGGGTCACCAAAGGTTTCAAAACCTGGAACATATAGAAGTCATGCATTATTGTAAGAATCCTGTGACTATGTAGATTTCTGTTTTCCTCATTTTGTTTACTGGAAGAGACATATGCTTAGTAAGCAGCAGAGGGCAGCATTTCTTCACCATTATTTCTGTTTACCATCCCAAAAAAAGTATTTTGCTCATGAACAGTATTGGCGTGATCTGCTTACATCAAATGTGTAACCTTTAAGATGACCATGTTTCCCATCCAAAACGTTTACTTTTGTAGGTACTAAATTAACAACTACGCAAAATAATCCAGGTGCATACTTCATGAAACAAGATTTCTAGGACTACAATCCTAACACAAAATCAGGGAAAATACAATTTAAACATCTCTCCATTTAGTTACAATATACTCAGATGCTACAATCCCAATGATTATGGGTCAACCTGGTTTCATAAATGTACCATAGTGAACAGATGGAAGTGATGTACAAATAGACATTTCGAAGGACACTCTGCTTGTATTAGCAGAATCAATGCTTTTGCTGAATGGAAAGAATGTATCCCTTACATTTGGTGATCTTCTGATGGAGGATTTTGTATATTTTAGTACTTTGTTATATTCAGGTGAAACATCCCTGGTTTGAAGTTTTGGGTTTATTGAACCTCACTGTTAAACTAGATTAAACACTTAGTAGGAGGCTCCTAAACTAATGCTAAGTGTGAAAAACTTCTAGTTTTCCACGAAAAATGTGACTACCCAAAATCAATTCACTAGCCATTTTCAAAGAATGAATGATTAAAAAATAAGCTGAAGAAAAACTTCTGCAATAAAGCATTTCCACTCTAGATGACCTCCGAATAAAAAGTTAATTATGAATTCAAAGAGACTACAGCAAAATGCTAGGTTTGTTATTTATTTTAGCTACTACTTTACCAACATTTTATCATTGATTCCCCTGGAATATTTCATAAAGGACCTGCCCTTCAACTGTCCAATCTTGGGAAGAAAAGCACTGCTGTGCTGTCAAATATAGTAAGGCAGCTATGATATGCTTTCATTTTCAAACACATGATTAACAGAATTGAAACAGATGCATTTTACCACTTATATAAAAGGCTATTCAAAGAACAAGGGAATCAAGCAGTAATAACACTGGTCTACAATTTTTTAGAAGTCGTCTGCTTCAGAGATAAAATGTGCTATTTATTATGTATTTTGATGTGCTGAATGCCAATATGACAATTAAAACAACTGATTGGCTACTGTTTCCAAGATATTTAAGTTTTTACATTTTACGTCTATGTATATTGTGTAGATAGTAGAGTTTTAATCATAAATTGTAAACCTAGGTCTTTTCATGTGTTTATGGTTGCTTTACATGATAATATTTCACCTGTCCTGTTTATGTAACACTTTAAAAATCAGCAAAAGGGTTATATAAATAAAATGTATTATGAAACAAAAGGCAAAAACTATTATGTACATAGTTTAGTCCTATTCAGTGTCTCTTGGCTTGTCTCTTGTATTCATTAAATGGAGCATCTCTTGTCACTGTCCAGCAATAGTCTGCAAGCATTGATGGGCTCCATTTGCCCTGATAGCATTTCTCCATTGTTGCAATGTCCTGGTGAAATCGCTCACGCGTGCTCGCTCACTGCTCTGCAGTTCGGTGGAAAAAATCTAGATGAGAGTGCAAAAAATGTATCTTTAGTGACATGTTGCAACCAAGGCTTTTGTATGCCTTGAGGAGGTTTTCCACCAACAACCTGCAGTTGTCTGCCTTGTTGTTTCCGAGAAAATTTATTGCCACTAACTGGAAGGCTTTCCATGGCGTCTTTTCCTTGCCACGCAGTGCATGGTCAAATGCATCATCTCGAAGAAGTTCACGAATCTGAGGACCAATAAAGACACCTTCCTTTATCTTAGCTTCACTTAACCTTGGAAATTTTCCACGGAGGTACTTGAAAGCTGCTTGTGTTTTGTCCATGGCCTTGACAAAGTTCTTCATCAGACCCAGCTTGATGTGTAAGGGCGGTAACAAAATCTTCCTTGATTCAACAAGTGGTGGATGCTGAACACTTTTCCTCCCAGGCTCCAATGACTGTCGGAGTGGCCAATCTATCTTGATGTAGTGGGAATCTCTTACACGACTATCCCATTCGCAGAAAACAGCAGTACTTTGTGTATCCAGTCTGCAGACCAAGCAAGAGAGCAACAACCTTCAAATCGCCACAAAGCTGCCACTGATGTTGGTCATAGTTTATGCACCTCAAAAGTTGTTTCATGTTGTCATAGGTTTCCTTCATATGGACTGCATGACCAACTGGAATTGATGGCAAAACATTGCCATTATGCAGCAAAACAGCTTTAAGACTCATCTTGATGAATCAATGAACAGTCTCCACTCATCTGGATCGTGAGCGATGTGAGGGCTGCCATCACACCATCGATGTTGTTGCAGGCTACAAGATCACCTTCCATGAAGAAGAATGGGACAAGATCCTTTTGACGGTCACGGAACATGGAAACCCTAACATCACCTGCCAGGAGATTCCACTGCTGTAGTCTGGAGCCCAACAGCTCTGCCTTACTCTTGGGTAGTTCCAAATCCCTGACAAGGTCATTCAGTTCACCTTGTGTTATGAGGTGTGGTTCAGAGGAGGAGGATGGGAGAAAATGTGGGTTCTGTGACATTGATGGTTCAGGACCAGAAGTTTCATCCTCTTCCTCGTCTGACTCAAGTGAGAATGATTCTGGTGCATCAGGAACCGGCAGTCCTTCTCCGTGGGGTACTGGGCGTATAGCTGATGGAATGTTTGGATAATGCACAGTCTACTTTTTCTTCTTTGACACACCTTTCCCAACTGGAGGCACCATGCAGAAGTAACAATTGCTGGTATGATCTGTTGGCTCTCTCCAAATCATTGGCACTGCAGAAGGCATAGATTTCCTTTTCCTGTTCAACCACTGGCGAAGATTTCTTGCACAAGTGTTGCAGCATATGTGTGGGGCCCACCTCTTGTCCTGATCTCCAATTTTGCAGCCAAAATAAAGGTGATAGGCTTTCTTAACCATAGTGGTTATACTGAGCTTTTGTGATGCAAAGTCACTTCACCACAAACATAGCAGAAGTTATCTGCACTGTTCACACAAGTACAAGGCATCTCTGCTCACTTTGGCTAAACAGAAATGTGTCCCTTTGCAAAATCAAACACTGACAAATAAGAGAGCACGACACTGTATGATTTCTAGAGCTGATATAGGGCAATTTGTTCAGCAGAGTGATGTAAGCTTCGTTATGATTGCATCATCCATGACTTCTAGGAACAACATGATGCAATTCATATCATGTATGACGCAATACCAGCTTCAGATTGCATCATTCATTGTTTTGCCTAAAAAGCAAGTACTGTCCAAACCCAGTCATAGATTTATTCATAGATCCAGTCAAAGATGTATTTTAGTCATTTCTAGTTTAAATTGAGATCCCTTCCCTTTATAACTCACTTATCCTCCGCCATTCCCAAGTCCAGGGTCATATATACTGACCCAATAGCATATCTTGAAAACTAGAGCCAATCAACAATTTTAAGCATCATTTTCGTTCTCAGTGACCCAGAATTAGTAAAGTTTGACTACATTTATTTCAGAAGCATTTTGGCTGTAGAGCAGTGTAATCAGTGGTTTACAGCAGTGGTCCCCAACTTTTTTGTGGCGCGGGCACCACACCGATGGGTGACGTCATCCCGCTGCGTCGCCCGGCCAGCCCCGTGCCAAGTGCACCTGCGCCAGACCCCCCACCGCAGCCATTTCGCCACTCCGGACCAGCCACTCTGCTCCTGCAGCTTCCCCGCCGTGCTCCCTGGCAGGTTCTCCCACCGCCGGCACTTCCCCACACCCGGTCACGGCGCGAGTTCAGCCCCACAGCGCATGCGGCCCGTCCTCCCCCGGCCATCCTGCGTCACGACCCCGACTAGGCGGGCGCACATAAATGCCCCGGCGGGTGCCATGGAGCCCGCAAGCACCACGTTGGGGACCGCTGGTTTACAGTCAAGCTGGAAGGACATATCAACTGAGGTTCTGCAGGGATCAGTTTGGGTCCTGTTCCGTTCAATATCTTCATAAATGATTTATGATAATGGCATAAGGGAGTACACGTCTAAAGTTTGCAGATGATACCAAGCTGGAAGACATTCCAAATGATTTATAGAATAGGAATCAAATTCAAAATGATCTAGATAAACTGGAGAAATGGTCTGAAATTCAATGAAGACAAATGCAAAAATATTCCTCTTAAGAAGGAACATCAGTTGCACACGTACAAAATGGGAAATGACAGTCTAGCAAGGAGTACTACAAAAAAGGGATCCTGAAGTCATAGTGGACCACAAGCTAAATATGAGTCAATAGTGTACCACTGTTACAGGGTGAGAGGAGAAAGCAACCATCATTCTGGGATGTATTAACAGAAGTGTTTTAAGCAAGACATGAGAAGTAATTCTTCTACTCCACATTGATTAGGCCTCAACTGGAGTAGTGTGTCCCAAATGGGGTTCCACATTTCAGGAAAGATGTGGACAAATTGGAGAAGGTCCAGAGAAGAGCAACAAAAATTATTAAAGGTATAGAAAACATGACCTCTAAGGCAAGACTGAAAAAACTTGATTTGTTTATTCTGGTGAAGAGAAGACTGAGAGGGGACATGATATCCGATTCAAGTACATAAAAGGTTTTCACAAGGAAGAGGGAGAAAAATTGTTCACTTTAACCTCTGAGGCTAGGACAATTAGCAATGGGCTTAAATTGCAGCAAGAGCGCTTTAGGCTGAACATTAGGAAAAACTTCCTAAACGTCAGAATAGTTAAGTACTGAAATAAACTGGCTAAGGAGATTGTGGAACCAGAGTCAGAGATTTAAGAGCAGGTTAGACAAAACACCTGTCAAGGATTGTCTACCTCACTTGTTCTCAACCTATTTACCATTGGCGGATGCATACACAATTCTCTGTGTATTATATGGGCTGCCTGTATGGCCCCATGTATGTCACAGTGGGCACAGCTATGTGCTGACTGACCCACAATCAGCTCACTAGTTAAGAACCACTGGTCTAATAATACTTAAATATGCCTGCAGGTTAGGGGACTGGACTAGAAGATCTCTTGAGACTTCCTGCAGCTCCAGAGTTCTATGATTCTGAAAACAGGGACTTGAAGATTTTAGAAAAAAGGTTTTATGATATTATACTTCTGTGGTGCCTGTCAGAGGCTTCTAGCCGGACAATAGTATCACTGAATTTGCCAATCTGGGCTGCCTCTTGCAGAGTGCTCAGCAATTCCACAGTCCAAGTTGCACCCCAGGGACCTTGTCACACATGCATGCACCTCAGACTACTGGGAAATAACAGCACTCTCAGTGAGGCTGAGGTCTTTCTTTGGAACATATGGTGCCTCTTGTAGTTTGAAAAAGTTTGTCAACTCACTGGAAGTGCCCTCCTCGAGGTCAGTGCTGGACTGGGAGACATCAGAGAGATACAGTAGAGGAGAGCAGCAGAGGCACAAGTTGTGGTCAAAGAGGGGAAATGCCGGAGGCCTCATGAAAATTTGGGAATAGCGTTACTCCTTGTGACAAGCAGGAGTACTGAAATCGACTTCAGCGGCTCTTACAATCGACCCAACAGTCTTGGTAGTGTGGACGCATTACTTACAAAATCGACCGCATGTGGCTAAATTTGATAGAAAGTCCTTAGACCCAGACCTGGTCTGGGGAGGAGGAGAAGAGAGAAGCCAGCCAGCGATCCCCAAGAGCCAGGAGCTGGTCATGATGCTGGAGCCAATCCCCTCCTTCCAGGATGTCTCCCAGTCCAGCACTGACCCCGAGGAGGGCACTTCCAGTGAGTTCACAAACATTTTCAAACTACAAGCAGGTTATTCACGTGTCTGCAGATGGAGCAGGAGTCTTGCCTGCCCAGTGCCATGAAGCTCTCAGATAGCAACTCTTTGATGCTTCTCTCAAGGTTTTTGGGGAGGCCAACCTTATTCCGTCCTCCACGGTAAGGCCACCTTCCCATGCCAAGCCACCAGTATATATCTCCTGTAATGTCTGCCCTTGTAACTTTGCAGCTGGGTCAGCAGTCAGTTCAGTGCATACTCCCGCTCTGACAGCATCTGCCCACTTGGCTCAGATCCATAGGCGAAAATGCACACGTTCTGGGAGCAGATGGACTGCATGCATTCCCTCGTGGAGGAGATCCGGGCAGAGCACCTGGACAGGATAGCGGAGTACCGGGAGAGAAGACAACAGGGAGCAGAAGGCCAGACAGAATGTAATTATGTTTGCCTCCCTAACCACTATAATGGAGTGCCTGGCTTCACGTCTAGAAAGGGCCTCCTCCCAGAACCCCAGCTCCTGATGACACTCCCAGCTCCTTCTCCCCCAGCCTTGTTCCTTTCACTCCTTAGGTCCCCAAGAGCCATCAGTGCCCCAGGACACAGGGGGTAGGGGGAAGAACCTCAAGGGCAGCCTTACCTTTCAGGGCCTCAAGAGGCAGAAAGCTGTCCCACATGTGTTCCTGAGCCCCCTTCCCCGCTTCAGGTTCCCAGTTCTTTCCTTTCCCTGCTTTTCCCCGAATCAAAGCTCCTGTTCTTTGAACAATGGTCTCTCTATTGCAGGGGTGGGGTGGGGGATTATAGGCAACAGAGAGGGCAGGGGAAGCTTGTGGAGAGCCACAAAAACCAAAAACTGGCCTTGCATAAAACTGTCTTTTCAAGGCATCTCTGGATTTGTGCTGCCCCTTCCTGTGCTTTTATCGTGCTGGTGTCCAGCTGCTCAAACTCTTTAGCTAGGCACTGCTCTGCTTCAGCCTCCCACCCTGACAGAGAAGTTTCCGCCTTTTTCTTGCACAGATTACGGAGCACACAACAGGCTGCCACCACAAAGGGAAGGATGTGTTTGCTGGAGTCCAACTGAGTCAAGAAATTCCTAAATCTACCCTTTAAATGCCCAAACACACATTCCACCACCACTCTGCACTTGCTCAGCCTGTCGTTAAAACTCCTCCAGGATGTCCATGTATGGCTTTATGAGCCAGGGGAAACAAGGGGTAGGCTGAGTCCATCGGGTCACAATGGGCATTTCCACCTCTCCGATTATGTTTTTCTTGTCTGGAGAAAAAAGGGGCCACCATGTATCTTTCGGAAGAAACAAGAGTTCCTAAAGGTGCGCGTCATGCACCTTTCCCAACCATCCCACGTTGATGTTGGTGAAACAGCCCTTGTAATCCACCAGCTCCTGCAGCACTATGGAGAAGTACCTCTTGAAGTTGATGTACTCCGGAGCGAAGTGGTCGGGGGCCAAGATGGGGATGTGTATTCTGTTTACGGCCTCACCACAGCAAAGCCATCCACGATGGTGTTCACATTTCCCAGACTAACAACCCTCCAAAGCAGAATGTTATTGATCACATTGGCTACTTCTATGACAGTCTCCACTGTAGATTTCCCCACTCTGAACTGATTCCCCCACTGACTAGTAGCTGTCTGGCATTGCAAGTTTCCATAGAGCTATTGCCACACGCTTCTCCACAGTCATAGCAGGTCTCACTTGGGTATTCGGGCACCTCAGCGCAGGAGAAAGCCATTCACAAAGTTCCAAGAATGTGGTTTGCGCATTCATAAGTTCTGCAGCCACTACTAATCGTCCCATCTCTCCATCACAATGTGGTTCCACCGGTCTGAGCTTCTCTCACAACCCCAGAACCGGCAATGCACTGTGTCCACAGGATTGACTGGCAGTTGCACTAGCATCAGTGTGGGCCTTGCATGAGCAGCGCCTCCATGCCATGCCGAGATCGGTCCTCGAGCTGGAGGAGCGACATGCATATGCTTTCCAAGAACTGCACCATTAGGTGCACCACAACACACATGATCATCACAATCGTTTGCTGCAAACCGGCCTCCATGCTCACGCTGCTCTAGCGTCTGAATGTGTGACCAGGGCACAAAGGCACGAACACACTGCTTCCCATGTATCTCACATGGGGGGAAGGGACCAGGGATGTGAACGACTAGTCTATTAGTCACTCTGTCCTTCCCTTCCCCCTCCCTGTTGCTGCCTCTATCAGAAAGAGGCAGCAAGGGGCGGGGGTGGGAGGAGGCACTTCAAAGAGGCAGCACCACACGGAGCCTGGGGCCAGCCCCTTGGCTCCACGCAGCGCTGCCACTTTGAAACACCATGTGCAGCAGGCTGCACGTGGCGTTTCAAATCGTGGACTGCCCCACTGTCTCCCTGCTCCAGGCGTCACTTTCACCTCTGAAGTGTAGCAACAGCCCTAGAAGGGACTAGACATGTGCATTATGGGACTCTGGTGACATGAGCCACTAACCACCTGCTGAACAGTTTTGGTCCCAGTGGCCAACAGCAGCATAGCCCAGAATGTAAAACTACCCACAGTGAATCGCTGTCTGAATCAATGGTAGGCTCCCTAATGGGGAAGCGCTACTTCAGACTATATTTGATTCTTGCCCATAATGAAGACACAAGACCTTCGACTTCATAACATGAGATAAGAAATCGACCATATTACATTCAATCTTATCTAGTACCGTAGACCTGCCCGTAGTGTATTCCAGCAAATAGAAAGGATATCTTTGCCAAACTAAGGATGGATCAGTTTCCTTTTGGGGCCCAAGGTATAAGTTGTTCTACAACAGGGGTGGGCAAGAGGCGACTAGTAGGCTGTGGCTGCCTCGCCAACACCCTTACTATAGAGCAACTGCAACCACTTTAAACATCAGGCTGCCAATTGCTATGCAGTCTGGGAAGAGGAGAAAGCTTTGCGTACTGTCCCCGGCCCCTAGCAAAATCCCTCCGCTCCCATGGGCCAGCTTTTGGCCAACAGTAGCTCAGACATTTTGCTGAAGGCAGGGGTAGCAAAGGAAGCCTCCTCACTTCCTCCACCCCCTGTGCTGGAGCAGAGTCACATGGAGGAGCCCGCCCAGCACAGAGGGAGCCTGTCTCAAGTTCCTCCAGAGTTGCTAGCATCCCCTCTCCCCAGATCACAACTCTCCCCCAGACCCTGCACCCTCTCCTACACTCCTCCCCTGGCCAGAATCCTCTCCTGCACTCATAACCCCTCCTGGACCCTGCACCCCAAACCCCTGCCCCAGATCATAACCCTCTTCTTCATCCAAACTCTCTCAGACCTCACACTCCCTCCTGCACCCCAGTCCTCTATTCCAAGCTCCCTTCTACACTCCTCCTGCCATCCCAGACCCCGCACCCCTTCCACAGAAATGTGGCCCTTGACCACTTATCAAAATCTTGGACTAGCCCCCATTAAAAATTATTGCCCACCCCTGCTCTACAGTTTTTACGGGAAAAAAGAACTTCATCCATCATCCATGGAAAAAAAATTGGCCTTTGAAAAGGTAAAACCTTCAGTGATTTGTTCGCGACTTCTGTCTCACTACCATAGCACTGTAGACAAGACAATGTAAACATTCATTCTTGACATGAAATTTACACCAGCAAAAGTGATCCAATCATGTAACCCACATTGACCAGTACCTAATGTTCTCTCTAGCATCATCTAGTAACTTGTCCACAAAACTTTATTACAGACGAATGGATGAATATAATTTGTTGGGGGAAGTCAACATGGTTTCTGTAAAGGGAAATCATGCCTTACTAATCTGCTAGAGTTCTCTGAGGTGGTCAACAAATAAGAGGACAAGGGGGATCCAGGGGATATAGTATACTTAGATTTCCAGAAAGACTTTGACAAGGTCCCTCACCAAAGGCTCTTAAGTAAAGTAAATTGTCATGGGATAAGAGAGAAGGTCCTTTCGTAGATTGATAACTGCTTAAAAGACAGGAAACAACGAGTAGGAATAAATGGTATGTTTTCCGAGTGGAGAGAAGTAACTAGTGGGGTCCCCCAAGGGTCTGTCCTGGGACCTATCGTATTCAACTTCTTTATAAATGATCTAGAGAAAGGGGTAAACAGTGAAGTGGCAAAATTTGCAGATGATACCACACTGCTCAAGATAGTTAAGACCAAAGCAGACTGTGAAGAGCTTCAAAAAGAGCTCACCAAACTAAGTGATTGGGCAACAAAATGGCAAATGAAATATAATGTGGATAAATGTGAAGTAATGCACATTGGTAAAAATAATCCCAACTATATATACATAATATGATGGGGACTAATTTGGCTACAACTACTCAAGAGAGAAATCTTGGAATCATTGCGGATAGTGCTCTGAAAACATCCAGTCAGTGTGCAGCAGCAGTCAAAATAGCAAATAGAATGTTAGGATAGATACTAAGACAGAAAATATCTTATTGCCTCTATATAAATCCATGGTATGCCCACATCTTGAATACTGAGTACAGATGTGGTTGTTTCATCTCAAAAAAGATATATTGGCATTGGAAAAGGTTCAGAAAAGGGCAACAAAAATTATTAGGGGTTTGGAACGGGTCCCATATGAAGAGAGATTAAAAAGACTTGGACTTTTCATCTTAGAAAAGAGGAAACCAAGGGGCGATATGATAGAGGTCTATAAAATCATGACTGGTATGGAAAAAGTCAATAAGGAAAAGTTAATTACTTATTCCCACAATAACACAACTAGGGGTCACCAAATGAAATTAATAGGCAGCAGGTTTAAAACAAACAAAAGGAAATTTTTCTTCACTCAGCGCACAGTCAACCTGTGGAACTCCTTTCCAGAGGATGCAGTGAAGTCTAGGACTTTAACAGGGTTCAAAAAAGATCTAGATAGATTCATGGAGGTTAGGTCCATCAATGGCTATTAGCCAGGATGGGTAGGAATGGTGTGTCCCTAGCCTCTGTTTCTCTTCAAGTGGGAGACAGGGGAGGGATCACGTGAGGATTATGTTATGATTCCTGCTTTTGGGGCATGTGGTATTAGCCTCTGTCGGCAGAAAGGATACTGGGCTAGATGGACCTTTGGTCTGACCCAGTATGACCATTCTTATGTTCTTATGACTAACTGGAGATATCAAGCACTATCAAAATATTAAGAGAGCTTACCACACTTTCCAAATGTTTCTAAGTCTTATAATAGTCAGGAAGAGGAGATAATTCCAACATCTCTGCCTCTTCAGGAGAAGAAAAGGAAGTGTTTGTAGGACACAATACACAGTCTACCCCTGTTCCAATGGTTGCTAAACTCATATACCAAAGGTGCAACTTTCACATCCTGGTCAATCCTGGAAAGTATACTCGATCATTACCAAGTGAAACCTGTTGTCACTGAGGAGACTTGAGCTGCAAGATCTAAGGAGAACCTGATCCAGAGGCACATCTTATGGGTTGCAGAACAGCTATTATAGACCATTACATGGCATCAGGGCCTAATTCCTGTCCCTGCATCTGTTCTTAAGGTTTAACGCTAAAACCTCCAATGTTCTGCAGTGAAAGGAGCATCTGGAACTGAGAAGCAAAGAAAACCCTTGACTTCCACATACCCTCAAAAGGAAAGTACAGACTGAGACACACATGAAAGAATGTTGATGCTATATAACAGGAGTACTCAACATGCGGGCCACAGGTGGGATTCTTTGAACATCACCTCTGCTGGGAACATGCTCCACAACAGGAAGGTGACTCCCAGACGGGATGAGCACTGAAAGACACAAGTGGATGGGCTGGCTAGAATAGACGGGTATAGAGTGTCTGCATTTCTAACCCCCAAGGAGAAGATGCCAGGAGCGCTGGGGCATCGTGGGAAGTGCTTTGTATTCATGCCAGTCAGTGTGAAAGAAGCTATTTGCATATATATGCAACCACACTTAAGTTGCGGCCCTCAGCATGTGCTATGAGCATCATTGTGGCCCTTAGGGCTTCCAAAGTTGAGTAGCTCTTCTATAGAAGGTCCCAGCAGTGGAGCCATTCTCAACATTACTAAGTCAATGGCCAGGCTCAATGCTCTATCTTGGAAGCTGAAGTACTATGTGAAACCAGGGAGCTTCTAGCCAGAACTAGTGCTTTAGCCTTGGTACCAGATTTCTCCTGTGTGACTCCATCAGAGATCAAGACCCCATGGATGAAGAGGGCTTTTTTGGCCCACAAAATTGACTATTGACATGCACTAGTCTTGGCTTCTGCTAAATACATTTCCATTTCATTTCTTGTCCTTGTTTCTTTGAGAGTATGTGACCTCTGTCATTTGCACAATAGTGAAAATAGAGAGTGACACGTACTCTCCATTTCCCCACAAGAAAGGGAGACAGCAATGTCTGAGACTGCTCTTCCAAAAAGTTGAGTTTGAACCTCTGCATACTGTTCATCTGGGTTTTGAAGGGGGGAGAGCGGTGCCACTTCTCTAAAAGTGATAATGGAGTCTTTGGATTTTCTTAAGTCTGCTTTCAAGCCTCCTGCAAATTGGGCACCTATCCATAATATAAGCCTCTCTCAGGCTTCCGGCACATAGCCTCAAAGAGGTTAAGCACACATCCAATTTTTTTTGTTAATTTAATGAATACCATAAGAACGGCCGTACTGGGTCAAACCAAAGATCCATCTAATCCAGTAACCTGTCTGCCGACAGTGGCCAGCACCAGGTGCCCCAGAGAGGGTGGACTGAAGACAATGATCAAGCAATTTGTCTCCACGGAGAACAGAGTTCAAAATGGCTGCCCTTAAAGGGGCAGGCAACCTTTTTTTCCCTCTCAACTTTTCCTGGACCCTTCCCCCCCCCACAAAAAAAATTATTGTTTGGTCTTCCTTTGTCTTAAAAAGTTTAAGAAATACTAGCGTAAGGAGAGGGCAAGCATCACTCCAATGGATACCATTATGAGGGGAAAAAATCTCCAGATGAGATGCACTGGATGCACAGACTCCTGAAATGGAACAGATATGTGCAATCACTCATTTCAGCTGACAATGTTTGAGAAATGTCTTAATTTTTTCATCTCACAATTAAGGCATTCCATTCTTTTTCTTCTGGAGACAGTTACATTCAGTGTCACACCTGATATTGAAAACTCAAACTCATTTGCTACATTTAAGGTGTGCATGAGTCCGATTTTGATATTTAACTACTGAAAATGGTGCTGTTTTAGAAGCTGTGTCTGTCACTGAAGTATTTCCCAACACTTCTTTCGAATTTACACAGAGCCAAATATATTTACATCTTGATATTTGATAACCAATCACCCACCAGTGGTATTGGTCAACAGCTTGCACATTTACTAGAATTAGCATGAGAAAGCCATCTAATGAACTCATGTGCAAATGCTTTAAAATGAAATGAGCCCACCAGCTTTGTATAAATTATTTTATAAATTACCACCAAATTCATAGTCCATTTTGATCAACTTCATGATCCTAGGATTGTAAAAATCACATTTCATGATTTCGTGTACTTTTAACTAAAATTTCATTGTTGTAATTGTAAAGTTCCTGACTCAAAAGAAAAAGTTTATGGGGAGGGTCACAAGGTTATGGTAGATTAAGCTGCTACCCTTACTTCTGCACTGTTGCTGGGGACAACATTCCCTTCTGAGAGGGGCAGCTAGAGTGTGACAGCTGCTAGTCAGGAACCCAGCTCTAAAAAGTCAGAAACACCGCAAGCACCATAACAAAAGTAAGGCTGGCATGGTATGGTATTGCCACCATTTCTTCTATGCTGCTGCTGCCAGGGCACTGCCTTCAAAGCTAGATGCCCAGTCAACAACCACTGTTCTTCCACTGCCCGGCTCTAAAACCAGAGCAGAACTAAGGGTGACAATACTGCAACCTCCTCCCCTCAACCCTGTGATTCCCCCTGCAACTCTCTTTTGGGTCTGGATCCCCAATTTGAGAAACATTGATCTTCTTCCCATGAAATCTGTACAGTAGAGGGTAAAAACACACAAAAGACCAGATTTCACCGTCTATGAAATGCTTTGCATGTCTGTCAATTTGGTAGGGCCATAGTTATCTGATACACTGACCACCTTCCAGATGCTTCAAGACTCTTAGTCAAGCCCTAACAGTTCAAACTTCATCATGCCTCTTCTTCCAACATCAAATATCTGACCCTAATAAAAACGATGGTTTTTCATAACCTTGATAGTGAGTGTTCTTGGAGGAGTTTCTTTACAATAAAAACTCAAGACTGCAATCATTCAGGAAATGCAAGAAAATCTGTTTAAAATAGATTGGTGCTTTGACAATAAAATAGCTCCATTTCTGAAACATGTGCCTGGAGGAAAAGACCACTGATGTTGCTGCAACAAATTACAAACAAATGTATGTGTTATCATTAAGCAATGTCAAGTAGCATTGAACATCTGTTCAGTTTATAGTTAAGAATCACATCAAGATGCACCTACTGCTAACTGATTCTGTACTAAATGCCAAAATGTGTATTTTACTTATTTTAGAATTTATGCAAGATAGCTATTATTCTGCACAGCAGTTTTATATTACTATTACAATGACATTTCAAACCTACGCGTTTCACTTGAAACAGACACTAAACTTGATCTTATCCTTTAATAGGCAGGGAAGCAATGGATAACTAAGATAAGTTGACTGGTCAAGAGTAAGTTTCTTACACAACAGAATTTGAAAAAACTAATTAAAGATTCTGTGTTTTAAAGCATATGGTGTAATCATACAAAACTGAAAGCTATTTAAATAACCATTATTGCTTTCACTCAACCCACATGGCTGCTCTTAAAGAGTATCCATGGTTGCAGTGATGCAAATATGCCTACCTACACTAACGCACACAGTATGCCCACATAAGAAGAAACAAATTCACTGATTAATCTTTTAGTGCCAGCATACAAAGCTAAGGCAAAGCAAGTTGGTAAGCCTTAAACATAAAAAAGTATTATTGTAAAGAACAATGTCAGCCAAATGGATAGCTCTTCATTCTCAACTAACAGGGAGAGTTCATCTGAATGATCAAAGAATCAAATATCCACAGTAGGGGTAAATTAATGTTCAGTTCTTCAGACAAATGTGAGCTCAGTAATGGAGTTTTTCTTCCTTTTGTGCTAAACATGAAGAAAATGTAATTATTTCAAATACTGTTTCCTAGAAGCAGATAGATGAGAAAAAGTACTTTTTCTTCTTTCCAAATATGTTGATCTAAACCAGTTTCAAAGCTGTGCCAACCACTTTGACTATATTCATTTATTTTTACTTCTAGGTAAAAGAACCAGATACATATATAACAGTTGACTCCAACCTTTTTAAGCAAACAATCTCTTTTTGAATGTAAGTGCAATCCAGGATCTACCTCAAACCCAAAAACCCATGCACCTCCTCCTCGTCTGAGGCCCTGCCCCTTCTCTGAGGCCCCATTCTCCATTTACTTTCACCAAGCTGGGGTAAGGTGTTGTAGTGCAGGGTCTGGTCTTTGGCTAAGCAGGATTAAGAGTGTGGGAGTGGCTGAGCAATGGGCAGGAGAATGGGGTGCAGGAAGGGTTCAGGGTACAAGCTGTGGGAGGCAGTTTGGTTGCAGGAGTGGCTCAGGGCTGGTGCAGGGATTGAGGACAGGACTTCAGCAAGGTACTGGCAGCTGCTCCTCGGGTGGCTCTAGGGTAGTAGTGCAGTGGGACTAAGGCAAGCTCACCCCTGCCCTGGCCCTGCACCACTCCCAAAAGTGGATGGAATGTCCAGCAGTAGCTTCTTTTGGGGGGGAGGGGGGGGAGGAAGAGGTGGCTCTACGCACTGCCCCCCCTCTGGAGACACCGCCCCCCACACCTCCAATTGGCTGTGGTTCCTCATTCCCAGGCATAGGGAGCTGTGGGGAGGATTCCTGCAGGCCAGGACAGCATGTGGAAACCGTCTAGCCCACCTCCCTGAGGGATGTGCCAGATGCTTACAGGAACATTGCAGGGCCAGGACAAGGGGGAGTCTGCCTTAGCCTTGCTCCGCTGCCCAACTGTCAGTGGCAGCGCTCCTGATTTGGCTGCAGGAGTCTCCAGGAGACTGAGTCAGGTGTGCATGTTCTACACATGGATGGAAAAATTAGAGGGGATGAATTCTGTTATGTGTACCAATATTGAGGTAATGTGCAGATATGCACCACCACCAAATTGAAAACCCAGATATTTATATATTTTTTAATTACCATAGGAATAATTACTCCAGCCATGACAGATTAAGCATTTTAGAACTCACTACTCAATTAAATTTAAACTTAATGGAGAAATAAAAATTATGAAGTGTCCAGACCAGTCAAAAACCTAAATTAACATTTTGAAAGAAGTAAAAGAAATAACACCACAAGTATGTGTTGGGTTGGGAAATGAGTGTGAACGACAGAATGTGTGTTTGACAGAGACACAGTGTGAGTGAGAGAGATGTGAACTACCCCTTTATGTATGCTAAGCATGTTCTGAGAGAGGAGCAATTTGGTCTATCCTGAGCCCTGTTGTGTCCCCTCTCTCTATGGAGATGGGATACAGGGTGAGGGGGAAGGGAGATACCCTTCGATCAGTGTCCCTCTTTTCTATCTCCACCACCCTACACAGTAAGCAGGAAGCTCCCAGGGGCAGCTCCAAGGCAAAGAACAGGAGATGTGCAGCAGTGAGGAGAAGGGCAGCTCAAGCGTTGGGACTTGATAGCCTCCAAGCCAAACCAGGCATGATCACCTGTCAGGATCACCGTCTACTTGTTGGTGACCATTGATATACAACATTTAAAAACACAGACTGCATCGGTTCATACACTCCCCCAATTTGTATGAAAGCAATGGGTCCCTCATACAGTTATCCTTAAGTCATCTTCCTTGAGAGGAAAGAGGGCAAACTGATGAATTATTTATTTAAATTAATGTTGCTCAATGAAAAGTGTAACAGATGCAAATATTGTCTTGTACTGTCAAGCAGGTTCGGCAACTGTACAATACAGAATACCAGCAAAAAGACAAAAAGGAAAAAGACAGGAAATTCCTGTCACTATTAGACTGACTGTAGCTCTTTGGGGCATGGACCAGCTCTCTGGTCTATAAATGATGATTCTAAGTACTATAGCAAAATAAATATCACCACCACCACATTTACAACTTCACATTCACCAGGCAAGAGTGGAAAATTTGATACAGTATCAGAGGTAGCCATGTTAGTCCGTTTCAGAAAAAACAAGGAGTCTTGTGGCACCTTCAAGATTAAACAAATTTATTACAGCATAAGTTTTTGTGGGGTTTGAGCTGCAGTCTATGAAAGCTTATGCCCTAATAAATTTGTGAGATTAAAAAGTAGTTTCGCCAAATGTGCCAGAAAGAACAAACTCCTAAATTCTTGGAAGCCACCTGGAACCATCAAAGAATCTCAAAAATCCAGCTAACTACTGAACAGTGTTTCAAGAGAAGGCCTTGGTTGGCTCTTTGCTACAGTGACATACAAACACAAGTCTTTTCACAAAGGTCAGTGGAATTACTTGGAGTTTATAACAACGTATTCAGATGAAAATCTGCCCAGGATGACTGAGTGGGTAAATCAGTCCTAACTTCTCATTTGAAACATTGCTGTCTCACTCTTCTGAGTGACTAGAGAAAGGAAAGTAAAACCTTGCCTTAGAAAACTAAAATTAAAAACAAACGATCTATGTGTCAAAAAAGCTAGTGCAGGTATCCAAATATACTGTTACTATGAAAATAAAGAATTTGATAAGAATATTTTAAGTACAGCAAAATAAAATAAAGATACACATGGAAGCCAATACTCAGAAATGAAAAGCTTACATTTCTTATTATACTTTAATAACAATGACAATCTAAATGAAAGAACAATGGCAGAGATACCCCAACTGTGAATTTAATTAAACTTGAGACTTTTACATCAGTATGTTTTATTCTTGACAATACTGGGCTCAGACATCAAAAGAAAAGGCATTTGCTGAAAGATGAGACTTCACCCACTCTTGTTGTCAAGGATGAATCCTTTGAACACAACTGTATAAAGAGAATTATCCTAAATTGTTAGAAGTTGCCCTATTTATTGCCTATCAAAAAGGCTTATAGGCATCCCTATTCATTGTCTTTTTTTTTTTTTAAAAGGCCGTAAGTGAATCAGAATATTTCCTTAAAAAGATGTAAAATATTATTCCAGTTTCTCAGAGAGATTTTTCTGTACCACTTATCCTCTTTCTCGTGCATTAATTATTTAGGTTGGTTCAAATAATCACATGCTGCTATAAATAGCACTTGTTTAAAAAAATTAAAAACACTCCAAACAACATGACATTTTAAAATATATTTTTATTTACAGGCAAAAGAGCAGAGCAAGAGTTTACCATTCCCACAAAAGATTCACAAAAAAACTAGTTCCACTTTGTCTAATCACATGCACATACTGACTTTGAATTCAATTTATATGCCCAGACTATTTAGATTGAGCTATTACAACTGGCTGTATTAGAAATGATTGCCAAGCACAGAGTGCTTCTCTAGTATCTCACAGATAAACTATCGGGGGGAAGGGGTTATTTCACAGAAGCTAGAATGGCAAAATTACAGGACTTTTTAGAAAAAAAAAAAATCAATAATCCTACCAATACCTTCTCAGACTATGACAGCTATTTCAATAGGAAAACATGTTCTGGGAAAGGTTACATAAACTGTAACATTTTGGATTTCCTCATAATAGAAGAAGCTGCTGTTATTTTAATGCCTAAAGAATTTCCACTTTTTTAAGATAGAAAATCTTGTTGCTGAATGACAAGAAATGCATCCGTTAAAGTCAGTGCAAGGAAGTCCTGCCATAATTAGCCTTTACAAACATGATATTTACAAATACTATTAGATGCTCACCTTAATTTTCAGATTTAATCCAGGAAAATAATTCAAAATAAAAATCAGACTACAGAAAACTGTGTCAAGGTATTTCCATTATGATTAGACACAAAAATAATATTTACCATATGAATAGAAGGGCCCATAAAAATCATCAACAACTAGTTCAAAGACTTCAACATCTTACCTTGGTTGTTACAATACATAAGCAGTCCATTTCCGTATAGCAGCTATTTTTCTAGACAAACTACTTTCATTACCAATCTATTGTATCTAACCACTAACAAATATTAATTAGAGGTCAAAGCAGAAGAACTTATGGCAGGTTCCCTCTTGGATCCACTCAGAGGCAGAAATACAAGCTACAATAAAAACATTTTAAGTGTCCTAAAGCAGTCAAAGTAATTTAGTTTATCTGTGTTTGAAGAGCTTGAATTTATCCCTGAACTAAAGCCACAGAAGATTTCAGAGTTTATTCCATACCAGTTAACTGTTTCCTCATATGCTGTTTTGTTAAGCAATCCTGGGAGAGGAGGGATTAACACATGAGGGTCACAGGGAGTCATTTGATGAAATGCAAAATGGTTTTTCAGTATACAAGATCTGCAATGAGCGTCTCTCCAGCTGGTCACAAAGTCTGTTTTAAAAAATATCTTCTCTATTCCAACCCCCGCCCCAAAAAAAAAAAAACAAATGTGATAAGCAAAGACTTTTCCCATCAAACTAATTCAGCATCCACAGCTTGCAAAATAATTGACTTTCTTAAGCAGTAATGAACGGAATATTCCATGTAGAATTTTAGAAGAGGGGAGCAGGGAAACAAATTCATGCAAATTGCAAAAGGAAAAGATTGTCTTGACCAGAGAAGTATAATCTTAGAAAAAAAGTAGATATATTCATGTTTAGAAACTGCAGACTTTTAGCCTCCAAACTACATTGTCTTTTGGACATGTAATAACGCAGTGAAACACTAACTCAGAAATAGGACATTGATGACAACTAAAAAGGAAATCAGGAGCTTGTTTTGAGTCCTATGTAAGATAAAAAATAGATATTAGGAGCATAAATCACAGTTAACTCACATGTTTAAGTCAAAAATTGTAGTTTTAATCTCACTGTTACACAAAACACCACCTTTTGAAATATATTAAATATTCTGAACTTTCTTCTAGTTTCAGAAAAACAGATTTCATTTACACAGAATACGAAGTGTACAGTGCAAACTTTATATTAATTTGTTTACAAATATTTGAATTATAAAAATGCTAAACAAAAGAAGTTACTCACCTTGTGCAGTAACAATGGTTCTTACTCAAGACTTGGATCCCCCCATGGGAGCTCCACTCTAGGTGGAAGGGCATCATTGCACCAGCAATCAGAGGTTTTTGATAGCAGTTGCCTCGTGCCATTGACTGCACATGGAGCAGAGCACCCCCAATTATTTCTCTACAGTGGAATCATATATGAATGGATTCCAAAGTAGAAGGGAAAAGGGTAGGTAGTGGAGCACCCATAGGGTGACATCTTGAAGAATCATCATTACTGCACAAGGTGAGTAACTACTACTTCAAGTGGTGTGTCTGACTGCTCCACTGTAGGTGAATATAAAGCAGTGCTCCCTTCTGGTGGTGGTGGGATTTGGAGTTGAGACTGTGAAACAGAAGTAACAGCAAGTCTCTCAGTAGTGGTAGGGATAGGCCCATGCTGTTAAGTGTAGTGCTGGATTAAAGTGTGCTCAGAAGACCAGGTTGCCACCCTGCAAACGTATACAAGAGGAATGTTCTTAGGAAATGCTGTTGAAACTACCATTGCCCAAGTAGAGTGTGCTGTTACCCCTTGTGGGGGACATATGTAATGGATTGTATAGCGTATTTGGATGCAAGAAGATATCCATTTTGAAATACGTTGAGAAGAAACCTCTGAGCCCTTGGATCATTCAGCTGTAGACACAAATAGTCTCATCAAGTTACTGAAAACCTTAGTTCTGTCCAGATAAAAGGCCACCGCTTGCCTTACATCCAACCTGTGAGGCAAGTCTTCCATAGCATTGTTATGAAACTTAGGAAAAATTGTGGAAAGATAGAACGACAGCCACCCAAGAAGCACTATGTTCCCTCCCCTCCGGAGCTTATAGTTATTCACACATGCACATGGCCCTGCAACCTATGCAGGGGCGGGGCAGACCCCCTGCCTGCCTGAGAAACATGCCTGGCCACAGGCGAGGAGTCATTAAGATAAGTATCCTGGCCAGAGCCGGCCTCTGCCACCGCAGCCCCTCCCTTTCGCAACCCTCTGCCACCTCTCCTAAATCCATATATGTAAGAACTCTCAGTGGTCAAAAACCAGTAGCCCATTATTTGTCCACACAGCTCCTTCTCTGAATTTAAATTACTTTAAATCATAGAGGGTATGTCTACACTTGCACCCTAGTTCGAAAGAGGGATGCAAACGCAGGCATTCGAAATAGTCAATGAAGCGTGGATTTAAATATCCCGCACTTCATTAGCATAATCTCGCCAGCGTGTTACTCCAAATGCCAGCTGTTTCGAAGGCGAGTACCGGGACGCGTTAGTTTGAACCAAACCCCTTGGTTTGAACTAACGTTACTCCTAACCAAGGGGTTTGGTTCAAACAGTAAATATACAAGTGTAGACATACCCATAATGAGTAGTTGGCCAGTCCAGTGCCCCACGTCACAACAGCCTCCTTCACCCATATTCCCTCCTAGACCCCACACTCCCTCCTGCAACCTACCTTCTGCACCCAACCTCCATCCCAGATCCCGAACTTCCTAGAATCATATGGTTGGAAGAGACCTCAGGAGGTCATCGAGTCCAGCCCCCTGCCCAAAGCAGAACTAGTCCCAACTAAATCATCCCAGCCAGGGCTTCGTCAGGCCGAGACTTAAAAACCTCTAGGGACGGAGATTCCATCACCTCCCTAGGTAATCCATCCCAGTATCTCACCATCCTCCTAGTGAAATAGCTTTTCCTAATATCCAACCTAAACCTCCCCCACTGTAACCGGAGACCATTGCTCCTTGTTCTGCCACCACTGAGAACATCCTCCCTGGAGACAAGTATCAAAGGGCTAGCTAGGTTAGTCTGAATCTGCATAAACAACGAGAGAAGTCCTTTGGCACCTTACAGACAGATTTCTTGGAGCATTTTAGAATTAAACAAAGACTGTGAACGGCTAGAAAACTACAAAAGCAGTTTCTCCTCTCTTGGTGATCACACCTCCACATCAGCTGCTAAAAGTGGGCCTCATCCTCCCTGACTGAATTGACCTCGTTATCTCTAGCCTCTCTCGATTGGTACTCTTTGCATATGCTTGTATATTTACACCTACATCTGGAATTTCCACTACATGCATCGGACGAAGTGGGTCTTTGCCCACAAGTCTTATGCTCCAATAAATCTGTTATAGACTAACAGTGGTCCCCAACCTTTTGGGGCCGCGCACGCGCCCGGGGCGTGCCCACGCATGCACTGCATGCCTGGTGCCAGCGCCACCATGCGCCGCACTCCCGGGGCCGGCGCCGCTCCTGTGCCGCACGCCCAGAGGTGGGGCTGTCCATATACCACGCACCCGGGGCCAGCGCCGCTCCTGTGCCACGCACCGAGGGGCGGGGACGCCCATACGCCGCACGCCCGGAGCCAGAACAGCCCATGCACTGCATGCCCGGGGCCGGTGCTGCTCCTGTGCTGCGTGCCCAGGGGCGGGGACGCCCATACGCCATGCGCCCGGGGCTGGCACAGCCCTCGTGCTGCGCACCCAGGGGCCAGCACCGCCCATGCGCCATGCGGCGGGGGGCTGGGCCGGCCCCGATCACTCGGCGGGCGCACAGAAATGGCCCGGCAGGTGCCGCGGCGCCCACGGGCACCGCATTGAGGACCGCTGGTCTATAAGGTGCCACAGGACTTCTCGTTTATCCTCTCTGGAACCTCCCTTCAGGAAGTTGAAGGCTGCCATCAAATCCCCCCTCATTTCTTCTCTTCTGCAAAATAAATAAGCCCAAATCCCTCAGCCTCTCCTCCTAGGTCATGTGTTCCAGCCCCCTAATCGTTTCGGTTGCCCTCCGTTGAACCCTCTCCAACGCGTCCACATCCTTCCTGTAGTGGGGGGCCCAGAACTCCAGATGTGGCTTCACCAGAGCCAAATAAAGGGGAATAATCACTTCTCTAGATCTGCTGGCAATGCTCCTCTTAATGCAACCTAATATTCCATTGAC
The DNA here is from genome assembly GCA_019425775.1 of Rafetus swinhoei. Taxonomy (NCBI): domain Eukaryota; kingdom Metazoa; phylum Chordata; order Testudines; family Trionychidae; genus Rafetus; species Rafetus swinhoei. The sequence goes on from CM033432.1 coordinate 622,765, forward strand.
CTTCTTAGCTACAAGGGCACACTGTTGACTCATATCCAGCTTCTCATCCACTGTAATCCCCAGGTCCTTTTCTGCAGAACTGCTACTTAGCCAGTCAGCCCCCAGCATGTAACAATGCTTGAGATTCTTGCGTCCTAAGTGCAGGACTCTGCACTTGTCCTTGTTCAACCTCATCAGATTTCTTTTGGCCCAATCCTCTGATCTATCTAGGTCACTCTGGACCCTATCCCTGCCCTCCCCCTAGCTTAGTATCATCCTCAAACTTGCTGAGGGTGCAAGCCATCCCCTCATCAAGGTCATTAATAAAGATGCTGAATAAAACCAGCTCTAGAACTGATCCTTGGGACACTCCATTTGAAACCAATGGCCAACCTCACATTGAGCCATTGGTGAGGGACCTTGTCCCAAAGGCTCTTAAGTAAAGTAAGTTGTCATGGGATAAGAGAGAAGGTCCTTTCATGGACTGATGACTGGTTAAAAGACAGGAAACAAAGGGTAGGAATAAATGGTAAGTTTTCCGAGTGGATAGAGGTAACTAGTGGCGTCCCCCAAGAGTCTGTCCTGGGACCCATCATATTCAACTTCTTTATAAATAATCTAGAGAAAGGGGCAAAAAGTGAGGTGGCAAAATTTGCAGATGATACCAAACTGCTCAGACAGTTAGGACCAAAGCAGACTGTGAAGAGCTTCAAAAAGATCTCACCAAACTAAGTGATTGGGCAACAAAATGGCACATGAAATATAATGTGGATAAATGTGAAGTAATGCACATTGGAAAAAAATTATCCCAACTATACATACACACCAGATGATGGGGACTAATTTGGCTACAACTACTCAAGAGAGAGATCTTGGAGTCATTGTGGATAGTGCTCTGAAAACATCCACTCAGTGTGCAGCGGCAGTGAAAAAAAAGCAAATAGAATGTTAGGAGTCATTTAAAAAGGGATAGAGAAGACGACAGAAAATATCTTATTGTCGCTATATAACCATGGTATGCCCACATCTTGAATACTGAGTACAGATGTGGTTCCCTCATTTCAAAAAAAGATATATTGGCATAGGAATAGGTTCAGAAAAGGGCAACAAAAATTATTAGGGGTTTGGAACGGGTCCCATATGAAGAGAGATTAAAAAGACTTGGACTTTTCATCTTAGAAAAGAGGAGACTAAGGGGAGATACGATAGAGGTCTATAAAATCATGACTGGTATGGAAAAAGTCAATAAGGAAAAGTTAATTACTTATTCCCACAATATAACAACTAGGGGGTCCCCAAATTAAATTAATAGACAGCAGGTTTCAAACAAACAGAAGGAAGTTTTTCTTCACTCAGCGCAGTGTCAACCTGTGGAACTCCTTACCAGAGGATGCGGTGAAGACTAGGACTTTAATAGGGTTCAAAAAAGAGCTAGATAGATTCATGGAGGTTAGGTCCATCAATGGCTATTAGCCAGGATGGGTAGGAATGGTGTCCCTAGCCTCTGATTCTCTTCAAGTGGGAGACAGGGGAGGGATCACGTGAGGATTATGTTATGATTCCTGCTTTTGGGGCATGTGGTATTAGCCTCTGTCGGCAGAAAGGATACTGGGCTAGATGGACCTTTGGTCTGACCCAGTATGACCATTCTTATGTTCTTATGACTAACTGGAGATATCAAGTACTATCAAAATATTAAGAGAGCTTACCACACTTTCCAAATGTTTCTAAGTCTTATAATAGTCAGGAAGAGGAGATAATTCCAACATCTCTGCCTCTTCAGGAGAAGAAAAGGAAGTGTTTGTAGGACACAATACACAGTCTACCCCTGTTCCAATGGTTGCTAAACTCTTATACCAAAGGTGCAACTTCGACATCCTGGTCAATCCTGGGAAGTATACTCGATTATATTGTTGCGGATGCACCAATTCCACAGGCGCACTGCCCTCTGCACAGAGGGATGGAGAGCGGGCACCACCTTGGCGGCTGATATAGAACATGGTAGCAATGTTGTCTGTGAGAATACACACTATGGAGTTGCGAATGTGCTCGAGTAAATATTTGTGAATGTTGCTCTCTGCACAGAGTTCTAGGAGGTTGATATGCCAGCAGGATTTGTGAGCTGCCCATCTGCCATATGCGCGCCCCATCCGAGGAGGGAAGCGTCCTTAGTTATTTGTGTAGAGGGTTTCCTCTGATGAAACATGACACCCACAAGGAGATTCCCTGGATTGATCCACCATTTTAAGGAGGTGCGAACATTCACAGGGACCCTCACATGCTTGCACAGGTGGTGCCTGGATGGGGTGTAAATTGAGGACAGCCAATGCTGTCAGCGAAAGTGCAGGCGTGCATATTGAACATCAGAAGTCATGGCAGCTGTATGGCCCATAAACCGAAGACAGGTTAATATTGTCACAGTAAGGCTAGATGTTATGGATTGTAATAAGGCTTGTTATGGGTTCGAAGCATTGGTTGGGGAGGTATGCTCCCCCTGTGGAGGAATCCAGACAAGCGCCTATGAATTCCAAGGATTAGGTGGGACACAGGGTGGATTTTTGTTCATTTATTATGAGCCCGAGAGATTCGAAGAACCCTTTCGTAACAAGAGTCATGTTCTGTGTTGCCTGTCGAGATGGACCTCTTATAAGACAGCTGTCAAGGTAAAGAAAAATCATGATACCCTCACAACGGAAGTGTACCGCCACTATAGCCAGGGTCTTCGAGAAGACTCTGGGGACAGAAAAAAAGCCCGAAAAGCAGGATTCAATACTGAAAATGTTCCGAGGCAACTGTAAAACGTAGGAAGCGTCTGTGAGGTAGGTGTATGGTTACATGGAAATAGGCGTCTTGCAGGTCCATGGCTGCAAACCAGTCTCCTTTGTCTAGTGCCGGGATGATGGATGTGTTTGTGATAATCTTGAACCATTGTTTGCAGAGGTATGTGTGTAAACAGTGCAGACTGAGAATGGGTCTCCAACCCCCCAGTTCTCTTTTCCATATGAAAATAATTTGAGTAAAATCCCGTGCCCTGATATTGCTTGGGCACTCTATGGTGCCTATGTATAGGACATGATGCGTGAGAAGGGTCCCTGAAGAGGGAGGGGGAGGGTAGGGAGGTTGGAGGAACTGATGTAAGTGGAATGGAATATCTGCGTGTTTTATGATTTCTAGGTCCCAACAGTCGAAGGTTATTGCTTCCCATTTATCATAAAAAGGGCACAGGCGATGATGGAAAGTTGCTGGATTGTGAGGCACTGAAGAAATGGAGAGGTCATGCAAACCCTCAACCAAGACCTCAAACCTCCTGCCTGGTGGACTGCTGGTTGGGTGCTCGGTTATTAGGGGCGCATCAACGATGGTTCCTTGCCCTGGAGTGATCTTGGTCAAAGAGTCTCTGCTGTCGGTCAAAAGAGTCTCTGTTGACATACGAGAAGTCTCTGTCTCTGGTAGGGTGTAGCATCTCCTGTAATACAGTGGTGCGTATATTCCTAAAATACAGGAGTCCTTACTAGAGCGAAGGACTTCATCTGTCCTTGCAGCAAAGATCTTCTGTTTGTAAAATGGAAAGTTCTCAACTTGGGTTTGGGGGTCCTTTCAGACACCTGCCGCTTGTAACCAAGAGATGCATCTCATAACTACTGATGTAGCTGTCACTCTTACTGCTGTACCACCAGCAGCATCCAGTGCCCTCTGCAAGGTGGCACAAGATGTTGTGTATCCTTCCTGGACTATGGACTTGAGGATAAGTCTCTTACCATCAGGAAGCTGTTGCATTAGTTCAGTCAGCTTGGCAAAATTATCAAAGTCATGATTGGCAAGTAATGAGGTGTAATTCGCTATCCAAAGTTGTAGTGTGGACAACTAATATATTTTCCTGCCAAATAAGTCCAGACACTTATGACTGGATGTCTTGTACTGCAGGTTCTTAGACCTTTGATTTTGAAGCATTGACCACCAGAGAATTGGGTTGTGGGTAGAAGAATAAGTAGTCCATGCCCTTTGATGCGACAAAATATTTTCTGTCCGCACACTTATTGGTGGGGGGAGCTGACGCTGGTGTTTGCAATACATTATCCACCACCTCCATAATGGCTTCATCGATTGGGAGTGCAATCTTTGTTTTTGCGAATGATTGTATATTTTTCAAAAGCCTGTGCTGTTTTCCTTGCACTTCTGATAGGGTGACCTCTTAACTAGTGGAGACCCTCTTGAAGAGCTCTTGGATTTGTTTAAATCATCGGTGGGAGATGTATTGTCTGAGATGACCACCTCATCTGGTGATGAAGACGACTTATTCGCTGGGGAGGTTCTAAGTTGGTCTGGGTCGACGTCAATGATCTGTCTTCCTTCGGTTTCCAAATCTTCTGTTGGAGGAAGGGGACTATACGGGCGAGAGGGTGGTCGGATCTGTGGCCAGGTGTTGATGGGTCCAGTAAACCATGTCTGGATGTGCCTATATGGAAGCCACCATAATGGGTAATGTGGGTGGTAGGACTACTCCGGGTAACATGGAGGATGGTGTGAATACCGTGGTCAGTGCCATTCATAATAAAGTGTATTTAGCCTAGCTGGGGAGGAGTGTTTGGAAGACAATACACTCCTGTGATCTTCATCATAATCACTCAAGTGTGAGAGAACAGGTGATCTTGGTGAATGGGAGGCCCCTCTGAATGGTGATGGAGATTGAGAAGGATGTCTGTGAGAAACATCGTGTGGTGATACTGATAGCAGAGTAGACAACGGCACCGACACTCCATGACTTTACTTACAAACGGAATGGTGACAATAAGAGAAATGTTCCAACAGTGCGGCTGAACACAGTGCCAATGAAGGAGGCATTGGTGCCAGTGGGGAAGGTACCGGTTCCAGGCTGGGAGAGTGAGGCAAGGGTCTGGTAGATTGTCCCTTGGCCTGTGCCAGTGTTTTACCCAGTACGTGTGGTGCAGCCGGTGCCTTATCCGGTACCCAGACATCCAATATGGTCGGTTTCAGTTCTATGACTGATGCAGTACAGGGTGACCGGTGCTGGATGTGCCCGGCTCATCTCCTGTGCTGACTCTGGGAGGTAAGGAGTGAACTGAAGAGACTCTTCTTTGAGGGCAGCTTAGATAAAGGTGGGCCTGCCCATTTCTTTTGTCTAATGGGGGTCTCCAGCGGAGTATTCCCCTCCTTAGCTGCTTGAGGCTCCAGCATCTTATCAAAGGGCAACATGGTGAGTCTGAGCTCTCTGTCTTTTCAGGCTCCGGCCGTGAGCCTGGAACAGTGCACACATGTGGAATGTGTGCCTCACCCAAGCAGCAAACACATAACCCATGACCATCTGAGATTGGCACAGGATCGCAACACTTGTTGCACTTTTTAAAGCCAGGAGAGCCAAGCATTTTGCTAGACTCTTTCCCTGGTTTTTTGTCTTATCCTTTTCCTGTAATATTTGTGCTATTTTGTAGGCTTTTTTTTAAATCCTTGAGTTTCTCTTGAAAGGGCTGTTATCAGGCCCGGTTTTAACTGCACAGTCTCTTACACAGTAACTATTTACATGAGGAACAAGGGGGTTTTTGGTTGGGGTTTTTTTTAAAGAAAAGAAATAGAAATAAGGAAGAACCGTAACTAGAACTTTAAACTAACTGTGAATTAAATTTTTATATACAGGTACTCCAAAAGGAGGAGAGAATCTGACTCCGTCTGCAACCGAGCATGGTACAAAGAAAACTGAGGGGAGTGAGGCCGTGTGCGCGAACTCCAAAGGTGCGAACAGTGCGCACCTTCATACCACCTGACAAAATACTGCTTGGAAAAATCTCCAATCTGCGGTGCCAGGACGAGCCCAACAGCAACAGTGGAGCACCCACAGCGACATCACTAGAAGAAGTGGCAGCTCAGGATGTCTGCCGATGCTCTGGCTGCCTGATAAGTATGCTGCCATGGGAGTTGCATGGGTTGTGATAAATCAATTCCATAGTTTAACAGCCCCTATGCAAAGTAAGTGTGATTGGGCACCCCCCTATTGATTGATATAAAACATACAGGCAACGTTGTTCCTGAGGATGTGACCTGTTTTGTTACAAATTATTGGAAGGAAATAATGGCATTCGTTGCATATGGCACATAGTTCAAGTAGGTTGATGCGTAGATGAGTTTCCTCTGTGGACTAAGGATGTTAGCGTGTAGTCGTTTACACGATTAACCAATATGCCTAGTGACTACATGCAACCCTCCCCTTGCTGCCTCTGTATCAGAGCCTTTATCAAAGGTAGCAGAGGGTGGAGGGCAGGCAGGAGCCAGTGCTCACGGGGAGCCAGTCTTCTAAGCAAGCATATAGGCTCCTGTGGAGCTGCCTCCCTCTCCCCACTCCATGCCCTGCTGCCTCTTTATCAGAGGCAGCGGAGGGGTGGGGCTCTGCAAGAGTCAGTGCTTAAAGCCAGCTCCCCATGAGCACCGGCTCCTGGCTGTTCCCGCTCCTGCCATGCGTAAATGTGTCACCGCTAAAAAATCCAGCAGTTGAACATTTACACAAATACACGTTTATTAACATCCCTAGTGGGAGCCATCTGCCCTGAATAGTGTGTTGCTACAAACGGGCACCCCAGCCTATAAGGGAATGTGTCGGTGGTGATCACCCAAGATGGGGATTCTTGCTATAACTGAATCCCTGTCAGAACCTTGGGAGGTTGTATCCACCAGCTAAGTGAGATCTAGCACATCAGCATGGCTCCAAGCCAGAGATCTCCTGGTGCTTGGAGCAGGCATGGCCAACTGGAAAGATACACTGAGAACACCATGTGTGACTGAGCAAACAGGAAGGGCACTTTCAAATTTCAAAAATAACACAAGGGTGGGTCTTGGTCATCTGGCTGGTCATCTCAGCAGGGCAGTAAGCATTCAAACAGATGACCAGAAAGGCCAAACAGGCATTGTGGGAAGGGTGCCAGAGGCTAGTAAGGATGCAGTACTACATTATGGTGTCCACACTGGCACCCCAGCACGCTATTCAGAGCGCAGTAAACTCTAAGCTTCTCATGGAGGTGGTTTACCTAGAGCGCACTTACATTGAAGCTACTACATACTTGCCAGTGTGGACACAGTGAAAGTTACAATGCTGGGGGCTGATTTACTTGCCAGTGTAGACTTGGCCATAGCACATGATACTTGAGAGGCTGACGTGATGTTATCTCTGTGCTGGAACACTGATGTTTCAAATAGGATGGTTTGGGGAAGGAGCTAGATGCCAGTTTGGGTGGTCTAGGAATCTGAGTTAACAATGGTGCTAGGTCCTTTAGACAGTCTTAAGAGTCCCTGGTTTTAGATGCATCTTGGTGCCTAGAGGTGTCAGATAGTACTGAGGTAAGGGGCTTTTCAGTGCTATTTAGCTGACTGCCTCTCTGATCAGAGCTTCATTGGGTGTACCAGAGCTTCAGTACCACTGTCAGTTGGAGAATCAGTTGTGAAACAGGAATCTTCTGACAATCAGCTCTATGTGGTGACATATCCTTCTTTCTTGAACATGGGTTCCCAAACTGGGGGTGTGAAGAAATTCTGGAGGGGCGCGAGGCGTCCCAGCCCCACACACACCCCCGTCAATCCCACCCCAAGTTTGCATGGGTTCCCAAACTGGGGGGCATGCCCCCCTGGGGGGACATCATGAAATTCCGGGGGGGGCACAAGGCGACCCAGCCACACACACCCCCCGTCAATCCCCCCCAAGTTTTGCTGCTATTTTTTTTTTTTTTTTTTTTTTAGGAGGGGGGGCGTGAGGGTTTCTCAAAAATCAAAAAGGGGGGCGTGATGCCGAAAAGTTTGGGAACCGCTGTTCTAGAACTTCAAATAGCAGACAGAGATGCTCTCTTGGTTTTTTGAGAGTTTCACCTTTGGAACTTCTTCTGGAACTCCAGAAGTCACTCAATTGGCCTAAGAGGTTAAAGCCAACATACCCTATGGGAGTGTTATATTAAATGAAGCTTCAGTTTAGCCCGTCTACCTTTGACCACCCAAGCAGACTTTACACTTTGATGTTATAGGAGTTTCTCTGAGTTACTAAAATCAACTAGAGAGCCCATCACTATGAGGAAGAGACCTATGGCAGTTCTGATAAGGCTGGAACTCTAGGGTCTTAGGCACTATACAGAGAACTACCAGAAACCACAAGGGGCAAGAAGTTTGAGGGATAGCCCTCCACAGCACATAATCTGCTACAATGAAAAAAAGCCTAGAAAATAAAAACTATGATAAGCAAAACAAATATGGGAAGTAAACAATCAAGGCGGGAAGTAGGTGAAAGCAGTAAGAGAGACAATCACTGTCTCAAACCACAGGCTGTTGAAAAGAAATTGAAATGGTGGTAAGTCAATGCCTCCTCAAACACCCTCAAATAGGAGCCCAAGGCACTGCTTGGTATATACCTGCAGACACTGATATTTACAATCTCCAGTGAAGAGTCCACACTCAAACACATCTCATAGTGGAGCACCCATAAGAATACACACCCAAAGAACAAGGCATTGAAGTTAGTCTTTAAAACCAGACTGGGTGACTTACTTAAGCTGGTCTACACTTAAGTGTTAAATTGACACAGTGTCACGGATAGTGCACTGATCCCTCTCCCAGGGGGCCATGTGGTCCCAAGAAGCCCAAGGATTCAACAACAAACCCCACATCTCCTGCAACAGAATTGTAGTTATGCACTGATGCCCCACTCACCAGGGCAGTGCAGCCTAACAGCCGGAGTCACTAGCAAACATGCTGCTCAACAAGGAAGTGCGGCCTAACAGCCAGAGTCTCTAGCATATGCCCTGCTCACCAGGGCAGTGCGGCCTAACATACTTAAATTCACATACTTTGTAAGATCTCCTCAGATGTTTTTCATTTGTGTCTCATCAAATTTTGCCACTCTATTTTTCACATTAAACACAGATTTTACTAAAGACCCTTGGAGCATTCTTTACTCTTTTGCCATGTTAAAAATTAACCTTTTAGTCCTTTTTTCCTCTCTTTACCAGTTTCTACTTCTCTTTCATTGCATGACTTAATTTCTACAACCTTTTTAAAGAGATTTGTCAAAGTCTTCTCCTTTAGTGTGTGTCCACATGCTCAAAATTTCCAGTAGATTAGAGACATGACCATGTGATGTGTAGGAAATCTAGATGTCTTAAAACTCTAATTTTGCCTTTCCATCACTTGTCTTAAAAATTAAGTAAGGCTCATTGCTCTAATTCCTAGAATCATATCTAGTGTATTTTAAAGGCATGTACATTTGCTACTTTGGATAAAAAATATAATATCAAAATGAAGGTTTTCAACACTAACTACACCTTTTAAAAGGTGAACATTTTCACATGCGATGAATTCCAACTCTCCCATGAGTCACAATAACCTAGCACTAACAATTTATATTGTGACAATGGAAAAAGCCATTTCAAGACAGATTTTCAAAACTGCCCAAGAAATTTGGCCCTCAAATTTCCATTAAATGTCATATCAATTGGATATCCAAAGGTCCTGTATGGCATTGAAGATCTCTCTGAGCAAAGAGCTGGAATTAACATAGCAGCTACACACACAGCTCCTGTACTAGGAGAGAATGAATTGTTCAGCTTGACCCAACCAGCTAGACCTTTCTTCATTCCTTGACATGGGTAGCAGCATATTCTTAAGAGTAACAAAAGAAAGCCACCAACAATGTTCCCTCTAACCTTTTTCATCCATATGCAGATTTTTTTTTCCAACCATGTGTGGAATATATTTTTATGTGCAACGAGTCATGTTCATCACCAGTGCAAACAAAAACATCTAAATGTGGGCACTCTGCTAATCAGGTGGGCAGCATTTGAATGAGGGATGTTAGATAGAGTAACTGCCTGCTCCCCTGCCATCTCTCTAAAAGAGGCAGCAGAGTGGGAGAGGTGGGGGGAGGGCCGGGGGCAGGCAAGCGGCCTCCTCAACCTTGCTTCATCTGATACAGAGGCACCAATGGGGAGAGATGCATGTAGTTGACAGGATTAACCAATAAGCCCAGGCTTATTGGTTAATCATGTAGTCATCTACACCTTGACATCACTAAAGTGACTCTCTCCTGAGTGTGCTTGTGTGGCCACAGCTTACAGGGAACACTGACCATCAATACAAATAGTTGAAATGTTCAAGCAAAACATTTCAACAGAATAAAATACTGATAAATAGGATCCAGTGATAACAGATTCTATGAATGGCTAGATATGATCTCACGTTGGCATGGCTGTATGTGACAATTCTGAACCCATTATTTATTGCAAGCCTCTGGTTTCAGAAAAAGAGCCATGTTTAAGGATACAATCAAGAATCTGGAATATGTACATCACTTTTTGTTCAGTAAATACTCGTATACCCAGTGTTTAAAAACATTATTTCTACAGTAGTCCTTCTGTGACTAAGATTGTTGATGGAAAAAAGAAATACAGGAATTTTTCCCAGGAATATAAATACTTCTGACAAGAAAATGGGGTGAGGCATAAGAACAAAACCATAAACCAGCAGTGCGTTACATCTCATAATACAGGAAATGTATGATCAAGAACTAAGATAAATAGGAACATCATCCACACCATACCTCTATACTTGGACTAAGGCTGCTTGGCAGTGTTTCTGATGTTACTGTTGTACTTGGAAGGCTGGAGAAGTCCCATGTATTCACAGGTTGCACTGGTTCAGATAGGTTAGGGTGATCAATACATTTTGGATTGTCCAGTAAGGTCACTTCATAAAATTCTTGAATATCTAGAAATGTAAAACAGTTCAGAAATGAGATTTTATATAACAGTGCAATTAAATTCAGAGGTTGTTTTTGTAATCTTTAAAAAAAAAAAAGTTACACGAAAACTATACAAAGTCTTAGAACCATAAGCAGAATGAAGAACAAGATGTAAACTAGCACTGCCTTGGTAAAAGCTATATATCACTGATCAACTAATTAATGCAGTACTAAGCTACCAAAAAACAAAGTTCCTTACCAGTTATAACATTTTTAATGTTAAGTTTCAATTATCTTTTGCAAGGGAAAGGAATACATTTTTTCACTAAAACCTCAAATGATGCAAATGTTATCAAAGTGTATATATTTAATTCTCCGATGTTATTTTTATATCATCAGAGTCTAGATTATGGGATAAAATTCTGGAGCTACAGCAGTATATGTAAGGTAAAGCATTGTTTTGTAACATCTTTTAGATTCAAGAAGAACTGCTTGCCTAATTTACTGGCACTAGCATGTAACAGTGAAAAGGACAGAATTAATAGCTATGCGATTATAAGAAAAATTCACAGCCTTAACTGGAGAAGACTTTTTGAGTTAAATGAAGACAAAATTAAACTTAGACCCAGATTTTTTAAGTTATCTAGGCATTGTGGTGCTCTGCATCACAATGGCCCATCAAATTAGTAGCCTAAATCTCATTTTCAAAGGAGAATTAGAGATACTTGAGTCTAAATTTAAACTGACCATCAATGTAAGTTCCAAAATGCAAACTCTTTGGAAAGGATATTTAGGTTCCTCAATTGGTTAGGCATTGTGATGCCCGAATATGGTAATATCTAGATAGCTTTAAAAATCTGGCACTTACACTTTTTAAAGCTTCAGGGGGTAGCCGAGTTAGTCTATAAAGTGCTACCAGACCATTTGTTGTTTTTTTAAGTTTATCTTGTACAGACTAACAAAACATGTACATGGTATCAAGAGCTTTCGTGGGTACAGTCCACTTCTTCTGATTACAGGAGTTTTGTGTTTAGGATGTGCAGACCTAAACTCTACTTTATTTTGGATCTGCACAAAACTTTATTTTATGCCTGCACATCCTAAAACTCAAAACTCGGGTCATCTTAAGAAGTGGGCTGTGCCCACGAAAGTTCACGATACCATCTACATGTTTTGTTAGTCTATAAAGTGCTACCAGACCATTTGTTGTTTAAATTTACATTTTTTAAAGTTGCACATGAATCAGAAGACTAAATTTCAACAATTTGTGACAAAAGACACTGTCACTGTAAGCACTGAGAGAATAAATGGTTTTCAGTGCTCTTGACCAACATCTTAAACTTGCTTATTTGGAGAGTGGCTATGGCAGTGGTCCCCAACGCGGTGCCCGCAGGCGCCATGGCGCCCACCGGGCCATTTCTGTGCGCCCGCCAAGTGATCGGAGCCGACCCCGCCACCGGGCGCGTGTGCAGCCCCGCTCCCGGGTGCGTGTGGGGGCCCCCCCCCCCAAGTGTCCAGCGCGTGAGTGGCCCCACCCTCGGCAACCCCAAAAGGTTGGGGACCACTGGGCTATGGAGTAGCCATTGTCAAGTCCATGAGCATGCTGAACCAGTGCTGGTGACTCCACACTGGGGCAATCATAAGGATGCACACTTCATCCCTTAATTTCTGACAGGACTCCACTGGAATCGGCTGAAATGCGTTCATTAGATCAGTGTTTCTCAACCTCTCTTATAAAGTATCCCTTTTTCAAAAAAAAAAAAAAAAAAAAAAATTTCTAAGTACACCCAGTACCTACAGTTTTCTGACAAATTTTTTGTCTACCATTGCAACACATTTGTTTAAAAAAAACTTAATTGTAGCTGGGAAGGCAATTAAATTTTTGAGTGTAAAAAGTTACAAAATAATAAAGTGCTGTAAAACTTAAAACAAATTAAGTTTTCTCCAAATTTCGGTTGTTTTGATGTACCCCCCAGACTTCTCTCAAGTACCCCTAAGGATACTCGTACTACTGGTTGAGAAACACTGCATTAGATCTCCTGCCCAGGACAGGAGAAAAACCATCTGAAAGGGCGCCCCTACTCTTCCTGCTCTGTGTGATGGCAAACTGTTCCTGTTAGGGAATGCCCCGCTTTTGGAAGAGCATCCAAACAAGCTCAAAGTGGAATATTTCTAGGCCACTGCTGAAAGGGTCAATTCAGGGCAAATTACTTAGACACAAGGCTACTTACAGCCCAAGACCAGGATCCTCCACTATAAGGAACAAACTAGTCACAAAAAACACTTCTGCATACCACACCGGCCAACCACAAGTCATACAAGTAATTCCCTTCAGACACTCCAGTTCTCCTGTGCCACGACCAATATCACACTCTATACCGGTAAGAGGTTATGACAACCAGTCTCACCAAATCAAAACAGTTCTTCTGATCCCAAAGGGCCAGCCACATTCCCAGGACAATTTATAACTCAGATCTTAGGCAAAAAAAAGCATACAACCAATCTCAAGATTTATTTATAAAAAGAAAGAAAGGGTGAGAGTTAACATTGTTAAAGGAATCAAATACATATACCAATTGCAAAGTTCTTGCTATAGGCTTGTAGCAGAGGTGGAATAATCTGCTGTCTTAAATCAACTCTCTGGAATACATCCACTGTTAGGATGGGACATCAGTCCTTTCAAGCTTCAATTCATAGCAAAGATCCTCCAGAGGAGAAGAGACAGATTGAAGACAAAAGGGAGGAAACCCCAAACTCCTTTTTATATCCTTGGCCATGTGAAGGGACTCATTGTTCTCTGTGGAAAAATACTTCCACAAAATGTAGTTTGTCACATGAGCAAGTCACCACTCCATGCGTGACTCAGTACTTTTCGGGCATCAGCCATTGCTCCCATGCTGGTCTGAACATTCACAAAGGAGCTTATAAGATGTGGACTGGCACCACCCAAGGTGTATTGTCAGTCAAGTACATCTATTCACTTTCACATTAGGCTGGCCCAAATTCCTGATGATGTCTCCTAGAAGCAAGTATCAGAGGGGTAGCCATGTTAGTCTGAATCTGCAAGAACAACAAGAAGTCCTGTGGCACCTTATAGACTAACAGATGTATTGGAGCATAAGTTTTCGTGGGCAAAGGTATATCTGATGAAGTGGGTCTTTGCCCACGAAAGCTTATGCTCCAATAAATCTGTTAGTCTATAAGGTGCCACAGGACTTCTTGTTTTTCCTAGAAGCAAACATTTGAAAGACAAGTACAGAGCCAAAACTCTTAACTACAAATACAAAAATGCAGAGGTGGAAAGTAACTAAGTAGAAATACTTTGTTACACTACTCAAGTACATTTTTTCCGTATTTGTACTTTTCTCAAGTAATTTATTTTGTGATACTCTGAGTTTTACTCAAGTAGTTTTTTTTAGAAAATATTGTATTTTACTCCACTACAATTTCCAGAAGCACTTAGTTATTCACTACTTTAATCATTCTGATTTGCCTAAGCACAGCTGTATGTTCAAGCACCCAATCATCCAAAAAAATAACCAATCAACAAGCACAATGACCCTACCAACAAAGAAGCCTTTTAATAGCCGCATCAACACCTTTTCATTCAAAAACAGTAACTATGCAGGCACTGCCAGCCTGACACCTGAGCAACCAGGGCAGCTGCCCAGGGCGATGTGCTAAGGGGGCACATTTGAATAGTCTCATCTGACCTTACCTGAGGCCAGCCAGCTAAATAGGAAAGAAACCCAGCAGCCACCTCACCCAAGGTCAGGGAAGACAGAGGCACTTACTTGTGTCAAGCAACTCCTCTGCTTTCATGGGAGCAGCAGCAGCAGGGTGGGTACCCAAGGCAGTGGCTCCCCATTCTCCGAGACAGAGGGCCCCCTGTAGAAGCCCTGTGGTGAAAAGGTGGAGCAGGCTGTGCTGGAAGAGGCTCGGGGTGAGCAGCTGAATATGGTGGGGATTGAAGAATTGTGTCTGTGTGCACCGCTTCCCTCTGTGCTGGCTGGGATTTGGAGCAACCCTGCTATCTGGGCTAGTGTGGAGCAGGTGTGGTTCCACCACCACCTCTTTTTCCCCCTTCCCCCTAAGAGCCTCATAGGGAACTGAGGAATGCTGGGCTACTGGCTCAGGAGGGGGGTATAACACTGAGTTGTTGGGGGAGACCTTTAAATCCCCCCCCCGCCAAGAGCAGTTGGTCTTGTCCTCCTGCTTCCCTGGCTGGCTCAGAAGTTGTGCTCACTTTGGGGGGGGGGGGGGGGAAGATGCAGAGGGATGCTGCTGCTTCCCCAATGTGAGGCAGGTGGGTGCAAAGGAGATGAATGTTACTGAAATCAGCTCTCCCATGTGCCCCCTAGGGAAATGAGTCACAGTAGGTGATGTCTGGCTGGATGATTGAAACACATTTACCTTCCATTCAATTCTCAATGACCTATCCACACCTTCAGGTTTTGTTTGCTTATGTTTTCACTACAAGTTGTATTTATCAGTATGCTGAAATTTCTCAGATCAGGGGGCTTTGTTGAAGCTGTTTTAGAGCAGTGTTCTTTCATTAAGATTAACAAGAAGGAAATTTTCTTTGCTCCCATCTTAACCTGCAAACCTTCTTCATGCTCTGGAAGTCATTGGGGTTCCTAGTGTGAGAATCTGAAGATAAGGTGTGATTGTTGTGACTTGCAGTTTCAATGAGGCACTTCAACTCAGAAGAACTTAGTGGGAGTATAGGCTCTTTCCCATCCCCCCCATCTCCTGTGCAATGCTTCACCCCTGCTCCTCTGGCTTATAAAAAAGGCTTGGTGTAATGCACTCTATGTTTTATAACTTTGTGTAGTGTTTTAAGCTTTTCATCTTTTTATAATTTTCACAGTTATTGGGAAATTATGGAGGGAGGTCTGATAATTTTTTCATGACAAAGTGGAGATGCAAAGAGTTCAAACTTTAAAGCTGTTAAAACCCAAACAGAGACACAAAAGGGGTGAAGTAATATCTTTTTTAAATTATTTTGAAAGTTTTTTTGGTTAGAGATTAGCCCTTTTGAGCTTCACAGACCTGGAAAAGAGCTCTGAGGATTTACAAAGGTTGTCTCTGTCACCAACCATATTTGGTCCAATTAACGATATTACTTCACTCACCTTGTGACTCATCCAGGCACCAACATGACTACACCAAATAGCAAAAACCACCATATCACATGTCAAGATACATGTCAAGATATACAAAATAATTATCCTAACACCAGACATGATTTGTTGATTTAACTATTCATTCACTCATCCATTTGTGACAAGCCCAGTTTAGAAGTTTATATAATTGAATTTTAACTCTAATAAGTGCTCAGGAAGCATTTTTCCTGCTTTCCCTATCTGTAAATAATTTATTTTTTACTGATAGAAGTATTTCAGGATTTCTGTGTACTGTGAAATCAACTAATTTCTAAGCTATTTGCAAAGAAAGAAACAATACAAAAAAAACAACACAAAACCCCAAATCCCTAGAGATTTCAGGTGCCTAAGTATCCTCTGGAATAGTTAGAAGTTGCCTTCCCCAACCCCACCACAATCTAAACTGGCCCCCCTGGCCAGTCAGGAGGGGTCAGAGGGCTGCAGGAGCGCCACATGCACAAGATGCAGCCCCCATCTGACAGTAGGGAGCTCGCCATGAGCTGCAGGCCAAACACCAGGCATAAAGGGCAAGTGGTGTGCAGCAAGGGAGCTGCCCAGTGCTTCTTTAGAGCAGCTCAAACTGTGGAGGAAGAACCCATTGAAGGGCGAGTGACCCACTCAGGATTTGTGACCCACTTTCTGTGTGTCATATCTGAGAGAAAATATTTAATACAGGGGTGCGGAACCTTTTTTGGGTGGGGGCCACTAACCCACAGAAAAATCAGACAGGGGCCACACACAAGTGAGAAGCAAAACACATAAATACATACATAAATAACAGAACCCTCACTAATGTGGCCCCTAGTTGAAATAAAGACATTCCCCTCACACACTAGAGCCTTGGGGGTCCCAGGCTAGTAGATTTTGTGCGCTCCAGCCCCATGAAGGGATAGCAGGAGGCTGGAGCACCCGCACAGGCTCCCAATACTTGGGGGGAGGGGGGCGGGAGGCGAGCCCTGAGCCTCAGGGGCCAGATCCAGGCAAGCCGGAAGCCACATCCAGACCCCAGGCCTTAGGCTTCCCACTCCTGATTTAAGCTACAATAATCCATTTCCCATATAGCTCTTAAAGGAAGGGCTTGGCCAAGAAGGACCATGATAACCTATAACAACTCCCTTTGCAACAGACAGAGACAATACCCCTGTACTAAGGGGAGCAAGGAACTAAGCAGCTTCCAAGGGAAATGTTTTTGGGGGAGGGGGAAGGGGGAGGCCACCATACCTGGGGTAAGAAGGGCTGGGGCACCAAAATGCAAGTTTGCCTTGTGTGCCATTTTCCCTAAGGCCAGCCCCGTATGCAGTAGTAGGGATCCTCATGGGTTGGATCCAGCATGTGGGGGAGAAGCAGCACAGTACCACGTGCTACTGCTCATCCTTCCCCTGCCTGGAGGAATGCGGTGTTGAAAACTGCTCATGAGAGAGTTTCCCCGTTGCTCCCATTGGCCAGATTTGGGGGCAATATCAGTGAGGGGTTGGTTGATTGTTTTTTGCGGGGTACTGACTCTCACTTGTGTGATCCCACTGATTTTTCTGTAGGTCAATGGCTCCTGACCCAAAAAGGGTTCCCCAACCCGATCTACAGTTTTCCAGAAGGAGCACCTTCTTCATCAACGGCTATTATTGTTTCACACGCATACATATAAGTATATATGCATATATATAAATGCACATATTATGTAGGAAAAATAATGGTGCCTTATGATAACTCAGGTGGTTAACCATAGATTTCCAAAGGATGGCTACTTTACACTTCTGGATACTTGAGTACAATTAAGATATGATACTTTTGTACTTTTACTCGAGTAGTTTTCCAGAAGGATACTTTGACTTTTACTTAGTTACTTTTTTTTCCAAAGTAGCAGTACTTTTAATGAAGTGACTTTTTGAGGTACTTTTTCTACCACTGCAAAAATGATACATGTATATGAACAATATAAACAGAATCAGCGAATCATAAGCTTTTCATAGACAGCTTACTTGGCACACTTTGTGCAAGATTTCGTGCACACAACAGTGGTTGCAACAATGTTCTATATGTTCATAATACAATCCAGTAATGTCACGGGAGCTCCCATATTTGTGGCAATCCACCAGCATGTTACAAATGCTAAGGATATGAGCAGCCTATAAGTGGATCGTATGCTGGATACAAAAATCCCACATGCCAATGGCTTCCTGACAGAGGGCAGGAGAGTGCAATCTCCCTTGTCTGTTGACATAGAACAGCAAGTCCAGGTTGTCCATCAACACCTGCACTACGCAAATGGTCAAATGTGAAAGACACTTCACACTAGGCAGATATCCTTTAGCTCTCCGACATTTATATTTAGTACCAGCTCCTCTGGAGACCATGCTTCCTGTGTTTGCAAGGTACCAAGATGTAATCACCAGGTCCGAGACATCCAATATCAGAAAGATTGCGGGTTGTAAACACTCAAATGGCACTCCTAACACCACCCTCAGGTCCACCACTTCAGAGGTAAGTAGGTTCAACGAGACTGATGACCTTGACTAGGTGATCCATGGATGGGGACTAGACTATCACTAGCCATAGATAAAGAGGGCATAATCTGAGCATTACATGACGGACAATCTAAGTGCATATAGTCACGTGACCCAGAAGCCAGAGGCAGTTCTGGGCTGAAGTGACTGTGTGCATAGAGACATTGGCAATGAAGTCTGACATCACACTGAATGTGCCCTGTGGCAGGAATGCCATTCCGATAAACTATTGTTTGGACCAGCATTAATGTTGATATTTTGTTAGTTTATCAATACGCCCAGAGCCTGATGTGTAGCTTGCAGTGCAGCAACACTGCACTGGACCTGGAGTAGCCCTTGACAAACGAGTCATTGGAGGTATGGATAAATCTGAATACCCTATTATCTCAAGTCTTGGACTGAGCTGTCCATCAGCAGATCTCATCTCATTTTCTATGACGCCGTTGGTGAGCGACTAAACCAATCCCTGATTGGCAGAGCTGATTACAGATGTCACATAAGCCGCAGGCGCTGTATGTTCTTTTCGGATCCTGTGCTTTTCCTGCAAAGCCTGGATACACTGACTCTCAAAGCAATTAAGAGCCTGTACAATGGTTTGCCACCAGGACAAATCTGTCCTAAACTAGAGTTTCCAGATTATTGGGAGATTTGCCGCATGACTTCATATCTGCCTTCATAGAGCTTTATGACCACCGATAGAGCGCTTTCCATGAGCAAGCTGGCCGTAGACGACCATGTTTGATATCTGTGTATCATCCATCTTCATAACATGACCAATCCAGCGAAACTGTTCGTTCATACATCCTTGCTTTGTACCGTTTGATATTTCAAAAGGTGCTGATGTCTCTCCATTGTCAAGGACGTGACCAAGCATGCCATCATGGAGAGACTGAACAATGTTGATAAATTTTTCAGGACAGCCAATTCGCCCAAGTATTTTCCAGAGCCCATTTCTGTTGACTGTGTCGAACACCTTGGTCAAATCGATGAAAATCACAGAGGTGCTGATGTTGCTCTCTACATCTCTCTTGGATCTGTCTGGCTGTAAATATCATATCGGCAGTGCCTCGACTGGCACGAAATCCACACTGGCTTTCAGGAATATCACCATTTTTAAACACGTCGTGAAAGCCGGTTGTAAAGGATGCAGGCCAGGATCTTACCAGCTATAGAGAGCTGAGAGATGCCCCGATGATCATCACAACACGCATTTCTCTTATATACAATATATATGTGTGTGTGTACAATCAGAGCATCTTTGAAGTCCTGGGAGACTAGCTCCTTCTCCCAAATGATGTTAAATAAATGGGTGAGACGGTACATCAGCTGGCCATCAGCAGCTTTATAAATTTCTGATGGAATTGCATCACTACCAGGTGCCTTTCCAGATTTCATCTGTTTAACAGCTTTTTGTACCTCATCAAGAGTTGGTGGTATGTCCAGCTGTAAATCATCAGCCCCCTGAGGAATCTCTTCAAGAACGCTGCTGTCAAAAGTTGAGGTCTGGTTCAATACTTTGTGGAAATGTTCAGCCCAGCGGTCAAGGATTTTAGCACCATCTGTGATCAAAGTGAGGCTATCAGCAGAGCGCACTGGTGTACAGCCAGCAATGCGCGACCCATAGACTGCCTTCAGCCCATCATAGAATGCTTTAAAGTCATGTCTATCAGCTGCATCTTGGAGTTTAATTGCTTGATGTTTCCACCAGTCCTCTTTCATTTGCCATAATTTGACTTGTGCCTCCTGCTTAGCTTGAATATATGCCGATTTCTTGGAAGCATTCTCTTTATCGTTGATTCAAGCCACGTGTCACATGCATCTTAAGAAGAGCCTGGGCATCTCTGTCCTTGTCATCAAACCAGTCCTTGTGCCTGCGTTCTTGGAAACCACGGATCTCGACAGCAGTTCTGCACGTTGTTTCTTTGATGTTTATCCAATCATCCTCAATAGTGGGTGACCATTCTAGACCTCCACTGCTGATGACTGAGGAAGCATCAAGACTCCGTTGAAACAGCACTTGTGTCTCGGATATTTCAAGTTTACCTACATCCAACTTTTTTCAGTATACAGCAGAATGACAACTTTAGATGAACAAAGGTTCAAGGAGACAACACTGTGTACCATGTAGCGGTCAGACTAGGAGCCAGTGCCATGCATTGCACAAGTCAACTTGACATCAAAAAGGTCTCTGTTTGGTGATGAACTAGTCATTCATATGCCAATGCTTAGACCAAGGGGGCATCCAAGTTGCTTTGTATTTGTTTGCCTGTTGGAAGAAAGTGCTTGCAATAGGAAGTTCATGCTGCACACAAGTTTGAAGAAGAAGAGTGCCATTTGAGTTCTCCCTTCCAATACCATGAGGTCCAGGCACCTTTGGTCATGTGATGTCGTCCTCACCAACTCTAGCATTAAAATCGCCGAGTATATATAGCTTGGATTTAAAAGGCACTGAAGAGATCACTGAATACAGGCTAGCATAGAAAGCCTCCTTTTCATCCTATGCAGCTGTCAAAGTGGGCACATATGCACTAACAAGTACAAGGCATTGTCCCTGCCTCAATCTAAACATTGCAGTCATAAGGCGAGGACTGATGGCATGTGGCTCAGATTCAACCTGGGGACTAGAGATGTCCTGATGGCAAGCCAACTCCTGCTTGCCTTGGATGCCCCTCAGGGTAGCCCACACAGTAATATGAATAGCCTGCTCCAACCTCTGTGAACTGGCTGGTACCAGAAATGTGTGTTTCACTTAAAGCTGCAACATCAATTTTATAACGTGCAAATTCTCTACCAATGATTGCTGTCCTGCACTCATGGTGATGACAATCAAGAAGTGTGCATATGTTCCAGGATGCAAAGCACAGTTTCTGTTTAGTCATTTATTTTCCCTTCTGACCGCAAAAATTGGATATCTAGTTGGTCACGGTTAGCCAACAGGGTGCAGTTGGAACAAGCTGTGTTTAGGGATTGTTTTCTCTCCCCCTCTTCTTTTGAGGAAAGCAGCGCTGTCCCTAAATAAGGATGCTTTGACACCCAGGCAGGATACAGGAGCTGCTGGTGTTCCAGTTCAGCAGACAGACGACCATCACACCTGGGCCGCTTACGTGCAGGTTTCTGACTAAATCAGTGGTCCCCAACGCGGTGCCCGCAGGCGCCATGGTGCCCGCCGGGACATTTATGTGCGCCCGCCGAGTGTTCAGGGCCGGCCCAAGCCATTCTTGTCCCTGCGTGGCCCCGGCCCCGGGCGCCCGGCAGCCCCAAAAGGTTGGGGACCACTGGACTAAATGCTTCCAGTGGTATCCTCCACCTGCATCCGGCGACACTTGCCCATCGCCATAGGACCTTCATCTAGAGGTAAATCTTTGGCATCAAGAGAGATACCTTCACATATGAATGGATTTAAGTGAGGCAGGCTTGTGAGTTCCATCCCCACTCACTTCTCACACCGACCATCGTGCACAGGCACAGAACTGGAAGGAGAGAGCACAGGTTTGTGGTCAGAGTTACCTTCTCCTAGAATGATGAGCCTAAAAAGGCTTAGTGAGCTCAGTCTGCCCTGGTTTGGAATCAGAGTTTTCTGTCTCCTAAGTACTGTTGGTCCACAGCACCTTATTCCGTAATATTCTGCACAACCCCTCGGGATCACTTCACAGAGGGCTTCCTCAATCCGCCACCCTGAGGATGCGCCTCAATGCTGTAAGACCCACTGAAATCAGAGAGGTGGGTGTGCTCTTTAGGGGATAGGCCATCAGTCTCAGGAGCACAGGGTGGTGACTCATCTCAAGTAACCCACCATCATTGACATGTACTTAGTGAACACCCTTGGTGCTGTTGCTAGGCCAAAGGGGAGAACAGCACACTGGAAATGATCGGTTCCCACTATAAAACATAGGAAATGTCTGATCATGCAATTTAGGTATGAAAATATGCATCCTTCAAGTCAAGGGCAGCATACCAGTCCCTTCTTGGATCAGGGACAATTATGGAGGCCAAGGAGACTATGCAATACTTCAATTTTCTGAGATACCTGTTGAGGCCTCACAGGTCCAGAATACGGCAAAGGATGCCCTGGGCCTTTGAAATGAGAAAAATACCAGAAATAAAATCACTTCCCTCTTCGATGTGTGGAAAATGCCTCAACAGCCCTGATTTAGAGGAGAGGGTTGCAACAAGACACCCCATGCTTTATGAAAATTGGTTTATGAATATGAATAAATCAAGACACTTTAAGCAAAATGCATCATGTAATATTTTTAAAGTTATGATCTACTGAATGAACATAATCCATTTCTGTGCATGTATCATTCTTGTACGAGAAGTTATAAATATGAAGTGTAAACTAGAGATGTGGACATTTAACTGATTAACCTCACTCTTAATGGGTAACCTCAATTAAGGTTAACTGGTGTGGGCTACAGCAGCTCACTGCCTGCTGTGGGCAGTGGGGGCTGCTCCAGCCTCGCAGGGGGCCCCACTGTTTACAGGGGTTGCTCCGACATGCTGGAACAGCCCCTGCCTGCAGCAAGGGAGGATGCTTCAGCCAAGCAGTGGGCCTCTCCAGCCAGACTCAAGCAACCTCCCGCAGCTGCCCTCCCCTTTAATCAGTTAACAGGTTACACAATATGTTTACATGATTAACCAATTAAACAGGATTTTATATCCCTACTGTAAACCTGTTTTATTAAGCTAAGTCTTCTAGTGAAAGCCATTAGTGGGACTTAATGGTCCAGTGCTCAAAACAATTTTCAGTAAATTGTTTTTTCCTCTATGCCCAAAGTGTGTTTGGTCCTAGAAAGACATGTGACCATGCCACCTGGTATCAGAATCCATCTTGAATCTGGTATTTTTCCATGGGGATGTGGAGTGTAAAATAAAGGTTTCCCACCCTGGGAATAGTCTAAGGAATGGAAAGCAATCAGTCTCTTGTCTTCAACTAGCCTTTGAAATGGCCTTCCCACCCTAAGAGGATACACATGAAGAAAGCTGAAAACAAAGAGCTCTGGAGGACACAAGGAGCTGTAGACTCAGGACAGAGAAAAAAACTCAACTCGGTCTTTAACCATTTTACCTGAAATAAGGACAAGTGGAGGAATACATGTTGAAACAACTTCTCTTAGCGTATTAGAATCAAAATATCTGCTTATTACTCTGGGAGTTACACAGCCCAATTGGTGGCCCGGATAGCGTTTGTATTCCTTGTCTTTCTTATGGTAGGCCTTTGGGTCCTGCCTGGCACATCTAAAAGGCTGCTGCAACTTAAAACATTTCCTAGCAGGGGACAATGCAGAGAGGCCCAGAAACCGAAATGTAGCTCTAGAGTCCTTAAGCGCATGTAACTGAGTCTGTTTGATCATGTGACCCTGTTCATGGAGCAAAGAGGAGGTCCTGGAGAGACAGCTGAGCCTCCGCAGCCAACCCAAAGGACATTAGCTACAATGACCATCTCACTGACACCATGGATCAGTGGTGGCCTCGAGGGAGGCCCTTGCCACCATTTCCCTACTGAAGGATGGTCAGGAACTCAGGCTTAGATTCCTTGGGTACAGAGTATCAGGGGGTAGCCATGTTAGTCTGAATCCACATAAACAACGAGAAGTCCTGTGGCACCTTATAGGCTAAGATTTATTGGAGCATAAGCTTTCGTGGGCAAAGAGCCACTTCGTCAGATGCATGTAGTGGCAATTGCAGAGCCAGGTATAAATATACAGGCACGTGAAAAGAAATGAGTACCAATCAAGAGGAAGGCCAGAAATAATGAAGTCAATTCAGTCAGGGAGGATGTGGCCCACTTCTAGCAGCTGATGTGGAGATGTGAACACCAAGAGAGGAGAAACTGCTTTTGTAGTTGGCTAGCCATTCATAGTCTGTTTAATCCTAAATGTCAAATGTCAAATTTGCAAATTAATAATGTCAAATTTGCAAATTAATTGAAGCTCTGCAGTTTCTCTTTGAAGTCTGTTTTTTAAGGTTTTTTTTGTTGCAGGATGGCTACTCTTAAGTCTGCTACTGTGTGTCCAGGGACACTGAAATGTCCTACAGGTTTTTGTATGTTACCATTCCTGATATCTGATTTGTGTCCGTTTATTCTTTTACGTAAGGACCGCCCAGTTTGGCCAATGTATGTGGCAGAGGGGCATTGCTGGCACATGATGGCACTTATTACATTGGTAGATGTGCAGGTGAATGAGCCCATGATGGTGTAGCTGATGTGGTTAGGTCCTGTGATGGTGTCGCTGGTGTAGATATGTGGGCAGAGTTGGCACCGAGGTTTGTTGCAGGGATTGGTTCCTGAGTTAGAGTTACTGTGGTATGGTGTATAGTTGCTGGTGAGAATTTGCTTCAGATTGGTGGGCTGTCTGTAGGAGAGGACTGGCCTGCCTCCCAAGGTCTGTGAGAGTGAGGGATCATTGTCCAGGATGGGTTGTAGATCACTGATGATGCATTGAAGAGGTTTTAGCTGGGGATTGTAGGTGATGGCCAGTGGTATTCTGTTATTTTCTTTGTTGGGCCTGTCTTGTAGCAACAGGCTTCTGGGTACACGTCTGGCTTGGTCAATCTGTTTCCTCACTTCCTTGGGTGGCTATTGTAGTTTTAAGAATGCTTGGTGAAGATCTTTTAAGTGTTTGTTTCTGTCTGAGGGGTTGGAGCACATGCAGTTGTACCTTAGTGCTTGGCTGTAGACCAGTGTTCTCCAACCTTTCTGTGTGGCGGGCGCCGCACCAGTGGGTGACGTCATCCCACTGCATCGCCCAGCCGGCCGACCCCATGCCAAGTGCGCCTGCGCCAGATCCCCCCACCACAGCCATTTTGTCGCTCCGGACCAGCTGCCTTGCTCCCACAGCTTCCCCACCGCGCTCCCTGGCAGGTTCTCCCGCTGCCAGCGCTTCCCCATGCCACCTTAACGGCGCGAGTTCGGCCCCGCAGCACGTCCTCCCCCAGCCATCCCACTGGCCCCAGGCTCTACACAGTGTTTCAAAGTGTCAGTGCCACACAGAGCCTGGGGTCAGCAGGTGAATCCACAGCTGATCCCAGGCTCCACGCAGCGCTACCGCTTTGAAACGCCATGGGGAGCATGGGGCCAGTGGGGGACTGCCCTGCTGGCTTCAAGCTCCCTGCAGCACTTTCGCCTTTCAAGTGTAGCAAAGCCCTGGGGCTCTTTCTACACTTCAAAGGTTAGGCTCCCTTATTGACTAATTGTATCAACTATTCGATTAGTCAATTAATCTAAATTTAACATCCCTACTTCACACCAATGCTGCCCTACTCGGTACCAAATCTGACTTGTGTGTGTCTGTGACTGGCACAAGAGCCAACTCCATGAGGAAGTGCTCTTTGTCTTATGTCCCACTCCTTTGTCCTGGGCTTGAAGCTCTTCCAAACGCGATTCTTATCACTGATATTGACCTCTCCCAAGCACTTCATATACCTTTAAATGAGGGTCGTAATTGGCATAGGCTTCTGACAGTGATCACAAGGTGTAAAGCCTGGGGAGCAGGGCATGCCCTGTCCCTGGGCTAAGTCTCAGAGGGGACTTCCTAATCTAAGAGAACAAAAGAAATGACTTAAATTATTGATAACTAGAGATGTGAATGCGCATCCAAGTACAAGACAGGGAAGGACAGGAAAGGGCAGCAAGCAGGGTCCAGCACACACGGAGCCCCTTCCCTCCCACTGCTGCCTCTCACAGAGCTCCATGGAGCTGCCTGCCCCTGTGCGCTGCTGCTTCTGATAGAGGCAGCAATGCATGTGGAGGGAGGGGAGAGAGGGAACAGGAGACAGTGTGTAAACGTGTAACCACAGAACTTTTCAGCGGTTACAGGTTTTCACAAATAAACAGATCTTAATACCCGTATTTATAACTCCAAGAGAAAAATCCACTAAGTCACTAGCATTTGCCAAGGCAAGAAAGTCCAGCACAGTCATTGGCCATAAGAAGGAACTAAGGGAGGGGGAGGAGCCAACAGCACTCTTTGTACATACCACTGCAGAGGGTTCCAGAGCCAGTCGCCTTCGTACAGCATAAAGGGAAAACTTCGGACACCAATGCATGTGGCAAGCACATGCACCTATAATGGCATGGATATGAGCAAGCACTCAAAAGAACCAAAAGGAATCCGTCATCCTGTTCCCCAACATGATTTGATGGTACACAGCAAACACCAGCTAATACCCCATCTTGAGCTTTTATTGTTCATATAATGAGAAAATAAAGTTAGCAAGCCATCCTCATAACATTTACACCATTTACTGTATCAGAATTTAAATGGTTTTTAAAATATCTTCCTAGGGAGAAAAATAACTCTTCCCACAACTCCTGCATATTTTCAAAACTGTTCACGTAAGAGGGCCAAGTACTTTCCTGTGTCAATGAATGATTTTTCACATTTGTATTGCATTCCTCACATAGCAATATGTTTTTAAAAGGAACTCATTCCAAGTTAAATGTCTTGCTTTGTGTATATGTCTTTTCATTGCACTAAAAAAAGCAGAGAACAGGTAATGTGCATCCATGACTTTTCTTGAGACTGATCACCGCTTCAAAAAGACCAAAGGGTCAGCATATTATTTCAGAACAGGACAGGCAATACAAGAGATATATAGCATTTGGAAAGCTCTCAGGATAATTAGCTAATTAGTAGACAAAGTTTAAACAGAATCATATTGACTATCAGAATACTAGTAAAACTCCCAAAACCTACAAAGTTATTCAATCCAAAGTTATGAAGAGATTTCAGCTCTCTCTGCTGATACTGCACTAATCTATCCCTTGTGCTTACACTACCTCCTTCATGCAGCTTAAAATATCTATTTAATGCAGGTAACTCAGGGCATGTTTTCAGCATGACCAATAGTTAACCTTATTGGGTGAGACTTACTGGTTATGGGTAACCAGCAGGGGCTGGAGCAGCCTCCCGGACAACACAGGCAAGGGCCTACTCTGGCACCATAGGGCCTGCCACAGGCAGGGGGACTTCAGTCCAGCCGGAGCAGCCCTCACCCACAGTGAGCCCAGCCCAGGTGCACCAGGAGCAGCCCCCACCCATAGCACACCTGGGCCAGGACCACTGCGGATGGAGGCTGCTTCAGTTGGGCTGGAGTAGCCCCCAGCAACGGTGGGGGAGGAGGGACCTCCAGCTTGGCCGTGGTGGGTAGGGGGGGGTCACTTCAGCCCAGCAGACCCCAAACCTGTTCCTGAACCCTACTTATTGCCCACATCCTACACCCCAGCTCACTCCTGCACCCTACCTCCTGCCCAGACCCCACATCCCCACCCCAGCCTGTAGGCTTGCCAGATGCTTTCAACAAAAATCCCAAACATTTGGGGGGGGGGAGAGAAAGCCACCACACACACACACCCGGGAGACAAAACTTGTTAGGTTAAAAAAAAAAGGGGGGGAGGGGGAGCTCGAAGTGCTCCATTGCATGTGCTCTTCCACAAGAGCCTTGCAGTATAGACATAGCCTAAGGGAGTAGCCAGCAGGACTGGGGCTCTGCCATCTTCCCTGGCAGCTCACAGCACACCAGGTAAGGAGCCCCTCTGCCCCAAACTCTTTCCCCTCCTCCCATGCCTTGGGGCACATCTAGACTACCTTCCCCCCCCCCAAAAGGAGATATGCAAATTTAGTGCCAAATTTGAATATCTGCTTCCAATCGCATTTTCGAAAGTGAAAGTCTGGATGCAGTTTTTTTGGAAAAAAATCCTTTTTCGACAAAAAAATGCTCTTCCTAAAAAAAAGGAGGTTCATGCAGTTTTTCAAAAAAGGGTTTTTTTCCCGGAAAAAAAAACACGTCCAGACTACTTTCACTTTCAAAAGACCCTCTTTCAAAAATGCGATGGGAAGGAGATATGCAAATTTGGCGCTAATTTGCATATCTCCTTTAAAAAAAAAAACGTAGTCTAGACATGGCCTTGGTCACAGCACCAGGGAGGTGGGGAGACAGAAAACAATGAGGAGGATGGGGACTGGGGAAAGAGAGCCTAACGGGCAGGGAAGAGGGGGAGAGAAAGCTGGCAGGAGAGAGAGAGAGAATATACACCTCAGGACTTGTACCTAGTTACTAAGGACACCAGTGCAAAACTCCCTGATGCACCAGAACCAACTACCATGATTTTAAAAGATACTAGCTTGGTCACACTAGGTCAGAGGTGATCAACCTGAGCCTGAGAAGGAGCCAGAATTTACTGGCGTATATCAAAGCCACAGTAATATGCCACCAGCCCCTAGATCAGGGGCGGGCAATAATTTTTGATGAGGGGTGCACTCCAAGATTTTGGAAAGTGGTCAAGGGCCGCACTCTTCCATAATATTAATGGAGGAGCTGCGAGGTCTGGAATGGAGGTTGGGTGCAGTATAGGGATATAAGCGACTAATCAACTCATCGACTATCTAATAAGCAAAAGCTTATCCGATAGTCGACATGCTAGTCGACTAGTCGCTTCTCCCCTCCCTCCCCCACACTTGCTGCCTTTATCAGAAAGAGGCAGCAAGGGCCAGGGGGAGCAGCAGATGCTAGGGGGTAGCGTTCCCTCCACCTCTGTGGGAGGGGTCAGGGTGCAGCGGTGGCATTCCACCTTTGAAACGTACAAGAGTCCCCGCTGGAGCTCTTGCTACATTTCAAAGCAGAAGCACCCTTATCGACTAATTGAATAGTCGATGGAAATCCCATCAACTATTTGATTAGTTGATTAATCTAATTTTAACATCCCTAGTGCAGAAGGGAGCTTGGGGTAAGGAACTGAGGTGCAGGAGGGTCTGTGAGGGAGTTTGCGTGAAGAAGGCAGTTGAGACCTGGGGCACATAATTGGGGTGCAGGATTTTGGGTTGTGACCTAGGGCAGGGAATACAATGCAGGGGTTTGGGCTGTGACCTACAGCAGGAGGGGGCTGTGATTTGGGGCAGAGAATTGGGGTGCAGCATCTGCGAGGGGGTATGGGCTTCAGAGGGGGACTGAGGGTTTGGTTTATGTGGGGTAGGAGAGTAGGAGTGGGGAGGCAGAGGGCTGGAGGGGAGAGAGAGGCAGGTTCTGTCCAGGAGACTTACCTGTGAGACTCTCGGCCAGCAGACCAGCATATTTCTCAGGCAGGAGCCTGGCCTGCCCCTGCACAAGCTACAGAGCCTATGGGGGAAGGGGAAGGAGTACTTCACGCACTGCCGGTTCTTGAAATAGGCAGCTCCAATTGGCCAGAAGCTGGCCAACGGGATTGTGCTGGGGGCAGGAGCCACCATGAAGTACCATTCCCACCCTCCCCCGGCTCAGAGTTTATGAAACACAAACGGCCTGGCAGCTGCTTTTCTGAGTGGCGCACAGGGGTGGGGCACGTAGGGTAGTCTGCCTGAGGCTCCCTGTTGCGGTGTTTTACCCAGGCCCTAGAGCCTCCCACCTCCTGGCAGTTCTGCCAATTAAGAACCCCCCCCTCCCTCCTGCACACCAAAATCAGCTGTGTTGAGGAGCAAGGGCTAGAAATGTGAAAAGTTAACAAGTGATGCTTACTGGTTCTGGTTAACCAGTGGGGGCTGGAGCAGGCCCTGTCCACAGCAGCCTGTGCTCATGGCAAGCAGGCCGCTCCAGCCCAGCCATGGCAGGTTGGGCTGAAGTGCCCCCCTTCCCTGTAACTGGTTAACCGGTTAAAATTCACGTTTAACCAGTTAACCAATTAACATCCCTAGCAAGGGCACAGCAGCTCAGAAGAAGGGGTAGAATGGGGACAGAACTAGGAGATGAATAGTGAGCACCCCCTGGTCACACTGCAAAGTTAGCATCTGCAGCTCCAGCTCCAGAGTTGGCACCTATGCAAGGAGCCGCATATTAAACTTTTGGGCTGTGTCTACACTGGCGGGTTCTCTTGCGCAAGAACACATCCATACAGCCATGTGCTTTTGCACAAGAACATCCATGGCAGTGTGGACGCTCTCTTGCACAAGAATGCTCTGATGGCCATTTTAGCCATAGGGCATTCTTGCGCAAGAAACCCCTGCTGCGCGGCCACACTGCCCTTTGCACAAGAGCTCTTGCGCAAGAGAGTTACACATGTTAGAAAAGAGCATAGCTCTTGCGCAAGAAGCCCTCTCCTCCCACACTTTACTGTAAATCTTCTTGCGCAAGAGCAGCCAGGCAGTATGGACGCTCTGCGCAAGAACCTGCCAGTGTAGAGATAGCCTTGCAGAGATACATGTGGCTCCAGAACACCAGGTTAACTATCACTGCACTAGGTGCTAAGTAGTATTTTTAATCACATTAGGATTCCCAATTTAAAAAATGTTTTCCCTCTCTTACGCAGGGCTTGAGAGTTTACACAAGTGTACCTAACACCATGCAAAAGTCTCCAGTATAAACATCCCCAGTAGTTACACATCAGCTGTGAATACAAGCTGTTAGAACAATAGATGCAGCATGTCAGTAAGCAATAGTGTAGTAGCATGAATTATGACAGACAAATATTGTATTGCCTGCTCTACAAGGTAAAAAATAAAGAAGCCACAACTCTATGGTCAGCTGGCAAACAATCTCAAGAACGGTTGGATGACTTTTGCTGTTGAATGAAATTTCTAGCAAAGAGTATCCCATCATCAATCCTTAAATCATTATTTAAAAAAAAAAAATTACAAAAATATTTTATTCTTTGACCAAGCATACTAGAATATCTGAGTTTCAGAAAAATATGAGAAATTGTCTCCATCTTCCAATCCTGACATCAAGAAATGTATGTTAATTATAATTTTAATGCAAAAAAAACAAAAACAAAAAAACCCTCAGAATTTAAAATTCCACTCTTCCATGAATGAGACGCTCACACTGGAGTATGAGACCATCTACCATGAATTTCTGACGATTTTTTTAAATAAAAGCTTTAGTTTCCCACTCTTGCAGATGCAAACGAACTTTCAATGAAACAGAGGCCAGATCCAGTACTTTGTGACTCTCAGCTTTAGCAAACAGAAGCTAAATAATATTAACGGGACTGGTTATTCTAATTGCTGGTAATTCACAACCCTAGATCTGATCATTAGTCACCTGGGCTATGTCTAAACGACAGAGTTTTTTCGAGAAAAAGTGGCCTTTTCTTGAAAAAACTTCACTTGCGTCTAGACTGTCGTCACATTCTTTCAATGTTAAATCGAAAGAACGCAGCGGTTTTTTCGACAGCAGTAAACCTAATTTTACAAGGAAGAATGCCATTTTTCAAAAGAGCTCCTTCAAAAAAGGCATTCTTCAACGCAAACAGGGCTTTTTCGAAAGACTGCGTCTCAACTGCCTGGTTGCTCTCTTTCGAAAAAGTGGATCACTTTTTCAGAAGTGCTATGGGCTGTCTAGACAATCTCTTCAAAAGAAGCTTTTTCGAAAGAGCTCTTTTGAAAAAGCCTCTTTCGAAAGAGGCTTGTAGTCTAGTCGTATCCCTGCTGATGCAACAGAATTTTACGCACAGATTCCTACATCAAATCCAGTGATTTCAAAGCTCAGGAGCTTCAGGGGGTAACTGAGTTAGTCTGTTACAGAAAAACACAACAAATGGTCTGGTAGCACTTTATAGACTAACAAAACATGTAGATGGTATCATGAGTTTTCGTGGGCATAGCCCACTTCTTCAGGTGATCAGAGTTATGAGTTTGGGATGTGAAAACTCGAAATAAATAGGAGAGGGGAAGGGGAGGGGGAGAGAAAGAAAAGGAGGGGGTGGGAGACAGAGCATCATTAAGTATCTGGAGAATGGGTACTTAAACCTAAGCAAATAAAAATCAAAGTCAATAGATAGATTCCCAGGACAGGAAGGATACCACTCACAGAGCTGTAGCACCTTCAGCAGTTATTAAGTAGGTAGTGTCCCAACCAACCCATATCACGATTGACTCCATTAGCATGTGAATAAAATTTGCAGGTGAATTGTGATTCCAGGGCCTCCCTGTGGATCTGGCTTGTAGAGCTGGTTTGTGACAAGACTGCTACTTGAAGCAGTCTTTTGTAGAAAGGCATCAAATCTCTAGTTAAAGACTTCAATTGATGGAGAATTTACGACATCCTTCAGTAAATCCTGTTCCAATAGTTAAATGATCCTCACTGTGAAAAGGTGTATGCATTACTTCTAGTCTGAATTTATTTCACTTCAAATTGTCTGTATTTTTATTATACTGTTTCTTGGTAAAGCTATGAACAGTTAAGTCAGACACTGGAATTATCCATAGTAGAAGAGGAAGGTAGAAAGGTAAATTGCTGTAGCTTCTTCTCCCAACTTTCAGTTATAGCAAATAGAGGTATGTTTACACGAGGATACAGAGATGTGTTAATAAAACATGTTAAAATTAAAATTTCTTCCCAACATATTTCATTAATACATCTGTTTAACCTAGTGTAGACACGGTATAGGAGCTTGGAAGAAGGGATTAGTATAGTTCAGATCCTCCCTCACCACATAAGGTTCTGGTAAGGGTGTCCAGCAGCTAGAGACTGAAGGAGGTTAATATGTACAGTATCAATTAGACAAGGGAACTTTTTTTATCATTTATAAACCCACCAAAAAAAACAACCACACCCACAATCGTGGCCCACTTACCCACCAGGGCGAGGGAAGGACAGAGGTTTCAGGGTTTCCAGCCGTGGCGCCCATAGTTCTAGCCCCACGATGGGGTGGGAAGGCCAGCAGGCACAACAGACAGGATTAAATTATGGGGCGAGATGGAAGGTTCCCTACCACTGCACTTGACAGAAGATGATACAGAAGA
Source organism: Rafetus swinhoei (assembly GCA_019425775.1). Lineage (NCBI taxonomy): Eukaryota > Metazoa > Chordata > Testudines > Trionychidae > Rafetus > Rafetus swinhoei. Next base: position 655,850 of record CM033432.1, read on the forward strand.
TTGAGTTTGCAAATGGGGTACAGGACCAGAAATCTTGTGAAAACTTCAGCAGCTCAGGAGAAAATTTGAGCCCAGCTTCTCAGCTGACAGTTGTAACCATACAGCTTCATTCTGTAAAGACTTACATTCCCCTCACAAAGTCTCATGTTTCTTACACATTTCAGATAAACACTGCCTGTGGACAGCTAATTTATCTGACTGAAGCCAGCATTTTACAACAGTTTTGTTTCTCTGATTATATTTCTCACATAATACAGAACATTGGATATACTCCTTTTAAGAACGGAAGAGAATATTCAAAAATATTATAAAATCTAGCTTGATTTTTTGTTAAGATCATTTACAAGTCAAAGTTTCAATGAAAATTTGAAAAATAAGTAACTGGATAATCCACTCCAATGAGCAGCCCTACCAGTGACTTAGCACTGTCCACACTGGCACTCAGGTCCATTTACCAAGTCCAAATGAGGTTAGCGGACTTCTGCCTGGGCATAAGGGCCCACCTATGTGGATTCCAGAAGCTGATGTAATAGCTAAACTTTCAACAACTAATATGTTCTCTCAAAGTGAATTTTTTTGGTAAAAAAGAGTATAACTCAGTCAACACATTTTTAGCTACATACAAAATTACTTAACGTCAGTATTTCCTTTATTGGAATAAGGGGGCAAAAATGATGCAAAATACAAGGCATCACATCCAGTCTACTGCGTTAATGTTTAAAAAAAAAAAACCAAACACACCACCACTCACTCTCTCTCTCTCTCTTCCCCTCCGGCTCAATGCAGGGCTTCCACTTTGAAATACACAAGAACCCCAACGGAGATTCTTGTACATTTTAAAGGTGGAATGCCACCTTCCCCTTTCCACCGAGTTGGAGCCAAGGGAAACCGGCTTTAAAGCCAGCTCCCCCCCAGCAGCCTCTCCTCTCCCACTTGCTGCTTCTGTCTGATAGAGGCAGCAAGAGGGGGAAGGGGGAACAACTAGTTCACTAGTGTGTCAACTATCCGATAAGCTTTTGCTTATCACAGTCAACTAGTTGATTAATTGCTTATATCCATACTCCTACCCTGATAAAAAATAGCATTTTTTCTTTTCAGAACACTATTTCCATTAGGTAGTATTGCTACAGCAAAAATTCCATTAAACAAAAAATAGACAGGTTTTGATTATTAAAAAATTATTCTCTTTGTTTATAAGCAGAAATCATTCTCTCTTTCTTGGTAATATCAGACCGTTATTTAAATATACAAAAATACTTCCCTCCTGCCTGTTCTTAAGTTTAAGCTCAAATGGACATCAAATTTTTATCAAACTAAGAGTAACAAATCCTATCCCTTCTCCCCCTATCATTTAATAAATGGAACTGTCATGGCTCCTTCCCCACTCTGGCACGATAAATGCAGAAGTGGGGGCCAGCAAGTGTACCCCAAAACCTTATCTACCAGGCTTTGGTATAAAACTTCCCCCAAAAAAATCTTAAAACCCTGGATTTTGAGGATAGAATCTTCGCTGCCACCACCCAAATTAATAAAGAAACCAGGGGAGAGACCATTTGAGAAATCTCACCCCTAAAGTACGAACCAGGACACCCTATTAACCAATACCAGGTTAATAAAAAGAAAAGAGAAAACTTTTATTAGCACCACAATATTCCTGTTGCAAGCATAATGATTAGATTGAAAGGTAACAATGTATATACTCATGGAGAGACTCCATGGGCCTAGAACTTAGTTACAAAGAAAAGCCAAAACATTGTTTAAAAGCGCACAGACATCAGATCCCATACCCAGCCCATACGATAATAAAACCTAACAGATTTATCTAAACTTTATCCTACTTATAGAAAGTGAAGAATGGTTTCTTGGAGAGAGAGAAAGACAGAGAGACATGTCTGTCTCCCTCAGAAGCTGGAGGGAACTGCCTCAGAGACAAAGGAGGGAAAATCCAAAATTCCTTTGTCCCAGTTTGAAATTCCTACCTACATTCCTATTGGCCAGTCCACCTGGCTAGGTAAGGGACATAGTTAACCCCTTAGTCCCAAGGCTGCTGGCTAGCCCTCATGATCATGACAGGAACCTTGACAACAAAGCTACTCTTAAGGATGTGAATGTTTAACCAGTAAGCTTACCCTTAACAGGCAAGGCTTACCAGTAAGGTTAACGTAGCTGAAACAGCTTCCCGCCTGCCAGGAGCAGAGGACTTCTCCAACCGCGCAGGAGGCCTGCTGCAGACAGGGGGCTGCTCAGGCCAGGCTTGGCAGCCCCTGCCTATAGCAGGGGCTACTCTCACCCTATGCACAGCAGGCCTGAGCACCCCGCAAGCAAGGGCTTCTCCAGCCTGGCCAGTGCAGCCCCTGCCTGTGGCAGGGGGACACTCCAGCCCAGTGGTGGGAAGGAGGCACTCCCCTCTAATCAGTTAACCAGTTAAACTATATGTTTAAATGATTAACCAATTAAACAGAATTTTACATCCCTACTCACTGTAGCTATAAAAGGCTATTTTAAATACAACTAAGAAAACACAAAATAAGAGAAGTTACTTATACTGGAGACAGTTCAATCCATTATGAACATGAGTTTGAAACTGAATGATGTAGTTTAAATTCACATTAAGGTCCCTATATTTGTATTCACCTTATCAGCATCCACTGCGGAAAGATAGGTCTAACGGGAAAAGTTTCTGAGAAACGGCAATTAAAGTAAGTCTAAATAAAAGCATTTCAGAGAGCTCTTTAACCTAGAGGTAAACATTTGTTTAACTACATCACTGTTAAATTTGGAAGTCTTCAATAAAATACCCTCTCCTGGAAATGTTTTCACCTGATTCCATATGCAGTCTGACATTAGGAATCTTCACAATGACTTATTCACAATGCTTATCTCTCCCCCCTATTGTGGAGCAGGCAGTTCCTGAATGACTGCATTTGCTACAATGCCTTCACACAATGGGATTAAGGGAGATCCTATTAACTCAATTACTTTTACAGTACAGGTGGAAGCACTCTAAACCAGGACTCTCTGGTCTGGCAACATCTGTGGTTCAGCAGGGGTCAATGGCAATGGGGCCAGGAGTCCAGCCCATAGCCCTAAACCAGTCGTCTCCAACCTTTTTAATCACCAGATCACTTTTTCAATGTAAGTGCAATGTAAGATCTACCTCAAACCCAAATACCCTTGCCCCACTTTCTTCCCGCCCCTTCTTTGAGGCCCTGCCCCTGCTCCACTCCTTCTCCAAGGCCTCACCCTGCTCACTCCATCCCTCTTCCTCCCCCATACTCACTTTCATCAGGCTGGAATAGGGGGTTGGGTGTGGGCTCTATTCATGGGCGAAGGGGTTTGGAGTGTGGGAGGGGCTCCAGGCTTAGCCCAGGGCGGGGGATTGGGGGTCCAGAAGGAGTTTCAGGGTGCAAGCTCTGGGAAGGAGTTTGGGTGCAGGGGGACTCAAGTCTGGGGCAGGAGGTTGGGTGCAGGAGGGGGTTCAGGGCTGGGACAGGAGTTCAGGAAGCAGGCTCTGGCTGGGTACTGTTTAACTGAGACAGCTTGTGGGTAGTGGAGCAGTGGAGTTAAGGCAGGCTTTCTCCTGCCCTGGCCCTGCACCACTCCTGTATATACCACCTACTTTCAGCAGTGGCTCCATGGTGCCATGTGCTGCCCCTCATCTACAGGCTCTGAGCCCAGAGCTTCTACTGGCCATGGTTCCCCATTACTGATTACTGGGAGGTGCAGGAGTGGTGTCTGCAGACAAGGACAGTGGATGGAGACCCCCTGCTCTGCCTCTCTCAGGGGCTGCAGGGACATGCCAGCCACTTCCAGGAGCAGCAATTCCCACTGGGATAATTACTCTAGCCATGAAAGGTTAGGTACTTTAGAACTCACCACTCAAAGAATTAAATGTAAATGTGAGAGAGAAATGAAAACGATGAAATGCACAGACCAGTCAAAATCCAAAACTAACCCACTTTGCAAGCATTAAAAGAAGTAACAACCCCCCACATGTGTGTTAGGTCGGGAGATGAGAGTGAAGGACAGGGTGTTTGTGAGAATGACAGACACACACACACTCTGTGGGAGTTACAGAGATTTGCACTGCCAAGCTCCCTCCATTCCCTTCTCTCTGTGTGGAGATGGGGTACAGGAGGGGGGGAAGGAGGACACCCTGACATTAGCACTCCCCTCTGCCCCACACCCTGCACAGCAAGCAGGAGGCTCCCAGGCAGAGGTCAGGAGCAGTATGACAGAGGGTGGAGGAGCAGTTGAAGTGCTGGCACATGATAGCTTCCTGACCAAACCAGTCAGGATCACCTGTCAGAGGCTCCAAGATCTACTGGTAGATCCCGCTCTACTGGTTGGTGACCATTGCCCTAAACTGTTCTTCCCCCCCCCCCCCCACACACACACACACCCCCTCCCCACACACCCCAGGCCTTGGCCACAGAGCCAGAGGATGGGGTGGGAGGGGAGACAAAAGGCCCCTGGTGACCAGGGGGAGCTGGCGACTGGGATTGGGAAGCCCTACCACATGGGACCCTCCCTGCCCTGAACCCCTCCTCACCCCCAAACCCTCACTCTCTCAACCTCCTACCCTGACCCTCCCATAGTCCCACGGTCCTGCCCTGACTCCTGCACTCCCCCCACACCACAAGTCCTGTGCCTTGAAGTGGGGATGTAAAATCCCAGTTAATCAGTTAACACTAGGTTTAACTGGTTAACTGATTAAACAAGGGACTGCCACTGCCGCCACTCCCCCCCAACTGCACCAGGGCTGCCCAGGCCAGCATTCCTCTCCCCCCACCCCTGCCCCGCAAGGGACTTCAGCAGGAGCTGCTCCAAGGTACAGGTTAACCAGTACCCTGTTAGCATCACCCAGTAAGTGTGATGCTTAGCGAGTAGTCGATTACCCATTGACATCCTTATCCTGAAGGACCCACGCAACTCCTGGTAAGTCTTTTTGTATATCTATATAATCATCCCAAACCCAAAGCTTCCAAAAAGATGCTGAGGTGATAAATTTTTAAGTAGCTGATGCCATACAATATCTTCCTATCCAAGTACAAACAGATGAACAGAAGTATGGGCACTTCCAGCCCACTCAAATAGCACAGACTACAGTCGACAGGTAATTTTTTTCCCCTCCTTCTCCTATCTTATTCTGAGTCCCCCCCCCCATCCCTTTTTCTTCCACTCAATCTCATCTGAAGAAGTGGGTTTTGCCCACTAAAGCTCATTACCATATATATATTTTTGTTAGCCTCTAAGGTGCCACATGACTACTCGTATTTAAACACGGCTCCCCCTCTGTGGTTTTTAAACATGCAAGGCACTGCATTCAGCTGTCTGAAGTGGAAATCCATCAACTGCATAAGACAATTCACACAGATCCAAACAGACATCATCTTCCTAGCCAAGTGCAAACAGAAGAACTGAAGTATGGGACACTTCCAGTCGACTCAATTAGCCTCATTAACACTAAGGTGCCACAGGTCTACTCATTGTTTTTAAAATTACAGACTAACACAGCTACCCCTCAGACTTTTAAGTATTTGGAAACCTCTGTTGTTAATACCCTCAAGTGGAAAGCTGAGTATTTTTACTTTTAAAATTAAAAAAAAATGATTTTGCGCAAAAAAAAAAAAAAAAAAAATGTAGACATCTACCTATCAATGCCTGGAAAAGGTTGCTCTGGAAGATATTAATGACACGCTCTATGGAGTTTCTCAGCTGCCTGTCCTCATTTTGGCTCAATTTAGAGCGGTATTCCTCCAGGAGATACAGAGCCCGCTGGGTATCTGCAAACAAAAATAAAACAAAAAGTTAGAATTAAACATCACCATAAGGGGGAAAGATGATAACTGCCCCAACTGTAGTCAATACAGTAGTTACTGATATCACACCCTCCTTCATCCAATTTCAAGAACTCCACCAAATTTATCCCAAGTTCTTGACTCCCAGTTTATAACGGCGCAGATTCCCCCCAAAAAGGCAGATGTTTCTAAGGCGTTTTTATGCATAAACGGGAACATGACGCTGCCCACCTGCGCATCTGACCCAGCTACCCCGCTACCCACTGCCGAACTGACTCATCGGACCGAGCGATTTCAGCAACAAGCTGCCCGCCTGCAAACTTTGCAGACACCGAGGGGAGGGGCCGAGTCCCTGCTGGCTGACCCCGCTGCTCGGCACAAGCCGGGCCGGCTCCGCGTGCGCTGAGGGAGGGGGCCGTGACGCCCCGCGGCTGCACGCGCAGGGAAGGGGCGCGGGGTCTCCCAGCTGAGGCGGTTTAACCGCCGCTTCGGTCCGCGCGCTGCGCCGAGGGAGGCTGCGCGCGGCGCGGGTCTCACCTTGCTTCCGGACGGGCATGGTGCGCCCCGACAGCGCTAGCCACGCGCCCGAGGGAGCCAGGCGCCGCCGGACTCCGGACCGCCCGGTCGCCGCCCTCCCAAACTTCGCGCGGGGCACGGAGCGGCAGCCAGAGCGGAGCGGCGGGGGGCGCTCTGCTCGCTCCTGCCGCGCTCGGAGGGGCCTTGCCCCGCGCTCGAGGGCAGGACGGACCCGGAGCCCGGGGGTCCGGAGCGGGGCCGGGACGGGGCAGCCCCCTCGGAGCGCGGGGGCGGCGGCGGCGGCTCCGCCCTGGGAAGCGGCCGGGGGCACGGGGCTCGGGCGCCCGACACTGCCGCGCGGCGGGGGCTGCTCGCGCGCGCTCCCTCCCGCCGCCTCCGCTGGAAATTCCAAACTTTCCAGCCAAAATGGCGGCCCAGCGGCTGTGGAGCGAGCAGCCCCCACGTGACCGAGCCCAGCGGCGGCCCAATCAGGAGTCAGCTCGGCTCGGGGCTGGTACCTAGTGGGGCAGGCAAGGTGAGCACTCCGCCGCTTAAAGGCGCCGTGGCCTGGGGAGCCGGCAGGGCCCAGGTGCACGTGGGGGGCCCCGGAGCCAATGGCCACGCTTCTCGCCAGGGGGCCTGGCAGTACCTATGGGGGGCAGTCCTGCTGGGGCTGCGCTGCCCCACCCTGGCACCCAGACCTTGCTCACGCTACGTCCACACTGCGGGCTTGTTGCGCAAGAGAAAACATCCACCCTGTGTGGACGGTCTTGCGCAAGAAAGGCCACCTGGAACCACTTCAGGCAGGGTAGAAGGTCACCAGATGCTTGGGAGGGCTGGTGCCAGAGCCTTGCAGAGACACATACCGCTGCTGCTGCCGCCACAGCCTTTCTATTGCTGCCATGGAGAAGGAACTGCCCCTGGGCATGTCCTGGCCCCACACAGCCATGCTGCAGTGTGTGCTGCACTTGATACATGGTGCCAAGCTGCTCCTGCAAGAGCTCGACCCTGACGACACTCTGGAGTCCCTCTCCCGGGATGCAGCAGCTTCACTGCTGGACCTGCAGCCCACTGTGAAGAGGCGGTTTTGGAGGCTGGACACCAGTTCCAATGGGTGGGACTGGCTGGTCATGGAGCAGTGGGACGACCAGCAGCGGCTCAAAAACTTCCACATGAGGAAGGACATGTTCTTGTAGCTGTGTACCTGGCTCGCCCCTGCCCTCCGGAGACGTGACACCCACCTACAGCCCACCATCCCCCCTGGAGAACAGGTCCCCATCGCCCTTTGGAAGCTCACCACCTCAGACAGTTACCAGTCGGTGGGCAACCAGTTCAGCATGCAGAAGTCCACCATTGGGGCCCTCTTCATGCAGGTAAGACCCTCTGAGGCTGCAGTCCCTGCAACGGGAGGGAGTCCTGGATGTGGGGGGTGGAGTGGGGGTGGGAGGAAGCCATCCTGCCCTCCACAGCCCTGCTGCTGGGGGGGGGATAGGCTCATGGAAGGGTTCTGAGGGGCTTTGGGGAGAGAGGAGATCAGAGTGGGCACCTCCCAAGGGCTCATGCTCCCCCTCTTTCTCATCCTCTGTGTGTTTTTTTGTGTTTCTCTGTGTCCTCCTGCAGGTGGTGAGGGCCATCAACTCCATCCTGCTGAAGAGGGTCATCCAGATGGGAGACCTGGACACAACCATGTCCAGATTTGCTGCCTTGGGGTTCCCCAACTGCAGGGGTACTATAGATGGGGGACACATCCCGATACAAGCACCTGATCATCGAGCAGCCTGCTTCATCAATTGAAAGGGCTACTTTTCCATGGTGCTGCAGGCCTTGGACACTTCACAGACGTTTTTGTAGAGTGGTCGTGCAGGGTACACAACGCCCGCATCTTTAAAAACTCCAGCCTGTACTACAGGCTGGAGGAGGGCACAATCTTTCCCCACCATGAATTTGTGGTTGGGGATGTGCAGATGCCACTGTGCATCGTGGGGGATGCAGCCTACCCCCTCGTGCCCTGGGTCATGAAGCCGTACACCTGGACCCCAGCAAGGAACAATGTAATGAACCGGGCCAGGATCCAGGTGGAGTGCACCTTCGGCCGTCTGAAGCCGTCCATTGCCTGCTGACCCACCTCGACATGGGGGAGCACAACATCACTGAGTTGGTTGCAGCATGTTGTGTCCTCCACAACATTGTGGCGAGGAAGGGGGAGGCCTTCCTCCTGGGCTGGGGGACAGATGCCGGCCAAGTGGGCCGGGCATTTGAGCAGCCCCGGAGAGCTGCCATCCGGCAGGCCCACCAGCCCAGGGTGGGCATGCAGGAGGCCCTGAGGGAGAGATTCTTGCAAGCACCCCACTAACTGTCCCCATGGCCTCCTACCAAGGGGCCCCTGCCTTGCAGCCACATCCCTTCCCCACCACAACCCCTCCATTTCCCCCTTCCCTGACTTCAGTAAACAAGCCTCTTGTTTTGCAACCAAAAATAAACTCTTTTTATTTTACATGAAGAAAAGGTGGGCAAGGGGAGGGGGCTCTAAAGCAGAAGGGGGACTCATGTTTCCAAGGGGCAGCTGCCTGCACCACCTCAGGTGAGGGGACCTCGTTGGCCTTGTGGACGGGTGGGTGCGGGGAGCACAGGGAGGTGGTGAGGGTAGGGGGCAGGAGCAGGGTCAGGGTTGGCAGGGGGCAGGAGGAGGGGGGCAGGGGCATGGCAGAGGGGGGAAGGAGGGTGGGAGGCACGGGAAGCAGCATGTGCCATATGGGCCACTATGCTGGCCATGAGGTCGCCGAAGTGATCGCACCACTCCATGAACTGGCCCCAGGCGTGTTGGCGCCACTTATGGTCGGTGCGGGCCTTCTCCGACAGCATCTGCTCCATGCACTCGATGGCCGTCACATGCCGCTGCAGGAGCTGGTCCTGGAGCCTGGTGCACCTTTGTGTCCCCTGGCCTGTGGCAGCTGGCAGCGGTGCACTGGCTGGCCCCTAACCCCTAGCTAGTCCGGCTGTGGAGAACGCACAAGAGGGAGAGGCGGTCAGTCATCCCTGCAGACACTGTCCCTGAGGCCATGCCCTCCTCTGTGAGTAGTGACCAATAGTCCGCAGCCCAGAAGACCGGGCTGCCAGCTTCCCCCCCGCAGGAAACGGCCAAGCAGCCCAGGGAAGTGTGGCCACAGGGGGAGTCCCTCAAGGGCCACAGAGGAGCCGGGAGCAGCCTGGGACTCCCTTGGGGCTGCATACATAGGGGCATCTCACAGCCCTGTTTACGGGCACGGCTGCTGTCTCGCACGGGCCAACATGGCCGTGTAGTGTGTGTGGCATTCCTTGGTGTGTATGGTGTCTGGCCTGCGCCCTTGTGGCTAGCCTGCTACCAGCTGGCGCGCACATCCCCAGCGGCAGGACGTGTGTGTCCAGCAGGATCCCAGGCGTCCTCAGGGGCTGCCTGCTACATCCACGTGCTGCACAGTAACACGTCACAAGGTTGCACGTGGCAGACCCCAGCACGGTGTCCAGCTGGAGCAGCACAAGCAACACCCCCCGCCCTCTGAGTGAGTGACAAAAAAACCACTCACCTGAGTATCCATCCCCAACGTCCAACGAGGCCTGGGAGACGTCCAGGCTGGCGGCCACCGGCTTCAGGGACAGGGTCATGGTGGGACTGGTCCCCGCCTCAGCTTGCCCAGCCAGCTGGTCCTCACCCTCCTTCTGGGCAACGATCGGGGTCCGCAGGCCAGTGTCCACAACGGTAGATGAGGCATCGTCTTCCTCATCCCCCAGGATGCGTTGGAGCTGCCTGTAGTAGGGGCAGGTGTGGGGTCCTGCCCCCAAGTCCTTGCTGGCACAGACATGCCAGCCGCAGTTCCTTCACCTTACTCCAGACCTTTGAACAAGTCTGGAGTGGGTGACCATGGTCTGCCAAGGCCTGCGCCATCTGGCCAAAGATGTCAGCATTCCTCCTCCTGGCCCGGGGATTTTGCAGGGCTTCCTCCTCTCCCCACAGCTCCAGGAGGGCCTGGACCTCCGGGCCAGACCAGGAGGGTGTGCACCTTTTTGTGCCTCTGGGTGGGTCCTGTGACCCCTGGGGATACTCCCCATGAGGGCCAGGGAGGTCTCGGGGGGGCTTCAGGGGCAGACATAGAGGACTCTTGAAGCCTATGGCAGGGAGAGCCGCGTGGGGAGGTGCTGCTGTCTGGGATCAGCTTCTGCCATGAAGCTTCTTCAGGGGGCCTGCAATTTTAAGGAGGGGCCAGCAGACAGGAACTATGGAGCTGTGGTGACTTGCATGGAATGTCCACCAGAGCATATGTGCTTTTTCCAGGAGGCCAGTTCTTATGCAAACCCCCCCCTGCTGCCTGTCCACACATGCCTTTTTCACAAGAGCTCTTGTGTAAAAAGGCTTATTCCTCGTAGAAAGAGGAATAACTCTTGCGCAAAAAGCCCTGTCTTCTGACGATGTACTATACTGTTTCTTGCGCAAAAACGCGCGTGTAGTGTGGACGCTCCAAGAGTTTTTGCATAAAAACGGCTGTTTTTGCACAAACACTCTGCAGTGTAGACATAGCCTCAGAGTAGGGTTGCCAGGTGTCCAGTTTTGAACCGGACAGTCCAGTATTTGAGCTTGCTGTTCGGGGAAACAAATTGAGAAAATAGAACTGTCCGGCATTTTCTAACTAAGATGTAATGTAGATTGTGATGGAAAGTCAAGTGTGTCCGGTATTTTTGTTGAAACCATCTAGCAACCCTACCGCAGAGACAGAGCAGGAGTTTGCTCCACAAAGAGCCAGCTGGCCTTTAGCTCAAGCTCCAGCAGTTCCAGGTTCGACTCCACCTGTCGGCGCTATGCCTGGTATAGGTTGGGGTGGGCCGTAGCCCCACAAAGGACCCCCCCTCCGCTGCGCTTTGCCATCCACACTGGGGCTCACAATGAGCCCTTGTATGCAAAGTGCAACAGGTGTGGGATATACTCCCTGTGCCCCCCAACCCCGCCACATGAATTAGGTTCAGTCTAGGGTGGAGCTTTAAAAACCATGCAGGGCTGCTATAGAGTTGCCAGCTTTCTAACTGCATGAAGAACACCTCTGCTATCTATGCCTCTTGCTCCTTCTCCAAGGCCCTGCCCTCCACTGGCTCCATCTCACCTCCTCTGTCATTTATTATCCCTTCCCCTCCCTGCCTGCAGGAGAGCTTCCAGAAGGGGCAGGGCAGGAGGAGAGGCGAGCAGCCCCATACACACACACAGCCCTTAAAGCTGCCCAGAGTGCGTCACACAAGCCTCCAGGGCCTGGGAATCCAGATGCTCCTGTAGCTGTAGTAGTGGCAACTGAGAACCCTGGTCTCTTTAGAATCACCAGGCCTCAGGGCAGTTTTCTCCTGTCCCACTCACTTTCATTGGGCTGAATCAGAGAGTTGGGTGCAGGTAGGGCTGCCAACAAGCCCACCCAAAGGGTTTGCAGGACCCAAAGCAGGACACTGGGAGAGGGGCCCCGAGTCTGGCCGGGGGATGGTGAATACTCAGCAGCATGAGGCCCTGAAAGCACAGGGCCCAAGGCATTTGCATTGCTCACCTTGCCCTAGGGACAGGCCTGATTGCCAATCTTCCCAATTTCACTGAAAGTTTCCATAATTTCCCACAGGCTATTGCAGTCAATACAGCAGTTTTTAAAGCATTAAAGTGCAGCAGGACTAAGGTAGGCTCCCTAACAACTCTGGCCCTGCTCCTGGAAGCATCTGTCATGTTCCTGTAGCCTCTAGTGAGAGCCAGACAGCTCTGTGTGCTGTCCTTGTACCTGCAGGCATTGCCTCTGCAGTTCCCATTGGTTGCACTTCCTGGCCCAAGGGAGCTGTGGCACCAGCACCCAGGGCAGAGGCAGCACATGGAGCCTCCCTTGACACCTATGCAGCTAGGGGTCTCAGGGACCTGGCAGCCACATCCAGGACCCACACAAACCCAGAGGAGATAGGGAGCCTGTCTTAGGCCCAGAGCCCCACTGCTCTGCTGACTGGTCTCTTAACAGTCTGGTCAGCAGTACTCACTAGAGCCACAGGAGTCTCTTTTTGACCAGGTGTTCCGGTCAAAAACTGGAAGCCTAGCAACTCTAGGCTGATGTTCAGATATAGGTAGGGAGCCTGGGCTGCCAGGGTAGCCCTGTGAGTTGCTTGCAGTCTTCAGTGGGTCAAACACCCAGAAGTATCAAGGTGGGAACTGCAGGACAGGGCAGGCTCCCATTCTTAAGACTATTGCTTGGTTACCTCTTGTATAATGTGCTGTTAGTAGCAAGAAAAATGTCCCTAGTCCTGCACTCTTACAAAGTTATTTCTTGAATTACACATAATACAAGAACTGGGGGCACCAAATGAAATTAATAGGCAGCATGTTTAAAACAAACAAAAGGAAGTACATCTTCACACAATGCAGAATTAACTTATGGAACTCCTTGCCAGAGGATATTGTGAAGGCCACAACAGGCTTCTATTCAAAACTAGTCAAGTTCATGTAAGATAGGTCCATTAATAGCTATTATCCAGGATGAGCAGCGCTGCTTGTCAGAAGCCGGGAATGGGTGGCAGGATAAATCACTTGATGATTGCCTGTTCTGTTCATTCCCTCTGGAGCACCTAGCATTGCCTTTTTGTATAACCCAGTATGTCCATTCATATGTTCTTGCATTCTTGTGGTACCAGGAGATTCATACAGTGCTAGGAGCTGCATGATAACTACACATATTCACAGATACCCTTTGTATTCCTCCTGGAATTTATTAACAGTTCAATAGTGGTGCAGGCTGCTGGCCTCTAGCCAGCACCGAACACACACACACACACACACACACAAAAGCCTATTATAAGGAATTTTTTAAAGAGACAGGCATGCAAGCATTAAGGACTATAATTAGGTATTTGTGCTGTGATATGAAACATCTCAGCAATTCCCTCCTAGCAGCATGCAATTTCTCATCCTCATACAACCTACAAAGGACAAGCAGGAACCAGTGGGTGAAAACAGCATGCAATCATAAAGCACTAGATTCACAGGATTTTAAGGCCAGATTAGACCATTCTGATAATTTTGTTAACTACCTCTATAGAGCAAACCAGAGAATTCCACCTACTAACTAACTCTTTTTCAAGGCATAACTTCTCAGTGAGCCACAATATTTCTTTTAGAAATATATCCAATGGATTCAAGGGATGAAGAATCCATCACAATGGTAGGTAAATTGTCCCAATGATTAATTACTGTAACTGTTAAAAACTACAGCCTTTTTTCTAGTGTATCTTTGTCAACCTGTGATGTCCTATAGCACCGGACTTGTTATGATTTTGTCTGGTAATTTAAATAATTCTCTGCTATCCAAAATCTTTTCTTTATGTGCACACTTTTATACCATAATCAAATCACCTCTATCCTTGGATAAAATAAATACATTGAACTTCTTTAGTCTGTAAGTCAAACTTTCCCAACTTAATATAAGTCTTGTAGCTTTTTTTCTAAATCCTTTCTAGTTTTTCAACATCTTTCCAAAGTGTGAACATCAGAAATGGATACAGTATTCTAGAAATGGTCTCACCAATGCTGTGCACAGATGAAATAATACACAATAAAAAGCTATGGCCATGAGGCAGAACACAAAATGAAGTTGACTCCCAACATATTATGAAAAGTTAGAGACGGCTCTGTAGGTCTTCACATTATTAATCAATTGCATAAATGTGATACAAGAAATAACGGCATACGAAGGACTATAAACAAAAAGGATTTAGGTGCTATAGTGAATCACAAACTAAACATGAATCAACAATATAATACTGTTGCGAAAAAGTGAATATTCTGGCACAGATGACTAATTATATGGGGCCATAGTGTCCTGGTACCAGGAATATTCCTGGCCCAGGGCTTGGCTCCATCAAAACTCACTGCCTAGCCCTGTGTCCTCCAGCCTCCCCTGCCACGCCAGGTGCTACCTCCATGCTTCCCCCAACCCCGCCTGCCACCCCTGGGTGAGTTAAAATGTCCAGGAGGGGACTTCTGTCTGCTAGGTCACCCCAGCTCCCAGCAGGTGTGTCCCTGTGACCAGAAGGAGGGGTAGTGGGGTCTCCATGTCATTCACTGCCCACCCCACCCCAGCCACAGGGACATACATGCTGGCAGGCACAGGGAGAGAGCATCCAAAAGCCACTGTAACCCTGCTGCACTGCCAGTCATGATGGCAGGGACCCCCCAGGCATTTTAATTAGCCTGGGGGCAGCAGGAGGGGCTGAGGGAGAGTGCGGAAGGGCATATGGGGCAGCAGCACCCAGAGATCTCCATCACCCCAGGTGCCATTGCAAGAGTGGAGCCCCCAGGTAAGTGTGGCAACCCCCAGTCATTCCCCCACACCCTTTGTGTACCCCGCTTCCTCCAGTGCCTGCACCCTCTCCTCCCACCCCCATCCTGCCGTCAAACTCCAGCCCCCAAACTTCTTCCGAGAGCCTGCAGCCAGACCACAACCCCAGGCCACAGCCAGCACCCAGACTCCATCCCAGAGCTTGCACCTCCCACCCCTTCCTGCACACACGTTTCCTCCCAGAGAGTGCACCCCAGACCCCCGCCTGCACCCATATTGCCTCCCAAACTCTGCAGCCTTAATCCATCCAAACTCCCTCTCAGGCAGGGGGGAAGGGTGGGGCCCTTGAGTGCGGGAGGGGTACGTGCTCAGAGCATTCTGGATACCACCAACATTTTTGTAAACCTGCCACCCTTGCATTCTGGGATGTATTTGTAGGAGTGTGGTAAGCAAGACCTGCAGTAATTCTTCTTCTGTACTCTGTGCTGATAAGTCTTCAGGTGGAGTACTGTGTCCAGTTCTGGGCACCACACTTTGGAAAAATGAACAAGTTGGAGGGGGTCTAGAGAAATCAACAAAAATAATTAAAGGTCTAGAATACATAAAAACGGCCATACTGGGTCAGACCAATGGTCCATCCAGCCCAGTATTCTGTCAGCCGACAGTGGCTAATACCAAATGCCTCAGAGGGAGGGAACTCAACAGGTAATCCTCACGTGATCCCTCCCCTGTCACCCACCTCCGGAGAAACAGAGGCTAGGGACACCATTCCTACCCATCCTGGCTAACAGCCATTGATGGACCTAACCTTAATGAATCTATCTAGCTCTTTTTTCAACCCTGTTAAAGTCCTAGCCTTCACCACATCCTCTGGCAAGGAGTTCCACAGGTTGACTGTGTTCTGAGTGAAGAAAAATTTCCTTTTGTTTTAAACCTGCTGCCTATTAATTTCATTTGGTGACCCCTAGTGCTTATGTTATGAGAACAAGTCAATAACTTTCTTATTCACTTTTTCCACACCAGTCATGATTTTATAGACCTCTATCATAGCCCCTCTTAGTCTCCTCTTTTCTAAGCTGAAAAGTCCCAATCTTTTAATCTCTCTTCATATGGGACCCGTTCCAAACTCCTAATCATTTTTGTTGCTCTTTTCTGAACCTTTTCCAATGCCAATATATCTTTTTTGAGGTAAGGCAACCACATCTGTATGCAGTATTTAAGATGTGGGCGTATCATGGCAATAAGGTATTTTCTGTTGTATACTCTTATCTCTTTTTTAATGATTCCTAACAGTCTATTTTCTTTTTGACTACTGCTGCACACAGAGTGGATGTTTTCAGAGAACTATCCACAATGACTCCAAGATCTCTCTCTTGAGTAGTTGTAGTTAAATTAATCCCTATCATATTGTACGTATAGTTGGGATTATTTTTTCCAATGTGCATTACTTTACATTTATCAACATTAAATTTCATTTGCCATTTTGTTGCCCAATCACTTAGTTTGGTGAGATCTTTTTGAAGCTCTTCACAGTCGGCTTTGGTCTTAACTATCTTGAGCAGTTTGGTATCGTCTGCAAATTTTGTCACTTCACTGTTTACCCCTTTCTCTAGATCATTTATAAATAAGTTGAATAGGATGGATCCCAGGACAGACCCTTAGGGGAACCCCACTAGTTACCTCTCTCCACTCGGAAAACTTGCCATTTTTTCCTACCCTTTGTTTCCTGTCTTTTAACCAGTTATCAATCCACGAAAGGACCTTCACTCTTATCCCATGACAATTTACTTTATTTAAGAGCCTTTGGTGAGGGACCTTATCAAAGGCTTTCTGGAAATCTTTCTGGAAATAAGTATGCTATATCCACTGGATCCCCCTTATCCACATATTTGTTGACCCCCCCTCAAAGAACTCTAGCAGATTAGTAAGGCATGATTTCCCTTTACAGAAACCATGTTGACTTTGCCTCAACAAATTATGTTCATCTATGTGTCTGACAATTTTATTCTTTATTATAGTTTCAACTAACTTGCCCAGTACTGACGTTAGACTTACTGGTCTGTAATTATCTGGATCACCTCTAGAGCCCTTTTTAAATATTGGCATCACGTTAGCTATTTTCCAGTCATTAGGTACGGAAGCTGATTTAAAGGTTAGGTTAGCTTCTCTGCAATGACTTTATCATCTTTGAGTGCTCCTTTAGCATCTTGATCGTCCAAAGGTCCCACTGGATGTTTAGCCGGCTTCCTGCGTCTGATGTACTTAAAAAACATTTTGGTATTACTTTTTGGCTATCTGTTCTTCAAACCCTTCAAACATGACCTACTAAAAAAGTTTGAAAAAAATTGTTTAGTCTGGAGAAGAGAAGATTGAGGGAGGACATGATAACATTTTCAAGTATGTAAAACATAATTTATAAAGAACAGTGATAAATTGTTCTCCTTCCCACTGAGCACAAGAGAAGTAGTAATAGGCTTAAATTGCAGCAAAGGAGATGTGGGGAAAACTTCCTCACTGTAAGGGCAATTAAGCAATGGAACAAATTACCAAGCGAGTTTGTGGAATCTCTGTCATCGGAGGTTTTAAAATGAGATTAGACAATAATCTGTCCAGGATGGTCTAGATAAAACTTAGTGCTGCAAACAGTGCAGAAGAATGGACTAGATAATTTCCAGGACTATTTTTCTATGATTTGCAAAGAAATAACAAGATCTGGCCCCTTCTATCTATGTGTCTATCCATTTGCAGACACTCTCATTAAGCAACAGCTATGTACAGCCACTCATATAAATTATTCCTGCTCTTACCAGAAACAGAAGGCATGAAGGCACTTTGCAAAGACCTGAGTTTTGAAGTGAGTGTTTTCTGTAATGCTACTTCCTAGGCAATCACAATAACAGCCACACTGGGTCAGTCCAAAGGTTCATCTAGCGCAGTATAATATCTTCTGACAGTGGCCAATACCAGATGCTCCACAGGGAATGAATACAACAGGTAATCAAGTGATCCATCCCCTGACACCCATTCTCAATTGCTGACAAACAGTGTCTAGGGACACCATTCCTACCTATCCTGGCTAATAGCCATTGATGGACCTAACCTCCATCAATGTATTTAGCCTTTTTTTCAACCATGTTATAGTCTTGTACTTCACATCCTCTGGCAAGGAGCTCCACAGGTTGACTGTGCTGTGTTTTATGAAGTACTTCCTTTTGTTTGTTTTAAACCTACTTCCTATTGTAATTTCATTCGGTGATCCCTACTCTTTGTGTTATTTCAATATTGTTCATTTTAAATACTAGTATGAATATCTTAGAAAATAATTTCGTTAAAGATTTTACATGGGAATGTCACCTGCTTAATCACAGTCAAATTATAATCATTCTTTGTTAATTCTGAAGCAGCCCTGTAGATTAGCATGCTTGTGGCAATAATAGGCTATTTAATTTTTTTTATAGATTCCATCAGTTCTGCGCATTATATTTTCAAATTGGCTCGAGACTTAGGACGTCTAGTGGTCAACATGCATGAAGAGATCAAAATTACACTGTAGCAGACTGACACCAGTGCCATAGTACTATCATTTATTGTATTTTGTAATTGACTTGTAAGATACAGCATTTTGTGAAATGAATGGGTCAAATTTCATACAGCTTTACAGCACTGCTTTTGGCATTCATGATGTGATAGTGTAAACAATTAAAAACATAAGAATGACCATACTGGGTCAGACCAAAGATCCATCTAGCTCAGTATCTGCTGATAGTGGCCAATATCCCAGAGGGAAGGAACACAACAGGTAATCCTCACGTGATCCATCTCCTGTTACCCATTTCCAGACAGTTAACCGATGAGCTCCCTGCTTGCAGATGCTTCAGGTAAATAAAACATCCCAGCATGCCAGCGGCTTATCCTGATGGGCCGGGAACCAAAGTTTGCCAACCCCTGAAATACAGGATTGGCTTGTGAAAGGGTCATAGTATTTTGCCATTTTTACTTATCAATCTCAGGAGGTCAGCTTGTAAATGAACAGGCTAATGAAAGAGTATATATAGTAAGGTGCTTAAAACCAGCATATTTCTTCTGCATACCAAACTTTCAAAGTTGTATTAAAAGTCAATGTTCACTTTTAAGCTTTTGAAAGAGCCATGTTTTATTCAGAGTCACAAACAACTTCCATTCTAAGGTGTTCGCCCCTCTGAGTTTTTACTAATACATGGGGACTAGAAATGTAATAAAAGAGTTTTATTGAGTGAAAGCCAAACAAGTTGTACAAAATAAAGCATAAGCAATCCGCGGCTCAAGGGTGGGTTACAGCAGTAACAAGCACTGTAGGTGGCTTACAAGCAATCGACATAACCCACCTTGTCCCGGATACAAGTGAGGAAGTAATTAAACTATAGTCCATACACAACCCCAGGGGCACCCTCCCCCGTGAAGCAGAATAGAGTCTCTGTCTCTGAGTGTAGACTCTATATCAATGGGTGGAGTTTGCCCAACTGGGAGGATCAGTCCTTACTACAGAGCTCTTCAATCCAACAGGCAAAGATTTAACACAATCAATTCCTAAGTTAAAGCTAGATACATTCAGACTGCAAATAAGATGTCATCTTTTTAACAATGATGGTAATTCACTATTAGAACATCTTGGGTTTTCCATCACTGGCTATTTTTAAATCAAGATTGGATATTTTTCTGAACCATCTGCTCTAGGAATTTTTGGAGATGTTGTGACCTGTGTTATACAGGAAGTCAGACTAGATGATCACATTGGTCCCTTCTGGCCTTGAAATCTATGAATCTACAATACCAGGAGGAACATGCATGCAGGAAGAGGAAGAACAGATGCTGATGAATAGTGCTATGGGGGAAAAAATCAATGCAAAAGCCAACATGATGGATCAACAAGCTAGGATGCAATTATTCAAACCACATTGCTCCTGAGAGAGTATTGCTAAGTTCCCAGCATTTCTATTTCTTCTGTAGGAATAGACTGATAGGGTAAAGTGATGCCAGTGTTTCTAGGAGTAACTAGAACATGAAGAGAAAAACTTCAAGAAAGGAAGAGTGAAATTTTATTAGCATGGTTGGAGTGGAATTCTATGCTGTGCCCTTTAGAGGTGCAGTGCAGAATTCAGTCGGAGGGAGCAAGAATGAGGTGGCTTTAACTAAGCCACACCTTTGCAGCCCCCTTCTACCAGTTCTGGGTTGTTCCTGGGGCTGAAGATACTGTAATTTAGACACCTCTGAGGACTTCTCTAAGTTATGCCACCTCACAGGGCAAGAATCTCTGCAGTGCTGTGACCCTATCTCTGACACACCGTCTCATCCCAGGCCTATACACTATGCCATGGCTTGCATGCAGTTCTTAATGATGCCTTGTGGCTATCTTCCATAGATCCTGAGTTACTTAACATGACACAGTCCACTATTTTATGGAAATGGTCAACATTCTTTGCATGCAGACATATGATCTTACTTTTGCGTGTATTAAAACACATTTTGTTTCAATAAGAGCAGATTCCCAAGCAATCCAAATTGCTTGGCATGACCACTCCATCAAGCTTTGCGTCATCTGTAAATTTAATCAACAGTGATTTTAAATTTATGTGATGATCACTAACAAAAATAGTAAATAACATTGAGCTTAGTACCACTAAAAATATCCCCCATTTGACAATGGTTTTCTATGGATTTTTACTATTTGTTTACTGAGATTGTATAGTGCTGCCTTCTTCTTCGTGGAGTGTCCCTGTGGGTGCTCCACCTTAGGTCTTGAGGTGCCGCTGCGCGCCTACTTGGAGATTTACAGTAGCAGTGCCCTCCGGTGTGCTGCACAAGCGAGGCAGGCAGCACGCACAGTGTCGCTGCCACGCATGTGCAGCAACAGTCCCTTCAGTTCCTTCTCTACTGCCCTCGGTGTCGGTCGGAACCGCAGTTGCTCTCTTCATTCGCTTACCAGTTTAAGTTTTTCCGGTTACCAGTTAGTTTTTCACAGTTAGTCAGTTAGACTTAACTTTTCTTTTCTCCTTGGGAAAAAAAAAGTTTTCTGTTAGACCACACGAGTTTTGGCCTAACAGCTCTACTGTCCCTGGGATGCCTGGTTCTCCAGGATTCAAATGCTGCCTCTCGTGTAGGCATTCCGAGTATGTGCATTGCCTCGGTCACAGTGCCAGCACTGCAAACAGCTTACAGCTCGCACAACGAAGGCACGGGAGCTTCAATTAAAACTTCTTTCTCTGGAGAATATGGTGAGACTGGCCTCAGACCCGGAGCACTCCTCTCCCCTGCGCCAACTGTCACCTCTGGCCACGTCCAAAAAGGCAATGTCAGCCAGCGTGTCTTTAAGGGACTCTTCCTCTGACCAGAATAGGAAGAGATCTCACTCCTTGAGCAAAGGTGACTCTCCCTCAAAAAAATGGGAGCAAGCACCTAAAGCGCCCCCTGCTCCAACTCCAGCCAGAGTTCCAGACAAGGAGGTTCCAGGACCATGAAGTACCAATGGTTCCCGAGAGTCCAAGGACCTAACTAAGCCTAGCAAGCCGCCAGGCAAGGCCAAGGCAAAATTGGTACCATTGGCACCGTTGGTGCATACGTCTGCTCCGAGGAAGGAGAAGATCAAGCTGGCTACAACCATGGCACCGCCGCCACTGAACAAGCCAAAGCCATACACAGTGACCCTAACCCTAACCATCTTGCTGAAGTGGGCTATTAAGCCTCCTCCAGCACTTACAGAGGCATGGCTACACCCAGCTGCAGACTGATACAGACACTAAGATCAGCTGTAAGAGGGCTCATCTTAAGGGATTTGCCACAGCATCCACATGTCCACCTTTTTGGAGTATAAACCCAAACTTATATGAAGTGTTTGGAAACCTCCATTTGAGATAAAATGTGTGTATATCATTTTCTGTTAATGAACTGACAGACTTGCCCAGGGAGGTTGTGGAATCCCATCTCTGGAGATATTTAAGAGTAGGTTAGATAAATGTCTATCAGGGATGGTCTAGACAGTATTTGGTCCTGCCATGGGGCAGGGGACTGGACTCGATGACCTCTCGAGGTCCCTTCCAGTCCTAGTATTCTATGATTCTATGACTTTCTAAGAGCTTGTATTACTCAGTGGGGTACTGGGCAGTACAAGATGCGTATTTCTGGGGACAGGTCTGGGACTGAGCATTTGTGAGTGTCACTCTGCAATGTAAAAAAACCCAACCAATAGTCTAGTAGCACCTTAAAGACTAACGGAACATACAGATGTGTTGTTAGTCTTTAAGGCGCCACTCGACTATTTGTTGTTTTTTACATTTTTCCTTTTACAGACTAACTCGGCTCCCCCTCTGAAGCTTTTGACTCTGCAATATAATTCAGGAGTGACTGGCTACACCACTCATATCATTCACCTGAGAGTGACTTTTGCATGCTAGAGGCTTTGTCAACAGGTAAAGCAGTGTGACAGGCACCCCAGATTGGAGAGGGAATCTGGGGTGCCCAGGGCCCAGCAATTTAAAAGGGCCTGGAGCTCCTAGCTACCTCAGCAGCAGCTAGGAGCCACAGGCCCTTCAAATCAGTGTCAGAGCCCAAAGGTTCCTGCTTGCCTCTGCTGTAGGCCCAAGGGTCCTGACGGCCACTACTCGGGGAGTCTGCCCCCAGCCTACCCCTTCCACCCAAGGCACCAACCCTTCCGGGAACCCAAAGTCAGCCCCCCACCACGTACTTGCCAAAGACATGAGGCCCAATGCAGGGCACACTGGTAATTCCTGGCACCTACTTTCACACCATTGATGCTCCATTTGTCTTGCAAGCATTATTGGTGCCATGAGTAGAGCTGAAGGAAGAAAGATGATGTTTGTTCTGTTATCCCTTCTTGCAGCATTTCTTCTCTTTGAGAATCATCTGCTGCTGGGGTTCAGGCACCTGCTAGTCTGATTGCTGAGATGTACATTTTCGCTCACCTTCCCCTCCCCCACCCCCACCCCCACCCCGCCTTTCTGCCAAAGAATGGCTGCTTACTCAGGCGATAGTCCATGTGATTTTGTTGATACCTGGGTGAGGCATCAGTTGGCCTTTTGTTTCTGAGGAATTGGTTTGTGCTGCTTCCTCAGATTTGGAGTATGATTTAGTCACTTCATATAGGTAAATCTTTATATCAAGATGTGTGGCAACAACTATATATACCAAAGGATACAATTTAAAAAAAAATGAACACATATGAAAAGGACAAATCAAATTTCAGAACAGAAGGAGGATGGGGAGTAAATGTCTGTGAGCTAATGATATTAGAGGTGATAATTGGGGAAGCTATCTTTGTAATGGGTAAGATAATTAGAGTCTTTATTCAAACTTGAATGTAAAGAGACCAGAAACTTCAGGATCTCTACCAAGTATTTATAAACCTCAACTACCCACCCGGAGAAATAAAAAAGCAAATTGAAAGAGCTAGACGAATACCTAGAAACCAACTACTTCAAGACACACGCAAGAAAACCAACAATAGAACACCACTTGTCATCACCTACAGCCCCCAACTTAAACCTGTCCAACATTATCAATAAACTACAGCCTATACTGGAACAGGATACTAAACTCCGAGAGGCTCTGGGAGACAGACCCATAGTCTCCTATAGACAACCACCTAACCTCAAGATGATTCTTACCAACAACCACAGGACATACCACACTAATACCAACCCTGGTACCTTCCTTGCAACAAACCCCCAGCTTTGTCCACATATTCACTCTGCTGATACCATTATTGGACCTAACCAAGTGAGTTATAAGATCAAGAACACATATTCCTGCGCATCCAGAAATATAATTTATGCTATCATGTGCCGAAAGTGTCCGTCTGCTTTGTACATTGGACAAACGTCTCAGACACTTCACCAAAGGATCAATGCCCACAAAACAGATATTAGACAGGATCACAAAGAAAAAACAGTTTCTTGCCATTTCAACCAGCAAGGACATTGTGTCAACGACTTGATTACCTGCATCCTGCTTCAAAGGCCTTTTAAGACTACACTTGAAAGGGAATCCTCTGAACTATCATTCATGCTTAAATTCGACACTTTACATTCAAGTTTGAATAAAGACTCTAACTATCTTACCCATTACAAAGATAGCTTCCCCAATTATCACCTCTAATATCATTAGCTCACAGACATTTACTTCCCCTCCCCATCCCCCTTCTGTTCTGAAATTTGATTTGTCCTTTTCATATGTGTTCTTTTTTTTTTTTAATTGTATCCTTTGGTATATATGGTTGTGACAATTTTCTTCCACTATTTGATCTGAGGAAGTGGATCTGGCCCACGAAAGCTCATCACCTAATAAACCATCTTGTTAGTCTTTAAAGTGCTACATAGTCCTGTTTTTTGTTTCAGTTAATGGATCCTAGTGACTGTATAGAGATGAGAGTCTCCTGCAGGAATTATGGCTATTCTCCTATTTGTAGTATTCTTCTAAGGCAGTGGTCCCCAACCTGGGGGGCATAGAGAAACATTCAGGGCTCAGAGCAGCCCTAGGCCAATCCCCCTGGGGGCAGGGAGGGAGCATGATCTGGCCCCACCCATGACCCTGGCCCCAGCTGCAGTCCCCCCTCCACCTCTTTACCCTGTCCATGCCCCTGCTCCCAGCCATGACCCAGACAGAGGAAGGGGGACAAGAAACCTTGAAAAGTTTGGGGACTATAAGGGAACAAACACATGGTGACACAGAGCGTAAGAGAAACATCGCCCCAAACTGCTGATGCTATTCTTTGCTTTTGCACACCTCTTACTGATTCTCCATCACACAAACTTTCAATTCCAACACTTGCATACAAATAAGAATAAAACTATTTGGGGCTGAATTATGTTCTCAGTTACAGGATTGCAACTCCAATTGAACTTGCTGGCAATGGCAACTATATAACTGAGGCTAGAAATTAGCTCTTTGTCTGCAGCCAGAGCTATTGGATTTATGTACCACTAATATCCCTGATATAGAATCATAGGGTTGGAAGAGACCTCAGGAGGTCATCAAGTCCAACCCCCTGCTCAAAGGGGAACCAACCCCAACTAAATCATCTCAGCCAGGGATATGTCAAGCCAGGACTTAAAGCCTCTAGAAATGGAGATTCACCTCCTCCCTACGTAACTCATTCCAGTGCTTCACCACCCTCCTAGGGAAATAGCTTTTCCTAATATCCAACTTAGACCTCCCCCACTGCAACTTGAGACCATTGCTCCTTGTTCTGCCATCAGTCACCACTGAGAACAGCCTCTCTCCATCCTCTTTGGAACCTCCCTTCAGGAAGTTGTAGGCTGCTATCAAATCCCCCCTCACTCATCGCTTCTGCAGACTAAACAAACCCAAATCCCTCAGCCTCTCCTCATAAGTCATGTGCTCCAGCCCCCTAATCATTTTTGTAGCCCTCCACTAGACTTTCTCCAATTTGTCCACATGTAATAGGGGGTCCAGAATTACACACAATACTCCAGATGTGGCCTCATCAATGCCAAATAAAAGGGAATAATCACTTCTCTAGATCTCCTAATGCAGCCCAATATGCCATTAGCCTTCTTGGCTACAAGGGCGCACTGTTGACTCCTATCCAGCTTTTCCTATCCAGCTATTGTAATCCCCAAGTCTTCTTCTGCCTAACTGCAGCATAGCCAGTCTGTTCCCAGCCTGTAGCAGTGCTTGGGATTCTTCTGCCCCAAGGGCAGGACTCTGCTCTTGTCCTTGTTGAACCTCATCAATATTCTTTTGGTCTACTCCTCCAATTTATCTAGGTCACTCTTGATCCTATCCCTACACTCCAACATATATACCTCTCCCCCTAGCTTAGTGTCATCTGCAATCTTGCTGAGGGTGCAATCCATCCCCTCATCCAGGTCACTAATAATGATGTTGAAGAAAACCAGCCCTAGAATCAACCCTTGGAGCACTCCACTTGATACCGATCACCAACCAGACATCGAGCCATTGATCACTACCTGTTGGGCCCGACAATCTAGCCAGCTTTCTATCCACCTAACAGTCCATTTATCCAATCCATACTATGTTAACTTGCAGGCAAGAATACCGTGGGAGATCATATCAAAAGCTTTTTTAAAGTCAAGGTATATCACATCCACCAACTTCCCCATGTCCACGGAGCCAGTTACCTCATCACAGAAGGCAATCGGATTGGTCAGGTATGACTTGCCCTTGGTGAAGCCATGTCAACTATTCCTGATCACTTTCTTCCAAGTGCTTCAAAACTGATTCCTTGAGGATCCCCTCCATTATTGTTCCAGGGACAGAAGTGAGGCTGACTAGTCTGTAGTTACCTGGATTGTCCTTCTACCCTTTTTAAAGATGGGCACAACATTAGGAATGAAAAGGATTAGCCACCTAGTTGACTACCCGATAAGCTAATGCTTATCGGATAGTCAAGTAGTCACTCCCCCCCTTGCTGCCTCTATCAGATAAGGGCAGAAAGGTGGGGGAGGAGGGAGAAGAAGGGATTACTTAAAAGTGGCAGCGCCGGACAGAGCCCAGATCCCAGGCTCCAAGTGGCACTGCCGCTTTGAAATGCCATGTGGAGCCCATGGTCAGCTGAGGAGTCCCCAGCCAATCCCAGGTTCCACCCAGCATTTCAAAGCGGCAGCGCCGCACGAAGCTCGGGGTTGGGCTCAGTGCAGTTCTGCCACTTTGAAATGTACAAGAGTCCCCAGCGGGGGCTCTTGTGCATTTCAAAGAGGAAGCCAGTATGGAGCCTGGGGCCAGCACAGGACTGGCTAGGTCTATGCTACAGAGTTTTTGCGCAAAAACAGTTGTTTTTGCACAAAAACTCGTGGAGCGTCCACACCTCAAGTGCATTTTTGCACAAGTAAAACGAAAGAACAGAGGGGGTTTTCCGGTGTAGATAGTCCTCTTTCTATGAGCAATAACTCCTTTTTGCGCAAGAGCTCTTGTGCAAAAAGGTGTGTTGATGGGGAACAGGGTTTTTTTGTGCAAAAAGAGGCAATCGAAAAAAGCCCAGGTGGCCATTCTGTAAATAGCAATCAGAGTTTCCTTTCAAGAGAGCGTCCATGCAGTCCGGACGCTCTCTTTCACAAAAGCGCATCACTTTTTCGATACACTTTTGCAGTGTGGACGCTCTCTTTCACAAGACGTTTTTGCGGAAGATCTCTTCTGCAAAAAGCTTCTTGCGCAAGAAGCCTGTAGTGTAGATATAGCCTGAGTTCCCCGCTAACCCCAGGCTCCATGAGGGTGCTTCCACTTTGAAATGCACATTTTAAAGGCATTACGCGGAAGCGCTTATCGACTAGTCGAGTAGTCGATGGAAATTCCATCAACTAGTCAACTAGCTAATTAATCACTACTTAACATCCCTATACTACATTTGCCTTTTTCAAATCGTGTGGGTCTTCCCCCAATGGATCTGCAATCACATCAGCCAACTCCCTCAGCACCCTTGGATGTATTAGAGCTGGCCCCATGGATTTGTGTATGTCCACTTTTCTAAATAGTTCTTAAGCTGTTCTTTCGCCACCAAGGGCTGCCCACCTCCTTCCCATACTGTGTTGCCTAGGGCAGTAGTCTGTGGGCTGACCTTGTCTGTGAATACAGAGGCAAAAAAAGCATTGAGTATTTCAGCTTTTCCCACATCATCGGTCACTAAGTTATATATGTATGGCATTTTCACCATGGAGCAAGAGGTACATTTAACTATAAATATTGTAATCTTATTATGTTGTGTTATCCATTTAGAAACAGAATTTTCCATTGACCATATCCTCCAGTTCTGCAGTTGGAGTCATGAGGCTCTATGCTGTGCAGAGGTCTACCTGCAAAGATCCACTTGCAGGACTGAAACGTTCTTATTGTGTCTGTTTGGGGGAGGCACAGTCTTTTTCCATATCTCCTGTGAAGTTATCATATTAAAATTAGAATCAGACTGTGATCACCTTGGTTATTCTGACTACCTTACACCATAGCTAGTCCTAGTGAACTCAGTGGGACAACTTATGGAGTAAGATATTATTGAAGGGGATCATCATCTATTTCTTATGGAGGAGTTCTGCTTAGATGGAAAGTATCTCCTCTTTGTAATACTGAAACTACAGGCATAGCCAATTTTCATGAGATTTGTAAAATGAGAAAACTATTCCCTTCATAAAATATAAGATTATTGTGCAGGCCCACACACGGGGGGAGGGGTGTGTGCGAAGGGTGCGAAAGCACCTCCCAGGGCCCCCTAAGTAAGCATGCTCCAGCCGGTGAGGGGAAGGCAGGAGCAGCGCGCTGCCCGAGACTCTCTCCCCCATGCTCTGACAAGCCGGGGGAAGGCTGGGCCTGATTTCTTCGCTTATTTGGGGAACCATGGGGGTGCAGTCACACCCTTGCGGTCCACATTTACAAAAAAAAGCACCCCCCCCACATACACATAAATTCCTGCGTACGGGCCTGTTATGCTACATAACATTAAGTCATGCATGTGCCTGTCATATATAAAGCCCTCTTACTTGGTGTTTGACTGATAATTTTCCCATCTGTGTTATATACATATTTGTTTAGTATCAATCAGAAGTGGCCACTTAGAATATGCAAAAAGATTAATGAATTTTAAGAATCAATACACTATGCTCTCAGCTCCTATAAATAACTTGAATGAACTCCTCTTAGCAAAATCACAGCTTTATTACCATCATAACTGAACTCTTAAAGGACCATCTTAATCATCTCTCACACTTAATCTTTATTTAGGGACAAATGACAATGCCACTATTCTGTAGGTTTTATTTTCCAATAGACTCAAAGAATTAAAAACCACAGAGAATTTGCAATACATATTTGGCTTGTAGTCAAGGTGAATAAAAATCAATGCTTTTTAAAAAAAAATAAAATCCGTTTATATTTAAGTCCAATTTTCATAGGTTTTGCCTTCAAATATTTTATCTAAAGATAGTTTTAATTAAGATACATTGTACCTCAATGATATCCCATCATGGAACAGGGATTATAAATTCTATTGTATGGGACAATAGTATTCATGTAATGTTTAAGAAAAGTTTTGAAAATTAGTTCATGGATTAGGGACCCAATCTTATGGACTTCCAGAGGCTTCTGTATAGATATTTAGGTTAATCCATCTACCCAATGGGATTCAGTGCTCTGTCTAGAAGATACCAGCAGAGATGCTTAGTTTTGCAGTTCTCAAACTGTGTCCACAGATAACATGCTTGTTAACAGCAAAAATGTTTTTAAATAAATATCTAGATGTGAGAAATAATAGACCTCAACTCTATCGTCCCTCTGCAAATGTGTGTACACAGAGTCAATCCTTTACCTCTCTAAAAGTGCCAAGTTTCAAAAAGTCCAATGAATAGAAGATTATTGGGGGTGGACTAGATCTGTACAAGGAAGAAGAAGTCTGGAGATAAATGAGAAGGGAGGAACAGGCAGTAAAAACGAAAGTGAAACTGAGCCACATATTCCAGAAGTCTTGAGGTCTGAGTGTAGCCTTCATTGATTTGAAATTTACCATACCATTCTCTCACTAGAATATACTTTTGTGTACAAGACCATGATTAAATCAAGTCTTCCTGACTAGTGATTTAAATCAATTTAATGGAAATTAAATCCATCTTGCTTGTAGTTAATTTTCAAAGAGTTTATTTCATTTGTTATGATATGCATTACAATATATAGGGATTTTTATTAACTTTTGAAGTTCAGTTGTTGGCTGGTAACACCCAATTGCTTTCTGCAAAGCCGTCAAATCTCAGACAAATGTCTATGAAGCAAGATATATATATTCATCTAACTGCCAACAATTAACCACCAAGATGATAAGCCTCAACTACTCCCTCATCTTCCTCCACATTTTCTATTGTCAGAACTGCATTATATAACTACCTCTTACTTGACTTCCTGATAAAAAAATAAACATCATTATATAACCTGCCTATTTTTAACTTTCCAAGTCAAATTAAGCAGGTATGTTGGCATTCTGTATAGTCTGTCTGTGTGAACTTAACCTAGGAGGCAACATGTAGGAGCCAAGAGTGAATAAATTTAGCTGATAGCTTTGTCCTATTGATACTTGCCTGATGTATAATAAATAGTTTCAGATATCTTTGAGAAATGAATTGCTGAAACTTACTTATATAATCAGGCACAATCCACTTAGTGATACCCATTAAAAATAAACGTCAAACCTCACACAAAGTAAACCTGGTTAAAAAATCCCAAACCAGACTATATAACCCACAAGAAAGCTATAAACAAATGGTAGTGGCATATAGCCCAGGTGTGGGCAAATACTGGCCTGTGGGCCTCATCCGATCTGCCAGAGTTAGCCCCTGATGGGTCCCCACCACTAGATTTACCTGTGCCTACGCAGGTATGGGCGATCACGGCTCCACTGCTCCAGGCCAATGGGAGCTGCAAGAAGCAGTGTCCTGGTACTGGCAAACAGGAGCTGGGATCACTGGTACCTGCAGAAGCGCACGTAAATATAGTGGCAGTGACCTGCCAGGGGCTAACCCCCACAACTATTTTATTGTCCACCCTGACGCGGCCAGTCTGTAGCGCTCCTCCCCATACAGAGCTCTGGGGACATTTCAGATGCAGAGGAGCAGATGGCTTCTTGGTTCACAGAAAGCAGTGCAGTCTGTGCCACCTCTCCGCCGCCCAAACGTAACAACGTATTTCTGTTCAAATGGGAACATTAATAACTGGACTTCCCCTCCTCTCCTTCAATTCATGCCTTTTTGTCACACAGGCTTTACCACAGGCTAAGGAAGAACATATTTATGGGAGCCCTCGGTCAAATGTTGGCAGCAACTTATTTGTCAGGCATGTCTACCCCAGAGGCTCTGAGGCCACTAGAGAGAGCCCAGCACTATACCCTTAGCTAAGGGCCACTTGGCTTTTAGCTTATGTAGTGGAGCCTCATGGCTTTAGCCACTAAGATCCCAGGTTCGATCTTGCCTGCTGAGGACCAGGGCCCATCAGCTTTACACATGCAAAAAAGACATTATGCTTGCCACCAGCTGCAGGTTACACGGTGGCATCACTAGTTACAGGTGGATTAAATTTCTCAGCAGTATCTGAGAAAAATATCAAAAAAGGTGTTCTTCTTGGAGGAGTGTCCCCATGGGTGCTGCACCTTAGGTGCCACTGAGCCCATGGTGGGCAGATTCTAATTATATAGCAGTGCCCCTCTGGTTGGCTGTGCACGTGGCGCGCCGACGCACGACGGTTGTAACTGTCATTCCACGCGCACAGCCAACTGCCTCCTCAGTTTCTCTGACGGCCCCGGCTTAGGTCACATAGAGCAGCTTCCTCATACCTATTAGATACAATGTAATTCTTTAGCTTAATCTGTAGTTGTTAGTGTTAGTTGCTGTTAGCATCTACTTCTGTCAGTTGCAAAAAACAAAAACAAACAAACAAACCAACCACACAACCCCAACCCTGCAAGAACAAAGACTGAGAGCGGGGAAACGGCTTCCCTCCCCGCTCCACAGGAGCCGCAGTTTACATGCCGCCAGCTCGCAGCAGGATCTGAAACAAAAGAGAGACGCCTTATCGGGACATGCCGGGATCCCCAGGCTTTAAGAGACACGAGTCCTGTAGGGTATCTATTTCAATATGTGACAGACACTCACGCTGCATTCGCTGCCTGGGGCGAGAGCATAACACACGGCAGTGTGCTCGCTGCCTAAAGCCATCTAGCAGGACACGGAAAGCGAGAGCGCCAAATAAAAGTGATGCAGCTGGACAAGACCGACACAGCTGCTGAACAGAGTGGCAGAGACTCACCCCCCGTAAGGAAATCCCAGGAATTCCGGAGCCTGGCCTTACTTCAGGTCGGTGCCAGGAACACCCGGATATGAGTCTAGAGTTCTGGCTCTCAGTCCAAGTGGGCCAGCAAATAAACCTAATTAGGGGATAGAGTCCCCGGCCCTGGTTCAGGCCGGGCAACAAGTGCGCTCAGATAGGAGTTCGAGTGCCCGAGCCGAGCCTCAGGCAGGGGCAACACCCCAGTCTAGTTTATATAAGCCAGGCCCCGGTTCAGGGTATGGCGGCAAACAAACAAAGTCAGCTTATAGGGAGGCCTGGCTGTGGTTCGGGGCTTAGCAGCAAACAAACAGCAGGTTTGGGGTCTCCTTGTTCAGGAGGGGTGCAGGCCAATCACCTGCAGTGGCAGAGAAGGGGAGACTGCCACCCAGTAGGTGGGTGCCCGGGGGTGCGCGCAGGCCCGCCCACTCCCCTGTGCCCTGGCCCAGGGCCCTAGAAGCAGCAGTGCAGGCTGCTGCTGGCACAGCAGGGGCTCCAGCCCAAAACACACTGGCCTCGAGGCCTTTAACAGCCCCAACTAACCCCTGGGCCACTTCCCTTCTCCCCCTCAGCAGGTACCTGGAATTCTGGCAGGTCACTCGGGGAATCAAGGGAGGTCTCGTCCAGCTGGGGTCACGGTCCAAGCCAGTCCTCGTAGCTCGCAGGTCCAGGGGAGTCAGCCCGTCATTGGGTGCAGGCCGGTGCATGGGCTCGACCCCGTCAGGGTCCTAAGCCACGGCTCTGGTGGTTGCAGCTCCAGCGCTTCCCGCTCCTCTATCGGTGCAGGCGGATGCAGGGGCTCGGGGCACTCCTCCCGGGCAGCCTAGATGGGCGGCCATGGCTTGGCCTCCCAGGCCAGGAGCGCTGAGCAGGCCTCTGGCTCCTCCAGAGGCTGAGCCCTCATTGAGCCAGCAAGCTGGGCTTTTATAGCCCCGGCCACGCCCCCTGGCTTCTGGTCAGGTGGCAGGAAGGGGTCAGTCTCAGCCCAAAATGGGTCTCGGAGGGATTCCTCCACCTCTGGGTCAGTGGGCAGCTACTCCAGCCCACTACAAGTCAAACTGACAATTAATTGGTGGTCAAAGAAGATGAAAGCTGAAAAAGGCAGGATAATGAAGGGCTGTGCAGTGAACCTACAGTATTCCTTTTACCGCAGCTCATCGAATGGGAGGAGAAAACCAGAGGTGAAAGGTGGGGGTACCAGCAATTAAAATTCATTTACATTTTAATTCAATTAACAATGCCTGGCTGTCTTCCAATCACATCAGTCATCAAAGGTTGTCCTGGAGATTAAAAAGAGAAAGATGTATCAAGGAATCTACAGAGACTGAGCAATAGAAGTAGCCCAGAAGTGAGGAAGAGTCTGGGCCAAGAGATGATATCTTCTATGAACGAGCTGGATACTGGTTGTACAAAAAGCAGGAAACTTGAGACAGTATCACATGAGCCAAAAAACACAAGATATATGAAGCTATGCTAGTTTCTTTAACTCTGGTATGTGGTCTGGAACCTAACAGAACAAAATGCAGCAACTAATGCCATTAATATTACTCCTAACGTACTATAAACAGACCACTCTGACCATTGTCTACATTTGCTGAAGATTTTATTCGAGTAGCAAAACTGAGTACTACAACTCGACTCCCCAGATTTCCCCTCTCACCTGATTATGTGACAAATGAAGTTGTCAGGAAAAGTGGAATGACTGGACAGTGATTTACATAAGGCAACTTCCCCCTTTGAGCATGGGTCGCTCAGGTAGACAGGCTTGCTTTTCTCTGGTTGAAAAGGAGCAGCAAGTCTCATTCTGGCTGGAGCTGGACTAGGGCGCTTATCCTCATTCTGGAAACAAGGGAATGTGCAGAATGCGGGTGGAGAGAGACAGGCTGGGTAATAAAGGAAGAGGGCTAGAAGCGGGGGGTAATTTAAATTGGAGATGGCAAATTCAAGAAGAACAGATTATAGGAGACTCCTTAATGTGGAATGAATCAGTTCAAATTATATTGCTGTAATGAAAGCTATTCCTACAACACTCCAGGAAGTGGAGCAGAGAGATGGATGCTATGTCTGTTGACCTGCAGGCAGTGATCCTCTGTTCCTAACTGAGCTGCTACTGAGGAATCGGAGGCAGACAGCCACAGCAGAAGTGAGGCCAAAGGTGTCTGACAGCTGAGAAGCCTTTTAGTCTTCAGATGCCGGGAGGGCAGGGGACTGGACTCTATGAGCTCTCGAGGTCCCTTCCAGTGCTAGTAGTCCAGGATCCCTGTAACACTGCCAGATAAGGAGCAACAGCAATGACACAACCCAACGTGAATCCAGAGCCCAGCATCCAGCACTGAGGCAGGGAGGGAAGGAGGAGATGGACGTAACACAGTAAGCAGCAAGTTACATGAGATCTTGCCTTCTTA
This sequence comes from Rafetus swinhoei, assembly GCA_019425775.1. NCBI lineage: Eukaryota > Metazoa > Chordata > Testudines > Trionychidae > Rafetus > Rafetus swinhoei. The sequence goes on from CM033432.1 coordinate 689,708, forward strand.
TGCTATTCTCATCTATGGCCTCAGAATATGGGGATGAGCACCTGTCTCAGAATGTTTTGGCCTCGTCCATGACTTCATGGGACACAAAACAAGCCCCGGTGGAAAAGCACTATCCAAAGAAACTGGTACCAGTTGCCCCATACAACACCATCAGAGATGATTTTATAGACCTCTATCACAGGCCTACTCAACACACAGCCCATGGGCCACATGGTTGCAGCCCGCGGAGCACTTTGGGTTTACGCAGGGCTCAACATGCGGCCCACGGGTGGGATCCTTTGAACACGGCCTCCACTGGGAACACGCTCCACAACAGCGAGGCGGCTCCCAGGCGGGGTGAGCACTGAAAGACGCCAGTGGACGGGCTGGCTGGAACAGACGGGTGCAGGGTGTCGGCGTTTCTAGCCCCCAGGAAATGCCAGGAGCGCCGGGGCATTGTGGGAAGTGCTGGCTGCTTAGCCTTGTGGGCAGAGCCTGAGAGGTGCAGACTGGCTCACACTGGCCACATTTGGGTCTGGGGCTGCGACGTAAGGCTTAATCTTTGTATTCATGTCCGTCAGTGTGAAAGATGCTATTTGCATATATTTGCATATATATTTACATGTATATACAACCACACTTAACTTGCAGCCCTCAGCATGTGCTGTGAGTATCATTGTGGCCCCCGGGGCTTTCAAAGCTGAGAAGCCCTGTTCTACCATATCCTCCCTTAGTCATCTCTTTTCCAAGTTGACACGTCCCAGTCTTATTAATCTGTCCTCATATGGCAGCTCTTCCATACTCCCCATCATTTGTACTGCCCTTTTCTGAACTTTTTCCAATTCTAATTTTTTTTTTTAGATGAGGTGTCCACATCTGCATACAGTATTCCCCCAGGACTGAAAGGTCCATCCGTTGGCCTGCTTGTCCCTTATGCCCCTGTCAACAAAGGGACTCTTGGGTATTGTGAAATCAAATCTTCAGACATCTGTTTACCAAGTACAATTTCACAAACCCCAGGCCAGCTACTTAGGCTTCTGGTACCATGACTGAAGAGAGATCAGCACCTGAGAATGGGATCCACCAAGCCTGCAGTTAGACAGGAAGCTGCCTCAATTAGCCAATAGCATGTGCTGATGAGAGGGGTTTGTGTTAACCCCTGCTCCCGCCAGGGAATTAGGAACCTAACACCAAGCTGGACTGAGGAGCCTGTCTCTGCTTAGGATCCGCAGCTCAGAAGTCTCTGCTGGAGAGAGATGCCTAAGCCACTTCTTCCAAGAACAAGGGAGGAAAGACTTATGATCTGTAACCCAGGAGTCAGTGAGTTGTGGTGGGGGGCCCCACTTCAATCCCCCCCTCTTCCCACTTCTCAGGGAAGTGCCACTGTGATACCCTGATAGTGAGCTCAGCAGTGAAAAGTGGGTGGAAGTTCATAAGTTGTCACCATCCCCTCTGGAACTAACTGCTGGTGGGGAAAGGTGCAAACGGGAGACAGACTGAGTTACTCCAACAAAGGGCCTAGTGCTGTAACTCAAGGACACTGTTAAGATCATGCCTGGTAAGCAAGAGACCTGTAGGACCAGAAAACTATGATCAAGGGGTGTGTCGTAAATAAGGCTTAATTGGTGACCCAAATAATGCGTGCGTGGGCTAGTCCACCATCACTCCCTTGTGGGGTCCTTGAGAGTCTCAGGGGGAAAGCTTGCTATCGTGACACTGGATGACTGAAAGGAGGAAAGAATGAGGTTCACCATTGTAACTGTGACCCCACCATCTTCTGGGACTCTAGAGCTGCTGCTTCTATACCCTGAGGCTTTGTCTACACTGCAAGTTTTTGCAGCAGAAAATATGCTGAGGGACTCATTAGCATGAGTCGCAATGTCATTAGCATATTTTCTGTCAATTCTTTTTGCGCAAGGGGTTTTTGCGCAAAAAGAAGCAGTGTAGCCGCTTCCATTTTGCATAAAAAAACCCTTTTGCGCAAGATCCTTATGCCCCTCCGGAAGAAGCATAAGGATCTTGCGCAAAAGGGGTTTATTTTCGCAAAACAAGGGCATAAAGATCTTGTGCAAAAGGGGGGTTTGCACAAAACGGAAGTGGCTACACTGCTACTTTTTGCACAAAAACCCCTTGCGCAAAAATAAATGTCAGAAAATATGCTAATGAGATAGCGTCTTACGCTAATGAGTCCCTCATTAGCATATTTTCTGCCGGAAGAACTGGCAGTGAAGACGTAGCCTGAGTGACAGGGTTTTGCCTCTTTGACTCTGGTATTTAGATGCCTAAATCCTTTAGTGGCTCTAGGATTGGAACTCAGAAGTGGAGCTGTGGGTTAAGATGCTACCTAGAGTGAAGCATAAGCGTGCCCTCTGCACTCATGCGCTGGGACCAGTGACAGCAGAACAGGAGGCAGGGAGCCCAGGACCTTCCCGCTTTTTGAGAATAGACAGGCCTTGCCTGCCCCCTTCCCCTCCTCTTCATCATGATGCCCCATCCCCTGGCCAGGCAGACATGGAGCCCAACTGGGACCCCAGGCAGCCTCACAGAACTTCCACCTGCCCGTGGTGCATGGGACCCACAGCCAAGAGCAGCCCCCAGTCCATGTCCACCTCCCCTGGACTCCCCACCTGGCTTGGTGGAGGTGGAAGTGAAGGGTCCATAACTCTGCACTGGCAACCAGCATTGTCCCTAGGGGGTACAAGGCCCAGAGCAACCTCCCTTCCCCAGGGCCTGCCCCTGCCTCGCCTCCACGTCACCCCTTTGCTCAAGCCCTGCCCTAGCTCCACCCCTCCCACCTCTTTGTATTCCTTCCGCAAAACCCCCTCCCTGGAGCTACGCAGCCCGGGGCATTACTGGGGCCTGGTGCAGGGCAGCAGCAGGGGCCGGCCTTGCACTCACCACGGCGGCAGGAGCCTGGGAAGCGGAGTGACTCCGCAGCCTGCACTGCTTCACTGCCCTCACTCGGCTGGGTCCCCCTGCTCCACCGCAGTGGCAGGAGCCCAGGAAGCGGAGCGACTCCACAGCCTGCACTGCTTCACTGCCCTCACTCGGCTGGGTCCCCCTGCTCCACCGCAGTGGCAGGAGCCCAGGAAGCGGAGCGACTCCACAGCCTGCACTGCTTCACTGCCCTCACTCGGCCGGGTCTCCCTGCTCCACCGTGGCGGCAGGAAGAGGAGCGTCCCAGCCCCAACCTGTGGCGCTCTGCTCCCCTGAACTCTGCATCACGCCGCGGAGTGGAGCGCCCCGGGCTGAGGCCGGGGTGCCCCGTTTCCTGCCTCAAGGTAAAGCAGAGAGCTCAGCTGGGAGAAGGCTGAGGCATCGCTCCACTTCCCAGACTCCCACTGCTGCGGTAAGCACGGGGGCCTGCTGTCAGCTCCCCCAGTAATCCCCCAGGCTGCCCTGGGCCCCACAGGCTCCCATCAGTATGGAGGACTGTCCCAGCCATAGGACTGTTCAGGTGGCTGCCATGGGCCCCCCCAAAGTGCAGGGTCTCGGGTGGCCACTATGACCCATCCTATGGCTCTGCTGGCAACCCACAGCTCTCTATGTTGCTCTGTACCCAACCCGACTCCAACTGGGGGGTAGGGGCACCTGAGCCATAGCCTGGCCATGGTAAGAGCGCCACTGATGTTCCACCTGCCCTGAGCAGGGGACCTGCAAGGTGAGGCACCTGCCAGGGACTGTTCTCCTGAGACCCCTGCATTGTGGGCAGGTGGAGGGTCCATCATGGCTCCCCACAGCTGTCTGCATGGCTCTTCTATTGGCCTTGCTACAACAGCGAGGCCCTTCGCCTAGGCCACAGCTGGGTTGGCAACAGAGCTGTGTGGGCAGCTGCAGGGAGCCTGCATCCCTCCACATGCCCTGGACAGGGGGCTGTGTGGACGGAGACTGGAGCAGGGGCTGTTTTTGACCCCACCCCACTTAGGGTGGTCAGGAATTCAGTTTTCGCCTGGTACACCTAGTCGAAAAGGGACCCTGGTGGTTCCAGTCAGCGCCACTGACCAGGCCACTCAAAGTTCAGTGGGAGGTAAAGTGGGAATAAGGCAGGCGCCCTGCCTGCCCTGGCTCCACATGGCTCCTGGAAGCATGCAGAGCAGCGGCAGCCATGGGGGCTCCATGCACTAACTCCCCTCTCCCGAGCACTGGCCCCACAGCTCCCTTTGGCCAGGATCTGCCTAGGAGCCCAATGGATGTGCTGGCTACTTCTGGGAGCTGCCTGAGGTGTGCGCTGCCCAGCCAGAGCTCGCACCCCAAAACCCCTCCTGCATCCCAACCCCTTGCCCCAGGTCAGAACCCCCTCCTGCATCTTAACTCCTTTCCGGAGCCTGCCCCCCTCACCTCCTCCTGCACCCCATCCTCCTGCCCCAGCCTTAAGCCGCCTCTTGCACCCCGTCTCCTCCTCGCCAGCCACCCAGAGCCCACCCCTGCTGGAGCCCCCTGTGCTCCGATGTCCTTAGATGCCAAGTTTATGTGGCTCTGTTTGGCTGCCCAGAGTGCATGGAAAGGGTATGGCTGTCATGCCCGCTCCCAGACATGGCAGCCCACTGCCTGCCTGCCGGTTGGGTGCGTGAGTCCAAGCCCTCTCCTGCTGGACTGCTGGCTGGCTTGCATGAGCTGCAACAGCCTCAGGCCAGGGACACTCGTAGGCCAGGGCTGAGCCTAACTTTGGGTGCTAGATTCTAGTCCAACAGTTCCCAAAAGCATCATTCACACACAGGGGAGATAGAGACTCTGACCCCGCCTCTGTGTCTAAAAGAGGCAGGGGAATGTAACGCCATGTCACACAAATAGCAGGAATAGCTATAAAAGCCAGGGCAGGGAAACTGAAACTCATGCCGGGGGGTCTCAGCTGTCTGTGGAGGCCTATATGCCATGGGAAGGAATTCCTTCTGCCTTCCATACAAAGCCCAACTGGCCAGGTTCACACTGAGGGTGTGCATGGGAGAGGGGGACTTTGCTTAGGCGGGAGCCACCGCTGTGGCCGGCTATTGGTCTGGTTGGATTATTGGCCCAGTCTCCAAGTTGTTCTAACAGGGTTTGGAGCCTGAAAGAGTTCTGTGCGATCCTCGTCCAAAGAGAGAGAATGAGAAGGGAACTGATTCATGGATCTGTCACTGAGCTTACTGCCCTGGAGTGCTCCTTGAGTCTAACCATGTGCTGGTAGCTGTCCTCTGCACCCTCCAGACTGGGTCAAATTCTTCCCACAGGAGAGAAAAATATATATATATAGACACCAAGCCAGAGGTCGGCTCTCTGGGGTCCTCTTGTGCAGGTGTGATCACGGTTGTGGTGAGATTAATTCTTACTAGAGAAATACCAGGCTGCAAAAACAACGCAAGTGGCCTGTCATTCTAAAGGCATGTGGAATATTTAGCAACGGCAGGCCTCCATCTCTAAACTAGCGACAAACTGTGAGCGCTTACAATAAAGAGGCTGTGTAAGAGCATAGGAGGAATGTTCCTTTCTTTGTCTAAAGCCAATATGCAGATTTCCATAGTGCAAATCAGAGCAGTCCAAGGCCTCTTTAGGGGCAAGCAAATTCTTCATCTGGAAAAAAGGAGCCGCCCAAGAAGGAATCTTTCTGTTCTGCTGCCCACTCTAACTTACTATTCAGGCTCGCTTCCCAGAAACAACATGAATCAGACTAGTCTGGCAGAGCCCCCCTGCAAGCATCTAGGTTTCAGTAACTGACATTTTATCTATTACATTTCTTAAGAAAAAGCTTCCAAAGAGAGACTTCGTTTTATAAACATTTTTCTTCACTTTTACTTTTTATTTTCTTTATTGCAGCATCTCTATTTTCGGACTTCCCTTCCTGTGCATTTCTTCCAGAAATGATTGACACGTTGCAATATTGGCTGCATTAATGTCAAAATATTTATACAATGGCTGAATTATTATGTCTATTAGAGAATTGGAACAGATTCAAATGGGTGATTTAATAAGCAATGGCTTTACTAAGTGACCCATCAGGGGTGCTGAGTGGGTAAATATAAGTTGTTTTTATTTGTTTTTGGTTTGTTTGGGGATTTTTTGAGAGAGAGAGAAAAGCTAAATTGGTGTGGATTGGAGCCAGCAAAATCTTTCCAATTTACCCTTTGCTAGCTGCAGCAAATATGAACAATGACAATCTCTTGCATTCTTACAGTGCTTTGCACACCAAACAATTCTGAAGCACTTTAAAAACCCAACCAAATGGCACACACACAACAGGTGAAGAAAAGGGGAAAGCCACATATGGGAGATTCTTTGTCTATCCTGTAATTTGTATTAAAGCCGAGGTGAGTGAGCTGGGCATCCAGCACTAGCCCTGAGGTTGTTGAAGTCAATAGGAGCAGCAAGGGCTTACAGGTTACTCTCATTTAGATGCCAACATGTGGCTGTAGGGGCCCAATATTAAGCAGCCAAGTTTGACAATTTGGGCCTAACAAGTTTACGACATAAAGGGTCCTATTTTAGCCTTGCTCTTTGAGCAATCACCCCACTGCTATCCTTGGGAAGGCAGTAGCTCTTGCTTTGTAGACCAGGCCAATTAATCATAATAAAAATGTAATTTAGCATTCAAAAAATGGCTTTCCCACCCTGATCTAATCTCTCTTTTCATTGCTTTATGTAAATATATTGCACTTTCTTTCCTGCTGCATCAAAGGTGGCTACTTCTATGCAAGCAAACAGGTACAAGGTACAAAACACTGAATATTTTCGTTTGACTGCTGTTGTCTGTGATCTTCAGCCCCCACTTGACACATTCAAACTAGCATCATGCTCAACTCTCTGAACAAGAATCATAGAAGCATAGAATACTAGGACTGGAAGGGACCTCGAGAGGTCATCGAGTCCGGTCCCCTGCCCTCATGGCAGGACCAAATACTGTCTAGACCATCCCTGATAGACATTTATCTAACCTACTCTTAAATATCTCCAAAGATGGAGATTCCACAACCTCCCTGGGCAATTTATTCCAGTGTCTGACTACCCTGACAGTTAGGAACTTTTTCCTAATGTCCAACCTAAACCGCCTTGCTGCAGTTTAAGACCATTGCTTCTTGTTCTATCCTCAGAGGCCAAGATGAACAAGTTTTCTCCTCCTCCTTATGATACCCTTTAGATATCTAAAAACTGCTATCATGTCCCCCTCGATCTTCTCTTTTCTAAACTAAACAAACCCAATTCCTTCAGTCTTCCCTCATAGGTCATGTTCTCTAGACCTTTAATCATTCTCGTTGCTCTTCTCTGGACCCTCTCCAATTTCTCCACATCTTTCTTGAAATGCGGTGCCCAGAACTGGACACAATACTCCAACTGAGGCCTAACCAGCGCACAGTAGAGCGGAAAAATGACTTCTCGTGTCTTGCTCACAACACACCTGTTAATGCATCCCAGAATCATGTTTGCTTTCTTTGCAACAGCATCACACTGCTGACTCATATTCAACTTGTGGTCCACTATAACCCCTAGATCCCTTTCTGCCATACTCCTTCCCAGACAGTCGCTTTCCATTCTGTATGTGTGAAACTGACTGTTCCTTCCTAAGTGGAGCACTTTGCATTTGTCTTTATTAAACTTCATCCTATTTACCTCAGACCATTTCTCCAATTTGTCCAGGTCATTTTGAATTATGACCCTGTCCTCCAGATTAGTCGCAACCCCTCCCAGCTTGGTATCATCTGCAAACTTAATAAGCGTACTTTCTATACCAATATATAAATCGTTGATGAAGATATTGAACAGAGCCGGTCCCAAAACAGACCCCTGCGGAACCCCACTTGTTATGCCTTTCCAGCAGGATTGTGAACCATTAATAACTACTCTCTGAGTACAGTTATCCAGCCAGTTATGCACCCACCTTATAGTAGCCCCATCTAAGTTGTATTTACCTAGTTTATTGATAAGAATATCGTGTGAGACCGTATCAAACGCCTTACTAAAGTCTAGGTATACCACATCCACCGCTTCTCCCTTATCCACAAGACTCGTTATCCTATCAAAGAAAGCTATCAGATTGGTTTGACATGATTTGTTCTTTACAAATCCATGCTGGCTGTTCCCTATCACTTTGCCACATTCCAAGTGTTTACAGATGAATTCCTTAATTACTTGCTCCATTATCTTCCCTGGCACAGAAGTTAAACTAACTGGTCTGTAGTTTCCTGGGTTGTTCTTATTTCCCTTTTTATAAATGGGCACTATATTTGCCCTTTTCCAGTCTTCTGGAAGCATCATCTAGCTCAGGGGCAAGCACAATATGGCCTGCAAGCCAGATTCGGCCCACAAAAGCCTTTTAATCCAGCCGCCCGCCCCATAGCAGAGATCAATGCTGTTCAAAGTGGCTAGCTGCTCCCTGTGGCTCTCTGTGCTGTGGGAGGAGATAGGGAGATTTTGCGTACTTGCCCTGGCCCCAGCAAAATCTCTCTGCTCCTATTGGCCAAAAACCAGCCTATGGGAGCTGAGACATTTTTCTAGGGGTGGGAGCAGTGAAGCACAATTTCTCAGCTTCCATTGGCTGCTTTCTGACCAATAGGAGCAGAGAGATTTTGCTGGGGGCCAAGGCAGCATGTGAAGCTTCCCTCCTTCCATCACCCACGCAGAGAGACACATGAAACAGCCATCAGGGGGCTGCTGGCCAGGAGCTGCCCAGGTAAGCGCCCCACACCCCAGCCCTTCCCACATCCAAACTGCTTCCCAGATCCTGCAACCTCTCCTATACCCCTCCCCAAGGCCCAAATCCTCTCCTATACCCATACCCTCTCCTCAACCCTGCACCCCAATCCCCTGCCCCAGGTCACAACTCCCTCCCAACCCTGCACCCCTCCTACTCCCTTCCCCCAGGCCAGATTCCTCTCCTGTACCCATACCCCTCCTGAACTCTGCACCCCAATTCCGTGCCCCAGGTCACAATCCCCTTCTTTACCCAAACTCCCTCTCAGACCCCACACCCTCTCCTACACCTCAGTCTCTTACTCCGAGCGTCTTTCTGCACCCAACCTGCGTCCCAGACCCTGCACCCTCTCCATAGAAAAGTGCAGCCCTTGATCACCTATCAAAAATCTTGGAATTGCCCCTCTTCAAAGATTATCTCCCTCTCTCATCTAGCTAATACTCCAGTGGTGGGCAACCTGTGGCCCATGGGCTGCATGCAGTCCATTAGGGTTCTATGTGTGGCCCACAGGACACTTGATCACTGTTGCCCACGTGTAGGGTTGCTAAATTCCGCTGGTTTCTGTCCACGTAGGTATTTTCCTACCTGTATTACTCAAGTGACACACACGTCAAGCCAGGGCACGTGAAGTGAGGTGTGTGCTGACTGTGCACAGCACTGACTGTGAGAGCCATGCACTCCCTCTGCAGCCAATCACAGCGCTGCCACGGTTCAATCAGCACAGCCCACAAATTCTAGGGATGCAAGCGCAGTGAGCAAGCCTAGCCCAGGAAAGCATGTTGGTTGTGATGATCGTGCAGTGCACAGAGAAGGAGGAGACCACTCATGCGGCCCGCTCACTAGCTGGGATTGCCCCTCGCTGTAGTGCTACCCAAGAACAGCCTCATTCCCATGAATGAAACAACAGGCTCAGCTGTTTCACTGTCTCTCGTCCCCATTGTGTCTGTTTTGCACTTCGATTATCTGATCTGTTCTGAAAGGGCTTGTCCTTGATCCTTTGAACATTTTGTTTCCCAGGTGTTGCTGTTTTTGTAAATTGTGGTAGCTATTGCACAAAAACATGCTGGGCTCATCTCTTCTGCTTGCAGGAATGGGGTTGAAGCCATCTGCTGATTATTCTTCTCACATGTTGCTTTTTTTGAGGATGCCTTTGTACAGCACACACAAGAAATGGAACAGGTTTGGGTTCACCTGCCAGATCAGCACAAGCCATTACCTGCAGTACTATTCCTCAGTTAAAATATAATACCAACAAACCTGCTGTAGGCAGGTATAACTGCTGTATATTGAAATTACTGTATGTGCATCCTAATGTTTCAGAAGTGTCACATAAACATACCATGACATTCAAAAGAAAATGCATTTAAAATAATTTTTTTTTAAAGGAAGATTACTGGCAATGCAGGAAATTTGACTAGGGAAGGAAAATAGGTTTGAACAGTATCTATAGAACAGCACCTTTGTACAGGTCCTGCATTCAATGGACTTTCTTTTTCGAGGGGATGCTCCTCCAAGAAAATGTGGCTACCCTGGAAAAACGATGCATTGGGCACTGCAAGCAACACTTGTGCAGGGGGTCTACTGCCATCGGGGCTGGAATGTAACAGCAGCATTTGCACTAACCTTGCACAGGGCCTTTCATCCAAATAGATCAAAGCAGCTACTGAAGGAAGTTGTTATCCACATATTACAGGAAGGGTTGCTCAAAGTGACCCAGTGCACCAGAAAAAACAACAAATAGTCCTGGAGCACCTTCGAGACTAACAAAAAATGGCATCATGAGCTTTCCTGGGCACAACCCACTTGAACAGTATCCTTATTCCAAGTCTATCTTCTCCTGGCACACGGCAAGGGCATGTAACACATGTTGTCAGTCAGCCACAAACACGGTGAACAGGCTGAGAGAACAGAAGGCAAAGACTTGTGACGTGTGACTGGGCTAATCGTAAAGAGAATGCAGGTGTGTGAACGAGAATGCGAATTAGGGAGAGAGAGAAATTGGAATCGCAAAGAACCACATCTGCACCACATGTGGATTCACCAGATAATCAACTTGCTTATTTTCTAGAGCAGAAGTATTGGGGTGGAGAGACCAAATGCTATTAGAGCCCCCTTTTTTGTAGTTCTCACTTACTGTAAATCACTGCGACTATTACACTCATGCCTGCTCGCTTGATTCTGTTGTTCTGCATCTCGGCATGGAGCCCAAAGGTAACACTGCCGCTGCAGCAACAGCACACTGCCGTGCCTTTGGGCAGGGGCAACATTAGTGCTTTGGAATAGGGATGTAAGCGGCTAGTTGACTACCCGATAAGCAAATGCTTATCGGGTAGTCAAGTAGGAACTCGACTAGTCGTTTCCCCACCCCCAACCCCCTTGCTGCCTCTATCAGAGAGAGGCAGCAAGGGGGGGAGCATGAGCCGGTGCTGGGGGAAGCTGGCTTAAAAGTCAGTTCCGCCTCCCAGCACCGTTTCTGCGGGGGCAGGGAAGGCAGGGGGCAGCAGGAAAACAGCGTGAGCGAGGACTGAAACAGTCCCGCTCGCGCCTGTCTCACTGCCACTCCTCTCCCTTTGGAATGTACAAGAGCCAGCGGTGGCTCTTGTACATTTCAAAGGGAGAGGCACAGAGGGGAACGCCAGCAGAGACTGCTTTGCTCCTGGCACACGTTCCCGCTGCCTCTGAAATGTACAGGAACTGCCGTGGGCGTCTCCTGTACATTTCAAAGGGACAGGCAGAGGGAGCTGCTGTCCATCGGTATCTCCTGTACATTTCAAAGGGACAGGCGCAGTGGGATAGCGAGCACCCCCCTTACCAACTAAGTGAGTAGTCAGTGGAAATTCCATGGACTACTCAATTAGCTGATTAATCAAAATGTAACATCCCTACTTTGGAAGGGTTTGACCCAAGCTGCAGCAGCCTTCACACACAGCCTGAGTTCTGCCTGCCTCATGCCCTGCATGGCTTGTTGGCAGCCCCATGTAGGAACCTGGCCAGTGCCTCTCTGTCAGGCCCGCTGACTGGGGGGGAGGAGCAAAGAGGGCAATCATCCCAGGGCCTGGCAATTCTAAAGGGCCTAGGACTTCCAGCCACCATGGCCCAGGCCCTATAGAATCACCACAGGAGCCGCACACAGCACGCTCCAGCTGGCTCTGAGGGGCAGCAGAGGCACCATGTTGTCTGGGTGGTGCTGGGGGCTGGCTGTACCAGCCTTGGGCAGAGCCACCCTCCCCACATTGCCTACGGGCCTGGCGATCCTGTCGCTCCCCTGCCCTCTGTCAGCAGGTGTGCTGCCCCTTGTCCCAGCCAGCCTCAGGCAAGGAGCTCTATTTCTTTCACTGAGGTGCTCTAACCAACAAAAAATAGTCTGAACTCTGCCTTTGTCCCTAGCCCCAGGGCCACCCCACCCAGCATTCTCTGGACACCAGCTCCTGGCACCTTCCTGCCTCTCTCCCTCAGCTCTGCTGCCTTAGATCAACAGCTGGAGGGCTGTTTCCATGAGTCCCTTGCTCCACCAGCCACCCTAGGAGATAGCTCCACCCCAGTGTGGCATTTCCTTCCCAGGGCAAAAGCTGTCTCAGCCCTTCTTCCTCCATTCGTCTACTATCAGCCCTTTCTAGGCCCAGGGGAAGCCCATCCCTCTAACTGTCTGGCCTGGATTCACCTGCTCTCATCAGGGGGAGCTAGACTTAGTCTGCCACAGGGAGCAGCTCCCCTAGGACACCCCCTGCTGCAGAGCTACCCTCTCCCTGTGCAGTGAGACCACAGCCCTCTACTGAACTACTCTGTGCTCAGGAAATGGAGTCAACAGCCAGCAGCAGGGCTGCCTGTGGGACTGAGTTTTGTACCTAGACACCCAGTAAATCTATAGTCGTCAGTTCCCTCTGGGACAAAGAGCAGAATTCGCTCTGTCAGGGAGCAGCAGGGTTTGCCTAGGGCCGCAGCGTCCAACATGCTAGGCACTAGCCCCCAGCTATTTGGCCAGTTGGGTACAGCTAGTTCGCTATAGTGGCTACTGCTTCAGAACTAGCTGGACACCGCGGGCCTAGGGTGAGCAAAAACCATATCCACAAGCTTCCTGCTAGTTCAACCCCAGGTGCCTCTGGGTGGCTCTGAAACGGCTGCAAGAAAACGGAGTCTGTTTACACAGGAAGCAGAGCAAGCGCTGCCAGTTACTTCCTTACTGGAGGGGGAATTCCTCGCCACACAGAAAACAGAGGCAAAAATGATGACAAATGATAGAATCACCTTCTCCTGGATGACACCACTAGTTTTGTACCATACAGCACAGCGAATGCAGTCTGCACCCAGACCCAGCTGGGAGAGACACAGGAGTGTGAGCCTCTGGACCATGATACCACTTTGTACTGCTTATAGGGACAAATACTAGCTCCACTGAAGTCAAGAGGCATTTTGCTACTGGTTTCAATGGGGAAAGAGAACTTTCAGCACAGAAGATTTATCAAAGTAGTAGAATTTTCATTACCCTTATCTCTTTCCTGTTTAATTCCCAAGGCTGAAATTGCATCTGAAGACATCACTTTTCCATAAGCAGCTTTATCATCATCATCATCATCAACAACAACCATGGGATCAACGCCTGTTGGTGTCCGATGCCTCCCTCAATATTTCCTTCCATCTTTCCCTGTCTAGTGCGGAGTGGCTTAGTTTCTGTAGACTAGCTCCGCACCAATCTACTATATCATCTCCCCATTCTCTGTGGAGTCTGCCTCTCCTGTTCAGACCATCCATTATGGTCTGAATACCAGGTTCTTCACTTTTCACTCATTGTTCATTCTGCAGATATGCCCGAATAGCTGTAACTTCTGTTGTATAACCTTCTGCAGTAGGTTCTCTTTCGGCTGTATCTTCCTATATAATTCCTCGCTGGTGACCTTCTGCATCCATCCTATTCTCAGGATCTTTCTATAACAACTCCTCTCAAATGCCAATATCCTTCTTTTAGAATCTTTCGTTATCACCCATGTCTCACATCCGTACAACATGCTGCTAAATACAAATGTTTTCAAGATGCTCGGCTTTGTTCCTATGCTAATCGCTTTACTTTTCCAGATCTTATCCATCGCCTTCAAACGCACTCTTGCTTTCACTATTCTAGTCGCTATTTCCTTCTTACAGTCTAGATCATACATCATGTTGCTCCCCAAATACATGAACTTCTCTACGTGCTCTAGTTTGATCCCATCTACACTGTGTCGCCAAGAGGGCGGAACAGCAATATAGAGTGAAATACAACAAGGTAAGAAAAGCGGCCAGAATGGATAAGGCAAAGTTGTTAGAGGAGCAGTGTGAAGATATAGAGAGGTATTACAGCGAGTGTAAGATCAGGGAGGTGTATAAAATGATTAGGAATATTAATAGGAAGTGGCAGCCGAAGCAGATGGCGATCAAAGACGAGAATGAGAAGGTGCTCATGAACAAGGAGAAGGTTGTGCAGCGATGGACAAGATATTGTATCAATCTGTACAAAGCACAGTTGGACCCGAGTGTCTCAGAGAGACTGATCAAAGAATTGAAAGAGATATCACCACCGAGCAGCAAGAGTGAGACTGATATTTTGAAGGAGGAAGTACGAAGGGCAGTGAAACGACTAAAGAACAATAAGAGCCCTGGAAATGATAAGATCACGGGAAAGATGATCAAATATGGCGGAGAAAGTATGATTCAGGAAATACACCGACTACGTAATATAGCATGGAAAGAAGGGAACGGCACCTAAGGAATGGACAAGATCTGTGCTAGTGACAATACACAAGAAAGGAAGCGCATTAGAGTGCAAGAACTACAGAACAATTGCCTTAACGAGTCATATGGGCAAGGTGCTGATGATGATACTGATGGAGAGATAGAGACTGCAGATAGAAGAACATCTAGCGGATGAGCATGCGGGATTAAGGAAAGATAGAAGTACCATACAGCAGATATTGGCACTAAGATTGATAGCGGAGAAAGCTTGGCGAAAGAACAAGAAAGTCTACAATTGCTTCGTCAATTTTCACAAGGCATTTGACAGTACAGATCAGAAAGTGACTTGGGTGGTGCTGGAGTCATATGGAGTAGATAGCAGACTGATACGGTTGTTGAAGGATATCAACAATAATGCGGAGGCAGTGGTGAGAACGTGCGGAGAGTTGGGAAGTTGGTTTTTAATGAGTAGAGGTATGAGACAAGGAGATCCGATATCCCCAAGTACCTTCATCATGCACCTAGAGAGAGTGATGGACAAGATCAAGGAAGAAGTAGAAGGGATATCGGTGCACGGGATGAGAATTAACAACTTGAGGTTCGTGGATGATATAGTTATCATCGAGGAAGACGAAGAGAAGCTAGCGAGAATGGTGCAGGTGCTAAATGAGGAAGGGAAGCAGTATGCACTGACTATGAATATCGATAAAGCAGCTTTATGCACCACCATATTTCAGAGTTTCTGAGGAGCTGTTACATCAGGACATGAAATACGCGACACAGTGAACACAGCTGGATAGAGGTCAGAGCAAAACCATCCAAAAATCAGCTTGTCAGCAGGTGAACCTCTTTTTCCACATGTTTTGGTTTGGCAGACATGGATTTTTGCACTGGTACCTGTTCAAAACCCCCTTTTGGAATCAGATATAACTAACAGAATGTGCAGTTACATGCCCTGTATTTAACTTTAAAGACAATGAATAGTTCTGCAGCACCTTGTTGTTTTTTAAGTTTTTTCAGTAACAGACTAACATGGCTACTCCTCTGAAACTTTTGTACATGCCCTGTATTATATATGGGAGAAACTCCTATTTGTATGCAGCCCTTATTTTTGCAATTGCTTTAATCAGATTTGAACTGTCTTATGTCTAGGCCTATTTACTTTGCTGTGCACAGATGAGTTTATTGCTAGCACATGTTGCAGTTATTCAACCCCACAGAGGCCCAATAAGAAAGAAATAATAATTTGCCCTTATGGAATACCTTCTGAGGATCTCAAAGCACTATAAAAATTAATTTATTCTTTAAGCAACTCCTCTGCAGTTACCCAGTTATAAATCCAGGCAAAGCAAGATTAAGGGACCTGCATAGGACAGGACACAAGTCAGTGGCAAAGCTCAAACTAGCCTTGAATGAAGGAGTGAAGTCTCAGTAGGGAAAGGGAATATGACTGCCAATGCCAATGAGTCCAGAAGATGAAAGGGCCGAATGCATATTTTAAGTATCACAAAAAGAGCAGCATTAATGGCTCTTTTGATAGAGCCATTCAAAGACAATAGAAGTTTGCTGATTTAAGAACGAAACACTTCTGCCTCCAAAAGACACACGCAGCTATTATACTCTATGCACAAGATTGTTTTAATGCCCCTATATCTGCAAACCACAACGTGACAATCCTCCCTGCCACATAACATGCCAGACCACAACTGCATAAAACAGAAAAGTCCTGTTAGAAATTACCAGAGCCATCTGAAAACTGTGGAAAGTTTTGCCTCATACTGCAAAGGCTTTTCCTGTGGAAAAAATATTTTGCTACTTTCTACTACTATTGTTCTTTGCCTTCAGTTAATGCTGGAAACTTTAAATATTCTGGTTTCTGAGAGTTTTTCTTGTTCCTAAGTAAGAACTTTGAAATCAACTGTGTTTTGTAGCATTTCTTCTTTTCATTACGCTGACTCCTTTGTGTCTCCCTCATCATCTCTGCTGGATAAGTTAAATACTGAAGAAGATAGGAATATGGATGGTGAGGTAACAAGCATGAGGAATTGTATGGCACAGCTGCACAATTATGCATTATGTAAGTATGTATGCCAGGCACAAGAAATACAAGAAGATGGCAAAAAAATTATTTCATTCTTTTTCTAGATGTTAGCTCCAGCAGTGCTAATTATGGTAATGCTTCACATACGCAGCACCCATCGATACAGTATCTCAAATGTGATTGAGCTGAACAGTCACAAATTCACTATAGGAATCAGAGAAAGGCCTGAATGGAAAATTCAAACCAGGATCCAGAGTTTAAGGGTTTGTCTACACAGGGAAGTTTAGATATGGGGTGAATTTAAAGCAGAATAGTTATTCCTGATTAACTCACTCATCTACCCAGCAGCGTTATTTCAGAATAACTGACAGTATTCCAAAATAACATAGTGTGCATCTACACCACAAGCCTTTATTTCAAAATACTGTCAAGCTGGAGGATTTCCTACTCCGACTCCTGTAACCCTCATTTCACAAGGCATAAGGGCAGTCGAAGGAAGGGTGTTCTTCCTTCAACTTCCTGCTGTGCAGACAGCGCCAAACGCCGAATTTGCAGGCCAGGGCCAACCATGGGGGGAGGGAAAGGGTGCAAAGGGAGCAGCTGTCCTGGGACCCAGCAATTTAAATAAAATACAGGACTATGTAGCACTTTAAAGACTAACAAGATGGTTTATTAGATGATGAGCTTTCATGGGCCAGACCCACTTCCTCAGATCAAATAGTGGAAGAAAATAGTCACAACCATATATACCAAAGGATACAATTAAAAAAATGAACACATATGAAAAGGACAAATCACATTTCAGAACAGAAGGGGATGCGGGGGAAGGTAAATGTCTGTGAGCTAATGGTATTAGAGGTGATAATTGGGAAGCTATCTTTGTAATGGGTAAGATAGTTAGCGTCTTTGTTGAGACCGACGCGTAGAGTGTCGAATTTTAGCATGAATGACAGTTCAGAGGATTCCCTTTCAAGTGCAGATTTAAAAGGCTTCTGAAGCAGGATGCAGGTAATTAAGTCGTTGAGACAGTGTCCTTTCTGGTTGAAATGGCAAGAAACTTTTTTCTTTGTGATCCTGTCTCATATCTGTTTTGTGGGCATTGATCCTTTGGTGAAGTGTCTGAGACGTTTGTCCAATGTACAAAGCAGACGGACACTTTCGGCACATGATAGCATAAATTATATTTCTGGATGCGCAGGAATATGTATTCTTGATCTTATAACTCACTTGGTTAGGTCCAATAATGGTAAATAGTTTAAATAGGCCTGGAGCTTCCCCTCTGGTACCATGGCAGCAGCAGCACTCCAGGGCCCAGCAGAATCTGTTGCCAGCCCTGCTCCAGGCTGTTCAGACTCATCGCCAGAGAAAACACCCCCTGTTTTGCTATCACCCCTTTGTAATAAGTTGCCCCTATTTGGGGTTCTGCTCTGCCCTTTGTTATGTGGCCCCACATAAGCACATGTTGCCTTTCAAAGCTGGTTCAAGCAAGCACAGCAATGGGGAGTCTAGTCAAAGGTGCAAGAAATCTGGTGTGGTGGGGCAGGGCAGTGCTGTGGCTGCATTCCCAGCCCCAAGCTCCTCCCCATGCCCCCAACCCCTGCTGAGTCCCCAGACCCAATCTCCTGTCCTGACTCCCACACTCCCCCACCCTCCGCCCTGATACCCCCATACACCCTCTTCCCTGAGCTCCCCCATCCATCCCACACTTCAATTTCTTATAGGTACTGTCCTATCTCAACCCTCCAATCCTGTGCCCTGAGCCTGCCAGGGGGGGGTTACAATATGACAGTACTGTATGACAGGATGTAAAATCTCCAAGTCATTGTTTTGTTTCAAACCAATTCCACAAGCCAAATACACAGAGAAAGATTGGAGCTTAACTTCATTCACAAGTTTAATTCTCATGCCTATGGTTTGAATCAGATATCAGATGGCTCGCATTTTATCAACCAACCAAATAATGAAGGTGCTAATGGTTCTTGATGTCTAGAATCTCGTGTTGGTCATCTTCCTTTCCAGGTGCTAACTAATGGTTCTTATAAGTCTCTTATAATACTCAGTCTTTAAGATGCTACCAGACTGTTTGTTGTTTTTTAAGTTTTTCCTGTTACAGACTCACTTGGCTATCCCTCTGAAGCTTATCTACTCACTGGCTTTTTTTCTTCCTCCCCCTTCAATTTTTTTTCCTTCTCCCCCATCCCTTATTTATCCTTGGATGTGGACTTCCAACACTCCAGTCATCTGAAGAAGTGGGCTGTGCCCACGAAAGCTCATGATACCATCTAAATGTTTTGTTAGTCTTTAAAGTGCTACCAGACCATTGGTTGTTGTTTAAGTTTTTCCTGTTACAGACTAACTCGGCTTCCCCCCTGAAGCTGTAAAAAAAATGTTACTTTCATCCCTAATTCCAATTCTAATTCTAATTCTTCATTGATGCGCATGCTGCTCTTGAAATTCAACCCTTTACCCCATTTCTCCTGCCCACCTTACCACATATGTAATTACAGGTGAGTCGCTCTCGGTAGAGATGGGAATATTCAGATCCCGGGGTGGAGTCAGCCCATAATGGACGCAGTGGCCACCTAAATCTGGGCTTTCCCAAAGATCAGTGGTTTTGGTTTGGGCCCATCCATAGCCTGTGGGCTAGTGGCAAAGCCTAGCCCATCTGTTTGCAAGGAGCAGCATAATGCTCTTCTTACTATTTGCATTTCCATACTCAAGAGAATTAATCACCAGTTCCCTTTGCTTACAAATCTTGTCAGGAAAAAATTGATCTGAAAATATTCTTTGCTTTTCTTGTCAAAAGTGACTTATTAAGCATTGCCCTGGTGTCCGGCAGAAGGCTTTCTGCTCGGCCCCTAGAACAGACTGTGCTCTGGCAAAGGGATGAGAGGCAGAGGAGGGGGCCAACAAGAGGCTCTGTTTCTTCCAGGGTTACCCACAATGAATACAATGGAGACACACTGATTTACGTGATTTGTCATGCCATAGATGGCCAAAGCACCAAGTCCAATAAATAGGCCGTTGTGATCAAAATCGGATACTTTAAAGCAACTCTAGCTTATGGGTTCTGTGTGACGTACAGAGAAGGAAAGCCTTTTCCAATCCCTGCAGCAATCAGTTGATGTCCTGAGGAGTTAAACATGGGAGTTTTTTATGTGAAGAACTTTCCCACAAAAACCTATGGGGCCTAACCAGCCTGTAATTTCAGCTCTCTGTCATAAAAATTAGTATGCAGCATAAAGAAAGAGAAAGATATGGTTTTCAGTGTTCTCCAGTGCTTTGAAGTCTGGCAGGCGGCAGACCACGGTATCAAATATAAAAAACTGTGGCCCAGACAAATAGATACCTTTGGGAGTGAGCAAAACCTCCTGCTAAATACAATATCCTCCCTCGTATGGCAACTGAACTGCAGAAAATTTAAAGGGGAAAACATTCCTTTCTCGGTGCATCCTGACTGTTGCTAAAGCAATGGGCCTCTCCACCTCAAATAAGAAGTCAATCACCGTGGTGCGCAGGATGAGCGAGAGAGCGGGAAAGGAGAAGTTTGGGATCACAGAGGTGGAGGGTGGGGGGCAGGAGGAAAGAACAGAGTAAACTGAGGAGTGACCAGCACGTGGAAGTAATGGCACAGTGTCAGCAAACATCGAATTTGCTGCTGAGGATGTGTGAATAGAGCGAAAAGCTGCTCCAAGGACAGTCCCAATGCCATCTGCTCACAGCTCACAAGGCTCATGGGCACTAGAGCTTGTACAATGGTCCTGGTGAAGCAAGTGAGAGCCTCCCCTGCTGCAGGCCTGGGGCCTAGAACCTGAGTGACACAGAAGCACGAGGGGGGGACAGAAGGGGAAAGAAGGCAGAGAACAGTCAGTCTCAACCGTTGTCAGTAGGTCCCCAGAAATGCCCTTTGGGGGAGCCCTTCGGGGCAGACCGAGGGCAAGGATGTGTGTTGTGGTGGTGGTGGCTTTGTGTGATATAGTATAATTTTGGAGTGTGTGTTTGTGTGTGCTGGTGAGAGCAGCACACTTGTTGGTTGTGTGATGGCCTATTCAGTCCCTGGTGAGAGCAGAGGAGGGTTCTTGGTGAGAGGAAGTTCCCCTTACCTGCCCACACTGAAGGTCAAGGAAGGGTTGTGTTTGTTCTCTTTTTTCATTATGTGTTGTGGCACAGATGGGGTGGCTAAGTGGGAGGGTTCAGATAGCATTGTGGCAGTTTTGACAGATAGGGAAAGATATGGAAGTAAGGTCAGAACTGGCCAGCCAAGGGGAACGAGGTTTAGACAGTTATGTGCTATTCCTTTTTCTGGTCCTGTCCCCAGCCTCACTGACTCTGGGAACCTTAACACCTGGCCATCAGCCCTGAGGGTGCTGCTGCTGAATGCCAGGTCGGTGTCCCACTAGACAGCTGTCATCCATGATTTAATCCTGGATAAAGGGGCCGACCTGGCTTGTATCATGGAGACCTGACTGGGAGTAGAGGGAGGCGTTGACCTTTCCCAATTGTACCCGGCTGGGTTCTCGTTACAGCGTCGGGGAGGCAGGATGGCGACTGTCTATCAGGATACCATCTCACTGGCCAGGGCCTTGGTCCAACAAAGTGTTAGATTTGAGTGTTTGTACCTGATGTTGGGTGGCTGGGATAGGCTGGGTGTTCTGCTTGTGTACCGTCCACCCCGCTGTACGGCAGACGCTCTGCTCGAGCTGGCCGAGGTGGTCTCAGACATGGCATTGAGGACCCCGAGGCTTATGGTCTTGGGGGACTTTAATATCGACACCGAAGCTGTTCTATCTGGTCCAGCCCGAGATTTTATGGCTACCATAACGACCCTAGGACTATCCAAGAAATAACTGCCCCCATGCATGTTGCAGGTCATACGCTCAATCTGGTCTTTTGGACTAAAGGTGATAGAGTTCTTGGGACAAGGGATGTGGCTGCACTCCCTTTGTCATGGACTGATCACTACCTGCTCGAGTTTAGACTATCTGCTGACCTTCCCCTCCACAGAGACGGGGGACCAATTAAGATGATCCGCCCTCGGAGGCTGATGGATCCGGAGGGCTTCCTGAGGTCCCTGAGGGATTGTTCAGCCGTTACGGCAAATGATCCTGTCAATGCCCTAGTCGATGTATGGAACACCGACGTAGCCCGGGCAGCTGATGTGATTGCTTCTAAGTGCCCTCTTTGGGCTAGTCAAGTTAAGTTTGCTCCCTGGTTTTCTGGGGAGTTGATGGCGGCAAAACGGTCTGTGCGATGGCTAGAAGGCCGCTGGAGGAAAACTAGAGCTGAGTCCGATCGATTGCGGGTTCGAGCTGAATCGTGAGCTTACTCTGTGGTGGTGCTGACAGCGAAGAAAAGCTACTTTTCCATCCCTAATGCATCCACACCATGCCGCCCAGCCTGTTTCGAGAGGTGCGAGGCCTGTTACAGTCTGGCACTCATGATGAAATGGAGGAGCTTTTGGCTCCCTGCTGTGATCTGTTTGTGAAGCACTTTGCAGATAAGATCGATCACATCCAGTCTGATTTGGACTCTCGCTGCTATGTAAGTGGGGCACAGAATGTGTTGAGTGCACCACCCAGTCGTTTCTCTTTGGAACAGTTTCAGCTATTGCAGACTGAGGATGTGGACAAGGTGCTTGGAGGAGTGCAACCGACCACGTGCTCGCTCGACCCCTGCCTTTTTATGGCTTATTAAATCTAGGGACTGGCTGAGTCCAGGGGATTATTAATGTGTCGTTTAGATCTGGTATGGTTCCCACCGCCTTGAAAGAGGCAGTGATAAAACCGCTAGTTAAGAAGCCTTCCCCTGGACCCACATGATTTAAATAACTATCACCCAGTTGCTAATATTCCCTTCTTGGGCAAGGTACTCGAGCGGGCTGTGGCATTGCAACTCCAAGCTTTCTTGGAAGAAACAGATTACTTCGATCCATTTCAGTCTGGCTTTAGGCCAGGTTTTGGAACTAAAACCGCCTTGGTCACCCTGGTAGACGACCTACTCCGGGAAATAGACAGGGGGAGTGCGTCCTTGTCGATTCTCTTGGACCTCTCAGTGGCTTTTGATACCATCAACCAACCATGGTATCCTTCTGGAACCCCTGGTGAAGTTGGGTATTGGAGGCACTGTTCTGCAGTGGTTCTGGTCTTACTTATTGGGATGCTTTCAGAAGGCGGAGCTAGGGGGCTGCTATTCAACCCTGTGGCGATTGTGCTACAGGGTCCTGCAAGGTTCCATCTTGTCCCCTATCCCGTTTAATATCGCAGGACTTGGCCACAGTGATCCATGCTCTTGTTACATCCCGACTGGATTACTGTAATGCACTTTATGTGGGGTTGCTTCTAAAGAGCCT
Source organism: Rafetus swinhoei (assembly GCA_019425775.1). Taxonomy (NCBI): domain Eukaryota; kingdom Metazoa; phylum Chordata; order Testudines; family Trionychidae; genus Rafetus; species Rafetus swinhoei. Next base: position 712,439 of record CM033432.1, read on the forward strand.
TGGAAACTTCAACTGGTCCAGAATGTGTCTTCTCAAGTTTTGACTAATACTTGTTATGCGGAGCACATTACGCCAGTGCTCTGGCAGCTGCATTGGTTTCCGGTATGTTTCCAGGCACAATTTAAAGTTTTGGCTATGACCTATAAAGCCCTAAATGGGTTGGGTCCGGTGTATCTGAAGGACCATCTTCTCCCGTATGAACCTGCCTGGAGATTGAGGTCAGCTGGGGAGGCTCTGCTCAGTGTTTCCATACTTGTGGAGATAAGATTTCCCTATGACATCAGAACCAGCTGTGGCGGTGACTGATCTAAACTGGTGTCTGGAGGTGCTGATGGACTGGATGAAGTCAAACAAGCTGAAGTTGAATCCAGATAAGATTGAGGTCCTGCGGATCAGGAGGCCATCTGGTTGGGAATGTGGCGTGGCACCTGTTCTAGACGGGGTTACTCTCCCCCTGAAAAAACAGGTACGCAGCTTGGGAGTCCTCCTGGACCCTTTTTTAACATTTGAGAACCAGATTTTTCGGTGGTGGGGAGTGCTTTTGGGCAGTTTTGTCTGATCCACCAGCTGCGACCCTTCCTGAACAAGCAGAACTTGGCCACAGTGATCCATGCTCTTGTTACATCCCGACTGGATTACTGTAATGCACTAATTGTGGGGCTGCTTCTAAAGAGCCTTCGGAAACTTCAACTGGTCCAGAACGTGGCTTCTCAAGTTTTGACTAATACTCATTATGCGGAGCACATTATGGCAGTGCTCCGGCAGCTGCACTGGTTTCCGGTATGTTTCCAGGCACAATTTAAAGTTTTGGCTATGACCTATAAAGCCCTAAATGGGTTGGGTCCGGTGTATCTGAAGGACCATCTTCTCCCGTATGAACCTGCCTGGAGATTGAGGTCAGCTGGGGAGGCTCTGCTCAGTGTTCCCACGCTTAGGGAGATAAGATTAACATCTATGCGGAGCAGGGCCATCTCAGCTTTTGCTCCCAGACTGTGGAATTCTCTTCCTCAGGATAGTCGCATGGCGCCAATGTTAGCATTGTTTCGGCGTCAGGCTAAAACCACCCTTTTTACTTGTGCTTTTATTGGTGTTTGAGTTTGTATGTGTATGTTCCTCCTCTCTAGATGTTTTTAGCAGGTTTTATGTCCCTCTGGGGTCTCATATTTTAAATTTTTATATATATTTGTATTGTGTTTTTAAAATTTTGTAAGCCACCTCAAATATTTTAAAGAGAGAGGCAGGGTAAAAAATATAAATACATAATAGAATGCTGCCAGAAAGGTCCAGGAAGGCTCCCAAAATTCCCCTTGAAGGGGAAATATCTTTATGGATCCCAATTCTGAAATTATACTGTGATCATCTTCCCTGGCCTCAGTTAGGGTTGCCAGGCATCCAGTTTTGGACCAGGACGCCTGGTTGAAAAGTGACCCTGGGGGGCTCCAGTCAGCAGCCTAACTGGGCTATTCAAAGTCTGGCCCACGATGCAGCAGGGGCTCTGGGCAGAGGCAAAATACAGGACTATGTAGCACTTTAAAGACTAACAAGATGGTTTATTAGATGATGAGCTTTCGTGGGCCAGACCCACTTCCTCAGATCAAATAGTGGAAGAAAATAGTTACAACCATATATACCAAAGGATACAATTAAAAAAATGAGCACATATGAAAAGGACAAATCACATTTCAGAACAGAAGGGGGATGAGGGGGGGGGGGAAGGTAAATGTCTGTGAGCTAATGGTATTAAAGGTGATAATTGGGGAAGCTATCTTTGTAATGGGTAAGATAGCGTCTTTGTTGAGACCGACGCATAGAGTGTTGAATTTTAGCATGAATGACAGTTCAGAGGATTCCCTTTCAAGTGCAGATTTAAAAGGCTTCTGAAGCAGGATGCAGGTAATTAAGTCGTTGAGACAGTGTCCTTTCTGGTTGAAATGGCAAGAAACTGTTTCTTCTTTGTGATCCTGTCTCATATCTGTTTTGTGGGCATTGATCCTTTGGCGAAGTGTCTGAGACGTTTGTCCAATGTACAAAGCAGACGGACACTTTCGCACATGATAGCATAAATTATATTTCTGGATGCGCAGGAATATGTATTCTTGATCTTATAACTCACTTGGTTAGGTCCAATAATGGTATCAGCAGAGTGGATATGTGGACAAAGCTGGCAACGGGTTTGTTGCAAGGGAAGGTACCAGGGTTGGTATTAGTGTGGTATGTCCTGTGGTTGTTGGTAAGAATCATCTTGAGGTTAGGTGGTTGTCTATAGGAGACTATGGGTCTGTCTCCCAGAGCCTCTCGGAGTTTAGTATCCTGTTCCAGTATAGGCTGTAGTTTATTGATAATGTGTTGGACAGGTTTAAGTTGGGGGCTGTAGGTGATGACAAGTGGTGTTCTATTGTTGGTTTTCTTGGGTCTGTCTTGAAGAAGATGGTTTCTAGGTATTCGTCTGGCTCTTTCAATTTGCTTTTTTATTTCTCCGGGTGGGTAGTTGAGGTTTATAAATGCTTGGTAGAGATCCTGAAGTTTCTGGTCTCTGTCAGTGGGATTAGAGCAGATGCGGTTGTATTGAAGGGCTTGGCTATAGATGATGGATCGTATGGTGTGTTCTGGATGGGAGCTAGAGGCATGAAGGTAACTATGAGTCAGTGGGTTTTCTGTAGAGGGTGGTGTCTAATTTTCCATTGTTGATTTGTACTGTGGTGTCCAGGAAATGGATCTCTTGTGTAGAATGGTCCAGGCTGAGGTTGATGGTGGGGTGTAGGTTGTTGAAATCTCTGTGGAATGTCTCCAGTGTTTCATGGCCATGCGTCCAAATCATAAACATGTCATCGATGTAGTGTAAGTAGAGAAGGGGTAAAAGGGGACGGGAGTTGAGGAAACGTTGTTCTAGGTCAGCCATAAAGATATTAGCATACTGTGGGGCCATGCGTGTACCCATGGCTGTGCCGCTGATCTGGAGGTATAAGTTGTTCTCAAACTGGAAATAATTGTGGGTGAGAACAAAGTTACATAGGTCTGCTATCAGGTTGGCAGTGGTGTCCTCTGGGATAGTGTTTCTAATTGCTTGTAATCCATGTTCATGTGGGATGTTGGTGTATAGAGCTTCTACATCCATGGTGGCAAGGATGGTGTTATTGGGGAGGTTATCGATGTTTTGTAGTTTCCTTAGGAAGTCAGTAGTGTCTCGGAGATAGCTGGGGGTGTTGGTTGCGTAGGGTTTGAGGAGAGAGTCTACATAGCTGGATAGACCAGTAGTGAGTGTGCCAATACCAGAGATGATGGGATGTCCGGGGTGTCCAGGTTTATGGATCTTGGGAAGCAGATAGAACAATCCTGGTCGGGGGTCAGAAGGTGTTTCTGTGTGGATTTGTTCCCGAGTAGCTGTAGGGAGGCTTTTAAGGAGACAGTGTAGTTTCTTTTGGTATTCCGAGGTGGGCAGAGGCAGGCTATCTATCTGCCCTGACTCCATGTGGCTTCAGGAGGCAGATGCCAGTCCCTTCAGTCCTGAGGTGCCTGGGTGGCCATGCAGGCTCCATGCGCTGCCCCAAAAGCCACTTCCACAGTTCTCATTGGCTGGGACCCCCTGTGGACGGAGGCTGCTGCCACGGAGCGGGTTCCCCCAGCACTGGGTCCTGCTTCCCCCACCTTGCTGCCTCTGATTCAGAGGCAGCAAGGTGGCGGGTGGGGGGCGGAATACAAGCCTAGGCTTATTGCTTAATCGTATAGCCAACTACGCATTGACATCCCTACAATAGAGTAGCAAGAATGATACGAGTTTGGTTTTACTGACACAGAGAAAGCTGCTAAGGACATTCTTTGACATGATGGGCTCTGATTGTTGGCTTTATCTATGCAGACTCGGTCTGCTGCAGTGTATGTTTACAGCAGGGGTGAATTTTAACCACTGGACCAAATTTAGCCCTAGGATAAACATATTCACCTCCTTTGGCGTTAATGGAGTTGCACCTATTCCCCACAGGGATACATTTAGCCTGTTATGCATCAGTTTTATTGACCTTTTATAAAAAAAACCCATTATAACTATCCCCACATGCTGATTTTAATATATTTACCATATATATTTATTCCATATAACATGATAGTGCTGAGAGAATAATTATGCAGTGCAGTGCACTACGCAGTTTAGCAGGGCAAAACATCTGCAGTGCTCAGATTTTCTGAAGCATAAAAGTGTCCCAGTCTGTATTATTATGGAACAATACTCTGCATCTGTGCATTATGTATCACAGGAATGTTTTGGTGCTTCTGTACACTGATTAATGGAGCCTTGCACCACCCCAGGGAAATGGAAGCACAGAGGTTAGGAGACATGCTCAATAACATACAGCAAGTCAAACGCAGCTAGGAAAAGAACCCAGGCAGAGCGGGCCTGTCTGTAGGGATGGTTTGGAGCGCCACCCCAGGACCTGTGCTTTGGGGGGCCCGCAGCGGCCTCCCACTCATCCTATGGATGGGACGGTGCCCTATATTGATGGGAACCCATGAAGCCCAGGGCAGCCAGGGGATTACTTGCGGGTTGGGGGAGTGCGGGAGGGGTGGCAGTAGGGGTCAGGCCCCTGCACTCACTGCAGCAGCGGGAGACTTGGAAGTGGCGCGATGCATGCAGCAGACTGCGCCACTCCGCTGCCATGTCCCAGCCTGTTGCGCTGCTTCACTTATGCCTTAATGTCTCACTGTCGACTAGGCGAGAGGTCCCGATCTGTGTGTATTCACTTTACTAGCTAGGTGAAAGGAAATAAGAAATCTGTAAGCAAGCAGGCGAGCCCTGGCTACCCTGCAGCGGTTTGACACTAGGGATGTTAAAAAGGGTTTAATATGGGAACTGTGTCACTGCTAAAAGTCTCAGCGGTTACACGCGCTGTGGGCTCTGCCGCACACAGCTCAGCTTTATACTGCAGAGCTGCAGCGAAGCCTTCCAGGGAGCAGGGCCACCAGCCCCAGCCAACCTGGCTCCCGGGAAGGAGGATTTGCTGCTGCAGCAAAGCCGCCTCCCCAGGAGCCAGCTGAGTTTAACCAATACCATTAACAAAGAAGCATCCGCTTGTCAGTTAAACTCTAGCCTCCCTAGCTGACAGCTACACAGGCATCGAATGGTTAATTTGTCTTGCCCAACACCACAGGTCAAGTCCCAGTCATGTGCTGTCACGTGACTAAACCAACCCGAAAACTGTATTCCTCAACTTCAAAGCTGAATTTAGAAGGTCCTGGCAGGCCAGCCATGGGCCAGGGGGGAAGGGCTGCATGTGACACTGCCAGCATCTAGCTAAAGGGGGAGCACTGCTATAAACCACACACCTGCTGCTCATCATCCTGGCAACTGGGCACTTTGGAGACAGCAGCAATAGGATAACCGGCAGATACAGGGGAAAGCCTGTGTGTGTTTCCATCTGTGGAGCTCGCTGATTAGGATCACACCAGGAATGGGACTGAAGAAGTTTCTGACTCCTCAAAGGAATTGGCGCAAACCCACAGGCTGTGTCTACATTAGTACCTTATGTTGGTCTTGGGATGGTGTATTTCATATTCTTTATCAAAATATGCTTATGAATATGCCTAACTGGAAAATGCTTTATGCAAAATACTCCATGTAATATATCATTTGAAAAGTTGTAATCTACTGAACAGGGTTTTCCCATTTCTGTGTCTGAAATTACAAATACTGACTGTAGATTTATTAAAAATGTAGATGGTATCATGAGTTTTGTGGGCACAACCCACTTCTTCAGATGAATAGAGTTAAGAGGTCCAGGGTACAAATAAATTGCAGAAATTTGTACCCTGGACCCCTAAATTCCATTCATCTGAAGAAGTGGGCTGTGCCCACGAAAGCTCATGATAACATCTACATTTCTGATAGTCTCTAAGGTGCTGCAGCACTATTTGTTGTTTTTTACGTTTTTTCAGTTACAGACTAACATGGCTGCCCCTCTGAAACTGTAGGTTTATTATCAATGTGTTTGTTGGGAAAATCCTGTTACCAGCCCATCTGGAAGGACAATGAAGAAGCGAGACACAGAGCTAATGGCCCATGAGCAAAAGCCAGATGAGGTCAGGGAGAACTGTCTTCCTGCAGTCCTGCTACTCTGCTACTGACTCCTGGACTCTGGGGTGTTGCAATCACATGTGCTCATGTCACCTGATGCTGGAATCCATCTTGAATTTTGTACTTTTCCACAAGGGGGTTGGGGAACCAAACAAAGGTTCCTGCCTTAGGGAAAGTCCATGTAAAGTGAGGGGAGTAAACAATGATTGTCTGTAGCAGGCTTTACAGACTGCTTTCCCACACCCCAAGAGGTTACTTGGGAACACCTGCAAACAAAAGGGTTGTAATGGCAAGGTGGAGAACTGCTGGGCCAGAGATGTCCTTTCTGACCTGGGTCCGAGAAGGACTTTTCCTGCAATAAGAACTAGGGTGAGAAATGATTTTTAACTAATTTTCTTAGCACATTAGCCTTAGCTGGCATGTTTTATACTAGCAGGTCTACACTAGCCCTGGAATGTTGGCTTAAGGTAGAAAACGTAGCGGGAGTCAGCTTATCTTAAGGGGCACAGACTACCCAATAAGTTCTTGGACTGCATTGGAGACAACTTTTTATTTCAGAAGGTTGAAAAAGCAACCAGGGGGAAGCTGTTCTAGATTTGATCCTAACGAATAGGGAGGAACTGGTTGAGAATTTGAAAGTGGAAGGCAGCGTGGGTGAAAGTGATCATGAAATCATAGAGTTCACAATCTTAAGAAAGGGTAGAAGGGAGAACAGCAAAATAGAGACAATGGATTTCAGGAAGGTGGATTTTGGTAAGCTCAGAGAGCTGATAGGTAAGGTCCCATGGGAATCAAGACTGAGGGGAAAAACAGCTGAGGAGAGTTGGCAGTTTTTCAAAGGGACATTATTAAAGGCCCAAAAGCAAGCTATTCCGCTGTGTCGGAAAGATAGAAAATATGGCAAAAGACCACCTTGGCTTAACCACGAGATCTTGCATGATCTAAAAATAAAAAAGGAGTCATAAAAAATGGAAAGTAGGACAAATTACAAAGGATGAATATAGGCAAACAGCACAGGAATGCAGGGGCAAGATTAGAAAGGCAAAGGCACAAAATGAGCTCAAACTAGCTACGGGAATAAAGGGAAACAAGAAGACTTTTTATAAGTACATTAGAAGCAAGAGGAAGACCAAGGACAGGGTAGGCCCACTGCTCAGTGAGGAGGGAGAAACAGTAACAGGAAACTTGGAAATGGCAGAGATGCTTAATGACTTCTTTGTTTCGGTCTTCACCGAGAAGTCTGAAGGAATGCCTAACATAGTGAATGCTAGTGGGAAGGGGGTAGGTTTAGAAGATAAAATAAAAAAAGGACAAGTTAAAAATCACCTAGAAAAGTTAGATGCCTGCAAGTCACCAGGGCCTGATGAAATGCATCCTAGAATACTCAAGGAGCTGATAGAGGAGATATCTGAGCCTCTAGCTATCATCTTTGGAAAATCATGGGAGACAGGAGAGATTCCAGAAGACTGGAAAAGGGCAAATATAGTGCCCATTTATAAAAAGGGAAATAAGAACAACCCAGGAAACTACAGACCAGTTAGTTTAACTTCTGTGCCATGGAAGATAATGGAGCAAGTAATTAAGGAAATCATCTGTAAACACTTGGAAGGTGGCAAGGTGATAGGGAACTGCCAGCATGGATTTGTAAAGAACAAATCATGTCAAACCAATCTGATAGCTTTCTTTGATAGGATAACGAGTCTTGTGGATAAGGGAGAAGCGGTGGATGTGGCATACCTAGACTTTAGTAAGGCGTTTGATAAGGTCTCGCAAGATATTCTTATCAATAAACTAGGCAAATACAACTTAGATGGGGCTACTATAAGGTGGGTGTATAACTGGCTGGATAACCGTACTCAGAGAGTAGTTATTAATGGTTCACAATCCTGCTGTAAAGGTATAACAAGTGGGGTTCCGCAGGGGTCTGTTTTGGGACCAACTCTGTTTAATATCTTCATCAACAATTTAGATATTGGCATAGAAAGTTCGCTTATTAAGTTTGCAGCTGATACCAAGCTGGGAGGGGTTGCGACTGCTCTGGAGAATAGGGTCATAATTCAAAATGATCTGAACAAATTGGAGAAATGGTCTGAGGTAAACAGGATGAAGTTTAATAAAGACAAATGCAAAATGCTCCACTTAGGAAGGAACAATCAGTTTCACACATACAGAATGGGAAGCAACTATCTGGGAAGGAGTACGGCAGAAAGGGATCTAGGGGTTATAGTGGACCACAAGCTGAATATGAGTCAGCCGTGTGATGCTGTTGCAAAAAAAGCAAACATGATTCTGGGATGCATTAACAGGTGTGTTGTGAGCAAGACACGAGAAGTCATTCTTCCGCTCTACTCTGCACTGGTTAGGCCTCAGTTGGAGTATTGTGTCCAGTTCTGGGCACCGCATTTCAAGAAGGATGTGGAGAAATTGGAGAGGGTCAGAGAAGAGCAACAAGAATGATTAAAGGTCTAGAGAACATGACCTATGAAGGAAGGCTGAAAGAATTGGGTTTGTTTAGTTTAGAAAAGAGAAGATTGAGGGGGACATGATAGCAATTTTCAGGTATCTAAAAGGGTGTCATAAGGAGGAGGAGAAAACTTGTTCATCTTGGCCTCTGAGGATAGAACAAGAAGCAATGGGCTTAAACTGCAGCAAGGGAGGTTTAGGTTGGACATTAGGAAAAAGTTCCTAACTGTCAGGGTAGTCAAACACTGGAATAAATTGCCCAGGGAGGTTGTGGAATCCCCATCTCTGGAGATATTTAAGAGTAGGTTAGATAAATGTCTATCAGGGATGATCTAGACAATATTTGGTCCTGCCACGGGGGCAGGGGGCTGGACTTGATGACCTCTCGAGGTCCCTTCCAGTCCTGGTATTCTATGATTCTAAGTTTGGCATTGTCCCCACTGCGGGAGGCCAATGGGAGCAAACAAGTCACTCCCGTCAGCTTCCCTTACTCCTCGCAACTGCCAGTTGCCCTCAGCGTTCGATTTAGCTGGTCTTAACTAGACCTGCCAAATCAAATGCTAGAACGTTGATCTCCAGCGTGGCAAGTGAAGACATGTCCTTATTTTGCTTAGTAACCTACATTGTTCTGCCTGCTGTCTCTTATGACTACTTATATCCTGCCACCTTTTATACTTAATAAAATAAGTTTATTCATAAATCCAGTATAAATAATTGTCACTGGGCAGTAGCAGCTGTGATATCTCTTTACATATAATGTGAGCTTGCTGTGTATAAAACTTTATACAGAGTAAGACAGATTTATTGGGGTTCAGGACCATTGAGGCTGTGCACCTGGGCGCTATGGCAAGTCCCTTGAACTGTGCCTTCCCAGAGCTGAGCTGTTCTCAGTGTCAGTGTTACACTGTGGTGGACTGTGACCCCATTTCTGTGCCAGGGCCAGGCTCACAGGTCAGGGAGGTGGGGAGCCCCACAGGGCAGGTATTTTCAGCACATCAAGGTGCAGTCATAAGGGATCTCTGTCACCAAACCCACCACTGGTATAACTAGATCACTCAGGGCTGTGGATTTTCCACACTCGGAGCAATAGTGTAGACAGCCCTTTGTCAATGGGAGGTCTTTCTTCTTGACATAGCTACAGACTCTTGGGGAGGTGGAGAAGCTCTCATGTCAGTGTCCACAGTATCTTCACTAAGTACTACAGTGGTGCAGTTGTGCTGGAAGAGTAAACAAGCTCTGAAAGGCCTTTTACAGGGCACCGGATACTACTTTATTAGTTGCTTATACATGCACTTGGGTGGGAAAGATTCCCTTGTGTTCTGTTTAGGTCAGGGGAGGAGAACCTCAAGCCCAGGGGCCAGATGCGGCCCCCAGCTTGCCTGGATCTGGCCCCGGAGGCTTAGTCCTCCCCCCCAGCATTGGGGAGCCCACTCTAGTGCTCCAGTCCACCCGCTGCCCCACTGCGGAGCTAGAACACACAAAATACACTAGGCTGAGCCCCCCCCAGGTTCTGGTGTGCGAGGGGGATGTGGGGAGTCTCTCTCTCCTCCTCGGTTGGGGGCCATGTCAGTGAGAGTTTGTTTGGGGTGTTTTTGCTTCTCACTGTGCACGGCCCTCAACTGATTTTTCTGTGGGTCAGTGGCCCCCGACCCTGGTTTAGGTAAACAAAATCAGGAGGGAAATGGCTCAGACACCACCCATCTGCCTATTACAAATCATACCATTCATTCCTTTTCTTGCTTAAAAAGCCACAACAGAGCATTGACCTGAGAGGCAGGAACCCTTTTGCAATCCAATGGGGAAGAGACTCAACCCCTCTACTCATTGAAACAAAAAACAGGACTGTGTAGCACTTTAAAGACTAACAAGATGGTTTAATAGGTGATGAGCTTTCGTGGGCCAGACCCACTTCCTTGGACTCACTGCTCAGCATGACTCAGGCTGCAGCAGGGGCTGGGCTGAGAAGCAGATGTTAACAGTTCAGTGTAGGTGGGGATTCTGAAGTCAAACAGTCACCAGCATCAGCATCAGCACCACAAGGTGGGGATTGATGAGTAGAGCCTCTCAGGGGAGGCCAGATGACTGGTCCAGGGCCATGGTGTCCAGCACGCTAGCCACGTGTGGCTATCTGGCCAGGTGAGCGTGGCTAGTTTCTATAGCAGTAGCCACTAGAGGGTTAGTATTACTATAGTGGCTACTGCTTCAGAACTGGTTGGCCACCACGGATCCAGGGGATTCATCCCCTTGCTTCCCCAAAAGCAGGTTATAATGGCACCAGGCCCAGGTACAGCAGGGGCCTTCCCAGGCACGCCAGCCCTCTCCTCTTCTGCTGCAGCCCAGCAGCTGTAGCACAGGCTCTCCTCTCCTAGGCCTGCTGGCCGGCCCAGGGCTTCTCCTCACCCTCTCTGTCCATGACAGTTTTGCTGCTCTCTCAGCTGGCCAGCTCCCCGTTCTGCACCTCGAGAGCTGTGCCCGTGCGGACGCGGTTCGCCTGACAGCTGGACGGTGCTGAACCTGCCCTGGCTGGTGCCCAGGAAGCGGCCGGCATAGTCAGGGCTCCCACCTGCCCTTCCAGCTGCCTTTGCTGCTTCCGGCACCTCTCCACACAGGCAGCTCCCACCCTGGAGTGTGGCAAGTGGGGGGGCTGCCCAGGCCCCATGTTCAATAAAATCATACAGAGGCGGGCAGGCAGGGCGAGGAGACAGACAGGGAGGCAAGGGGGTGAAGGGAGGGGCATGGTACTAAGCACCCATCAGCAGCTCCCCAACCCGCCCCCCCACGCCAGTGCGTCCTGCCTGCAGCAGGCCCTATCAGCCAGCATCTGCTGCAGATCAGACTCTGGCAGGAGGGGAGAGGAGCGAGGGGGCCATGTGCTCTGGGGAAGGAGCAGAATTGGACAGGAAGAGGCAGGGTGGGGGTGGGAAGAAGTGGAGTGTGGGGCCTTTGGGGAAGGGGCAGAGTGGGGGTGGGGCCTGGGTGGAGCCAGGGGGGAGCACCCCACCAGCAGATTAGAACCTCAGCACTTAGGCCCCAGGCAAGGACCAAGCAGTAAGGTGTTCCAAAGACGAAGAAGTACCAGAAGTAGCTATGCTCGAAGAGGTAAACCTGAGACATGTCAGCAACCCAGTTGCAAGCTTTACCTGCCTGAGGAACAGCAAATCAATTCTGCCTTTTCTAAACACGCCCCATGAAGTAAACAGAGAAGCTACGTACTTATTAAAGTAAGTTTTCCATAGTGCGCTAAGTGATACTATGGCACTTAAACAAGGCACGTGATACTTGTCAGAATATGCTCCTTGCATTTAAATGTACTTACATATGCCTGGTGAATCATGAACCCCTGGTGGAAAGTTTCGCTCACAATCATCATACCCCGCTGTGCGGGAGGGCCCACTAATTGCAGTGGCAACCTTCTCATGTTGGAATTTTACAGACAGACATGGAAAATGGGTATTAACATTCTTTCTGACCCAGTTCTGATTTGCATAAACCTTCTCTAGATGGGCAATTTTCTCTCATTATAATAATACTAAACAAACATTCTTTAAACAGACTAATAACCAATCAGGAATGACTAGGCTGCTATTACACTAAGGGGTTCTGTTGGCATTTCAGACCTACAGCTGGATAGGGTTGTTTAGAAATCGTCGGAATCTCAAGCAGGTGTTAAATGGTTTTAATATCAAAATCATATTTCATGTTCCTTCCAAATGCATTTCCTTAATTGCACCACGGCAATTCTTTGAGTTCTCTTAGTAACAGTATAAAATTATAGTCATTTACCTAGGAGACCCTCCACACACTGCTTACGTGTTCATAAGCCTCTGTGAATCCCATGTGGTGTGCAGCCTTGCCCCCTTGCAGAGCGGTAATCCGAAGCACCAAGAAGGTGCATGTCACACAATGAGTGTACTCGGGAAAATCCATCTCTCAGCCCTTTGCTCCATCCACAAGACAATATTCCCTCTTGCTCATAGGGGAAAATTTTGGCTTCCTGAGATACTAACCTCCCTGAACTGACTGTCCAAAGCCAAAAAATGAGAACAGAAAGGGCTCCCCCGGGGAATGACCAGTCCACATAATGGAGTAAGAAGCAAGATTTGGTCTAATTCTCCTTGGCCTCACTGTGGGTTGTTTAGGGGTCCAGGACACAGAGGCGATCAGGCCAGATGATCCAGTGGTCCCTTCCAGCTTCTGAACTCCGCGAGAAGATAGTGACATTCCCCTAGACTACAGAGCGCAAGTCAGCTGAAGGCCAAGCTGTCTGGATTGCTGGATCTATGAGGAAACTAATTCTTTCAACTTGTTTAGTGCTTTTCACCAGAGGCTCTTGTGTTCTGAAGATTGGCAGATATCATCCTCACGACCCTGGTGGGCAAGCCAAGGCACAGGGGAGAAATGGTTTGAATAATCCCAGGCTACGTCTACATTGCGCGTTCTTACGCAAGAAGATATGCAAATGAGGCATGGCGATGAATATGAAGATATGCAAATAAGGCACGGTGATGAATATCACCACGCCTCATTTGCATACCTAATCAGCTGCCATTTTTGCACAAGGGGCTTTTGCGCAAGAGCCGTTCTGCATGAAAATAAGCGGAAATTATGGAAGATAACGAGCCTTCACTCTGCGTTGTGTTTAAGCAACAAGTTGCCAGAGGCAGTTTATTCGAGCAATATTGCAAGGGAAGACAGCATAAGCGGATCTTCAAATACAAAACAATTAAAAACCAATATATATACCTTTCTGTTACATATAACATTAAACAATTACTTCCCTGCCCACTCAGTTCCCATCGGACACTGTCTTATCTCCAAGTTTCTCACTGAGGTCAGCATTCCACTCTTATCTTGGAGTGAGAGACAGAGAGGTGAACGCAGCGTCTCTTCTAGCTCTCGCGTTAGCAGGAGTCAGAGTGAACCAGACTCTTGCTCTGCTACTGACAAACCCTGAAATGGCCACCCAAATCCCCTCTCCCTTAGTCCTGCTTCCACTCTCCCCCCTTTTGTGCTCTAGGCACAACTACTCCTTCAAATCTCTATGTTCATTAAACATTGTATTTCTGTTTTAACATCGAAAGGATTGACCTCACAGATATGGATTGGTTGTAATGGTAATACATGATTAGTATGAACATGAAAACTATTTCCATTAGTACATCCTCTTTAACAACAACAAAATAATCCTACAATAAGCAAAAGCAATACAATCATCAATATCCCCCGCAATAACTCTATAATGGGGTTGCTGCATAGCCTTAGTTACATAACACGATACATCATAATTAGTACACAGGAGGGATGTTCTATAGACTGTGTGGAAAGCATGTGCCTCGATTTGATAGGTATTTTGGAGAACATGAATTTGACCTTGTAATTCAGAGATTTTCTGGACCTCTGGTATGAGTGAAAGTAAATTCTGGAATCGGTCAGGTACTAGGGTAGTCCAATTGAGAGGTATTTTCATGGCAGCTCATTTGCATATCTTCTTGTGCAAGAATGCGCAATGTAGACATAGCCCCAGAGTTGGGAACAGAGTCGGTATCCTCACTCCAAAATCCCCCGGCTCTTAGATTCTTCTGATACCTAACCTTTGACACTTTCATGTGCCAGTAGTCTGGTGGCTGGAGAGAGAGCCAGTGGTACCGTGCACACTGGTGCCGAGGGAGTCTCTTGTATTGTGGTTTGCTAATGGTGAGCAACGGCTTCAATTTTCAGAAATGTTCCCTAGTTTTGGATGCCCACCTTGAGATGCTTATGATGCAGGCTGGGCCGCCAAAATTAATGGATGTCGGGGGGTTGGCCCTGGGGCTGGTTTTGTTCAACATCTTCATTAATGACCTGGATGAGGGGATGGGTTGTACCCTCAGTGAGTTTGCGGATGACACTAAGCTGAGGGGACAGGCAGATATTTTGGAGGTTAGGGATAGGGGTCCAGAGTGACCTAGACAAATTCAAAGATTGAGCCAAAATAAATCTGAGGAGATTCAACAAGGACAAGTGCAGAGTCCTGCACTTGGGACGGAAGAATCCTAAGCATTGCTACAGGCTGGGGACCAACTGGGTAAGCTGCAGTTCTGCAGAAAAGGACCTGGGGATTACAGTGGATGAGAAGCTGGATATGAGTTACCAGTGTGCCCTTGTAGCCAAGAAGGATAATGGCATATTGGGGTGCGTTAGGAAGAGCACTGCCAGCAGATCAAGGGAAATTATTATTCCTCTCTATTAGGCACTGGTAAGGCCACATCTACAGTACAGGCAGTCCCCGGGTTACATGGATCCGACTTACATCGGATCCCTACTTACAAACGGCGTGAGGCAACCCCGCACTAGCTGCGCTCTCCCCGCCCCCCCCAGCACACCGCCGAGACGCGCCGTGGTCCTGCCGCCCACGTCCTCGCGGCGAAAGCCGCTCGCGTCTCCTGGTCTGCTGGGCCCCCGCAGCAGACCAGGGAGACGAGAGCGGCTTTTCTCAGCAGACACCTCAGCTTGAGAATAAAGGACTGAGGGAAGTGAGGTGTGGGAGAATAAAACTGAGCTCTAGAGAAATGTTTGGCTAGAGTTTCCCCTACAATATGTACCAGTTCCGACTTACATACAAATTCAACTTAAGAACAAACCTACAGTCCCTATCTTGTACGTAACCCGGGGACTGCCTGTACTGCATCCAGTTCTGGACCCCCCCACTACAGAAAGGATATGGACGCATTGGAGAGGGTCCAGCAGAGAGCAACAAAAATGATTAGGGGGCTGGAGCACATGATTTACGAAGAGAATCTAAGGGATTTGAGCTTATTTAGTCTACAGAAGAGAAGAGTGAGGGGGGATTGGATAGCAGTCTTCAACTACCTGTAGGGGGGTTCCAAAGAGGATGGAGAGAAGCTGATCTCAGTGGAGACAGATAACAGAACGAGGAGCAATTGTCTCAAGTTGCAGTAGGGAAGGTCTAGATTGGATATTAGGAAAAACTATTTCACTAGGGGATGGTGAAGTACTAGAATAGGTTACCTAGGGAGGTGGTGGAATCTCCATCCCTAGAGGTTTTCAAGCCAAGTCCTGGCTGGGATGATTTAGTTGGGGTTGGTCCAGGGGACTGGACTCAATGACTCCTGAGGTCTCTTCCAGCCTTAGGATTCTATGATTCTGTGCTTCTGACAGTATCAGCTTTAGAGTTCTAGTCCCTGCACACAAAGCATGCAAGATTGGGTAAATGGTTCCTGTTTGGGCCAATCTCAGCAGCACACTCCACTGCAGGAATCAAGCGGACTAACAAAAACAGAGAGCAGATTAAATAACGTGCATGATCGTTAGCACTCAAATCATGCCTTTCCTGCTCACAAGGATTCACAAACATTATTCAGTTAACCATCACTACGCCTGCCTCAGGCAAGCAAGTGCAAGAACATGAATTTCCTTGGGACATGGAGCACACACCAGTCCTATGACCCTGCCTGAGTGCGGTGCTCTCCACTGTCTCCCAAGCAGCCAATATAACCTTGAGCTTCAGCTCTCCCACCCTTCACTGAGACAGGAAGGGGCAGCGAAACTCACCCTGGTGAAACACACGGGGCTAACCTCACCCAGGCAGAACTCACAGGGCTAACCTCACCCCGGGGGAATACCTGGGGCATCTCAATTCTTACAAATCTCAATTTTTCATCTGGGCCCAGCTCGAAAATATCCTAGTCCAATGTGAAACTTTTGTCTGTACAACTCCTACTAGCATTTCAGGGTGTTATGCTTCTGCTCTGCAACTTTACTTAGAATTAAACTCGTGGCAGCCTTTGGTTGGGAAGACAAACACATTGTCACAACAACTGTGTTAGGATGGACCCGTAAAAACAACCATTGCAATGCTAATCCAGGCCCACAATCAGAATCTGGCTCAATTGAGCTGTTCAGGCTCTTGACCTTCCAGCACTTGTGTCTGGAGTTTTGGTCCAGATCCTTAGAGAGCTGCACTGTCCTCTGCAGTTGACATGCTCTGATCCCGGCTCCAAACGCTAACAAATTCCAAGCCAGGCCCCCAGACTCCAGGTGATTTTTTTTCCACTGAGACAGTTAATACACACAAAGTTCTTTTTGTCTGCTTTCTGGGTTCGGAACTTTTTGGGTACGCTCAGGTAAGGTTTTCGAGTTTTCCTCTACAACCACACGGGCTGGAAACTTACTTTATTTTTAGAAAACATAATAATGCAACCAAGATTCTCCTGTAATCTCCAGACACTGGGCTTTAAGAAAATCCACCAAATCTTATAGTGACTTAAGAGTTGGCAACCAGTGTTCCTTGTAAGGTGCACACCTGCATGGACACGCACAACCAGTTCTGAGCCCAACCACCTCCTTTGCAGAGCCATGCAGCAGCACTCACCTTTCTGCCCCTGGAAGGTGAGTGGCATGGCTGCTTCCACAGCAGGGGCCATGTGGTGGGTGGGAGCGAGGACGGGGACAGGGCCATGACCGTGATGGGAGATGGCTGCTCTGGCTGCCACCAGGAATCAGGGCCATGGGGCAGGCAGCTGCTGCCGCTGGGATTTGGGGCCGTGGGGCGGGTGGAGCAGTGGGGAGTTAGGGTTGCCAGGTGTCCAATTTTGAACCGGACAGTCCAGTATTTGAACTTTCTGTTTGGGAAACAAATTGAGAAAATAGAAATGTTCAGTATTTTCTAAATCAGATGGAATGTAGATTGTGATGTAATGACAAGTGTGTCCGGTATTTTTGTTGAAACCGTCTGGCAACCCTATGGGGAGTGGAGGAGGAGACAGGTGCTAGCTGTGTAACCAGGCAGAAGATGGGCCAGGAGCTAATGCATCTGCACAGTAAGTGGGGCTTTCTTCCATAACAATTTTAAATAAAGAAGTGAATAGTAACAGATGGGTGCCATGGTGGCACACATCCAAGCAAGCACACACGCCCATCAACGTTGGCGCACAAGACAAAACTCACACCGCTCACGGATGGAACATCTTAGAGGGAACGCTGTTGGCAACTCTGTACAATGACTGCTGGGACTAGAGCAGGACGCACCAACGCACTCTGAGAAACCCTGCTCTCCTGACGTGATTAGCAGTGGCAATCTGGGAACGCTGCAAGCGAGTGACAGCCATGCAAGTTCCACGCAGATCCCGGAGCCCGCTGGCAATGGCATAAGCCACAGAACTTTGGGAAACTTCTCTGAACTGAGTCAGCAATAAGGGACTGGGTCTATTCCCCACAAAGCTATTGGCTTCAACAAGTACAGGAGCCATCTCCTAACAAATATTAAAGCGGGATTTTTTTTTTCAAGTCAGGCACCCCTTGTGTGGGCTACAAGTGCATACGGCTGTACGTTGAATCTGCGTGCAGTGTCCATGAATGGGCATCAGAAGACCACCTACATGCACGCTATACTTGGAGGTAGATAATGCACACACTGAGTCATAAGGCACCCCCAATCGGAGCCCTTCCTCTGCAGCCCACAAGTATGACAGGCACGCCTGCCTCAGTTTCCCTCTTTCAGAATCCAGAAATAGTCCAAAGCATCTTCCCAAGTCTAAATATAGCCTTTGCAACAAGAAAGCCAGAGTGCACACCAAACCATAGCCCAGCTCCTAAAGCCATAGTCCAGGTAATAAACTAAGGAGAGGTAGAGTCCCCACCCCAATCACCATGCCCCAACTCTCTGGTACATCTCCAGCATCCCTTCCCTTCTCCCCCCGCCCCACTCTCTCTGGCCCCAGAGCCATCGGGCACTCTGCCACCTTCTCTGTCCATGCTGTCTGGCTCAAAAGGGCAGCATGCTGGACCCTCCATTGGCTCTTAGCCCTTTTCAGCCACCCAGCGTGGCCCTCTGGCTCAGAGGGCTCAGCCCAGCACAGGCTTCGGCTACTGGCATCAGGAAGTCAGCCCTTCAATGGCCTTCCTGGAGATTTCTTCCTCTTGGCAGAGGTGATCTGCAGAGATCTGTCTGTTTTCTGAAGACTAACTCCAGGCAGCTCACTCCTTGGTCAACCAATCTATACCCCTCAGCTTCCCTCTGGCTCACCAGCTCTCTCTCTTTGTATGGCCCAGGCGCCTTCTCTTAAATCCCACTTGAGATGAGTTGATGGTTCACAGGTATTGTCATGGTTCCTTCCCCCACTCTGGCATGATAAATTGCAGGAGTGGGGGCCAGCAAAAGTACCCCAAAACCTTATCTACCAGGCTTTGGCGTAAAACTTCCCCCCCAAAATCTTAACAACCTAGATTTTGGGGATAAAATCTCCACTGCCACCACCCAAATATTAATAAAGCAACCAGGGGAGAGACTACTTGGGAAATCTCACCCCTAAAGTACAAACCAGGACACAAAAATTAACCAATACCAAGTTAATAAAAATAAAAGAGAAAGAACTTTTATTATCACCACAATATTCCGTTGCGAGCATAATGACTAGATGGAACAGTAACAAAATAATATACTCATGGAAGAGAAATCTACCATGAGCCAGGAACTTAATTACAAAGGAGAGCAAAACCCATTTTTAAATGCACAGACCAGATCCCATTTCCCAAACCATAAAACAATAAAACCTAACGGATTTATCTAAACTTTACCCTACTTACAGACTGTGAAGAGTATTTTCTTAGAGGGAGACATCCTGTCTCCTTCAATAGATGGAGAGAAAACTCCCCAGGACAAAGGAGGGAGAAACCAAACATTCCTTTGTCCCCATTTGAAATTCCTACCTACATTTCTATTGGCCAACTCTACCAGAGTTAGGTACAGTTAACCCCTTAGTCCCCAGGCTGCTGGCCATCTCTCATGATCATGACACTCCCCCCAAATCAGAGATGGTGCTGGACAGCTTCTGGCCACACTGGCTGTGATTTCTTTCTAGAGAGCTGAGATAAAACATAGTAAATACATATATGCACACTTGACTAGACTATTGAATACATGAAAAGTAAACAAAATGCTTCCACATCCACGGAGTACCATAACAGATATACAGAGAGTATACTAAGTAATTGAGTCCAGAAATGCCTCATTAACCAACCAAACTCTCCGTTTCAAAATTAAATTTAGAATAGCGTGGGGTCCTGATCCAAAGCTCAGTTGACCAGGTTCTGTGCCTCCTACTGAATACACCACTGTCATACACCAGGCCAGGTCTTGGCACTGCTGAGGGCGTCAGCTCAGGGCGAATTGCTTAAAACCAGGGCTACTTACCGGCCTCAACTGGGGTCCTTTTCCAAGGCACCCCGCCAGTTACACAGTGCACTTCTGCTGCCAACCTGGTCAGCCGGAAGCCTCACCAGCAAAACCCCTTAGACACCCCAGCTTCCCTGTGCCACACTCAGACCTAGGCCTCACACACAGGTGACAGGTTGTAAAACCCACACTCCCCAACTCCAAACAGATCCCCCTGGTCCAAAGGACTCAGCCACAGTTCCAGGCCAATTTTCACTTTAGATCTGACCCACAAGAGCACGCTGGGGCAGTCCTTTAGAATCTAAACTCTACAGATATATTAATAAAAGAAAGAAAAAGTTGAGAGTAAGATGGTTAATGAGAACACTTCATATATAAACATCACACACACGTACACAAGTATCATACATAGAATCAGCAGAGTACAAGCTTTCATTAGACACCTTACATGGTCCCCTTTGCACAAAATTCGGACCCAACACCCACTTAGTAAAAATATTAAATGTATCTAGGCCAGCTTTGGCAATGGTCTGAAATCCAGTTAACACTGGGACAATGTATGTATCCTCATTCCCCATAGTGTATGCATCTTGGCTTTTAGTCATGAAAACAAAAATGTTGCCGTGCCTCAGTTTCCCTTTCCACACAGCAGACTGATCCTGGGATGCCCCTTCTTAGGTGAGGAGCTCTAAAACTAAGAACAGGTATCCACAGTGAAATACTAGTTTCACAAGGCTTTTGAACATACAGTGTGTCCTTGGGTATATTTCTTAACAGTTTCCAGGGTTTTTGCCCAAGATCCTGCACAGTGGACATTGTTACAATTTTTAGTAACAGCAGTACAGTGGTTACAACAGTTAACATCAGCAGTAGGAACAAATCCATCTCAAGTGTACATTGACAATTCTGGCCTTTTAGATTTAAAAAGCTGCAGCCTTCCTGGGCCACACAGGTCTTGCCCTTCCTCCATTGCCCTGTGTGTTCAAATTCAAAACTCCCTCTCCCAAAGACAAAGGGCTGGCCAGGTGTGTCTCCCCTGCTTACAATGGCTATGGAATTCCTCTGCTCCCCAGAGCTAATCATGAAGCAAGCAGTCCAGCCAGTAATCTGGCACCTTGCTGCTTTCAATTTAGTTTTCCATTTGGTTTTCCAATTGGGCCACTGCCTCACAGAGACAGGGCCTAGGTGAACTAGCCTGATAGACTTATGGATCTCAGGTATGCAGCCCTGTTCCCTCTTCAGGTCCCTCACCAAAGGCTCTTAAGTAAGTTGTCATGGGATAAGAGGGAGGGCCTCTCATGGATTGAGAACTGGTTAAAAGACAGGAAACAAAGAGCAGGAATAAACAGTCAGTTTTCCGAGTGGAGAGAGGTAACTAGTGGGGTCCCCCAAGGGTCTGTCCTGGGACCTATCCTATTCAACTTCTTTATAAATGATCTAGAGAAAGGGGTAAACAGTGAGGTGGCAAAAATAGCAGATGATACCAAATTGCTCAAGATAGTTACGACCAAAGCCGACTGTGAAGAGCTTCAAAAAGATCTCACCAAACTAAGTGACTGGGCAACAAAATGGCAAATGAAATTTCATGTGGATATATGTAAAGTATTGCACGTTGGAAAAAATAATCCTAACTATACATACAACATAATGGGGACTAATTTAGCTATAAGTATATATATATATATATATATATATATATAAGCAAATATTTGGCCCCAGCAGACAAGGAGTTCTCTTGGCTGGGTTGTTGCTCGGTGAACAGAAAATTCATGGACAAATAGCTGGAGAAGTGGAACAGGGCAGCAAAGAACTGCAGCTCTCATTAGATGCTAATGGGCTCCAAGAGGCACGCGCCTACTTCCTCTTCCAGAGCCTGATTCTTGTCTCTCCCACCCCTGGGTAATCAATGGCGTCAGGCCCCTAGTAGCTCATGTGTGCAGCCCGACCAGCAACCGCCAGCTGGGGCAGCACGGAGACTCTCCCAGTCCAGCAGCAGCACAGGCCTGTGTTCAGAACTGCAGGCTCTAGGCCAGGTGCACCATCCATTCAGGCAGATTAGACCGAGAACGTCACACGGGAAGGGTATCGAACGGTTACTGCTGTACCTGCATAATGCCTGGGTCTCCCTCCCACCTCCATTTGCTGTCTGCTTTGGGCTTTCGTCACTCTGGCACTCCTCCATTCGCTCTCTGATCCACCACCGTCACAGCAGCAGTAAGGCAGGGCAGGGACCTAAAGCAAGGGGAAAGCGAGTCCTTTCCGTGAGTCTCTGCAGCTGCCAGGCTGCTGTAGCTCAGCATGGCAGAGGAAACTGAGTCATGCACGGCGGCTGAGGAAATTGCAGCTGGCAGGGTGACTACTAGGTGGATAAGTGTATGCAATTGCGCCTCAATGCAATTGCAGGGGAGTTCTTGTTCACTAAAGCTCCAGTGAAATAAAATCATCATCATTCAGATTCAATCCTAGTGCAATTCCCTGAATCCAATGAAGTTACCCCAGAGTTTAATTTGTCCCAGTATTTTACATCAGCTGCCCGCAGTGCCAGCTACTCACAATCCTCATTAGCACTGACTCCAGGGCTAAAAACTGTTGCCGAGACACACAGGTGCTGGACGTGCCGGTGCAGGGGGGCACTGCAGCACCCCCTGGCTAGAAGTGGTTTCCATTCTAGGGTTTATAGTGCAGCTGCTGAGAGGCACTGAACCAAAAACCGCTTCAGCTCCCCTGCATAAGCATGTGTAGCTGTATGTCTGCTTTGCTCTGTCAGACTTTAAGGTAGGAAGGGACCTTCATGATCATGGGGTCCGACCTCCTGCACATTGCAGGCCACAGAGCCTCACCCATCCACTCCTGAAATAGACTCCTAGCCCCTGGCTGAGTTACTCAAGTCCTCAAATCCTGGTTTAAAGGCTTCCCATTACAGAGAATCCACCGTTTACACTAGTTTAAACCTGCAAGTGACCTGTGCCCCATGCTGCAAAGTAAGGTGAAAAACTCCCAGCATCTCTGTCAATCTGACCTGCAGAAAATTCCTTCCTAACCCTAAACATGGTGTCAAGGTAGACCCTGAGCATGTGGGCGAGAAGCAAACTTGATGTCAGGGTGGGCAGAGGAAGCGCTAAGTAGAGAGGACAGAAAATGTAGGGTCTGAGGAAGAAGCAGCAAGGAGGGTATGTCTAGACTGCATCCCTCTGTCGGCAGAGGGATGCAGATTAGGCAGGTCGACATTGCAAATGAGGCAGGGATTTAAATATACTGCGTGTAATGTGCATAAAAATGGTCACCACGTTTTGCCGACTCAGCACTTTGTCGGCAAAAAAGCGGCAGTCTAGAGGGGGATCTGTTGAGAAAGAAAGCCTTTTTCAACAGATCCTATAAACCTCCTCGCAGGAGGCATAAGGGATCTGTCGAAAAAGGCTTTTTTCTCGACAGATCCCCCCCTCTAGACTGACGCTTTTTGCCGACAAAGTGCTGAGTCGGCAAAACACAGCGGCCATTTTTATGCACATTAGGCGCAGGATATTTAAATCCCTGCCTCGTTTGCAATGTCAACCTGCCTAATCTGCATCCCTCTGCCGACAGAGGGATGCAGTCTAGACACACCCTTAGTCGCATCAAAACATCCACTTGGCAGTCCAGCACAAAGCCCAGAAAAAGGTACCTACGCTTGCTCTGCCTTTGCCCCCAGCCCCTCATGTGAGCCAGTCCCACCCTGGGTACTGTGCACACTTATGACAATAAATGGATCCGATGCAAAAGAATTTGCTTCCTGGACCAAAGCCTGAGCCGCCACAAGGAGTTTTCCCTCCCACTAGGTCACTGAGCAGCAGTGGAGCTGAGCCACAGTCACTACTGCAGCCCCATGCATGGGTGGCGAGGTTGGGACCTACACGCAGGTTGTGATAGACTCTGCACCTCTAGCGACAGTGAGTACGACTTCCAGGTCTCCCTTCCTGTATAACCAAACAACAGGCGATAATCCCGCATCCCATCTGGCAGCAGAGCCAGGCCGTGACCACTCCCCAAGCATGAAGACCCGTGTTCATTGAGCACATCAGCAAGCTGCATCAGCCTGCCGGGGATGGGGAGTGAGAGCTGAGCCTGAGTAATGCCAAGCTCAGCCACAACAGCATTGCAAACAAAGAGCCAAGTCACTGAGCCGCCTGGCCAGGCCGAGTGACTCTCCTATCCCCAGGCGCAGCGTGGTGCCAGTCTGTGCACAGCAGCTCAGCCCCAGGGCTCAGCTCTGGCATCTGTCCATTGTACGAGTAGCTGGCATGTCTCCGGTGGATATGCCTCCTGCTGTTCTCTGTCCTTCCCACACGGCAAGAGATCCACACACATCCCCCAAAAGCTGCTCATGGCACCTTTCAGTGGCTTCCTCCCCACTGCAACAGTAACAGCACTCAGCCCTTCTCGACGGGAAAGCCTGGCTTCCCAGCACCCCTGTGGCAGCAGTTTCTGTCCCATGGACACATTGAAGGGTTAGTACAGGGGCAGGCAAAGCATGGCCCATGGGCTGGACCCACTTAGACCTGGACCACAACACTCCTCTGTGACACCAACGTCCTGCTCCCTGCCAGCTGCACCCCACACGCTGCTCCAAGTAGCCAGCTGCTGGGGCCAGCCCATGCATCTCTATGCAGCAAGCAGCAGTAGGGGGGGAGGAAGGTCACATGCACTGCCCCTCCCCCCAGCACAATTTCACAGCTCCCATTGGTCAGAAACCAGCCAATGGGAGCTGCCTGGGCGGTGCTTATGGCACAGGCAGCACACAGAGGCACCCCCCACACACGGCACGTTGTGCAGTCACACTTGGTCCCAGCACCCAGCTGCTCTGAGCAGTGTGTGGGGACTTGGCAGGCAGGTAGCCCACCTGGGAGTCCTGCTGGGCTTCTGGCCAGCAGCTGCCTAATTAAGCACCTCCCGGCCAGAGCCTGCACCTGGCACCCCAACTCCCTGCCCCAGGTCACAACCCAAACATTTGCACTCCCCTCCTATGCCCCTCCCCAGATCAGAGTCTACCCAAACTCCCTACCAGACCCCCACCCCTCCTGCACCCCAATCCCCTGCCCTGAACTCTTTTTCTGCACCCAACCTCCACTGTGGCCCTTGATCATTTACCAAATTCTTGGCGTGGCCTCCCCATCCAAAATGATTGCCCATCCCGGGCTAGTAGCTGCCCAAGGCCACACAGAGGAGGTGCTGGTAAGAGTCTTGTCTAAAGGCCAGGCCTCCAGCTTCCCAGAGCCCTGCTCTCACTGTCTCAGACAGTGCCTAGTGAGCACTGCTGTGCACCCAACTGAGCCGCCCGAGAGCGACATTACAAAGCCTGTGGTGACGGCTGGCCACCTGACTACTGAACTGTGTCCCAGCCACTGGGGTTCACTGTGCAGCGGGGCAGGAAAGGGGCTCAGAGATCGGCTCGCCAGGGCAAGGGTGGTTAAAAGGAAACGTGGTGGAAATGGCACATGTGGAGAACTGCAGAAGGACAGTCTCCCCTCCATGAAGGGATACAAGGTGGGGGAGGAAGAAAGCGGCTGGGCCCAGCTCACAGGATGGGCAGCTGAACCTTCCCAGCTCAGCAAGGGGTCTCCAGCCTCTTGGTAGCCTCTTGGTAGCACAGATCAGATCTCAACACAGGCCCTGTCTCACGTGCAGGGCTGGATTAAGGGGGGGGGGCAAGCTGGGCAGCTGCCCGGGGCGCCAACCTATGGGGGACGCCTGATGGCAGCTATAAGGGGCGCACAGCGCCCCTTATAGCTGCCATCAGGCGCCGCACGCCCGGCTCGTGGGCTGCAGCAGCTCCCAGCGGTCACCCTGCAGAGGCTGCCCGGTGCAGGGAGCGCGTTAACCCCCGCAGCGCCAGCCAGCAGCGCCCTTCCCCCCGTGGCCGCGGGGCCCTGCATGGCCAGGCTCAGCCCTCCCCCAACCCAGGGCGCAATTAAACTGTCTGCCCGGGGCGCTGGAATAGCTCGGTCCAGTCCTGCTCACGTGTGCAACCCCCTCGTTCACAGTCACGTGGACCTTTAGGGGAGTGTCAGGGCTGTTCCTCACTCTGGCACTCCAAGTGCAGCACATGGGGGCCCACAAGAGACCTTAAATACCTTGCCTCTATAGGCTCTACTTACAAAAACTCCCCAGAGACTCAGGTTGGCCAACTTTGGTGGTGGAAGGGAGGGGGTAGCTGCCACCACCAAGTGAAACAAAAGGGAAAAAAACCACCTTTCTTCTTGAACCCAGGAAAGAAGCACTTGGACTTCTTTCAGAGGGGTACCCCGAAGCTCCTTTACCACAAGAGAGCTTGGAAAACAAAGAGAAAACAGACTGTGGTAGCTGACCTCTTAGTCTGAGGCACGCAGACACAGACATAGGCCTGCTGTTTCTGTCCAGGACACAAGAATCAAATCATCACCTTAAAAAGGTGATTTTGTTAACAAAACAAAAAAGATAAACTTGATAAAACATCTTGGGTTGCTAGGTGTTATAGAGCAACTAAATAAAATGAATTAAAAGACAGAGATCATCTCTTAGACAGTGAGTGGGGGAGGGAAGGCATTGGTTAAACTTCTCTGTGTGAACCTAACAATCAAAACAAAGAAAAATACCCTGATTGTGACTAAATACACCTTTTCCCTTTATTTACTCACGATTCCTTCCTGGTTCAGTCCACTTCCATGCCCAATATTCCTTGTAGACATGGTAATTCTAACTACTCCATGTTGCTCCCTCCAGCCCTTAACTTACAAGACAGGCGAGATCAGCCTTGTATCCCCATTGGTTCTTCTGGCCCCCTGCCAACACCCTTGCTAGCTGCCTGAGTTTAACCCCTTAGTCCCTGGGTGGTTGCTAGCACCCCTCCTATCCATCACAGAGGCACAGGGACAAGAGTGTTTGGCGCTCACAAGGGAGCTTGAAGGCTGCTGGGGTGCAGCAAACCCTGTTCAGGTGGCAGCAGTTCACTATTTTAGGCACCAAGCCGGAGCTAAACCACTGCTGACAGTTCTACACTGGGAGGCTGCATCTCTCGCTCCCAGGGGCCTTGGCATGATTTAGTTTGCAGCACAGAGACACTTCTAAGCCACCTTCCTTCTCCTGCATGCAGAGTAGCACTAGCACCTGGGAGCGGGGTTTGAAAGGGCACTGCTTACACAGAAGGGAGGAAGGCTTTGGGTATAGATACATGCACAACTGCTGATCTAGGAACACTAACTCTGCCCCCCAACCCTGCTCTGGCCACTCAGAAGCACGTTATGCCTTTTGCTTTCTGCTGAGCATCTCAGACCAGAGTTACCCCCCTTCTCACCAAGTCCTTTAGCAACTAGGAAACCAGGCAGTTTCTCTGGCTTCTAAGTCTTACACCTCTGAAGGTGGGTCAGTAAGCACGTCTGGCTCCTGATTAGCTATTCACAATTCCTGAATAGTGATTGGATGCTAGGATACTAGCTGGGGGATAAGGGAGCTGGAGGTTGCCCTCTGGAAGTCAGAGGTTTCATTTCTTGTGCGCTAGTTGCTGGGATTTCTGCTGTGTCTTGCTCTCGCTGCGTTCCGCACTTTTTGGAGCACCTGTCTTCCTGTTTCTTGGGAAGTCACTGAATTGTAGCTTTTCAGTGCATGTATCCAGCTGTCAGTGCTTGAGTCTGGCTCATTCCATGAGGGAAAACCTACAATCTATCTTAGTAACAGGGTTCTTGGGCCACGAGGGAGGCTTTCCAGATCCAGAGGTCACTAGTTCCCACTGTTCTGCATAGATTCCCTTGGCTCTCAGGCTAGTGTGGAGTCAGGGAGAAGCCCAGCTGGGAATTGCTCTTAACGCCCCAGGGACAGGCACTATGCATCCAGATAACCTTTATCTGAGTTTGAAACCAACACGGGAGAGCGAAATCTCCATAAGAAAGCACTTGTCTGCTTCTATCTCCATTAGGGGGCCTTCCACAACCGCCTGCAGAAGGACCTTCGGAGAGCAGAGCCCTCGGACCTGCGGAAAGAAGAGCACTGCAGCAAACGAAGCTTTTCACAGAGCTGAAGAGCCCCGCTCTAGAACCAGTGGAAAGCTGCATTCTGACAGCTCTGTCCATAGAGAGGAGCTCCAGGCCCTGGCAGGCGCCCTCCTGCTATGTGTAAGCGGGAGATGGTCCCACTATTGTGGGGAACTTTCCTGGCTTCTACATGACCCCGGTGAAAAGGGCTAGTGAAAGGACCTGAGTCCCTGCTCGCACTTCCTTTACCCAGAGGCCTCCCTGCCCTCGAGGGCTCCCCTTCCACTCTCCTGTGTGGCAGAGTCCCCGCAACCCCAACAACGCTGGGCCCAGGGCTCCTGAGGCTCGACCCCTCACAGTGATGTGGCCACCTAGGGCAGGGCCGGGCGGTCCCCACGGCAGGTGCTCGATCCCTGCTGGACATTGCCCTGGTCCACTGAGGATTACAGACAGTTCAAGCCAATACTATTAAACAATCCATAAAAAACCCAAAAGGGAAAAATGGGGAGTTACTAGAAGACCCGTCGCCAGCTCCGTGGCATGGAAACTGTCATGAACATGAGGGTTAGCCAGCTGCCTGGAGTCTAAGGGGTTAACTATACCTAAGCCAGGTAGAGTTGGCCAATAGGAATGTAGGTAGGAATTTCAAACTGGGACAAAGGAATTTTGGGTTATTCCCTTCTTGGTTCCGGGGCAGTTTATCTCCAGCTACTGAGGGAGACAGACAGAAAGTCTCCCTCCAAGAACAGACTCTTCCCTGTATGTAAGTAGGGCAAAGCTTAGATAAATCCGTTACGCTTTACTGTTTTATGGTTTGGGAAATGGGATCTGATGTCTGTGCAATTAAAAATGGGTTTTCTTCTCTTCTGCAACTAAGTTTGAGCCCATGGTGGAATTCCCCATGCGGATATTACTTTGTGACTCTACCATCTCGTCATGCTTGCAACAGGAATAGTGTGGAGATAATAAAAGTTCTTTCTCTTTTCTTTTTCTTAACCTGGTGTTGGTTAATTTGTGTGTCCTGGTTTGTACTCTAGGGGTGAGATTTCCCAAGTGATCGCTGCCCTGATTTTCTTATCATTACTTGGGTGGTGGCAGCGGAGTTTTTATCCCCAAAATCTAGGCTGTTAAGATTTGGGGGGGGAGTTTTTTTACCAGAGCCTGGTAGATAAGGTTTGGGGGTACTTTTGCAGGCCCCCACTTCTGCATCTATTGTGCCAGAGTGGGGAAGGAGCCGTGACAGAGACGCACGCGCATAGTTCCTGGGATGTCAGGGCAGGTCCCAGGACTCCCCCTCAGGCCTTGGCTTCTGCAGGTCAGACACTTGCTCTGGGTGGCAGGACCCTTCTCCCCGGCATCAGTCCCATCCCCAGCCTAGCCTGCCAGGCCTCTTGGTTGGTGGAGTCGTCCTGCGCTGGGCCTTTACCCAGGATCCCCTGCTACTCACCGCACCCAGCTCCAGCTGGCTCCACTCTCTGCGGCTCTGCCTCCAGCTCCTGGGCTGGGTCTCTGCCCCGCTAGCTCTGTAGCTGCGGCCCCGCTGCCCGCAGGGCCCTGCTCCTGGGCCGGGTCTCTGGTCGCGGCCCCGCTCCCCGCAGGGCCCTGCTCCTGGGCCGGGTCTCTGGTCGCGGCCCCGCTCCCCGCAGGGCCCTGCTCCTGGGCCGGGTCTCTGGCCGCGCTCCCCGCAGGGCCCTGCTCCTGGGCCGGGTCTCTGGCCGCGGCCCCGCTCCCCGCAGGGCCTGCTCCTGGGCCGGGTCTCTGGCCGCGGCCCCGCTCCCCGCAGGGCCCTGCTCCTGGGCCGGGTCTGTGGCCGCGGCCCCGCTCCCCGCAGGGCCCTGCTCCTGGGCCGGGTCTGTGGCTGCGGCCCCGCTCCCCGCAGGGCCCTGCTCCGGGCCTGGGTCTCTGGCTGCGGCCCCGCCAAGGCCCCTCCCAGCTCAGCCCAGGCCCCTCCCAGCTCAGCCCAGGCCCATCTTCTCCCCCTTAGCTCAGCCCCCCTCAGTCTCAGGCAAACCCAGCACATGAAGGAGCAGGAAGGACAGGACTCTCCCCAGACTCTTCACTCCCTCATTGGCCGACCCACCCTGTCAATCAGGCTGACCTGGAGCACTCTTCCCATTGTTCCTGGGGTCTGTCAGTCTCAGGGTCCTGATTTCTCAGAGACCCCCCCCGCCCTTTTGGTGCTGGGAGCAATGAGCGTTAGTGGAGGGCCAGCAGTCCCTGACATATTCTATCGAGGATGCACTGTAAGTTAGTTACAGTCTGTGCGATAGGGAGACTACTCTTGCTGAGAAATGACCGTCCCTAGACCCAGAGGCTGCTAGGACATCACAGACTATGCTGATGTAGCTGTACCCAAGCACAGTAAATACTGCCCGTGAATGTTTCAGGTGCAGAGTGCAGTCCTTTCTCAATCAGCTTTTTCCAAATACACTTTGTAGATTAATTGTAGGGCTCAGCTGAGAGCACATTGATCATGCTGATTAGTGGATTCAGGAGACCTGAGGGATTTCTCAGCAGCACAGAAACAGAAGAAGGATAAAGAAACACAGGGGCTATATCTACACTGCAGGCTTCTTGCACAAGAACAGTTGTTCTTGCGCAAAAACTTGCGGAGCATCTACACTGCACGTGCATTCTTGCGCAAGTAAATTTACAGTAAAGCGCCGGAACAGAGGGGTTCTTGCACAGGAGTCATTCCTCTCCCCACAAGGAATAAGCCCTCTTGCACAAGAGCTCTTGCCCAAGAAGGCAGTGTGGCCAGGCAACAGGGGTTTCTTGCGCAAGAAGCCCCTATGGCTAAAATGGCCATCAGAGATTTCTTGCGCAAGAGAGCGTCCACACTGCCATGGATGCTCTTGCGAAAAAGCACATCTCTTGTGCAAAAGCACATGGCAGTGTGGACGCGCTCTTGCGCAAGACCTTTTGCACAAGAAGTCTTGCGCAAAACAGTTCTTGTGCAAGAAGCGTGCAGTGTAGACGTAGCCAGGAAGGATAAAATGAGAGAGGATAAAGGAGACATTCTTGGGGAAAAACTGGAGACAATTTAATTTTTTTAAATGTATTCAGAAAAATCACACCCTCATAGTCTCTGGCTGCAAATACATTCAAAATTACAAATACATTTGTCAGGTGGATCTCACCAGGCTTTGAGACCAGGCAAGTCTCAAAGGTAGCCAGGACATATAGGCTACGTCTAAACTGCAGGCTTTTTGCGCAAAAACGGCCGTTCTTGTGCAAAAACTTGCAGAGCGTCTACACTGCATGTGTTCTAGCGTAAGTAAATTTACAGTAAAGCATCAGAAAAGAGGGCTTCTTGCACAAGAGTTATTCCTTTCCCCACGAGGAATAAGCCCTCTTGCGCAAGAAGGCAGTGTCAACGGGCAACAGGGGTTTCTTGCACAATGGAAATGGCCATCAGAGCTTTCTTGCGCAAGAGAGTGTCCACACCACCATGGATGCTCTTGCGCAAAAGCACATGGCAGTGTGGACGCACTCTTGCGCAAGACCTTTCGCGCAAGAACTCTTGCGCGAAACAGTTCTTGTGCAAAAAGCCTGCAGTGTAGACGTAGCCCTACAGGGTACGGCTTTCTTGATCAGCACCTGGAAGGGCACTAAGAAATGAAGTGCAAAGAATCTGAAAAACTAAAATGTCCTTTTCTCTGGACTACTAACAAACTTTTTAAACTGTAGGGACTGGCAGTTGCCACAGGAAATGGCCCATTAGGCTGAATCTTCCCCCAGCCATACCTCTTATTGGTTTGCATTATATGCAAGTGACATCAAAACATTGTGAGCTGCCTTAAAACAAGGCAAAAATGCAACCCAACCCTGCCCATCATTTGTCTGTGCAAATCATAATCCACTATATAAAGTGCACGCAAAGTGCTGACAGAGAAAAAACCCAGGCAAATCAACACACAGGCAGAAACTTTTGGGAAGGGAGAAAAAGTCTCTCAGTCCTTGGGCTTTCTGCTCATATAAAATTCATTATAAATAACCCCAAGCAGCCAGAAATCATGAACAAATTACCCAAAATCCTTAGTTTAGTTTCAAAATCATGAGATTAAAAAAAAGAGTCAGTTGTGGGGAATGATTTACCTTTGTTTAAAGAGCCACTAAATCAGATTATGGTTTCAATATTTTCTGTGCAACTTTTCTGTGAAAGGTGCTTTTTTAAAAGAAAAAAACAAAAGCTGAGATTCTCACCTAATTGCTTGCCTTGAGCTGGGGTTTTAAGATAAACATCAAATATTGATTGGTTTGTGTTTGGAGCAGCAAAAGCTCACCTTGCCCAGCCTGTCAGAGTGAAAACTCATGAAGTCAGAATCACCAGCAAGAATAAATCATGAATGGTAACTGGAAATGAGTTTATTGTCAATTCTCTGAGGAACCTTCCTCATTCAAAAGAGCCATCGGCAGCTGCTCCATGCAGTCTCCTAGGGGCAATTGATGAAAGCTGCATTGTGCTCTCAAACTACTCCAAGCCCCAGGGCCTGCAGCTGTGAAGTTAGATCCCTCCTATCATTACAACCAGAGCAGATTGTAGGGGCGGGCCGTGATCGCATTTCGACCTTCTGAATCCTCTCCCCCTGGTTACTCCCCGACCCCTTTTTTTTTTTGCTCAACAAATTTTCGAGCTGGGCAATTGCCTGGGGCCACCAATGATTACAACAACAGCAACAACATGGCCAGAAAGAGGCTCGCTTTTGCAGATGTGACCTTTCAGCCAGGTAAAGCCATCAGCAGCCAGGCCCAAGTTCGATATCTAGAGGTTTCTCTCTATCCATCCAACACAGAACTGCCTCGAGCACCTGGGAATGTCACACACAACCCCTGGGTGCCTGGGGAGGCAATGCTTCCCCACTCACCAGCACAGAGTCTGTGTGGAAAAGAACCCTTTAATAAAAAGGGAGGGCAGTAACGTGGCATTAATTTGGGAAAACATCACAGACAGGGTTAATAAATGAAACCGTGAGTAAAAGTCCCCCCCGAAGTAGCCTGGGCAGTGGCCTTTTCCTCTCAGATACTTAAGTGCAGAAATGTGAATGTCCCCTTCACACACCCAACCCTTCTCTGCGCCCCACTCACAGTTGCTGCCCATGGTCAGAGTAGACCCAGAGTTCAAAGGTGTATCAGCAGAGTTCCCCTCCCATCCTGAGCGGGGTAGAAGCATCTTACCCACTCTGCTGGTCACTCGCCAGCCTCCTGCTCGCTGCTGTCTGGCGCCACCCCGCTGCCCCCTCATTGCGCTGCCCCCTCATTGCGCCTCCCCATCGCCGCCCCGCTGCCCCCTCACTGCGCCTCCCCATCGCGCCTCACTGCACCTCCCCATCGCGCCCGCTGCCCCCTCACTGCGCCTCCCCATCGCCGCCCCCTCACTGCGCCTCCCCATTGCTGCCCCGCTGCCCCCTCACTGCGCGCCCCCGCCCGCCCCTCACTGCGCCTCCCCATCGCGCCCGCTGCCCCCTCGCCTCCCCATTGCCGCCCGCTGCCCCTCACTGCGCCTCCCCATTGCCGCCCGCTGCCCCTCACTGCGCCTCCCCATTGCCGCCCGCTGCCCCTCACTGCGCCTCCCCATCGCGCCCCTCATTGCGCCTCATTGCGCCTCCCCATCACCGCCCCGCTGGCCCCTCACTGCGCCTCCCCATCGCCGCCCTGCTGGCCCCTCACTGCGCCTCCCCTCGCCGCCCTGCTGGCCCCTCACTGCGCCTCCCCCTCGCCGCCCTGCTGGCCCCTCACTGCGCCTCCCCCTCGCCGCCCTGCTGGCCCCTCACTGCGCCTCCCCCTCGCCGCCCTTACTGCACTTCCCTTTCTCTGTGGTGCTGGCTGCTCATCGTGCTGCCACCACCCTGCTGGCCATGCATCACATTGCTCCACCACCGACCTGGGTGGCTCTCAGCCATCGTCCACTTGCTGCTTCTGCCGGCTTGTGGTGGATTTCAGCTCTGTCCCAAAGCACAGTGCTCCAGTGGATGCTGCAGTATCTTGTGGCTGGAAAGTTAAATAATAAAGAGACTCCTTGTGGAGCCGTTCTTTAGTGCTAGCACTGAAACAGTGGGGAGAAACAAGTGGAACCAGTCTTACTGCTCACAACTGGAGGGCATTCAGCCTGCTGACTCAAAGTCCTGTCCCTCCCAGCTTAACCTCCCAAGACTCTGGGATCGGCGCCTCTGTCCATCCAAGTTACTTTACGCGGAGCCTGTCTCTCTCCTTTGCACCAGGTTAAGCACAGACTTTCTTCTTTTGTATTCCCACAATAATTACAGACACTGCGATTAGAGTTAACAAAATTTGTGACCCACCACCCCCCAAGTCGATTACAATGAGCAAACCTCTATTCCACCAGCTGAGTAGCTAACACGTCTGAGCAAAGCAGGGGCAAACTGTATTTATAGACACCCGGGGTTTCGCTCCTGTTCCAGGTGGCTGTAACGGAAGAATTCATTCAGACCTTGCTTACACAGCTCTCATGTGCTA
The DNA here is from genome assembly GCA_019425775.1 of Rafetus swinhoei. Taxonomy (NCBI): domain Eukaryota; kingdom Metazoa; phylum Chordata; order Testudines; family Trionychidae; genus Rafetus; species Rafetus swinhoei. The sequence continues at coordinate 746,595 of CM033432.1, forward strand.
TGTCATTTCTTCCATCTTTGTAAGTTCATTAAATCTTGTACAGGACTTGTTTCCCTCCCAGGACACCACTTCCCAGCGGGATTGCACCCATAACTGGTAGTTTAGGAGTGCCTTTTCTCATAAGAGATGGGCATCAGCTGCTAAATTCAAATCTACACCATGGAACACAGAGTCTGGGGTTTCTAGCCATTATACTAATAGGAAAATACAAGTAGGCATCGGGGCTGTCAAACTCTCCACCGACTCCACTGGATGTTTAGATATGCAGGTTTCATTCAGCCCTTCTCCTTAGAAGAAGCTTTATTTCCAGGGGTGTTTGCAGTCAGGAGCCCTGCTCAGACTTTGACCTTCCTCAGCTGGGCTGAGCTACATGACCTGAGAGCTGCCTGGTAAGAAGCACGCTCAGTTCAGCAGTAGCAGATTTAAAAGTAGCCATCCTGCAACAAAAAAACTTTAAAAACAGACTTCAAAGAGAAACTGCTGAGCTATAATCCACGTGCAAATTTGACACTGTCAGTTTAGGATTAAACAGACTGTGAATGGCTAGCCAAATACAAAAGCAGTTTCTCCTCTCTTGGTGTTCACACCTCCACATCAGCTGCTAGAAGGGGGCCTCATCCTCCCTGACTGAACTGACCTCATTATCTCTGGCCTTCCTCTTGATTGGAACTCTTTTCTTATGCCTGTATATTTATACCTGCCCCTGGAATTCCCACTACGTGCATCTGACGAAGTGGGTCTTTGCCCACGAAAGCTTATGCTCCAATACATCTGTTAGTCTATAAGGTGCCACAGGACTCCTCGTTGTTTTCTTAGTTCAGCAGAACTCTTGTCATGCTCTTTCATTCACCAGAGCTGGCTCTGAAGCTGAGCAAGAAGCAAGCTCTGATTGCTAAGCTCCTAGAGGCAAGGCCTGTGCCTGCTCTGTGCTCCATGCAGAGGGGCAGACTGAGTGCGCTTAGTAAGCCAGGGCTTGGCAGGGGAGAAGCAGCTGGGACGTGGCAGAGGGTGGCATCCTGTGGCGCTGAGAGAAATGTGAGCCGAGGAAGCAGCGGCTGTCTCTGGGCTGTCTCACCAATCGGCATCCACCAGGAGCAGCCGTTAGTCCAGATCCAGAGCAGGGTAAGGAAGAGCAGACTCAGGCCCACTGTGTACCTCTGTGGGCCTGGGCAGATCCGCTCACTGGACTAGTGTGTGGAGTCAGGCTCCTGCACAGACCGGACTGCCCCCCATTCTCCTCATGGACCTGCCCCACGACTGCTCCGTGGGAAGCCGACACTCCCCCTTCGGGGCGCAGGGTGAGCCACAGGCTCTCAGCGTCTCTGCCTCGCAGGCGCGCCTGCAGAGACTAGGACGTGAGCTAGCAGGGCCAAAAGAGGAGGCTGTGTTTTAAGGGGAGAACTAAAAGTTAAGCTTGGTCCCTTTATTCCAGCAGGTTCTGTGGTCAGGGCTGTCCCTAGGGGACTGCGGAGCACAGGGCAGCTCCTTACCTCAGACCCCACCCCTGCTTCTTCCTGCCCCTACTCTACCTGCCCCACCCCACTCCTCCCTTCCCCCAAGCCCTAGTCCTGCTCCACCCACACCCTGCCCCCCTTGTACTGCTTCCGTGAAGCCCCCTCCCCACACTTCCCACAGCAGCGGGAGCCCAGGAAGTGGAGCAACACCCAGTGGCTTGTGCCGCTCTGCCGCCCATCTCCCTGCTGGGTAGCTCTGCTTCACCACCGCCATACTAGGAGACGCAGAGCGACCCGGCCCACGCTCTCCCCCAAGGCAGGGGTGGGTAATAATTTTTGCCCGTGGGCCACTTCAAAAATTTTTGAAGTAGCCCCGGGCCACCCTGGAAGGGGCAGGGCCTAAACAGGAATGGGCAGGGCTACCCCACCCCCAGACCATGATTGGTCTGGGGGTGAGGGAGCCCCTTTGCCCCCCCTCCCACTAGGCACCCATGCCCTGGAAGAGGATTGGCACGCTCCCCCACCCACAGGCCAATCAGGGCTTGGGGGCAGGGAGCGCGTGAAGCCTCCTCCCGCCCTGCCAGGAGCACATGGCACTTTGAAGCACCGTGGGCTCCTCGCAGGGCCAGGGCAGGGCAAAGGAAGCTTCATGCAGGTCCCCCGGCCCCAAACCCTCATTGGCCTGGGGGCAGGGGAGCGTGCGAAGCCTCCTCCGCTCTGCCCCTCGCCCTGTGAGCAGCGCACGGCGCTTCAAAGCGCCACGTGCTCCTGGCAGGGCGGGAGGAGGTTTTGTGCCCCCAGGCCAATTAAGACAGGATACTGGGCAAAATGGTCTGCGCCGGTCTGATGATCTTTTGCACTGGAAGCTGCTGGTGGAGGAAGGAAATGTGACGAGAAAGGCCCCGGGTAGATCTTTGCTGCTCCCCAGAAGAGGAGGGTACAATGAGAAGCCGGCAGTGCCGGTGTGTCACACAATGGAAAGGGAAACTGGCTGGTGGGACTCATACCAGGACTCAGAAGGCTTCCAAGGAGCAGCATTTAGCACAGAGGAGCAGGTTCCTAGCAGACAACAAACTGGGCATCAATTTGGGAGCTAACACGGCTTGGTGTGAGCACTGTTGTCATCTGACCGGTGGTGAATGCCAGGGCAGGAGACAGCCCCATGGCCAGGTGTTCTGAGCGTGCCAGGGAGTTGCCGCACCCACACCTGTGGTTTCAATCCCACATTCGCTTGGTGCCACGCCGCAGCCCCACGGAGGGGCACGTAGGGAGAGCAGCAGAGCGTGCTGTGCTGCAGAACGCTGGTCTCACTGCTGCTGTCTGCTGCAACCCAGCAGCACGGTGAGTGATGGCGCGAAGGAGAGGCCAGAAAGCCTACTTCTGGGAGGGGCCGTTTCAGTGTGACCCAGTCTTGTGGGACCCTCTCTTCAGATCGCCTGGAGGGAGTCTGGGCTTTCTGAGGAGACATTCACACTTTGCATTTCAGGACAGGAGCGCCCGTGCTCGGAAGACAATAGGAAAGAGCCCTGTGCTGGTCACATAGACAAGACAATCACACACATTTCCTCTCAGGCCTGGCTTGACAAGACTCAGGAGCTGTGCTCCGGGTTGGGGCAGAAGAGTGCGGTGCAGACGTGCTGAGCCAAGGCCCAGCTCCAGTCTCCTGGCTACAGAATAACTCTCCCGACCGTGCAGAAAACCCACCGTTAGAGCCAGATGACGTATGGCTAAGCAGACTGGAGCTAGTTGCAAAACATTCCATACCCCCAAACGCCGACAGATAACTGGGCGAGAAAGTCAGTTAAACCTCCTGTTTTCCCTGATTAAGATCGGAAACAAAATACAACAGCGGAGGTTAAAGATACGCCAGCTCTGCTGCCTTGCACTACAGCAGGAAAAGAGATTTCCTTCCACAGAAAGCCTTGGTGACAATCGTCTCTTTCCTCAGGCAGTGCTGAGCACAGAGCAGAGCAATCGGTGACAGCCGCCAGCACTCGCACGGCCTGCGTGCCATCCACTAAGTAGCAAGTCATTCTTTTCCCTTTGAATGTGATAGGACAAGGGAGGAAAGCTGCCTACATTTCTGTCAAACAGTAATCAAAGGGCCCTCGTTCCCTGCACACTGCAGTCAGCAGCGTCTCAGCCCCAGGGCCCAGCTGCCCTGTGGGTAGAGGCTGGACTGTATACATTTCCCTTCTCCATTTACTGCAACTTTCCGCCAGAACCCACTTCCAAGTGCAAGAGGAGCCATCGCTGACGAGCGGAAGGTCCAGACGCTGCAGTCTGTGTAGCAGTTGCTGATTTGTGACCTCAGTGCCGATTCCTTATCCTGGCTCTCGGGAGAGCAGGGATGGGCTACGCAGGGACCATCTGACCACATGATCATTAAGCAACAGAACACAATGGTGGAACATCGTCATCTGCAAACTGCCCCCCACACCTCCAGCTGTCTTGCAGCAGCTACCTAACTAGCCCACAGGTTTGCTCTACAGCTGTCAGAATGGCCAGAGCCATCTCCTCACTGAGGGCCACTCCCGGTTTCCAAGAGTCCCCTATCCAGACAGTAGGTGTCGAACTCAAGGCAACAGACTGCCCAGCACTAGTCACAAGAGAAGGGTGCTCACAGGTGCCGGAGCAGGGTCGAGCACCCCTCAGCAAGAAGAGAAGTTGGCACTTATGGCAGTGTTAACTCTAGTGTCTTCCTGGCCAAATTCCAGCTCAGTCAGTCAAGACACGGATCATTCGACAGAGGAAGCCTTTGTCGACTGCTCCCTTATGCCTCGTGAAACGAGGTTTACAGGAGCGGTCGACAAAGGCTTCCCTTGTCGACCGATCCGCGTCTTGACTCGCGCGCTGTGCCAACGATCAGCTGAGCCGGCACAGCACGGCGGCCATTTTTATTTTAATGACGCCGGGGATATTTAAATCCCCGCTTCATTGACTATGTCGGATAGCCTATTTTACATGCCTCTGTCAGCAGAGCCATGTAGTCTAGACATACCCTTAGACACACTGGGCTCATTTATTCCATCCAATTAACACAACATTTTCGGTCTCCCTGGGTAGGGTCAACAGGGCTCAGGCCGGTAACTTTAACGTGCACACCTCTCAAAGTCAATGGGCATTTTACACGACACAAGACCTACAGGCCTGGGCTGCAGTGGTGACTGTGTCAGTCCAGTATTTGCCATGAGTGAGAGCAGACTGAATTAATTACTTCTGGTCAGAGTCCTACAGAGCTCAGCTTGGACTCTGTCAAACCGCAGAACCTTAGTGCAATTCAGTAGCTGGGTGAAGTGGGCATGTGCCCAGTCGGGCCGAGTCCAGAGGGGGCCTCTCACCTTAAGTATCCAAAAACAAAAAGCTGGAGCCTGTGAACTTCATACCAAGAGTTTTAATGTTAATCAAACCAAAGGCTATTTCCATCGCGTACTCGTTCCACTTGCTACAGTACTTACAACGGTGCAACAAATCCTTTCGCTCCATTGTCTCTAACAAGAGCTACTCGCAGTTATATTTCTGCTCGCCTCCCACCCTTCAACCCTAATGCTCAGCACTCCCCTGCAAAAGGCTTTTCGTTGCTGCTGTTGGTTTCTATGGATGTGTTTTTGTGGCTTTTCTTACAGTACAAAAGAATGTTTCTAAGTAAGGCTGCGATGTTGGCATTTTTTTAAGTAAATTTCCTGGCAGAGGTGCAGGGAAAAATGTAAATTTCCTGGCAGAAAAGGAGGGGTGGAAGACTGAGCCCAGCCCTCACACCCGTGGCTCTTGTCCTGCAGGGCAAGGCCTGGCTCCCTACTCCAGGCCTTGTGGCCTGGCACATGGGGTCTCAGAGCCACTCAGGTTTGGCCCATCTGTACTTTTGTAGATGGACACAGAAGGATCAGTGTGACCCTGTGGATTAGGTGCAATGCCACTCAAATGTGTTTTCCCAGCCATTTCCACGATTTCACCGACTTATTCAAATTCACGATTTCTGTGACCACTGTGACCTCTATGACAAAATCGTAGCCTTATTTCTAAGTCATGTAAACATCATAACCATCGTAGATATTGAACTGCTCTTCAACTTTATTCCTTTTTTTATTGATTTTCTACTGAAGATCATATCCAAATTATATTAGCTAGACCAATGTCTCAGCTCCATGACTCCATCAGTGTCAACTACTGCTCTGTCCGTACCAGTTGTGCTGCCGTAGGGCGTACAAGTCCCAGAACCCCAGCGTGCAAGGCACTGTTCAATCACATGCTGAAGAGATGGTGTAACTCAGGGGTCCAAGTGAAAAATGACATTCATCGTCATGGTGACTGTAACTGCTGCTTCGGAATGCTGCTGGCAAAGGACAGGAACCGGGTCTCGTGGAAATGGGTCAGTGCTGCCGCCGTGTATGCTACGTTACCACTAGTGCAAATAAACCCACTTCAAAGTGTCTTACTCTGAAGTCGCAGTGTTCAGCTACTGCTGGAAATGAGAAGTGCTGACGGGGCTGGTCCAGCAGCCGTACTCGCCTGCGCACGCTCATACTCGTGAGGGGAGCGAGGACCTCGGGGTTAGGCATGAGCTACCCAACTCCTTGGAAAAAGGATGTGACAGAGAGAGACAGACAGACAGACTGCCCGGCCCCCTTTGACCCAGCGTCCATCGGTGTGAGTGCAATGAGGAAAGGGACAGCACCGGCTGCTCATGGCAGTGCTCAGAGTGCTAGAGGGTGGGATCCCTGAAATAAAGAAACCCGCAGGCCCCTGGCTACCCAGTCTCCACGAGATGCCACGGCAGCAGGAGAGCCTGAGGTCTGGGGGGCAAGGGCTGCCAAAGCTGGGGTAACTTGGTCAGCAGCAGTTAGACTAAAAATCCCTGCAGAGCAACTGTAAATTCAGTGAGGAGCTTAACTCGCTGATTTGTTGGGAGAACAAAAAGGAATCCTTGCAATAAATAGCACAGCGCTGGGTCCCTACAATATACATAACACGGCCCTGCTGAGGGAAGGTCCCATGCAACAGTTACTACCCTTTAAATTACATTCCAATGTTTAAATTAACCTGGTTGAGCTACATTATGGTACCTTGCAATTAGCTACAAAAATACAAAAGTGACTCCTGGGAGATGCGTACAACTTGCCCTTTGAGATGAACCTCCCGCCTGCTGCCGAGCCACCTCAGTAAATGTAGATCCGATCCGACACAGCAGCAGGCAAGTGCGTCATGATCTGCACGCGCAGCCACCAGTAGTAATCCATGGGATGGTAGCGGGTGTAGGGGGAGGGTGACTTCAGGGCATGGGTGATGCTGTTGATGACAGGCGAGGTGTCTGGCGAGCCGCTGTTGCAGTAACTCTCCATCTTGGTGATTTGCTCATCCAGGTACTGCCGGCCGTAGTCTTTGCGCACAGTCTCTGGAAGCTCCTTCCACATCTTCTCCGCTATGGCCTTAATTCGCTCAGGCGTGTACAGGTTGGTGGCCCCTATGAAGTTCCCAGGCTCCACCACACAGACCTTGACTCCCTGGGGGTGCATCTCATAGCGCAGGCAATCCGAGAAGGCTTCCACCCCAAACTTGGTGATGCAGTACGATGACCGTGCGGGGCTGCCCATCCGGCCCATCATGCTGCTGATGTTCACCACACGACCTAGGAAAGTGCCAGGAAAAGCACGGGGGCAACAGCAGACGCCATTAGCACCAGATCCCCGGCACAGGAGAGTTCACAGGCTCTGAAATCTCCTGCCTTGTGTGCTGGGTGCGATCACCAGGGCCGCGTGCGCACCGGGCCAATTGCTAGCGGGGGTGATCTGCAAACCAGGGATAAAGGCTACTCAGCCAGTGAGGCCGAAACGCCAGGACCCAGGACAGATTTCTGGAGAAATTCAGGGCTGGGGCCAGATTCCTCATAATTCCTGGGCTCCTCGCAGTTCCGAGCTCCGCGGCACGGAGTAGGTAGTTCGAATTAAAGATCCTGAATCGAACTACCATTACTCCTTGTGGAATGAGGTAGTTCGAATTAAAGATCTTCATGGAATGAGGAGTAACGGTAGTTTGAATTAAAGATCCTAATTCGAACTACCTACTCCGTGCCGCGTGTAGCCTCAGGCACAGAGTTCGCACTAAGGGGGATTTAAAAATGGCGGTGCCCGGGAACATGCAAATGAAGCCCGGGATATTTAAATCCTGGGCTTCATTTGCAACTCCGCTTGCCCTCATTACCCTACCTAGCTCGAACTAACGAGCTAGTGTAGACGTACCCTAACGGTCCCCGTGCCGGGAGCTGCACACTCACTGTGACGAGCCACCCGACACTAACGGTCCCCGTGCCGGGAGCTGCACACTCACTGAGACCAGCCACCCGACACTAACCATCCCTGTGCCGGGAGCTGCACACTCACTGAGACGAGCCACCTGACACTAACAATAACAGGGCTGCGCGAGATGCAGCAGGAAACAATCTCCCTGATTATAGCTGTAGCCACGGCCGCTTCTGCAGGCCAGCAGGGGCAGAGTTCATTCATTAGCAGAGGGACAACTTGGGAGGTGTTTTTGGCCATCTACCATGTCCAGGAAAGGGGTTATGAAACCTCCAGGGGTGATGCACCCTGCTCTCCGCCATGACAGCGACAGGCAGCAGCCATCAGGAGCCCAGCACTGATGGCGCGGGGAGTCCCTGGCAGATGGAGGGCAGCGTCTCTGCGTGGCTTTCGTTCATACCCACTCTCTAGGGCAGGGCTACTCAACATGCGGCCCGTCTGTTTACTGCCCCTGGTGCGGCTTGGATTTACACGGGGCTCAACACGCAGCCTGCGGGTGGGAGCCAAACCAAAACAGGAGTCAATAGAATGGTCTTCTGCGGAGATGAGTTTTAGTGGTTAATTTCCTGGACCGTCATTGCTCATTCAAAGTCATGTCGTATGGTTGGGAGTCGGGTAAATGGTGCATTGTATTAATATCAGCAGAACTGACTTAAATGGGGCCTGTGTGTTGTGTAGTCTTGCCTTAATCTTTGTATTCATGTCCGTCAGTGTGAAAGAAGCGATTTAGCATATAATTGCATATATATTTGCATGTCTATGTAACCACACTTAAGTTGCGGCCCTCGGCATGTGCTGAGAGTATCATTGTGGCCTCCGGGGCTTCCACAGTTGAGTAGCCCTGCTCCCGGGTAAGTGCTGGCAGCCTGTGGTGCAGGGCAATGGGGAGCTGGCCCTCCGTCCCTAGCGTGGGGGAATCACTCACCTTTGGCCCTCCGGATCAGAGGGAGGAAAGCCTTGGTGGTTCGGATGGTCCCCCAGAGATTCACTTCCGCTACCTCCTTGTAGGTCTCCATGCTGGTGAACTCAACTTCTCCAAAGGTGGAGATCCCAGCGTTGTTAACCAGCCCCCAGAGCCCTGCGATTAAAGAACAAGCACCGCCTTGTGAGTCAGGACAGAGTCCTGGGCAAGGGCTTTCTAGGGGCTTATCGAACCGCATGGGGCAGCTTTTACTACGACAGGGTGAACCTCTCCAGTCCGGCATTCTCTGGCCCCACAGCACCTGGGGTCCGGCAGGATCTGAGTTAGTCGGGTGTCCACTTAGCAGGGGGGTGGCCAAGTTTCCCACGGTCCCATAAGGTTTGTTTACAGCCCCCAGTCCTGGCTCTCAGGGTTCTGTGCAGTTATTTAGCTCGAATTTACCCCTCGGCTAGTGCAATTTCATGGCACTTCTCCCTCTCCCTGCAGTTAACGCAGCTCCCCAGACACAGCCTGGGGATTGAATAGCTTAGCTGGCTCCCCACACGGCTTTCATCCTCTCGCGCCCCTTTCCCAAGCCCCCGGGACGCCAGCTTTGTGCTATCTCCTCTAGAAATCCCACTGCAGGCAGCTCCGCACGAGCCAGCAACAACTGCAAGCCCAGGGCAGCGCTCTCCAAAAGATCCCCAGGCAGAGTTTGAGGCTTTCCCCCCGCAGCATTACAGAGCAGGCTCAAGGCCTCAGGGCTCGTTCAAAATGTACCTGCAGCTGCCCTCCCCCGCCCTCAGGATGTCTTCTCAGAGCCCAGTGAGCAGTGGCGGGGTTGGCGATGCTGCTAGGCAATATTGACCTCCCATGGGCCAGCAAGTTCTCTGGTTGGGCACGGTCAGGTCCCGAGGGTGCCAGACTAGAGAGGTGCAGCCTGTACCAAGGTCCGAGAGCACTCTTCAGCCCAGGCGCGCTCCGTGCTGGACAGGGAGGTCAGCATCATCTCCCCTGTTTTACAGATGGGGAAACAGAGGCTCAGTGACACAATGTGATTTGCCCTAGGCCACCCGGTAGGCCGGGGCAGAGATGAGAATTTAACTGAGGCCTTCTGAGTTAGAGACTATCCACCAGGCCTCCCTGCCTCCGCATCATGACCACAAAGACGCATTCCAGACGGGCAAGAACTCCAAGCTGAGCTCCGCTGATCGAGCCGACATGGCAGCCATCACAGCTGCTCAGGAACGCCTACCTAGAGAGCACCACACACGATGTCAACGGAATTCTAAATCCAACACACAGAGTGGCAGCCATGTCCAAACGGGCCCCCTCTATCAGATGAAAACAGAAAAAAACCCTGACACAAAATGCAAACGACAGGAGCTGGCGAGACCCTGGGGAGACAACGGAGTGTTAACTTCTGCCAGAGGCTGGGAATGGGCCACAGGGGAGAGGTCACTTGAGGATTCCCTGCTGTGTTCCCTCCCTCTGGGGCACCTGGCACTGCCCATTGGGGCATACACGACACTGGGCTGGAGGAACCTTTGCTCTGACCCAGCCTGGCCGCTCTGATGCCTGCCAGTCACATGCAGCAGCGCGCACAGACAAGGAGAGAGACACTGGAAAAAGAAAATGCCAAACTGAAACCATCCCTGCGAATCCAAATGGATCACAGCCAGACGGGGCTGGATGCCAGGAGAGATCGCAAGAGCGCTAGTTGTCAGACAACAAGTAACTTCCCATGTTTCCCGTCAGGACCCGGCCTGCCACACTAGAGGAGCGGAACAGGACCTTGGCGCTTCCACTCAGGACGTGCCGAGATCCCAAAGGAGACAGATCAAACGTTCAGACCTGGATGCAGATTCAGACGTTCCTGCTTAGTCTGTCCCTTCCCTGATCGCTAGGTCAGTGGTTCACGACCGTTTTTAAATAGCGGTCTGGCAAACCAGTCACAAAACTTTTGGGAGACTGGCAAATTTTATTTGCATATTCATTATGCAAATACAGAATATGCAAATACACAAATAATATGTTACCGGTCCATCAAAAGCCCCAGCCCCCAGAGTCACCACAAACAGCCGGCTTCAGCTCCAGCAGTCGCCCGCCACGTGGCAGCTGCCGGAGCTTCTCAGAGATGCTGCCGCAGCCTGGCCGCCAGCCGTTCGCAGCATGGCACAGGTCCACGGCCCAGTGGCTGGGACAGCCGGCCGTGACAGGCATAAGGCTCTTGCGCAAAACAGGCGTTTTGCGCAAAAAAAGAGAGTCCACACTGCTTCTTTCTGCACAAAACCCCCTTGTACAAGAAATGGCAGAAAATATGCTAATGAGATCACGACTCATGCTAATGAGTCCCTCATTAGCATATTTTCTGCCGAAAAAACTCGCAGTAAAGATGAAGCCTAACCTACATGTCAGCAGCCCCACGAGCCCACCAGCACACAGCAGGCCACTTCTCTGCCCCACGAGCCCCTCCCACTAACTGCCCATGGCCCCCAGGGTCATGGTCTGGTCATAAGTCTCTGGCTTTGGCCCTCAGACCACGTACACACGCCCCTGCGACAGGCCCAGGAGTATTTCCTGCAACAGGGGCACTTGTGGCATGAAAAATGTTTCTGTGGAGTCCAGAGCTTGGCCGTACCTTGAGCCAGCAATTGAACCTTGACAAAAACCAACTGGCTGCCCCTGCTTTCCACAAGCAGCTTTGGAAGCCAGCCCTGATCCTGAGAGACTCGTGCAAGGAGAGCTCCTTCCGTGTAACCATGTCTCGCACGCAGGCGCCACGAACAACCGCTCACCTTTCTGGGGGTCCTTCAGACTGGCGCCCAGGTGCTCCACCGCCTGCTCCATCTCCTGGCTGCTGCAGACGTTCAGCTGGAGAGTTCTCATCCGCTCACTCTTCATATTGTCCAGCTCTTGGGACCCTGCTTCCCCTTTGTCCTAGGCAGAGGAGAGAAAACCCTTCCTGTGGAGTCTGTGCTAGGAAAGGTCAAACACACGGGCAGCTGCTGACAGAAACCCCTGGGAGCAGGGTTCCCTCTAAGCTGCGCGCTTGCGTGGGTGTGCAAAAAAAGTCCACCCCACCCACCTCCTACACAGACCTGCGCTGTCGGTGGCAGGCGGCTGCTCCAGCGGCCAGAGGAACCGCGAGGCGGGCGCCAGGAGGCTGGCCTGGCGGCCGGGGCCGGAGGAGCCGCGAGGCGGGCGCCAGGAGGCTGGCCTGGCGGCCGGGGCCAGGGCCGGAGCCGCTGTGTGGGAGCCCAGGCGGGAGAGCAGCGGGGCAGGTACCGGGGTTGGTACCAGCAGGGGAGGCAGTGGGGCCCAGCACAGAAGTCAGCCAGATGGGGGGCAAAGGCACCAGCTGTCTGTGGAGGTGGGAGGTACCGGGCCAGGTAAATTCTGGGTGAGGCGCGGGGTCAAACACAGGTCTCTGGGCTATGCAGGGAGAGAACAGGTGAGATCCGGGCCATGCACAGACCTCTTGGCAGTGGTGCTTGGGCTGTGGGCCCTAGGCTGTTTGTGTTTGGGGAGCAGACAGCACGGCCCTGGCATACATACTGGTGGCAGATGGGGGGCAGATTGCAAGGCTGGACACAGCTACAACTACTATGGGGGGAAGGAGGGAGAAAGGGGTACTTCAAAGTGATAGCACTGCTTAAAGCCGGGGGCCAGACTCCAAGCTCCACACAGTGCTGCCGCTCTGAAACACCACATGCAGCCCAGGGCCAGCTGGGGTGTCCCCAGGCTGCATTTTTCATCGACCATTGAATTAGTCGATAGGGCGCCTCTACCTTGGAAGCCTGGAGTCAGCTGGGCATCCCCTGCTGACCCCGGGCTCCGTGCGGTGCTGCTGCTTTGAAACGCCACAGGAGCCCGGCGTCAGGCTCCCCGCAAGGTTTCAAAGCGGCAGCGTTGCATGGAGTCCAGGGTCAGCGGGGGAGTCCCCAGCTAACCCCAGGCTTCCAAGGCAGAGGTGCCCTATCGACTGATGGAACAGTCGATTCGTCAGTTACCCGATACTTAACATTCTTTTCCTGAGAGAATGCAACTGCCCTCCCGCCTCTCTAGGCCTGTGGATGAGACTGGCAGAGCCCAGTCCATGACACTGGGGCAGGCCCGTTTCTGGCTTCCCCTCCAGTGATTTGGACAGGCTAGTTCTAAACAGCCCAAGTGACAGGGCTTCCCTGGGCAGGCTGCCCACAGCCCTCGCTCTTCCTGAGGCTTGGTGTCTGCTTGGAAGCGGCAGCAACACAAGGACACCAGCCACAGACCTGAAAACCCCTTGTCCCTGGCGGATCCAGTGGTGCTGACAAAGCCAGAGCAGACCCGGCGATGCGGACGGAAAAGTGCTTCTCAGGGCGGTGGTGCCCCTGCACCGACAGAACAGCCCCTTTCCTTCGGCGTAGGCTGCATCTACACCACGGGCCATGCTGACGCAGGCGGACATACCTTCAGCCTACATTTCCCCTGGCTCAGAGACCCCCCAGCCAGGAAGCTGAGCCTCCCAGCTGTTCAATCCCAACATCTCACTCTGCCTGCAGAAGGATGGCCACTGATTCCCCGTGTCTTCTGAGGGTTTTCAGGTTGGTTCCTCCTTTCCCACCATCGTCTAAGACTGTGAGTGCAAAGACAGCTCAGTGCAAAGCCGGCCGCTGCTCAAGCACAGGCTGCTGCTGAGTCCAGCGTGTAGGCCAACACACCAACGGAACAGCCAGAGATGCCAGCAAGAAGTTACAAGGTGCAAGCATGCCAGAACCAGAAGACAGGGCCAGAGGAAGTCAGAGGACCAGTGAAATAAAAAATGCCCTTCCCTGCTCCCCAGCAAATCTTGGAAACGCTGGGAACAACTCCCCACGAAGAAGATCCTGCAGCCCAGCTGGTGGAGGGACTGAGCAGGACCACCGAGGAAACAGGCATCTGTCGGGTGAATGCACGTCCCACTGCACAGCCCCCGGGACTCTGCGCTGCAGCCACTTCTCGAGATACTCCGTGTGCCGCAAGATCTACTGCCCCTTCTCCCTCCCACTGCGACAGGCTACCTGGGCAGGCCCTGGTTCTTCTGACCCCCCACAGGCTGAGAATGGGAGCAGGCGGGATCCCAAGGGGCAGGAGTGAGAACGAGCCGTGCCCCGGGACACAAGGCTGCCGTGCTGGGAAGGAGCGGAGTTGGTGGTGCTGATCGCAGGCCATGCCTTGTTGGAGGCGTGGGGCATGGGCTTGTGCCGCCCTCTGTCTCCACCTCCTAGTGGAGTTTAGAGAGGGAGTCAGGGAGTTTAGAGAGGGAGTTTGGAAGGGGAGAGGGAAGGGGGTGAGGTTCTCTTGCCTCTCTTTTTAAATCCCTTCTCCAGGACAGCAGCAATGGATGGTGATAGGTCTGCTGTTGTTACCTGCACGGAGTGTGCCATGTTTGTCTTCCTCCCGGAAGAAAGAACGGATTTCATGTGCGCTAAGTGCAAGCTGGTCGCCATTTTGGAGGAAAAAATTAGAGGACTGGAGGCCCAAGTGTCGACCCTATGCTCGATCAGAGAGGATGAAGACTTCCTCGATCGAAGGCAGCGTTTAATCCTTCAAGCACGGCAGGTGGAAGAGCCAGAGAGGGCAGTACGGGACCAGGAAGAGAACTGGCAGCATGTAACTTCTAGAAGGGGAAAAAGGCCAGCATGGGAATCCCCCAATGCTATAGAGGTAATCGCTTTCAGGCTCTCTCCACAGGCTCTGCAGTGCTGAATGCTTTGGAAGGGACCTCACAAGGAAGAAACCGCAAGGGAACACCATCTACTGGAAGGCATGGGATGCGTAGTCCTTGGGATGGGGTTCACGGCCACCCCCAAAAGAAAGCAGCGGGTGGTGGTGGTGGGGACTCCCTCCTAAGAGGGACTGAGCCATCCATCTGCCGTCCGGACCTGGAATCTCGAGAGGTATGCTGCTTACCGGGAGCTCGCATTAAGGATGCGACTGAGAGGCTTACCAAACTGATCAAACCTTCGGATCGCTACCCCTTCCTGCTTCTCCACGTGGGAACTAACGATTCGGCCAAGAATGACCTTGAGCGGGTTACTGCGGATTATGTAGCACTGGGAAGAAGGATCCAAGAATCCGGAGCGCAAGTGGTGTTCTCATCCATCCTCCCTGTTGAAGGGAAAGGACTGGGCAGGGATCGTCGAATTGAGGACGTAAATGCGTGGTTACGCAGGTGGTGTCGCAGAGAGGGCTTTGGTTTCTGCAACCATGGGACTCTGTTCCGGACACAAGGATTGTTAGGAAGAGATGGGATCCACCTAACCAAGAGAGGAAGGAGCATCTTCGCGGGCAGGCTTGCAAACCTAGTGAGGAGGGCTTTAAACTAGGCTCATCGGGGGACGGTGACCAAAACCCTGAGGGGAGTGGGAAAGTCGGATACCGGGAAGAAATGCAGAGAAGAACGAGCAAGAAAGGAGGACCCCTGTTTCGAATGGAGAAGATAGGGCGATCAACTGGTTACCTGAGGTGTTTGTACACTAATGCGAGAAGCCTGGGCAACAAACAGGAAGAACTGGAGGCCCTGGCCAGTCCGAGAAATATGATTTAATTGGGATAACAGAGACTTGGTGGGATGACTCGCATGACTGGAGCGCTGTCATGGAAGGGTATAGACTGTTCAGGAAGAACAGGCAGGGGAGAAAAGGAGGAGGAGTTGCACTATATGTAAGAGAGCACTATGATTGCTTTGAACTCCAGTATAAAGAGGGAGAAAAACCTGTTGAGAGTCTATGGGTTAAGTTTAAAGGAGCAAACAACAGCAGTGATGTTGTGGTTGGTGTCTGCTACAGGCCACCGAATCAGGTGGATGAGGTAGATGAGGCTTTCTTCGGACAACTGAGAGAAGCTTCCAGATCGCAGGCCCTGGTTCTCGTGGGGACTTTAATCACCCTGACATCTGTTGGGAAACCAATACGGCAGTACACAGGCAATCCAGGAAGTTTT
Source organism: Rafetus swinhoei (assembly GCA_019425775.1). Lineage (NCBI taxonomy): Eukaryota > Metazoa > Chordata > Testudines > Trionychidae > Rafetus > Rafetus swinhoei. Next base: position 762,209 of record CM033432.1, read on the forward strand.
TGGAGAATGCTGGGGATAACTTCTTGACACAAGTGCTGAAGGATCCGACCAGGGGCCGTGCACAGCTTGACCTTCTGCTCACAAACAGGGAGGAACTAATAGGGGAAGTGGAGGTGGGTGACAACCTGGGAAGCAGTGATCATGAGATGGTAGATTTCAGGATCCTGACCAAAGGAAGAAAAGAGAGTAGTAAAATACACACCTTGGACTTCAGAAAAGCAGATTTTGACTCCCTCAGACATGATGGGCAGAATCCCCTGGGATGCTAACATGAAGGGGAAAGGAGTCCAGGACAGCTGGCAGTATTTTAAAGAAGCCTTATTGAAGGCACAGAAAGAAACCATCCCGACGTAGCAAGAGGCAAACATGGTAGGAGACCGGATTGGCTTACGGGGGAAATCCTTGGTGAGCTTAAGCACAAAAAGGAAGTTTACAAAAAGTGGAAACTTGGACAAATGACCAGGGAGGGGTTTAAATGTATAGCTCGAGAATGCCGGGGGGTTATCAGGAAGGCAAAAGTGCAATTGGAATTGCGACTGGCTAAGGATGTGAAGGATAACAAGAAAGGTTTCTACAGGCATGTTAACAAGAAGAAGGTGATCAGAGAGGGTGTATACTGGATGAAGGAGGTAACCTAGTGACAGATGATGTGGGGAAAGCTGACGTACTCAATGCTTTCTTTGCCTCTGTATTCACGGACAAAGTCGGCTCCCGGACTAATGCGCTAAGTGACGCAAGATGGGATGAAGATGGACAGCCCTTGGTGGGTAAAGAACAGTTTAGGAACTATTTAGAAAAGCTAAACGTACACAAATCCACGGGTCCGGACTTAATGCATCCGAGGGTACTGAGGGAGTTGGCAAATGTCATTGAGGAGCCTTTGGCCATTATCTTCGAAAAGTCGTGGAGATCAGGAGAAATCCTGGATGATTGGAAAAAGGCAAATGTAGTGCCCATCTTCAAAAAAGGGAAGAAGGACGATCCAGGGAACTATAGGCCAGTCAGTCTTACCTCGGTTCCTGGAAAAATCATGGAAGGGATCCTTAAGGAATCCATTTTGAGGCACTTGGAAGAGAGGAAAGTGATTAGGAATAGTCAGCATGGATTCACAAAGGGCAAGTCATGCCTGACCAATCTGATTAGCTTCTATGATGAGGTAACTGGCTCTGTGGACGTGGGAAAGCCTGTGGATGTGATATACCTTGACTTTAGCAAGGCTTTTGATACGGTCTCCCACAATATTCTTGCCAGCAAGTTAAGGGAATGTGGATTGGATAAATGGACGGTAAGATGGATAGAAAGATGGCTAGAAGGCCGGGCCCAGCGGGTAGTGATCAACGGCTCGATGTCAGGATGGCGGTCAGTTTCTAGCGGCGTGCCCCAAGGTTCGGTTCTAGGACCGGTTTTGTTCAATATCTTTATTAATGACCTGGATGAGGGGATGGATTGCACCCTCAGCAAGTTTGCGGATGACACTAAGCTAGGGGGAGAGGTAGATACGCTTGAGGGCAGAGATAGGGTCCAGAGTGACTTAGACAAATTGGAGGATTGGGCCACAAGAAATCTGATGAGGTTCAACAAGGACAAGTGCAGAGTCCTGCCCTTGGGACGGAAGAATCCCAAGCATAGTTACAGGCTGGGGACCAACCAGCTAAGTAGTAGTTCTGCAGAAAAGGACCTGGGGGTTACAGTGGGTGAGAAGCTGGATATGAGTCAACAGTGCGCCCTTGTAGCCAAGAAGGCAAATGGCATATTAGGTTGCATTAAGAGGAGCATTGCCAGCATATCCAGAGATGTCATTATTCCCCTTTATTCGGCTCTGGTGAGGCCACATCTGGAGTAGTGTGTCCAGTTCTGGGCCCCCCACTACAAAAAGGATGTGGACGCATTGGAGAGGGTTCAGCGGAGGGCAACCAAAATGATTAGGGGGCTGGAGCATATGACCTATGAGGAGAGGCTGAGGAGTTGGGTCTGTTTAGTCTGCAGAAGCGAAGAGTGAGGGGGGATTTGATAGCAGCCTTCAACTTCCTGAAGGGAAGTTCCAAAGAGGTTGGAGAGAGGCTGTTCTCAATAGTGACAGATGGCAGAACAAGGAGCAATGGGCTCAAGTTGTGGTGGGAGAGGTCCAGGTTGGATATTAGGAAAAACTATTTCCCTAGGAGGGTGGTGAAGCACTGGAATGGGTTACCTAGGGAAGTAGTGGAGTCTCCATCCCTGGAGGTGTTTAAGTCTCGGCTTGACCAAGCCCTGGCTGGGTTGATTGAGTTGGGATTGGTCCTGCCTAGAGCAGGGGGCTGGACTTGATGACCTTCTGAGGTCTCTTCCAGCTCTATGGTTCTATGATTCTATGATTCTAGTGACCTCCGCAGCAGCAGCTAGACACCTTGCCCTCTGCTGCATGGAGAGGAGATGCTCTTTGGGCCATTCTGCCAGTGCTGGCTCTGCAGGGGCAAAATTCCAGCCCTGGGGCTGAACCCTGCTGCCATCTTTTGGCTTCCTGGTTACCCGCCAGCATCCTGGGCCACATCCATGGTGATGCCTGGTCAGGTGGCCCAGCAGAGCAGCATTTCATCTCCCTGTGCTCCCCATGGGCCTCTCGATGAACGGTTCATATGGCCACTCGCTGCTCCACCCCTTGGGCACTCGCTCCCCACCAAGCCACAAGGCCTGAGCAAACAGGGGCTCCAGGACAGTCCCGGCAGCCATGACACACGTCAGGAAGGTCCAACGCCAACAGATCAGCTACTGGAAAACCACCTTCTTCATCTGGTGCCATCTAGCGCTTCTCGCTATCCACCACAGGGCAGAAATCAGCCTGCTGAAGGCGCTGGCTCATCGGATCCATGGCGCCAGTATCTGCGGGAAGGAGTCATCAGCACGTGTCTTGCAGGAGTGTGTTTCGAATAGCAGTTGTGGGAAGCCCTGGCTGAGAAGTGCTTCATTTACAGAACCAAGTGGCAGCTAGGGTGGCTAGGTGTCCGGTATTGGCCACTTGCTCCTGAGTCCAAACAAAGGAGGAGGGGCCAGGGGAACACACTGCCAATCAAACCTATGGCCTTGAAGTGCAAAGTGAGGATGTGACAATGGCACTTGGAGGTGCTGCATTTGTTTTCAGTCAATCACTTCAAGAGCAATTCACTTCATTTACAAAGCCAAAGGCAACTCTTCCTGTTCCCGCCTCTAGACACTCACAAGGTCTGAAAACTGAGCTGGGTTTCTAAGACCAGCACCTGCAGTCAGAGGTTTGCTCAGTGTGGTAGCGCTGCCCGAGGCATGGATCGCATTCAGGTCTCCCATGGCTGTAGCAGCTCTGCAGGGCGAGCCTCGGACCAGTCCCTCACGTCAGGATGTGGCCTGAAGACGCAGAGGGAGCAGCGCTGCTGAGTATCGTTTTGCCGTTTTCACATTCACTTTTCTGTGGAGCAGGAACCTTGCTGCACCCTGACCCCTCTGACAACACAAATTACCACCCGACTCCAGGAGGGGGAGCCCGCCTGCGCTCTGCCACCCTAGGCAGGGGCCTATAACCCAGGGCTAAAGCCCTCAGGCTCCGTCTTCGGCCCCAGGCGGCGCGGCTCAGGATTTGGCCCAGGGGCCTCGCACTTCTAAGCCAGCCCTGGCAACCCGAGTGAAAGGGGGTCGCGACCCTCAGTCTGAGAACCCCCTGGAAGCCATGGGGCCAGCACCGGCTCTGGTCTCACTCGGTGAAGGACACGCCCGGGGGTTCCAGCCGAAAGTGCACCAGGCAGCTCGGAGGGAGAGACATTGCGTGGTCTGTTCTGCCCAGCGCTGGAGGAGCACCCACAGCCACACAGCGCCTCTCGATGCTTCCAGGGGCAGGCCCAAAGCACGGCCGGGTGGGAACTGTCGCTGGCCACAGGTTTCCAAAGCGACAGCAAGTGCAGGTGACACTCCACAGCAGCCTGGGGTGCAGATCACCCACCCTCTGAACATATGCCCCTCCCAGGTCTCTCGGGCTGGGCAGCCAAAACTCCAGCCTCCGAAATCAGGAGTCATTTCCCAACGTTTCACACATACAGAATGGGAAGCAACTGTCTAGGAAGGAGTACGGCAGAAAGGGATCTAGGGGTTATAGTGGACCACAAGCTGAATATGAGTCAACAGTGTGATGCTGTTGCAAAAAGAGAAAACATGATTCTGGGATGCATTAACAGGTGTGTTGTGAGCAAGACACGAGAAGTCATTCTTCCGCTCTACTCTGCGCTGGTTAGGCCTCAAGTTGGAGTATTGTGTCCAGTTCTGGGCACCGCATTTCAAGAAAGATGTGGAGAAATTGTAGAAGGTCCAGAGAAGATCAACAAGAATGAATAAAGGTCTAGAGAACATGACCTATGAAGGAAGACTAAAAGAATTGAGCTTGTTTAGTTTGGAAAGGAGAAGACTGAGAGGGGACATGATAGCGGTTTTCAGGTATCTAAAAGGGTGTCACAAGGAGGAGGGAGAAAAATTGTTCTTCCTGGCCTCTGACGATAGAAAAAGAAGCAATGGGCTTAAACTGCAGCAAGGGAGGTTTAGGTTGGACATTAGGAAAAACTTCCTACCTGTCAGGGTGGTTAAACACTGGAATAAATTGCCCAGGGAGGTTGTGGAATCTCCATCTCTGGAGATATTTAAGAGTAGGTTAAATAGACATCTATCAGGGATGATCTAGACAGTGCTGGGTCCTGCCATGAGGGCAGGGGACTGGACTGAATGACCTCTCGAGGTCCCTAGTATTCTATGATTCTGACCAGACGAGCCCAAGGGTTGATGTTCATTTGACAGCGCGTCAGCCTGTCACTCAACCACCACCACGATGCTCCTCTTCCTGCAAAAACTCAGCAGAAGTGCTCATAAAAAGAGCGCGCTCCGTGCTCTAAAACAAGCCCCATCTCCACCAGCCTACAATGCTCTGTGCTCTTCTGCTACAGAGCCAGCAGAGGGAGCCCACGTCACAAAAAGCCTTCCTCCAGAGGTGCCCTGCCATCCCCACCGAGACACAAACGAAACACGTTCCTTCCCGGGAACAGCTGCAATCCAAACCGATGGCTGGAAAGGCCACAGTGAGGGGACTGGATTAAATCCATTTGGAAAGCGCCTAGCAGGTCTCTGGAAAACAAATAACTGGGGTGTGGGCCTGGTACCTGAGCAAAGCTTTAAAATAGGTGAACCAGGCCTGGGCCTCCTACTGCGACCCGGAAACTGGCTGCTTGAGCTGCCATCCAGTGAAGGGAACCACTGCAGGGCCTTGTGCCGACTCCGAGGCCTGAATTCAGGCTGCCTGACACCCCTACCTGTAACAGGCGGGAAACCACTTGCACGACTTTAAGCTATTGCCATCACTGGGCTCACTCCTGATCTACACCGGGGACTATGTTGCTGAACATTAGTCATTGGCATCACGTGCCAGCTGGTCACAAGAGGGGGCATGGGTGGACTAATATATTTGCCAAATTACATTTTAAACAAACAGGCTTGATCGCAAGATTAGGTCTAACGACCCCGGAACTGAGTCCAACATTCTGATTCCAGATGGGACCCCAGCGTTGTGTTCAGATTTGAGACCCATTTTTAAAATGGGATCAGAGCCATGCCATTTGGATCTGAATGCCTCAGAATCTCAGAGCTGGTAGAACTGGGGTTCTAGCTCCATCCCGTTCCCAGTTCCCATGGAAGTGAAACAAATGTCTATGTCATTTCCCAGCGTGACACCCCCGGACAGGAAGCTGTGTTACAGTGCAGGTGTGACAGATGAAGGGCCAGGCTCTCTTAGTTCCTTACCTTGAACAGGCAGCCAGCAAAGACAATGAAGCCTTTAGAGTGCAGGTGTTTGGCTAAAGAGAACCCAAATCCGGAGTCACAGCCAGTGATGAGCACAGCTTTGCTGCCAATCTGTAAAATGAGACACAATAAATACAACAGCTTGAAAGGGTGTTTGAAACAAGTGAATTTCAAAGCAGGAATCAAGCCCTTGTATGGGGCTATAGGCATCCTGTCCCTAGGACGCACTCTTGACTGTAGGCCAGCGGGTGGAATCTGGCATGTCCCAAAGGCAGCAGACACTAACTCGTCCTTCACAAGCATCTGTGTGAGCCAGGGATCAATGGCATCCCAGACCAGGGGAAAGGCTCAGCATCCAGTGGCGATGGGCTGTAGAAGAACAGCGGCCAGGCAACCACACAGCAGTTCACGTACACCTAGAAATAAGGCCTGAAAACACACTGAAGAGCTGCCACCCACCTCGGACACCCTTGGAGCCTGGCACTGCCCTGCTATAGCCAGAGTCAGTTGACTGGAGCAGGAATGAACAGATGCAACATGCAACCGCTAGAGCGAACTTACCCGGGAGAAACACGTCAGTGTGATCAAGCAAAAGTGGCCATTTAACCCTATTCACTGCTAACCCACGCACCCTCTGGTCACCATCTCATCAAATCCCATCGCTAAGCAGAGTCCGGCTGGTGGAATCTTTGGATGGGAAGCCAGCTGATTAGCGTAAGATTCTGTTCTCGGCCTAGCCATTGTTCACTAGGAAGGCCAGAGAGGGAAGTTAATATTCACTTCTCCAGCTGAGAACAATGAAAGGCTGGGGGTCAGCGGTGGAGTAAGTTCAAATCTCTCTAAGCCAGTGGCGGGCAACCTGCAGCCCAATGGGGTTCTACCTGCAGCCTCCCTGGCTGCGTCACGCGCCTCTCACGCGCTGGGGCGCCAGAGCCCCACACTTTTCACCCCTCCCCCACGCGCCTCTCAAGCACTGGGGCGCCAGAGCCCCTCACTTTTCACCCCTCCCCCACGCGCCTCTCACGCACTGGGGTGCCAGAGCCCCACTTTTCACCCCTCCCCCACGCGCCTCTCACGCACTGGGGTGCCAGAGCCCCACACTTTTCACCCCTCCCCCACGCGCCTCTCACGCACTGGGGTGCCAGAGCCCCCCACTTCTCCTCCCCTGGACAGGGGCTGCTGCCACCCTGCACTGTGTCAGAGGCAGCAGCACAGGGCGACAAGCAGCCCGTCTGTGAGGGGAGCTGGGTTTTAAACTGAGTCCCCTTGTGGACCAGCTCCCGCCTGGCCCCCTGCGCTGCACCGCCCCTGGGGACTGTAGAAGAGCCAAGTAACCAATAAGAATTCATGAGGTCACTCAACTAGTCACTTAACCGATATTGAACATCCCTACCGCAAATAGTCTGATTTGTGCTCTGTCCCCGCTCCTCATCCCTGCCTCCCAGCCAAGCAGCTATTCCCAGTGGGCCAGCTCTGGGAGGGAGGGGAAGGAGCAGGTGAGGGCGGGGTTCGGTGCCCCCGTGCATGAGAGGGGCATGGGAGAGGGGTGCAGATGGGGGGGCGCCAGTGGAACCCCAGTGGGCATGGGCTGCTGCAGCCCTGGAGGCAAAGGAGGGCCACACATACAGCCCCCCGCTCCAAGCAGTGTGCGACGTGCTCTGACGCCCTTTGGGAGCCCAGGAACTGGCTTCTCCATTTTGATTAGATCGGGATTCTCAGACACCATCGCGTCACAACACTCTTCTGAAACACAAATTACTATCCCACCCCAGGAGGCTCTGGGCCCCCTGCAAGTTTAACTCCAGCCCTGGCAAACCCCCATGGCTGCTCCCCGCCACCGCCACGGACAGTGGTGGGCCTGCCGGTTACCCAGTGAAACAGTCACACCCCCAGCTGCTCCTGGCCTCTGGTCCAAACCAGACACTTGGCTTCCCCCGGGCGCACGGGGGCGGAGCGACAGTGACACTCGCTGGGCCCCAGCAAACCCGCCCCCCCCAGGATTCCCTCAGGCGCGCGGGGCCAGGGCAGCATCGGGTCTGTTAGAACGTCCGGCCTGTGCCGTGTGCAAAGGCAGGAGGCACAAGCAGCTTCCCCGCCCTGTGCCAGGCCACAAGGGCACCAGGGGCATGGCCCTTCCAGTGCCCCAGAGAAAATAGATGGGGTGGGATGGCGCCATGCCCCTGAGCAGCTAACAGTGTGTTTGTGTCCAAGGGCGGAGCACCCGGGACCCTCAGCAAAGTGTGGGGGGGGTACTGCTCAGCCGGTGCACCCGAGTGACCAGAGGCCTGTGGTCGGGCTGATCTAGCTGTGCTCCCGAGGGCTCCAGCAGGCACAGGGCAGAATCCAATCCTAATTAACTGTAATTTACAGCAACACAAATAATTGCACCTGGTTACCGTGACCATGGAGATTTTCTGTTTTAAACGCAGGTTCGTGGTGCGTTGTGCACATGGAAGAAGGCTCCCTGGCGCTTGCATCCAGAGTTCTGCACAGAGCACAGAGCTCCCAGCCCTGCACGCCAGCCAGCAGGCGCTCGGCACCCTCGCAAGGTGGAACTGTGCCTGGGGCACTCTCGCTGGCCGGTCCTGCGACCAGAGCATGGGAATGACACACAGCCCCTGAAGTGCTGCATTCTCACAAGTCAGTGGGCTCAGCACTGGGTCTGTGTCTAAGGGGCTGGAGTAAGGAGCCTCACTGTCTAATGGGCTGTCTGGCCTGAAAGCTCAATGAATGAATTTTACATCCAGGGATGTGAGAGACTAAGTGACTTGCCCAAGGTGACTTAGAAAGTACATAGCAGAGCAGAAATCTGAACCCAGGTCTTCTGAGTCCCAGGCTAGCACAGTAACCACTGGACAATGTGTGCTCTGATGCACACAGCTCTAAAGCCCAGTTCTTCTCTGAAGTGCCACAGAACATACTGTGGAGCCAGCAAAGACTTCAGCCCCTAACATCCACTCCTGGGGCAGGGCTATTGTATACACAGCCTCCAATGCAACTGCATAAGCTTCCTTAGAGAGGAGCTTTGCAGCCAGTGAGTGAGTTCCTAATGTAGTAGAGAAACACTGGACTCAGTGTTCAATTCCCTCACTAACAGCACGTGTCCTTTTCCGTCAATGGCCGGTGCACACTAGGAAAGAATGTGGAGTATGCTAGTGAGCCCAACGCTGGCGCCATCGAGCAGACCAGCCAGGAGAATTTTGTCACAAGGTTTCTATGCCTGTGTTAAAACTCCCAGCTGCTCAGCACTGTCCCACTCACCTGATCGACGTCACTTGCATAAGGACGCCTGCCACTTGGAGTCAAGAGAGGAAAGCAAAATCCTTGCACAGGCCTGCAGGAGAAAAGAAAACAATCAGGCAAGATTCTCTCCCCCCAGCCCCTGGCCGGGAATCCTAGGCGAGGGCCACCGCTGAGTTTTGCCCGTCCATGGCAGTGGAGGTAATTTGAGAACAGAGGCTTGGGTCTGCAAATCTCCTAGACCTATTTTTTTTTTTTTCCATTGTGTCAGGCATTTTTCTCAAAAGACCTTGATGCTGTTCCCAGTAGCTGAAGCTGCCAGGGTATTACTGAGCCTTGTAAACAGCTACTAAGCTATATGCCCAACATAGACTGGATATTCCAGTGTCTGAGGTTCTGACAGCAGCACCATGCAGCGCTCAAAGCACAGAGAGCAGGTTTGGGGCGATGATTCCGCAGTCCAGTAAAACTCACTGGGTAGGAGACAGTCCCTGATATTCACCCTAAATTGTCCTTTATTCAGTTCTACCTCATTACCCTTCATTGCAGGCCCCCTCCGCTAAATAACACCTCTCCCCAGGCACCTGCACCAATCGGACACTCGTACGCAGGTCTCACAAGTAACTGTTTAACTCAGCACTCGTGAGGCTCTGAGCCAGGCCTGCGGTGGAGGCTACAATCCCTCTGCCGTTCCACATGGAGGACAGTGCTCTCCACAGAACGAGCATCTATTGGGAAAACCTGTGTGCCGGGCAGCAGCTCGCTCACTTCGCTCCTTCCCAGGGTGACAATGATCCTAACGCAAGGGCTCAGTCAGAACATCCATCCAAATTCCTTCCCCAGGCAGTCACCTCTCCTCGGGCCTGTGCCAGTTTCCTTCTGCTTCCTTCACTCACAGCGATTGCTGCCTCTCGCTCTGCCTGTGGCTCCCTGCGTTATTTCAGTTTCCCCTGACCTGGGTCTCCCAAACCCTTTTCCCCAGGAGCAGTGAGCGCGCTCTCGCTCTCTCTCGCTCGCTCTCCCGAGTGAGCTGGCTCAACATCTTGCGAGCAGACTGCCCTCTGATGCCCTGGGCATCCCCACACAATGGGTGCCAGGCTGGCACGTTGCACAGAGAGTGAGGCAGGAAAGGGCTGTGAATCAGAGGGGAAGGTGGATGGGACTGAGACTGGCATGTCTGACTAACAGGGTTACTGGAGTTCACCTGCCATTCCATGGGCCGGCCCTAGTCTGCCCCAGCCACAGTGTCACAAGCCTCCTCTTGAAATAGCAGCAGCCAAGCGGGAAGAGATTTAATTGCTAGAGGTCAGGCATGGGTCTCAGGCTGGCTGAAAGATCACTGAACCGAGGCCTGGCCAGGGCCTTCCATTCCCCAGCTCGCACTGGAGCGGCCCACGACACTCCGGACGCTCCCTAGGTGCATGCAAGGTCGGTATTTTTCAGCATTGCCGCCTTTGCTTTTTGCTGAAAATGCACTGGGGGTGGTTCTCCCTGCACTTAGGCTCAGTCCCCTCTCCTGGAGCTGGGCAGCATGTTCTGTGGTCAGCAGGGGGTCGCACAGCAGGGAGAGACTCTTGTGTTAAAGCCTTGATGAGATCACAGCACAGCCTTTCCTGACACAGCCACTGCAGCTCTGCCTAGTGCCAGCGTGTGCCTTCGAAACAAGGAGTGTATGCAGGAAACAGACCTGTACTGTGAGCAAAGGGGTCCCTAGCCCCACTGGGCTCTCCCTGGGCACAGGTGTCTGCCTGCAGTAGCATAGCGAGATGGGGTGGGGGGGGCAGTTGCCCACGGGCGCCATGCTAGGGGGGCACCGATTTAGTCCCCCTCCCTCCCCCTGTCATCCCTCAGCTCGTCTGCTCCTCCTCCGCCCACCGCCGGCGGCTGGAGCCTCCTCCCCACCTCTCCGCCCCCAGCCCGACACTCCTCCAACTCCACTGGCGGGTTAGTGCGTGTGGGGGGCCTGGCCCCAAATTGGAGGGGGCAGGGGAAGACGTGGTACAAGCTCCCCCCCCGCAAGAGTCAGGCTCAGCTGTGTGCCAGGTTTGGGGCCCTGCTGCATGGGAGGGAGAGGGGCGCAAATTTTGCTTTTGCCCCCAGGCGCATAACACCCTCACTAGCCTCTGTCTGCCCCAAGATGCATGCTGCTTATATTAGAAACCTCTGCACCAAGTTCTTCAGTCCTCACAGCATTCAACCTGTCAGCTCCATGGGCCACCTGCCAAGTTGTCACTACCCACTGCCAAAGCTCCCCGAGGGCTTTAGGGTCCAGTCCCACACTCGTCTCTCACGCAACCTCCCCCCAAAGTCCACGGCCCTCTAGCGCGAAGGGGGCAGACTCAGCACCACTGCGACAAGCAAAGCCAGGGGGAGTTTGCTGAGTGGAGAGCCCAGGGCTGGGCGGGGACTGACTGCGACTGGGGGCCACAAGCGCACAGCCCGTGAGCTGACACGGGCCTGATGCGGCCTCCACATCTCCAGACACACGCGGCAAAAGGAACCAAACGATTCCCTGGTGTTTCCTACAAACCACAATGCTGGGAGCCTGGCGGCCTCTCCCCAGGCCTCACACGGGGCTGTCTCGGTTTGCACCGGGAGGGGCTGCAGGCTTCATGTTCTCTGTGAAGGCCCAACCAGCCCTGGGACTCACCAGGGACCATGGGAGCCAGGATTAATTAACTTTCCAGGCACACTGCAAAGGGCTTCTTTTGTCCTGAGGAAGAGCTGGGAAGCGCGGCTCTGTCACCAGCAGCAGCTGACACAGTGAAGATCTCCCCTTCCCCAGCGGCCTCGTTTTCCATGGGCATTCAGGGCGTGAGCCAAGCCCGCAGCAGCCAGTGGCAAGACTCTCACTAGATCAGGCCCGGCTGGGGAGCTGAGCTGAGGGACAGTGGGGTACAGAGTTTGGGGGTGGTCAACAGTGACAGGTCAGCATCATGCTGTCTGAATTAGGGATGTTAAAATGCATTGAACTGAGTGATCAGCGGTTACAGGCGGGGCAGGCGGCTTCTGCCTACCACCGTGCACTGCTGCCTCTGATACATGATAGAGAGGCAGCAGTGCAGGGGGGCTGCGTGTAACCGTGCACCTTAACATGGTTACACGGTCACATCCCTAATGGGAATGTGGATGAGGAGCTGGCTGCGTGGCCCGTCTCATGCCCTGAGTCTATTGTTATCAAGAACCTTCTAATTGCCATAAAAGTATCAAGAGCAAGAGGAAGGTAAATCTAAATAATTCCATAAAAGAACATATGTGAGATCTGTCACCCAGTCTTGTTATTTTAACTCGAGTTGCAAAGAAGATTCTTTGTATCACCTCAGTCCTTCTTCCGGAAGGAAATTCATGTAGGGCCTGATCCCGCAAACACTCTCTACTAAGCATTGTCCTGTTGGCCTCCAAGGGCTACTCTCGGCAGTGAGTGCTGCGCGGGGTAAGAAATGCTAGCAAGAATTGGCCCTCAGAGTGAACAGTTGCAGACATTTAAAATGATATTCGGCCAGGCTAGAAACATCTGAGTTCATGATCCAACACCTGTCGCTATGTATGAAACAGTAACATTTCAGACAGCATTTGTGGGACACAAGAGTTTAGACACCAACTTAATTTACAGTTTGATTCCTCCATTCAACACCCTGCATTTCAGACCAAACCTACTGTCTTAGCTCGAGGACAGCTCACACTGCGGGTCACATTCTGGGCTCATTTCTTCCAGAACAAGCCCTGTAACAAAACCTTAAAAAACAACAATGGTCTTGTAGCACGCTAGAGACTAACCGGAAAATACATAGATAGTATCAAATGACATCTGAAGAAGTGGGTTGGGCCACGAAAGCTCCCGATACCACCTCTATATTTTTTGGTTAGTCTCTAAGGTGCCACAGGGCCATTGTTGTTTTTAAGTTTTTTAGTTACAGACTAACACAGTTACCCCTCTGAGACTTATAACCCCTGTAAAGAAAGGGAAGTTACTCTGCATTTAGACCAGTCAAACTCACTCAGAACCTGGGTCTGACATCAGAGGATGTTTTGTCTGAGCCAGGATTCTGCTTGCTTTTAAAGAGAAACAGCTTCATTACTTTGCCCAGGTCATCTTCATAAACAATCCCCTCCATCCCTCATGAATTTCTCTCTCTTATTTAAAACAAAAGGAAAAACTATGTAGCACTTTAAATGTTTAATGGTCCCAGATCCTCAAATGCAAACTCTTACCTAAGTTTTGGTTGTGGTCCCGACAGAGGCAAATAACTAACCCCACTGAAATGAAGGAGCAAAGTTTGGCCCCTTGATGTGCGGGTTGTGCTACCCCTCACACCTGCTCACGCCCCCAGGTTCCTTACCTGAGACCATTTCCTGCATCCCTGAAATTCAGAGTTTTCACAGAGAAAAGAGACAGGGCCCGGGATATCCTTGTAGCCAGCATCATTGCAATCCACAAACGGTACCAACAGCAAGTTCCTTCCCCTTTAGTTCTGAAACACAAGAAAGCACCTCTCCTTTATTTGCTCTGCACTGTTATAGTCCTGCTGACGCCTAGTATTTTAACAACAAAATAAAGTCCAAAGTAGGCTCATCTTTCCCCTCCGCTCCACACAGTGAGATAAATAGCTCAAGCAGCAGCTACCAGCTCAAACTCCTTTTTGGAAAAACAGAAGGGACTGAAGCAAACCAAAAAGCAATGGGCCATTTTACAAAAATCTCCGTTTTAATTCATTTATTGCTTCTTAATCTCTGCATATTCATACACATTTAGAAAAAAATAAATTAATTCTTCAAGTAACAGTTTTAAGTCAGCTGTCTGAAATACTGTACCATTTAAATGTAAATCCCACGCGCCAAGCAAAGTGAAATCCTACATTTTCAAAGCATTCTCTGGGCTTTAATGTCAGTGGCAGCCTTGTAGCTAAAAAACGTGGGCAGCTCTTTGAAATGTAATGCCCCAAAAGGCTGGCACTAGAGAGCTAAGCTCAGGAAGTCACTGAAAAGGGTACTCTAACAAGGAAAAAGGCACAAAAGCAGGAATTAAGAACAAGGGGCTTTTCCATCCAATGCTGAATCAAGTTAGTATAAAACAAAATTCAATCTAGATTTTCTCCTAAAACCTGAATCAAACTTTTTTTCTTTTAAGCTGGAAAATACTGGTTAATGTTGAAGTATTTGTGTGAAGAGAGAGAGAGGATTTTATTTTATGCTGTTACTGCACTTCTAGGGTCTGTCTGGAAACACAGGCTGGCCAGAAGTGAGAAAATACCATGAAAAGTGCTGTGGTGAGGGCCTTTACGGTTTGGCCATAAGGAGGAAATACTGAACTCTTCCAAGAAAGCCTGTTGCCATGGACGTCTGTGCTAGCCAGTGCTACAAACGCAGGCTTCACCGTTCCGAAAAGCATCTGAACTTGGCAGTTCTCGGCCGACGGCCCATACCAAAGGCTCTGTTCTGCCCCATGCTCAGGCAAGGGGCTTGCTGCATGGGCCGGGCAGGCTGCACATCAGAAGAAGGGAGAGGGCTGCCTGCTGTGGCCAGACAGTGGCACAAGGGTCAGCAGCACGACTAATGCGGTGTCTGGATTTTTTAAAAAACCCCACAACATTTTACGGCCATTCATAAAACTGGCATCTCTGGAGGCAGAGAGAACGATAACGAGGGTAATTTACCCAGGTGTCAGGGTCCGAGCCTGTCGTGCAGAAGCATTTGAGCTCCAGGTACATCGTTGCACAACTGCCAAAGTGCAGAGCAGATGCCGCAGCCCGGCAGGGCAGACTGGCTGTGTCGCGGGAGGCTGCATGGGAAGGGAAGGTGACTGGGGGGCTCTCTCCTCATTCGGGCTTACCGCTCGAACCGTCTCCAACCCTCCCCACCTGCCCACGGCTGGGAGAGCTGCCTTCTGCCCCTACTGTGCACTGCCCCGGGTAGCCAGAGCCAGGAGCTGAGCAAAGGAGCTGTGTGCTTAAACAAAGCACCCCCCGTCTCAGGGAGAGCCAGCCACGTTCGGACGGACACATCAGAGGGAAGAAGGTTGCAGGGTATTCCCATGGGACTTGAGTACTGGGCACAGGGGATGGGGTCTCACAGCTGATCACCTCTTCCCTGACTTCTCATCCCCCTCTGCTCTGCCTGCTTGGTCCCTCCCTGTGACAGCTGCTCTTCCCCACATCCTCACCCAGCCCATTGCACCTCTCCCTAGGCACCATTGCACCTACTCTGCAGCCCAGCCCAGCCTCATCCTCTGTTCTACCTGCTAACCTTGCTTTGCTCCTGGTGAATCTGCAGGTCTCCTCTCCTCTCCCTCGCCTGGCCCTCTGCCCTTCTCCAAGGCTGCTCATGCCCCAGGCTCCCTGCCCAAGGGGCTGCTGTGAGAGCCTTGCCACCGCCCACACGGTCCGTGGAAAGAGACCAGGCCCGTGAAACCTGCTTTGCAGCACGGCATGCAGGAGCCATCACAGCTAGACAGGCCAGGAAATGACACTGGACCCTGTGAGATGCTCCAGCCCTGTCTGGGCAGCAGCTCTGAGAGCAGATGGGCCACTGGTCCCATGTGATATCGGTGGCCCTCAGCTGGGAGAGGGGATCCCTGGGCTGGGGAGGAACTGGGTGGGCAGGCGAGGGTGATGAGCTCTGCCTGAGCCTCTCCTCTCCCTTCCCCCTCACTGCACCCCCCCCCATGACCTGTCTCCCCACAACCTCCTCCATCAGGGCCTGAACCCCTCAAACCCCCGCCTGCCTTATCCCCCTGTGGAGCCCCATCCCCCAGGATTGGGGCTGCCAGCTCTGACTGAAGCTCTTCTGGGAGGTTTTCCCCACATGACAACGTCAATTTCTTAAAATACCCTGTTCACACCCCCGGGACTGCTCTCAATTGGTGCCGATTCCTGGCAACCCTGTCCTGGAGCCCTGTCCCCCTGCACCTCCCCCCACGCTCCCCTGGGGCCTCCCAGGCGCTCTGAGGCTCCACCTGTGTCACTCCCTGCACGTTGGATGTACTGCACTCTGCACCGCTAGGGGAGCTGCACACACACAAGCAGGAGCCCCCAGGGAGAGGCGGAGGGGTGAGCCCGGGCCCCAGGCATGGAGGATGAGCTGTCTTGGCTGATGGAGCTCCATGGTGAACGTCAGACCCTGGGGTTGGCAAGGGCACATCTAGGGTCACCAGGTGTCCAGTCAAAAAGGGACCCTGGCAACTCCGGTCAGCACCAATGACCAGACCGTTAAATGTCCAATTGGTGGGGCTGGCAGGCCCCTGCTACCTGGCTCCCCATGGCTCCCGGCAGCAGCGACATCCCTCTGGCTCCTAGGTGGAGTGATGGCCGTTGGGATGCTGCAGTGCCACACCTCATACACCAGCTGCACAGCTCCTACTGGCCGGGAGCTGCAGCCAATGGGAGCTGCAGGGGCGGCGCCTCTGGGTGGAGACAGCGGCTTTACGCAACACTTGGCATTTCCTTTGGCTAGCCAGGAGGATGCATTTCACCTGTCTACATACAGCTCAGCAATTACCTATCATCACATACTTGTCATGTTCCACCTACTGCACCAGCAGAGCCAGGCTGGCCGAAAGCTCCCGTGTGGCGGGCTCTTCCTGAGCCAATTTATGTCAACTCTGTTCTGCTCCCATAGCATGAAGTGAACTTAGCAAGCTACAGTCCAGCACCGAGACTGCTTGTGCCTTAGCGCAGATGCGCAGCCCCAGTGCAAAGCCCCAGGGCAGAGTCAGGCCAGATGGGACCATTACAATCACCTGGTCTGGCTTCCTACAACACACAGGCCAGCGGCCCTTCCTCCGTGACGCCTGCAGCAAGCCCGTAATGTCCAGCCAAGCTCGTCTAATGGAAACACGCCCAGTTTGGATTTAAAGACGCCTGGTGATGGAGAATCCACCACAGCCCCAGGCAAGTTGTCCCAACAGTCAATAACCTTGGGATAAAAACGGGCACTTTGGTTCCAGTCTGAAGTCAAGTTCTGGCTGCAGCTTCCAGCCAGTGGATCTTGTTAGGATGAAAGAGCTTTTGCCCATGAGAAATCCCTTCCCCAGGTCAGTAGGTCAGACTGGGATCAAGTCCCATCTGAAGCTACTCTTGGAGATGGAGCTTCTTACCTCGCTCACAGGAGGTCGGTTTTCTAGAACTTGAACCATTTTTGTAGCTCTTTTCTGAACTCTTTTACTGTTTTTCAACCTGGTTTCTGAGGTGTGGACTGGACACAGTGCTCCAGCAATGATCTGGTCAGTGCTGCATGCAGCGGGAATAGCTGGGCACGTCCCTTCTCCTGCTTACACACCCAGGATCACAGTAACTCTTGGGTAGCTTTTGCTCATTGGCTACCTGTCCTGACCTCTTCATCCTTGCTGGTGTCACTGCATTCCAGGGCACTCTCTCATCCCCTGCCTGACCTGCATTCTCTCTTCCCAGGTGGATCTGGCTACATTAAAGCACATGCTATCCCCCTGCAGCAGCCTTCAGCATGTGGCCAGTCAGGGTAATTTGCATTCCTGCCCAATGGAAGCAGCGGGGGGCATGCCTGCAGTCAATGTAAACAAAATGTCTGGCAGATTACCCTGCTGGGCCATGTGCTAAAGATTTCTGACACCCGCTATTCAAATAAGCCCACTTTACCAAGCAGTCCAGATCAGACTGCACCACTGACCTGACCTCAGCAACATTTGCCACTCCACCAATTTCTGTGTCATCTGCCAGTTTTACTAGCAGTGGTTCCACATGTTCTACCAGGACAGGGATAACAACTGGCAACAGGGCTGGGCAGACCTTACACCAGTGTCAGATATGGAGAAATCCCACTGGTGCAGCGTATCTACCAGGGTGTATGCTATCCCCTTGCAAAACTCCCTAATCAATGGATGGCAGCACAAAAGGCATGAAAGCATAGCACTGCCTGTGAGATTTCCTGCAACAAAATCATTCAAGTCCCTGGCACTTCCCCGAAGAAGCACTGCAAACCAGGGCTCCCTTATACTGGGTTCAGACCATGCTGCCTGGGGGCTAGTGAAGGAGACAGATCTACATTCCCTCCCAGCTTTGTCAGTGACTTGCTGCCTGACCTTGAGCAAAATGA
The DNA here is from genome assembly GCA_019425775.1 of Rafetus swinhoei. Lineage (NCBI taxonomy): Eukaryota > Metazoa > Chordata > Testudines > Trionychidae > Rafetus > Rafetus swinhoei. The sequence continues at coordinate 780,296 of CM033432.1, forward strand.
TACAGGTTTCTGTGGGGTCAACCAACTTCCCTATGTCACAGCGGCTTAGTGGGAAGCTTAATTAGTAAATATTAATAAAGATCCTTGTAAGACAAATGCTAGGTAAGAATAATCACAATCCAATTAATAAGGGTGAAAATGTTCAAAAATATTGAAATATTCATAAACTAATCATGGTAACAGGTTCCGGCTGAAGAGATACTTTTAATTTAAGAAAAGGAGAGACATACAGTCGATCTATTTCAAAGCATTCCATACTAATATAAATTGAACCGTGGCCCTCGGGGACCATGCTCTGCTCTTCCTTCTTGCAACTATTTTCCATTGGAGAAAAAACGTCTCTGATGCATGAAGTCGCCCACGCCAGGGGTTGGTGTCTTGCCCTTACTGGCCCACTGCACCACATCCACGGGCCGGATTCCCCGCCCTACAGCGGGTATTAACCAGGCTGCTGGGGGGGGGGGGAGCCGCATTTTCCCGCCCCCGCATAGATGTTGGTGACTCGCTCCTGGGCACCAGGCAGCGGCGCGCAGAGCTCGCAAGCCGGCAGCGCGGGCTGAAGGGAGGGGGGGCCGCCGCGGGCTTTGTTCGGATCAGCCCCTGGCAGCCGAGGCTGGTTCTTTCCAGCGAGTCTCTGCAGCGGGGCCCGGCCCGGCCCGGCCCGGCCAAGAAGAGCCCCCCGAGCCGCCGCCGCATTCAGCCAAGCTAGCCCGGGCGCGGCCGAACCAGCCCCCGCCTCTGCAGAGGTGACGCGCCAGGCAGGAGCCGAGCCGCAGCCTATGGGCGCAGGGGCGTGTGCGCGGAGCCGGCCCGGCCGCCGGGGAGGCGCCCTGCCCGCGTGTCCCCGCAGGGAGCCAGGAGCGCTCCAAGGATACCCGCCCGCCGGGCCGGCACAGAGACACCGGCCTGCCTGCCCCCGCCAGCCCCGGGCAGCCCCGCCGCGCCTGCGGTCTGCGTGTGCGCGTCTGTCTGTGTGTGTACCTGGCTGCGTGCGTCTGTGTGTGTGCGCGCCTGGCAGTGTGTGTGTCTGTGCGCGCCTGTCTGTCTGTCTGTGCCTGGCTCTGTGTGTGTGTGTGTCTGTGCCTGGCTGTGTGTGTGTCTATATCTCTCACCGCCCCGGCTGTGCATGTATGTGTCTGTGCCTGGCTGTGTGTCTGTGGGGGGGGGAGGGGGAACTGTGTGTGTCTGTGCCTGGCTGTGTGTGTCTGTGTGTGCGCCTGACTGTGTGCCTGTCTGTGTGTGTGTGTGTGTCTGTGTGTGCGCGCGCGCGCCTGGCTGTGTGTGCCTGTGTCTGTGTGTGTGTGTGTCTGTGCCTGTGTGCCTGTCTGTGTGTGTGTGCGTGCCTGTCTCTGTGTGTGCCTGGCTGTGTGTGTGTCTCTGCGCATGGCTGCGTCTCTTTGTGTCTTTGTCTCCGCATCTCCCGCCCCGCGGCTCGCCCCGGACAGCCGGGCCCCGCAGCCGGCGATCCGCCCCGCCGCGCGGTTACCTGCGAGCCGCGTGCGGATGCTGCCCGGGCGCTGCTGCGTGACCCGCCTCCCCGCGGCGTGGAGCTGCTGCCGGCCGGCCGGGAAGTGAGCTCCTTCCGCCTCCGGCCCCACCCCGCGCCGCTGGGCTTGGGCTGCTGCCGCTGCTGCCGCTGCTCGGGGCGCCGCTGCCCGTGAGGACCCGCCCCTGCGCTCGGGGGCGGCGGGACCGGCAGGAGGGCGCGCACCCCCCTCCGCGAACACGTGCGCACACCCCCAGCGGCCGGAACCCGCCCTTGCGCGCACACACCCCCGTGCACACCCCTCCCCGCCAGCGGTGCCACTCCCCCGCGCCGCCTCCGACGCAGCAGCGTGCGAGTGACTGACCGGCCCGCCGGCGGGAAGCAGGCAGCTCAGGTCCCCTCCTTCCCCCAGCCCAGGCGTGTGTAGATCGGGCGTTTGGAGAACGCTTGGGTCAGAGGGGATAGCGAATTTTGGACTAATCCTAGAATCCGAGGACTGGAAGGAGACCTCAGGAGGCACCGAGTCCAGCCCCCTGCCCAAGGCAGGACCCGCCCCAACTCAGTCATCCCAGCCAGGGCTTGACTCCACCCCTTCCCTAGGGAACGTATCCCAGCGCTTCCCCACCCTTCTAGGGAGATAGAAATGTAGCCGTGTTAGTCTGGTGTAGCTGTAACAAAATACAGGACTATGTAGCACTTTAAAGACTAACAAGATGGTTTATTAGATGATGAGCTTTCGTGGGCCAGACCCATTTCCTCAGTGGGCCCACGAAAGCTCATCATCTAATAAACCATCTTGTTAGTCTTTAAAGTGCTACATAGTCCTGTATTTTGTTCTAGGGAGATAGTTTTTCCTAAGATCCAACCTAGACCTCCCCCACTAAACCAACGTCCCCCAGGCTTGGAGGTGTTTGGCGCTGTCCATCTTTTAAAAACCAACTTTTGGAGAAACAGGGCAGGGGAGGGTGGAAACTGAAGGGCAGGACCAAGGAATCCCAGACAGTAATGCCCCCTTCCTCCTCTGCCCACTCCCGGGTCTCCATTTCCTCTCCGGGGTCACTCCCATCACTCTCCTGTTTGCTTCTTTCAGTCTTTAGACTCTAGTTTTGGTTTAACTGACAAGCTGCTTAGACTTGACCCTTCTCTCCCACCAGCTTAAATCAGGGTCCAAAAAAGAGCTAAATAAATTGATGGCAGTTGGGTCCATCAATGGCTGTTAGCCAGGATGGGCAGGAATGGGCGATGGGAGGGATCACTTGGTGGGTCCCGGTTCTGTTCACTCCTCTGGGGCCCCTGGCATTGGCCACTGTGGGCAGACAGGACACTGGGCTGAAGGGACCTTGGCTCTGGTCGTTTCTGTGTTCTAGCTCCACTCAGAGCAGTGGAATTACAGATTCTTGAGGCCCCTGTGATCATCTTGTCCTATCTCCTGCATGTCACAGGCCAGACATCTGCCCCACAATTATTCCTAGAGCAAATCTCAGAGGCTCTGTTCAGCCCTGGCTGGCCTGCCTGGGGAGAGAGGGCTGTGTGCAGCCACCATGTGGAACAAGGGTGCCTTTGAGCTGTGTATACTAACCGCCTCCTAGGTGTCAGTCAGGTGGAATCATTCCCCAAGAGCAGAGCAGTGCAGTGCAGTGCAGTCCGGCTGTTTGCAGCTGACACCAACAAATTGTCACCGAATTACACAGAGCAGCCATCGCCTGAGCTAGAATCAGCATCATTAGGCCTGGAGTCGTTCTAGCCGGGCACGTGAGGATTTAGCACAGGAACTGCCCTGCTGCTCTGCCCTGGCCGCGGCTCCTTCCTTCTCCCTGTTGATGCTTGGTCTCACAAGCACATCCTAGACATTTGTCCTCCTCACCTGAGATGGAACAGGCATTAGCCTTGCCCTGGGGCACTCTGCACCGATCCCACGGCCCTTCACGCTCCCTCCAGCCAGTTCTGATCCCGGGGCACCTGGTCGAGCCCTTGGGACTGAGCCATGCATCTCTTGTTGCTGTGCTGTAGTGCTGTGGGAGAGGGACCTTAGACTACATCCCTTGCCCGGCTGCCCTCCGGTCCTGAGAACCCTGGGCCACAGCCCTCCCCCATCCGAGGCACCCGAGGTGTGAAAGTGCCAGTGGGCAGCCAGTCCCAAGAGCTTGCTGCTGATCTGTCACCAAGCTCACAGCTCGCTCCCGCGCTTTCATGGCCACCCTGCAAGGCCGCAGGGCTCTCCACTTCTGGGTAGGACGCAGTCCTGCTCAGGAGGCAGCTGCCACAGCTCTTCGCATTTCACACAGCACAACCATGTGCCGTTTCCTTGCCTTTGTACATCAGCTGCAGCCCTTCAGTGCAGCTTACATGCAGTGCAGCCTGCTTAAATGTCAGGGCCAGATCCCCAGTTGGTCCAGATCAGCATCATGCCAGCTGTCTCAGCACAACTGCGCGGATTTGACACCAGCAGTAGCTATATGCTAAGGAAAGCAATCTTAGTTCTTGAAAAATCTCGATAGTGCACGAGCTCCCGTGTCCCCGTTTGCTTTGACTGGGATAATGCAGTGGTGCTAGGTTGAGAGAAGAGATGCAAGGCCAAATTCAGCTACAGTGTAAGGGGGTGCTACTCCACTGGTCACCTAAATATGCGCCAAAGCCTCAACTTCGGGTCTGAGAGCTCCAGCCAGCCAGTTCCAACTAGTCACCAGCTGCAAGTGGATTAGCATTGCATCATTTCCTTGCAGTTTGTATGCAGACAAGGACCTGATTGAGTGCAGTGACCACAGAGCTTCCCTTACATGCTACTCTCCTAGCTAGAGTGGATGCTGCTTTCTGCACTGCCACGATCTAGCCTCAGTGAGGACAGTGCTGGCACGGCTCTCATGATTTCCACTGGAGGAAAGGACTAGTCCCAGCAGCTAGCTCAGGAAGTGGTTGATGCAGAGGAACCTTGTGCACTGAAAGAGGGATGTGAAATCCCACGGAGTGGAGATCTGTCCCCTGGCTCTGGAGTTGATGCTAATATGAACCAGCCCATATGTCAGTTACAGTAACATACTTCTACCTGGTGCCTGATGACTTGATTCTTTGCAGTGAGCTGGAAGCCACTGTGGGCAAGGTGTGGGGAGGCTGGCTCGGTGCCCCGCAAGGGGCAGAGCCTCAGGTGGAAGGGGCAGTCAGCCCATAGCGCTGTCCAGAATGCGGCGCTGGGCCCTCCTCCCCACCCCTCAGAGCCCCACAGAGGGGTGCTTCTGTGGCGTTGCGGCAACAGCGGCAGCTGGGAGCTCTGGGCCCCTTTGAAACGTTGGGCCCCTGTGCAATTGCCCCCCCTCCTTCTCCCCCCCCAACCCCGTCAGCGGGTCTGGTTCTTGTCTTCAGCCCACTTGGACAGTAACACCAACCCCAACCAAATCATCCCAGCCAGGGCTTTGCCAAGCCAGGCCTTACAAACCTCTAGGGATGGAGATTCCACCCCCTCCCTAGGGAACCCATCCCAGTGCTTCCCCACCCTCCTAGGGAAATCGTTTTTCCTAATATCCAACCTAGACCTCCCCCACTGCAGCCCATTGCTCCTTGTTCTGCCATCTGTCACCACTGAGAACAGCCTCTCTCCAGCCTCTTTGGAACCCCCCTTCAGGGAGTTGCAGGCTGCTCTCAAATCCCCCCTCACTCTTCGCTTCTGCAGACTAAATAAGCCCAAATCCCTCAGCCTCTCCTCAGAGGTCATGTGCTCCAGCCCCCGAATCATTTTGGTCGCCTTCCGCTGGACCCTCTGCAATGCGTCCACATCCTTTCTGTAGGGGGGTGCCCAGAACTGGACACAACACTCCAGATGTGGCCTCACCAGAGCCGAATAAAGGGGAATAATCACTTCTCTGGATCTGCTGGCAACGCTCCTCCTAACGCAGCCCGATATGCCGTTAGCCTTGGCTACAAGGGCGCCCTGTTACATTTGATGTGCACTGAGGCATGTGTGAATGTGCACCACCAATAGAAATACAAGCCTGTGGGCACTCTGCTAATCAGCAGGGCAGCACTGGGATTTCTCCTGAGCGGCTGCACAAGAGCCCAGCTTACAAAGGGCACTGTTCTGAAACCTGGAGCAGTGCTTGGGATTCTCCCTTCCCCAGGGCAGGACTCTGCGCTTGTCCTTATTGAACCTCATCAGATTTCTTTTGGCCCAGTCCTCTAATCTGTTCAGGTCACTCTGTTCCCGATCCCTGCCCTCCAGCGTATCTGCCTCTCCCCCTAGCTTAGTGTCATGCACAAACTTGCTGAGGGTGCAATCCAGCCCCTCAGCCAGGCCATTGATAATGATGTTGAACAAAACTAGCCGTAGAACCAATCCGTGGGGCACTCTGCTTGACACCAACCGCCAGCCAGACATCGAGCCCAGTGATCTAGCTAGATTTCTATCCACATTACAGTCCATTTATCCAATCTATGCTGCTTTAATTTGATGGCAAGAATACTGTGGGAGACGGTATCAAAAGCTTTGCTGAAGTCAAGGTCTATTGCATCCACTGCCTTCCCCATGTCCACAGAGCCAGGTACCTCGTCATAGAAGGCAAGCAGGTGGGTCAGGCACGACTTGCCCTTGGTGAATCCATGCTGACTGTTCCTGATCACTTTTCTGTATTCCAACTGCTTCAGAATGGATTCCTTGAGGATTCCCTCCAGGATTTTTCTGGGGAGTGAGGTGAGGTTGTAGTTTCTTGGATTTTCCTTCCCCTGTTAGAGATGGGCACTGCAATTGCCTTTTTCCGGTTAACCCTCCAATCGCCACCAGTTTTCAAAGGTAATGGCCACAGGCTCTGCAGTCACATCAGCCAACTCTCTCAGCACCCTTGGTGCATTAGATCCGGCCCCATGGGCTTGTGCACGTCATTCCTGCTTGTGCCAGGTCCCCAGGAGGCGAGTGCAGCCCATGCGCTATTAGCCATGGTCAATGTGATTTGTGTCACTGTGATCAGTGGTTCTGGCTTAGCTTATGGAGGGACGGGGCTGGGACTCAGGCTGCTGCTGTGCCCCAGATTGAAGTGGATTCCATCACAGCCAGGGTTTACGGTTTGGTTCAAGGGCTCTCAGCACCCCCACTCTACACTTTGTTCCAGCCCCCGGCTGAGGAAGTAGCCCATCGCTAAAACCTGATCGTTTTTACACAGACACTGCTCCGAACAGCACCTCGCTGCTATGGCTCAGTCAGACTGCTGAGAGCATTAGAAAAACCCGCACCGCAGAGGCGGGCTGGCCATGCTGCGGAGGGATGCTGCCAAAGGCAGGACCCTCTCTGGGAAGTTATAATAGTGCAGCATTGTGAAATTAAGGGTTTGTTACTGGAACAGGCAAAGTTCACTGTTGCAAGTTGGTTGCTTGTTTGGAACTGAAAATTAATCCACCTTGAACCAGCTAATAACAAGGGGTCCATGACAGGTTCACAGGGGATTGGGCCTGGAAAAACAAATGACACCAGGAGAGGGAGTAGGAAAAAGTCTAGACATGTTCTCAGCTTATCTGGACAGACTGAGGTTATCTAGATAGTTTGCTTAACTTTGCCTCTTTTGCAATCAGTGGGTCTAATTTTGACCGTGTGTGGAAATTATACAATGTAGTTTTAAGAAAATCAGACCCTTTTCTGAGAAAAATAAGTAAAGTGCAAGAGTACGTCTAGATTACATGCCTCTGCCGACATAGTCAATGAAGCGGGGATTTAAATATCCCCAGCGTCATTAAAATAAAAATGGCCGCCGCGCTGTGCAGGCTCAGCTGATCGTCGGCACAGTGCGCTGAGTCAAGACACGGATCATTCGACAGGGGAAGCCTTTGTCGACCGCTCCCTTATGCCTCGTGAAACAAGGTTTACAGGAGCGGTCGACAAAGGCTTCCCTTGTCGACCGATCCGCGTCTTGACTTCGCGCGCTGTGCCGACGATCAGCTGAGCTGGCACAGCGCGGCGGCCATTTTTATTTTAATGAAGCTGGGGATATTTAAATCCCCGCTTCATTGACTATGTCGGCTAGCCTATTTTACATGCCTCTGTCGGCAGAGGCATGTAATCTAGATGTACCCTAAGTGTCTTGATGTCAGTGCAGGTTTAAGTGCACTTAGACACATAACTACCCTTTGTGAAAATGCTCATCTAGATAGAGCAGTGCTGCATGTATGGATTAGTGAGCTAGAACCCCTCACTTCACTGGGCTGTCCCTCCTACCAGACCCCTCCCTCTCCATCTGATGAAAAACAATCCCATTCCAGGCACATCCCATTGTTCTGGCACAACCAAACCCTGACCTTGCTGTAAGTTGTGATAAGAGGAAGCTGCCTACCAAATTTGATGCTCCTAGCTCTTACCATTTAGGAGGAGTTCTTGAACACACAGACTCACAGATGGACACACCAACAGACAGATGCACGAATGCTCTCAGATATAAAGTAGATAACAGGATTTAAGTTATCGTAAGAGATAGGACACAGAACAGTATAGGTTATTACACAAAATAAAACAACCTGCAAGTTAAGCTTAGTGCCCTAAGAACTGGTTACATGGAATATCTCACCCTCAAAGTTGTTCTAATAAGCTTCTTTCACAGACTGGACAGCCTCCCAGCCTGGGGCCAGGCCTTCCCCCTGTTCAGTCTTAGACCTTTCCGGCATCCAGTCATCCTGGATGGGTAGCCAGGGAGAACTGACAACCAAGACTCCCTTCCTCCCCACCCTTAAATAGGTTTAGCAAAAGGTGGGACTCCTTTGTGTTCTGCCTACATTTTCCTTCTGCTCTTGTGAAGCATCCAGGATGGATCCCAGCATCAGGTGACATGGCCACATGTCTTGGCAAGACCCACCATTGGTCCCCCTCCCTCCCCGGCTGACAGGAAAACAAGTCTATTCATAGATCGTTGTCCTGAGTATTAAGCCGTTAAGTTCCTTGAGCATTACTAATGGTCCTCACTGAGCATGATTCCCTTAGTAACACAGGTTTAGACTTTATTGTTTAACTTCAAATGCAGGAATGATCGATGCACGCAAATGAGATAATGGTATTCAGTAGCTTACAGCCTTCCCAAAGAGATCTCACATGATGTGTCTCACATAAAGCCTAGTCCAGTTACATCATAGTCATAAGCCTATTCCCAGAAAGAATATGGAATGTCCGGTCACAACTATACCCACCAGGCACGTGCCAGAGGATAACAAAGCTAGCGATCGGCTCATGAGATCACTGGCTTCTCCCTGAGTGACAGGGTATCCACCTGACTGGGACCCGCCTACTCCTGAGAGCTGGCTCTGCAGCTGCTGCTATCGAATGCTTCATTCCTGGCAAGTAGGCTAATAGAAATGCTCCTAGCTAATTTAATATGCTATTTCCCTAGACTGTCCCCAAAGGCAGACAGAGTTAATAGGGGTCTGTAAAAGTGCTTCGTTTGCTTGGTTTCATGTCTTGCTTATTGTTAATGGAGGCAGCGAAAGAGCTGCCCAGCTCTAAAAACGGACGCTCTGGCAAATCTCAGACTGACACAGTGCAGCCCTCTTTCTGCGCAGCTTCGCGTGTATCCCCCCGCTGATCTGCGCCCCAGGAAGATTTGCTGATAGGAGGCCAGATTCTGATTAACTGGGGCTCTTTCTGTTCCCTCTAGCTTGGTACCGCAACTGCCCTGGAAGTGACAAGAACTGGCCACCCTCTGTGTGGGGCCGCTACTTTCTGGAACAAAGCCAGCATGGGGGCGGGAGGGAGACATTTGGACCAGAGAGGGAGATGGGAGGAGCCTGTTGTTGGACGTGAATAGAGACGGCCATGACAAGTTTCCATAGAGTGATTCATACTGGGGCTGGCTTGGAACAGAATCGAGCCTTGTGCATTTAAACTCTCATTTCCCTCTTGTCCTTCCTACTGTGCTTTGTGCCTACACCGTGCTTCAAGCACAGCTCCAGCGCAGGGTCGCCGATGTATTCAAATGAGCTGTCAAAGCAATGTCGCCACGGGCAGGGATGGGATGTAATCCATTCCCTATCAGTCGCAGCTCTGCCTGCTCCCTGGGCGTGGACCATAGCTCTGATCTGATCCCCATCGCAGTGTAGTTCTCCCACGTTAGGTGTCTTACCTTATTGCTGCGACGTGCATCAGCAAAAGCAAAAAATAGGGGCATGAGCAGCTGACCCCATGTTTTTGGAAGGGTTGAACCCCTCATCCCCCCAGGCCCCACCCCATGCCCTCCACTCCAACCTTCTGCTCCAGCCCTGAGCCCCTCATCCCTCTCTGCTCCCCCAGGGCCCTCATTCCCCTGCACCCCAACTCTCTGGCCCAGCCCTGAGCCCCTTCCTATACCCTGAACCCCTCATCCCAGGCCCCACCCCATGCCCTGCACGCCAACCTTCTGCTCCAGCCCTGAGCCCCTCATCCCTCTCTGCTCCCCCAGGCCCCACCCCATGCCCTACACCCCAACTCTCTGGCCCAGCTCTGAGCCCCCTCCTACATTGTGAAACCCTTGGCCCCACTCCCACCACATTCATTTTGTTATGTGCACCAGTAGGAAGGTGATGTGTGGCACATTGTCAATGGCCCTAGTGGCCTACGGACACTTGTGGGGTGGTGAACCCTCCCGCGGCGGGCCGGGCACGCCAGCCCAGGTTATTCTAGCCCTGTTTCGGGTTGTCGCGAGGCCCAGTCCCTGGCGATGAGGCTTATTGCCGGCGTCCAGGGGGCCGCGGTCTACAGGGCTCTAAGGACCTTCCCTGGTCGCCCGCGGGCCTCCCACTGGCAGCGGTCGCGCATGGGCCCAACTTCTGCTTCGCTCCCAGCCTACCCCGGCAGAGCAGACAGAGGCTCGAGTCAAATAGTCCGTTGGTGCTAGTCCCAGCCTTCGGCCTCGCTCTGCGTGCGTCTCTGTTGGCAGAGGTGGGATAGGGGGCCCGGGCCTGTCCACCCCACCGGGCCCGGCCCAGGACCCTCAGGACAGGGACTAGTCCTTCAGGGTGTTGGATGGAACCAGTTCTGGTGCTATCCCCGGCAACCGTGAGCTCCCCTCTGCCCTGGGCCCTTTCCTGCCCCACTATAGGCTCTGCCGTCTGCTCCACCCTCGACCGCGGCTCCCGCGCCTCACCTCCGCCTCCCGTTCGTTGTCTCTGGGCCAAGAGGGGATCCTTGTCTGCGAGGCTCCCGCGTCGTGGCTGTCTTCAGTGGCCCCCAGACCCCTGGCTCTGGTGCTCGCCTGCGAGTCTTCCGCTACGGGGGGACTGGCGGTGGTCCCATGGCTTGCCTGCCTGTTCCGAGCTGGCGTTCTCCGTTGGCCCCGAGAAGCTTAGTGCTCCCTCGGGGCTGCCACTGTGCAGGGCGTCTTTCCCCTGTGGCCCTCGCCTCTGTTTTCCCCCCCCACGCCCTTCTGGCTGTGTCCTGTCTTTGGGCGCCCGGCGGGTCTGGCTCCCTTCCGCCTGGCCCCACTGCCCTGGCACCGGGCACTCATCTGCCTCTCCCTTCCTCCTCCTCTCGCCTTCCCCCGTCCGCTCCTGGGACACTACTCCCTTCCTCCACAGCCGGCCGCCCATTGCTTCCAGGTTCCTGCCTGCTTCCTCCTCCAAGCGCCACTTTTAAGCATCCTGCCAGGCTGCTTGAGCATGCGCCGCAGGGTTTCGGCGCACTGCAGTGCTCGCCCCAAAGCGCCGCGGCTGGCTTTGAGAGGGGGCAGGGCGAGGGCGTCCCGTCACACAGATGGTCTCCATATTGGTGCATGTAACAAAATTCATTCCGCTCAGGGGTGGGAAAAGTTAGAGGGGACACTGGTTGTGGAATCGCCATCACATGGGAGGCTAGGGCTAGTCTGGGCAAACACCTCCCAGAGATGGTCTGGGTTTTTATCCCTCCATGCAAGCAGCTGGACATGGGTTGGAAATGGGAGGGAGCGTGGGCTATAATGGCGGAGAGAAAGGAGGGTCAGGGCAAAACTGGGAGGCAAGATCAAATCAGTATCTTAGATGCCTATATACAAATTCGAGAAGTCTGGGTAATAAGCAGGAAGAACTGGAAGTGCTAATAAATAGATACAACTATGACATTGCTGGCATCACAGAGACTTGGTGGGACAATACACATGATTGGAATTTTGGTATGGAAGGGTCAGAGCCAGCCCAAGCTTCGGGCTGACCGGGCTACCACCCGGGGGCACCCCATTGTAGGGGGCGCTGCGCAGGGCTGCCGGACCGGGTGGGGGCAGGGCCGCGCGTGCGCCGGGTGCCCGGGGCGGGGCTGTGCATGCGCCGCATTCCTGGGGGCGGCGCCACACTCCCAGGACCCAGGGCGCACGAATGGCTTGGGCTGGCCCTGGGAAGGGTACAGCTTGCTCAGAAAGGATAGACAGGGTAACCTGCACCCCCCACACCCTAACCTACTGCCCTCAGCCCCTCATACATCCCAAGCCTGCCTCCTGCACCCCCACACCCCAACCGCCTGCCCTGAGCCCCTCACACATCCCAACCCTGCCTCCTGCACCCCCACATCCCCACCCCCTGCCATAAGATTGACAGAAGACAGCCTGACTGCCTGCTTGAAGCCGGATTTGACCAGTATTGGTGTAAACGTCAAAGAAATGTGCGGAAAAAGTGCAGCAGCAGCAGAAGTCCCGCTAAATAAAGACTGTGAGAACAATGTTTCCTTTCTGCTGCTGTTAATCACTGTGTCAGTCATCAATAATATGAAGTTATATATTTTCAGTCATGCAAATAGTCATTCTTATGTGGCTCTTTGTTGAGCACTTGTTCTGAATTTTGGTGTAGTTAGGCTCTTTGCTTTGAAAAGGTTGCCAACCCTGAGCTAGCCTGGGAGTGCCTGGTGCCATGGGCTTGGTTTCTGTTTGAGGTCTCTAGGTGCTATTGCAAACAGGCATAGAAATGCTAATCAATCTGGCTCTGGCTTGCCACCCTCTGTTCCCGTGTCCTTCTCAGACGTCTCCATTGCTCTCGCCCCCGATTCCACGCCACTCCTTAGGCCTCATTACAGGCACATCTAGAATCTCTTCTGCCCCCTCGCCCCAGGGCATCGGGGAAATCGAGAACTCTGGCCCCCACTAAGCTATTTGTGAGCAGCAAGGACGTACTAGCGTTACGTACTGTGTATTATTCGTTCCGCTGCCTTGCAGTTAGCTTGTGATTGAACAATGTTCTAGAGGAGAAAACCAAGAGCTCAGAACATGTCGGGGGTTTGGCACTGACACTTGGCTCTGCCCTCTGGCGTCTCCTGCAGCTCTACTGTTTCCAAGGGTTTCCACGCCCGGGGCCCAGCCGGCCCCCTGCAGAGGAGGGCTTTGGGCCCCAGGCAAGCCTCTGCCTCCTTTGTTTCTGCCTAGATCTACCTGCCAACGGGTTGAGAACACTCGCTGCCCTTTTCCAGCCTGCCTGTGGGCCTGGGAATGTGAAGGGCAATGTTCCATGTCTAGAGGAGGTCAGTGAGCGTAGATGAAGGAGAGCTGGAAAAACCTGACCTGGATGTAGCCCTGAAGGCAGAAGAAGTGACACAGGCTTTCTGCACAAGATGCATTTTACCTTTCTCTGGCACAGAAAAGGCAAACAAGCTTGCCAGGAACACAGGGTGGGATCTGCAGTAGAAAACTCATTAGCAACCATGGTTGAATGTCCTGTTGCAACCCCAGAACACGTTACATTGCTAAGGACATTCACCTCAGATGCCTTCGCCAACATCACCAGTACAGATGCCCTGACATGTCTTCTGTTCCCGATCAGAAGGATTTGTCCTGTCCGCAACTCGGCAGTGTCATCGGGAAGTGATTCTGCCTGCTAGAGGCCAACACTAGAGCCTGCTCCGATGAGAAGGTGTGGCCACTGTGGAGTGGGAACAATGAATGACAATGGGCAGAGACTACAGGCTCACTGCACCCACCGAGGACTCTGCATTACCAGCACCTGCTTCCAAGAGGGTCTTATGAAGACACCTCAGGCCATACACCAGCACCAGCTAGATTTAATTGTTGCTCCCAGAAAACACCTGCAGGATATGCTCCAGACTCTCCGTTTGCAGTGTGGACTGTGACACAGACCATACACTTGCATGATTTCCATCCTACCAAACACAGTTGTTGCCCATGTATTATCAACAAGAAAAGTGACCAAGAGAGGTGTCACCGTTTCCCCCAGGGAAGTAGGCTGGGTCACTGGCTGCACTTCCCCTGCATGCGGATGCAGCATGCAACACGCTCAGAATGCATCTCCATGTAGCCACAGCCTTAGCTTTTGGCAAAAAGACTGTACAAGATAAAGCAGAGTGGTTTGCAGGATACTTAATGCTTCTGGTTTCTGAGGCAACGTGCATAGCATTTCTCCACCACAACGGGACCCTTTCCTGAGATAGGCTAGCCTCAGAGTGGCCAAGAGTGCTTGGCAACAAACAACACCAAGGTGCTCAATCATACTGGCGTGGCCTGTGCAAAAAGATACAGGTATCCTTTGTATGTGTGAGGTATGTATGGGGTGTCCTGTGTGTGTGTGAGGTATGTATGGGGAGTCCTTTGTATGTGTGTGAGGTATGTATGGGGTGTCCTGTGTATGTGTGAGGTATGTATGGGGTGTCCTGTGTGTGTGTGAGGTATGTATGGGGTGTCCTTTGTATGTGTGAGGTATGTATGGGGTGTCCTGTGTATGTGTGAGGTATGTATGGGGTGTCCTGTGTGTGTGTGAGAGGTATGTATGGGGTGTCCTGTGTATGTGTGAGGTATGTATGGGGTGTCCTGTGTGTGTGTGAGGTATGTATGGGGAGTCCTTTGTATGTGTGAGGTATGTATGGGGTGTCCTGTGTGTGTGTGAGGTATGTATGGGGAGTCCTTTGTATGTGTGTGAGGTATGTATGGGGTGTCCTGTGTGTGTGTGAGGTATGTATGGGGTGTCCTGTGTATGTGTGAGGTATGTATGAGAAAACAATAAGGCCTTCAGCCAAGGAAACTGTCTCACTCGAGTCTCTTCTTGGAGACCTCACCGACAGACACAAATAGAGGCAACGCCGGGTGGAACATTACCAGGAACTCTGTTCATGTCAAGCCACTGTTTCTGAAGCAGCTTTACGTGAGACCTCCAGATTATCGAAGATCTGGATCTCGAAGCACCTGTAGATGGGTCTATAAAGTCAGTCACCACCGAGCACCAGGAATGGCTACAGGGAAAGATGGCATTCCATCCAAAGAGCAGAAAACAGGAGGACAGGTGTCAAACATGCTGGGAGGCTAGCTGAGGGAGGCGCTGGAACAGGGGCTGGCTAGCAGGGAAGCTGACAAAGGCAAGATCAAGGGCTGGAGGGAGCAGCAGCAGCTTGCTAGAACTACTAGGCAATGGGAGTGTTCCCAGCCAGGTAGGGGTGTCAAGCAGAGGAGAGGGGCTGCTTCCTGGAAGAGCCTGTAGACCTGATGGGGTCAGCTGGGTGGATTGTCACCTGTTGATTGGCTGAACTCTGGTTGGATAGTGTGGGGCCTATCAGATCTGTGTATCACTTCTGATGACTGATCGCCCTCCGTGGCAGGGATGAGTCAGGCTCAGAGGTAACTTGTCACATCAGATTGTGTATGTGTTTAAGCACCATGTCTTGCATGCCCACCTGAGGACAGGGGCGGGACCAAGGGACAGGAAGGAAGCTAACACCACAGTGTCACACAGAACTCCAGGAGATTGGAGTGATTGCAGCAGCTGCCGAGGAATCTCTCTCATTAGTGTTGTTTTGTGGGTAATTCTCAAAAGACTGCACCTTCTTGCTGACCACGTATGGCCGGAGAGTCAGTGAGGCCTCCGTGCCACCAGATCAGCTATCAGCATGATCTTGAGTGTGAGGCAAGGCAAGAAAAGTGCAGGTGAACTGCAGGAAAATCTCTCTATGTGGGCTTCACAACTCTGACCGAGGCTCTGAACTGGTCAGCAGACAGGGCCTTTGGCAATGGCTAGAGACGATGGATTGGCTCCTACTCCTCCTCAGCCTGGCTTTATCTTTCCCTGAAGGCTACAATCCAGCGTGATGGCAATCGATCCGCAGTGGCGTCAGACGGGGCGTGTTTAGGCACCAACACTTCTGGGTAGAGTCTTCTCTCTCGAGCTTCATCAGGCTTTCTCCTCTCGCCTGGGGAGTCCTGTGTACGAGATGAGGTGGGAACATCTGTACGATGTTCCCTTCCTGTACGAGATGAGGTGGGAACATCTGTACGATGTTCCCTTCCTGTATGAGATGAGGTAGGAACATCTGAGAGCCAAAGGCAAAGTCAAACGCAGGCCGATAAGATCATTTCATGTTGCTGTTGCTCAGGAATTGGACTTTTTAACCCTCGTGATGTTGTAACATGACACACACTAACTGAGCTGCTTTGGGGCTTTTGCTGTTGTCTGTGACAGACGGCTGCCATGCGTTTATTATTATGTTACGAGAGCACCTGACAGCCCTAGAGGCTCTGTAAAAACACAACCAAATAACAGACCCTGCCCTGAGAAGCTTACGGTCTAAGACACGGTGCGACAGATGGATACAGGCGGGTGGGGGAGGGGAAGCAAACTAGGAAAGGCTATTGCTCAGCACGACAGCCAGTGAGCTCTGCACCCCAGCAGCCTCACCAGTGACATGGCTTTTGGAGGTGCCCTGGCAAAGCAGGCTGCTGAGCAGGGATTTGAAGGCGGACGAGGGAAGCTGGCGATATTATCATTGTCCTGCTCACCCTGGTCTGCCTGTGCGACACTCACTTGTTCGGCCGTATCTATGTCCCTTCTCGGACAGCCATAGCTCTGGTGAACGCTGAGGCTGTCTAGCCTATTCAGGCAGGAAGAGACTTCAGAGCTTCGGGCACCTCAGGGCAAACTGCGGCCAGCAGGCCACCCTCCTCCCCAGCTATAAACCCGGGCTGTGGTTAGCGCCCACCAATAGCACCTCTAGTGGTATCCACAGCTGCTAACTTCCTTAAGCTCCACCCACAGTCTGCTCTGAGGCCTGCCCCTTCCCCACTCCCCATCGCCGCTCCTCTTCCCACCCCCACTGCGCCCCATGCCCCACCGCTTCCCGCCTGCCTCCAACCAGCGAATTGGTGGGAGAGGAGGGTGGCAGGTGGCTGAGCACCCACTGTTTGTTTTTCTGTGGGTGCTTGGGGTCGGCCCCTGCGTGGTCTCCCCTGGGCAGAGGTGGGTCTCTCAGAAGTGTGCTCGGGTCACAGGCAGTGCCTACAGAGTGTGGCGCACCACAAAGGGGGGCAGCGCCTTTGCGCTCTGATTCCATCTCCCAAGCAGTGCCCGAGGCAGCCCCAGGCAGTGAACGAGGCCTGGTTCCGTGGGCCAAGCTGAGAGGAAATGTATAAAAAGAGCAACTAAGTGGGCCAAGCCAATTCAGGGTTGGATACAGTAACTAACGGACAGTTTTGTTAACAACATGAACCCGAGTTACCGGGGTCTTAATATCAGTTTTACTTTGCTTTTCCCTTTAGCTAATGTAAAGCTGGCTAGGAGGTGTTGGAAGGGCAGGTGGCCAGTGTCATCCAGTGCAGGCGGCCACAGAAACCCGCACAGCCCCGGCCGAGTGTGACCCACCTGGCTGCCCCGTATCAACCAAGGTCACGTTCCGTCATGCACCAGCTGGGAGAGTTGGCCAGGCCAGACTCAGCTGACACATTTCATAGCCTGGCAGAGGAAAGGCCTGTTGGACAGCTGCCATGCTTTGAAAATCTCCATCCAAAGGCTCTGTAAATCCTCCAGTACTAGCGTCATCGGTGCTTTGAGCTGGCCCTTCGCGGGTACGGCAGCTTGCGCCATGGTGTGAGATGGAAGCAGCAGGTGGAGGGGCTGGAGTGAACATGGAGTTGAGTACTTACAGAGGGGGCTATTTCAGGAGACTGGCACATCAGTGAAAAGCAGAGAGGGCGTTTGAGGGCAAATAAATGAACTTAGCTCACCCCACAGCCAGCCTGACCAGCTGTAGCTCTGTGTGACTAGTTTTTACAAGCAAGGAACTTTCACCTCTTGGTCACAAGTTAAAATCTGCCCCAACTGGTATTGGCCAGGATGCAAAGTGGTCTAGTGCAGGGTTTCTGTGAGATGGGTGATGCTTCAGCTTACAGTCAAAAATTTAAAAAACAACCAATAGTCTAGTAGCACCTTAAAGACTAACAAAACAGGTAGATTGTGCCATGAGCTTTCATGGGCACAGCCCACTTCTTCAGATGACAGGAGTGTTAGAAGTCCAGATCTAAGAATAAATAAGGGAAGGAGGCAGGGGGGACGAGGAAAAAAAGGAGAGAGAAAAGGAGGAGAGGAAGAAAAAAACAGAGAGACAGTGAGTAGATAAGCTTCAGGGGGTAGCCGAGTTAGTCTGTAACAGGAAAAACTTTAAAAAACAACAAATAGTCTAGTAGCACCTTAAAGACTAAATAGTTACAAGAGGTGGGTAAGAACCATTAGCACCTTCATTGTTTGGTTGGTTGATTAGGTCATTAAGATGTGGAAGATAATGTGTGAGCCAGCTGATATACAGGTTTATACCATTTACATAAGAATTAAACTTGTGAACGACGTTAAGTTCCAACCCTTCTCTGTGTATTTGGCTTGTGGAATTGGCCTGAAACAAAACAGTGACTTGGAGACTCAGAATATGATCTGAGGAAGTGGGTCTGGCCCACGAAAGCTCATCACCTATTAAACCATCTTGTTAGTCTTTAAAGTGCTACATAGTTTTTCCTTTTGTTTTTGGAGATCCATTAATGAGTGTCCAGGATGATTAAAATGTTCTCCAACAGGTTTTTGTGTGTTGCCTTTTTGGAGATCTGCTTTGTGTCCATTAATTCTTTCCTGTAGAGACTCTCCAGTTTGGCCAATGTACATTGCAGTGGGGCATTGCTGGCATTTTATGGCATAGATCACATTACTGAATGTGCAGTTAAATAAGCCTCTGATTTAGTGGCTGATGTGATTGGGTCCAGTGATGAAATCGCTCGTGTAGATGTGTGGGCAGTGTTGAAAGGGGTGGGTTCCTGTGTGATTATGATGGAGATGTGTTGCGTGGTGACTGAAAGAATTGGTTTGAGGTTAGAGGATTGCCTGTAAGCGAGAATGTCCAGTTTTTGTGCATTTCTGGCTTTTGGCTCCTTTGGCTGGGAAGTCACTTCTTGGATTGTGACTTTCCCCCCCGGGTGCAGCAGGTATAATAAATGCTGGGGAAGCCCCAGACATTGCCTTTAAAGATTTATTACAATTGGTTTTTACAACTGTGCAAATTTCCTGTTGCCATTCTGTAAGTCACTTTCTCTAGGTCTCTTTCTGGCAGCCTCTGGTCTCTGTTTTTATTTTTAATCCTCTTTGATTGTCTTGCCATTTCTCTTGCTGTGTGAAGGGTTACACAGACTTGTAGGACTGGAAGGGACCTCAGGAGGTCGTCCAGTCTCCTGCATTCATGGCTGGACTTAGTATTATCTCAACATCTCTCTTCATTTGCAGTTTCTGATAGTCTTTTGCTAGCACGCTAGGCAACTCCTGTCTCTGCTTCCTTTTATCCTCAGAATCATAGTTTTCTGCCATGACATATTATCTTCTCCTATAACCAATTCCACAGCCTCCCCACTGTCCAGGCATGCTGCTAAAATACACTTGCTTGTCAACCACATTAGGTTGAGGCATAAAATGCCCATCAAACTTGGCCAGCCCCCCAGAGGAGTTGTTCTTGTGGCTCCCCTCCTCAAAGGGACTGAAAGCTTCATTCCGCTTCCTTGCCCCAGTATATAGATGAGAGAGCTAATCCTTCCCTCTCCAGTTTCGAGGTGGCGTTTAGCTGCCATGCAAAACGCACCATCCACTAGAGACAGCTGGATCGTGAGTTGAACCTGAGGCTCTCCCGGCGCATGGATCTTTTGCATTTGACCCAATTCTGCAGCTTCCATTGTTTATCTTCTGAACCCCAGTCACGCCAGTCACACAGACCGAGGCAAAGCAGATGCTAGTCACAACAGTTCCATTGTCAACCAAGTGTAGCCTGTCAGCATCACCCAGAGGCGATGGGGCAGTTTGCTTCATACAGCGCCCACTTGTGACTAAACCTTCCCCCAACCTGAAGACGAGCTCTAAGACACTTGAAAGCTTGTGCCTTCCACTCCTGGTGGATGGTCACATCCTGTGCTTTTTTTTGTAAAAAAAAAAAAGGTGCCGGTACTCCAGGGGAAAAGTTGTTGAGCTCTGGCTGGAGGCAAGGAGCAGGGCAAGAGGCAGTAGTGGTGTCCCCAGGGTGATGAAGCTGCTGCTGTTGGAATCTGGATGCTGGGCCCAGATCCTGCTGATTAAATCAGCGCTGGGATGCAGTTCTGTGGGCAGTTTCATTTTGCATGAGTCCCTGTCTGCAGGAGGGATGAGTCTCCTGTATGGTTCTCCCCGTGCACCAGGGAGAAGAGGAGGCAGATGGCGCACTGGGAACACCAGGTCTACATGGTCCCTTCTCTGGCTTGTACCCAATGCACATTCTCTTGGGCGGCCTCTCCTCCCCCTGAGGGTCTGAGGCGACATCATGGTGCACAGCCAGGAGCAGCGAGGGTCAATGACACAGCCCATAACAACCACACTCAGGAGACACAGAGCAGAACCTCCTGGGGGATATCATATGGTGAGACACCCACCAGTCCTAGGAAGTCTCCCTCACTGGAGTGCCGGGGCGTTTATGTCGTCACAGGTGGTGGGCAGCATGTGAACCATGGGGCTGGCCCCTCTCACCCACACTCTGCCCTGCTGGAGTTTCTGCTCATAGAACCATAGAGCTGGAAGAGACCTCAGGAGGTATCAAGTCCAGCCCTCTGCTCTAGGCAGGACCAATCCCAACTAAATCAACCCAGCCAGGGCTTTGTTAAGCCAAGACTTAAAAACCCCTAGGGAACTCATCCCAGGGCTTCACCACCCTCCTAGGGAAATAGTTTTTTCTAATACCCAACCTAGACCTCCCCCACTGTAACTTGAGCCCATTGCTCCTTGTTCTGCCATCCGTCACTACTGAGAACAGTCTCTCTCCATCCTCTTTGGAACTCCCCTTCAGGAAGTTGAAGGCTGTTCTTAAATCCTCCCTCACCCTTCTGTTCTGCAGACTAAACAGACCCAACTCCCTCCGTCGCTCCTCATAGGTCATATGCTCCAGCCCCCTAATCATTTTGGTTGCCCTCTGCTGGACCCTCTCCAATGCGTCCACATCCTTTCTATAGTGGGGGGCCCAGAACTGGACACAATACTCCAGATGTGGCCTCCCCAGAGCCGAATAAAGGGGAATAATCACTTCTCTAGATCTGCTGGCAATGCTCCTCCTAATGCAGCCCAATATGCCATTAGCCCTCTTGGCTACAAGGGCCCCTGTTGACTCATCTCCAGCTTCTCATCCACTGTAACCCCCAGGTCCTTTTCTGCAGAACTGCTACTTAGCCAGTCAGCCCCCAGCCTGTAACAATGCTTGGGATTCTTCGTCCTAAGTGCAGGACTCTGCACTTGTCCTTGTTGAACCTCATCAGATTTCTTTTGGCCCAGTCCTCTAATCTGCTCCTACCGTTCCATCCTATTTCCTGTAAGCCACTGGACACAACGCAAATTGCAATCAACTGAGCACCCAAACATGGATTGAACAAACATAAGAATAGCCATACTGTGTCAGCGCAAAGGTCCATCTAGCTCAGTATCCTGTGTGCCAACAGTGACCAATGCCAGGTGCCCCATAGGGAGTGAATAGAAACAGGTAATCATCAAGTAATCTCTCTTCTGTCGCCCATTTCCAGCCTCTGACAAACAGAGGCTAAGGACACCATTCCTACCCATCCTGGCTAATAAGTATTGATGGGCCTGTCCCTCATGAATTTATCTAGTTCTTTTTTGAACCCTGTTAAAGTCCTGGTCTTCACAACATCCTCTGGCAAGGAGTTCCACAGGTTGTGCTGCATGAAGAAAAACTTCTTTTTGTTTGTTTTAAACCATATAATTTGTTGACCCTAGTTCTTATGTTATGGAAACAAGTAAATAACTTTTCCTTATTCACTTTCTTCATATCTGTCATGATTTTATAGACCTCTATCATATCTCCCCTTGGTTGCCTCTTTTCTAAGCTGAAAAGTCCCAGTCTTTTTAATCTATCTTCTTATGGGACCCATTCCAAACCCCTAATCATTTCTGTTGCCCTTTTCTGAACCTTTTACAATGCCAAGAGATCTTTTTTTGAGATTAGGCAGCCACATCTGCAGGCAGTATTCAAGATATGGGCATCCCATGGTTTTATATAGAGGCAATAAGATGTTCTCTGACTTACTCTCTATCCCCTTTTGAAAGATTCCTAACATTCTGTTTGCTTTTTTGACTGCTGCTGCACACTAGGGCTGTGTCTAGACTGGCAAGTTTTTGCGCAAAAGCAGCCGCTTTTGCGCAAAAACTTGCCAGCTGTCTACACTGGCCGCTTGAATTTGCGCAAGAGCACTGACTTTGTAATGTACAAAATCAGTGCTTCTTGCGCAAATACAATGACGCTCCCGTTCGGGCAAAAAGCCCTCTTGTGCAAATGTATTTGCGCAAGAGGCCAGTGTAGACAGCTAAAAAGTGTTTTGCAAAAAAAAAGCCCGATGGCAAAAATGGCGATCGGGGCTTTCTTGCAAAAATCGCGTCTAGATTAGCACGGGACGCTTTTCCGCAAAAAGTGCTTTTGAGCAAAAGCGTCCGTGCTAATCTAGATGCTCTTCAAATGCTTTTAATGGAAAAACTTTTCCGTTAAAAGCATTTGTGGAAAATCATGCCAGTCTAGACATAGCCTAGATGTTTTCAAAGAACTATGCACAATAACTCCGAGATCTCTCTCTTGACTGGTAATAGCTGAATTAGCCCCCATCATTTTGTATGTATAGTTCAGATGATTTTTTCCAATGTGCATTACTTTGCATTTGCCTCTCTGACATGCTTGCGTGGGGCTATTCCTGTGACTAAGGCAAGCAGGAATTGACCTGCTTGAAGGGGAAAAAGAAGTATAAAAGTCCTGTCTTTCTGCACACAGATGTCTGCCCCTGCGGGAACTGCTCCAGGAAGGGCCTCTGCCAAAAAACCTCAAACCTACCCTATAAAAATGCTGTGCAAGTATCTGACAAGCCAATGTACTGAAGCAATTATAGCCTCTGGAATGGGATTAAAATAAAACAGCATTGTCCATTTCTGTCAGCGAGATATTTAATTGCTCAATCTGTTTGGAGTTTTCCTGGACAAAAGAGTAAATCATTTTGTGTGAATGGAAAATAATGAAGTGGCATCTGAAATGCTGTTATCATTACCCACTTGGCAACACCCACAGTTATTCTGGTGCTTATTTGATATAAAAATAGACCTTTCAAATCAATATACTCTGACACTGTGTGATTTGCAGGAGTTTTAGGGCAGTCACTTCAGACGGGCCTATTTTATGTGAAAAATACTAATGAGTTTTTTCAAGTCACTGACCAATGGCTGTTTGGCGGCAGTATTGGAAACATGTTTCTTGTTTATTTTAGAAGGGGCTGAGGGGGGAGCGATGGTTCTTCGCACTCTGCAGGGCCTCGAGTGTGGATATAATAGGGCTCTGTTAGTGCTCTGGGGATTGGCTGTACTTCATTCCCAGCTGAAGCAGCTGAAAGGCCCTTTGTATGACCAACCGCTAAGTTTCAGCAACATTTTCCCAAGATCCAGGGAGCAGCAGCGTACCAAGGATACATGGTTTGTTTTAAAGGGAGCCCAATGTTTTGAGGCTGATGCTCTGCCTACCAAAATGCCAATGTCACACTTCTGGTGGTTTCCGTTTGTGTGCATATAAAGCTATGAGAAGTGCTGCCCTGTCCTGTCCCATGGACGGTCACACGGGAGGTCCTGCTGCTTCATCTCGTGTTTCTGTGGTGCCGGAAATATTGACGTGGTGAAATGTTGTGGGGCCAGATCCTGCTTTCAGGTAATGGAGTTACCCCCTTTACGTCAGTATGACGGAGATGGGAAATTAGGCCGTTCTGACATTTGCTTAGCTTAACTGAAGAGACCAGAGGCAGGCACTTTGAACTATGCACCTACAGGAGACAGGTAATCTACAACACCAGTAAAGCAACTCAGTAAATAGGGAATATTTACTTCCGCCTGCCTGCAAGGGCAATTGGGCAGGTACCTGTCGGGTAAGACTGGCTCTCTCCCTCCTGCTGTAACATGGTGTGAGACTGTACTTGCCTTGTCTTGTTTGCCCACAAGGCTTGGGAGGCAGTAGGAGAGTACAGAATCCACATCATTCGGAAGTGCTGACTCATAGCAGCCCATCACAATGCAAATGTCTCCTCCCTGATAAAGCTGATGATAAGAAGGAGGGGGTGACCTACATACCTGCTCTGAGACGCCAGGATTTCCTGGAACCCTTGGGCTGAGCTACAGTACATTGAATTCCACCTTATAGAGGAGATTGAGTTCTGGTTTTTGTTTCTGTTTTTCATTCCGCCCCTACCTGCTCTGAACAAGACCCTAAAGCCAAGCCCAAATCCTGCCTGCTTTGCTTAGCAATGACCAGGTAGAATTTGGCCTCAAATAGAAGTTTTGTTTAAAAAAAACCACACAGCAACAAAACCAAAAATAAGCCCAGCAATGCTGCACGCCTCTGGAATTGTTTCCATTATTCTATTGCAAACGCCAGGGAAAACATTTCCCCCTCTTTTCACTTCACCATTTGCAAGCCAAGTATTGCAGCCCTGTGCTATTGCACAAGACCCTGAAAGAAAAACTGACAAGAAACTGGTCAAAAAGAAAAGTGGCTCTGGCCCGTCCGTCTCTTCTCGTTTGTTCTGATGTCCTTACCCAGCATTTCCTCTTCCCATATTGCTGTGAACCAGGTGTCTGACTGGCTGCCACTCTCCCCAAACATGGCTGCATCTCGCCACTGCCTCCATTACTGTGCCGCCCGATCTTTTTTGTCACCTGACAGTTTTAGACCTTTTCTGTTTCATAGCACCTTCTTGTTTGCTCCCAGACTCAGCCAGGGAGGGACTGTCTAGTGGCACTGTTGTTTTGCATTTGCATCTGAAAGAGAAGGAAAGAATACCGTTATGTAGAGTGGATGGGAATTTTTAGAGTGCTATTCTAAGCAACTGCCTGAAAAGCCATTTATTCGAAAGCCCAGAAAGTCTGGCCCTCTGTGATCCTTTTGAAAATGTTGGCTCTGTTACCCACTGTGCACAGCATCGACATCTATAAAAGCACAGATATCAGCCAGCACTTATGTAACTCTCTACACCCTTTGAGTGTGGGGTAAACAATAACCAGGAATCTTCCTGTGCGTAGGAAGAAACAGTCAGTCTGGGGTGGGGAAACTGAGACAGAAAAGGGAGGTAAATTCCCAGAGGCAGGACTTGCATTATGTGATTGCCTGGGCTATCTAGGGACCACCTCTCATTCGCCTTCCCAACAGCCCAAGCCTGTGTCCTTGGCACAGGGCTGGTTACTGCTGGCCTGTCTGAGCAAGGTGTCTCTCTCCTTTCTCTCTTGGGCAGAGAGAGACTGGAGATGACGCCAAGAAATCAGATGACATGAAAGTGCTGCAGCTAAATGTGTGCAGTGACCAGGAAGTGGCTCAGGCGGCGGAGTTTGTGAAGAACAATCTGAAGGAGCTGGAGAAAGGTACTGAGGACAGTGTTAAAGGCGGCAGGGGTGTGGGTGTGGGTGTGGGTGTGCGCATGCGTGCGCACTCACTCTCTCAGGCCAGGTGCCTTTTTAATTCACTTACATGAATCCTTGTTAAGGAGGAGTTACGCCAAGGGCAGAGATAAGGTTATCTGGGTGATGCAGTAATGTGTCCGTGAGTATTCCATGGAAGGCATTTCCTGGTTTTGGTTTTTTGTCATCCCATTGTGCAAGGTATAGAGGGGAGCTGGCCTGTTGCATGACAGAAGCACAGGTACATGCTGGCAAACAGCCGCTTAGTATGAACAGCCTGGCTCCAACTTGATTGGAATAAAGTCAGTACTCTGCAGCACTGCAGATAACTGGGCTGGCAGTGGGGAATGGAGCTTGAAATGGGTCCTCCCTGTTTCCCTCCCTCTCTCACCTCTGAATCTGAGCCTGCTTTGGGGAGGTCGTGAGGGTTCTTGGCCACGGTGGGTCACACTATGCCTGCTCTGCTGTATTCATAGAGCCTGTCCAAGTGCGCTGCCACCCATACAGGAGTTAACCAGTCTCAGACCAGAATGCACCACATGTCAGGATAGTGAGTATCTGCCCCTTGCTCATGGCTCTGCCCATAGACATCTGCACAGGAGCACTTGGGGGCTGCTCCATCTAAGAGCGTCCCCAAGGCCTTGTCCTGAAGGACCTGGGCAATGCCAGGTAAGTCTACTAGTGATAATCAAATGACTAAATAAGTGGTCAGAACTAATTGTGCAGTGTCTGAGCCTTGTTTTCCTATTGTTTGCTCTGGCGTTGTCATTGGTTATGGCTTGTCTAGTGCCATAGAGGCAGAAACAGGGCTCTGCGAAACCAAGTCCTTGCCCCGAGGCACATAAAGTGGAAGGGCTTTGTCCTGCGGACACTGCTGGGCGCGCCTCATGGCTGTAAACGCTCTGCCTGGCAGCTGGGCTCTGACCTCTGTTCTTCACTGAGGCTCCGCTCTGGGACGGGCTCAGCGTGGTGCGTGGGGCTCTGCAGAGATGTATGAGGACAGAGGCCTAATTGCAAGCCAGTCGGTCTAATTGCCATCAATGCCAGCTAGTGAGGTTCTGCTGAAAGAGGCCCAGTTGCTGGGCGGGTTCCGAGCCGCTGCTGCCACTGCTGCTGTTGCTGCTGCAAGGGCAGGAGAAAGAACGTGGATGGCAGGGCCCTGCGGAGGCGCCATGGGTAAGTTGGGGCTTTCAAAAGTGGCCCCTGATGCCCTTCTTGAGCCTGACTTTTCAGAGGTGCTGAGCACCCTCATTCCCCCAGAGGTCAGTGAGCTCCACGGGTGCTCAGCCGCTCTGGAAATCAGACCGTGGGTTGGGCTCCCCAAATCTAGTCTGAGCCTTCACCTTCTCTGGCTGGAGGGGGACACTGTGCCGCTGCTGGGCAGGCCGCTGCTCTAGGGGAGCTCTTGCCGACTTCCCTTGTGTGTGTGTTCGGTCCAACAGCAGCAAGTGTGGCTCATGCGGAGTGGAGCAGCTACAGCCCCACCCTGCACCTCTGTCTGTCCGCCTCAGGAGAACCAATGGCCTGGCCCAAGCAGCATCCCTCCTGGGAGGGGTACAGGTGCGGGTCCCTCAACAACTTCCCTGGTGCTTTGAGCCAATCCCTGGATACTCTTCTGCCTCCCGTTACTCCATGTTACCTTGGCCCCGGGGCTCCTCTCTCTGAGTGTATTTTACTGCCCTAGACGAAAGCATCCAGGCTTTGCCAGGGGGAAGGTAAATCCCAGGGAAAGCAGGGACTCTACCCCTTAAACACTCTATTGTTTATTGGCAGGTCTGTGGGGCTCAGTGAACAACACTGGCATGTCAGCCTTCAGGGAGGTGGAATTCACAAGCTCAGACAAGCGCAAGGAGGAAGAAGATGTCAACCTGTGGGGAACTGTCCGAGTGATCAAGGTGTTTCTGCCCCACATTCACAGCCACAAAAGTACTGAGGGCATCTGGCATGGCTGCAGTCAGAGAGAAGCTTCACAAAGCAACAGGGAAAACCATCGCTAGTTCCGCCTTCAGTACGGCAGCTCGAGGCAGCCCCTCAAGGCTGTACAGGCAGGATTCCGCCCTTAACAGGAGCACTTGGCAGAGCTACAGGAAGTCACTTTGTGTAACTCCTGTCATTGAGGGGCCCGAGCTAGAGGGAGGTTGATAAATGCGGTTATAACAATATCTATGCATAGAGCCATTTTAAATGTATCCCCGCCAGCTGAACACGCCAGGGAGGCAATACATATGAGGAAATCTGAGGCGCTCGTGGAAGCAGGCGGTCATTGGCTGATGCAAGCCCAGCCTCCTGCTCTGGGAAGGGAGACACACCCGCAGTGGGAACACTGCGATGATTCTTGTGCTGATAAATATACTCCAGCTGCCCTATAATAAGAACCTGCCCGGCCAAGTTATACCTGTTCCGTTGCCATGGCGCGCGTCCAGGGTGTGAACAATGGAGTAGGGACAGGGGTGCCGCTCTGCTCCGCCTGGCTCTCGCGTTTCAAACCCCCACCGCCTGGCCCACAAAACTCCTCATTGCTGCCGGAGCTGAGAGGATTTTCAGGACTAGGTCAGCGAACGTGGCTGAGGCCCCCGGTGCACTGGAGCCGGATGAAGTGCTAGTGGGAAGCTTTCTGCTCCTGCCCCAGCCCCTCGGAGTATGAGCCCCTTTGTGCTGACAGAGGCCTGTGGTGAGGGTGGCGAGGTGCCCTGGGGGTTCAGGATGTTTCCCCTTTCTGACAGCCACGGCAGGGCCCCACTCACAGCTTCCTCTCCTGCTGTTTAAGAGGACAGCACCGTTCCTCTCCACATGCTCACCCCCATTCTGGGCCCAGACTGATACATGAATGGTCCTGCAGAGAAATCTCCCCTTCACTGGCGTGGGAGGCCACACAGAGTCCTGGGGCTCCCAGCCATGGGACCCAATGCTCCTGAGCCAGCCCTGTCTGAGGCTTTGCTCGATATTCGTTATTACCTGGAAACAGTAATTGTGCCCCTTTGGTGAGTTTGTGGCATGGAGGGTGTGGCTATGGCCCTGGGAAATGCCCATCCAAGTGCCCACAATAAACATGGTTGCCTCTGCTTCTACCCTCTGCTCCTCTGTGGCTAACACCCAGCTTAGCAAATACAAGGTGAGTGCCAGCAGGATTATTCCTGCTGTGGACGTGGAAAGGGGCAAAGCCTTCCAGGGACAGGAAGGAGAGGGGCAGACTGAGGAGGCTGCTGATGAAGTTAACTGTGTTTGTGTTGGGGAGTCCTGCTGCTGGAAGCCAATCACCATCTAGGGCTGAGGGAGAGGCTGTGTCAGTCGCAAGGGGCTCGAAGGAGGGGGCTTGCTGCCATGTCCTGAGCTGATGGGCCCCTCTCCCTCCAGCACAGAGGTGATGTTGTCTGGAGATTGCTCCCTGAACGGGTTATCCTGTCACCCATCTATTCATGCATCCTCCCAGCCTAGCCCAGAACAGAGGCTAGCGATCACCTTTCCCTTGTCTGTTCCCTCCAGGCCGTGTGGTGAACATCACCAGCATGTAGGCCGGATAGCCAGCCCATCCTGCTCCTCCTATTGCCTTTCCAGGGTTGGTGTGGCAGCCTTCTCCGACTGCCTCCAGCCAGAAATGCACCACTGGGGCGGGTGCGTTATCCTCATCGAACCCAGCAACTTTGGAGATGCCACTGGCATTCTGATGCGTGACAACATCGAAGCCCAGGCAGAGGAGCTGTGGAGTGGAGCCAGCAAAACAGTCCAGGCAGACTATGGGAAGCCCTATTTCAAGCGCCAGATCGCTCGGCTGACGTCCTTCATTAACAGCAGCCTGAGAGACATGTCCCCTCAGGGATGCACTCGCTCCCAGGTACCCGTACCCCCGGTACAGTCCCATGGAGGCCTACTGGCGCGTGCTTGCTGACTGGCTGGATATTTACTGAGCCACACTTGAAATCGCTGGCCTGGCAGCATCCGCTGGCTCTTCGTATTTGGAGCTGAAAGCTGCTCAGTGGTGGCTAAGGACAGGATGGCTCTGGAACCCCGTGTCTCTCTGCCAGGCCTGTTGCACCGAGCCAGGCCTTGGGCCCATGTCTGTGTTGTGACCCCTGAGAAATGCCTGGCCCCTCCCAGTCCTCCGCCGTCATGCTCCCTGCTCTTCCAAGGGCATTTTCCACTGGGCTGTGGAGGAGGTAGGTTTATTATAACGAGACAAATCTGATCCTGGAGTAACAAGCCCGCTGAGCTCCCCGGGGTTGGATCTCTCACTGATGGGCTCTTGCCAAGTGCAGGCCGGCTGAGGTGATGTGAGTAGATGTCTGAAAAGAGAACTGCTAAAATGGGAAACAAAAGCCATACTTTCCACTCGATCAGAAATAGGTCAGCCACAGCCTGTCTCCCTCCACCCCTCCTCGTGATCTTGCTGAGTCACACACTCCACAGCCCTCTCTAGGGGAAACAGCCGCATGACCTCTAAATGACTGCATTATGCAGAGCCAGGCTCGGGAGAACCCAGCTGGCCCTGCAAGTGCGAAACCGCAGCAGAGAGAGGCCGTCCACGACGTGGCCCTGAGCAGGAAGCCACTGCAAGAGCAGGCCCGGATGTGGGCTGCGTGGGAGCACGTCCAAAGGGGTTGGGGGCTGCACCTTCCCTGGCTCTCTGGTTGGCTGCTGGAGCTCCAGGCCCTAAGCCAGGGCTTCGCCAGCCCGAGCAGTGGGCCTGAGTGGCCCTTTCATCTCTGGCCACAGACAGGCACTTGACTTCTGGCCCAGGTTTGGGATCAACCCACAGTGGGCTGCCTGGTCAGCTTCTCTGCTCTGTTGCAGCTGCTCTTTCCCTTCCCCCCGCAGAGACACCCTAGGCATGGGTCAGGCAGCTTGTCCCACCTGTGTGTTGTGACAGAGTCCATGGACCCTGCTGCACCATGGGCAAAGCTGTGCTGAGCTAGCCAGCAGTGTGGGGATTGATGGGTTAATAATTCCTGTCAGGGCTTGAGTCTCTCAGCTGTGCCCCTGGTTGAGTGAAGGCTCTCGGCACAGCTGGGCCTCCTCAGAGCCCGAGGCAGGGCCAGGGCAGCCCAAGGCAGAAGCACAAGTCAGGCAGGGGGCTCTGGAGGAGGACGGTGGTTCCCGGGAGCTCAGCTGGCTGGTTGGCGTGAAGGTCAGTAACGCGGAGAAGGGCTGAGCCAGAGACTCTGCCAGGCCGCTCTGTCGGCTAAGCAAGAGCCCTGCGGCACAGAGCCCAGAGGGACATCGCTGCTGCTTAGCCAGGGCCTCCTGTGAGCACCTCCTGGTCATGCTGACTCCGGCCCGCTCTGGCGCAGAGGAGGGGATGCCACGAGCACTGGGAATGAGGTGGGGATCAGTCCAGCCCCGTGGGTGGGCGTCCGGAGCACAGAGAGCAGACTCATGGCTAGCACTAACTGGTCTCTCTTTGGTCCTGCCTTCTCAGCAGCCCCTGCACACCCACACTGAATCCCAACCATCCCCACAGGACATGGGAATGCCTGGGCCCTCTGAGTACCATGCCCTGAGTGGATGCTGCTGGGGCCCCATTTCTTTCCTCTGTAATTGATATTTCACAATGAAATGCCAATAAGCCAATAAGCATCTCCTCAGAAAGCCTTCCCAATCGCTCTGCGGCTATGAGAGTAGCTGGGGCTGGTGGCACAGGGATGGGGCCTGCGTGTAGCGTCGGATGTGGAGAAATTGGAGAGGGTCCAGAGAAGAGCAACGAGAATGATGAAAGGTCCAGAGAACATGACCTGTGAGGGAAGGCTGAAGGAATTGGGCTTGTTTAATTTAGAAAAGAGAAGACTGAGGGGGGACATGATAGCCGTTTTCAGGTATCTAAAAGGGTGTCATAAGGAGGAGGGAGAAAACTTGTTCATCTTGGCCTCTGAGGATAGGACAAGAAGCAATGGGCTTCAACTGCAGCAAGGGAGGTTTAGGTTGGACATTAGGAAAAAGTTCCTAACTGTCAGGGTAGTCAGACACTGGAATAAATTGCCCAGGGAGGTTGTGGAATCTCCATCTCTGGAGATATTTAAGAGTAGGTTAGATAAATGTCTATCCGGGATGGTCTAGACAGTGCTGGGTCCTGCCATGAGGGCAGGGGACTGGACTCAATGACCTCTCGAGGTCCCTTCCAGTCCTAGTATTCTATGATTCTATGATGCTTTCTCTTTGCTGCGCTAGTTGCTCAGCATTGCCCCTGCTCTGGAGGGACTGCGTGTCTGACCGTGATCAGACTCCCAGCACTGCTGGCCAGGTTGGGATCCATCGTCCAGCTTCAGCGGAGGCAGCACACACGCCCCTGCTGCTTGCAAACCGAGGTGAGACAAGAGTGAATTCCAAACCTGCTTGTCAATCATCCAGCCAGGCCCTGGTGTATGAGTACAGCATTTTATAGGACACAGGCTGTACCTGTGGCTGGCATCTGAATCCAACTGTAAATGCTGTTGGATGTCACTAGCCTCTCGAGAATAAAGGAGGCATCCCATGGAGCGTGTGTGCAGAGGGCACGTGTTATAAATCAGAGATGGAAACACCGGGCGGGCGGTAGGGCTGGTTTCCACTGCAGATCACAAGGGGACAGAAAATGCCAGGGATGCAGGGTGCCTGTTACTGGGGAAGATAAGAGACCTCGTGTTAAGCACTGCACAGCTGCTGTCCTCTGTGCCCTTAGTGTCACTGGCACCGAGAAGTTCTGGGAACGTGAAGTGTCCCTTGATTACACAGAAGGAAAAATAAAGGAGATTCCTAGGGAAGGTGATTGTTTCCAATGCTTGCGTCTTTGCATTTTCTCTTTCTCCTTCTGTGGGCTCTAGCCCAGGTCAGGGCATCTCCAGTCCAGCATAGCAGCCTTTCTCAGGCTCCTGTGTTACTCGCATACATTTCTCTGTCCCTTCCACACTTTAGGGACACACACCTTTATGCAATTCCTTTGGCTCAAGGGGCAACCCTGTTAATTTACACACCCACCCGTACCCAATTCCTAGGGCTCAGGGGGTAACTTCCTGCGGGTTTGCAGGGTCCTTTGCCACTGAAAGAGCCTTACACAGTAATATTCTTATTCTCTATTTATTGACAATCCCAAAGCGAGCAGAATACACATGCTAAGCGTACAGTGTCATGCTCACCAATCCTGATCAAGGCAGGCAGACTTCCCCTGTTGGCCAGGCAAGGTCAGTCTCTCTGGATCTTAGCTGCTGCATGTCACAGTTGAGCAGAGGAGTCCTGATTCTACACAGACATCAAGAACCACTGGCACTTTCATTGTTTCGTTGGTTGATAATGTGCGAGCCATCCGATATCACAATTTAGTCCATTTGCATGAGAGTTAAACTTGAGAATGAAGTGAAGTTCCAATCCTTCTCTGTGTATTTGGCTTGTAGAATTGATCTGAAACAAAACAGCAACTTGGAGATTCTTAATGAGTGTCCTGGGAGGTTAAAGTGTTCCCCAACAGGTTTTTGTGTGTCTTGATGTCTGTGTAGAATCTGGTGTTAGTACTCTTCCTTTCCTAGTGCAAACTAATGGTTCTTATCAGCCTCTTTTAACTATTTAGTCTTTAAGGTGCTACTAGACTATTTGTTGTTTTTTAAGTTTTTCCTGTTACAGACTGGCTCAGCTGTCCCTTTGAAACTTATCTACGCAATGTCCTCTTCCCCTCCCCTCCCATTTTATCTCTTTCTGCCCCCCCACTCCCTTCAGCCTTCCCTTATTTATTCTTGATTCTGGACTTCCAACATTCCGGTCATCTGGAGAAGTGGGCTGTGCCCACGAACGCTATGATACCGGCTACATGTTTTGTTAGTCTGTAAAGTGCTACCAGACCATTGGTTGTTTTTTAAGTTTTTCCTGTTACCCCTTTGAAGCTATTGGTAAGCAGGTTTTTGCCAGACAGAATGCTGTTAACTACGTTTTCTCTACCCATCTTGAGATCTGTTTCTTATCTGGTGACAGTGGGGGCCATTAGGACAGGGCCCTTCTCAGGGCCTAGCGTGACACTATTTTAATGCAGCTTAGATGGAATGTGAGGATGTGGCTCAGGCTTTACAGCTCATGGCTGCTGCTCTTCAGTCTGGCTGCAGAGGAAGGCTTTAGTTTACGCTACAGAAAACCCATCTTGTTACACCTGGGGTTCCTTGTCTGCCACCTCTTGAGGTAGAGACCTAAGTCTCTCCTTGCTGAGCTGCTCGGCTTCCTGCCTACGCTGAATTCCTCAGCAACTCTCCTGCCTGCTGCCTGGTTTCCTTCCCCTCAGGGGCCTTTAGCAGTGTCCTTCTCCGTAGGTGTCAGGTATTGTGCAGGCGCAGGCTTGGGGCCAAAGCTGGACAAAGAAAAAACTGAAAGAACCAACACGTGCTGGCAGCTTAGCAGTGAGCAGTCACCCCAGCATGGGCTCTGGTGGGAATCAGCCCTTCGAACCCCGCACCAGGGACAGGTTCAGAACCAGCATCCCCATGAGTATGCCAAGTGGGGTCCCCCCCTTGGCAGAAGGGCCTGTCCATGTGCTGGATCAGCCACCGGCCCTGAGTCACTTTAGATGCAGGCTATTTACCCCAGAGTCCTTGGTTGGCTAGCTAGAGACTCCAGTTGGACCCAGCATCTTCAAGCCTTTCTCGGCAGTGTGCCTGGCCACCCTTGTTACAGTGCAGTGACTTGCCTCCCACCGTTCCTGCTCCTGGAGGCCTTTGCGCTCCCTCCCCCGTGGCCCACAATGACACACACACTTAATAAGGGTAGTCCAGGTCAGGATATGGGCTCACATTGCAGCAAGGGAAGTTTGGGTTGGACATAAGGAAAAGCTTCCTGCCTGTCAGGGTGGTTAAACACTGGACTAAGTTGCCTAGGGGGGTTGCGGAATCCCCATCTCTGGAGATATTGAAGAGCAGGTTGGACAGACACCTGTCAGGGATGGTCTAGACGGTGCTTAGTCCTGCCGTGAGGGCCGGGGACTGGGCTTGATGCCTCTCGAGCAAAGGTGAAAGTGTGTCAGTCACTGGCAGGAGACTGGCCGTCTGGGAGTGAGGCTGTGGATGCTGCCAGCACCCTGGGAAGCATGGTCCCTGCCACCAGCCAGTCCCAGTGCTCAGGCAGCCAGAGCAGCACAGTCCCCACAACGTCAGCCAGCCTGGGGACCAGCAACTGGGTAGCAGGGTGGTCACATTCCCAGCCCCGAGCTCCGCTCACACCACCTGACCTGAGCCCCCCCTCCACACCCCACAGCCCTTTGATCTGACTCCTGCACCCCCATACCCTCCACAGCCCTGCCCTGAGCCCTCCATCCCCACCCCTGCCTGGACTCCTGCACCCCCCACCCCTTGTGCTGAGTCCCCCATAACCCAAATCCCTACTGTGACCTTCCCCCAGCTCCAGCCCATACTTAGGACACTACCCTGCAGCCCCCCCAGCTCCTGCCCTGATCCCCCCAGTGGGGTTGTGATAGGACGGTACCTGTAGGAAATGTCAGTTACTTTCATCCCTGCTCTTGAGGTTCCTTCCCATTCTGTTATTTAGATTCTGTGCTGTTGCCGGGACTATCACAGGCTTGATCCTGCAGCACTTACTTCCCCTGAGTAAAGGGCTGATCATCAGATGCTCGCTCGGTCACTCAGAGACCTGCCCTGCCGGTGCCTATAGGGAGGGAAGGATGAAGACGGATGCGACCTGCATGGTACCATGCTAATCAGCTCCCATACGCACTCCCTGCACTGATCCAGCACCACTGAGACTCAACCCACCCGCCACATGGCTGCCTACACCGTAACCGCTCAGCCTCCAGCAGCGGGGGGGCCGTGGTTCACAGGCTGCTCCCCACTTCAGTTCATTGTTGGCTGGGTTAGTGCCCAAGGGCCATAGCTGTGATCTGGGCCCTATTGTGATGGGTGCTGTGCGACACCAATTGAGGCCCCACCCCCACCTCGTTGGTGGGGTGACAGCGCTGTGCAGACAAACTCCCACCACTTGTGGGATACGTCCTTCTTTATTAGCAAGGGAGGGAGGGACTTGCCCTGCGAGCAGGCAGGGGCAGCCACGCTGGTCCAAGTGCTCCTTTCCATGCCAGGTTTGTGTTGGTAGTCGCCGCATGCCGTGAAGTTAAGCTTGTGTTCTTGTTATGGTCTCATTGCTGTTCTCCTCATGTAGCGTGACAGCGACTGACTTCTCTCTGAGTGTGCAGCAGTGATGTGGCAGACAGTCCTGGGGTGATAAGGAACTTACAATCTACTGTCACATGGAAGTGAATCATTCAAATTAAAAATGCTAAGGGAAGAAGCTGGTTGCTGAGCTAGGCACATGCCATTATAGTCACTCAACTTACATGCACAAATACCCAATTTGTGCACCCAGCCTGCTCATGTAGTGCACACATGAGCACTTGGACATGTAATTGGCCCCGTGTACATGTAAACACCAGATCTATGGGCTTACTGGACATTTCCATAAGCCTGTGCAAATGTTCTCTTGTTGTTGGATGGGCTGCACTTTGAAAGGCTGCCTCCATACCTTTATTTTTTAGCATTCACCAGAAGGTGATTTGTTCACCTTTGTCACCAACGGGAGACAGGAACCAAGCTGTGGAAGCCAAAAACTCCTTTTTAGTTCTGATTGAATCTATTCTTTGTTCTTCTGCAAAGGATCTGAGTAGCACAAGGTTTGGTATTTCTGGTCTGAATCCCTAATGCTAATTAACAGGATTTTTGCAATTTACACTGACTTTGTAATGAAAAAGTAAAATGTGAATAGATTGGTCAGATCTGGAGAACTGGAAAGAGAAAAGCAGGATAGAAAAACAATGGCAAACCAGAGTGTTTATAACAGCAGCGGCATAAGAAGAGTAGTGGTTTTTACGGGATCAGTTATAAGGTACCTAAAGATTCTAGAGCAGTGGTTCTCAGCCAGAGGTACATGTACCCCAAGGAGTATGCAGAGGTCTTCCAGGGGGTACATTAACTCAACTAGCTATTTGTCTAGTTTTTCAACAGGCTAGAGAAGTCAGACCAAACTAAAATTTCATGGACAGTGACTTGTTTATACTGCCCTGTGTGCTATACCCTGAAATGTATCAATGTATATTCCCAGTTACTTTCTCTTATACCTATCTGGTAAAAGTGTGACACTTGGAATTGCTCCGTCCTAGTGTGCTGGGACATTGTTGTGTCATGCCTGATTTCGGGAGGTTTGTAAGTGGGGTGAAATGTGGGGGTACACAAGACAAATCAGGCCCTTGAAAGGGGCACAGGAGTGTGGAACGGTTGAGAACCACTGCACTAAAGAGAGCTCTGCCAATGTGAACATGGAAGCTCCCTGGAAATGGACAATCTGTTGAAGGTTAATGGAAAATGGAGCAATTACAGTCTCTGGCCATTTGTTTTAGTCTGGTCACTAAATGCAAATACAGTGTAAAAGATAGTTCATTCCGAACCAGCTTAAATCACTGCAGCTGTAAAGATACATACAGCCTCTTGTGAGTATTTGCAACCTGAAACTTTTCATACCAGATAAGAAAATACTTAACCCACCTGCAGAGAACTCAAAGTTTAAAGCAGATGGGTTGAGCTGACTGGCCTTTCGTAAGTTCCTCGCCAGAGCAGGCTAGTTAGACCTGCCCTCTTCTGCAAATAAATGATCTTCCTGTTTGGCAGCAATGCTTGTAATCCACCTTGGTTTGGTAAGGACATTTGAGAGCTGTTTGCACAGCTGCAATTTCTTTCTGCCCTTTCCCAATTTCTAAACAAAGTGGGTGAAAAGAAAGCGACTTCCTCCGAAAGCTCTTGTAGGCAGAGGGCAAAAATCCCTGAAATGATCAAGTTTCTTTTCCATGAGGCACAAAGCTGAGGTCACGGTGGCCTGTGGGTCTAAGAGCCTATGAAACATCTTGCAGCAGAGGGAGTTGGCCAAGTGTCTTGCCAAATTCCCATTGCGTAGCTGCTGGCTGTCTGCACTCCCCTGCTGGAGGCTGGATACTCACCGCTGTGCTCTTGAGGCTTTGTCTTTTCCTAAACGCACCCCTGAGCTGTGAGACAGGAACATGCTGCTTCACTTGGAGACGTGGTGCCTTGTGGGACAGCATTTGCTCCTGTTCATCCATTCGTTCATCTCAATTACCCCTCCCCCCACGTGTCATTTAGGGCGATCTCTGATCAGGCTGTGCTACCAGGGCCATTGTTTTCTCTGTGATGCTGTCATGCGGGGACCAGGCTGTGTCCTGTGGCTCATCTGGCCACTCTCCTTGACTTTCCTTAGGTTTTCAGGCCAGTATTTTTTAAAACATGTAACTGATCAGAGTTCCACAGTCGGCTGTTCAGCCAATTGACCACATGGAACAGAGTCACGGCGAGCAGCTGTGCCCATGTGCACGCTCTGAGCGCAGCCCACATTGGTCTGAGACTGACCATGCGTCTGTGCTGGTAACACTCGCCGGGTAGCACCCATCAAAGGGGTTTCTTTAGCAGTTGCCACAGCACACATGGAGGCCGATCCTGCCACGTTGGGAGCAGGATGGGGCTCCTGGAGGGGTGTTGTCTCTTATCCCCACACCCCCGGCATCTCTGCTGTTTTAGGGCCCGACTCCTCACGGGAGCAAGGGCTGCGGGGTGGGCCCTGGTTTCTGTACCTACAGCAATACCGACTCACGCAGAGCCTGAGGGGACCAGGCAAGGAAAATTCCCTGAGGTTTCCCTGCAGAGTTCCTGCCAAGCGGCACATCTCTCTGAGCTTGCTGCAGGAAAGCAGGCCCCTTGCCTCCCATCTGGCACTGGAGTCCCACAGGCCCAGGGTAGCGCAGCCTTGAAGGAGCTGGGCTGCTAGAGACTCCCCATGATGCGTCTTAGCCTCCCAGTGCACAGGGGCCCCTGGAACAAGATTTTCCAGGGGTCTGTAGAGCTCTGGGGAGGACTAATGCACATTCCCCTCCCCCCCAACCCCCGGCTCCCCTGTCAGCTCGGGAGACGGGATTTGTGCACAGCTCTTGGGGAATTGATGGGGCTCTTTGTGGTTAGATTTCCTGCTAGGGATTGCTCTAGTTCTGCTCAGTGCAGAGAAGGCCTCCCAGAAGCTTTCACAGGGAGCAGGGTCTGTCTGTCTGTCTGGCCTGATGCACTGTTAAAACT
Source organism: Rafetus swinhoei (assembly GCA_019425775.1). NCBI lineage: Eukaryota > Metazoa > Chordata > Testudines > Trionychidae > Rafetus > Rafetus swinhoei. Next base: position 818,492 of record CM033432.1, read on the forward strand.
CCAAGCATGTCCCAACTCCTCTCCACCCCCGCCCAGCGGTGATTCCAACCTTGGCTCCAACCCTTCCCAGAGGGAGATAACAAGTAACACCAGGGACAGGATCCAAACTGCACAAGGGAGGGAGACGTGTTCAGACGAGAAATGAAGGAAGAGTGTGAACATGGGAGGCTTTTCTAGGTGTCAGGAACTGCAAAGGAAGTGGTTTGTGACGGGCAGATGGCTTTATGAACCAACATCAAAGCACTGAGCGAGACAGCAGACAGGCAGTTGCTGTGGTTGCTCCTTGTCTCTGGTTTCGCAGTGTACTTTCATTTTTGAAGTGAGAATTTTGCATCAGTAGGAGCATTGTTGCATTAGGCCAAGCTTTGCCAGCAGATCTAGAGAATTGCCAGAATAATCTAGAGAAGTGATTATTTCCCTCTGTGCGGCACTGGTGAGGCCACATCTGGAGTACTGCATCCAGTTCTGCCCCCCCCCCCACTATAGAAAGGATATGGACGCATTGAAGAGAGTCCAGCAGAGGACAACAAAAATGTTTAGGGGGCTGGAACACATGTTTTATGAGCAGAGCTGAGGGATTTGGACTTAATTAGTCTGCAGAAGAGAGGAGTGAGGGGGGATTTGAGAGCAGCCTTCAACTCCCTGAAGGGGGGTTCCAAAGAGGCTGGAGAGAGGCTGTTCTCAGTGGGGGCCGATGGCAGAACAAGGAGCAATGGGCTCAAGTTGCAGTGGGGGAGGTCTAGGTTGGACATTAGGAAAAACTATTTCCCGAGGGGGGTGGGGAAGCACTGGGATGGGTTCCCTAGGGAGGGGTGGAATCTCCGTCCTTAGAGGTTTTAAGGCCCGACCGGACAAAGCCCTGGCTGGGATGATTTAGTTGCGGTTGTTTCTGCACTGAGCAAGGGGTTGGACGCAGTGACCTCCTGAGGTCTCCTCCAAGCCTAATCTTCTATGATTCTATGAATTAGGGCGGTGGTGAATGTACAATACTGAATGTAAATAACATAAGGTTATTTGGAATCACCTGAAAGTGATGTTACAGACAGTGCGATATATCTTACACCTATTTTAACATGTAGGGTTTAGAACTTGGAGAAATGCTTATTGTCAGCTGTGATGCATTTCTCTTAGAAGCTGAACATTTAGCCAATCACAGTAGTTCCCTGTTTTGAGTTTGTGTCTTTGAATTGTTCTTGCGTGACTGCAGGTTATACCTGTGCAAGCAAACAAAACACAGTGGTGCCTAAATAGTAGCAAGTTCTTCTGTCTCGAGAGCTTCCAAGTCACTGAGCTCTCAATAAAAGGCAACATTTGTGAGTTACAGTCATACGCTGGCGGAATCTCTATTGTTCTGGCTCAGTGAGGTTTGTTACCCATCTGTGTACCATAACGGACACCCCAGCATGCACAGGAACACTCCCTCTGGGTTTAGTTTCTGAGATTCGCACCACACAGTTTATCACGTCCTGCGCCTTGGCTCGCTAGCACAGCTGGGGGAGATGCTTGGGAGGCGCCTGCTTTTAGCAGCAGCACTCCTGGGCACCAAAGACACCTGGAGTGTCTTTAGTGCCTGGGACACCCCGGCACACTTGCCCTGCTGCAGCCCCGTGCCGGTATGGAGAGCAGCACTGTGCGTTTGTGTCAGTTGTCAAATCCTGCTCCCTGCAGGCTGCCTGGAGCCCACCACTCTCTGACCCCACCATGCTTGCTGGCCCAGCAGGGCGACATCCCATTTTCCCTGCACCTGCTTTGGGTAACTATTGGATGCGGCAGCTCCAGCACAGGCCAGAAATGCAGGCAGCCATGGTGCTCAAATGAGCATCGACTCCAAGCTGTGGATATTGGCACTGTCCCTTCTGCGCAAGTTACATGGGGTTGAAATGAACTGCTTGGGCACCTCTGTTCACAGCCAGCTGCTGCAGGGTGGGCTGACCAGAGAGCTGGCAGGGAGCCGGACTCACTGGCTGAGCATCTGGCCCCATTGGGCGTGCAGGCAGCAGCAAGTGTCTCAGGTGTCGGGGAGTCCTGCCCATGGCAGAGCCAGCCTGTGCCAGGGACCACATGTCCTGCTTCCCTGGGCTCCACAGACCCCTGGGTCATCCCTTACACCGGAGAGCCCAGCCTACTGGTTGGAGATCTCATGTAGCTGGGGAGCATTAGAGCTTCTGGCAGCTCTGGGCCAGTCCCTGGAGAAAGGTGCCTGCAGTTAGACAACAGCTTCTTCCTTGGCTGATGGCAGGCACATCAGAGAAGAGCAGCAAAAATTAGAAAGAGACAGACGTGTAAGGAAAGTTTAAAAGAACGAAACGTGCCCTGCTGCTGCTGCTGGGAGGGTGTAATATACATCGCTCTGCGGCGAAGGGAGCAAACGTACCTTGGAAGGAGACTGGGGGAAGCAAGGGGGTAGGAGAAGGTGTGATGGACCAAATAACAAAAGTCCCACTTTCAATGTGTCTGAGGGAGCGCTCGCTAAGATGTGGGGTCTCTGGCTGGTCGGGGGCTCCCAAGAGGGCTGTTGGACACCTCACTGCATTCTCGGACAGGTACAACACAGCAGGCCAAAGATCCATACACATCCTTCATAGGCAGAGAACGGACTACGGGCTTGGTCCTGCAACATGTTGACCACTCGGGGCGACCCTAAGTGCCTGGCTAATTGGAAGCCCATAAATAGCCCCATTGAAGCCAGACTTTAAAGCTTCCTGTAGAAATGGTTCTTCTGGAAAGAGCTGGTAAGATCAAAACACGTAAATCCACGTCATGTGTCTTTGTAGTTCAGCTACCTGGGACGGTGCAGAGCCCAGCGGGATGGGGCTACGGGGCACAGGTTCAGGTCTGCTCTGCTGGGTGCGTCTCAAGAGGCCCTTGGGTACGTCAGTGCAGTTACTCCGGGCTGCACGGGTGTGGCGTCAAAGAGAGCAGAGCACACAGACTGAAGGGGATGTCATTAGCCCAGCTCAGCTGGCCTCAGGCCTTGCAGTGTGAATTGCTGAAGTGGTACCCCCTCTACTGGCGGCTCCATTACAATTCAGTGGGGCTGGATGATGAGCAATAGATGCCAAGAGACTATGGGCCGGAGCCCAAAAACTGGTGCCTAGAGCATGTGTGAGGTGGGCCCAGCAGTGCCGGTGCACAGCCAGACCCTTGGCTGTGTTCAGAGCCATCTGGGGGTGCTGCGACTGAGGCCACATTGCGATAGCCACAGGGGCTGAGACTCTGCATGGTGCCCCCACTTTGACACTCCCTGCAGCACAAAGTGCGTTTGGTGTCAGAGCCTGTCGGTGGGCTCCATGCCATGTCAGAGCGCCCGCACGCAGAGCTGGTGCTTTTGGCTGGATTCAGCGGGGTGCAGCGCTGCCAGCCAAGCTCACAGAGTATGTCTACTTAGCTGTCATGGGCTCGGTCTGCGGGGCTGTAAAATGTCTGTGTAGACACCTGAGTCCGAGCTCTGAGACCCCATGAGAGTCGAACATTACCAGCCCATGCCCTAACATTCAGAGTTGTTGACTCAAGTCCCACGACTTGAACTCGAGTCCGACTTAAGTCGCCTAGGTGACTCGACTTGAGTTCATTGTTTGTGACTTGAGACTTGACTTGAGACTTGCTAATTTTTTTAAATCGATTTGGTGAAAAAATTGTCCAAAAATGCTGATATTGATGGCTTGTACAAAAGTGACTTGACATTTTTTAAATTAAGACTTGAGACTCGACTTGGGACTTGACTCGAAAGTGACTTTAGGGACTCGAGACTCGACTTGAGACTTGACCTGTAGTGACTTGAGACTCGACTTGGACTTGACAATGACACCTTGAAGACAACACTGCCAACATTACACATCCATTTGGACACCCACAATGCTTTGAGCCTGGGTCCACTAATCTGGGCCAGCCGTGGCCGTGCGTTGGGTCGTTTATTTCAGGGTGGACTGACCCAAACAGCACGACTGGCTTTGCAGCCTGAGATTGTTTAACTAAGGGATGTCAGGAGTTTTGGACTGGCTTTCTGGATTTTGACCCTTTTTCTCTCCCCATCATGCAGTCCCACCTTTCTGGGTCAGGTGTCTGTAGAAGGGAGTTCAGCTTTTTGATGCTATCAGCAGAGCTAGAAACTTCCCATTTAAAAATGCAAGCTGAGATCCTTACCTAATGCCTTGGCTCCAGGAGCTAGGGCTCTCCGGAAACCTGCAAACACCACAGCATTTAATAGCCCAGCTCTTGCCCCATCTCCAGGGTCTGGCCCTGACTCTTCTAGATCGGGAAACATCTAGCTCTCAGCACCTCTTGCTGTGTCTTAGAGACGGGTGCATTTATGCTGCATTATTATTAGTAGTAGTAGTATTATACTCCTCCCTTCCACAAGGACAACCAGATCTCATCTTCTTTTTTAGAGACATCCGAACAGCCCCACTGGCTCAGACCAGTGGCCCACCTATCCCAGTTCCTGTATCTGTTGGGCCACTGCCAGGTGCTTCACGGGGAATGAACAAAACAGGGCAACTTTGAGTGATCCATCCCGTCATCCAGTCCCATCTTCCGCCAGTTGTAGGTTTAGGGAAACCTGGAGCATGAGGTCATATCCCTGCCATATCCTTGTCCTCCAGGAAGGTATCTAAGGGTATGTCTACACTAGCCCCCTAGTTCGAACTAGGGAGGCTAACGTAGGCATTCAAAGTTGCAAATCAAGCCTGGGATTTAAATATCCCGTGCTTGATTTGGATCTTCCCGGCCGGTCGCCATTTTTTGAAATTTACAAATCCGGACTAACTGCCCGCGTCTACACACGGCAGGGACCCGGTAGTTCGAATTAAAGCCCTAGTTCGAACCACCTGTTATTCCTCCTGGAATGAGGTTTAACAGGTAGTTCGAATTAAAGCCCTAGTTCGAACTACCTGTTAAACCTCATTCCAGGAGGAATAACAGGTAGTTCGAACTAGGGCTTTAATTCAAACTACCGGCTCCCTGCCGTGTGTAGACGTGGGCAGTGTCACGTTACTGGATTTTGAGGGGAGCAGCCAGATCACTGATGCATCCATAGGTGGGGGTGTTGGCCCCAAAAATGGTATAAAAGGGGGCCATGTGGGGTGTTGAATAGAAGCTTACTGTCTGCTAATCCTATATACGCTAGTCATGTGATTGTATAATGTCTGTGTGTGTAGTTAGGAATCTGTAATCTGTGTAGATACTGAATATTTCTCTGCATGTGGTTGAGCAGTGGGCAGAGCCCAGCCTATGGACATGCTAATCAGCGAGGCCCTGTGGGACAATGGCACTCAATGGGCCAAGGACACACCTAAAGAATGAGTGGTGACTCATACCTAAGGGCTACCAGCAGGGGACACAGGAATAAGCCATGGGCCAGGTGACCTGCTGTAGCCAAGAAGAGGCCAGGAAGGAGGGATAAATAGGCCATGTGGGGGACTCCATCTTGGTCTTCAGCTCAGCACTTCATCCCAGAGGCAGCAGTGCAGGGATCGAAGAGCCAGAAAGAACTGTGGACCCATCCTGATTCTAGGATGTGCAACAAGGACTCTTAAGCCAGCAGCTGTAACATCTCTGCTAGAGCCTGCATCGAGAACTGGGAGATTCGATGCATGTAATGTACTATCCTTTAACAACCTTACTCTCATGCTTTTCTTTCTTGTGGTAATAAACCTTTAGATGTTGGATGCTAAAGGATTGGCTCAGCGTGATTTGTGGGTAAGGTCCAGAGGGTAAGTTGACCAGAGATCTGTGGCTGGTTTCTTGGAACCGGACAGAACTTGTTCGGGGCAGGTGGGGTTGGGTTCTAAGACCCCCCACCTGTGTATGAGGCCCGGGGCCACCTGGGGCACGGATATTGCTGGGGTATCGGAGGGGTTTTGCTCGTGAGGCTTCAGGCAGGCTGCTGAAGCGCTCTGTGGGACTGGTTTGTGGCCTGTTTGGGAAGGTCACCAGTCTGGGGGCTGTAAGGAGCCCTGGATTTGAGCAATTCGCCCTGAGCGGACGCCCTCAGTGGTGCCCAGACCGGCCCGGTCCGTCACAGGCAGTTAGTCCGGACTTGTAAATTTCAAAAATGGCAACCGGCCGGGAAGATGCAAATCAAGCGTGGGATATTTAAATCCTGGGCTTGATTTGCAACTTAGAATGCCTACATTAGCCTCCCTAGTTCGAACTAGGGGGCTAGTGTAGACATACCCTAATTCTTTTTTTGAACCCAGTTATACTTTTGGCCTTCACAACCTCCCCTGGCAAGGAGTTCCACAGGTGCACTGCGTGTTATGTGAAGCAATACTTCCTTTTGTTGTCTTAAACCTGCTGCCTATTAATTTCATTGTGTAACTCCTGGCTCTTGCATAACGATCAGGGATATATACCCTCTCTTCATAGTAAAAGCTGAACATTTATTCCTACCCTTTGTTTTCTTTCCTATCCACACTGCTTACTGCTTTTTCCAGATCATTTATGAATATGTTGAATAGTACCGGGGCCTGTCCAGAGCCTGTGGGCACCACTATTTATCTCTCTCGTTCTGAAAACGGATCATCGTATCCTTTGTTTCCTGTCTTTGAACCAGTTACTGATCCAGGAGAGGATCTTCCCTCTTACCCCATGACAGCGCACTCTGCTTCAGGGCCTTTGTGAGAGACCTGTCACAGTGAGGCTCACTGACCTGTATTGGCGGGATTTCCTCTGGAACCGTCTTCAAAAGTAGGCATTCGATTAGCTTCCCTCCAGTCACCTGGCAGAGAGGCTGATTTAAGTGTTGGTTACTTGGGCACCTGGTGCTGGCCACTGTCGGCGGACAGGATGCTGGGCTAGATGGACCTTTGGTCTGACCCGGTACGGCCGTTCTTATGTTCTTATGTTCTTATGTTATGTTCTTACTTACTACAATTTAGAAAAACCCAAGGAGTCCTGCGGTGCCTTAAAAAGTAACAAAATACATTTGCTAGTCTTTAAGGTGCCAGAGGACTTCTCGTTGTTTTTACTGAAAGAGATTAAAATGACTGTCCCTTGGAAACACACTGCAATTAGTTGTTCTGCAATTTAATATTTGACTTCCTTCAGAACTCTTGGGTGAATACTATCTGCTCCTAGTGACTTACTACTATTTACTTTCCTAATTTGTTCCAAAACCTCTTCCATGAACATCTCCCTCTGAGACGGTTCCTCAGATTTGTCTCCTAAAAAGAATGACGTGGTGCTGGAATCTCCCCCACATCCTCTGCAATGAAGACTGATGCAAATAATTCATTTAGCTTCTCTGCAAGGGCTTTGTCTTCCTGGAGTGCTCCTTTAGCATCTCTTTCATCCAGTGGCCCCGCTAACTGGCAGGCTTCCTGCTTTGATGTATTTAACCAATTTGCTGTTATTTTTTGTGTCTTTAGACAGTTGCCCTCCCGATTCTTTCTTGGCCTGTCTTATTGTACTTGTACATTTGAGTTGCCCGAATTTAAGCTCCATTCTATTTTCCTCAGTAGGACCTGACTTCCAGTGTTTTAAAGATGCCTTTTTGCCTTTCACCTCCTCTTTTACTCTGTCTTGATGACATTTTTGGGGTCTTCTTACGTTTTGTTTTTAATTGAGTGATATGCAGCTAGTCTGAGCCTCTGATAGGGTGTTTTAAAATAATCTCCAGGCCATTTGCAGGCATTTCACTCTTGTGACTGCTCCTTTTAATTTCCTCTTCACTTCTTTTTTAGCAATGTGTACAGCTCAGTGAATTTGAGCAGTACACACTGATAACCAAGGCCACCATATACTCACTGTATCCCTTCTCTCTTCCCCCAAGATTCAGTGCCTTCCCTTGTGAAGTCTTGACAAAGGGCTCAATCTTGCAAACCTGTGCTCATGGGATTACTTAGGCAAATAAGGGGGTTGAGGAGTCAGCTGTTTGCACCACATTCAGCTCCCATGGCAGTCAGCAGGAAAGCTCCCACTGACTACAGCAAGAGCACGACTGGGCCCTCGTGGTATGGTGTGGCCAGAAAGGGTTCCTCTGTTCCCCTGGAGTACACTGACGTTAATGCAATGAGTGCAGTTTTACACAGGTATAAATGAAAACCAGATCTGCCCTTGGGTTCCTCTTTGCCTAGGAGGCATCATGTGCCCGATGTCAGCATGTAAATAACAATACTATCCTGCTGGCTACGGGATGGTTCCCCCCGCTCCCCCGGCACGTCTGTGACGAGGGCTGTCAGGGTCAACACTGCCGCATTCCTGTGACGACCTTGTGCCAAACAGAATGGCACATTTTTTACAGCTCAAACTCAGGCTTGAGAGACAGTCTGAATAGCATCCTCAGAGGGAATAATCCACCTGCAGCTCAAACTGCAGAGCAAACCAGCTGGGGCTCATTTCTCACACCCGTCCTGGGCTCGTACAGCCCAGAGCACAATCAGGGTACGTCTACACTGCCACACTATTCCGAAATAGCTTAGTCCGTCCGTGTCTACGCAGCAGGCAGTTATTTCGAAATAGTATCAGAATACTGTCAAGATGGAGGATTTCATGCTCTGACTCCTGTCACCCTCATGGCATGAGGAGGAAGGGCAGTCGGAGGAAGAGTGCTCTACTTCAAAATGAGTGCTGTGCAGACGCTCCCTATGTCGAAATAAGATTCGCAAATGACGTAGCTCAATTTGCATAGCTTATTTCGAGTTAAGCCCTGCAGTGTTGACGCACCCCCATTGGGCTTGTTATCAACCCCCATTCGGCGGGCTGTTCGTTGCACACAATGGTCTGGAGAGTTCGGGTGTTGATTATGCAGCGAAGGGGTGTGGAGTGGGGCACGCAATGAGAGGGCCTGGGCCAGGCTCCCTCACTGACAGAAGGGGAAAGAACTGCCACCTCCCCCTGGTGAGTAGAGCCGGGTACCCGTGCCCACCCCGCTGGGGTAGAGGGGCAGGACAGGAACTGGCCTCATAGTTCAGAGGTAGGGTTGCCACGTGTCCAGTATTGTACTGGACAGTCCGCCCCCCCCCCCCGCCAGCTCTGCTTCCTGCCCACCCTTCCTCCCGGCCAGCACCGCTGCACCCCGCCAGCTCTGCTTCCTGCCCACCCTTCCTCCCGGCCAGCCCTGTGGCCCCGATCTCCGCAGCTGTGCTTCCCCGCTTACTCCCGGCCAGCCCGCCTCCTCCCATCTGGTCCCCCTCCCCAATATCTCGCAGCCAGCCCTGTTCCGCCCACAACCCCCTTTTTTTTTCCCAACAACTTTGGTCCCCCCCCCCCTTTTTTTTCCTTCAACATTTTTTCCTGGTGTTTTTGGGGGGTTTTTTTGGGGGGGGGTGTTCGGTATTTTGTTTCAGCCATCTGGCAACCCTATTCAGAGGAGCAGGACGGCTCCCTGCTGCTGGTGGGGCCCAGGCCGGAAGGAGGCTGCTCCGCTGCCAGGGGCCCGGACACATGTTGGGGCTGCCACGGGCCAGCCACCCAGCCAGGTGGACCACAGCCCAGCCCAGGGACCCCTGGCAGGGGTGTCGAAGGAGCCCAGGGAAGCTTGGCAGCATGCTGGGACCGGATTTCCCCGCTGGCCAGAGGCAGATCACCCAGCCCGGCTAGGGCCCTGGGCTGGGCACAGTGGAGTGGGTGGGCCTGAGTCCCTACCCAGTCACTCTGCTCTGGGGCGGCAGCCTGCCCACCTTGTGGCCCAGGGCCCTGCCTGGGCCTGGCGCCCGCCCCAGGTGGGCCCAGTTTTGCTGCCTCTTGCCAGGGAGCTAATCCCTGCCCCCGACTGCGTGTAGCTGTTCCTGACGAAGGCCACAGCCTGGTCTGGGCAGGCGCACGTACTACAGCTCTGCTGGCTGCAGGCCCCAGCCTGGCCCCGTGCTGTCCCGGCCCGAGCGAGGGCCTGGGGCCTATAGACTTGCTGCCTCCTGCGTGACCTAGGGCTGTCAGATGGTTTCAACCAAAATCCCGGACACCCTGGGCATTCCATCACAATCGACATCACGTCGTCTGTAGAAAGCACCGGACAGTTCCATTGTCTCAGTTCCATTGTCTCCATTTGTGTCCCGGACAGGATGCTCAAATACTGGACTGTCCAGTTCCAAACCGGACACCTGGCAACCCTACCCGAGTTGCCTGCAAGCTGCGCTGGCAGCATGTGCTCACCTGCCCCCCCCCCCACCACCTTCCTCCCTCCAGCAGCTGCAGGGGGACCCGCTTGCCTGCAGTGCAGAGTGTGGGGGGCTGTCAGGGTGTCCCTCTGCCCTGCCCCTGTACCCCATCGTCGCAGGGCAGGGGTGCGGGAGACACAGCCTGGCTCAGGAGAGCTCTGAGCTGCTGCAGTGGGAGCAGTGAGTGTTGCTTGCCTTTCCTACCGGGGCCATGCTCTGTGTCTGAGCGCAGCCCACAGCCGGCGTGCTCCCTCCCTCCCCCCATGCCCCAGCTCCGCAGAGCGGGGAGCACAGACCCCAGGGCCGGGACAGCTTGCAGTGTTGTATGGGGTTTCTCTGAAACTTACCCAGGAGCAGCTGGCACGCGCACATACATACACACACACACACGCACACAGTCTGTCTGTCCTACACACACCGTCACTGTGTCACACTCTTTCACACACACCTCCCATCATCAATTTGCGTTGTTCTCGTTGTTACTGTTTGGCCCTTCCTGCAATGCACATATACTCGCTGTAATTTTATTCTTTCAAAGTGTGTTATTGTAGTGTAACCCCTCCTGCTGGCTGGCCCAGTGTGAGGTTATTCAGCACAGGGGGAGCTTGTGGCTTCTTACACCACTGTGGGGGGCTAGGCCTGAGGCTGCTTGGTGTGTTCTGCGTCGTGTGTGTGTGAGGCCGACATTACAGCACACAACATAGCCCCCTTACAACACATTCCAACTCCCACAGCGACCAAGTCCAGGTTCTCCCTTTGCGTCACTTAAACTCCTCTCAGGGTGCTCTAGAGCCCTGTCTGGTCCTACCTGTAAAAACAGAAGAGGGTCACAGTTCAGCAGCCCCTTCTCTCAGCATGCCGGCTGTGTGCTGCTTCTGGCGCCGTCCTTGCCGAGACCCTGCTGGGGCAGAGGGCACATCCTGGCAGGAACCAGGAAGTTCTCCCAACATGCCGCAGTTTGTCGTCCACAACTTGTAGTTCCCAGGGCTGCTGCTGAACACACTGGACCTTGGGCTACAGTAGGATTTTGGTTGGTTGATGCCTTTCTCCTACACTTCAGTGGAATTCTTTGGGTAGCGAGCTCTACAAGGCCTAACCTGTCCTGGCTGGAGTGATTATCCATTTGGGAACTTTTTAAAAGTATGTATTATATCTAGAGGTTTTGATTCTACTGGGGTGCACAACAGCACATGTGTCGGTGCACATAACAACATGTATTCTGCACATGCATGGAAAAATTAGAGGGCCTAACGCCTGCTACTCTGCTGGACTGTGGGCCAGAAACATGAACTGTCTGCTGCCCCGCTCAGGCTGAGACCCAGGGCTCACAGGCCCAGTTGTTGCCCAGCCTGGACTGAAGGCTTGGACGGTTATTACAGAACTGTCAGCCAATTGTTCCCCGAGTGGAGTTGCTCTAGGACAGTGATGGGCAGCCTGCGGCCTAGCGGGGTTCTGTGTGTGGCCTACAGACCTTTTGTTACCGTTGCCCATGCGCAGAGTAGCCAGGTTCCGCTGGTCCCATCTCTGTAGGTTTTTTCTACGGGTATCACTAGTGACACGCAGGTGGAGCCCGGGCACGTGGAGTGAGGTGCGTGTGATCGCACCCAGCACTGACTGGGAGAGCTGTGCGCTCCCTCAGCATCCAGCCACAGGGCTGCTACGGGTCAGTGGGCAAACCCTGCAAATCCTCTGGACGCAGAGGTAGTGAGCAAAACTCTCCTACCCCGGGAGACCGCCCTGCCAATCTTGTGGCTGCTGAGATGCAGGGGGCCATGCATGCAGCCCATGCACTAGCCTGGGTTGCGTGTCACGGCTCTAGGAGCATCACGGTGAGAAGGCGCGGGCTCTCCCTGACGGACAGGCCCCCACCGCCATCAAATGTGCCCCGAGCAGCATCACACCATGCTGGCCGAGTTGTTAGTGGAGCGAGATGGGCCCGAAGTGACCCCACGTCGGTGTCCTCTTCCTTACGACTCTCCCTGCGGTGAGTAGGCAGGTGATGCGGTGAGGCTGCTGCTTATTGTTGAGAATGTCTTGCTGGCGTAACTGTTACTGGATTTCCCCTCTTGTTTCTCTCATCTACGTGTGTCTGGCTATCAAGGCTGCTGGCTCATTGTGGCTGCCCTGCCCGCCTGTGCCGCGCCTAGCGCAATGAGGCCTTGATCCTTGGTTGGTCCCCCGGGATGGTTTTGGAAAATACACAGGACAGATGGTGACATCATAATGCCCTGAGTGATGTCACCCCTGAAGCAATGATGTCACATTGCAGGAGTGACCATTTCTTTACCAAGATTCCACAGCAAAGAGGCTCTGTGCCAGCCTCCTCGGCCAGGTGTCCTTCCCAGGGGCTGTCTAGGGGTAAGTCACAAGCCCGCTACGGGATTTGGGCGAGTTTTGGGAAGGGAACGAGTGACGATCCCGTATAGGCGATATAAGCCGTAGAACGGAGGCGGGAAAGTAGGGGCTGTTTGCGATCAGGCCCCGAAAGGAGGGGTCCGGGAAGGCTGTTTACAAGGGCCACAGGTCCCCTGGTGATGGTCTCGACTAGAGCTGGTTCCGATTCAGAGCGAAATGGCTGTGTATGCCCTGGCTTGTGTTCACCCTCCGCCTTCTCCCACAGAGGGCGTGAGCTGAGCGGCACCCTCAGAGAATGCTTCGTTTGCTCCGGACCAGGCTGAGTGCCAACTGGTGGAGGCAACTTTGGGCACAAGCCCTGGCGATGCCACACTTCAGGTAGGGTAAATGGTTTCAGACCAGTGGGCGGCTTTGAAACCTTTGAACCAGGACGTGAGGAGGCCAGTGACTTGCGAGAAGGAGGCGGTGGGTGAGGTTCTGTGGCCTGCGAGTCCGTAAGGCCTGTGAGTCTCTGAGGGATTGGCTCCGTGCTTGTGTCACAGCTAAAAGGCAGGAACTCACTTTGTCTGGGGTGGCTTGTCCCTCCGGCTGGCAATGGGGGCAGCTCTGGGATTCCTCACCCCTCTTGCGCTTCCCAGCAGTGCTGGGCAGGGATGGATGGAGAGGAGAGGAGGAGGGACCAGGCTGGCCAGGGAGCTGTCTCTAGTTTTAGCTGTGGAGAGGCCACCACTGCAAATAGCCAAACATTGTTAGTGTGCACAGCACCATAACACTATGCAAGGCAGATGGAGTCAGCTTCCAGAGACACGTCTGCCTGGCACCGTCCCCGCCCTCCAAAAGACTCCTGTGCTTAGCTCACGTTTGCTCACTCGCATTTCAATAAGCAGTGAAGAGACAGCAACTCTATTTTTAGCACAATTTAGCAGCTCAAGTCAACCCCAGCTCCCTTATGGGCTTTACCTCGAGCAGCTATCCCATGTCAGCCAAATTATTGGGTCTCCATTGCTGTTTTGGCCCAGGTACCTAATCTGAGTTAAGGACGCACTCCTTTTTTTTCCGGAGAAGATATCACCTCAAAAGCCACCTCCTGAGTGATCCACACCGGCTTGGAGAGCTGAGTAGTGACTCTTATCGAATAAACTCCCATCTGCCTCTTTCCCCATAAAGTACCAGCTGGCAAAAGAACCTAAGATCCTACTTTTGTGCAAAAACCCCTAGTAGTGGAGGTGGAGCTTGGAGATGCTGTCAGAGCAGGTTCCTTTCAGAGCTTCCCAGGTCCTCTTGGGCTCTCGTTAAACTGATCAGCAGACACGAGTGATCAGCAGACACGTGTCTTCCTCTGCTGCCAGTCCCCCGAGGTCATGCTTGTGACCGATGGTGCAGATGCAATTGCCCATTGTCACATGGGTGTGGTTCCTTTCCTCAGGCTGCCGTCACCTCCATACTACATAACACACCAGAGAGGGAGCTACTCGAGTCAAGCGAACAAGGTGAGTCCGAGGGCCTGTCTGGTGTTGCGTGGGGACACCTTGGGGAGCGGCTGCTGGTCTGTGCTTTGTCCTGATCTGTGTGAAACGGCTAATGTGGGGACTGCCGCTATCCCCAGGGGAGACTCCTCCATAAACTGCTAGGTCCTGTGGTGCCAGCCTCCCTTAGCTCCCCTTGTCTTGAGCGGGGCGTGGCAGCCATCCCAGCTCCCCCTCTGAGGCCTCAGCATGTAAGAAACAAAGAAACTAAAGCAACGTCTGATGCTTCCCATGCTGGTAACGGGAGTGTGCTACTGTGCTGGTGCCTACAAATACACCAGCGTGGCAGCCTTCTGCCTAATATTTATTTATTTATTTTATTTATTTAAATATTTTTACCCTGCCTTTCTATTTAAAATATTCAAGGCAGCTTACAAGAACAAACAAAAAAATACATATATATATATATATATAAAAATTTTAAAATATGAGACCTCAGAGGGACATAACCAGCTAAAAACATATAGCGAGGAGGAAAACACACATACAGACTCAAACATTAATAAAAGCACGAGTAAAAAGGGTGGCTTTAGCCTGACGGCGAAACAACACTAGCATTGGCGCCATGCAAATATCCCGAGGAAGAGAATTCCACAGCCTGGGAGCAAAAGCTGAGAATGCCCTGTTCGGGTGTAGATGTTAATCGTATCTCCACAAGTGGGGGAACATGAAGCAAAGCCTCCCCAGCTGACCTCAATCCCCGGGCAGGTTCATATGGGAGAAGACGGTCCTTCAGATACCCCGGACCCAACTCGTTTAAGGCTTTATAGGTCATAACTAAAACCTTAAATTGTGCCCGGAAACATACCGGAAGCCAGTGCAGCTGCCGAAGCCCTGGCATAATGTGCTCCGTATAACTAGTGTTCGTTAAAACTCGAGCAGCCGCATTCTGGACCAGTTGAAGTTTCTGAAGGCTCTTTAGAGGCAGCCCCACATAAAGTGCATTACAGTAATCCAGTCGGGATGTAACAAGAGCATGGATCACTGTGGCCAAGTCATGCTTGTTCAGTAAGGGTCGCAGCTGGCAGATCAAGCGAAGTTGCCGAAAGGCACTCCTGCCACCGAAGAAATCTGATTTTCAAATGTTAAAAAAGGGTCCAGGAGGACTCCCAAGCTGCGTACCTGTTCTTTCAGGGGGAGAGTAACCCCATCTAGAACAGGTGCCATGCCACATTCATGAACAGATGGCCTCCTGATCCACAGGACCTGTGCTGTGTTTGAGGCATGAGTGCGACTAAGAACTGGGCAGGAAGTGTGAAAAGGAGCTTAACAGCATCTCCACGACGCAGCTCTCAGCAGCATGGCCACACTGACGCAGGCACGTGGCTCGGAGTCAGGCAGCTCTCAGCAGCAGCACGGCCACGCTGACAGCCACGTGACTCAGAGTCGGGCAGCTCTCAGCAGCACGGCCGCGCTGACGCAGCCACGTGGCTCAGAGTCGGGCAGCTCTCAGCAGCACGGCCGCGCTGACGCAGCCACGTGGCTCAGAGTCGGGCAGCTCTCAGCAGCACGGCCGCGCTGACGCAGCCACGTGGCTCAGAGTCGGGCAGCTCTCAGCAGCATGGCCGCGCTGACGCAGCCATGTGGCTCAGATTCGGGCAGTGCAGCCGCTGTTTGTCGGCTCTTTTGCCAACGAGACACTCCCACCCCCCAGTGAGCAGTGTCCTCCTGCCAACAGCGTGCTGTCCACACTGGGACTTGCTGTGACAAGGCGTTTCACTCTGGAGTGGGGTGGCATCTCTGGAGGACAAAGGTTTTGCTGTGTAATTGCCAGTGCAGGCAGGGCCCAAGTGCTGCACCCTGATAATAAAGGGGTGTCCTGGCAGCCACCGTAGGCAGCTCTCCTCACAGGCCCCACAGCAGAGTGACAATAGGCTCAGCCAATGAAATGCCAGGTGGAAGCACAACACACCCAGGCCAGTGGTGAGTGACCTGAGCTCTATGGAGCCTTCTGTGGGCGTTGGATGCACCAGAGTCCTGAGACGTCCACAAGGGCGAAAATCCCCCCGCATCGCAGTACCTGGCAGTGTGCATCTCAGCATGTCCGGCAGGTACCTGGCTCTGCAGGGCCCCTCTGTGTAAGTGCTCTCCTGAGCCCTGTCTCCTCCTCCAGGGATCCACCTCCTTTGTCATGAACCTGTTCAACGGGCAGCTCGTACCCGACAACGTTTTCCCCTTCCCCTCAGGTAGGCTGTTTTTCGTTATAGTTTCCTTGCAGATTTCGCACTCGGGGTAATGCTGGCGCACTGGCCTTGGGGCGCAAAGCCACTGACGTCACCCCCCTCAGGCTGCATAGCTCCCCACCCCCGCCAGAGGCTAGTTCAGCTGCCAGGGACCGTGGAATCCTGGCCTCTTGGCTCAGTCTGCAGCCACGGGGCCAACCCCGCTGGTGACGCTTGTGATGGGGACACCGGTGGGCTGAGATGATTCCAAGGCCCGTGTGCCGGGGCAGGAGTTGAACCACCAGCCTGGAAGGGAGAAGCACTAGCCAGCACCTGTGGCCATTTGCGGAGCTAGAGCTCCCCCAACAGGCAGATTGATAGAGCCTAAGGCCACTATGACCCTCTAGTCCAGTGTTTCTCACGGACTAGTCCATAGGCTGGCATCAGTCCCTGCGAGGCCCCTAGTGCCCTTTGGGAAGGAAGCAAGCCGCTCCCGGGTGTCTGAAGTCTGAGAAGTACAGCTCATCTGACTCCCTGCATAACATAGCCCATGGGACATCCCTGGGAGAATCCCCGTCTGAGCGAGAGCCGAACTTAAGACAAACATCCCGGCTCAGCAGACACCTCACATGCTGGCAAATCACGTAATAAAGCGACAAGGGTTAGATCAGTGTTTCTTAAACTGTGTTCTGCGGCACACTGGTGTGCTGTGAGGCAGTCAGAGGTGTGCCGCAGAGACAAACAAAGTTCAAAATGGCTGCCCTTAAAGGGGCAGGCGACCTTTTTTTTTTTTTTTCAATAACTTTCCCCCGACCCCCCCTTTTTTTTTTTTTTGCTCCACAAAAAATCCTTGGTGTTTCTCATAAAAAAAAAAAAAATATATTGTTTGGTGTTCCTCGGTCTTAAAACGTTTAAGAAACACTGGTTAGATGCACCATGCTAATCCAGAGTTGTGCCCCCCTTAGTGCTCTCCGAGGAGCAGACACAGTTCCTGCAAGCCCTGGTGGATCCCTGCACCCGCTTCTTCGAGGTCAGTGGCCAATTTGATAGCGGATGAGCCCAGTGTTTGTTGCAGACACACAGACTCTGTCTTCCTTGGACAATGACACCCTTCTCGCCACCATCTAAAACCCCCTCTTTCGGAAGCTGGGAGGATGCACACACCCCTAAGGATTGCGGTTTCCCGAGAGCCCCAGATGCCCACGTCTCCTGCCAAGTGCCCCATCCATCAGGCTGAGGGGTGGGCTCGGCCTGAGGAAGGGCTGGACTGTTTGCGGAGCCGCAGTTCAAGTAGGAACCTTGCTGCAGGATATTTGAAGCTGGGCCTCTGCCAGGCCCAGCTCTCCCCAGAGAGCCAGGACAGGCTGGGGGCGCGGGGCGGGGCAGAGGGAAGGAAAGTCTGGGGCATAGATCACACCCCGAGGACCCTCCCCCCAACTATCAGGCTGACTCTGACAGCAGCAACTGGCACTAACACGCCAGCGCCCGGCTGGTCCGTCCAAGGATCCAGCAGTGCCTTGGTGCCAGGGAGGGAGGCGGTGCCAAACATGGCCCGTCCCAGCCCTTCCGCCCTGCCCACAAAGGCTGGCAGCGTTGGCTGGGCGCTGTGCCCCTTTCACTCGCCCTGCTCTGCCTGAAGGAGGTCAATGATGCTGCGGAGAACGAGAAGCTGGAGCACATTGAGGAGGCCACCCTGGCCGGGCTGAAGGAGATGGGAGCCTTTGGGCTGCAGGTGCCTGAGGAGCTGGGAGGCGTTGGGCTGACGAACACCCAGGTAAGTCAGAGGGCGCAGGTAGGTGGCAGGCGCAGGCCTGCGATGGGTGGGGCCAGGCTTGGGATGCAGATCCTGCCTCCCCGGGTCCGGCTCGGAACCAGGGAGCTGTCCGGGCCGCGGGCTGGGTGGGCACGTTCTCTCCTCGCTGCTTGCAGCGCCGCCCCTGACGGGTCCTGTGCAGGCAGCTTCCAAGCCCCGCCTCTGCGTGCCCGCGTGTGCGGATGTGCCAGTGTGTTTGCCTTCCTGCTGCCCGGCCTGCGTTGCAACTGGCCCAGGTGGCACAGTAGCCAGTTTGCACCCACCAGGCCTCGCGCTGAAGCCATGTCGCCTGCCTGCCCCACACACCAGGGCTGGTCAGTAGCCCAACAGTCGCCGGGCAGCCTCCAGCCGCGTGCTGAGCTCCCCACCAGGGCGCAGAGTCCCGTTTAATGGGTTAACGGGGACGACTGAGGGGGCAGGCTGGAGCGCCCTCCCCCCACCATGGACACGAGTTGCTCTAGCCAGTCGGAGCAGCCCCTGCCTCTGGAGGGTCCCATGGGGCTACAGCAGCCATCTGCCCGCGGCTACCAGTTAACCGGAACTGGTAAGTCTCACCCACATCCCTCCCTGTGCCCCTGTAGCCAGAGAGGCACTGACAGTATCGCTGGCTAGCTCAAGGGAGGCCATGTGGAGGCTCTGTCCCCAGGCCTGGTGCCCTCTGACTGTAGCTCAGTGGTCTGGTCACGGCTCTGAGTCTAGCTTCCTAGCAAGTCCACCGGGAAATGGGACCATCGAATGTGCAGTTGCTGCACGGCTGGGTGCTGCTTGGCCAGGCGGGCAGAGGCCGGGCACCCAAGTGTGAGCACCTGAGACACACACAGTGACAGGCAGGTCATTGTCGGTAGCATCTCTGGCGGGGGGTTTTCTGTTCCCTCTTTGTAAACGTTCTACCCAAACCACCTCCTGCGCGTCACGCTCGTGAGCCCCCAGGCCCGTGTGGGGCGGAGATTCGCACTGAACGAGGCCTGGCGTCTGACGGCTCCGGATGACCGGGCTGGGCCCCCGTTGGCCCCGGCAGGGCGATTAGGAGCAGAGAGCTGCGGCGGGAGCCGGACTGAGAGCTAATGTTGGCGTTGAGGTGGAGTGTTTGCTGGTCCCCAGGAGCTGCTGCAGCTGCAGGTCCCGGGGCAGCAGTTCCACATTAACTCCCCCCGGCGCTGTGCTCTCTCGCCAGTACGCTCGCGTGGTGGAGGTGGTTGGAGTGCACGACCTTGGCGTGGGCATAAGCCTCGGCGCTCACCAGTCCATCGGCTTTAAGGGGATCCTGCTCTTTGGGACCCAGCGTCAGAAGGAGAAATACCTGCCCAAGCTGGCCTCTGGTAGGGATGTTTCCTGCACGCCCTGGCGCCCCCGGGAAGGTAGAATGGCAGGCCTGCCCCAGCCTCCAGGCCCCCAGACATAGCTCTGAGCTGGGCTCAGCTCACTGCTGGCAGGCTCTGTGTGCGTGTGTGTGTCTGTAGTGGGGATGCGTGCATCTGTGTCTGTGTGGCTGTAGAGCGGGGGTGCGCACATCTGTGTGTGTGTCTGTGTCTGTAGTGGGTGGGGAGTGTCTGTGTGTGTGTCTATACCGGGAGGGTGCGCACGTGTGTGTGCGTGTGTCTGTGTGTGTCTCTGCGTGTGTGCCTGTGGGGGTGGCAGCGGGGGCTCACAGCAGCGGCAGGGGCTAGATGCAGCTCAGACAAGCTCTGTGTAAGCTCCTCTGCCCCGCCGGAGCACGGCCTCGGCCCACACGGCCCCGCCGGAGCACGGCCTCGGCCCACACGGCCCCGCCGGAGCACGGCCTCGGCCCACACGGCCCCGCCGGAGCACGGCCTCGGCCCACACGGCCCCGCCGGAGCATGGCCTCGGCCCAGGCGGCAGGTGGCGAGTGGCTCTGCCCTCAGCAGATCTGCGGGTGCCCAGGGCAAGCAGTCGCCGGACTGCCGAGCAGAGCAGCTTTCGGTAGTCGTCCGTTTCCACACAGCCAGCTAGTTGCAGTGGTGTGCACGGGGACACCCCCACCCCATCCTTATCCCTCCTCTGTCCCCCACCATGGACTCTCGCCCTGCTGCAAGGTCCTGGGCCCCCTGCTGGGCCCTGGCTGCCTGCGGGTTGCTTGAGCCTCTTGCTCCCTTCCGCAGGAGAGACCGTCGCCGCCTTCTGCTTGACGGAGCCTTCCAGTGGCTCCGACGCCGCTTCTATTAAAACCCTGGCCCAGCTCAGCGAGTGCGGGAAGTTCTACACGCTGAATGGCGGGAAAATCTGGATCAGGTGAGGGCAGCCAGGCGGCCGGGAGGGTTTCTCGCGTGGCCGCTGGAGCCGGGAGTTCCGCAGGCCTGTGTCACAGGACGGGCCCCGGTGGAAATCACTTCGAGTGGCTCTCCCAGAGCTCCAGCATCCAGCCAGGTCCTTGGCAACGGAAGGGAGGACGAATCCTGCAGCCTCAGAGCCGTCCCGTCCCGTCCCGCCCATAGGATGGCTCTGGGTGGCTGCCCCGGGCCCCACGCTTTAGGGAGCCCTGTGGCAGCCACCTCAGCTGCCCTAGGGCTGTGCCTAGTGGGGCGCAGGGTCTGGATTCTCCACTTCCTGCTGCCACGGTGAAGCCGAGCACAGCGGGCTGGGAGTGGGACAGGCTGCCAGGTCACTCCGGGTTTTGCCGCTGTAGAGAAGGAGGGGGGCAACCCCTGCTGCCGCCCCCAGATAATCCCCCATGTCGCCCTGGGCCCCATCCATGGACAGGACAGCAGTGAGCAGGGGCGGGCAGGGATGGAGCAGAGGTGGGGCCTGGGGCGGGGGGATGGGGAGAGATTGTCCCAGGCCTCCGCCCCCTAGGGATAGCCCTGCTTGGGGTCAGCATTTGTCCCCTGCCCTTCCCTGTTCAGCTGGGAAACCCCTTCCTCTCTCTGGCCCTGCCCGTGGTGGGTGGTGGCAGCACGCAGGCTGGGCGAGCAGGTGTGTACCAGGGGAGACAGCCAGCAGGAAGGAGAAACAACGTCTTAGCTAAGCAAAGGGGTTCAGCTTTCCCTTCCCCATCCCTGGCACCTTCCCCTCCTGCCCCGCGGGCTGGTGCACACACAGGCTGGGCACTGGGATAACTTTGTGACTTGTTGCAAATTGTTCACACGGGCACAACCCCGGGTGCGCACCCAGATATTTCGGAGTAAAGGGGCCGCTCCATGCTACAGCCTGTTCCTCTTCCCCTAGCGTCCGTCCCAGGGGCCTTGCTCCACTGTCACTAGACCGCAGTGGGACGGCCTCGTGCCTGCGTATGCAGGCAAGCGCTGGTGTGCGGGACGCACTCGTTAGCCGGGGGCGTAATTTTCTCCACCGCCTGTGTCCCTGCTGAACCGCCTCTGAGTCCCTTCCTTCCAGGAGGTGGGGAAGATGGATCCCTGTGTCGCTGGCAGCAGGAAGTGTTGTACCGGGCTAATTACACAGGGCAGCTGCTGGGAGGATTCACGGCAGTGCCGGCACGTAATGGAAAAAGGGAAATCCCAGGCGGGAAAGGGAAGAGCCCGATGACACTTAGGGCTACGTCCACACTGCAGAGTTAAACTGGAAAAAGAAACACCGATTGTATGCAAATTGCGTTTCTTTCCCATTTACTTTTGAAAGAGGCTTTTCCGAAATTTGGTGCATCTACACGGTGCCAAATTTTAGAGAAAAGCCCTCTTTCGACGCACCCCTTATGCTCATAGAACGAGGGTTATAGGGATGGCAAAAGAGCATGTCTGCTTTTTCAAAAAAGTGTTCGGAAAAGCGGACGCGTTCCTTGGAGGCGTCGCTGCTTTTCTGGGATACTGCAGGTCCCCCGGGAAAGTGCTGCAGTCTAGACGTAGCCTGAGGGGTGGGAGCTGGGCTCACTGTGTCCTCACCGCTCTGGGTTCCAGTAATGGAGGGACAGCTGAGATCTTCACCGTGTTCGCCAAGACGCCAGTCAAGGAGCCAACGGGGGAAGTGAAGGACAAAATCTCAGCCTTCATTGTGGAGAGAGCGTTTGGGGGTGTGACCAGGTAGGAGGCGCTTACACCTGCCAGGCCTGGTGTGAGGGGAGACTGGACAGGCTGGGCCTGGCAGCTGAGAAGAGAGATGCCAGGGGGTGCATGGGAGAGGCCTGCCTGGTGTGGAGACAGCGAATGGGGAAGCCCTTTGCAGAACACAGAACCCAGAGTCAGCCATGCAATGAATAGGCTACAACCACCAAAGGGAGTTTTGCTTCGCACCGCGCACTGCTGACCCGTGGGACGCCTGGCCAGGCCTTGCTGGGGAGGCCAAAAGGACTAGCTGAGCTCATGGAGATTGGGTCCATTGATGGCTCTTAGCCGCCACGGTCTGGGTCGGAGCCCCGTGGCATGCATGTCCCTAAAGGCCTGAGAGCCTGAGGCTGGAACTGGGTAGAGGGGCAGGGATTATTCGGGGAATGGCCCTGTCAGGCCTGGCCAAAGCGTGTGCGGGGCCCAAGGCAGCACACTGAGCCTCACGGCTCCTGGCCAGGTGGGTGGGGCCGGGAGCTGGGCAGCGCGGGGCCCTGAATGCGCGGGGCCGCGGGGCCCTGAATGCGCGGGGCCCTGAATGCGCGGGGCCGCGGGGCCCTGAATGCGTGGGGCCCTGAATGCGCGGAGCCGCGGGGCCCTGAATGCGCGGGGCCCTGAATGTGCGGAGCCGCGGGGCCCTGAATGCGCGGCGCCACAGCGCCCTGAATGCGCGGGGCCCTGAATGCACGAGGCCCATAACAACCGCCTTGCTCGCCTTGCCCAAAGGCCGGGCCTGGGTCCTGTTCTGTTCTTTCCCTCTGATACACCTGTCGGCAGGCAGGACACTGGGCTGGATGGACCTTTGGTCTGACCCAGTGTGGCCAGTCGTCGGCTCCTGTGACCTTGTCTTGACATGGCTCCGCCTGGGACTAAGAGCCAGGCACTGACCTGTAGCACGCTCTGCAGCCAGTCTCCGCACCCGTGTGCCTTGATTGCCCTGCCAGTGTGAGGGCGAGAGCAACACTTCCGGCCTCCCGGAAGTGGCGTGGTCAGTGCCTAGCGTGTGCACGTTGATGGGAGTGTCAGGACTTGTAAGCAGTGGTGCTTATTGCTGGTGGCCTGCTCGCTCATTGACACCTGGAGCAGCCGATCTCTCCTGGTGGGCTGGTTTCATGGGCGGATTTCACGTCTGTGGGGCAAGTGGAAATCCTGGAGCTCGGGGCAGCTTTCCTCTGAGCAGGCTCTTGGACTGATGCACCTTGGCAGGCCTGCAGGGAGGGGACGAGGGACGGCAGCAGGTGGGCGATTCAGTGGGGGGCCCTCCCAGTGACCTGAAATTGCAGCTTGTGTGAAACAAGGATGTGAAATGTCGTGTAATTGACTAATCGAATAGTCGATGCATATTCGCATCGACTATTTGATTAGTCGATAGAGCGGCACTGCCCCTTTGAAATGCCGCCGCTGCGTTTTAAAATGGCAATGTCGGGCAGAGCACGGGCTCCATGCGGTTCTGCCGCTGTGAAGCATCCCCCTTGCTCCCCCAACCCCCCGCCTTGCTGCCTCTATCAGATAGAGGCAGCAAGGGGGGGAGCGACTAGTCGATTAGTCCTTAACATCCCTGGTCTGAAACTGCACAAGCCCCCCCCCCCCCGGCCACTGTGCCAAATGCCATGCGGCTCGTGGAGGGACTGGGCACTGGGGAGCCTGTAATGATTGTCCTGCAGTCATAGACTCATAGACTTTAAGGTCAGAAGGGACCATTATGATCATCTAGTCTGACCCCCTGCACAATGCAGGCCACAGAATCTCACCCACCCCACTCCTAGAATAATCCTCTCACCTATATCTCAGATATTGAAGCCTTCAAATAGTTTGAAGACCCCAAGATGCAGAGAATCCTCCAGCTGTGATCTGTGCCCCATGCTACAGAGGAAGGCGAAAAACCTCCAGGGCCTCTGCCAATCTACCCTGGAGGAAAATTCCTTCCCGACCCCAAATATGGCGATCAGCTAAACCCTGAGCATGTGGGCAAGACTCACCAGCCAGACACCCAGAAAGTTCTCTATAGTAACTCCTATCATCCCTCCATTGACCTATTTACCACTGATCATGAATGGTCAATTAGTTACCAAGATCATGTTATCTCATCAAACCATTCCCTTCATAAACCCATCTAGTTTAATCTTGAAGCCAGATAGGTCTTTTGCCCCCACTACTTCCCTTGGAAAGCCGTTCCAGAACCTCACTCCTCTAATGGTTAGAAACCTTCGTCTAATCTCAAGTCTAAACTTCCTACTAGCCAGCTTATATCCATTTGTTCTTGTGTCCACATTGGTATTAAGCTTGGCACCAGGTGCCAAGTCCTTGCGTCTACTTTCCCAGCGTCTAGCCACAAGAGGGGGCAGGACCATTCTGCTCACGCCCCACTTTCACTTTCCATTTGTGCCACAATACAGTCAGTGTGTAACCCGCACACCTGCTGGGGTGGCTCACTGTCCCTGCTAGCCGCACCCAGACCACTCACAGGCACGGATGCGTCTGCTCGCAGCCTTAGCTGGGCCCCAGCTGGCTTGTAGCTCATGCTGTAGAGGCTCATGCACTGAGGTCCCAGGTTTGGTTCTGCCCATCAGCCATACACAGGCTCCTTGAAACTTCCCTCTGCTGAGCGATGGGCAGGACAGGCACACGGCAGGACGCCTTGGCATTCTGAGGGACACGGTGCTTGAGGTCATGCAGCTCCATGGTCCAGCCCAGGGCACAAAGTAACAGGCCCAGAGCCTGTAGAAATGGGCAGCAGTCACTTACTTTATTTCACCTTTCAGCTGGTCCCTGTTTCTCTCTGACGCCATGTTAGCATGTTACTGCACGCAGGATCACCGCATGTAAACGGCACTGGCCTTTGCACACTCCCGGCGTTATCACGTGTACACCACGTACCTTGGATCCCACCAGGAGCCAAGTCCCCGTGACCGTGCGCTGGGGGCATTGGCTCTTGGCAGGGCCAGGGCCTGGGGCAGGGGGTGCCATTCCCAGCGAGCATGGGCGAGTGCGTGTTTGCCTGCACACACGCAGCAGTGCACATGCAGGCAGGTGTGCGTGCCCGACGGCGGCGCTCCTGGGAAGGTCCTCTGCAACTCTGTTCTGCTTTGCCAGCGGTCCCCGGAGAAGAAGATGGGCATCAAGTGCTCCAACACGGCCGAGGTGCACTTCGATAACGTGAAGGTGCCAGCGGAAAATCTGCTTGGGGAGCACGGAAAAGGCTTCATGGTCGCCATGAACATCCTCAACAACGGGCGCTTTGGGATGGCCTCCGCCCTGTCGGGCACCATGCGTGGAGTGATCGTCAAAGCTGTACGTCCTTTCAGCAGGCAATTGAAAACGGGCGGTCCCCCGTCCAGCGCGATAGCACAGCAGTCAGCGAGACTCGGCTCAGTTATTGTGGGAGGGTCGGGTTTCTCCCCCGTGCCCGCTTGCCGCCCTCCTGCCCTGTCCGTCCTTCCACCCCAAATGCCCTCCTGCACCCGCCCCCTCCCCCCCAGAGCCTGCACCCTTTCCCTGCCCAATCCCCCTCCCCCCCAGCCTTACGCAGGTAGTTGGGAGGGAGTTTGGGTGGGGGAGGGGTGCAGGCTCTGGCATTCTGGGCACCACCAACATTTCTACCATCCTGCGCTCCCTGCTCTTAGAAGCCCATGTTCCACGTGTAGAGCCCCGCTCTACACAAAACGTGTATCCGCAGCCACATCTGTATCCGCAAAAATGAGCCCCGGCTATCTGCATTGACATCCCTGGCTGCGGCTCCCCGTGGATCTAAAGCACATCTGCAGATTTGCAGGCTCTAGGCGTGTGTGTCCAGAGAGACAGGAGCTGATGCTGGAAGAGCTGGCAGGTCAAAGACCCGCATTTAAACAGGCAGAATTGCAGCTGAATGTCTGTGTTTAACTTGAAGCACGTATGTGGTGCTGATGATTCAGTGGGATTCTCCGCGGGCTTGTCCAGATTCGGGGCCTTAGCTTAGTTTAGACGCATGTGTCTGTTAGGCCACGTCTCTGCTCACACACCGGAGGTTTAACTAGACCCGCTAAATCAAACGCTGAGGGCACCAAGCTTGGCTTAAGGTATGTCGACTCCAGCTGCATTATTTACATAGCTGGAGCTATGTACCTTACGCTGGCCTCTGGATGCAGACCTGGCCTGAGACAGAAATTCTTCTTGCTCTCTTTTTTGTGTCCTGGGGTGAGATTGGGCGGGGCGCTGGGGCGCTGGGGCGGGAGTTGAGTTAATGGCTGAGCTCATGAGACCCTTACAGTAAGCTTGTTGGCATTCTAGTTGGGTGCAGTGTGATACCTTTGGAACACTGTGTCCAGCGAGTCCACATTTCCAGCGGCATCTCTGGACAGAACCCAATTCCTTTTGTGGGAA
This sequence comes from Rafetus swinhoei, assembly GCA_019425775.1. Lineage (NCBI taxonomy): Eukaryota > Metazoa > Chordata > Testudines > Trionychidae > Rafetus > Rafetus swinhoei. The sequence continues at coordinate 844,817 of CM033432.1, forward strand.
ATGGGAAAACCTGAACGTGGGAAATGGAAGATACATGAGCCCATGGCGGGGTGGCGAATGGGGGGGGTGCAGTGAGTCCCTGAACTAGAGGGCGTTTGTGAGCCCCTGGGTGAGCAGCAGGCTCTGCTGACACAGGCTACACGGTTATAGTATCGTTAGCCAACCTAATGTTATTGAAAATGGAAAGGTTTGGCCCAATCCTGTGGCTCGGACACAGAAACATTGCTCCCATCTGGACTGCATTAGCTTCCGGCTGTGATCACGGCTCTTTTGTACCACCAGGTTGACCATGCTGCTAATCGTAAGCAGTTCGGAGACACCATCAGCAACTATGGGGCTATTCAAGAGAAAGTCGCCCGCATGGCCATGCTGCACTATGTAACAGAGGTGAGAAATTCCTAATCGCAGGAGCACGTCCGTGGTCAATAGCTCCGTTGCGCGGGCACGGTAGAGCTGTCGGGGGGACGGGGCGTTCTCGAGAGCTGGTCCCAGTGTGGAATAAATCCCCCATGGACTAAGGACAAACCCAAACCTCCCCCTTCTTAGCCAAGCCCCAGGCATATTCTCTGCCCTGCCCTCTCTGATAAGAGCAGTGTGGTCACATAAACAGACAGAGCGAAAAGCAAAGCAGCCCCCTCCCCACCCGGTTCTCCCCAGGGAGTGGAAGAGAGAATTGAGCCCCACTGCTAGTAGCTGTTCTTTACTGCGTGTGTGCCTGGCGCTCCAGTGATGCCGGCGCTCCAAACCCCGGTATCCTAGAGACCGGATTTGATCCGCTGGGCTGTCTGGGCTCCATGATTGGACGAGAGCCCAGCAGGTGGTGGCACGGCACTGGGCAGCCCTCGTTTCTCTGGGCCTGATTCTGTGCTTGTGCACACTGGTGCAAAGTGGGAGTGATGCCACGAAGGCTGGCGTGAAACCCGTGTGCAAGAAGCAGGCTCCCAGTGGTGCCCTGAGGTGGCATAGGGACAGGAGCATGGCAACACTCCCGTAGACCAGCTCGGGCCACGTTAGCCTCACATCCTGGCCAAATTCCAGCTCGTTAGTCCAATTCCTCCTGTCCCCCAGGTTGGAAGCAGCCCAGGGTTCAGAAAACACGCAGCCCCAGCCCTCCCAACTCCCCCCAGCAAAACCCCTTCCCAGCCAGCCAGCCCGTCCAGGGTCCCGCAGTCCCAGGGACTGCCCCTGCAGGAGGGAGAACCTCAGTGGGCAAGGAATGCCCCTCTCTCGCACACCCAGCCAGCCTCCCCGGTTTCACTGGAACGTGGGCACAGCACTCCCCACGGCTGGCAGTGCTGGGGGCCGTTGTGTGCTAGCCATGCCAAGCGGGTGCAGGGTCGCTGGCGTGTGTGGGTGTCAGCCAGCCAGCTCCACTGCCAGGCCCGTAACTCTCCTGCGTGCACCCGCTGGGAGCAGCCTGGGGCTGTTGCCGTAGTGCCCAGCTGCCCTGGGCCCAGGCCCTGCGCGTGGTGCTGACTGAGCACTTGGCAAGCCTGGCCCGGGCCCAGCATGAGCAGGCGAATCGGCGCGAGGGAGGACAAACAGCGTAGCGCCCCTGGGTGCGGAGCGGGGCCGGGAGGCTAATGATGGCAAGGGCCCAGGGCTGCAGCTGCCTGCCCCTCGCCGGCCGCCCGGCTTGGCAAATGCAGAGCAGGGAATGGGGGCGGGAGGAGGAGGAAAGGGCCGTGCCCTTATGGGTCGGCCGGGACGGGCCTTGTCCCTGCAGGGAAGCACTAGGTTTGCGAGGGGGCCTGGGGCGGGGAGAAGGAGCAGATGTGAGCGTAGCAGGGGCGGGACAGTGTCTGGCGCCAGGGTCACCACAGGCCCATGGTGGCTCCCTGCAGTCGATGGCCTACGTGGTGAGCGCCAACATGGACATGAAGGTGCCGGATTACAAGCTGGAAGCTGCCATCAGCAAGATCTTTGCCTCGGTAAGTGTCTGATTCCCGCAGGCGTGTCTCCACGGAGGGCTGGAGAGGGAGGCTTGTCGGCCTGGGGCGGTGCTGAGCGTAGTGGGGTCACGGCTTGGCTCTCGGTGTCCCACGGAAGGGAGGGATGGGCTGCAGGGACTGCAGTGTGTTTGCCCCTCCCCAACCCAGGGATTGCACTAGCGGGACCCCAGCTGGGCCCCAATCCTGGAGCTTGAGAGCAGCTCCCCCCGACTGCAATTGGCCTGTCCTGCTTCCAGCTGGCTGCCAGTTCCCGTCCAGCCCTTGTCCCGGGAGATCCCTCTGCCCAACCAGCCACTCATTGCTGGCCCTGGACAATGCAGGGGGCTGCCCCAGCAGGGCAGACCGAGCAGGGTCCCCTGGTGCTGGTTTCCCTACAAGTCTCAGTCCAGCCCAGGCTGTCCCCTGTTGCCTGCCCCACTGACCAGGCCGTGCTGGAGCTGCCCAGGGCCTCAGCAGCACAACCCAGATATCAGCCCTTCTCCCAGTGAGTGCCCTGCCCAGTGCCCTGAGTCGCACCTGTCTCCAGCTACGGGGAAAGGGGCAGAGCCAGCCTGGGTCGGCAGGGCAGCCCGATCCGCCCTTCTCCTCCGAGCAGCGAGGGGTAACCCCGGCTGGGGACTGGGCCGCGCAAGAGGCCTCCTTCCGCTCAGGGGCTGCACGGCCGTGGGAACCAGGACGGTCTCCCGGGCAGGGGCAGGCCCAGCCCTGGTAACTGACAGGGAACCCCCTTCCGTCACTGCACTGTCGCAGACGCAGGCCCCGGGGCTGCCCAGAGAGGCAGCTGCCCGCCTCGTTCCCGCGCCGCGACCTGACCCGGCCCTCTGTGCACTGTGCCCGTTTATTGCAGGAGGCCGCCTGGCTCGTGACAGACGAGTGCATCCAGGTCCTCGGCGGGATGGGCTACATGAAGGTAAAGGAGCTCGGTGCCATCGGCCGAGCAGCGCCATGTCCCGGCGCTCGCCGGGCTCTGTGCAGGCAGCTGCTCCCTCTCCCATTTGCTGGGGCGCTACCGGGCTCTTTGTTTGACAGGAAACGGGCGTGGAACGAGTCCTGAGGGATCTGAGGATTTTCCGCATTTTCGAGGGCACCAATGACATCCTCCGCTTGTTTGTGGCACTGACGGGCATTGAGGTGAGAGGCTTCCTGGCCACCCTATCAAGGCCTTGCCATTTTCCAGCACCAGCCCAGAGGGAAGCGCGCTGCAGCTGGCACTGCCCAGCTGGGAGAGGGGCCAAGAGTCTGCCCCGGGCCTGAGAGCAGAGTCCCTGCCCCAGCCACAGCCCTGGGTGGTGGGGAAGCTGCGGGGAGGGCAGGGCCGTGCCTCTGGCTGGTGGGATGGAGGGAGCGCACAATGGCCGGTGGGGCAACCTCTGCCGAGCGTGTTCCCTGGAGCCCCGGGGAAGGGATGTTGGTGGAGTCCGTGGGACCCCTGCAGCAGCAGCGCTGCCTCCGTGCCCCCACCCGCGCGCTGAGAGCCCACACCCAAGCCCTGCAGGAGGAGAGCTGGGTCGCAGGGATGGGCCTGAGTCCAAAGTGCCCAGCATGGAAGACTGAATCTCAGCCCAGCCCCAGAGCCACACTGCATAGCTGGAGGGAGCCGCATGAAGTCGCAGAACCACGCCCGCCACCCACCCCCCGGCAGTGACCAGAGGCCTGGGCAGGGGCTGGGGGGTGCGCAGGAAAATGTTCGGGAACCTGAGTTTTGGGGCGAGGGTCCGTTGCTGAAGGTATGGGCCCAATTCTGCTCTCCCCAGTCAGCCCCATTGGCTCCAGTAACACGAGAGGGCCCAGCTCTTGTGCTCTGCCCATGCGAAGGGCTAAAGAACAGGTTCTTGTTCATGGTCTCCGCGCACCCTATCCGAGCCCCACAGCCCCTCTCTTCCCTGCCCCTCTGATGGCGGCTCCTCCATCCCCCAGTGCGTTTTGCTGCCCTTCTTCCTCCCTTTCCCACTTCTAACCGATCTCTCGCGCGATGGGGCGACAAACCCTTCCCACAGTTGTCAAGGGGGTAGGCATGCCCGGGGCTAAGATGGAAAATATCACAATGCCCCTTCCTTATTCTCTGTCCCTTTCCTATGGGTCCTAACTTCCGCGTGGCTTTTTTGATGGCTGCTGCTCATTGAGCGGCTGTTTTCAGAGAACTATCCCCTACGGGTGCGAATGAGGAACTGGTTAACCATTACCTGGTAAGCATCACCAGTTACCCAGTTACCCAGGAGCAGCCCTGCCCTGCAGCCTGCAACAGGCTGCCCTAGCCCCTCCAAGCCCCTGCGTGGGGCCGCGAACGGCAGCCCTTCCCCACGCTGCTGGCGGCTGGGACGGGGAGCCAGCAGCCATTCCCACGCGGGGCTGGGGGCAGGAGTCCCGTGGACTGGGGGCTGCTCCTGCTGGGCTGGAATGGACCCCACCCAGGATCCCACTTAACCAGTCGACCGGTTAAACGTGTGCTTAACGTAACGTTTAACCAGTTAACTGACTAAGCCGGATTTTACATCCCTACTATCCACAATGACTCCAACATCTCTTTGTCCAGCGATCCCAGCTAGACCCCGTCAGTTTGTACGTCCTTGGGGGGGTGTTTTCCCGGGGTGCATTTATCAGCATTGACTTTCATCTGCCATTTGGTCAGGCCCTCGCCCAGTTTGGTGAGATCCCTTTGGACGCCTCGCAGTCGGCTTTGGACTTTACTACCTGGAGTGAGATCGTATCAAATGCAAACTCGCCGGTCTCTCCCGTTTCCAGATCATTTACCAATGTGCTGCATAGGACTGGTCCTGGTGCAGAACCCGGGGGCCTCTCCTTTACCTCTCCCCTGCGTAAACTGACCACTTGTTCTTACCCTTTGTTTCCTGTCTTTTCATCAGCTACTGGTCTCTGAGAGGGCCTTCCCTCTGATCTCGTCACTTTGCCTAAGAGCATTTGCTTAAGACCTTGTCAAAGGCTTTCTGAAAGGTCAGGTGCACTAGATCCACTGGCTCCCTCTTGTCCTCATGTTTCTTGACCCTCTCAAAGAACTCTAATAGGTTGGCGAGGCCTGATTTCCCTTTATAGAAACCATGTTGACTTGTCCCCAACCAGTTATGTACATCTGTGTGTCTGACAATTGTGTTCTTTACCAGAGTTTCAGTGTGTTTGCCTGGCACTGAAGATAGACTCTGGTCTGTAATGTCTAGGATCGTCTTTGGAGCCTTTTCTTTAAAAAAAAGTGTGTTACATTAGCTGCCTTCCAGCCATCTGGTACAGTCTGATTTAAATACAGGTTACATGCCACAGTTAGTCGTTCTGCCATTTTGTATTTGAATTTCTACAGAACTCTCGGGTGAATTCCATCTGGTCCTGGTGACTCGTGACTGTTTAATTGATGAGTTTGTTTCCAAACCTCCTCTGTTGACACCTCAGTCTGGGACAGTTCCGCAGATTTGTCACTTGTCATAGACACCTCCCCTTCCCAGCTGTTAGCGCTGTAGGCTTTGCTCTCTTCCTCAGCGAATAGAGCCCTTGTTGGGAGTGCAGTATATATAAATGCTTACTCGGATGGACTCAAATCTGTGTCCTGTGTAATATGAAATGTTCCTTCATGAATGCAAGCAAGCTGTGTCACAGAGCTGGGCCCTGAGATATGGTTAGTTGCAGAAAATAAAGCCACGAGTTTCATATTTTGCTAGTGTATTGTTAGCCCAGAGGCAACAGGCAAACTTGCTGTAAATTCCCGGTGTCTCACTGTGGAGCATTGAACGTTTCCCTGTGTGGGTGTAGTTCTAAGACTGAGAATAATTCAACCCCTTTAATCATTTACCAATATTTCAGTATGCGGGGGTCCAGTTAAAAAACCTGCGAGCAACGGTCATGAATCCATCGGGGAAAACAGAGACCATCCTAAAAGAGATCGGGATGAGAGCAAAGCGGTAAGTGGCACTGGGCACCATGTGCCTCGCTGTTCCAGTGGGGCAAGAGAACATGCTGCTCCCACTGGCCGGTCCCGAGCCCAGTGCTGGACGCGTGTGTATGGGGGGTGCAGAGAGCCACTGAACCAAACGTGAGCCCTGTCTGTACTGGAAACCACTTCCCGCCTGGAGGGCAGGACCCCGCCGGCCCCTCACAGCACCCTGTGTAGGTAGAAGCATGCTGGGGATGCAGGAGCCGATGCCTAGTAGAGACCCGGTCCTGCAGGTTGGCACCAGCGGGCGCTGTGTGGCTGACAGTGCCGCCTTCAGGCCCTGCGGTAAAACCAAGCTCCTGAGCATTCCCGGTTGTGAGCCCTGGTAGCACTTTTTGCCAGAGGTGGAGTGTGAGACCCAGTGGCCTGGCCAAGAGTCCCTGGAAGCGTTCACACCTCGCTGCCTGCGTGGGAGCTCTGCACTGGGGCGAGGCCGGCCTCCGACCAGTGCCCATGCACGGAATGGCAGGCGTGGGGCACGTGCAGAAGGTGCAGAGCTGCACTGACCTGCCGTCGTTTGAACGCCAGCGCTTGCGGTAGGCGGGAAAGTTAGCGCTGGATTCCTGAAATGACATTGGCCAGATTCATCCTGGCTTCAGGGTCAGTCTGTGCTAGGAACGCCAGCGTCAGCGCTACGTACAGCACAGACCTACTACAGTGACCCAAGGGGTTCTTCCCAGAGGCAGTAACTAGGCTGGCCAAGAAGTCGTCCTCTCACGTAGCGCTGGCTACACGAGGCCTCGGGGCTGGCTTAGATGCCTTGCACAAGGGGTAGCTTGGTGGTTTGAGCAGTGGCCTGCTAAACCCAGGGTTGTGAGTTCAGCCCTTGGGGGGACGGGGGGGGATCTGGGGTAAACCTGCCAGGGATGGTACTTGGTCCTGCTGTGAGGGCAGGGGACTGGACTCGATAACCTCACAAGGTTCCTTCCAGCTCTATGAGATGGTATATCACCATTGTGCTGACTGGACCTTGTAGTGCAGAAGCCCCCAGGGGAGTGCTGTGCAGTTACACCCGGCTGAAGGAGCTGCCAAGTTGTGTTTTAAACCCTTTGTCCTCCCACTTGTTTGCTCTTCTCTTTTCTCCCCTGGCAGGAAAGTCGGGATCCCCACTGGCTTGTCTCTGGAGGGCGTTGTTCACCCGGGCCTGGACAAGAGTGCCTACCTGGTAAGGGAGCTCGTTCGGGCAGACTGCTTCGAGCCTGGCGCTGGCGCTGGGGGAGCCGTGGATAAAGCTGCTGCCACCTGCAGCGCTCCAGGGAGCATTTTAAAGCAAATCGTTTTCATGGTCGAGACTAGTCAGCAGTGGCGACATTTCTGTGATTTGCAGCATTCGCCTAACGTCTGCTGCAGGGATGTGCCTGGCTTCCCGCTGGGAAGGAACCGGAAAGCCGGTGTCTGTGTGAAGTGTTAGCTGAACGCAAACCCCCGAGTCACTGAAAGCGAACGGCAGTTTCCCTTTTCCGATGCCATTGCCCGGTGCCATTTCGCTCCTTCCGGCTCCTCGGTCGCACACGAGTACTGTGCGTTTGGTAGCAGAGCCCGGGCCACCGTCCAGGCTGTGGTGTAACATGGGAGGCTGCCCAAGGTCGTGCCAAGGGCTGAGTGGCTCCGAGCTTAACTCGCCTCCAGGTCTGAGCACAGCGCGACTGGCCCCAGCGCCCTGCGCTGGAGCCGCATTTCCTGGCCCTGGCCCGGCCCCGCGGGCTCAGCAGAAATGACTTGCTCTGCTGTGGCCTGTGCAGGTGACGAGGGCCATTGACCTGTTTGGGGAAGCTGTCGAGAGCCTGCTGCTGAAGCACGGCGAGAAGGTGATAGGTGGGTGTCTCTGCGGTAGCATCGTCCGCTTCCAGCCAGCCGCCCCCGGCGCGCCGTGCGTCCCAGCCCCTGGGCCTGCGGGGAAACCTGTAAGCCGGTGCTGGGCTGTCCCCTTCTGCGGCGCTCGTGCTCTCTCCTCTCCCCTTCAGCCTCAGCCCGACCCCTCGGAGCCCCTGGGTGTCGCGCCCTTCCCGGTCACACGCCGCTCTCCCAAAGCTCTGCAGGCCGGGGACTGTGCCCTGCTCTGCCCAGCACCCAGCAGAGTGTAGCCCTGGGCAGCTGCAACGATTCGTATCCTGCCCTGGGGTGCCCGGGCCCCACGAGGAGCTGAGCGCGCAGACGTGCTCGCTGATTGCTGGATTCTTGGGGGTGGGGACACGCAGCCCTGTGCTGCTGAGCATGTGGCTCAGGAGAAGGTTCCCAGCTGCGTGCCAGAGCCGAGTAGCCAGGGGAGCTCCCCGTGCCAGGCTCCGGTGGCATCACCCCAGGCTCTGCGGTCGGTGGGCGGCTTTGCCCTGACATCCAGGTAGCTCTGCCTGGCCTGCCAGTGTGTCTGTGCAGGGAGAGCCGTTGGCTGAGCCATGGTGTCAGTTTTCACTAGTGTCACACGCGTGTGTGCGCACGGCCCCTCTCACCACAGCTGCTTCTCCCAGACCAACAGTTCCACTTGAAGCGCGTGGCCGACGCTGCCATTGACATCTATGCCATGGCTGTGGTGCTCTCCAGGTACGTGTGGCTGCTGGCGGGGCAGGGTGCGAGCGTGGGACGCCCGTCCAGGCGAGGGCTGCCCCTTAAGCTTGGGCTGAGCCTCCTGGGCTGTGCAAGGAGCTGGAGGCGCTGGCTGCTCGTGCAGACTCATCCCTGCGGGAGGAGCCAGCGCGCGGGCATCTGGGGGAGCTGCCTGGCGCAGCTGTGAGCTAGTTCGCATATCGAATTGTTCATCCCTTGGGCGCCGGGGAAGCCAAACAGGAAGGCGTGAGACGCCACGTCCCCGCCAGTGAGGAGCTTGGGGCCCCGCTCCCCGGCAGCGTCCCACTCGCTCTGACCAGCCCTGCGCCACGGATGCGAGGTGCCACATTGCCTGCATGGCTCCAGGGCGGCAGGGAGTCCAGGACTGTGCTTGGGACAATGCCGGGTGGCTGGGCTTGTTCCGTCTGACTGCTCAGGCCCGTTCTGACGAGGGCATTGTCCGTGCTCACAAAGTCCATGGCCCTCTGGCGCCGCCCTCACACCCCGTCTTGTCTCCTCAGGGCCAGCCGCTCGCTGTCTCTGGGACATCCCACCGCAGAGCACGAGAAGCTCTTGTGCCAAACATGGAGCCACGAGGTAGGCTCTGGGCTGGGTTTGGTTCACTCGCTGTGGCAGGCTCATCGGGCCAGCCCTGCCTGAGAGCTCTCGCCAGTCCCTGCGCGAGAGCCCTGCATGCTGGGCATGCCCTGGTGAACGCACCCTTGGGAAAGACTGGCCCCTCCGGAGGGCCTGCCCCTTCTGCCAGAACCCAGCGCACACCCCAGGACGTGGGCCCGCCCCTTCCTCTTCTGCTGCGCACTGGGAGAGTGGGCAGGTCTCTTGACTTGAAATGGGGTGAAGGGTTGTAACCGTCAGAGGAGTAAAATTCTGGAGCAGCCTCCCCAGGGGTGCGGTCCGGAGTGAGCTTGATACATTTGTGGAGCAGAGGGGAGGCAGGGAGAGAGCCAGCGACTTCCTGTAGCACAAGTCACCAGGAGAGCAGCATGGAGACACTCACAGGGCCCAAGGAGTGTAAACTGGGGGGATCTGAGGACGTGAGTGACTCAGCCAGCGGCTCGGGGTCTATTTCCGGAGCGGGTGGGTGAGGCTCTGTGGCCTGCAGCGGGCGAGGCTCAGCCTAGCAGACAGCAATGGTCCCTTCTGACTTTGGTGGCAAGGCAGTGGTTAGCTTTAAATGGGAATGTCTATTCCTACTCCAACACCCTGTCCAGAGGCCAGAGCTGTGTGGGTCTAATCTTTCCTTATTTTTTTTCTTGGTGCAGGAATCAGACACAGTGCTCCTGTCCCACATTTCTAAGTTACTGTCCACAAAACACGAGAGTTTTCAGTTGCCTATGTAGCCCCTGAATCATGGTTAAAATTGTCTGTGCTCAGCCAATACCCCCAGCTCTTCCTCCACTGTCACTTCCAACTGATCAGCCCCGTATACAGCAAAAATTCTAGTTGTTAGTCCCTCAGTGCACGACCTTCCACTTTGTACTAATAAATATCATCCCATTTCTATTACTCTAGTGTACAAGATCGCACAGATCTTCTTGTGTGGCAGGGGTGGGCAATCATTTTTGATGGGGGGTCAGTCCAAGATTTTGGTCAGTAGTCAAGGGCTGCACTTTTCTATGGAGGGGTGCAGGGTCTGGGATGGGTGCAGAAGGGAGCTCAGGGTAGGCGACTGGGGTGCAGGAGGGGTGTGGGCTCAGAGAAGGAGTTTGCTGAAGGAGGGGGTTGTGATCTGAGGCAGGGACTGGAGAGCAGGGCCTGGGAAGGGGAATGGGTGCAGGAGAGGATTCTGGCCTGGGGGAGGGATGTAATTGTGGGTGCAGCGTCTGGGGGGAGTTATGACCTGGGGGAGGAGAGAGGAGGGTGCAGAGGGTTTGGGTTGTGACCTGGGTTCAGGGTTCAGGAGGGGCAATGGGTGCAGAAGGGTTCTGGCCTGGGCGAGGGATGTAAGCGTGAGTGCGGGCTCTGGGAGGGGGTTGGAGAGTGGAAGGGGGTGGGGTGCCAAAGGCAGGCCCTGGCCGGGAGGTGCTTACCTAAGCAGTTCTCGCCAGCAGCCCTCTCAGGCAGGCTTCCCCCCAGGAGGCACACACCACTGGCTGGCTGTGCGCGTGGTGTCTGTGCTGCTGGGAGAGGCTTTCTGCGCCGTCCCCACCCCCAGCAAATTCTCTCAGCTTCTATTGGCCAGAAACCGGCCAATGGGAGCTGAGACATTGTTCTGTGATTGCCCCTGCCCCCACAAAATCTCTCAGCTCCCAGTGGCCGATTTCTGGCCAATAGGAGTAGAGAGATTTTGCTGGGGGTGGGGGGAGCGTGTTGAATGCTCTCCCTCCCCTTCGCACGCCGCACCGCAGAGAGCCGCAGGAAGCAGGTAGCCACTTTGAGCGGCACTGATCCCTGCCGCAGGGGTGGGTGCAGGCCAGATCAAAAGGCTTAGGGGGCCGCATCCAGCCCATGGGCCATATCTTGCCAGCCCCTGTTGTATGGTATTCCCATCCTCCTGGTATTGGCAGTGCCTCCCAACTTTGTGCCCTCTACCGATTTTATTAGCACACTCCCACTTTTTGTGCCATGGTTAGTAATAAAAATGTTAAGTAGGGTTGGTCCCAATACTGATCCCTGAGGAATTCCACTAGTAACCTTTCCCCAGTCTGAGAGTTCCCTTTTCAGTGTGACCTGCTGTCGTCTTCCCTTTCACCAGCTCCTTATCCCCCATCAGTTCTCATGTTTAATCCCCATCTTCTCGAATTTAACTAATAATTTCTCATGTTAAACTATATGAAGTGCCTTACAGACATGCGGGTAGACTAGATCTACTGCATTTCCTTTGTCTAACAATGCAAAGAAACACATATTAGTAGCTTTGTTACCACCTCTTGAAACAATTGGAGAAAAATCTAAAATCACTCGCTGGGTGTGTCTAGACTACACCTCTCTGTCGACAGAGAGATGTAGATTAGGCATGTCGAAATTGCTAACGAAGCGGGGATTTAGCACTTCATTAGCATAAACATGGCCACCGCTTTTTTTCAAAATGGAGCTTTTTTGGAAAAAACCCCAGCAGTCTAGACGCAGATCTTTCAAAAAATAAAGCCTTTTTCGAAAGATCCTGTAAACCTCATTTTATGAGGGATAAGGGATCTTTTGTAAACGGCTTTATTTTTCGACAGATCCGTGTCTAGACTGCCTTTTTTTTTTTTTTGAAAAAGCTCAATTTCGAAAAAAAATGGCGGCCATGTTTATGCTAATGAAGCGTGATATTTAAATCCCTGCTTCATAAGCAATTTCGACATGCCTAACCTACAGCTCTCTGTCAACAGAGAGGTGCAGTCTAGACCCACCCTCTGTCATTTAGGCTACTTGCTTTTTGCAGTTCCCCAGGCTTGCACAGCACAGCTCTTTCTTACCTCAGTCGCCCATTGATAAACAGCCTTCTGCTCCCTGCCTCGGGGGGCCAGCCAGGAGCTGCTCCTCTCCTGTCGCCTCTGCAGGACGCTTGGCATTGCACACTCAGGCTGCCCGTGCCGCAGGCTTGCTTTTTTGGGGCAAGGGGGGCAATGCCCGCCCTTCCCCACTCCCCAGAACTCTGCCTGTGGTGTGCATGAATACACAGCAGTCGCTCAGCATAGCTGTCAGCTCCCACGGTCCCCTAGGATGATAGGGCTATTTGTGGGGCCACTTCTTAAGAGGGGGGAGCCCACTATCAGGTAGACCTTCTTGTCTCCGCCAAAAATGTCACGTGTATAGAAACTCATGGGATATTTTCAGGGTACAAAGCAATATGCTGCATTGATTTACAATGGTAACCCAACACTAAAAGTGGTGTATGCAAGTGTGCAGCCTAGTGGCCAGCTAGACTAAACATGAGTGGAAGCCGGGCCTCTGTGAGACACATGCCAATGCTCCATTGTTATTGCAGAATGAACACAAAGCCCCCTGGCTCTCGCCCTCTTTTATAGCTACAGATCCTCATGTAAGTCTGTGGACTTGCTGTGTCATGCTTGGATTGTTAGTCAGTTGTTTTCACAGTTCTTCATTACTAGCATCTGGATAGTTTATTACAAGCTGGTTGTTTTCACAACTGTACTTAATCACCTTATCTCATATCTTGTTCTTGATTTAGGGCGGATGCCCTTTGCACTTCAGGGTATTCAGTCTGCATTGTTCAGACGTTATGGTGATAGGATGACGATACTGGCACCTTTGTTTCTTCACTCTCTTTTGTAATTTGCTGGTATCCTTTTTTTTAATCTACTCTCATGCCACACACCTCATTCTCTCACACACACAAAAAACCCAGCACAATAGTTTTGAAAGCAAACTTCTAACAACATGGAACAATTCTAACAAGGCAGAACAAAACAAAGCAATCTCCAACAGTACTAATTCAATATAGAATACCAACATATCATCTTACATTATAACAATTTCATCAAGTAAACTTATAGTAAAACTACTTCATCATAAACTAAATAATTTCACCCAAGAACAATTGTAACATACGTTATGGCAGAGTTTTAAACAGCTTTTCCACTGGTAACCTCAAAGCTACAACTTTATATTGGAATATTGGTATAGAAGGGTACAGCTTGCTCAGGAAGGATGGGCAGGGAAAAAAGGGAGGCGGTGTTGCCTTATATATTAAAAAATATACACGCTTGGACTGAGGTGGAGATGGACGTAGGAGACAGATGTGTTGAGAGTCTCTGGGTTAGGTTAAAAGCGGTATAAAAACAAGAGTGATGTCATTCTAGGGGTCTACTACAGGCCACCTACCCAGGCAGAAGAGGTAAATGGGGCTTTTTTTAAACAACTCACAACATTATGCAAAGCGCAGGATTTGGTGGTGGGGGCTTAAATTATCCAGGCATCTGTTGGGAAACTAACACAGCGGGGCACAGACTATCCAACAAGTTCCTGGGCTGCATTGGAGACAATTTTTTATTTCAGAAGGTTGAGAAAGCTACTGGGGGGAAGCTGTTCTAGATTTTATTTTAACAAATAGGCAGGAACTGGTTGAGAATTAGACAGTGGAAGGCAGCTTGGGTGAAAGTGATCATGAAATGATAAGAGTTCATGATTCTAAGGAATGGTAGAAAGGAGAACAGCAAAATAAAGACAATGGATTTCAGGAAGGCAGACTTCAGTAAACTCAGAGAGCTGGTAGGAAAGGTCCCATGGGAAAACAACTGAAGAGAGTTGGCGGTTTTTCAAAGGGACATTATTAAGAGCCCAAAAACAACCTATTCCACTAGATAGGAAAGATAGAAAGTATGGCAAGAGCCCACCTTGGGCTTAACCAGGATATCTTGCATGATCTAAAAATAAAAATGGAGTCGTATAAAAAGTGGAAACTAGGTCAAAGTACAAAGGACATGGGTATGCAGGGGTAAGATTAGAAAGGCAAAGGCACAAAACGAGTTCAGTCTGGCTAGAGACATAAAGGGAAACAAGAAGACATTCTACAAATATATTAGAAGCAAGAGGAAGACCAAGGACAGGGTAGGCCCATTGCTCAGTGAGGAGGGAGAAACAATAACAGTAAACTTGGAAATGGCAGAGATGCTTAATGACTTCTTTGTTTCGGTTTTCACCAAGAAGTCTGATGATGAAGGAATGCCTAACATAGTGAATGCCAGTGGGAAGGGGGGAGGTTTAGAAGTTAAAATAAAAAAAGAACAAGTTAAAAATTACTTAGAGAAGTTAGATGTCTTCAAGTCATCAGGGCCTGATGAAATGCATCCTAGAATACTCAAGGAGCTGATAGAGGAGTTATCTGAGCCATTAGCTATCATCTTTGAAAAGTCATGGAAGTCAGGAGAGATTCCAGAAGACTGGAAAAGGACAAATCTAGTGCCCACCTATAAAAATGGAAGTAAGAACAACCCAGGAAACTACAGACCAGTCAGTTTAACTTCTATGCCAGAGAAGATAATCGAGCAAGTAATTAAGGAATCCATCTGCAAATATCTGGAAGATAACAAGAAGATAGGTAACTGGTCAGTTAGGCATCTATCAGGGATAATCTAGATCAGGGGTGGCCAACCCGTTAAAGGCAAAGAGCCACAATAGTTGGGGAGAAAGCGCAAAGGGCCGTGGGAAAAAAGTTGTCGAAGAAAGAAAAGAAAAGAAAAGAAAAGAAAAGAAAAGAAAAGAAAAAAAAAAAAAGGAAAGCCCCAGCTGCGTTTGGTCGAGGAAAAAAAAAAAAGGCCTCATTAAACAAAACTGCTGGTGACTTTTTGGCCACATCAGGCTCCCGTCGGCCAGCGCCATTTTGCTTCGCTGCACTGGACAGTGAGCGCAGGGAACCGGGAACCAGGGGGGCAGTTTTTAGGGGCGCAGGGGCAGCTTCGCGAGCCCTGGGTTGGCCAGCCCTGATCTAGACAGTACTGGGTCCTGCCATGAGGGCAGGGGACTGGACTTGATGACCCCTCCAGGTCCCTTCCAGCACGAGTGCTCTGTGATTGTGTGATTCCATATAGCCACTCACCTGGGATCCTCAGCAGCTCTTATGAAACCTCCCGCTCCATGGTGAGTGGTTTTCCCACTGTCTAGCAACACTGACAAAAGCAGTTGCCCTGGCAGTGCGCTTTTGAGGCAGCCAGACTCATTTCATAAATCAGTTGTTATGTGCAGGGCAGTGGCTGGCAGTGGTTACAGGAGGGGTACAGCTGTGTGGGGTGCTGATGTGTGGCAGGGCAGGGCGGTGGCTGGCAGTGGTTACGTGGGGTGCTGATGTGTGGTAGGGCAGGGCGGTGGCTGGCAGTGGCTGGCAGTGGTTACAGGAGGGGTACAGCTGTGTGGAGTGCTGATGTGTGGCAGGGCAGGGCGGTGGCTGGCAGTGGTTACGTGGGGTGCTGATGTGTGGCAGGGCAGGGCGGTGGCTGGCAGTGGTTACGTGGGGTGCTGACGTGTGGTAGGGCAGGGTGGTGGCTGGCAGTGGTTACAAGAGGTGCTGATGTGTGGCAGGGCAGGGCAATGGCTGGCAGTGGTTACGTGGGGTGCTGATGTGTGGCGGGGTAGGGTGGTGGCTGGCAGTGGTTACATGGGGTGCTGATGGGCGGGGCAGGGCGGTGGCTGGCAGTGGTTACGTGGGGTGCTGATGTGTGGCAGGGCAGGGCAATGGCTGGCAGTGGTTACGTGGGGTGCTGATGTGTGGCGGGCAGGGTGGTGGCTGGCAGTGGTTACATGGGGTGCTGATGGGCGGGGCAGGGCGGTGGCTGGCAGTGGTTACGTGGGGTGCTGATGTGTGGTAGGGCAGGGCGGTGGCTGGCAGTGGTTACAAGAGGTGCTGATGTGTGGCAGGGCAGGGCAATGGCTGGCAGTGGTTACGTGGGGTGCTGATGTGTGGCAGGGCAGGGCAATGGCTGGCAGTGGTTACGTGGGGTGCTGATGTGTGGCAGGGCAGGGCAATGGCTGGCAGTGGTTACGTGGGGTGCTGATGTGTGGCAGGGCAGGGCAATGGCTGGCAGTGGTTACGTGGGGTGCTGATGTGTGGCGAGGCAGGGCAATGGCTGGCAGTGGTTACGTGGGGTGCTGATGTGTGGCGAGGCAGGGCAATGGCTGGCAGTGGTTACGTGGGGTGCTGATGTGTGGCGGGGCAGGGCGGGGCGGTGGCTGGCAGTGGTTACATGGGGTGCTGATGTGTGGTAGGGCAGGGCGGTGGCTGGCAGTGGTTACAAGAGGTGCTGATGTGTGGCAGGGCAGGGCAATGGCTGGCAGTGGTTACGTGGGGTGCTGATGTGTGGCGGGGCAGGGCGGTGGCTGGCAGCAGTTACGTGGGGTGCTGATGTGTGGCGGGGCAGGGCGGTGGCTGGCAGCGGTTACGTGGGGTGCTGATGTGTGGCAGGGCAGGGCGGTGGCTGGCAGCGGTTACGTGGGGTGCTGATGTGTGGCAGGGCAGGGCGGTGGCTGGCAGCGGTTACGTGGGGTGCTGATGTGTGGCCGGGCAGGGCGGTGGCTGGCAGGGGTTACGTGGGGTGCTGATGTGTGGCGGGGCGGGGCGGTGGCTGGCAGTGGTTACCTGGGGTGCTGATGTGTGGCGGGGCAGGGCGGTGGCCGAGAAGGGCTTTGTGCTGTGTCTGGGTGCTCTGTAGCAGTGTCTGCCTAGCCTGTGTGGGTAGATGACTCAGGCAGGCAGGAGGAGGAGAAACTGGGGCCCTCACCCTGATCCTGCCCCGCTAACATCAATGGGATCTTTGCCCCGCACCTGGCAAATGATGGGCCAAGCCTTGAGCACAAGTGGGTGGGAGCCAGGTGGGCCCCAGCCCTCGGCGCCTGGGCAGAGCAGGGACAGGCAGAGCCCTCGGCAATCTGAAGTGCACAGGGGAAGAGCAGCTGAATGAGGGGAGCCCCCATCAGGACATGGGATTCCAGGGGACGCCCTTTGTCCTCAGCTGTGCCCAGCCACCAGCGTTCAGCCCCTTGCTAGGCGGGAACTGGGCTCCCAGGGTAAAGGGCTGTGATGCCCCCGGCGGGCATTGGCCGGAGGCCAGGCGTTGGCTGGGCCATGCTGGCACATGGATTTCCACGTGGACTTTGAGCCTTCTGCTAGGGATGGGCCAGAGGAACGGGCCGTTTCCGTAGCCCGGCTGACACAAGGGGCCCAACATGGCCCAGCCACCTGCCGAGGCTGCCTGTGGCCGAGATGGTGATTTCTTGCACTGGCCAGGGGAGCCCTTACACTGAACCCGATGCAAGTCTCTGGGCTCCCTCCTTCAAGAGTGGATATGAATCAGTCTGAGCTGGGGGAGAAGGGGCAGAAGTGAGGCCGGGGGTTCCAAAGACAGTGGTGGACAATGGGCCAGCCAGGAATGGACGCCTGGGCCGAGAGCGAAGTTCTTGGTGCTTGTCTTGCTTTGGTCTGCACAGCGGCTAAGACAGCGAGTCGTCCTGTAGCACCGTGGTGACGATCCACCCTGCACAGACAGTGTCACACACAGAGGATGAGTTAGTCTCTAGGGGCCACAGGGCCCTCGCTGTCTTTAGAGTCACAGACTAACACGGCTGCCCCCGAGATTCTCAGACAAGGGCAGCTCCCAGACGGCCGCCCTGGGCAGCGCAGTGGGGGGAGGCGGGCAGCCCTGGTTGGAGAAGGAACAGGGTCGGGACTGTCTAGAAAGCTGGATGTGCAGAAATCCAGGGGCCGGATCTAAGGCCTCCGAGGTTGGCCGAGGTGATTGCAGAGTCCCCGGCCGATATCTCGGGAGACTCCTGGAGACTGGCGGGTTTCTGACCAGACACGTGCGGCCAGTGGCTGCTTGCCCTTGGCGCACGGAGCCAGTGCAGAGTCTGGCCCATTGTGTGTGAAATCGCTTCTAGCACTGAGCGCACGAGAGTCCGTTAGCAGGTGGCTTAACGCTAAGGAAGTGACTGTGTTGCTTTGCCCACCACAGGCATTTGAGCGAGTGAGAGAGAATCTCCGAGCAGTCGGATCCTCCGCGTGGAACCAGGCCTACGCTGACATGAAGCAAATATCGAATGCTGTTGTGCAGAACAAAGGGATCCTCGCCGCACACCCACTGGGCTTCTGAGCAGAAATGCTGCTTGGCCTGCCAATGAGCCGCAGCGACAAGCCCTGCTGTAGAGAGAAGTATTAAATGACGCGCCGTTTGCTAGAGCTGGGTCTGAGAAGCTCACACGGTGCCCCAGCGTGACTGCAACGGCACGTGGGCGGCAGCGGGGCCGCTTGGAGAACCCACAGCCCGTCCTGCCACGGCTGGTTGGGGCTCCGCCCCTGCTCCTCCATCCTGCTCCAGGAGGTGAATTTGGGCCACGTGGGTTCCAGCTGAGGGCAGGCTTTAACTGCCTGGCCTGCACCCTGCCAGCCTGCTCCAGGGGTCCCTTTGAGCCTTTTGCTGGCGGATAGAGGTTCCCCAAGGTGCCCGGAGCCAGGTGGCCAGCCCCCCCACTGTGCGTGGTCCTTGGGGCGAAGGGGAGAGGCCCTGGCTAGTCAGTGCGCACAGACTCCTGGCCATCTCCACTCTCCTGCCTCACCCACCGGGGGTCCCGCCCGGAGGCGCTGCTGAGTGAGCCTGGGTCTGTCCCAGCCTTTGGCCGCAGGTTTTCCTGGCCCCGGCACGGGGTTGTGAGCGCCAGGGGAGGTGAGCTCGGCTTTGGTGGGCTGGGATCTGGCCGTGGGACTGAGTCCAGGCAGGTGCCTTCTCCAGCCAGGGCTGCATCTGGTGTGGGACTGCACGGCCATGGCTTTGGGGGGCGTCTCTGGCCGCCTCTTGGGGAGACTCTGCCAGCTGCAGCTCATGCAGAGACAGGGCTGGCGTCAAGGGGGGCCAGGCAGTCTAGGCAAGCAGCCCTTGTCCCTCTGAACTCTGGGCTGCTGAGGGGCCCGGGGCTGCCGGAGAGCGGGAAAGGAAGGGGCTGGCGTTCTGGGAAGCCACTTGCTCCAGGGTCACTGGGCATGTCCCTGCAGGCCCCGGGGCGCTGCCCAGTGGCTGTGGGGCAGACATCACGTGGGGCCCGGGGCTTTGCTCACGGGCGGCTTGGTGGTGACAGCGACGGTGACATTGCTGGGCGCTGCCAAGAGGCTGCTGTGGCCCCATGAGGACCGGGGCAAACCCGGCTCCTGGTTGGTGAGGGCTTGGCCCTTGGGCTGACGTGAGCTGTGTGCCCAGCCTGGGTGCTAGGAGCAGCTGGGGCCGAATTCAGCAGAGCTGGGTGAGGTCAGGTCCTCATTAAAATGTTTCCTGGCCGTATCGGCGGACAGGGGGCTTGGCTTTGGTCTTCGGCGTCTGGAAAGCAGCTCTGCCTCCCCATGCCCTGTCCCAGCCACGCCAGCGCTGCCTGGGGCCAGGACTGTGAGCAACCGGAAGGGAGGTGCCAGGAGCCAGCAGCCCCTGGGGAGCGCAGAGAACAAACCGTTCCCTCTGGACACTCCCCCTTTGCCCCTTCCACGTGAAGCAGTGGACATGTGCGGCTGTGAATCTCTGCTGAGCCGGGGACGGCTGCCCCGCCCGCTGCAGGAGCCCTTCAAAGCGAAATCCGGGCTCCCAGCACCTCCCTTGTTTCCGGTCCAGCTCAGCTGCTTGAGCGCTGTGTGATGGCAGGCTCCTGCGCCCGCATGCCGCCTTACAGAGGCCGCAGGCAAGGTCCTGCCTGCAGGAGATGGGCCCAGCAGCGGCGCTGGGGACACCTGCACCTGGGGGAGGGAGGGTGGGGTTGCAGGACAAGAGGCTGTGCACCCTGCAGGCTGAGCTCACGTGGCTCAAACGCCCCCGGGCATGGCTGCCGCTCTAGCTGAGCATTAACAAAGCAGCAGCTGGTCAGGGAGCCAGACTCCACCGCCCAGGGTGCCCCTACTGCCCTCGTGTCTCCTGTGGGCGTCCTTGTCCCATGGACGGGGCGGCGTGCCCAGGGAAGGGCCATGCTTGGGGGGAGCAGCCTGGGACACATGGGGGAATGAGCCAGTCCCTCGACCCTGCTCTCAGGCCGGATGTGAGAAGGGCAGGGCCCCCGGTATGGCAGCTGAGATCAGTGTCTGGGAAAGAGGCTCAGAACCTCTGAACCATCGGCCCCCGCACCGTGTCAAGCGGGTGGGCAGCTCAGGGTAAGAGCCACGCGGGCAGGCCCGGTGTGGCTGGAGCAGAAAGGGGCCAGGCCGGGCTGAGCCCAGCGCCGTCCCCCAACACGCACTGCCAGGCGCTGGGCGCAGCCCCAGGAGAGAAGTCGGGAGAAGCTGCTCTCACGGCCGGTAGGTACTGAGTGGGGAAAGCGAGAGACCTCTCTGGGCTGGAGCCCCACACTGCTGGGCTGCTCTGGCCACTGGCAGGGGACTCCAGGCGCACAGCGTGCGCGCGCACACAGGTGCTCTCCGCAGATCGCGCAGGAACCGCATTCCTGGCAGGTCCCCAGCCTGGCGCCGTGACAGAGACGCCCTCTTCCAGGGAGCATGGCGGCGGCAGCGTGTCGCTGGCCAACCTCTGAGGTGCAGGTGCAGCCCCCCCGGGGGCGGATCCCGGGCAGGGGTGTCATCTCGGGAACCTTCCCAGGACACGCAGCCTCCTGCCCCATGGCTCCGCGTCAGCCGGCTCCCCCCGACCGCCCCCCCACGGTGCCTCCGTGTCAGCCGGCTCCTCCCGACCGCCCCCCCGCGGTGCCTCCGTGTCAGCCGGCTCCCCACGACCGTCCCCACGCGGTGCCTCCGTGTCAGCTGGCTCCCCACGACCGTCCCCCCGCGGTGCCTCCGTGTCAGCCGGCTCCCACGACCACCCCCCTCCCCGTGCTGCTGCCTCTGTGTCAGCCGGCTCCCCACAACCGCGCCCCGTGCTGCTGCCTCTGAGACAGCTCATTGGAGACGCTGCGGGGCAGCTTTCCCTAGAGAGGCTAGAAGGAAAATGCAAAAAGGCCCAGCAGCTCCCAGTCCGAGGCCTCGATTGTCCATCTGTGTAAAGCTTTTCTAACGTGCCTCACGTTCGCCGTTCATCAGCTTTTGTTGGTAACGTGCCCCCAGGACGCACGGCCCCCATGAAAGCGCGTGGCCTTGTACGGCCGGACGCACGGTGAGAGAAGCTGCACCGCAGAGTAGGGTTGCCAGATGGCTGAAAGAAAAATACCGAACACCCCCCCCCCCAAAAGAAACCACTGGGAAAAAATTTTGTTGCAGGAAAAAAAAAGCGGGGGGGGACCAAAGTTGTTGAGCAAAAAAAAAAAAAAAAGGGGGAGGAGGACCAGGAAGAGGGGGCCTGGAAACAGCTAACGGGGCGAAGGAGATGGGGGCCAACAGGAAGCAGGGATGGTCGTGGGGCGGGATGAACGGGCTGGCCGCAGGATATTGGAGGAGGGGGACTGGCCAGAAGGCGGCGCTGGCCGGGAGGAAGGGGGAGCGGAAGCACAGCTGATGGGGCGTGCAGCAGGGGGGCCGGGAGGAAGGGGGAAGCAGAGCTGGCGGGGCGGGAGAGGTGCAGCGGCGCTGGCCGAGACACAGGGAAGAGGAACGGGCCGGCGGGAAGCAGAGCGGGGGACGGTGCAGGGGGTGGCCGGGGGACACAGGGAAGAGGAACGGGCCAGCGGGAAGCAGAGCTGGGGAGGTGCAGAGGGGTGGCCGGGGGACACAGGGAAGAGGCCGGGCGGGAAGCAGAGCGGGGACGGTGCAGGGGGTGGCCGGGGACACAGGGAAGCAGGAAGCGGCGGGACGGTGCAGGGGGCTGGCCGGGGACACAGGGAAGAGGAACGGGCCGGCAGGAAGCAGAGCGGGGGACGGTGCAGGGGGTGGCCAGGGGAGATCAGGAAGAGGAACGGGCCGGCGGGAAGCAGAGCTGGGAGGTGCAGGGGGTGGCCGGGGAAGATCAGGAAGAGGAACGGGCCAGCGGGAAGCAGAGCGGGGGGACGGTGCAGGGGAGCTGGTGCAGGGGCTGGCCGGGGGAGATCAGGAAGAGGAACGGGCCGGCGGGAAGCAGAGCTGGGGGGCGGTACAGGGGGGTGACCGGGGGAGATCAGGAAGAGGAACGGGCCAGCGGGAAGCAGAGCTGGGGGAGATGCAGGGGGGCTGGTGCAGAGGCTGGCCGGGGGAGATCAGGAAGAGGAACGGGCCAGCAGGAAGCAGAGCGGGGGGACGGTGCAGCGGCGCTGGCCAGGGGAGATCAGGAAGAGGAACGGGCCAGCGGGAAGCAGAGCTGGGGGAGATGCAGGGGGGCTGGTGCAGGGGCTGGCCGGGGAGATCAGGAAGAGGAACGGGCCAGCAGGAAGCAGAGCTGGGGAGGTGCAGGGGGTGGCCGGGGGAGATCAGGAAGAGGAACGGGCCAGCGGGAAGCAGAGCTGGGGAGGTGCAGGGGCTGGCCGGGGGAGATCAGGAAGAGGAACGGGCCAGCAGGAAGCAGAGCTGGGGAGGTGCAGAGGGGTGGCCGGGGGAGATCAGGAAGAGGAACGGGCCAGCGGGAAGCAGAGCTGGGGAGGTGCAGGGGGGTGGCCGGGGGAGATCAGGAAGAGGAACGGGCCGGCGGGAAGCAGAGCGGGGACGGTGCAGGGGCTGGCTGGGAGATCAGGAAGAGGAACGGGCCGGCGGGAAGCAGAGCGGGGGACGGTGCAGGGGCTGGCCGGGGAGATCAGGAAGAGGAACGGGCCAGCGGGAAGCAGAGCTGGGGAGGTGCAGGGGGGTGGCCGGGGGAGATCAGGAAGAGGAACGGGCCAGCGGGAAGCAGAGCTGGGGAGGTGCAGGAGGGCTGGCCGGGGAAGATCAGGAAGGGAAGTGGGGGAGAACCGGCCGGCCGGGGAAGGGGGGGGGAGCAAATTGGCTGGGGGGGGAGCGGGACTGACCTGGGCACTTGCTGCCTGTCCCGCGCAGGCTTCCCCTCCTCCTCACACTCAACCGACTGAGGGCGGCCCCACGTCCCAGCCGCTCTCCCGCCCGCCAGGCTTCCGTCCGGTGCGCAGCCAGAAAAATCAGAAAATACCGGACATTGCACATCGCACATGTCCTGTATTCTCTGATTTTTTGACCGGACAGAGCGCGCAAATACCGGACTGTCCGGTACAATACCAGACACCTGGCACCCCTACCGCAGAGAGGGGAACCCGCCCAGCACCGTGTGCGGTGCCTGGCGACTGAGCTTAGCTCGGCCACCCTCTGTGCCATTGGTGCTTCTCTCTGCTCCTGCCCCAGCCGTCCCCCTCCCGCCAGTGCCCAAGTCTGGGTCACACCCTGTCCTGCAGCTCCCTGCAGTTCACTTTCCCTCCCAGCCTTTCCTGTAGGCCGTGCCGTTAGCCAGCAGCTGGGTGCCCGTGGAGCTGACTGCAGGGCTGCCAACGCTGTCCCAAAAACACAGCACTTCTGAGTGCCCCGCCCCCCCGCCGACAGTATTGGACGATTGTCATTGTGACTGACGCCCTGCAGCAGCACTCACCTGTCTTTGCCAGGGTCTCTCGTGCTGGTCTTGCGGCTCGCACACCTCCCATGGCACTCTTGGCAAGCCTGTGGCAGCCCCAGCTGGCCCATTGCTGCAGGGGCTGTACTTGCTTGACAGGCAGCCCCTGCCCACAACAACTTGCAAACAGACAAGGGAAGGTGAGCGAGGGAAGGAGGCACCAAGTGACTCACCCAGGGCACACAACAGCTCAGTGGCAGAGCTGGGACTCGAGCCCAGCCCCACGCGGGTGCCCTGCCCTGACACTGGAGAGCCCCATTGCTTGGTCTCTGCACTGTGAAGTATTGGTCAGAAACAGACCCCCCAGCTCTGAGCAGCTGCTCCCCGCGGCTCAGTGCTAGCGAGCAGGGCGGAGCGTGCCTGACCCTGCCAGGGTTGGGGGTCGCCCGGGGGGCTGGGCACCTCCCTCCTGGGCGGCTCCTTGGGCTGCTTGCACATGGGCCTGTGGTGAGAGTTACAGCCCGAAGCTACTTCCCTCCCCACCGTGGGCTGAGCCTGCTGCTGGGGGCCAACACGATTCCTCTGCCCTGCCCCTTCCAGCCCACTGCTCCGGCCATGGCCCTGCCCTGGGCCTGTCCCTCTGCCCTGCCCCTCTCAGCCCACTGCTCCGGCCATGCCCCTGCCCTGGGCGTGTCCCTCTGCCCTGCCCCTCTCAGCCCACTGCTCGGCCATGCCCCTGCCCTGGGCGTGTCCTCTGCCCTGCCCCTCTCAGCCCACTGCTCCGGCCATGCCCCTGCCCTGGGCGTGTCCCTCTGCCCTGCCCCTCTCAGCCCACTGCTCCGGCCATGGCCCTGCCCTGGGCGTGTCCCTCTGCCCTGCCCCTCTCAGCCCACTGCTCCGGCCATGCCCCTGCCCTGGGCGTGTCCCTCTGCCCTGCCCCTCTCAGCCCACTGCTCCGGCCATGGCCCTGCCCTGGGTGTGTCCCTCTGCCCTGCCCCTCTCAGCCCACTGCTCCGGCCATGCCCCTGCCCTGGGCATGTCCCTCTGCCCTGCCCCTTCCAGCCCACTGCTCCGGCCATGGCCCTGCCCCTCTGCCCTGCCCCTCTCAGCCCATTGCTCCGGCCATGCCCCTGCCCTGGGCATGTCCCTCTGCCCTGCCCTGCGGCACAGGGCGGGGTGCGCACAGGGCTGCTATACATCCTACGCCAGCCGCCAGCATGAGCCTCAGCACCACTGGTGGGGCGGCGGCAGAACCAAAGGGACCGCGCTGCCTGGTGCGGCCTCTCTGCAGACGGGAGACGCAGCCAGTGGGAACGTGGCTCCTGCAAGGAGGGCTGCCCTGCAACGGCTGCAGAGTGGCCAGAGGAGCTCAGGGGCGGGCTATTCTGTGTGTCCCACAGCCCTTCCCGGAGAATGCTCAAGGAGCCCACAGAGGAGCTGTCTGAGCCCTTAGCCCTCATCTTCGAAAGAGCACGGAAGTCGGGAGGGAGCCCAGAAGACTGGAAAAGGGCAAATCTAGGGCCCATCTCTCAAAAGGGAAACAACAACCCAGGGAACTACAGACCAGTCGGTTTGACTTCTGTGCCAGGGAAGAGAATGGAGCAAGTAATTAAGGAAATCATCTGCAAACACTTGGAAGGTGGCAAGGTGATAGGGAACAGCCAGCATGGATTTGTAAAGAATAAATCACGTCAAAGCAATCTGATAGCTTTCTTTGATAGGATAACGAGTCTTGTGGATAAGGGAGAAGCGGTGGACGTGGTATACCTAGACTTTAGTAAGGCGTTTGATACAGTCTTGCATGAACTTCTTATCAATAAACTAGGGCAATGCAACCCAGATGGGGCTACTATAAGGTGGGTGCATAACTGGCTGGATAACCGTTCTCAGAGAGTAGTTATTAACGGTTCACAATCCTGCTGGAAAGGTATAACTAGTGGGGTTTTGCAGGGGTCTGTTTTGGGGACAGGTTCTGTTCAATATCTTCATCAACAATTTAGATATCGGCATAGAGAGTATGCTTATTAAGTTTGCAGATGATACCAAGCTGGGAGGGGTTGCGACTGCTTTGGAGGACAGGGTCATAATTCAAAATGACCTGGACAAACTGGAGAAATGTTTTGAGGTAAATAGGTTGAAGTTTAATAAGGACACATGCAAAGTGCTCCACCTAGGAAGGAACAATCAGTGTCACACATACAGAATGGGAAGTGACTGTCTAGGAAGGAGTCCTATAGAAAGGGATCTAGGTATCACAGTGGACCACAAGCTAAATATGAGTCAGCAGTGTGATGCCGCTGCAAAAAAAGCAAACATGATTCTGGGATGCATTAACAGGTGTGTTGTGAGCAAGACACGAGAAGTCATTCTTCCGCTCTACTCTGCGCTGGTTAGGCCTCAGTTGGAGTATTGTGTCCAGTTCTGGGCACCGCATTTCAAGAAAGCTGTGGAGCAATTGGAGAATGTCCAGGGAAGAGCAACAAGAATGATGAAAGGTCTAGAGAACATGACCTATGAAGGAAGACTGAAAGAATTGGGTTTGTTTAGTTTAGAAAAGAGAAGATTGAGCGGGGACATGATAGTGGGTTTCAAGTATCTAAAAGGGTGTCACAGGCAGAAGGGGGAAAAATTGTTCTCCTTGGCCTCTAGGGACAGGACAAGCAGCAATGGGCTTAAACTGCAGCAAGGGAGGTTTAGGTTGGACATTAGGAAAAAGTTCCTAACTGTCCGGGTGCTTAAACACTGGAATAAATTGCCTGGGCGGGGGGTTGTGGAATCCCCATCCCTGGAGATATTTAAGGGCAGGTTGGACAGACACTGTCAGGGCTGGTCTAGATCAGCGGTTCCCAAACTTTTCGGGCATCACGCCCCCTTTTTGATTTTTTAGAAACCCTCACGCCCCCACCCCAAAAATAGCAGCAAAACTTGGGGTGGGATTGACGGGGGTGGATGTGGCTGGGTCACCTCGTGCCCCCCCCCTGGAATTTCTTCACGCGCCCCCAGTTTGGGAACCCATGGTCTAGATGGTGCCGTGAGGGCAGGGGACTGAACTCGATGACTCTTGAGGTCCCTTCCCCCGTTCTAGTGCTCTGTGATTCTAGGATTCTATGAAATGGAGCTCTATTCACCCCTTTCCCTACCGCTTTGTACAGACAACAGGACCAGGCTTGAGTTGTATGGATCTGTATTTCTTGGCCCTGGAGGCCAGGACCCCAGGATCTTGACACTGCCCCAGTAGTCCCTGCCCCCGCCACCGTGGACGGAGACGGAGAGAAGCAGCCCAAGGGGACGCTGCTGCCGTTCTCGGCCAGCAGGACGGGCAGTGGTCTCAGCACCAGCAGCCAGTTACGCCAGTGTCTGTCCAGCGCAGCTGCACTGGCGTCCAGGCGTGCCTGAGGCCACATGCTGGCCCTGCTCTCTGGTCTCTGGCTGGGCTGGAGCAGCCCCACCCGTGGGCATGACATTTAACCGACCCGCTGGCAGTTCCCGCAGCACGGCTGGGACCTTGCCACAGAGACACATGGTCCCGTGGTTCCCTCGGGGCGGCGCTGGCAGACACGGGCTCTGCGGCTCTGCACTGAGTGCAGAGTGAAGCCACCCAAGCTGCCTTCCAAACAAACATGCGTGTCAGGGATCGGGCGTGGCTTGAGCTCCTGTTAAGTAACGATGACCCCGGCATGCTTATAAAGTAAGAGAGGGCAACTCCCCAGCTAGCTCTGCCTCAGAACCCAGGGCCTGTCACCACTGCCGAGTGCGTCGCGTCTCTGTGGGAGCTCAGGTATGTTGCCAGACACATGGGGAGAAGGTTCAGTTCGGTCAGAGACAGGAGCTCCGGTCGGGAGGGGTCTGACACTGTGCGCCAAAGACAGGGGCTGCTCCTGGTATTTACATGGTTACTCCTTAGCAGGACTCCCCACCATTCCCCAGCGGGATTTCTTGCTGCTTTCTGCAGCTCCTGAGCTTGCTCTCCAGACGAGAATGGGGCTGGATTTAGCGCTGCTGGGGGCTGCCGCCCCTGTCCGGAAGCGGTTTCCATCATACGCAGGGTTTGCAGTTTGGTTCATTGTCTCTCGCCCCCCCCCCCCACTCCACACACTGGTCCAGCGCCTCTGGGCATCCCTGGTACTCAGGAGTCCTTGGCAGGGGAGCGATCCGGCTTTCCTTACAAATGGGTGGTGGGATGCTAGAGCTGGCCCGAGGCTGTTTTTAAGTGCAGGAGGCTGAAGAGCACATGGCCGGGGCGTCTGTGTGTGCGCCCCTGCCCGCGAGCCACACTGCTTTTGTTGGGACAGTCCGGACAGGCCAAGGGCTGCCTGCCTGGCCAGGGACGGTGGGCCGAGAGTTAATGCTTTTCCTCTGTCTGGTTGCCAGTGAGACACACCCCTGGCAGCGGGGCTCATCTGTTCAAAGGAGCAAAGAGAAATACACCAGAGCTCCGTTGGTGCAGCCCCCCGTGCAGGACGAGACCGCTCGCCACAGCCCCTCGACGTCAGTCACTGACACCAGCCCCCGCAGGGACGAGACTGCTCGGCACAGCCCCTCGACACAAGCCCCCTCCCCACAGGATGAGACCGCTCACCACAGCCCCTCGACGTCAGTCACTGACACCAGCCCCCGCTTCGGCGCGCGACTGCGACGGCACAGCCCCTCGACACAAGCCCCACAGGATGAGACCGCTCGCCACAGCCCCTCGACGTCAGTCACTGACACCAGCCCCCAATGCAGGACGAGACTGCTCAGCACAGCCCCTCAACATCAGTCACTGACACCAGCCCCCGGCGCGCAGGACGAGAGTGCTCGCCACAGCCCCTCGCCACAAGCCCCCAACAGGACGAGACTGCTCGCCACAGCCCCTCGACATCAGTCACTGACACCAGCCCCTCCCCACATGCAGGACGAGACTGCTCGGCACAGCCCCTCGACGACAGTCACTGATACCAGCCCCCACCTCCCCCCGCGCAGGACGAGACTGCTCGGCACAGCCCCTCAACATCAGTCACTGATACCCCCCCACACACACACCGTGCCTGGCCCAGACTCTGTTTTATTTCCTTTTAGGTCCAGTGCCCATTTGTGACCACACGCGACCATGTCAGCGACTGTGGTGCTGCTTTCAGTCCTGTTTGGGCTCCTCCACATCTCCGAGGGGCAAACGTTTAAAGGGGGGCGATGCCCAGAGCCCCCCGTCCAGGAGAACTTTACTGTTTCCAAGGTGGGAAGAGATCTAAAGTCACGCTGGCTCAAAGCAAGCAAGGCAAAGACGGCGGGTAAAGAGCTGCAGCTGAGCAGTGGAGCCACTTTTGTGGGGCTGGAACTCCCTGCGACAGGTGTCATGCCCTGTGCCCACCCCACACAGGCTGAGAGCCCAATTGCGTTATCCCGCGCTCTGCTATAGCGCTGTTCATCGACAGGTCTCAAAGCACTTTACCAAGGAGGCAAGGGCCATTATTCCACTTTGGGTAGAGACAAATGGGGAAACTGAGGCATGGGAGTGCACTGACTTACCCATGGTCCCACAGCAGGCTAGTGGCTGAGGATTCAAGTGTCCAGAATGCGGGTCCAGCACTCAGTCCATGAGGCTCTCTGATACAGCTTCTACTACCACAGAGCCCGGCTTTCTAGATCAAGTCATAGAAAAGTTTTCTGACTTGGGCAGATTAGGGACAATGTTAATGAATGAACTGCACCGCTCTGCAGCCTGTTGGTCACACCCATTGAACCTGCGTGCAGCTGAGGCCGCTAACAAGGCTGGTTCTGGGTTTTCTTTTCCAGTATGTGGGGAACTGGTATGAGATCGAAAAGCTGCCCGCGTCCTTTGAGAAGGGAATCTGCATCCAGACCAACTACGCGCTGAAGAGCAATGGGAAGATTAAAGTGCTGAATCAAGAGCTGCGGTAAGTACCTTTCCCCAGGCCTGTGTTCCTGCTGCAGCCGGGTCCCAGTGAGCCTTGAGTCTCTTGACTTGCTCTCTCTGGCTGATATTGGCTTTTTCTGTATTGGCTGCCACAGCCTCCTCTCACATCCCGAGAGCATCAAGCAAGGAGGCAACTCACCTCCTGGTGCAGTCACTCAGCTGGCAGGACAAGTCAGAGTTAGCACACAGCCCGGCCGCACCATATCCCTGGCCTGGCGCTTTTACTTGGGTCGCTGGGTTCTGTCTCGTATCCATTGAGCGCTAGCATGTCTGGCCACGCTGCAAGGGCGACCAGCTAATAGGAAAAGGTTGATGGACACGTCATGCTGAGTATTACGTCCTGCCTGGCCCACAGCCCTCTCTGGCTTAACCCCATGTGGTGTCTTTGCTTGGTTGGAAAGCCAGATGCCGGCACGTCATGCGGGCTGTGCCGGGCAGGCAGGGAGCCAGTCACAGGCTGCCATTCATCCCTGTGCAGAGGCAGCACAAGACCTTTGCACCTCTTAGTGCTTAACGGGTGGCTGGCCCTTTGCTCGTGGGGGAGTCTCGCCAGAGAATCAATTAAGGGCCCACAAATGCAACCAAAGCCTCTTGGCCACTTCTAGTGAAGCATGGATCTGTCTGTCTGGCGCTGCAGGACTCACTTCCCTCTCTTAGTAACGGCCATGCCCTGTGTGCCAGGAGCACAGCCCACATCACGCAATCGCACTGAGCTCTGTCATTGCATGGCTTGTTTGTTGTATTTTACTGGGGGTTTGCAAGCCCACACAACTCTTGTGAGGCTTGCGACTGGGCTGGGTAGTGTTCTGCTGAGTTGTCAATAGGCTCAGCTTTCGCAGAGGGAATGAAGGCAAGTTGCTCTTTACAGTCGCTGGAGGCCTTTGTTGTGCTGCATGCCACCAAAATCGCAGTCGTCCTTTGTGCTCGGCTAATGAGCGGTGCCCGGTGGCTCTGCCCCGCTTTGCCAGAGAAGGGCCTGAGAAGCAGTCGGCTAGGTCACTGGGTCTGTGTTGAACTGGTTGTGGTGGGACTGACCGTCTGTGTAACGACTGGCCCCCCTTCGAGACCCTAGCTCAGAGGGGGACAAACTACATCCTGTGGGCCACATCTGGCCCATCAGCCACTGGAATCGGGCCCCTAAACTCCCGGCCACTGGGGCACAGGGTCGGAGGTTTTACCCTGCCCGGCAGGGGCTGTGGCTTTGTGCAGCCCAGAAGCACTGGCATGTTCCCCCCAGCTCCTGCACATAGGGGCAGCCAGAGGGATCCATGCACTGCCCCCAGCGCTGCCCCTGCAGCTCCCATTTGCTGGGCTGCACCTGCGGAGGGGGGAAATGCACAGAGCTGCCTGGCCGTGCCTCCGTGTTGGAGCTGGAAGGGGGACATGCTGCTGCTTCTGGGCGTGGCTTAAGGAGGAAAGCACAGCCCAGAGCCTGCCGCACCCCTGAACCCTCCCTGTGCCCCCATCCCCTGCCCCAGCCCTGATTCCCCTCCCTCTCTCTAAACCCCTCAGTTCCAGCACACAGCCCCCTCTTCCATCCCAAGACTCTCAGCCCCATCCCAGAGCCCTCACCTGCTCCCACACCGCAGCCCTAATTTCATGAGCATCCGTGGCCCTCCGTGTACTTTCCATCCCCTGGTGGGATCCTCGGGCCAAACAGTTTGTTCGCCACACCCGGCTCCTGTGCAGACAGCCCGGACGCAGTGGCAGATGGAGGGGACTCCCGCGAGAGAGAGCCAGGGTTGTTTTTGCTGCGTTCTCAGCGCTCACACACACTTCACCCCCTTCCGGTCCGGCTGCTTTTGGAGGGGCAAGGCACCAGCCCCAGCAGAGAACACTTAGCATTGTGTATGTTCAGAGCACTGGACTGACATGTTGGCACATGCTACCACATTCTTCTTTTTACAGATGGGGGAAACTGAGGCAAAGAGGCAAAATGACTTGCCCAAGGCCACAGTGATCAGTGGCAGAACAAGGAGTAGCACTCAGGCTCTCTGGCCTCCTAAGCCCAGACCATGGGACGCTCCTTCCCAGTCCCAAGGGTGGGCAGCTCTTGTTGAGAGGTTTGTTGCTGTTGCGTGGAGGTGTTGGGATGGCAGCTCAGACAGTTTAATTAAACAAATCTTCCTGTGTCAAAGTGGAACATGAACAGGCCTGGGGATAATGTGCTTTAATCTAAGTAGGGCGCAGGCAATTAGACGGGCGTGCACGTTACACGCGGCTGGACGTTGGGCAAGCTCTGTGGGTGTCGGCATCTCCTGTCCTTACACAGCAGAGACCTGATCCCCACTGCCTGGCACAGGGTGTGTGCGCTCACATCGACTTAGCTCTGGAAGTGCCTACTCACTCCAGGGTGGCTCCCGCATACGTAAGTCGCCCAATACGTGGACCCAACAACTCCGCCCCTGTGCGAGGTGTAGCACTAAGGTACCGCACTCAGTGCCAGCACAGCATCAGTGCTCCTGTCAGATTGTTCCGGCTGTCGGCCCCTGCAAGCTGACAGCCAGAGCCCTGTCCCCGGGGCTGACAGCCGGAGCCCTGCCCCCGGGGCTGACAGCCAGCGTCCTGTCCCCAGGGCTGACAGCCAGAGCCCTGTCCCCAGGGCTGACTGGTCAGTCGGTGCCAGCGCCCTGCTGGGGCCATGTGCTGCCAACAGAAAGAGCTAGTAAGGCCATGCAAAGCCAATGTCATTAGTGTTGTGGCTGTACATCAATGTGACTTAAGTCAGCTTCAGTATGTAGCCTCTGCAGGCCCTGATTCTCCTTACACTGACAGATCTTACGCCATGCGGCTCCATTGCATGGGGGTACTCCATAGTCACTCCCGTGTGAGGGACAGGAGGTGCCCTAGTGCTGCGTCTCTTTTACCCATGCAAAGTGCTGTCAGATCTGAACGCTCCTGGCCCGTAGCTTTGCACACACGTGTAAGTCTCTACCCAAAGTGTGGGAAAGGAGAGAATGGGTCCCCAGCGAATGGAGGATCAGGCCCCTGGAGGCTGTTTTCTTGGGCGCTCCCTTGGTAAGGAGAGCAGGACAGGGGAAGCTGAAGCATGGTGGAAGAACAATAGCATTTTCTAAGTTTTAAGCAGAACTGGGCATACGCAGGGCTGGCTCTCATTTCAGAGAGCAAGGAGAAATGGCTGGAAATGGTGTCAGTGAGACAGTCCCTGCACAATGTGAGCACCCACAGAGCTGTGCAATTGGACGAGTGCCAAACAAGTAACACCTTTCCTTCCCGAAAGCACATCTCCTTCTGATTCTCGGTGGGGGTGTTTGCATTTTGCTGGAACCAGGGCCCATGGTGCTGGCCACTATACAAATGCTAGAAAAAAGGCAATCTCTGCCGTTCGAGATCTTACCCTCCTCACTGGGTGTCGGAGAGCTTCCCAGCAGAGTCATAAACTTCATGGCAAATGTCTGTCACATGGCTGGGTTTTTTTTCTCTCTTCCTCTCTTGCATGACAGTTGGGGGACTTTCATTCTTTGCTGTATATGATACATTGCATGCATGCTGGGCTATGGGTTTATATTTGCAGTACACTGACACTCAGGGGCTACATCTACACTGCAGGCTTTTTGCACAAGAACAGCTGTTCTTGCGCAAAAACTTGCAGAGCGTTTACACTGCACGCACGTTTTTGCGCAAGTAAATTTACAGTAAAGCGCCGGAAAACAGGGCTTCTTGCACAAGAGTTATTCCTCTCCCCACGAGGTGTCAGCCCTCTTGCGCAAAAGCTCTTCCATAAGGTGTCATAAAAGGGTGTCATAAGGAGGAGGGAGAAAACTTGTTCATCTTGGCCTCTGAGGATAGAACAAGAAGCAATGGGCTTAAACTGCAGCAAGGAAGGTTTAGGTTGGACATTAGGAAATAGTTCCTAACTGTCAGGGTAGTCAAACACTGGAATAAATTGCCCAGGGAGGTTGTGGAATCCCCATCTCTGGAGATATTTAAGAGTAGGTTAGATAAATGTCTATCAGGGATAGTCTAGACAGTATTTGGTCCTGCCATGGGGGCAGGGGACTGGACTCGATGACCTCTCGAGGTCCCTTCCAGTCCTAGTATTCTATGATTCCATGATTCTAAGAAGGCAGTGTAGACAGGCAACAGGGGTTTCTTGAGCAAGAGAGCCCTATGGCTAAAATGGCCATCAGAGCTTTCTTGTGCAAGAGAGCATCCACACTGCCATGGACGCTCTTGCGCAAAAGCACATCTCTTCCACAAAAGCACATTGCCGTGTGGACACTCTCTTGTGCAAGAACTTTTGCACAAGAACTCTTGTGCAAAACTGTTTTTATGCAAGAAGCCTGCAATGTAGATGTAGCCAGGGTGTGTCTAGACTACAGGGTTTTTTCCAAAAAAGTGGCCTTTTTTCGAAAAAACTTCCCCTGCATCTAGACTGCTGCTGCGTTCTTTCTAAAGTAAATCAAAATAACGCAGCAGTTTTTTCGACCACAGAAAACCTCGTTTTATGAGGAATAATGCCTTTTTTCAAAAGTGCTCTTTCGAAAAAAGGCGCCAAGTAATGAAAACTGTGTTTTTTTGAAAGAGAGCATCCAGACTGCCTGGGCGCTCTCTTTCGAAAAAGCAGCTTGCTTATTCGAAAGTACTGGTTGTAGTCTAGACGCTCTTTTTCAAAAAAGAGGCTTGCAGTCTAGCTGTAGCCATAGTATAGCACTATACAAAGCAGGGAAATACATCCAAGAGGCAGCTGGTTGTGCTGGGCTCAGTGGCCCCCGTTCTGATCCAGTATGGCAATCCCCAGGCACCTAGATTGCCCTGCATGGCATTGCATCCAGATTGTGCTGGTACTGGAAGTCGAAATGTCATCTCAGAGTTGCTTCTGTGCCTCTCAGGAAGCTGCTCTCAACTGGAATGCACATTATGTGAGGCTTTGCTCTGGCTGTTAGCCAACTGTGGGTAGAGCACCACCTCAGGAGAGCGGTTACTGGAAATAACTGCGTAACTATGATTGCAAACTTTTAATTTCCAAATCTCTTGTTCTCCCCTTAGTTCTGATGGGAAAATTCATCAAATTGAGGGGGAGGCTACCCAGGCAGATGGCGAGCCAGCCAAGTTGCGTGTCAGCTTTTCCCGATGTAAGTGTGTTGTTTAAATGCTCGTTCCCTGCACCTGGCCAAATCCTGCTGCTAGGGCCTTGCTATTGACTTGAGTAGCGCCATGAATTCTGCTCAGAGCTGGGTCCTGGTTCTGCTTTCACGCTGGTATAGATCAGAGGAGTGTCAGAGTAAAACTGGTTTAAGCGAGAGGAGAGCCAGGCCCACGGGTCAGGATAAATGTTTCTGTGGCCATGAGGAAGCTGGACAATGGTTTTTATTTTAATTGAATTATGTGGCTCATTTTTTCTTGTTATCATGCCATCAAGGCTCCTGCCATCACTGTTCCATGCCTGCTTCTCCCCATTGGCAGTACTGTTTTAGCAAGTGTTGCTTTTGTCCCCTTCCCTCTCCATCCTTGCACCTTCCTGCTGGCTTGGCAGAGATTTGATGGCTGTTCGAATGTCTCCTGTGTGCATGGAACGGGGAGGGAGACAATTCTTATTCACAAAAAGTAATCTGGGAAAGGCCTCATTCTGCACTGCCCTGCACCATGTCACCTGCACATGGTGTGAATGAGACATGCTCCTGTGCTAGTTGGTACAAGGCAGTGGAGAAACAGGCCTGGATCAGGGAATGAACCCTGTAATACGTACGCCCTGCTGGGCCAAGCTCCGCTCCGTCAGACGACTCACAACCTGACTTCATTCCAACTCCATTTAAGTCACCATTCTAATGGAAAGCAGAATCAAGCCTGCCAGCCAGAGCCTTGGGAATAAGGAGGCTTTAGTTCAAAACTCTATTGGCTTTCTTGAATCCATCAGGTGTAACATGAAAGCCCTACGTAGTAACTTCCTAGGTCACACAGCAAGTCACTAGTAAAACTGGGGAAAGAACCCAGGCGTCTTCTGGTCCCTGCTCTAACTGCTTAACTTAGCCCTGTTGGTTAATCATGTTTGCTAATGATGCCCCTGCTGTTTCTCTAGTCATGCCATCTGCCCCTTACTGGGTCCTCTCCACTGACTATGGAAACTACAGTGTGGTGTATTCCTGCACTAATTTTGTCTTGCTCTTCCACGTTGAGTATGCCTGGATTCTATCAAGAACTCCCCAGCTGCAGCCAGAAACTGTGGAACGTCTGAAGGGCCTTCTCCGCTCCTGCAAGATTAACACTGAGACAATGAGGCCAGCTGTTCAAAGGAACTGTCCTCCTGAGAAGTAGCTTCTACTGTTTGAGAGAACAAGCCCAGGCTAGCTCTGAATTCTTTTGCTTTCTTAGTGCTGGTTTCTTAACTGAGAATAACAAGCCCTGTTGCTAATGCTAGATTGTAAACCCTGACTGTAATTCCTGCAAGTGACGGCGGTTACGGACCGTTGGTGCGCTGCCCGTGCAACCTCTGGCATGGATTTGGAGATGCCTGAGTAAATTCTGTCAACGCTCTTTTGTCCCTTCCTGTTATTACAGAGTAAGAGAGGCTTTGGCAGTCAGTGAACAGCTGGATGAAGAGGTGAAATCTTTGAGGCTGATTCTGAAGTTTTGCAGCCAATACAATTCTCAAGATTGGATGCAGGAGGGTGAAGGCTGTAGCATGCAAATATCCCCTAGGGCAGTGGTCACCAACCAGTCAGTCGGGGTCTACTGGTAGATCTTTGAGCCTCTGACAGGGGATCCTGACTGTTTTACCCAAGAGGTTATCAAGCCCAGCACTTCAGCTACATCTCCTCCTCCCCCAGCCTGCTGCATGCACATAGACTCATGGAATCCTAGGGCTGGAAGAAACCTCAGGAGGTCATCAAGTCCAGCCCCCTGCCCAAAACAGGACCAACCCCAACTCAATCATCCCAGGCAGGGCTTTGTCACGCCAGGACTTGGAAACCTCTAGGGATGGAGATTCCACCTCCTCCCTAGGGAACCCAGCCCAGGGCTATGTCAAGCCAGGACTTAAAGCCTCTAGAGATAGAGATTCACCCCCTCCCTACGTAACTCAGCCCAGCGCGTCCCCACTCTCCTAGGGAAATAGCTTTTCCTAATATCTGACCTAGCCCTCCCCCACTGCAACGTGAGCCCATTGCCCCCTGTTCTGCCACCGCCACTGAGAACAGCCTCTCTCCAGCCTCTCTGGAAGCTCCCTGCCCGCTGCCTTGGAGCTGTCCCGGGGGGGGAGTGCTGATGGCAAGGTGCCTCCTCTCCCACCCTGTGTCCTATCTCCACAGAGCAGAGAGGGGCCACAGCAGGGCCTGGGATGGAGGGAGTTTGCTGGCTGCTTTGGGGAGTGGTGCAGGGCCAGGGCAGGGGTGAGCCTGCCTTAGCCCCACTGCACCCCCACCTGAGGTAAACAATGCCCAGCTGGAGTCCACATCCCGAAACCCTGCCCCGTCATGAACCCCCTCCTGCACCCCAAACCCCTGCCCTAGCCCCGAGCACCCCTGCATCCAAATGCCCTCCCAGAGCCTGCACCTGGAACTCCCTCTGGGACCCCACCTGCCTGCCCCAGACTCAGCTCAGAGCCCCTCTCACTCTCCAAATCCCTTGATCCAAGACCAGAGCCTGCACCCCAACCCGCTGCCCCAGCCTGGTGAAGGTGAAGGAGGATGGAGGGGGAAGGGAGGATAGAGTGAGCAGGGGCGGGGCCCCAGAGCAGGGGCGGGAAGGAGGCGGGGCCAGGGGATTTGCGTCTGAGGTAGATCTTGGATTGCACTTACATTCAAAGTGATCTCGTGTTTACAAAGGTTGGAGACCTCCGTCCTAGGGAAGACGGTTCTCATGGCATCCAGCAGGTTTCTTTCTTCATACTCGGCATGCCTTGTCTTATAGGCCTGTTACCAGCACACTGCTCAGCCGGCTGTGTCTCTAACAGGGCCCTACTGACACCAGAGAGGTTCTTAGGGGGCCGGGATTTGGAAGCCAATTTTGTCCATTGTTTACACTGGCAGCTCTCCAGTGAGAGGTTTTGATCTATAATATATTTGTAGTTGAAGGATGCAATGGCTTTGCCAGTATGGCCGCATGGGCATAAGCTGCTGTGAAGGCTGCAGAACCCTTCACTGGTTTCACTGGGTTTGGGTTTGGATCAGGCCTTGTATGTCCAAATCTCATATTGATACATACATCCCAGAGGGTCTGCACCAATAGCCCATACCCCCCTCTGAAATGTGCCCTCTCCTATCTGTAACTAAGAAACAGCTTCTGACATAAGGGGAGAAGGGAGTACTGTCTATCCTGTGTCCTCACCTAAACTGCTCTTGACTTCTGAAATGAATAATCAAGCAGGGAGAGAAAGAACATCTTCCCTCAGCTCTAACTCTGGTGATCTAAACCTGCCTGGTAAGTGTATTGTACTTCACCTTGTTATGCTTAGAAGAAGCACATGGGATCTTTTCCGGGGAAAAGGCAATACGCCACCTTGATTGAAAATACAGCTTTAAAAGTCAGCATGTGCGGGCATGAAGAGATCCCACAGATGGTGCTACAGTTGCTAGTTTGTCATGGCTGGAGTCACTCAAATGGCCAGTTAGAACCCAGCTCCCCACTCGCGCTCAGTTTGTCAGTTGCACTCAGATGCTCCAAAGTTGTGCAGCACAAGCCCAGAGAACCATGGGCTATGGTTGTGAGTTCCCACTCGAGTCTATGCATTTTTCACTGTCATGCTGCGATTGTTAATCCTGAAGTGGTGCTTATCCCAAGGTTGTGTCCACCCTCATCCTGCACCTTGTCCATGGGGGCTGCCACATCTGGTTTTGCCTTTATCTTACGTTGCCTTTGGGAATATATGCCTGTGATATAGGGTCATCAATCTGCCCTGTCTCAGCCATCCTCAGCATGTCCTGCTAGTCTGACTGGCATCTCTCCATTTCTTCCTCCTTGGCCTTCCAGACCATCAGGTCTTCTGTTTCTTACCTATTAGCGTATGGTGATAGGCACATCCCTCACTCCTGCACAGAACAGTAGAATGATTAAAGAGCAGAAACTCTTGCAAAGCAAAGATGTCTTGTAGAGAAGAAGTTGAACAGAAGCTAAACACACTTTACTGAAACAATTCCTTCCCACTACTGCTAAAAATTATTTCTTTTTGCTAATACAAAATGCATTATACTTGTTACTAACTGTATTTAAAACAGTTCTCTCTCTTAGCCTCCCTTTGGGCCTCCATTGTCCTCTTTTGGCCCTTCAATAACAATCACTGAATGTGTCATACCTTATGCAACTGCAAAGCAATGTACTAAGAGGCAATATGAGCCCGTGGCTTGAATTTCACATACATTCTTTACACATTGCAATGAACAAGTTTCTTATTAGTACTAAGACAATAATTATAGGGTGAAGTGCAATGTTCAGGTCTAGGGTAACCATATTTCCCTATGATGAATATGGAACACCTGGTAAAATTACTTGTATTCAAGTGGGTTCAATGGCAATCAATTAGAACTATGCAGAACAAACATTCAAATTAGCATCAAGTTGACTGAGCCGATAAAAAGAAATACTGTGTAGCTGGAGTCTTTTTATTTACCTTCTTATCCTTATGGTTGCATGGGAAGAGGTGACATGTACACTTCTCACATGGGGAAAGGGTGACTGACTGACCTGAACCAACCCTCCTTGGTCTCCACTCTCCACAACTGGCTCCCTCCCCCTCCATGGACCTGCCTCTCCTGGTATCTGGTGCTGCATCTTCTCAAGGCAACATGTGGGAGTATGCAGGGCCATAGGCCCCCTCCCCAGACTTCTGTCAGGGTTCACACCAGAATGTGGCAAGCAGCAGCTTTTGGGCTCTGTGAGAGAGGGAAGGGATAGAAGCTGCTTCCAGCCAAAGGGGGTGGGGATAGGGATGGCTTGGCTCATGTTTTTCCAGAGGTCATCGCTTCCCTCTCATCCCCTGCTCTCCTGTGGCTGAAGGCAGCTTGTGCCTTCCTACCTGCACAGTGTCAAAAGGCAATTAACACCTCCAAGTTGCCTCCTGTCCCCTGGCTACAGTGTGGGCAGGAAGGGGTTCAGCCCTAAGGCTGTCTTGAGCACCAGGGCCCAGGAACCCAACTGCAGGGGCTTCAGGAAACCCAGCCAGAGAGGTGGCTCAGCATGGGAGGGTGCCTAGGGGACAGAGCACCCTTGGGTGGGGGGCTGCATGTGAAGAGGGTGCTAAGTGCCCCTGCCTGGGGCTGCTGTGATCCAAGTGGCTGGGGGAATCAATACCTTCTGTTAGGAAGCGTAGTGACGCTGGGAAATGTGCAGGACCTAGTGGATGGCTTTGCCATGATGGGGTTCCCTAGCTCTGGTGGGGCAATAGGCAGAGCACACGTCCCTGTCTTGCCAACAGACCACCTTGCCAAGGAATACGTAAACTGCAAGGAGTTTTTCTCGATGGTGCTGCGGGTGCTGGTGGATCACAAGGGCCATTTCACCGACATGAACATGGGATGGTCGGGAAAGGTGCATGATGCCCACATCTTTAGGAACTCTGATCTCTTCAGAGGGCCGCAAGCTGGATTTTTTTTTCAGACTAGAAAATTACCATTGGAGATATTGAAATGGGAATAGTGATACTTTTGGAGACCCAGCCTACTCCTTGCTCCCAGGGCTCATGAAGCCGAACACAGGCACCTTGGACAGCAGTAAGGAGCAATTCCACTACAGGCTGAGCAAGTGCAGAATGGTGGGACAGTGTGCTTTTGGATGTTTAAAGAGATGTTTTCACAGATTATTGACTAGATTAAAACCCACTTCATCATATGTGTTGGAATGGAAATAAGAGAATCCAAGAGATGTGTATAACAGCAAAAGCAGTTACACATCAATTGTAAGACCTGTGTTAATGAAGCTAATTAAATGGGGCTGGATGTGTCCCATTCATAGCTTTAGGTGTGCAAATCTGACTGTCAAAGGCAACCGAGATTGGCTTTGTACTGTGTTAACCAGTTATTGTCTTTATTAAAGCCCAGGGTAACAGTATCAAATTTGTAAGGGAACCCCAGTTCAGCAGCCGCACTGTGTAACTGGGTGGGAAAATTCCTTTGCAGAAGGACGGCTACTTTTAAATGTCCAGAGAAGTTAAAATGTTCCCTACAGTTTCCGTGTGCTAGTTCCTGATGTCTGACTTGTGTCCCTCTGTGCTTTGGCACAGACAGTGCAGTTTGGCCAGTGTGCACGGCAGAGGGCACGGCCGGCGCGGGGCATGAGCCCGAGGTGG
The DNA here is from genome assembly GCA_019425775.1 of Rafetus swinhoei. Taxonomy (NCBI): domain Eukaryota; kingdom Metazoa; phylum Chordata; order Testudines; family Trionychidae; genus Rafetus; species Rafetus swinhoei. The sequence continues at coordinate 885,234 of CM033432.1, forward strand.
CAGGCCCTGTGGCTGTGTGGACAGGCGGCAGCAGGGTTGACGGTGGGCTCCCAGCTGAGTAGCTGAGGGGCGGTGTGTGGCGGCTGGGGACATGTGATGCAGGTGGGGGGCGGCTCGTTCCGTGGGGGCAGCGTGTAGGGGAGGGCGGCTCATTCCGTGGGGGCAGCGTGTGGTGGGGCAGCTCGTTCCGTGGGTGGGGCAGCGTGTAGGGGAGGGCGGCTCGTTCCGTGTGGTGGGGCGGTGTGTGGGGAGGGCGGCTCGTTCTGTGGGGGCAGCGTGTAGGGGGCGAGGGCGGCTCGTTCCGTGTGGGGCAGCAGCGTGTGGGGCAGCTTGTGGTGGGGCGGCTCGTTCCGTGGGTAGGGGCAGCGTGTAGGGGAGGGCGGCTCGTTCCGTGTGGTGGGGGCGGTGTGGGGAGGGCGGCTCGTTCCGAGGGGGCAGCGTGTAGGGGAGGGCGGCTCGTTCCGTGTGGTGGGGGCGGTGTGGGGAGGGGCGGCTCGTTCCGTGTGGTGGGGCGGCGTGTGGGGGGAGGGCGGCTCGTTCCGAGGGGGCAGCGTGTGGGGAGGACGGCTCGTTCCGTGTGGTGGGGGCGGCGTGTGGTGGGAGGGCGGCTCGTTCCGAGGGCAGCTTGTGCGGGGACGCCCCGCCCTCCGAGGCACCGCCCCGGCAACTGCGACGAGGCTGGCGCGCGGGCTCGCGCAGAGAACAGCCGCCAACCGCGGCGCGCCCGTGGCCCCGCCCCCCGCCGACTGTGACGGAGCCGGAGCGGCGGCGCGCGCGCGCCCTGCTGCGCAGGCCTGGAGTGGGCGCATGCGCGCTGGCGGCTGGCGTGTGGAGTGGCGGGGCCGTGACTGAGCGAAGCGGGGCCTGCGCGAGCGGCCAGGCCATGGCGGCCCCGGCCCCCTCCACGTCGGGCGCGGCGGGGCGCAGGACCATCAAGGGCATCCTCAAGAACCGCGGCTCCAGCGGCGCCGCCCCCCCTCCGGCACCGCCCCCGCGGCGCCCCAGCCCCGGGCCCGCCGAGGACGAGCAGGGGTGAGCGGGGGGGCCCCGGGCAGGAAGCCCCGGGAGACCGCGCTCGGGCACTTCCGTCCGCCCCGGGAGCCGCCGCGCAGGGTTGGCCGGTCGGACCGCTCCAGCCCGCGGCGGAAAGCGCAAGGCCAAGCCCTGCGCGTCGCTCAGCGGCGGGAGGCTCTTGCGGGGCGGCTCTGGGCTGCGCGCTCCGGCCAGCTGAAGAGGCGGGCTGTGCCCGCGGACGCCGTGACCCCGTCTGCGTGGGTTCGGCTTCACAGTGCTACCAGACCGCTGGTGGCTTCAGTGAGGGGCCTGGCACTGAGTGTACAGGGAGCGCCTCTGTGCCCCAACCCTATAGATATGCACTGCAGTACAACGTGATGGATTGGTGGGTACAGACCTAAAGCAGTAGGTCTGTGTTTTGTGAATATGTAGCCGACAACATTGTGACTTTACACGGATACATTTTTAGTTATTCTAGGTGTGATCCCCATTATAATATTTTATGTCCACACTGTGATGATTTATTCTATATAGGTTTTTATATAATGCTCATGTCATTAGCATCTGGCTTCTAGTAGTGCAACAAATATACCTCCTGCTTTGTGTATATATTAGAGAAGGTAAGGTCAAAGAGTTGGGGTGGAAGGTGTTAGTCCTTTGTTTCTAAAATAGTTTATTCCACAAACTTGGACCACATGCAGAAAAGAATTCCATTGTGCCACAGGAGTGAGGTTGTTGACCATGGTCTTTGTCTCAAATCATTAAATGGTCTTTTAAGTGTGCTGGATCCAAGCTATAAATTGCTTTGAAGATGAGGACTGACACCTTGAACTTGATTTAAAATTCAGTGAGAAGCCAGTGGAGACAGCAGATGACAGGTGTGATGGTATTCTGTGTTGAGGAGATGTGCTGCAACTGTTTGTAATAGTTTCCTAAGTACTAAGGGTTTTGTGTTCTGATATATCCCATTGCCGTAGTCCAGATGAGAAGTGATAAAAGCTGTGAATTACTGAAGCTATCTTCATCTGCCAAGATAGGATGGAAAGCATTGGTTCCAGATGTTAGTAAGCATTACTTATGGATGTTGGAATGTGAGAGTGCTATGTCAGCAAGGAATTAAAAAATAGTCCCTGTACTACAGACTTAATTGACCAAGGGTGTGTGTGTGGACTTTGTCAGAAGTGAGCCATGGCTGCAAACGCCTCAGAATATTTCTGCCTACCAACATCACTTCTGTTTTGCTCAGGTTTCCTCTCATCTTGCTGATCTCATCTAGCATGGGGGGGAGTGCTCCAGCTCAGACAAGACAGAAAGGGGGGAGGGGAGGTCTGCTCCAGCTGCTCCTGTTTAAGAGGTTAATGGGTAATTGATTAAACATAATTTTACATCCCTACTCCTGGGTACCTCTCCTGGCTTCAAAAAACCCCACACTTGCTTCTTGCTTCCATTGCTCCACAACGGGGGGGAGGATCACTGTACAGGGTGTGCTCCCTTTCCAGTAGCAATTATTAGCTTGTTTTAATAAGATAAAGAAAGGTCATATGAACCATGATAAGATTTATTGACACTTTACAGCAGCAGATAACAATCAAGGTGCTCCAAGCAGCACAGGGAAGATCTGATCCAGCTGTCGCCTCCTGCTGCAGGAATCTCAGGCTGATGTCCAGTTCCAGAAGGTGTCCTGCAACAGGGGAAGGCACCTGGAAGTGGAGGTGGATTTGGTCCGTCCGTCCCCAGCAGCTATGCAGGAGATGGACAAGTCTTTTACTCTTCTGCTGAGTTGGAGCCAGGAGTCCCCTTTGATGGGGTGCTCCCAGAAGCACAGGGAAGATACATTCCAACTCTACAAGTCTCCTCCAGCTGCAGGAACCTTGGGCTGTTGCCTCGTCCCAGAGAGCATCCTGCAGCAGCGGGAGGCACCTAGAGGTGGGGCAGGCCTGGTCCGGTCCTTCCCGCCACCAGAGAGCAGTGTGCAGTGAAGGACATGTCCTGTCCCTGCCATGCCTCACCGGAGTTAGGAACCCTCTTTACTTGGGTGCTTCTAGGAACAAGGAGACATGAGACTTCATGGTGAAGGGCTTATTTCATGATCTGTGACACATTTTTCATGGCTGTGAAATTGGTAAGGCCCTTCCTGGAAATGAGGTTCTAGTGGTGGAAGTGCAGTTTCCCTTCATTACTTGTTGGGTGCATCACTCTAAGAGGGACTTAAATCATTTTAGCAGATTACCTTGGACTCCTGTCATCTCTCCTGACTGTTCCTGGAGTTAATTGAATGCTAGCAGCTCTGTAAGGCAGTATATTTGTACATGTAAGTGTCCCCCAGGTGCCACTAGCAATAAAAGTCCCAGATCTTCTCATTGTCTTACAGCAGTAGTTGGGCATGGGGACACGCTATTTTTCACACCACATGGTTTGTATTGGATTCCAGTACTCCAAATGGTAACTATACTTGTAAGTCCACCACCATCCCTCACATGTGTAAGTTCATGGTGGGGATCTTGGTTCAGTTTTTTTTATCCTTCCGTAATTAGTGTGCCTTCCCTTGTACCAAATTTTTAACTTCTCTGTGGTGATAAAGGCAATTTTTACCACTTCAGGTCACTTACTTTGCATCCTCCATAAACTACATGTTGCATTTTTTATCTTAAATCATAGCAAATTAACTTTATCTTGTGTGTATTTGTAAACAACTACATTGTATATTATATACTGTAAACAAAGCATTATTAATGAGTCCCTTGGTTTTGCTCATTCAGTGCATACTATTAAGTTCTACTGAAATGCCTTGTCATGTTGGATTCAGAGACACATACTAATCTAAAACAGCTCTGGTGCTGATCCTATTAAGTTTCCTACCGTTCTGTTGCTGCCCCAACTCAGCAGGCTTATGTATTTTAAAATTTACATTTGTGTCCATAAAGTCCTCTTAAATTTGGTCAAAAATAATTAAGAAATGTTAAGTTGGTACAGTTCTATAGATGTCTGCAGATTGATAAGTTAATAACACTAGCATATAAATAAACTGAATATTATTGTACTGTATTTCCTTTGGGGATGTTAGCATACAGTTGTGTAAATGATTAACCGATAAGCCTGGGCTTATCCATTAATCCAAACGACTATATACACTCCCCCCAGCCCTGCCTTGCTGCCTTTGTATCAGAGACAGCACGGTGGGAGGGAGGAAGGAGGCAGGATTTGGTGCCCACAGGGACCCTGATTCCCACAAGCACCCGATCCCATGGAGCCACTCCCTTCCCCCCCCACTGCCTCTGATAGAGAGGAGCAGAGCAGGAAGGAGCCAATATGTGCAGGGAATCAGCTTTTAAGCCTGGTCTCTGTGTGTGCTGCTCCGTGGACCAGCTTGCCTCCCATGAGCATTGGCTTCGTGGAGCCGCCCCCCACCATTGTATCAGAGGAAGCAGCGTGCATGTGGGGGGGGGGAGGGGCAGGAGTAGGGAGGGTGCAGGGGGATGCTGTCCCTGCCCCCGAGGTCTGTTGAATAATCATGCAACTGCTAAGATACTGTTTTGATGCAGTTAAACTATTACATTAAATGATATCTGACATCCCTAATTTCCTTAATTCATTTTTGCCCTATGTCATTTGGACCTGTTTCCAATTTATGACCTGTCAGGTTTTTTTAAAACTATTTGTAGCTTTACCTGAAATCTTGTTTTAAAAAATATTTTTTTAAAATTTGTACAATTGATTCAAAATATTAATTCCTTGTTTTAATAGAGGTTTTAAATTTACAACACATCAACATATGTGTTTTTTATTTCCTCAGTAACATTTATTTTATACCACCGTTGAACAGAGTTTTTGGGTAAGATTTTTCATGTTAGGCTCCGTTTCTTATATTCAATGATTTTTCTTTGGTTTTTGCTGCCAAAGCGCATGGTCATCTGGAAAAGAAAATGCAATCTGTTGTGGCCCCTCTTTGGAGTCCTTGCAGAATTTTAATTAAGCAGCATCCCTTGATTACATTGCTTTTTTCTTTTACTGGATACAGTGCACCTTCTATGGGAATATATGGGAAAACATGGGAAAACTCCTTCCATGGTTTTGCTTCCAGTTTTTATTTGCCAGGACATGATTTTAGCTTTATCAGCTCTCGCATGAGGTGGAACTGGTTGTGCTTACAGTTTCCACATGTTATTAAAGTGACCATCTGATTTCCAAGATCCTTTCTTGTGTGCCCTTAACTCTGTATCACTCCAGAAATACATGGTCCCTTTAACTTTTCAGTCCCTTCCTGCAGCTCTTTTGCTTGCTTTTGCATTAAAGATCTAAAAACATGTCCTGTGAGGAAAAATGGCTTTTAGTCTGGAGAAGAGAGGACCTTCTGGAGTGACAATAACAGTTTTCAAGTACATGAAATATTCCTACAAGGAGGAGAGTGAAAAATTGTCTTGTTAACCTCTGAGAATGGGACACGAAGCAATGGACTTAAACCGCAGCAAGGGAAATTTAGGCTAGACATTAGGGATCTACCTGTCAGGGTAGTTAACACTGGAACAGATTGCCTAAGAAGGTTATGGAATCTTTGTTGAATCTTTTCTTTAAAACCTCCAATGACAAATAATTCTCAAACAAAATACAGGACTATGTAGCACTTTAAAGACTAACAAGATGGTTTATTAGATGATGAGCTTTCGTGGGCCAGACCCACTTCCTCAGATCAATAATTCTCAGGAACTCTGTTTATTATGTAGTCCAACTTGAGTGCAGGAGACTGGCTTAGATGGCCTATTGAGGTCACTTTCAGTCCTACATTTCTATGATTCTGTGATTATTGAAAAAGGCTCCAGGATTTCTTCCTGACTGTGGTTCTGGCTGCCCCTAGCTCAGCTAGGTTAAATGTTTATCTTGGGGGAAGGGAGAGAAGAAAAGAATTTAGAAGAGACTGCCAGGAAATGTTGGCTACTGCTCAGAAAGTGTCTGTCAGCAATGCAACTTTGAATGAGAAATTACCCTAAAAGTCTCATTTAAATGTACAGAAGCAATTTATGGAGTGAATCACTTGCATCGTATATTTGTTAATCTTGTTAATTTATTTGATTTTTATAATTACATGTTTGAAATTAACAAAGAATTGAACTTTTTGACTATTAAGGCAAATAGTTTTTAGTGGGATTTTTTCCAAAACCAACTCGTTCTATATACCTTTTACATACATCATTGTTTAACTAAGGTTTATAAAGCATTTAAGATGCTAAGACATTTAATTATACATCTATTGCGTTTTCTTTTAAACATTTTTCTTCTTAGTTTAGGATTATTATTACTTTTTAAAATAGTTTTGTGCGACTTTACTATTAAGCTGAATTAGGGATGTAAAATTCTATTTAATTGATTAACTGGAGAGATGGATGGGAGGCACCAGCCCCTCCCAATTGACTGGCACTGCTCTATCCCTCCCTTAACTGGTAAATCTCACCTGTTAACCATTCACGTGCCTAAGATGAAGCTGATAATTTTTAGATGATTTTTTTTAAATTTGTTTTTCTTTGCTATGTTACCTTATAGATTATTGGTGCTTCTTGACCCAGGAAGTTGCAATTTTTTTTTCCAACTAAACATCTGTGTTTGAGAGTCTGTTTCATGTTTTTTTTTTTTAAACTGATTTTATTTATTGCCTTATAACTTTTGAGTGTTTTTCACAGGAGAGAAAGTTTTTGCTTGGGTTCTGTTAATTGCTGTATTTTAGGCTCTGTTTACACTATCCAGCTTCAGCAGTATGGCTGTGCAGATATGTTGCAAAAAGTTGGTCAGTGTAGCTGCTGTTTGTCAGCTGTCGACAAAATACACCCCCCACCCCCACCTCTTTAGGGGCTTTAGCTTTGTTGGCAGGAGAGTGCTCATGCTCGTGTTGCTGTTCGCACCAGCACTTTTTGGCAACACTTTTGCCTGTCGGGGTGTCATTTTTAACACATTTTAACATTGCCTTGGCAAATGTTTTGTTTTACTGGTGCTTTTGTTGCCTTATTTTTATTGTGTGTCTCAGATAGCTGAGATTTTAGTGAGCTCACTTTTACACTTCAGCTTTTTTTTGTGACATGCAGTTTCAGCTGCTGTTTAGCTGTAGTGCTGAGTTAGAAGGAAAAATAATCTCCTCCTCCTCCTCTGCCCAGATTATATTTCCTATTAGGACATTCAGGCCTTGTCTATGCTACCAAGTTTTGTTGACAAAATTTATCTCAACTGGGGATGTCACTAGGGATGTAAGCGACTAGTTGACTATCTGATAAACATGAGATTATCAGATAGTTGAGTAGTGACTTAACTAGTTGCTCCCTCCTCCCCCTTTCTGCCTCTATCAGAGAGAGGCAGCAAGGGGGGGGAGCAGGAGCTGGTCTGCGGGGAGCTGGCTTAAAAGCTGGTTCCCCCCTGAGCCATCTCTGTGGGAGGCAGGGCGGGGGCAAAGATGTAGTGAGGGTCCGTATGTGAGCTGGGACAGTCGATTGATTCCTGGCTCGCGCCCGGTTCCAGATGCTGCACCTCTGCTTTTTAAATGTATTAAGAGCCGCTCAGGCTTATCAGTTAATCATGTAGTTGTCTACATGCTGACATCCCTAGCCAATACTTTGGAGGATACAGCTAAAATTTCAAGGGAGCTTGATAATTTGGGGAGCTGGGCTGTAGACAACAAAATGAAGTCAACAAAGGCAAATGAAAGGTGCTACATTTTGGGGGAAAAAACTAAATGCATAAACACAGACTGGGGAATAACTGGCTTGGCAGCAGTACTGTGAAGAAGGATCTGGGAGCTGTGCTGGATCATAAGTTAACCATGCTATGCTGTTGCAAAAAAAGCAAATGCAATGCTGTTTTGTACTGCATTAATAGAGGTATGGCACGCAAGTTACTGGAGGAGGTAGTACTGCTCTATTTGCTTGGTTAGGCCTTAGCTGCAGTGCTATATCCAATTTGGTCCCTGCTGTATAGCCAGGAAGTAGAGAAACTGGAAAGGATTCAGAGGCAAGCAACAAAGGTGATCAAAGGATGGAATGCAAGCCATATGAGCATAGGCTGAAGGAACTTGGTGAGTGTAGTTGGAAAAGAGGAGATTAAGGGAGGCACATGGGAGCTGTCTTCAAATATTTGAAATCTGCTGTAAAAATAATGAAGAAAAGTTTTTCTCTTTTGCCACAGAAGGCAGGATAAGAGACAGTAGGTTCAAACTAGGAATGGTAAATATCAGTTAATTGAATAGTCTAGTAACCTCATGAATTCTTATCAGTTAGTCGATTATTCTATAGTCCCCGGGGGTGGGGCCAGCAGCCAGTGCACCTCACTCCCAAGGAGCCCCCTGCCACTCCATGCTGCTGCCTCTGTGTGTGATGCCATGCTGTGAGAGGAGCCACTTTAAAAACCAGCTCTTCTCACCTTGTGCTGTTGCTTCTGATAGAGGCAGCAGTGTGGGGTGGCCGCAGCTCTTGTCTGGCGGCGGTCTGAGCTTCCAGACCTGGTGCAGGCTGGAACTGAGCTGGGCTGCCTGCCTGCCCAGCTCCTAGTATACTTTAAATGCAGAGTCACAGCAGGGGTAGGTCTTGGACCATCGCAAGCCAGGACTGATGTTTTTATGATTTTTTTGTTTGTTTTCAACTACAAGTTTAATTGCAATCAGACAGCTAACTTAATGAAGCCACTGAAAATGAAAGGTCAGTTCAGAGGTTAAAATAGGGAATGAACAAGTTAAAAATTATGAGTTGAATGTCTTCAGGTCATAAAGACCTGATGAAATGCATCCTGGAATACTCAAGTAGCTGACTAAGGAGATATGAGCTATTAGCAATTGTAACAGCCATGGCCAACCTGCACAAAGCTGCTCCTGCAACCCCAAACGGCCCCCGCCGGCTCTCCCTTGGCTTCCCTGCGCTTACTGGGTTGGAGCTGCATGGTTTTAAAAATAGCGCCCAAGATGGCGGTCATCTTAAAGGGACAGTCTTCTTTAAAAAATTTTTTTAAATTTTTTTGTTTTTGCTCGACAATTCTGTTCTGGGGGGCTTCTTTTTCTTGACAATTCTGGTGCAGCTCTTCGCATTTTTTCTGCTGCTGTTTTGGCTCTCTTTGTTAAATGGGTTGGCCACCCCTGAATTATAAGAATGGCCATACTGGGTCAGACCAAAGGTCTGTCTAGCCCAGTATCCTGTCTTCCAACAGTGGCCAGTGCCAGATGCCCTGGAGCGAGTGAACAGAACAGGTAATCATCAAGTGATCCATCTCCTGTCTTCCATTTCCAGCCTCTGGCAAAAAGAGGCTAGGGACGCCATTCCTACTCATCCTGGCTAATAGCCATTGATGGATCTAACCTCCATGAATTTATCTAGTTCTTTTTTGAACTGTGCTAAAGTCCTGGTCTTCACAGCATCCTCTGGCAAGGAGTTCCACGTGTTGACTGTGCACTGTGTGGAAAAAATACTTCCTTTCGTTTGTTTTAAATCTGATACCTGTTAATTTGATGACCCTTAGTTCTTATGTTATAGGAGCAGGTAAATAACTTTTCCTTATTCACTTTCTCCATGCCTCTCATGATTTTATAGACCTCTATCATATCACCCCCTAGTCTTCTCGTGTCTAAGATGAAAAGTCCCAGTATGTTTAATCTGTCTTCATATGGCACCCATTCCAAACCCCTAATCATTTTTGTTTCCCTTTTCTGAACCTTTTCCAATGCCAGTGTAGTTTTTTGAGATGAGGAAATCACATCTGTATGCAGTATTCAAGATGTGGGCATACCATGGCTTTGTACAGAGTCAATAAGATATTCTCTTTGCTATTCCTTTTTAAATGATTCCTAACATTGTTTGCTTTTTTGACTGCTGCTGCATACTGAGTGGATGTTTTCAAAGAACTCTATCGTGACTCCAAGTTCTCTCTCTTCAATGGTAATAGCTAAATTAGTCCCTATCATTTTGTATGAATAGTTGGGATTAAGGATGTTAAATTGTGGTTACCTAGCTAATCCTATAGTCAATACAAGTTGTATCAACTATATGATTAGTCGACAGGCCTGCTCTGCAGAGCCCAGCAGGGATAGCTTTAGGAGCTGGCTCAAGCTGGGACTGAGCAGTTCCAGTTCATGCTGGTTCCAAGGGCACTACCCGTACAGCAGCTCTGCATTTTAAATGTAGCAAGAGCCACTAAGCTCTTTAAAATGCAGAAGCGCAGTATCCTGGACCAGCACGAGCTGGGACTGCTCGGTATTGACTTGTGCTGAGTCCGTGGGGGGCAGCTCCTTGCTGGGACCCTTGTGAACAGGGTCTGCTTCGCAGCAGCCTTCCCTATCCCTCCCCCTGCTGCCTCTGATTTTAAGCCAGCTCCCCCCAGCACTGGCTTTTGCTCTGCTCCCCCTCCCCCCCGTGCTGTCTCTCTCTAATAGGCAGAAAGAGGGGGGGGGGAAGCGACTAGTCGAGTCACTACTCAACTGTCTGATAAGCTTATGCTTGTTGGATAGTGGGTTAGTAGCTTACATCCCTAGTTGGGATTATTTTTCCCAATGTGCATTACTTTGCATTTATCAACATTGGCTTTCTTTGACAGGCCATCACGCCTTGTGGATAACGGAGAAGTGGTGGACATGGTGTAACTAGATTTTAGGAGGTTGTGGAATTTCCATCACTGGAGCTATTTAAGAGCAGGTTGGGTAGGCACCTATCTGGCATGATGTTGATGGTGCTTGGTCCTGCAGTGAGAGCAGGGGACTGGATTGGATGATCTCTCGCGGTCCCTTCAGGTTCTAGTATTTTATGATTCTATGATGAAAATTCATTTGCCATTTTGTTGTCCAATCACCTAGTTTTGTGAGGTCATTTTGAAGCTCTTCACAGTCTGCTTTGTTCTTAACTATCTTGAGCAGTTTTGTATCATCTGCTATTTTTGCCACCTCACTGTTCACCCCTTTCTCCAGATCATTTATGAATAGATTGAATAGGATTGGTCCCAGTGGACTCTTGGGGAAAACCACTAGTTATCTCTCTCCATTCTGGAAACTGACCATTTTTCCTTCCCGTTGTTTTCTGTCTTTAATCAGTTATCAGTCCATGAGAGGCCCTTCCCTCTTCTCTCATGACAACTTACTTTACTTAAGAGCCTTTGGTGAGGGACGTTGTCAAAAACTTTCTTGAAATCTAAGTACACTGTGGCCGCTGGATCCCCCTTGTCCACATGCTTTTGACCCCCTCAAAGAGCTCTAGTAAGGCATGATTTCCCTTTACAGGAACCATCAAATTATGTTACTCTACGTCAGGGGTGGTGAACCTCAGGCCCCGGCTTTCCTGGATCTGGCCGAAGCTCAGGGCTTCCCCCCCCCCAGCATTGGGGAGTCTGCGCTTTCTGTGGGACTGAAGCACACAAAAGCTACTAGCTTGGGCCCCTTTAGGCTGCGGTGTGCGAGGGGAATGTGGGGAGTGTCTTTCTCCTTCTCAGTTAGGGGCCATGTCAGTGAGGTTGGTTTTTGGTGTTTTTTTGGCTTCTCACTTGTGTGCAGCCCCTGACTGATTTTTTCTGTGGGTCCGCGGCCCCGACCCAAAAAAGGTTTCCCACCCCCTGATCTATTTGTCTGACAATTCTATTCTTTACTTTAGTTTCAACTAATTTGCCCGGTAATGACATCAGATTTACTAGACTGTAATTGCCAGGATCACCTCTAGAGCCCTTTTTAAAGATTGGCATCACATTAGCTATCTTTCAGTCATTATGTACAGAAGCTAATTTAAAGGATAGGTTACAAACTATAGTTAATAGTTCCACTATTTCTCATTTGGGTTCTTTCAGAACTCTTGGGTTAAAGCCATCTGGTCCCGGTGACTTGTAACTGTTAAGTTTATCAATTTGTTCCAAAAACTCTTCTGACCCCTCAGTCTGGGACAAGTCCTCTGATTTGTCATCTAAAAAGAATGCCTCAGGTTTGGGAAGCTCCCTAGCATCCTCCGCCATGAAGACTAAAGCAAAAATTCATTTAGTTTCTCCTCAATGACCTTACCATCTTTGAGTGCTCCTTTAGCATCTCGATCGTCCAGTGGTCCCTCTGTCTATCAGGCTTCCTCCTTCTGGTGTTCTTAAAAATATTTTGCTATTACTTTTTGAGTTTTTGGCTAGTTATTCTTCAAACTCCTTTTTGGCTTTCCTTATAATATTTTTACATTTAATTTGACAGAGTTTATGCTCCTTTTCATTTTCCTGACAAGGATTTAACTTCCACTTTTTTTTACCTCTCACTGCTTCTTTTACTTGGTTGTTAAGCCATGGTGGCACTGTTTTTGTTCCCTTACTGGATATTTTATTTTGGGATATACATTTATACTGGGCTTCTATTATGGTGTCTTTGAAAAGTTTCCATGCAGCTTGCAGGGATTTTACTTTTGTCGTTGTACCTTTTAATTTCTGTTTAACTATTCTCCTCAGTTTTGTGTAATTCCCCTTTCTGAAATTAAATGCCAGAGTGTTGGGCCTCTGTGGTGTTTTTTTCACCACAGGGATGTTAAATTTTATTACATTATGGTTGCTATTTCCAAGCGGTCCAGTTATGTTTACCTCTTGGACCAGATCCTGTGCTCCACTTAGTATTAAATCAAGAATAGCCCCCCCTTGTGGGTTCCAGAACTAGCTGCGCCAAGAAACAATCATTTGAGGTGTCAAGAAATTTTATCTCTGCATCCCGTGTTGAGGTGATGTGTAGCCAGTCCATATGGGGATAATTGAAATCCCCCACTATTATTGAGTTTTTTATATTTATAGCTTCTCTAATCTCCCTCGGAAATGCTTAAATCACAATCACTGTCCTGGTCAGGTGGTTGATAATAAAGCCATACTGCTATATTCTTATTAGAGAAAGGAATTACTATCCATAGAGATTCTGTGGAACATTTTGTTTCATTTAAGATTTTTACTTCATTTGATTCTACATTTTCTTTTATGTATAGTGCCACTCCCCCACTAGCACGACCTGTTCTATATTTCCGATAGTGTCTACATGTAGAGTTATACTAGTATAGTTCTGTTAGGAAACTTGGATGCATAGACAAGTCCTAAAAGAGTCATCTTTTTTTAAGTCTGCCACCTGGTGTCACTTTCCCTTTCCTGTCTTTCTGGTGCTTGTATGGCTAAGCAGGTACAGAAAGTATGCTCTTGTACACTGTGAAAATTCTAACCAACATAGTTTGAAGGCTTGATGTTGACTACATGTTAATTTTTGCTGGACTAATGACTATACGAATCCTTGGGCAACCCTAGCTGGAATTCCTACTCCTTAGGTTGGTGAAAGAAACATTAACCAGGGTGCTGTTTGACTTGGTAGGCAGGTTTCTGCCTGGTGGATAGATTACTAATAATGGATCTGCAACAGAGTCTGATGGCAGCTGGCTGTGTAGGTGAAGAGGTGAGTGAAAACAGCTGTCTGTAACTGTTGTGAGCAGTACTTTATTAAGAAAATGAAGAGGAGATGAAAGAATAGCTTTCCATGAATTCTGTCGTGCAGATTGGTTATTAACAAGACAATGCTTGAATAGAGGAATGATAGGCTCCTCAGTCTACGGAGACAGAACTGCAGGGGTAACTCACTTGGCCAAACTTGGTTGTGTGTTTGGTAGAGATGTTAATTTTTTTTTCTACATTTTTTAACTGTGTAACTGATCAAAATCTTGTCAGTTGCACAAATAACCTCTGGGCTTGGCTGCTGGCCCCTTCCCCGGCCCGGGTCTGCCAGTTAACTGATTACTAGTAAGCATCACCTGGTGAGTGTGATGGTTACTGGGTAATTGGTTACCCCCATTTACAGGGCTTGACAAACCGCGGCGAGAGCTACTCGCCAGCCCCGCACCACGCATGCGCCAAACCGGCAGTGCGCATGTGCGCAGCGCCGGTGAACGGGGTGCACAGAGCGACCGGCTGAAATCTACTCGCCACGGGCGAGTAGAATCAGCAGTTTGTCGAGCCCTACCCATTTCCATCCTTAGTTTGGGGCATGAGTAAAAAGGCATGCTGGTGATTTATATTATGCAACTGCATTGACAAAGTTCTGGCTGGGATGATTGAGTTGGGTTGGTCCTACTTTGGGCTGGGGGCTGGACTCGATGACTCCTGAGGTCTCCTCCAGCTCTTGGATTCTATGATTCTATTAGTGCATTTATAGTGGGTTTTAAAACGTGAAATATGATTGGAGTTTAGCTCTATAGAGCTGCTCGAGGGGTCTGTGTTTGAGTGGGAACACACATCTGTCTTGGCCTTTCACTGTTTGTACATGTCAGGGAATGGAAACTGAAGGAGGACCTGCATGTTCTGCTTCCTTGTCGAAACAGAATAAAACGTCTTTTAGCATATGGTGAGACGTTCTTTTTCTCATTTCAGTAAAAAGTCCCAGAAGTGGGATGAAATGAATATCCTAGCTACGTATCATCCAGCAGGCAAGGACTATGGTTTAATGAAAATAGATGAACCAAGCACTCCCTACCATAGGTAAACCCACTTAAACGTCTTTTCTTTAATGACCTGAGTATAACAGAATACTTGGTTTTTCCTAAATGGCCTAGCAGCATATGTCAGCTTGTAAATGCCACTTGATCCACTAGCATGGTAGCTGGTGGCATGACAGGCTTTGTGTAGTCCATCTGAACCTTTAAGTGTGATGGGCTTATGCAATATTAGATGAGAGAACTGTAGGGGTACTTTTGGAAGTACGCTCCATGCTTTAAACACAGGCTTATGTCAGTGGTTCTTACATTGGGGTCCATGGAGCACTAGTGGTCCCTGGATGCCTTGCAGGTGGGCTGTGGCTCCAGCTCAGCTCCTCTCTCCTCCCGCAGTGGGGAGCCTACACTGTCGCTCCAGCCTCATGCCCCCTCATAAGGTTGGAGCACCAGCACCAGCTTCCTGCTGGGGATGGGGGTAGAAAGTCCCGAGTCTCCCTGCTGGATCCGGCTTATGGGGAAGAAGTGGGGCCAGAAGTGGCACTGTGTGCTGCTGGGAGAACAGCAGCGCATGGGCGCGCTTCCTGGAGGCTTTCTCCTCTACTCCCATTGGCTGGAATCTGGCCAGTGAAAGCGTCAGGAGGCTGTGCCTGGGACAGGTTGCCCTGGGAGCAGTGCAGGGTGCGAAAGCAAGTAAGTGCCACCCAGCTCCTCTCTCTCTCAGAAACACACACACACCAAGACCTTGCACCCCCAGGCCTGCTCCTGCACCCTTCCTTCTGGCCAGACTCTGTGCCCTCCCTTGCTCCTGCCCCCATTCCCTGGCCAGACACCCTACTCCCAGCCTGCTCCTGCACTCCACCTCCCACCCAGATCCTGCATCCCCATCCATATCTCTCTCCCTGTCCCACACACTGAACCCCTTATTATTGATCCCACCCAAGAGCCTGGGGGGTTGTCTACAAAATCCACTCACCCCGGAACCCCAAAAACAGTTAATCTGGCCTATGGGAAGCCCTGAACCTCAGTCCTCCCTGTCCCTCCACCCATGGGGCTGGAGTGCCAGAGGAGTGGGGTGTCTCAGTTGGGGGCTACATCAGTGAGGGTTGGGTTTTTTTGGAGGGGTTATTTTTGCTTCTCACTTGTGGTGCCCCCAACTGATTTTTCTGTGGTCAATAGACCCTGACCCAAAAAAGGTTCCCCACCCCTGCCATAAATAAAGACAAAGTTGAAAGGTTTTGTGTTGGACATAAATTAATATTTTACTTTATTTGAAATGAAGTTTGGTAAACTAACATGAGAAAGTTAAAGCGCTTCATCTGTGTAATAATTTTGATTAATATTTCCTTTCTTACTATTTAAATTAAACCATTCTCCCTAGCTGCAGTATAGGGATGCAAGCAACTAGTTGACTATCCAATAAGGAAAAGCAGAGGCAGCAAGAGTGGGAGGGGAGCAGGAGCTGGTGCTGGAGGGAGCCAGCTTAAAAATGCCCCCAGCACTGTCTCCGTGGGGGGCAGGGAAAGCAGGGAGGTAGCAGGGACTGGGCATGAGCCTGGAATCAGCTGATTCCCGGCTCGTGCCCGGTCCCAGACGCTGCACCTCTGCTTTTTGAATGTATTAAGAGCCTACTGGCTCTTAATACCTTTAAAAATCAGAAATGCAGCGGAGGGAGGGGAGGTCTGAGGCAAACTGTGACATCTGATTCCTGGCTCATGCTGGGTCCCCACTGCTGTGCTTTTAGCCTTTTAAATGTATTAATAGCCAATAGGCTCTTAATACATTTAAAAAGAAGATCTGCAGTGGGGTTAGCTCCTTGGCCAGCAGTTAACCCTGCTGCGGCTCCCGCTTAACTGCTACTTGATTAGTCGATTAAACTAAATTTAACATCCCTATTTCAGCACTAGCAAAATGGCTCAGATGTAATTACATAATTAATGTCAAGTGTCCATTAGCAGCTAGTGATAGAGATGCAGCCATGTTAGTCTGGTGTAGCTGAAACAAAAAACAGGACTATGTAGCACTTTAAAGACTAACAAGATGGTTTAAAGCTCATCACCTAATAAACCATCTTGTTAGTCTTTAAAGTGCTACATAGTCCTGTTTTTTGCATTAGCAGCTAGTGAGCCATAGAAAGGTTTGCATTGAGCTGGGTGGGCCACAGGCCAAAAAGTTAGGGAATCACTGGCTTATGCTGAATAGTTTGTACCATTTTTAATGGGAATAAATTGATTTTGAGAAGCTTTGAATGTTTTAAGCTTTACAATTTTTTTGTAATTCTGTCTAAAGATTACAGCTTTAAACTGTGTGTAACAGGAAACACTACTATTTGCATCAAAATATTTAAACCAGAAAAAGGAAAAACCTGGAATCAAGTATTAAAGAAATAGTTGAACTAAAATAAGTTCTGATAATATAGCTTAGTGGTGATCTTTTAGAATTAATTCTTGTGCACTTTTGTCTTTCTAGTATGGTAGGAGAGGATGATGAAGATGCAGTGAGTGATTCAGAATTGAATGAACCTGTAACAGCAGATGTGTTAGCTAAAAAGTAAGTGATGCTTGCAGTAGAATGTTAATGAAGTTTGAAGATTGTCTGTCTTTACAGTATCTTCTTGGTTTCTGGTAGATGTTACTGTTTTCTGTAAGAGCCAGAAGTTTCCACGAATACTCATGCTGAGTAGTAGCATCTAATGTCAGTAGCACTAGTGAAAACAAACTTACTCAGCTAGAGATGCTAAAATGCATTTGTTTTTGGAAATGTGTAACTGCTGACATTTTCAGCATTTGCACTTCACACAGGAGCTCCCACCTTGTCCAAAGCCCTCTGCTGCTGCTGCCTCTGTGAGGAGGCAGTGGCTTAAAAGCCGACTCTAGGTGCACACCAGTTTATTCCCCCCTTCCCTGCTGCCTCTGATACACACAGTCGCCCTGCTGCTTTTGTAACTGTGAAGGTTAACTGTATGCACGGGTACAGGTTCACGTCTCTAGCTCAATCGTAACATGAGATACTAGTGCTAAGTATCTTTATTATATATACTAGGAGGGTTTTTTAGGTACACTGTGACGAAACTCCTAATTCCTCACAATTGGTCCTGTGCTTCCAGGGAGCAGTGGGCTGAGTATTACCTCTCCCTGTCTGGGGAAAACAGCAACTCCCTGTCTAATTGCTCGCCTCAATGGCTCACTACAGTTTCCTGGCTAACCCCTTTACTTCGGGGCAAGCCATAGTCCGATTTAGCTACTCTCAGGGACCAAGGGGAAGGAAACAATCTTTGTCTCTGGTGTTCTCTCTGGATGTGGAGGCAGTCACACTGGATTTCTTAACTCAGTCTTTCCCCTTCTAGCAGGGGTTTACTTCCCTCAAACTTTTGGGGCCTGAAAAGGCTGTTTCCTGGGCAGGGCTTTTCTTTCCCTTTGTCTGTACCTGTAGAGGTTCCTCCTTGTATGTGACAGTATCTTTACTATTTCTGCTCTCCTGCACCATGTCCTCCTCCCACAGCTCTTGAACTGACTGAAGGGCATGCTTTTAGCCAGTCCTTGATTGGCTCCAGGTGTCCCAATCAACCTGTCCCAACTCCTTCTAGCAGATTGTTGATTGCCTCCAGGTATCTTAATTACCATGAAGTACCTTGTTTAGTTACCAAGGAGACAGGGACTTGTTTACTATACCCTGCTTTCTGTTACTTCCTTGTAGCCATCTGGCCTGACCTCATCAAAATACATACAGGCTAAGTACTTAATTGTGAGCCATTGATGCGCTGCTTCAGCACTTCTTCCTGTGCATTTTGGTTAGGTTAGCAGTGGCAGCTGAAGGTAAAGGACCCAGGATTCTAGCTCAAGAAGAGTACAGTGAGGATGAGGATGAGGATGAAGAGTTAACACCTGAAGAACGGGGTAGGTTTTATTTTTTCTGCTAAATTCTGAGTAGTTAATTCATTTCAGTAAGAAAAGCCTGAGGAGGATGCAATGTACCATTCAGCAGAAAGATGCTGTGATCTAAAACTGGAGAAACAGTCTTTCTAGAGGTGACTTGGATTCCTTATTGCCTTTGATACTTCCAAGTTTGGTTAGATTAAATTGCAGCCATGATACTAGTCTGAGAGCAAGTTCATAAAGATGAGACTCTCTTGTTTCAAAGGAGCTCTTCTTGTAGGATGAGTCCATGGGAGTAGTTTCCAAAAATGCTTGTTTATTGAACCACAGATGGTTCTGTTTTAAAAGGTTACCCCTTAATCAGCACACCTTTCAGTTGGACTTCATTAGGGCTTGTCAAATGATTAAAAAAAGTGATTAATCTCAACCTTAAAAGTTTGTGATTAATCACACTGTTAATAATAGAATACCATTTATTTAAATATTTTTGGGTGTTTTTCACATTTTTCAAATATTTGTTACAATACAGTGTGTTCGGAGCTCACTTATTTTTTATTACAGATATTTGTAATTAAAGCTTATTAATCAAGATTAATATTTTAATCAAGTTTGCTTAGTTCAACTGTGGTTTACAGCCCTAGACTTAATTACAAATAACTGTCTCTTGCTAGCTATGTATCACTTCTGCCTCTTAATGGGCAGGAAAAGCACCTATACTTTCTAGCCAATGTAATTCTATGAATCAGCTGGGAGAGGAGCTAGCAGGCTATTCATAGTGATCCCTAAATAGGATCTCTCAGTACAGCTTCAAAGCAGACAGCACTCTGAATTAATTTGGCTTATAGCATTTTAACAGAATAGTCAAGCAATGAAACATCTTAGGGTACAAACCCAGGTGTTGGGTGTTGATTGTAGAGAGATACAGGTTGGACTTCCCTGGTCCCAACAAGGGAGTTTGTCGGACAGGAGAAGTCAGGCCTCGGGCTCTCCAGGGGCTCTCCTCCTGGCTGTGGCCCTGGCCAGTGCATTGCCCCCAGCCCACTGGTGAGGCTCCTCTCTGGACTGCCGGCCCTTCTCCTGGCTGACAGGTCTCTTTTCTGGACTCACTGACCCTGTGGGCTGCCAGCTGCTGGCAACCTCTGTGGCTGGGGCTCTCTGGTCCTGTTAGACCACAGATGTTGCTGGACCAGTGTGTCCCAGACCACAGGGGGTCAACCTGTACTGCTGTTTCTTGTTTTTTCTGATCCCACACTGCATGTCCAAAAGTGAAACTTAAAGTTCAGATTCTAACAAGGAAATTGAAGCTGTGCTTGAGACTGTCAAGAAGTAAAGATTAATATGATTGTGGTGAATTGCCATAGCCTAAGCCGATATCTATTTTATAGGAAAAATCTATGATGTATGTTCAGGGGCTAGGATCTTAGGTATGTGTGTGGAAAGAGCTTTTCTTCTACATTTGGTAAAACTGTTCCTGGTGGCTGACTCTTGGCAGTTAGCAGGCAAGCAAGTTAAGCCAGCTGTAGGGCTTGATCTGCTAGACTCTGGACAACTTGAACAAATCACTGCATAGGACTAAAATGAGGCTAGTCTTGAATTGCTGAACAGGCAGGTACTATGCCTTTTAATTCCCTGAATGAAACATTCCCATATGTTTTTATTTGGTCCATGTCAAGTCACATGTGTTTGGTGAGCACAACTCAGTCTTATAAGACACCCTCAATACAGTCAGATTTCCTTCTTTTCCTTCTTCCTTATTAGTATCACCTCTACCAAACATAAGTGTTTACAGATAATTAAGTAGCAACAAATCTAATTCTTAAATTGTTTTCCCCATGTGTCCTGGTGCTGTATCTCTCTCAATCTTCCCAAAACAGATGATCCCTAGCAAAGTTATATGAGGAGTAAGTTGTGCCCCACTCCACTGAGATTTATTTTCACTTGGCAAAATTTTATGGATACCTTATTAATTGTTAGTTTGATAGAATCCTTCCATAGAGTACTTTAAACTAATTACTTAAAGCAAAACATACAATAACTTACATGACATAAAGATTGCATCCACTCCAGGAGAGGCAACTCCTATCTCGCAAACAGTGCAATGTTGGAATCATTCCAAAGAACTAGTGTAAAAATATATCTGTGAAAGGGATGTGAAGGACTAGTCAACTATCGGATAAGCAAATGCTCATCGGATAGTCGACAGGCTAGTTGACTAGTTGCTTCTCCCCCTTGCTGCCTCTATCAGAAAGAGGCAGCAAGGGTAGGGGAAGAGGAAGGGGTATTTCAAAGTGGCAGCACCATGTGGAGCCTGGGGTCAGGCTCCGGGCTGCATGCAGCACTGCCACTTTGAAACACCGCATGCAGCCCAGAGCCAGCTGGGTTGTCCCCAGGCTGCACACAGCATTTCAAAGCGGCAGCACCGCTTGGAGCCCGAGATCAACTGGGGACTCCCCTGCTGACTCCGGGCTCTGTGCAGTGCTGACGCTTTGAAACGTTTGAAGCCTGATGTTGGGCTCCCCGTAGCGTTTAGAAGTGGCAGCGCCACACGGAGCCTGGGGTCAGTCCCCAGCTGACCCCGGGCCCCGTGCGGTGCTTTCTCATTTAAAGTGTAGCAACAGCCTTAGGGCTACACCTCAAAGGCGGAAGCGCCCTATCGACTAATCGAATAGTCGATGCAAAATGCTTCAACTATTTGATTAGTCAATTACTTGATATTTAACATCCCTAATCTGTGTTGAACGTGGCTTTTCCCACTCTTTCTACAGAAAAAAGGAAGCAGTTTGAAATGAAGAGAAAAATGCACTACAATGAAGGACGAAATATTAAATTGGCAAGGCAGCTAATGGCAAAAGAACTACATGGTGAGGCTGAAGATGAGGATGATGAAGATGAGGAGATGCATGATGCTGTAGAAGTAGAAAACATGAATACAGAAACCCCTGAACCTGGTGAGCAGCTATTGGTCAAAGGCATGTTTAAACATGGTGGTTCTTTGAACTGATAAAAGTGCTAAAAAGCAAAGCAGTTTCTTTCTCTCCCACTTCTTATGTAGCCACAAAGGCAGAGAGTATCCCCTTCCCTATGTTGCATTTAAATAGCATCCATCATTGTTTGTCTAGGCACCACCTTGACATCTAGTTCTTAGCTTTGGAAGTCTGAGGGGTAGCTGTGTTAGTCTGTAACTTTAAAAACAAGTAGTAACTTTAATAACGTATGTTATTTCAAAATAGCAGAGTGTGGGTCTACGTAGCAAGCCTGTTGTTTTGAAATAAGAGGCTTTTTCCTCCAACTTCTGTAACCCTGATTTCATGAGGAATAAGGGAAGTCAAAGGAAGAGTGTTCCTCCTTCGACTTCCTGCTGTGTAGACAGCGTCAAAAGCTAAGTTAAGCTACTTCGACTTCAGCTATGCAGTTAACATAGCTGAAGTTGTGTAGCTTAACTCTACTTTAGCCAGCAGTGTAGACATGTCCTTAGGTGCCACGGGGCTACTCATTTCTTAGCTTTGGAAATGCACCACGTTGGTAGTGTTGGCTCACCCAGGGGTTCTCCTTCGTGGTGACGCAATGGGTAAGGAAACCCCTGTCTTTGAAAGACTTCAGAAGTTCTCTCTCACCAGTCATACTTCCACTGAATAAGCGGAATCTTGTTGCAGCAGGTGCCAGAACTTTTATTGAGGTGAGAGCAAGCCCTGTAGTGATACCTGAAATAAACACGGCATGTAGGAGTGCCTCTGTGCTTGTTTGCCACTCTGCTGCCATACCACCTTGTGGCCTGGAGCCACCCCGCATAAATGCTACAGGGTGGCAGAGCAGAGCCAAAATCTTCCACTTACAGTTGTGCAGCTGTTCAGCTAAGCTGCTAGGACATTGGTCTGTGTTGTTTTTATTTTATAAAATGGCGTGTTTCTGTCTGAGGGGCAGGCATGTTAGTTTGTAACAAGTAGTTCTCCAGTGCCTAGAGACGAACAAAACTTGTAGCTGTTTTGTATCTGCACTGAGTAGCCCAGCCTCCTTGCCATCTCACCTGCTGGAAGAGTGCTGTGATTTCTAGTTGGCGGTTGTTCATGGAATCTGTTTCGAGTCTCCAGTCTTTGTATCAGCTTCTGGCTAGCAATTTTCTATAAATGTGACGTTTCATACCACCTCAAGCTGTTGGGGTGAGAGAGAGAGCATACTTTCTCTTTCCATCTCTAAGCTTCTTGTCTGCAATACTGTACTTTTCTGCTCCTTCCCCCAGTTGTATTTGGGGTGTCCTCCCCATTAAGAACGATTGTGCCTACTTCTGCTGAAGCTCAGCTCTTTGAAACTCTTGTAGGCATCATGAAATTGACGTGTGAGCACCACTGACATTAAGAAAAATGAACAAGACTGTAGTAGCCATGACTCTGAAATCTTAATGTTGCTGAGCTGCTGCTGCTTGGCAAAGCTGTAGCAGAAACATCAGAGCTGCTTACAGACTAGAAGATCCTGTGTTTACAGCTAGTTCATATTTGGAAGTTTTTGTTCACAACTGTAGAAACTAAGGGTGTTAAAATGGGATTATCTGCCTAATCATATAGTCAATACAATTTGTATCGACTATATGATCAGTCGATAAGTGCCACTGTGCAGAGTCGCAGTGTGGGTAGCTCCAGGAGCCGACTCTAGTCAGGAATGAACCGTCCTGGCCCGTGCCAGCTCTGGAACCGCCACTGTGCTGTGGCTCTGCATTTTAAATGTAGTAATTTAGAACCGCAGGGCTCTTACTGCATTTAAAATGCAGAGATACAGCAATCAGAGCTTGCCATGACTGCTCGGTCCTGGCTCATGCTGACTCGAGCAGCTCCTTTTCTCAGTGGACAGTCCTGGCCACCACAAACAGGGGTTGCTTCATGGCAACAGCCTCTATCCATGGGGGGGCCCAGCTCCCCATTGGGACCCCTGCAGACAGGGGCTGCTTCGCAGCAGTGTCCCCTATCCCTGCCCTGCTGCCTCTGATAGGCAGGTGACACCCTGGAGATGGTGCTTGGGGGGGAGGGAGGGGAAAGGCTTTTAAGCTGGCTCCCCCCAGCACCGGTTCCTGGCTTCCCCCTTATAAAGGCAACAGGGAAGGGGGGGTGCCACCGCAGAGAGCACGGGGCGAGCGAGGATTGCTTGAGTCCTCGCTTGTCCCATGCTCCCTGCAGTGCTTCTGTTTTTGAAATGTACAAGATCCCCAGAGGGCTTTTGTATGTTTCAAAAGCAGAAATGCCCAAGGGGAACTGAACAGTCCCTGCTCGCACCATTTCCCTGCTGTGCCTCTGCCTCCCCTGCCCCCCGCGGAGATGGTGCTGGGGGGAACTGGCTTTAACACCGGCTCCTGCTTCCTGCCCCTTGCTGCCTCTCTCTGATAGAAGCAGCAAGGGGGGAGGGAAGTGACTAGTCAAGTCGCTACTCAGCTATCCGATAAGCATTTGCTTATCCGATAGCTGACTAGTCGCTAACACCCCTCGTATGAACTAGAGTCTTTTGTAAAATGAGAAATTCTACAGAAATGGTCTAGGCTCCCAACTGCTATTTTCAGTTCTTGGCTATAAATCACAGACTTGGTGCCGCTATTATCCGCATCCCAGGGTGCACAGAATTCATCTGCCCAGCATAGCTTTGTATTTTGATGCCAGAAAAATCATTCTGGCCAAGTACTTCAGTTCCACGTTTTGCCCACTAGAGGCTGCTATAGCACCAAAACAGCCAGCTGTGAGCAAAAAGCAGAACTGCTGCACCTTGGGCAAGAATATATTTTACTCAGGAAAAAGAAAATTCTGTGCATGCTCAGTGCTGCAGAATTCCAGGAGTAGAAGTTTATCATAGCACCCTGTTCAGGGATTGTTAGGCCAGAATGGGCCACACAGGACTCCTGTGGGGTCACAGATTGGGGTTCAAAATGGCTAGTGGGGGGCACGGACTAGAACTTGCTCTCAGGAGCTACTGGAGTGATAACTTTGAGCCTGGCATTGAGGGAGCAAGGCTTCAGGACCCATGGGGATGTGGGAACTGTGGGGACAGGGGCAGATGAGCCTGACTGGGAGAAGCTTGGGGTCAGCCAGAGTTTCATGGGGGAGACTTCCCAACTTCCTACCAGTCTACCCCCCATCCAGACCAATGCCCTCCAAGATCACGGAGGCTTCTTTGTTATCCCTAAGTTTCCCAAGCTTTTCACTGCTTCTGACAGGTGCAGGAAATACAATTCTGTATCATGATTTAAACAAATTACTCAACGTTCTGTATTAATATGCCTAGGAAAGAATTCTAGGTTGTAAAAACAGTACCAGGATCTTTATTTTTTGGATCTGTATAGTTATAGACACCCTTGCTGAAAGATATTTTGAGATAATTGAAACTGGCATGATTTATATTGTGGTGTTTTGACAAATAAAATAGAGAATTTTGCAGAATTTTCAAATATTGTGTGTAGAATTGAATACAGTGTGTATTAGCGGGGAGGCTAAAGCTCACAATAATTGCTCCTGGGGAGTCGTCTTATCTTTCCCAGACCCACTGTTTGTTTAGCTTTCGATGGTAATACATAATCCTAAGCCATATAATGGCATTTACTAGAGCTTCACTCTCTAGGGGAAAGGAGGACTCCAGTAGGCATCTTTGCGGCCTTTCTGCATGGCTTCAAGATAGCACCACCTTTCTGCTCCCTGCTATAGAGCAGGGAGGCGGCTCCGCTCCCCAGCTGCATTCTCCCAGGGAAAGAAGAGCACACCTTTGCAGCATTTTTGCATCTCTGCTGTTTGACGTCACTTCATTCTGCTTCATAGTCCGACTTCTGAGCTGCACCCGGTAATTATCCGTTCTTGAGTGACTGCTCATGCCCGACTGATTGTACAATTTTCTAACGCTTTATTTACCAGCCCACCAGTCCCAGTAACTCTCCTAATTAGTTCAGCTTGAGTTTTCCCGACCTAACGGATTCCTTTTAGTGGACTTGTTGCGTAACGTCCTGCTGTTAATTTTTTCATTTCTATCACTTTGCCTAATTGGTGAAATAGTTCACCACCTTTTAATCTCTAAGTAATAGGTGACTATCTGGTTCACTTTTGCTCCATTTGACTAATTTACTTTTCTTTTGAAAATCCAATAACTCTCCAGTTTTATCTTTGCTGGTGGACTGAAAGCTCTTCCTTGAGCAACTGATTATACATACAGTGTTTGGGGCCAGGAGTGATAAAAGGGGAATGAACTTTAAGCAAACCTGCATTAGTAAACGTCTTGTCCATATCTTCAATTCCTACCATCCTTCTGAACGTCATCTGCAATTAGGCTAATGCTAAGAGAACGGACAGCCCTCAGTGAGGCTTACAGATGTAATAGGCCAATAGGTGGGCAACAACTCTTGGTGGTTCTTCAGGTGATTGTGCACATGTACATTCAACTGACAGTAAACACTCACTGTATTTGAGTTGGCGACTTTTCCAGCAGTGCCATGAGGTGGTGCAGGTGCCCAAACTCGCCTCTTGTGTTGAGCTGAGGACATAGAAGAGCATTGTCACCACTTCTCTCTGTTCCATCTTACTGCCTGTGGTGAGTTGGAGCTCCCTGCACTCTTCAGCTTTGGTTCACCGGCTTCCCTAAAGAGTTTTCTCACTGTCTAGAGTTCCACTTAATTTTCATATAGTTTAGGAGAGTTAGATTGTATGCTGTTATGAGAATTGATGGATTTAATATTAAGAAATACCCAGGGTTTAAGCAGTGTGCCACATGCCAGACTGTGACCCCTGTCACAGGTAGCACAAAATCTGCTTGCTTTATTTAGGTGGGGACCTGAGAGGGGCATTTAGTTTGTACCTCCTTCAGTATCACAACAAAGAAACAGGTGGTTTTCTGAATTGGACCCTGACCACAAGAGGACGGACTCTCCAGCTACAAAAAGTGCCCTGACTTTGAGACAGACAGACATGCCACTCCTCATCCACAGTGATTTCCTCCAAGTGCTCTAAGCTTCTGTCATCTGGGTCTCAGGGATGTTCAAAGTCCCACTCTATTTGCCTCACAAAAGGGCTTCCAGTAAATCCTCTGGTGAGTTGGAATCTGGCTGCTGACACCAATGTTCACCGGGACCATCAAGATTGGTATCTCCACTATTGTCATTGACTGATGTTGGCCCAGGTGGCTGAACAATTACCTCTGGTGCAGTCAACTTTGGGGTCCTTCATTGCAGTGGTGGACCCTCTTATGTTTGCAGGTACCACTCTTCCTTGTTACAGCATCCATCACCAGTGGTGTCCATGTCTGCACAATCAACATGCATCAGCATGGCTCCATCTCTTGCACTGGCTTCTTCATTTTCTGCCAGCACCACTGACACCAATATACCTGTCTACATTTCAGCTGCCTCGCTCACTTCTGTGAGCTCCCTTGGGCATTTCCTCTTGTCAGTCATTAGGGTGACACCTAAGACCTTCATGAACACTAGCTAGGACTGCTGTTCTATTTACTGAGGAGACCTATTTCTTTTCTCTTCAGGGATACCAAATCTAAAAGCTGTGATTGGCTTTTTTCAAGGAGGCCCCGGGTGGCACCCATCACTTTAGGCCATATGAAGAGTGGAATATCTCCAAGGGAGTAGCCTTACTGGGCATGCCGAACTGGTGCTATAGGGTCTAGGAGGTTGCTTTCATTCATACCAGGGACCCTTAAGGAAGCCCCTTCTATGGGCCCATGGCTGCTTCCCTTGTTGGAGTCTACAAAAGAGAGAGCAATAATGGAGGAACCTCTCGCTGATCTATTCCTGCTCCAAATATTTTATCTTCTCCAGGTGAGGCTGTCACCCAGGAATCAACATCTGCTTCTTTTCTGGGGGATCTTAGTGTTCCAGACCCTTGTGAGAAGGATGGCCACCTCTCTGGTAGTGCAGGCAGAGCTTGCACAAGGTAATTGACACCTGTGCCCAGAGAGGGGCCACCCTTTCCATTAATAAAGCCTTGCTGGGCCTGGCCAACCCCTCCCAGCATTCTGTCTGTAGTAATACTGACCCGGAGAAAGACTCAGGAAGTGTTGTTTGACAAATAGATTCCTTACTAAGCATATTAATACAGAGCTTTGAGTAATCCATTGAAACTGCAATACAGAACTGTATTTCCTGCCCTCTTCCTCCTTCCCCCCCCCCCCCCTTCCCCGGCTCGGAAGCCGTGCAAAGGCTTGGGGGAGTCCGGGGTATTGGAGGAGTGGAGGGAGAGGGAAGGAGCCTAGGAGTGTACCTGGAGGGCTGTTGGGTGTGGGTGAGAAATACTGAACAGGTTTCCGGGGGAGGGGCAGGGAAGGGTTCTTATGAAGTATTCCCCACGCAGACCCAGGCTGCCCCCTAGCCTCTCTCATTCAATCAGGCACATCTGCCCTATCCCCATGTGTCCTTGTACCACTTCCCCCATCCCATGTATCCCTTCACACCTCCCCCTTACACCTTCCCCCCCCATTTCACGTGTCCCTGCACTCCCTCCCCATCCCAATGTGTATTTGTGCCCCCACTCAGCCTCTGCCTTCCCCCCTGTGGCCCTGTACCCCTCCGTCATCCCTGTGTTTGTGTTTGCACTGAGCCCCCTCCTTGCACCATCCAGGTATCCCTGAGACACCAATCAGACGCTTCTCCTGTCGTGTGTCTAAGCTCCCATCCAGCTACCCCCTTTGCCTTATGTGGTCCCCCTGCGGCCCAGTGCCTCCACTGCAGTCTGAGCCTCGCTACTTCCTCTCTTGACCTAGCCCAAACCAGCAGGGTGCAGCGGGAAGGTTCGGCTTCTCTTCCCTGTTCGGCTTCTCTTCCCTGAGCTTGGCCTGTTCCTGCCCAAGATAGCTACTCTGGTCAGTGACACGGTGGCTGCTGGTGGGAAGCAATTTCTAGCAGAAGTTATTTTCTGCAGGGGGAAAATGCACTGGGCATGAATTATGTGCATGCTCAGTAGCGCAGAGCTCCCCCAGGAGTAATGCATACTGGTCGTGAGACAACTGCTTTCTTGTGTAGGCCAGAACCTGAATGTAAACAATCAACATTGCAATCAGCACAGAGAGCAGTCCTTCACGCTCCAGCCTCCATAGCTTATCTTGTGTGGACAAGGTTCAGTCCATAGTGTCTGCCTGGAAATCGTAAATCCCGTTCACGGACAACAGCTTGCTTATGCCTACAGCTACCTGCCTTTCTGTTTTATCTGGACAATAATGTGCATTATTTTTGTCTAGTGTCCTCCTGCATTGTCAGAAGGTGAGGAAAGTATATTGCCAGACCCAAGCTCCGTCTCCATCCTGCTTAGTGAAGAGTGTCCCGTGTCAGTTACAAGCAGTGTGAGCGCTCATGCACTGTTTGGCAGAGGTGAAGGTAGTCACTCTAGTTCAGTAGCAGCCAGACCACCTACTGTGCATTTGTGCCTTCCCATTCTGTTCTTCACTGTGCATTTGTGGGGCACCGCTGATGAATCATTCCTTTCTGGCCTCGGGCGAGCTAGAGTTGCGTCAGGTATCTGATTCCCCTTGTCAAGTGTTTTTAAGTGAAAACCCTGGTATTAAAGTTGTTGTGTAGACTTCTCAGGATTATACACAGTACTGCGCTACTTCAGTTCCTTCTGAATTGCCCTGTTTACTCAGTAGTTCTGTTGGCTGATGAAGGTCCTCAGGCGAGGGAAGGTTTTGTGGATCTCAGTAGACTTGTCTGCTTCCAGAGACGAATCCCTTCTGGGGTCATCTGTGGGAGAGAATGTCTGCCTTACGGCCTCTTAGCCCCACAGAGTGATTTATAGATGGGAACTTCTAATGCTTGTTTGGGTTCTCATCAGGACGCTGCTTCTGGAGATCTTCTATCCCTTTGCGAGGCTCTGATAGTTCCTGCTGAGGGAAATGCTAAGTGTGCACAGAATCCAGTGGGGACATGTTTGTGTGTCATTCTCATCCAAAGTGGGCCTTATCCCTCCCCATAATTATCAGTAAAAGATGTTCCAAGGAGACCAGTTTTCCAGCTAGAATGGGGAATACTGATTCATTGTAACAACTGCCTTAGATTGTTCATACAGAAGGTGTTAATTGAGCCAGGTCATGGTCACTTTCTTCTCTCAGGTTATAATTAGAGAGGGTATAAAACATACATTATTGCCTTTGTCCTATTTCCCATTATTCTGTTAAGATTCTTCTGTTGCATCCATCTTATACTGCATCTGAGCTCAGTCTTGATTCTCCCTCTCCCTTTCCCCCACTCTCTTTAGGGGAAGTATTAGTAAGAACATAAGAGCAGCCAGATTGGGTCAGATCAAAGATCCATCTAGCCCAGTGTCCTATTCGACAGTGGCCAATGCCAGGGTGCTTCAGAAAGAATGTACTGAACAGGTAATCACCAAGTGATCCATCCCCCGGCACCCATTCCCAGCTTCTGAGAAACAGAGGCTAGGGACACCATTCCTACCCCTCCTGGCTAATAGCCATTGATGGACTTATCCTCTATGAAAGTATCAAGTTATTTTTTGAACTCTGTTAAAGTCCTGGTCTTCACAACGTCTTCTGACAAGGAGTTCCACAGGTTGACCGTGTTGCATGAAGAAATACTTCTTTTTGTTTGTTTTAAACTTGCTACCCATTAATTTCCTTTAATGACTCCTAGTTCTCGTGTTATAGGAATAAGTAAATGACTGTTCTTTATTTATTTTCTCAGCACTATTCATGAAAATTGTCTGACTACAGAACTTTGCCTTATAGCAGGGCTACTCAACTTTGGAAGTCCAGGGGCCACAATGATACTCACCGCACATGTGGAGGGCCACAACTGAAGTGTGGTTGCATATACATGCGAATATATATGCAAATAGCTGCTTTCACACTAACGGACATGAATACCAAGATTAAGCCTTAAGCCGTGGTGCTGGACCCAAACGTGGCCAGTGGGAGCCAGTCAGCACCTCTCAGGCTCTGCCCTCAAGGCTAAGCAGCCAGCACTTCCCACAATGCCGCGGTGCTCCCGGCACCTCCTCCCTTGGGGCTAGAAACGCCGACACCCTGTACCCGTCTGTTCCAGCCAGCCTGTCCGCTGGCGTCTTTCAGTGCTCACCCCGCCTGGGAGACGCCTCGCCATTGTGGAGCTTGTTCCCAGTGGAGGTCATGTTCAAAGGATCCCACCTGCAGGCTGCATGTTGAGCCCCACGTAAACCCAAACCACACCGTGGGCAGCAAACAAATGGGCCATGGGCCACAGGTAGAGTAGCCCTGCCTTATAGTAAGGGGTCAGGGAAGGGAGCCTTTCTTTTTGAAGTCATATCTGCTCCACTAAGGATGATATCACGCCCTAATTTGACCACACGAAAGTCTTTACCCTTGTATCTCAGACTCCTTTGGCATTTGGAGGCAGTTAACAATGTCCCAATACCTTTTAAATAGGGTTCTTCAAATCAGCTATCAAAGACATAAATCCTTACTCTTGGTTCTAAATTTTCTTGTTTATTCTGGCCATTAGACAGTTAATCTTGAACCAATTAATACTTACTTAGGACTGCATTCTGCCAAGTTGGTAAGTGAGAAGCATTGTTTTTTGGGGCTGGCATAACATCTTTCTTTTATTGCATTGTGTGTGTTTAAGGTAAAAGTTTCTTCTGTAATAGTGTATGGACCTGAAGGTTGTGTGTCTGATTCTGAATTCTTTTAAGGAAAATTTTGGAAGTGAAGGGTGATGTGCTAGTTTCTTTAATTCACATAGCATGGTGAGGCTGAAGTAGCAATTGAGGGCATGTGTCAAATGTAACTAACTATACTTATGTGACCTTTCACCATAGCACTGTGCTACTTTGTTGCAAAACTCTGTGTTGTAGTGGGTGCACCCAGGATTAAAGATTGAGCTAAAAAGTGATGGGCTGAGTCTGGGCTTACATTGCAGTGTAGAAATACCCTGAGTCAAGTGTGCTTCAGGGTTGCCAAATGTTACTTCTGGTCTTTGAGGCAACAAAGGGAGGACTTGTGAATGTGTGTGATTCAAGCCATGAATATTCAAACAGTTTCCTAATCTCTCCTTTTTTCTGTTACACAGCACATACTACTAGTGACCAGCTGGAGAACAGAGTGCACAGCGTGGAAGAGATTTGTCCAGAACTGTAACTGCTTGTCAAAGATAAAAACTTATCCAGTGCTACGTGGTTTTGCGACTCTCTTAAGTATTGAGAAGCATATCAGTTATAGTGATGTATTGCCAAGAATGTTAATAACTTTAGAGACTCCTATATTGGGCAGAAAAGCTGCCTAACCTGGTTATTCTTGTGCCTAGTATTTCATGGAGCGTACGGCTTCATAATCCAGCCAGCCAGAAAGGCATTCCTTGTATATACGAGACACATTAACTTGCATAGCATATTGTCACACTAATGCTTTAAAACATACACAAAACCAGTATCTGTGGGTTTGTTGATTATTTATTTGACACTGTTCTAGATGTGGTATTTCTTGTAGTAGAAGGGGTTTGGAATTAAAGAGCCAAACAGAATAGCAAACAGGTTGATATTACTATCAGGTAAATTTAGCAGTTGAAAAAGGGATTATTTTAGTAGTGTAACTTTTTGTAAATCTTTTCTGACATGATAGATGTCAGTATGTCACGATTCCTATTTTCTCAATCTTTATAAGAGAAGAACGGTATTATTTTTGTGGTTTAAAAATAAATCTGTTTGGATTTGGTTACTAGTTCCTGACTGAGACACCACTGACAACTGGTGGGATATTTATACATTAGAGATGTGCAGACCTAAAGTTCACATCAAATTGTGATACTCTTCCCTTGGGGATGGATTGCTTTGGGAACGTCCCTTAACTTTTAAGATCTGAACAAATAAGTTTCTCCAATTTTTTCCACTTCAGGCCCCCTATCCATCACTCTCAACGGATTCCCTTAAGACCTACCTTAGAATCCTTTGCACCTTCTGACTTGCTGTGATATGAACTCATGCTGCTAGCATCTGAGGATAAGTAGTTGTCTGAGCAAATCTACTTCAATGCTGAGGAGAGTGAATGGCATAGCTCTGTATCATGCCAGCCTTCTGCTCCGGCCGGGTGTAATCCGTGTATTGAAAACCACTGGTATAGAAGTTTTCTGGTCCAGTATAACTTGCAGCAACTGCGTTTGTAAGATGAAAGCTATTTGGAAGACTAAAAGGGAGATTGCCATCTAATGTATAATTTATGTGCTGTTAACAGCGTGGTTCTGTAGCTGCGATGGAGGAGAGCACTGAACCTGCAGATGACTAAACAACCTCCCTCTCAAAAGATCTTGACTATGGTGTGAATGTAACAGTGTTCAGGGTAGCACTTGGTTTTATTCTGCAAATGAAGTACACTTTAAACTGGGGTTTGGTCATGGAATATTTTGTATTCAATTATGTCTGTTTCTCTCTTAAATTTGAACTACATTTGAATGGTTGCATAAGTCTATAATTATGCGGTCCTATTTTAAAATGACTTCCTGTCCACTGTATTTGTGAAGTCTGAATAAAATAATGAAAAAGTTGTTTTACAATTATTTTGAACTTATGCGTGAGCTTTTTGAAACACCGGAATGCCATGTTTGTCCCTGGAAGAATAATCTCACGGAGTGTTTCAGGAGACAGTCTTTTGCCAGAAGTGTGGGGGTGAGCCGCACCAATTAGTGCGTGGATTCCTCAGTCTTTGGTTAGTTTCCCATTTTGTAGATAGAGGTGTTTCCAGGTCTTGTAGTATTTAGAGTTTATCTTGGTCCCAGGTCCTGGATTTGTGTGATTAGCGGGAATCTCAACTTCATTGATTAATAAAAAAAAGTCCGACCCTCATGATTGTGGAGTAAAAACTTGTAATGTGAATCCTAAAGGCTTAAACATCAAAAAGCAAACATGATCTCATAATTTTGGTGGAGGCCTGATTTTATTTCTGACTAAAATTCTCTTATCCATTAATTGGAAGGAGAGATTGTGCAATGCATCTGTTTTTGCTTGATTATATGAAAAATAAGTGCTTTATTTCCTGCTATTTTTCCAGTCAAGCTTTTAAAAAAATCATGTTAGAATTGCAAAAATATTGATTGAAACTTGATTCTGGTCACTTTTGGCTGTGTCCTGAAAGATGCTGGGCTCCCATGAGAGGTGAGGCAATTAATGGGAGCTGACATCCATTGGCTTGATTAATTACTGGAGCTGTAGTGTACATAGTACTCAAGGATTAGACCCTGTCTGGTTTTCTTGACAGAGAAAGAGAAAACAGGAGCTGCTACACATCTGTGTCTGTCTGAAGGATGGCATTCTCTTCCTCCTCTTTCCTCCCCCGCCAAAACGAGCCAGCATGTGTGTATTGGAGTTCTTTGCTGTGCTTGTCTTACATTTTCCAATTTATTTTGCTGGTTTGTTAGATACTCAGGGCTGCTCTTTGGATGGGTTGACATTACTTACGAATAAACTGTCCAGTTACAAGGCAAGAGTTAAACATCTGCCGAATGGTGTTGGCCCACTCCATCGCAGTGAAGCTCCAGTTTCAATCTTGCATGTGCTGTCACTCAGTGCCAAACATAGCAATTTCTGTAGACTAGCTTGGGCCAAAGAGCGAGCAGTTTAACCCACTTCGATCTCTTTTTGACACCTCCTTTCCTCTTCTAATTTGTACATAATCTGATTTACAGCCAGTGCTCCAAGGAGGTGCTGCTGTTAGTATCCCTAGTGCTACCTGGGAAGGATTTTATTTATGTACAGACACTGTTATTTTTCAGTAAATGAAGGTAGATTTTAAAAAGAATGTTTTGCATTACAAAACACCAAGTTAGGCTGGGCTGTACGACCTTGACGAAGAAGTCATCTCAAGTTCATGGAGCACCCCTAGCTTCCATCAACTTTGAGCAATTTGTTGTTTTTGAGTACATTGGCCCTGCATGCTATGCATGATCTTCCTGATACCTCATTAGAGATACATTAAATACAGTTGGACTATAAATATCTTTTTTCTTAAGTGGGTTTTAATTGGTAAAGAAAATACAAGATCGAGGATCATCTTTAGCCCTTGCCATCACTATAACAATATTATTGTGTGTATGTTTCTTATTTATTGATGGTGGTTGGTTCATTTATTTTGCTTTTGGCATAACATGATGCACGTTAAAAGTCATTTCAATATGGAAGCTGGGATTAGTTCGCTTTATCCACACCACTACCTCTAGACATTTTAAAGGCTAAAGTTAGGTACGTTTGTTTCAAAGCTTGGGATTATTACAGTGCACTATATAGTTTTTAAAAAAAAACTGTACAAGATGCCACCTGTACTTTGTAAGTGTGCCATATTGAAAAATAGTCCACCTTTTGGGGAAAAGGAGAGGAACAGGAATAAAAGTCTCTGGCTCATCTAGTAGGAAGAAGGTAGTAAGATTGCTTATGAGCTTGTAATAGCATGATTGTTATCAGATGCAGAGTACTGAATGTGATGTATAAAAATGGAGGTAGTCTGCTACCACTGTTTCCTTAGAAATTTGGGAATTGAGCTCCTAAGAATCTGTTCTGCAAACTTTGCATGGTAAGTTTTTTACTACATTTGTCTCTTAAGCCTTTTGTTTGTAAAACGAATACAAGATGATGTTGCTTACTGGAGAAATAAGTTTTGGTAAATAAAGTTTATATTATACTCTCATTTGCAAATAGTATCATTTAAATTGTTCATTAAGAAAATTCTTGTGAGTTTAACGCCCCGATGGAATTGTGTATTGAAAACTAAATTTCTTAACATAGCCCATTATCTTGTGTTGAATTATTTGATTTTTGATCTCTTCCTCAAAATATTCTCAGGTGGTTTTTATAGTTGCTATTTGATAGTAATTTCACAAATTTACTGTCTTTTCTAATCAGATTCTGACGTCAAAGGCTTTTTAAAAGGGGAAATAGGCAGTTTTATATCACAGCTGGCTACTGAAATTAGTGTTGGCGCTCCCCCAGCTCCACAAATGAGGGGTTACTGAGTCCTACTTTATAATTGCATGGTGGTAGCATATTTAAAAACCCTCTATTGATACGGTGTGGCACAGTGTGACACCAAACCTGGTGGAGTTATGCTCTGTATGGCAGCTTCTCTGCCACCCCAACAATATGGTAGCATACGTTTGTACAGCTGCACCTACCATGCTACTCTATAGCCATCTAGGAGCAGGTGTGGGATCTGCTTGGTTATCCTGTAGCATTCCAACTGCTGCTGCCAGCATGACGGATTGTGCCCTTCTACTGCCATATTGGATTCTGTCCTTAGGCCCGTGGTTCCCAACCTTTTTGATACTGAGGACCGGCAAATCCATTCACAAACTTTCAGTCGGCTGGTATAATTGTATTTGCACATTCATTATATAAATGATGAATATGCAAATAAAATATTACTGGTCCACCAAAAGCTCAACCCCCAGTGCCAGTCCTAACTCCAGAGCCCCCGACCCTTCCACTGCTCCCCAGCGCCAGCCCTGACCGCAGAGTCCCCTGCATCCAAGCCCCCTAGTGCCAGCCTCCCACTCTGAGCCACCCAGTGCCAGCTGCCCATCCCAAATGCCTGTGACATCCCTCACCACCAGACCCCCTTGTTTCCAGTGCCCCACTGCATCCAGCCCCTTCAGTGCCAGCCCTCCACCCCTTAGTTCTCCATCACCTCCCAGTACCACAAGCCTCCTGTTTCCAGAGCCTGACTGCACCCAACCTCCCCCCAGAACCTCCCCCAGTGCCAGCCCCCAGTATTAGCCCTGTACCCAGCACTCTCAGCATCCATAGCGCCCACTGCTAGCTCAGCCTCCAGAGTGCAGGGAAGTGCTCTTCTGTGCCTGGGAGGA
Source organism: Rafetus swinhoei (assembly GCA_019425775.1). Classification (NCBI taxonomy): domain Eukaryota; kingdom Metazoa; phylum Chordata; order Testudines; family Trionychidae; genus Rafetus; species Rafetus swinhoei. Next base: position 921,326 of record CM033432.1, read on the forward strand.
GACCCAGCCCCTGCCCAGTGCTGATTGGCTGAGAAGCGAGGCAGGACATGCCTCTCCCAACAGCCATGGTGAGAGCGGTGTACCCCAGTTGCAGCCCCCAGAACTGCCGTGGCCTGGAGCCACTGCCTTAGGCTAATCTCTCATCCTTGGTACTTGTGGGGTAAAGCATGTGGCAGAATAGTTTGTCCCATGTGGGTCAGTCCCCCTTGTCACACGGCATGGCCATGGAAGCTTCTGAAAGGTCTGATAGATGCGCATACGCCCAGCATACACGTGCGCCATGGGGAGGAAGCGATCCTGAGAAGAAGTGGTGCTTGGGAGGAAAGAGCAGCTGTAGCCCTTGGGTGCCAGCAGCTGAAGGAGGAGATGGGGGAATGCTATGACTGTCTGCTCCTGGGCACCAGCCAGAGCAGTAGCTGCCCCCGCACTTCCTGTCCTCTAACCTGGCCCGGCTGCAGGACCTGAGGTGGGAGCCTCCTGTGGGACTGCCCCACTCTCATTATGGCACTGCAGTTTGGGGAGGCAATGTCCGCTCATCCCCTCCTAACTCTGTCCCTGGGCTCAGGTGGGGGCACTGGGGCTCAGGGACCCCCTGAAACCAGCTCCTGGCCTGCCTGGGGGCTGCTTTAGGAAATCTCATCTGACCCCCATACAGCCCAGGTCATTAAATTTCACCCACACATTGCTGAGTTGAGCCCATAACTTGTTTAGCTAAAGCCTGTTTCAGAAAGGCATCTGGTCCTGATTTGAAGACAGCTAGAGATGAAGAATCCAACCTTTTCCATGCTCATTTTGTTCCAATGGTTAGTCACTGTCACTGTGTTGTATTTCTCATTGCAATTTGGCTCCAGTTTCCAGCCCTTGGTTCTTGTTATGACTTACTATGCTAGATTAAAGAACTCTCAATACGCAGACTTTTCCCTGTAAAAGTTGTCACCTCTCGATCTCTGATAAACTGACCAGATGGAGTTCTGTTTCAAATCTTTCCCTGGAAGGCATTTTCTTCATTCTGGAATCATTTTAGTGGCTCTCTTCTGTACCTTCTCCAGTTTTTCAATGTCTTTTCTAAAACACGGACACCAGAACTGCATGCAGCATTCCAGTGTGTCCGCAATGCCTTATTCCAAGGAAATACCACCCCCTATCTTCCTGTTTGTGTGCATCCAAGAATTGCATGAATCCTTTTTGCCACAGTGTGGCGCTGGCAGTTGATATTCAATTGCTTGTCTGCTGTGACCCCTGAATCCTTTCCAGAATCATTGCTTTCCAGACCTGTGTTCTGTAGTGATTACCTGCATTTCTTGGTCCTAGATGTTATAACCTTTCACTTTTTGCTGTACTAAAACTCATTTTGTTTGAATGGGCCCATCTTACCAGGCAGTCCAGAGCCTCCGCAGTATTGGCTATTCTGCCAGTCGTTGGCCATGTGTGCACTGGCAGGTGTAAAGTGCTTGCAGGTGTAGTGCTGCTCCCAGAGCAATGCAGGGAAATTGCTGTTGTGTCCCCACACTGTGCTGCTTGTGATGGCTGCTTTTTCCACAAGCCCGGAAGAGAGGAGAGAGAGAGTGTGTGTGTGGTGGGGGGAGATAGTTTTGGGGATGGCAGCATGCTATCTTGTAAGTTTGGACAGTGGAAGGAAACAGCCCCTCCTGAGGCAGTGGGAGGGGGAACCTTGACATCTCAGCCCCCTTTGCAGGGCGATCTCTGTCTCTCTCTCACTTCCACGCCTGCCCCTGTGTTTAACAGCATGAGCTTCTCATCTGACTGGTTTGCTCTGTCCATGCGCATGCTTATCAGTGTGCACAACTGGAAAATGTTTAATACAAAATACTTTGTGCAAGGTGTCATTTGAATAATGGTAATTTACTGAATATGATTTTCCCACTTGTATGCATGTATCATTCCTGTGTTGGAAGTTAGAAATAGGACATATAAACCTGTGTTACTAATATAGATATGAGTGAGGGCCATTAAGGGTATTCAGAAATGTGATGGCTAATTGATAAGGTCATTGATCTGTAAATAGGCTTGCCCATAGGAGGGGCTGAAAGTCCCCAGAAGAACATGTGTATTAGGTCATTTGATATGGGTGTCCATCTTCAATGTAGTATTTTTTCACATGGAGGGAGGCTTGCCAGCAAACAAAGCCTTCCCACCTTCTGCACAACCCATTTCAGAGGGGAGCCCCTAGAGTTACGGGGGCCAGATGTCAGGACGCCACTGCTTGCGCCCCAAGATGATTGCTGGAAACCTCTAAGACTGAACGGGGCAAGGATAAAGCCCAGACTGGGAGGCTGTCCAGTTTGTGAAAGAAGCTTTTCAGAATGAAGGTGAGAGATTCCATGTAGCCAGTTTCTTAGTGTACTGAGCTTAGCTGGCATGTTTATTTTGCTTAGAAACTTACTTTGTTCTGAGTGCTATTAATTACAACCACTTACATCCGTTTTATGCTTTTGTATATATGAGAGAGTTTGTGTGTCTGGTCAGTCTGTCCAAGAACAACTCCTAAAGGGTAAGAGCAAGGATCACTAAATTTGATATGCACCTTCCTCTTATCGTAACTTAAAGCAAGGTCAGGGGTTTTGTGCCAGGACAATGAGATTTGCATGGAATCCAATTATTTCTCATGAAAGGCAAAGGGTTTATGATTATTTCTCATAAAATGCTTGCAAGGACTGTTATACTGCAGAATGAACACAGGGGAACGGGTGCACTGGTAAGAGAGTGGCTGTCTAGGAGTGGGACTCTGGATGTTGCTGTATGTAGGTAAGGTTCCTGTGCTGGTGAGCTGCTGGCCAGGCAGTACAGAGCCTGTTGCCCCAGGGATCCGGTGCCCGGGCAGTGAGGCCACAGCCAGCCCTGTGGATTGGCCAGCCTCCTGAGCCCCTTACTCCTACACATCTGCAGCCTCCCACCTTCCTAAGCCCCTGCACTGACTCCTGCAGCCTCCTGTCCTGAGCCCTTCCTTAATGATATGAGCAATGCCAGTTAAATACGCTAGTTTCCTAATAAACCCAGTATAAATAATTTTCCTGGGTGGAGGCTAGCAGCTGTGCATACCTCGATGTAAGAAAGAGGGCACCTAATACCAGGGGTGAGATTGTTCTATATAAAGACAGATTGACTTGGGCTTCAGGCCCACCTGGGCCTGTGCACCTGTGTGTTGTGGCTGAGCTTTCCTCGGGCTGAACTGCTCTATTACACTGCAGGGCCTTGTGACCCCGTTTCTGTGCCAGGGCTGCAGGAGGCCCGAGTAAAGGCGCCACGCAGGAAGGTGGGTGAGTGGTATTTCAGCACAGCAAGGGCCAGGCACAGCCCCGGGCTCAGCCGCTGCTGCCCGCAGGCGCAGTGGGGAAGGGTCCTGCTGCCAGGCCGGTCTCTACCTGCCGGAGCAGGCCCGCCGGCTGCTGCAGCACGGGGGCCGGGGGGACGAGGAGCCCAGCTGCCCGGGCGGGCCCTGGCGTTCTAGTGTGCGCGCACGAGGGCCCCTTCCTGTGCACGTGGGGCTGCAGGGCCCCGCCCCCGGCCCCGCCCCCCGCGGGCTGTTCGCGCTGCAGCTGGGCCGGCGCTGGGCTCTGCAGGGCCCCCCCCATTCCTAGCGCGGGGGCCCGGCCCCCCTTCCGCCACCTGCGGTAACAGGCCCGGGGCAGGTCCCCCGTGGGGCTGAGCTGGGCCCTGCGCCAGGGAGTTCCACAGGGAGGCCGAGCCAGCCCCGCCCTATGACGAGCAGCCCAGCAACGCCCTCGCCACCTCTCTCGGCGGCTGCAAAGCCCGCCCCCAGCTTTTCCCCTCTCTGATTGGTCGAACTCACTGCCAGTCAGCAGTGAAAACCGGCCCGCAGCGGTAATAGCTGTGACGTAGTGACTTTCCCCTATGACCATTGGCTTGCTTGGATATCAATCATGGAGAAAAGGCGCCATAAGGAAGTAGCATCCTGTCGTGTTCTGTGATTGGTTATCTCGTCTAGCGGTGATTGCGCAGGCGCCTGCCAGTCCTTGACTTGATTGGATACTTTCGTTGTTCGTCACCCCAGCACGCAAACCGCAGGAAAGCCCGCCCACACAAGCCAGAATTGGCCAAGCGTATGCATTGTTCTTTCCGATTGGCTGGCTGTGCTGTCAGTCTCTGCAATGGGACAGGCGGCGATCGATCGGCGCCGCGCCCCGCCCCGCCCCGCCCCGCGCTGCCCCTCGCCCCACCATGAAGGTGGCCGTGGACTTCGAGGAGTGTCTGAAGGACTCGCCCCGCTTCAGGTGAGGGAGGGGCCGGGGGGGCTCCGGGCACGGTCCCCTCAGCCACCGCCCCGCTTCCTGCGCGGCCCGCCCCCGCCCCGCCGCGGGGGGGCTGTTCTACTCCGCGCCGGCTCCGGGCTCAGCGACCCCCACATCCCTTCCCCCCCGCTCCCGGCCCCTGCGGCCCCGGGTCCCCACGACCCCCGCTCCCGGCCCCTGCGACCCCCGGGTCCCCGCGACCCACCCCCGCTCCCGGCCCCTGCGACCCCAGGTCCCCTGCAACCTCCCCGCTCCCGGCCTGCGACCCCCAGGTCCCCACGACCCACCCCGCAACCCCGCTCCCGGCCCCTGCGGCCCAGGTCCCACGATCCCCCGCTCCCGGCCCGGACCCTGCGGCCCCAGGTCCCCCCCCACCCCGCTCCCGGCCCCTGGCCCCGGGTCCCCGCGACCCCCCCGCTCCCGGCCCCTGCGACCCCAGGTCCCCGACCCCCCTCGCTCCCGGCCCCTGCGGACCCCGGGTCCCCGACCCCCTCGCTCCCGGCCCCTGCGACCCCCAGGTCCCCGCGACCCCTCGCTCCCGGACCCCTGCGACCCCCGGGTCCCGCGACCCCCTCGCTCCCGGCCCCGGCCCCGGGTCCCCGCGACCCCCTCGCTCCCGGCCCCTCGGCCCCGGGTCCCACGACCCCCTCGCTCCTGGCCTGCGACCCCGGGTCCCGCGACCCCCTCGCTGCCCCTGCGGCCCCGGGTCCGCGACCCCCTCGCTCCCGGCCCCTGCGGCCCCGGGTCCCGCGACCCCCTCGCTCCTGGCCCCTGCGACCCCGGTCCCGCGACCCGCCCCCTCCCAGCCTCGGCCCCCGGGTCCCGCGACCCCCTCTCGGCCCCGGCACCCGGTCTCCCCCTCGCTCCCCCGCGACCCCCGGGTCCCGCGACCCCCTCGCTCCTGGCCTGCGACCCCGGGTCCCGCGACCCGCCCCCTCCCAGCCCCTGCGGCCCCGGGTCCCGCGACCCCCTCCCGGCCTCGACACCCCGGTCTCTGCGACCCCTCTCCCCCGCGACCCCGGGTCCCGCGACCCCCTCCCGGGTCTCTCTGACACCCCCGGGTCCCCGCGACCCGCCCCTCCCGGCCCCTGCACCCCCGGGTCCCGCGACCCTCCCGGCTGCCCGGGTCTCTGCGACCCCCTCCCGGATCCCCCGGGTGACCCGCTCCTGGCCCGGTCCTCTGACACCCCCAGGTCCCGCGACCCCCGCTCCGGCCCCTTGTCAGGGGCTGGCTGAACTGAGCCGGCGGTGGGACCTGTTCGGCTTGTCCCTCGCAGCCCGACCAAAGACCGCTGCGCTGGGTTTAAAAAGTAGCAGCATATTTAAAACATCTGGACACGTATCCGCCGGGAGCAGTAGTTGTAGATATTAGCGAATAGTCAAATAAAAAACGTCTGCCGATGGGGTCTGATGTAACTGTAGAACTCTTTCAGGAAACCTGAATAAAATGAACTTGTTGCAAAAGTTCGAATGCAGTGGCAAAAGTGTCCAAGTCGATCATTGCTGTTGTGAATTTATTTTCCGGCACTATTGAATAGAACACCATGGGGACTCTGTGGTTTCTGAATCCAAGTATGGATCTTGAGGAGGAGGAGGGAGGAGAGGGCTAAGCAAAAAAAAATTGTTCAATTGTTTGCCAGTTAACATTCTCAGTAAAAGATAAAGTAACTTTTAATCCCTGAGTAGGATTTGTAGGGTTATAATATATACTCCTTTTCCAAAGTAACTAATCTGAAGAAGTGGATTGTGCCCACAAAAGGTCATGATACAATTGATGTGTTTTGTTAGTCTTTAAGGTGCCGCAAGACTGCTGTTTTTTAATCTGAGAGTTCATCCATGTGATGTTAGTTAAAGTGTTCTTTTGAAAAAGGGAGACTGGTGGCTAGGTGACTGGGCAACAAAATGGCAGATGAAATTTAGTATTGATAAATGTAATGTAATGCATATTGGAAAACATAATCCCACCTATATGTATAAAATAATGGGAACCAAATTGGCTGTTATCACTCAAAATAATTCCACTTGAAATCATTGTGGATAGTTCTCTGAAAACATCCCGTCACTGGGTAGTGGCAGTAAAAAAGGCTTGGGAATCATTAAGCAAGGAATAGATTATGTGTCTGAGAATATCCTGTTGCCATCTGGTCTCCATGATATCACGCAGAGAGACATTCACCCAAGAGTTCTGAAAGAACTCAAATGGGAAATTGTAGAACTATTAACTGTGGTTTGTAACCTATCCTTTAAATCTGCTCCTGTACCTAATGACTGGAAGATAGCTAATGTGATGCCAATATTTAAAAAGGTCTCCAGAAGTAATCCTGGTACGTAATTACAGACCGGTAAGTCTAACGTCAGTACTGGGCAAATTAGTTGAAACTGTTGTAAAGAATAAAATTGTCAGACATGTAGATGAACATAATTTGTTGGGGGTAAAGTCAACATGGTTTCTGTAAAAGGAAATCATGCCTTACCTAATCTGCTAGAGTTCTTTGAGGGGGTCAACAAACATGTGGACAAGACTCATTATCCTATCAGAGAAAGCTATCAGATTGGTTTGACATGATTTGTTCTTTACAAATCCATGCTGGCTGTTCCCTGTCACCTTATTATCTTCCAGGTGTTTGCAGACGATTTCCTTAATTACTTGCTCCATTATCTTTCCTGACACAGAAGTTAAACTGACTGGTCTGTAGTTCCCTGGGTTGTTCTTATTTCCCTTTTTAGAGATGGACACTATATTTGCCCTTTTCCAGTCCTCTGAAATCTCTCCTGTCTCCCATGGTTTTCCAAAGATGATAGCTAAAGTCTCACATATCTCCTCTATCAGCTCCTTGAGTATTCTAGGATGCGTTTAATCAGGCCCTGGTGACTTGCAGATATCTAACATTTCTAAGTGATTTTTAACGTGTTCATTTTTTTATTTTACCTTCTATACCTACCCTCTTCCCGCTAGCATTCACTATGTTAGGCATTCCTTCATCAGACTTCTTGGTGAAAACCGAAACACATAAGTCATTAAGCATCTCTGCCATTTCCAAGTTTCCTGTTACTGTTTCTCTCTTCTCACTGAGCACTGGGCCTACCCTGTCCTTGGTCTTCCTCTTGCTTCTAATGTATTTATAGAATGTCGTCTTGTTTCCCTTTATGCCTGTAGCTAGTTTGAGCTCATTTTGTGCCTTTGCCTTTCTAATCTTGCCCCTGCATTCCTGTGTTGTTTGCCTATATTCATCCTTTGTAATTTGTCCTAGTTTCCATTTTTTATATGACTCCTTTTTTTATTTTTAGATCATGCAAGATCTCCCAGTTAAGCCAAGGCGGTCTTTGCCATATTTTCTATCTTTCCTACGCAGTGGAAGAGATTGCTTTTGGGCCCTTAATAATGTCCCTTTGAAAAACTGCCAACTCTCTTCAGTTGTTTTCTCCTCATCTTGCCTCCCATGGGACCTTACCTACCAGCTCTCTGAGCTTACCAAAATCTGCCTTCCTGAAATCCATTCTCTAATTTGCTGTTCTCCCTTCTACCATACCTTAGAATCTTGAACTCGATGATTTTATGATCACTTTCACCAAAGCTGTCTTCCACTTTCAAATTCTCAACCAATTCTGAAATAAGTTGTCTTCAATGCAATCCAAGAACTTATTGCATAGTCTGTGACCCGCTGTGTTAGTTTCCCAACATATATCTGGATAGTTGAAGTCCCCCTTCACCACCAAATCCTGCACTTTGGATGATTTTGTTAGTTGTTTAAAAAAAGCCTCATCCACCTTTTCCGCCTGGGTAGGTGGCCTGTAATAGGCCCCTAGCATTACATCACCCTTGTTTTTTTTACTCCTTTTAGCGTAACCCAGAGACTCTCAACACGTCCGTCTCCTATGTCCATCTCCACCTCAGTCCAAGTGTGTACATTTTTAATATATAAGGCAACACCTCCTCCCTTTTTTCCCTGCCTGTCCTTTTTGCGTAAGCTGTACCCTTCTATACCAATATTCCAATCATGTGTATTATCCCACCAAGTCTCTGTGATGCCAACAATGTCATAGTTGTATTTATTTATTAGCACTTCCAGTTCTTCCTGCTTATTACCCATACTTCTTGCATTTGTATACAGGCATCTAAGATACTGATTTGATCTTGCTTCCCAGTTCTGCCTTGTCCCTCCTTTCTCTCTGCTATTATAGCCCACACTTCCTCCCATTTCCAACCCATCTCCCAAGTCTCCATGTTCTTCACTTACCCATGGGCTTTGGTCTAGAATCTGTGCTAGATTTTATTTTAACAAATAGGGAGAAGCTGGTTGAGAATTTGAAAGAGGAAGGCAGCTTGGGTGAAAGTGATCATTAAATCACAGATCATGATCCTAAGGAATGGTAGAAGGAATAGCAGCAGAACAGAGACAATGGATTTCAGGAAGGCAGCTGGTAGGAAGATCCCATGGGAAGCAAGACTAAGGGGAAAAACAATTGAAGAGAGTTGGCAGTTTGAAGGGCCCAAAAGCAAGCTATTCCCCTGCGTAGGAAAGATCAAAAGTATGACAAGAGACCGCCTTGGCTTAACCAGGAGATCTTGCATGATCTCAAAATTAAAAAGGAGTTGTATAAAAAGGACATGGGTATGTAGGGGTAAGATTAAAAAGGTGAAGGCACAAAATGAGCTCAAACAAGCTAGAGACATCAAGGGTAACAAGAAGACTTTCTATAAATATATTAGAAACAAGAGGAAGACCAGGGACAGGGTAGGCTCACTGCTCCGTGAGGAGGGAGAAACAACAGGAAACTTGGAAATGTCAGAGTTGCTTAATGACTTCTTTGTTTCGGTTTTCACCAAGAAGTCTGATGATGAAGGAATGCTAGTGGGAAGGGGGTAGGTTTAGAAGATAAAATAAAAAAAGAACAAGTTAAAAATCATTTAGAAAAGGTTGATGTCTGCAAGTGACCAGGGCCTGATGAAATGCATCCTAGAATACTTAAGGAGCTGATAGAGGAGTTATCTGAGCCATTAGTTATCATCTTTGAATAATAATGGAAGACAGGAGAGATTCCAGAAGACTTGAAAAGGGCAAATATCGTGCCCATCTCTAAAAAGGGAAGTAAGACCAATGCGGGAAACTACAGTCAGTCAGTTTAACTTCTGTGCCAGGAAAGATAATGGAGCAAGTAATTAAGGAATTCATCTGCAAATACCTGGAAGGAAATAAGATGATAGGTAACAGCCAGCAAGGATTTGTAAAGAACAAATCAAGTTAAACCAATCTGATAGCTTTCTTTGATAGGATAACAAGCCTTCTGGATAAGGGAGAAGCGGTGGACGTGGTATATCTAGACTTTAGTAAGGCATGACCTTTTTAATCAATAAACTAGGCAAATACAACTTAGATGGGGCTACTATAAGGTGGGTGCATAACTGGGTGGATAACCGTTCTCAGAGTAGTTACTAACGGTTCACAATCATGTTGGAAGGGCATAACAAGTGGGGTTCCGCAGGGGTCTGTTGTGGGACCAGTTCTGTGCAATATCTTTTTCAACAATTTAGATATTGGCGTAGAGTACGCTTATTAAGCTTGCAGATGATCCCAAGCTGGGAGGGGTTGCAACTGTTTTGGAGGGTAGGGTTATAATTCAAAATGATCTGGACAAACTGGAAAAATGATCTGAGGTAAATAGGATGAAGTTTAATAAGGACAAATGCAAAGTACTTCACGTAGAAAGGAACAATCGGCTTCACACACACAGAATGGAAAGCAACTGAGGAGGAGTACCGCGGAAAGGAATCTAGGGGTCATAGTGGACCACAAGCTAAATATGAGTTAATAGTGTGACGCTGTTGCAAAAAAAAAAAGCAAACATGATTCTGGGATGCATTAACAGGATTCTTGTGAGCAAGACACAAGAAGTCATTCTTCCGCTCCACTGTGTGCTGATTAGGTCTCAATTGGAGTGTTGTGTCCTGTTCCGGGCACCGCATTTCGAGAAGTTTGGAGAGGGTCCAGAGAAGAGCAACAAGCATGATTAAAAGTCTAGAGCCTTGAAGGAAGACTGAAAGAATTGGCGTTGTTTAGTTTAGAAAAGAGAAGACTGAGAGGGGACGTGATAGTGGTTTTCAGGTATCTAAAAGGGTGTCATAAGGAGGAGGGAGAAAAATTGTTCTCCTTGGCTTCTTAGGATAGGTCAAGAAGGAATGGGCTTAAACTGTGGCAAGGGAGGTTTAGGTTGGACATTAGTAAAAGCTTCCTACCTGTCAGGGTGGTTAAACACTGGAATAAATTGCCTAGGGAGGTTGTAGAATCTCCATCTCTGGAGATACTTAAGAGCAGGTTAGATAGACATTTGTCAGGGGTGGTTTAGAAGATGGTATTTGGTCCTGCCATGAGGGCAGGGGCCTGGACTCGATAGCTTCTCAAGGTCCCTTCCAGTTCTAATATTTTGTGATTGTATGAAAAGGAAGTACTACTATGCACAGTCAACCTGTGGAACACCTTGCCGTAGGATGATGTGAAGGCCAAGAATTTAATAGATTCATGGAGGTTAGGTCCATCAATGGTTATTGGCCAGAATGGGCATGGATGATGTCCCTAGTCTCTGTTTTCCAAAAGCTGGGAATGGGTGACGGGATGGATCGCTTGAGGTTTACTTTTTTTGTTTGTTCTCTCTGGGGTACCTGGCATTGGCAGTTGTTAGAAGACAGAATACTGCGCTAGATTGGTCTGACCTTGGATGGCCGTTTTTATAGTATATAAAATGACCTGTTACTTGCTTTTCATGGGTCTGTTTATATATTGTTTTTGATACTGCATTAATCCTTGCCTGTGATGAATGTCTCAATCTAAGTGATCTATGTATTTATAAATTGTTAGGTAAGACATGTAATACAACACCCACCTACTCCTTAGTTAGCTGGTTGAGAAAGTGGCTTGCATGAAAGACTGTCAATTTGAATTATCACTTTTTAGGGAAAAAAGCCTCTATTTAGCATAATTAATGCACTGTAATAGGAGCTCACAAAAACACTTTAGTATCTGTGTAGATTGAAATCATCTAGAAATTACATAAGTATTGTTCAAGAGTTTTTGTGAATGTGTCATGCATTACGTGTTTTACTAATTCAGATGCCAGAAAGGAAAGTGGGACTGGAAAATCTATACATGCTGTAAGCAGTCATGAAACTGACAAACTATGAGATTTCACGGTGCTGCTTAGGAAGCCACTGAATTGTTGCAGAGAATCAAATAGAGCAGTGGATTAGATAACAGAAACTCCCTCCAGCCTCCTCAGAGCGGATGGTAGACTACTGGGAGTGGGAAGGGGGCGCAAACAACAAAAGCTTTCTCTCCTCTTTTAAATCCGAGAGGGTAGTAGGTTTTAAATTCATCAGGTGCCCACTAACCAGCAGATGAGAAAAAGGTGGAGCCACTTGTCAGGGTCTGAGGAAAGCAGGCTGGTAAGAATCCCATCTGTCAGTGGGCGGGTACTTGATGTGTTAGGAGAGCTTTGCTCTGGATCTTGGCTGCTGCTTGTTAATAATGCAAGTAATTTACTTAAGTGTTCTTTTTAAGAGTGACAGGGAGGGATTGCCTGAGGATTACCTGTTGTGTTACCTCCCTCTGGGGCACCTGGCATTGGCCGCTGTCAGCAGACGGGACACTGGGCTAGATGGACCTTTGGTCTGACTCAGTATGGCCGTTCTTATGTTCTTCAAATACAGAGGTGAGCAGGTATGTAAATTAGTAACTGTCACATGCAGAACATCTATAACTAGGAGCAAGTTAGAATGCAATTGACTAGTTCATCTTTAGCATTAGAAAATCTTTTTAAAAATATTTAACAGAAACAAAAATCTATTGAAATAAGCTGCATTCATTTTCCAGCCAGTTCTTTTATATTAAGAAAATAAATAAATAAATAAAAAATCCAACCTTCTTTTGGCTTATTGTTGCTATCTAATAATCTTTAGTCTTCTGAATTTTTTTCTTGAGCATTTATAGGGCTAATGGTAAACCAAACCTCTTGTTGAGCCATAACCAACTGTTTTGAGCATAGTTAAGTACAGCCTGTTGGTTGTTCATTTGCAACCACCCATCTTATTTTCTCTTCCCACTATTTCCTTTCTACTGTGCGTGGTCCCAAATGACTTCAGATCACTGGATACTGTGCCCAGTACAGAGAGGATACTTCGTCCAGTTTTCCTCCCATCTCCACTTTCCGTCCTCCTTCAGGGACCCTTCTCAAGAGCGACTTCTAATTCAGGAGGTGCACATTGTCCTGTTTCTAGAGGATCCTCCAGAAAGCAGGGGACAGGGTTTATGCCCGTGGTCACCAACCTGTCGACCAGTTGATCGCAAAGGCGTTCGGGCACCCCCACCCTCCATTTTCCCCCCACCCCCAAGAAGCCCCACTACCTACCTCTAGTGTAGTGCTGGCTTCCCACGGGGTGGACGGAAGTCCTGGGTGAAGCCCGCGTCACTTCCGGGGGTTCCGGAAGTGCGCTGGCTGCTCCCCTCCCACAGCTCTGTCACATGCTGGGGGAGGGGGCGTTAGCCCCAGAGGAGGAGTGTGGCGGCTTCCCTGCGCCGGAGGGGTGAGTTGAGCGCAGGGATTTCCCTGCGCCGCGGGAGCAGGGGTTGGCCCCGGGGTTTGGCTCGGGGCAGGCTCCCGCGGGGGTTTGGCCCTGCTGCGGGAGCGGAGGGTTGGCCCCGCCGCCGGAAGAGGGTTTGGCCCTAGGGCAGGCGCCTGCGGAGGTTTGGCTGCGTTGTGGGAGGCACACGCCGGCTTCCCTCGGAGGGGGGTGGGGGTGAGAATACTGGGAGGAGATGATAGCAGGGGACTCTCTGCCCCCACTCCTCCCTGTCCCCTACCCCCTTTCCCCAGCCCCCTGTTCCCTCTCCCCAGCCTCAGAAACCTGTCCCCACTGGCACCCTGTCCCCTCTCCCGTCCCTAGCCGCAGAAACCTGTCCCCATTGGTACCCTGTCCAAACAGGTTCCCTGCCCTTCTCAGAAATAAAGACAATGCAGAAACTTTTTGTGTTTGACATAGTATTTTATTTGAAAATGAAGCCTGGTCAACAAACCCCCAGTTGGGGCCAAGCCCCCATCTGGCCACAGCATCATGAACTCCAGCTCTCCCCTTTCCCCCAGACCGTAGATCTCAGCCTATCATACACTGGAACCCCCTGCCCTGAGCCCCTCACATACCCCAACCCAAATTCCTGAACCCTCACATCCAGAAGTTTGTGGCTTACTTAGTACCCTAACCCTACATCTGACCCCAACACTGCCCGGCCTGGAACTCCCTCCCCAAGCCAGCGTTCCCTTATCCACTTCCTCCTGCATCCAGATTTCCTCCCAGAGCTTGCACCTCTCACCCCTTCCCACACCCAAATCCCTCATTCCCACCCCAGACCCTACACATCCTGCCTCAGCCCAGCGAGGGTATGGCTAGACTGCAGGAGTTTTTCAGGATTCCGGAGATACCCCAGAAAAACTCTTCTGCATCCAAGGATGCGTTTGTTCTTCCACTTCTTTTAGTGGAAGAGCAAACATGATCTTCAGTCACCCCTATATTCCTCTTTCCACAAGGAATAAGGGGCTTCCAAAGAAGGTTTCTGACATTTGGTCAAGTCTAGACAGGCCAAATGTTGGAAAAACTTCTTCCTACAGAAGAATTGGGGGGGGGGGGGGGAAGCAGCAGTGTAAGGGTTGGGGATAGCAAGTGATGGAGAGGAGGTGAACAGAGAGGGCGGGGCTTCAAGGAAGGGGTGGGGTGGTAGATCTTGGCTTGCTCTGTCATTTAAAAAGGGATCTTGAGTGTAAAAAGGTTGGAGACCACTGGCTTATGCTCTTGCTATTTCCTAATCTCGAAAGCCAAGGGCAGGCTTCGGCCCATTCTGGACCTGAGAGAACTCAACGAATTCATTAGAAAACTCAAGTTCTGTGTAGTTTCCCAGGCATCCATAATTCCCTCTTTAGATGCATACAGCTGGTACACACCCTCGATTTGAGGGATTCATACTTCCACATCTTGATTTATCAACCTCATAGGAAGTACTCGAGATTCATAATAGACTACAAGCACTACCAATTCAATGCTCCCCTTCCACCTGTCCTCAGTCCTTCCTTCCACCTCTCCTGTGTATTCATGAAAGGCATAGCAGTGGTTGCTGCCTTCCTCCACAGATATCAGGTGCAGATGTTTCCATACTTGCACTACTGGCTCACTGGTTATTCTTTTACATCCCTAGTGTAGGAACCATGCTTGGTCATGTTGCTGTAATTGGCCTCTAGGAGGTGTCTTGTGATACCCATCCTCACTGTTCTGGTCAGCAGTTCAAACGCCACTTCTCTGCATGCAGGTACATAGGCATCCACCCCTCTTCCTCTGAAGGCCCAGGAATTTTTTGAAATTCCACTGCTTGTTTGCTTGGCATGGACAGCTCACACTGTATTTCCCAGTTGACGGAGGCATCTCCACTCAACAAATGCTGTCCCCTTGGAGCACACTGAGTTTTTTGACCAGCTTGAACGGTGGGAGATGGTTTTGTGAAGTCCCAGCTTTGCTCTGGCTATAGGAACTTTGACAATAGGGATCAGATTTCTCGTGGCTTATTGGATGAGGGATATGAACGGGATGTGTATCAGTGCTGGGTAAAAGATAAAGGAGCTGAGCCATGCATACCAGGAGGCAGGGAGGCAAGCTGTTGCTCTGATGTTGTGCCAAAGTAGGGATATAAGTGACTAGTCCCCGATAAGCATCTGCTGCCTCTATCAGAGAAAGGGTCACCCTAGCTAGGAGATGCACCCTTGCTTACCCTTAGGAGTGACGTGCCAACTTAATGTATCCCCCCTCTCCCCCCACCTGTGGAAAAATGGTGGCATGATTTATATTTTCCTTAATCATCAGCAGTGATCCCCTTCCGAACTATCTAGACCCATTTGCTGCCTGTTGATCACGGAACCTTCACCCATGGGCTGACAGATGTGAGCTTGCCAAGTGACAGAGAGAAAGTGATTTGTATGGTAAATAGTTAATGATTTGATTCAGTGTTGTGCATAAGTTAACAGTCATGCATCTATGTATTGTTTGTTGTGCTTCTACAGATGTGGCCTTTGGGGAACCCCCTACACACAGGCGAGCACCTTGGCTAGATAAGGAAGCAACCAAAGTGGAGCAAGGAGAACATGTTCCGAGAGGTGCGCCAGTCCTTAGAGGGCCTAATCCCCCCCCCAACCAACCAAACAACAACCAAAAAACCAAAACACAGGGAGCAGAGAGAGGCTGAAGGAAAAAATAAAAATAGAAAGGCAGGAGAGAAAGGAGAGTGAGGTGCTTGTAGTAAAGGAGCAGATAAGTGATGGGGAGCAAACACATATGTGGAATTCCCTAAAAGTGCTCCAAGCAAAACCTATGTAGCGTAACCTTGGGTGGGCTAGACTTCACTGCCCTTCTCCAGTGTTGAAAAGAAACCTCCACTCCAACAGCAGTACTGGAGACCCAGAGTTCAGTCTGTAAGGAATTTCAGCAAGGATTGCCCAGTGCCAGCCTCCCTACATTCAAGTTCCAAAAGAAACTAAAGAAATGAATTTAATTAAATAACTTGATAAAATCTTATGAAGAGACAAATAATCTAATTCTTACAACAGAACACAGCTATTTTATAACCCCCAAATAATGCCCATAGTTACAGTAAACATCAGTAAAGAGAAAATAAAAGTGAAATTTGAACCGTTCAGTCCACACAAACACAGTAAGAAAAGACTGAGAGGTCCCAAGAGCTTAGATTTAGTTCACCAGAGTCTCAGTTTGTGCCTCTGATCATCAAGTCTGCACTATATGCTGAATCTGAATTCTCTCTCCACTTGCTTGTAGGGAATCATCAGTTGGAGTCCAGGCAGACTCTTCCTCTGCTGTGGATCACTGCTAGGCAGCCAGCTCACTGATTAACTAGTCAGTTAGCTCACAAGTGAACAGGCTTAAAGAAAACCCTGTTACAAGAAAATACAAAAACTGAGACTAACAAAACAAATGACTCTTTCCCCATTGATACGTTTACAGAGGAGCTGAAGAATCCCACTGACTGAGAGAGTGAACTAGAACAGTTTGGCTAAAATCCAAACAGCATTTGAAGCAGACAGTTATCACAAGTTATTTCCCCTCCCAGGTTCTCCTAGCTCTAACTTACCACACACTGCTGTGAGAGTCTGTGCTCGCCTTAGGGATGTTACGTTTAGATTAATCGGCTAATCGACTAGTTGATGCAGTTTACATCGACTATTCAATTAATTGATAAGGGCGCATCCACCTTTGAAGTGTAGCAACACTCCCAGAGCTGTTGCACTGCAGGGAGCATGGGGTCAGCGAGGGGAACTCAAGTAGTCCCCGGCTGGCCCCGTGCTCCCAATGGTTTCAAAGCGGCAGTGCCTCATGGAGTTCGGAGTCAGCTGGGGACTTCATGCGGCGCTTCCGCTTGAAATGCCACATGCAGCCCAGGCCAGCTGAGGACTGTCACGGCTGCCGCTTTGAAGCACCCCATCCTCTTCCCACCACCTTGTTGTCTCTTTCTGATAGAGGCAGCAAACAAAGGGAAGCGGCTAGCCTGTCAACTGTCCGATAAGCATTTGCTTATCGGATAGTCAACTAATTGGTCACATCCCTAGTGCTCATCAATTTCCTATGGTTATAGGAGTATCTTCCTTGTTTAGGACTAACGTGCCATAAATGCAGAATCTGTGTGTGGTTTTTTTTTTTTTTTTTTTTTTTCTCCCCCCCTGTACCTGCTCGGCTATTGTTTGTGTTCCTTGCTGCTGTACAGGTTTCTTGTGTTAAGGGAACCATGGGAGTTAAGGGGTAGGTTGGGTCTTTCAGGATCACTGTTGACATTTCAACATTCCCCCACTGGGCTCTTCTGGTCTGAAATGGAAGTCTCTGCTTGGTGTTCTTGGCATAGGCTAGTGTTCCTGAAGATGCATGTGCCATGCACCTTTCCTGGGCACCCTGTGTTGATGTCAGCGCGTGCCTGTGGTGACTCTCAAACATCTGCAGTAAAATAGAGAAGTACCACTTTGTATTGATATCCTCTGTTGCAAAGTGGTCCAGAGTCAAATTTGGAATGTGGGTTCTATCAATGGCCTTGGCACAGTTAGGGAATTCCATTGCTGCAAAGCCATCTCATATTTGATGCACATTGTCTGTTCTTTATAGCAGGATGCAGTTAATGGCCCTGCACACTTGCAGTGCCACAGTCCCAGTGGACTTTCCAACTCCAAACTGAGTTGTGACCAACTGAGAGCAGTCTGGAGTCCCTGTGTGCTTCTCCACTGAGCGAGCAGCTCTCATTCAGCACTCAGTGCAGTGCTGGGGCAATCTTCACACACAGTTCCAGGAAGGTGGCTTCCCCATTTGGAAGTTCTGCAGCCATCGCTAGTCATTCCAGACGTGCACAACAATATAACCCCACCATTCAGGCCTTGTTTCCCAAGCCCACCAGTGACGTTCCACCGTGTTCCGCTGCTGCCTGAATGCCTAAAGTAATTTGCTGTTCAGATTGGGTGCTCGTGATGTGCTGTGTGACCAGCTGCTGGATGTTCATAAACTGTGTCCACAGTGATAGAACCACAAAGCACTAGAACTGGAAGGGACCTAGAGAAGTCCAATCCCCTGCCCTCATGGCAGGACCCAGTACCGTCTAAGCCATCCCAGACAGATGTCTGTCCAACCTGCTCTTAAATATCTCCAGGGATAGAGATTCCACAACCTTCCCAGGCAATTTATTCCAGTGTTTAACCACCCTGACAGATAGGAAGTTTTTCTTAATGTCCAACCTAAGCCTCCCTTGCTGCAATTTCAGCCCATTGCTTCTTGTCCTATACTCAGAGGCCAATGAGAACAATTTTCCCCTCTCCTCCCTGTGACACCCTTTTAGATACTTGAAAACCACTATCATGTCCCCTCTCAGTTTTCTCTTTTCCAAACAGAACAAGCCCAATTCCTTCAGCCCTCCCTCATTGCTCATGTAGAGAGCAGTGCCGGATCCATCTTTTCAGAGATGGACGGACACGTACTGAATAGGGAGTCTTGAAAAATGTCATGAAATGCTGGGACCGAAAGAACTGAATCATGGGAAGTTGAGCCCGCACCTATGATGTAATGGAATCCACTCTGCCTTCCCACAACTCCTAGTTGCAGGAGATGAGTATCACAGTGGGAAGCTACCCAAAGTGTACTGCTCTAGCATCAATAGAGAGAACAACAATTGTGGATATGTCCTGCTGATAGAATCATAGAATACTAGACTGGAAGGGACCTCAAGAGGTCATCGAGTCCAGTCCCCTGCCCTCATGGCAGGACCAAATACTGTCTAGACCATCCCTGATAGACATTTATTTAACCTACTCTTAAATATCTCCAGAGATGGGGATTCCACAACCTCCCTGGGCAATTTATTCCAGTGTTTGACTACCCTGACAGTTAGGAACTTTTTCCTAATGTCCAACCTAAACCTCCCTTGCTGCAGTTTAAGCCCATTGCTTCTTGTTCTATCCTCAGAGGCCAAGATGAACAAGTTTTCCTCCTCCTCCTTATGACACCCTTTTAGATACCTGAAAACGGTTATTGTCCCCCCTCAATCTTCTCTTTTCTAAACTAAACAAACCCAATTCTTTCAGCCTTCCTTTATAGGTCATGTTCTCTAGACCTTTAATCATTCTTGTTGATCTTCTCTGGACCCTCTCCAATTTCTCCACATCTTTCTTGAAATGCGGTGCCCAGAACTGGACACAATACTCCAACTGAGGCCTAAGCAGCGCAGAGTAGAGTGGAAGAATGACTTCTCGTGTCTTGCTCACAACACACCTGTTAATGCATCCCGGAATCATGTTTGCTTTTCTTGCAACAGCATCACACTGCTGACTCATATTCAGCATGTGGTTCACTATAACCCCTAGATCCCTTTCTGCCATACTCCTTCCTAGACAGTCGCTTCCCATTCTGTGAGTGTGAAACTGAGTGTTCCTTCCTAAGTGGAGCACTTTACGTTTGTCTTTATTAAACTTCATCCTGTTTACCTCAGACCATTTCTCCAATTTGTCCAGATCATTTTGAATTATGACTCTGTCCTCCAGAGCAGTCGCAACCCCTCCCAGCTTGGTATCATCTGCAAACTTAATAAGCGTACTTTCTATGCCAATATCTAAATCATTGATGAAGATATTGAACAGAGCCGGTCCCAAAACAGACTCATGAACCCCACTTGTTATACCTTTCCAGCAGGATTGTGAACCATTAATAACTACTCTCTGAGTACGGTTATCCAGCCAGTTATGTACCCACCTTATAGTAGCCCCATCTAAGTTGTATTTGCCTAGTTTATTGATAAGAATATCATGTGAGACCGTATCAAACGCCTTACTAAAGTCTAGGTATTCCACATCCAGCGCTTCTCCCTTATCCTTAGAATTGGGGAAGGGGCTAGAAAAGGTGCCCTAAACATTGCCTGCTTCACTACATCCTGGCCAGTTTACCGCAGCTGGCGGGAATCCCATTATGGTGGTCGAACAAATACAAATAAACAGATTAAACGTATGGTGACATCGCTCACCATTGGAACTTGGAACGTGCGCACGCTTTTGGACAACCCCACAACAGACAGACCAGAGAGAAGAACAGCCTTGGTTGCCAGAGAGCTTGCAAGATACAACATTGATATTGCAGCCCTCAGTGAGACTCGTCTTGCTAATGAAGGTCAGCTAACTGAAACTGGAGGTGGATATACTTTTTTCTGGAGCGGTCATGGCACTGATGAGCGTCGCGATGCTGGAGTTGGATTCGCCGTCAGGAATCACCTTGTTCGGCAATTTGCCAGTCTTCCCAAGGGTGTGAATGATCGGCTTATGACACTATAGCTTCTGCTACAGAATGGAAACCAAGCCACTCAGATCAGTGCCTATGCTCCCACAGTGACTAACCCGAACGAGACGAAAGACAGGTTCTATGAAGAGCTGGATTCCTTACTATCAGCTGTGAGTAGCACCGACAAGCTGATCCTGCTCGGTGACTTCAATGCAAGAGTAGGATGCGACTCAATAGCCTGGCATGGAGTCGTTGGCAGACATGGAGTGGGCAAATGTAACAGCAATGGCCTACTCCTACTGAAGACCTGTGCAGCACACGACCTCCTTATCACCAACACAACGTTCCACCTGCCTACCGGAACAAGACCTCTTGGATGCACCCGCTCTAAGCATTGGCATCTTATTGACTATGTTATTGTCAGGAGAAAAGACAGGCAAGATGTCAGAGTGACCAAGGCCATGTGTGGTGCTGATTGTTGGACAGATCACAGGCTCATTGTCTCCAAAATGAATCTCGAATTAGAATGAAGAGGCGTCCACAAGGTAGCAAGCCCATAAAAGAGTTAATGTGGCCAGGCTAGAGAACCCGAGCGTAGCCTCAGCATTGACTGAGGATCTAGAAAGCAGGCTTTCCGACCTGCACCTTGTAGGCAGCGCTGCGGACGACTGGGAACTTTTCCGGAATGCTATCCACTTATCTGCACTGAAGATTTTGGGACCCTCTTCGCGCAAGCAGCCCGACTGGTTCGATGAGAATGATGGGGAGATATTGTCTCTACTTGCTGAAAAGCACCGCCTTCATCGTGCACATCAGAACGAGCCATCATCAGCTGCCAAGAAGAACGCCTTTGCAAATGCTCGCAGGACAGTCCAGAACAAACTGCGTAAAATGCAGGATGCTTGGTTAAGTGACCAGGCAGCTGAAATTCAGGGGCATGCTGACAGGAATGACCTGAAACGGTTCTATGCAGCCCTTAACACTCTCTATGGACCTCAGTCTCTCGGGAGTTTCCCCCTTATTAGTACAGATGGTTCAACTCTGATTACAGAGAAGGCTCAGATCTTGCAGAGATGGGCTGAACATTTTGAAGACGTCCTCAACCAACCGTCATTTATCAACGATGAGGCGATTGAGAGGATTCCCCAGGTTGACATCAATGGCGCCATGGATGATCCACCGGTAGTAGCCGAAGTTTCACAAGCTGTTAGCCAGCTATCCAGCGGCAAAGCTCCAGGGGCAGACGCTATACCTGCAGAGGTCTATAAAGCCGGCGGTCACGTACTCACAGAGAAGCTCACTGAGCTGTCCCAGTCTTTTTGGGAGCAAGGATCCATTCCTCAGGAACTCAAGGATGCATCCATTGTACACCTCTATAAGAGGAAGGGCAATCGACAGGTATGTGACAATCATCGGGAATTTGCTGCTTTCCATCGCAGGTAAAATCCTTGCAAGAGTGATGTTAAATCGTTTGGTCACTCATCTGGAGTGTGGCCTTCTGCGGAGTCACAATGTGGCTTTCGTAAGGGCCGCGGGACTATTGACATGATCTTTGCCACGCGCCAACTTCAGGAGAAGTGTCAGGAGCAGAATCGTGAACTTTACACAACCTTGTTGACCTCACGAAAGCTTTCGACACTGTCAGCCGACAAGGTCTGTGGAGGATCATGTCAAAGTTTGGCTGCCCCCCCAAATTCATTCAGATGGTACGCCAGTTTCATGATGGCATGATGGCCAGAGTGCTAGATGGTGGAGAATCTTCTAAGGCATTCCCAGTCACCAATGGCGTCAAACAGGGCTGTGTACTCGCACCTACACTGTTCAGCATCATGTTTACTGCTAAGCTGAATGATGCCTTCCAGGACAGCGTTGCCGGAATCAGCATTAAGTACAGAGTGGACGGGAATCTTTTCAACCTGAGGAGACTTCAGGCTATCACCAAAGTGAAAGAGACTGTTCTGAGAGACTTCTTTTTTGCCGATGATTGCGCCTTGTATGCTGGCTCTGAAGCAGAGATGCAAGTCAGTGTGGACGAGTTCTGCACAGCTTGTGACAACTTTGGACTCACCATCAAAGACCGAAGTCATGTATCAGCCTGTCCCTTATGCACCGTACACACAACCCACAGTCACAGGGCGGATGCTACAGGCAGTGGACCAGTTCACTTACCTCGGCAGTACTCTTTCCCATGCAGCTAACATTGACATAAGTCACATGCAGAATAGCGAAGGCAAGTTCTGCTTTTGGTAGACTGCGCCCCACTGTATGGGAACGTTGAGGAATCAGCCAAGCAACAAAACTGAAGGTCTACAGAGCCGTGGTACTCACCACCCTCCTGTATGTCTGTGAAACGTGGACTGTGTATCGGAGGCACGCAAGACAGCTTAATCACTTCCACATGACTTGTCTTCGCAGAATATTACGCATCGGATGGCAAGACAAAATACCAGACACTGAGGTTCTCTCTAGAGCAAGTTTACCGTCAGTCCACACTCTGCTGATAAGTGCACAGATTAGATGGGCAGGTCATGTCATTCGTATGCCGGACGAACGTATACCTAAGCAGCTCCTTTTTGGGGAACTCTCTACTGGTAAACGCTCGTGTGGTGGACAGAGGAAACGTTACAAAGACACACTCAAGGTCTCCCTGAAGTCGTTCGGAATTGATACAACCACCTGGGAATCGCTGGCGCACAACTGCCCTGCCTGGCGCAGTCTCATTCACAAGGGATGCCAAGTTCTCGAAACAAGGCGCATCTCTGAAGCACAACACAAGCGCGTGCTGCGCAAGTTCAAAGCTACCAGCGTAACGATTGCAATGCCTACACATGTCTGCCTGACATGTTCCAGGACGTTTGGTGCCCGAATTGGCCTGATAAGTCATCTTCGGACACACTGTATCCAGTCTCAAAGCACTTAGTGGTGTTGAGGTCTTCATCGACCACGATGGACGAACAACACAACAACTCTCTGAGTACGGTTATCCAGCCAGTTATGTACCCACCTTATAGTAGCCCCATCTAAGTTGTATTTGCCTAGTTTATTGATAAGAATATCATGCGAGACCGTATCAAACGTCTTACTAAAGTCTAGGTATTCCACATCCACCGCTTCTCCCTTATCCACAAGACTCGTTATCCTGTTAAAGAAAGCTATCAGATTGGTTGACATGATTTGTTCTCTACAAATCCATGCTGGCTGTTCCCTATCGCCTTGCCACCTTCCAAGTGTTTACAGATGATTTCCTTAATTACTTGCTCCATTATCTTCCCTGGCACAGAAGTTAAACTGCCTGGTCTGTAGTTGCCTGGGTTGTTCTTATTTCCCTTTTTATAAATGGGCACTATATTTGCCCTTTTCCAGTCTTCTGGAATCTCTCCTGTCTCCCATGATTTTCCAAAGATGATAGTAGAGGCTCAGATATCTCCTTTATCAGCTCCTTGAGTATTCTAGGATGCACTTCAACATAGAATGAATGTTGTGTGAACAGGGACAAGGGTGGTTGTTGTTAGGGATGTGGAAGTGTAACCGTGTACACAGTTAACCGATGAGGCTCATTGGTTAACCTTCTTGGTTACATGCAGGCTCCTGGTAAGTGCGGGGAGCTGATTTAAAAGCTGACTCCCTGTGCACACCGACTCTTGGGGAACTGCCTCTCCTCCCCTTCACCGGGGTTCATATAAAGTATGGTCCAATGTAAGGATCATAAGTTCTTGTGCTGTACTTCATCAAGTACTCTAAATTAATTTTCTCAAACTCTCTCCTGAACAGAGGAAAATAATACTTACAGCTTTTTTTTTTTGCAGCCAAATATTTTATAGATGGTGACTTGATTAGTCTTGCCACTATATTAAAAACTAGTTGTTCTGTTAACTGTAATGTTCTTATTTGAGAGATTAAAAAGATAACTAATCATGTATATGTCTGTCCCCTACATTTAATTTGCATTTATTTCTCTCCTAATGCGGTTGTGAAATGTTCCTTTATCTTTTTGTCATTTTAGGACTAGAGTACTGCATTTTTTTAAACAAGCTTTCTTGTAAACACTTTGCATATAAATGGGATAGTCTTGGCTGTTACTCTAGATCTCTCTTTTTGGCAAACCTTCTGGGAACTTTAAACATTTTTCTTTCAGTGCTCTAAATCAAAATTTAGTTAAGTTCCCCTGACCAAAATAACAGGAAGCACATCTGTTAATTTGAAATCCATGCAATGTAAGAGAGAGCTGTTTAACTTTTTATTTTGGATAGATCATGTGCCAAGATCTTTTTTTATCTTGTTGCCTTATAATTCATTACATGAGTTGTACACATGCCATAAGTGTACAGTTAAGTCACTTGTATATGTTGTGAGTAATACAAAATTCTTATGTATTCTTGATTAAAAAAAATGAGTGTGTCAGAAGAATCCTCAGATTGGAATACAGTGCCGGTAATATTTAACACAAAATACAGTACAGAAATGAACAGATATTTCTCTTAATATCAGCTTGCATTTTTATCAATTGTGTGTGTGAAGCAGATGTTTAACTGGAAGTAATACAAGAGGAAACTGATGTGTTTAACATCCTTGTGCTCAGTTTGCAAACCCAGTTATTTCAGTATACTCAGTAAATATTCTGAGTAAGACTAAGTAAAGGTTAGATAATTATGTCTTTTTAACAGGGTACCTGGGAGTGAATAGGAAAAATTGTAATCTGAGCTCACTCTTCTGTAACTATTCTCTCATGTAATATGTGGGTGTTCTCTTGTGTGTGTGTGTGTCTGAGTGAGATTTTTGGTTATTACATCAGAATAAAGCCATCTAGCTCTGGAAATAATAAAACAGGCATATAATCACATTTTAAATCTGTTTATTTCACTCTGTTTATTTCACTCTGCAGACTCTGAAGGATGAGACAGAGAATAACAAAACAGGAAGGGACTAGTGCTGTAACCGACTAGTTGCTCCCCCCCCCCCCCCCTTTGCTGCTTCTGTATCAGAGGCAGCGGGGGAGGGGAGGAAGAAGCAGGAGCGGATGCTGGGAGGAGCCAGCTTAAAAGCTGATTTCCCCCAGCAATATCTCCATGGGGGAGAGGGGAGGCACAGCTGGGATAATGAGCGCCCCTGCCCCACCCCTTATCGACTAATCAAATAGTCAATGGAAATTCCATCGACTACATTAGCTGATTAATTGAAATTTAACATCCCTAGAAGGGACCTTGAGAAGTCATCAAGTCGAGTGCCCTGCTCTCATGGCAGGACCTAGCACCATCTAGATTATCTGTGATATATAAGCGCAGGTTGGATAGACATCTGTCTCTGGTGTTGGAGGTTCCACAATCTCTCTAGGCAATTTATTCTAGTGTTTAGCCACTCTGACATTTAGGAAGCTTTTCCTCATGTCCAATCTAAACCTCCCTTGCTGCAGTATAAGCCCATTGCTGCTTGTCCTATCCTCAGAGGTCAAGACTAAAAGGGGTAAAAAACAAGGGTGATGTCATGCTAGGGGTCTACTGCAGACCACCTACCCAAGCAGAAGAGGTGGATGAGGCTTTTTTTAAACAACTAACAACATCATCCAAAGCGCAAGATTTGTGGTGATGGGGAACTTCAGCTATCCAGACATGTTGGGAAACTAACACAGTGGGACGCAGATTATCCAGTAAGTTCTTGGGCTGCATTGGAGACAATTTTTTATTTCAGAAGGTTGAGAGAGCTACTGGGGTAAAGATGATCTAGATTTGATTGTAACAGATAGAGAGGAACTGGTTAAGAATTTGAAAGTGGAAGGCAGCTTGAGTGAAAGAGTTATTGATTCTAAGGAATGGTAGAAGGAAGAACAGTAAAATAGAGACAGTGGATTTTAGGAAGGCAGATTTTAGTAAATTCAGAGTTGGTAGGTAAGGTCCTATGGGAAGCAAGACTAAGGGTACGTCTATACTGCAACATTATTTCAAAATAACTAGTACTATTCTGAAATAACTTTGTCCGTGTCTACACAGCAGGCAATTATTTTGAAATAGTGTCAAAATACTGTCAAGCTGGAGGACTTCTTACTCCGACTCCTGTAACCCTCATTGTATGAGGAATAAGGGAAGTCGGAGAAAGAGTGCTCTATTTCAAAATAAGTGCTGTGTAAGTGCTCCCTATTTTAAAATGATATGCAATTGATGTAGCTCAATTTGTGTAGCTTATTCTGAGTTAAGCCCTGCAGTGTAGATGCACCCAAAGAGGAAAAACAACTGAAGAGAGTTGGAAGTTTTTCAAAGGGACATTATTAAGAGCTCAAAAGCAAAATATACCACTGCACAGGAATGATAGAGAGTATGGTAAGAGGCCACCTTGGCATAATCAGGAGATCTATTGATCATGTAAAGGAATCATATAAAAAGTGGGAACTAGGTCCAATTTCAAAGGATGAATATAAGCAAACAAGTATGCAGGGGCAAGATTAGAAAGGCAAAGGTACAAAATAAGCTCAATCTAGCTAGAGACTTAAAAGATAAGAAGAAGATATTATATAAATATATTGGAAGCAAGAGGAAGACCAGGGACAGGGTGGGCCCATTGCTCAGTGGAGAGGGAGAAACATTAACAGGAAACTTGGAAATGGCAGGGGTGCTTAACAATTTCTTTGTTTCAGTTTTTGTCAAGAAGATTGATGGTGAAGGGATGCCTAACAGTGAATGCTAGTGGAAAAGGGCAAACATAGTGCCTATCAATAAGAACAACCCAGGAAGTTAGACCAGTCAGTTTAAGTTCTGTGCCAGGGAAGATAATGGAGCAAGTAATTAAGGAAATCATCTGCAAATATCTGGAAGAAAATAAGGTGATAGGGAACAGCCAGCATGGATTTGTAAAGAACAAATCATGTGAAACCAATCTGATAGCTTTCTTTGATAGGATAACAAGTTTTGTGGATAAGGGAGAAGCGGTGGACATGGTATACCTAGACTTCAGTAAGGCATTTGATATAGTCTTGCATGATCTTCTGATCAATAAACTAGGCAAATACAACTTAGATGGGACTAATATAAGGTGGGTGCATAACTGGCTGGATAACCATAAGAATGGCCATACTGGGGCAGACCACCGGTCCATCCAGCCCATTATCCTGTCTGCTGACAATGGCCAATACCAGATGCACCAGACGGAGGGAAAACAACAGGTAATCCTCATGTGATCCCTCCCCTGTCGTCAGAGAGAAACTGTCTTGGAATCGGTTCTGTTCAATATCTTCATCAATGATTTAGTTGATGGCATAGAGAGTACGATTATTATCTCGGGATCAGCTGTGTGGCGCTGCCGCTTTGAAACGCTGAGGCTGTGTTCAAAGGGGCAGTGCCACACAGCTGATCCCTCAGTTCCCAGCTGACCCCAGGTTCTGGGGAAATGCTGTGTGGAACCCAAGGTCGGCTGGGGAGTCCCCAGGTGACCCTGGGCAGCATTTCAAATGCAGTGCAGAATGGAGTGCAGCGTCAGTGTGGGACTCTGAGTCCCCTGCTGAACGCGGGCTCCATGCTGCGCTTCTGCTTTGAAATGCATAAGAGCCCCCGCTGGGCCATTTCAAAGGAGGAATACGGAAGTGCCTATCAACTAGTTGAGTAGTTGATGGAAATTCCATCGACTACTTGACTAGTAAAATAACAGATGGAATCATAGAATACTAGAACTAGAAGGGACCTCGAGAGATCGTCATGACAGGTATGGAGCCCTGTGGGGCACTTGCTATTTCAAAGGCAGAGGCAGTGCAGCAGGAACCCAGGTCAAGAGCGGACTCAAGGAATCCCTGCTTCCCCTGGGCTCCCTGCTGAGTCTTTGCCTCCCTTGCCACCTCCCGCCCCCAACGGAGACAGTACTGCAGAGATCGTGCTTAAAAGCCTTCTCCCCCCAGCACTGGCTCCTGTTCCTTCCAGCCTGCGGCCTCTGATACCGAGGCCATGGGTTGTCTGTCCAGGACATTTTTCATTTTGTGCAGTGATGGTAGAATGTGAAGATTTCAGTAGTATCTTTTTCTGCAAAAAGAGAAGTAGCTTTCACTGAGGGAATTTCATCTATGGTTTTTAGGCGGGGAGGACCTTTGGACGCAGGGAAACTGTAAGTTTGGGGAGTAAACTATCAAAGGCTACCCTCGGTCAGTGAGGTGAGCAGTGCATAAAATGTAATGTGGACATTCCTAGAGTGCTTGCTCATGTCCATTCCACGTAGACCTGTGCCAGAAGCTTTTCCCATAGCAGTATCCATAGGGGAGTGGGTCTGGCGCCTTGTATAGTGGCACCTGCATGGTATGGTATAATAGGCACTGCTGTCTCCCTCCACCCTCACAGCGCACCTTGTGGCCATCTCTGCTTTTCACCAGCCAATCCAGGGTCAGTTGGTGTTTTCTCTTGTTGTGACAGATGCCTGAGGGGCCTTGCAAAGTTTTTCCCATGGGTGCAAGACCTTATCCCACAGTGGGATCTCAAACTCATAGGATCATAGGGCTGGAAGAGCGCTCAGGAGGTCATGGAGTCCAGACCCTCTAGCCACTGAAAAGGAGTCCAGTCCAAACTCATTTTCTCTAGCTCACTCATCTGCCCTTTGAGTCATTAGGTTCCTCCCCCCTTTTCTACTTGTCCAGGAAGGTTGTTTCCTTGGTGGCAGGGATGTTGAATTGAGCCTTGGAGATTAAGGCCTTGACCTTGGAATGCCTTAGATGGTCTTTTATAAGCATGAGCTCCAGCTGCGGCCCCACCCAGCCTTTCAGCCAAAGCTGGTATGTTGTTTTCATATGAGCCAGGACATGTTCCCGCCAGTCTTCTGTCCCAAGCTGCACCAGACTGCTGAGAGGCATCTGCACACGCTAGATGTCTGGAGGGCCTTGGTTTCTACCTGGAACATACCAAGTCTTTTCCTAAATTGAGCCAGCTCTTCATCACTACAGAGTATAGGATGAAGGGCTTTCTGATTTCCTTGCAGAGGATTTCCAACTGGATCATCTCTTGCATGAAAAAAAATCCTGTCACAAACTGGCAGGGATCCTGCTGCCATCGATTGTTAGAGCCCTTTTGACTAGAGCGCAGGTGTCTTCAGTAGCCTTCCTGGCACACATCCCAGTCCAGGACATCTGTAGAGCTGTGATGTGGTCTTCTGTTCACGCGCGTGTGTCTCCTTATGCCATTACTCAGCAGGCCAGAGATGACGCTAGGTTCGGCAGAGCTGTGTTACAGTCTATGTGGATGTGAACGAATACCTGCCTCTAGGGGTACTGCTTGAAATCACTTAGTGTGGAATGGACGTGAGCAAGCATTGGAAGAAAAGATAGCTACGTGTTCCATAGCGGGAGCTGAGAGTCAGGTTTGACTTTATCAAACCTGACTGGCGTTATGGAACAAATCAGCTCCCACACTGTCACTCCTGATGGGTCCTCACTGGCAAGGCTGTTAATGTGCACTAGCTCTGCAGTTGCTGTACTCGAGGTAAATCACCTTGATGAGAAGCATAGAGCTTGCTGTGCTCTGGGTACAGTGCTGAGGGGCCATAGTCAATCTGTGGAACTCCTTGCCTGAGGAGGCTGTGAAGGCTAGGACTATAACAGGGTTTAAAAGAGAACTAGATAAATTCATGGAGGTTAAGTCCATAAATGGCTATTAGCCAGTATGGGTAAGGAATGGCGTCCCTAGCCTCTGTTTGTCAGAGGGGGGAGATGGATGGCAGGAGAGAGATGGCTTGATCATTGCCTGTTCGATTCACTCCCTCTGGGGCACCTGGCATTGGCCACTGTCGGCAGTGGACCTTTGGTCTGACCCAGTATGGCCGTTCTTAAGTTCTTACATTCTTATGTTATGCCAGTATGGGCACTTGAATTGATTGTTGCATTCTGACTGGTCTCTGGAAATGGCCCATAATCCCTCAAGTTCCTGCTGCTCTTTGTTTGGAACTCAGTCTCTCTGCCCTGCAGGCAGACACATCTCCTCTTTCAGAGCTCTGCTTGGGACAGCCTCCATGCTGTGCTGATTGGTCCTGGACACAGAGCAAACCAGTCAGATTGCTCATGCTGTTGAACACAGAGGCAGGTGTCTGCATTTGTGTGAGAGATTGCTGTGCAAAGAGCTGTGGGAGGGGGGTTGAGATGTCAGGGGTTTCCCACTCCCCCTGCCTGGGGGGAGGGGTTGTTCCTTGATGCTGTCTAAACTTACAAGACAGCATGCTGACATCCCCCAAAACATACTGCTGTCCTGCGTACTGTCTCTCTCCTGACTTCTGTTGAAAAGCAGCTGTCAGTGTAGCAGGGTGACCAGGAAGTAATGGGATTGGGAACCTGAATCATGTGAGGCTGATTGCCTCATGTGGCATTGCAAAGCCTTCCCAAAGCCCCGTGTGGTCAGCTGCACAGGGAGGTAGCACAACAGTGTACTACTCTCTGGGGAGGTGCAAGAGCTGGTAATGTGGACATGCTTCACCGTCACATGGAGCAGTGTGTGGACACACAGCTGCAGTTACAGCGCTGTTCAGAACGCTGCAGGGAAAATGCTAGTGCTTTCTGTCTCATAAGAACAAACATAAACATGCAAATACCTGTTCCATTCCTCCTTTGTGTTAGCACCTAATCCCTCTCTCCTTTGAAAAACAAGTACCTGCTATAGAGACCAGATGGAAATGTATCACTTTGAGCAGCAGGGGGACTATTGACTCTTATTAAACCGGAAATCCTGCACATTCTGATGTTGGAGAGCACATTTAGATTTAGAGTGAGTAGTGCTCTATGTTTAGCGCTATCTCTGGAGGTGTGCGGGCCTGTCCCTGGTCTGCTCCCTCTCCACCCCCATTCTGCCCTTTCTCCCAAGCCTCCTCTCCTGAGCAGCATGCCCAGGGGACTAGGAGGAGGCCTAGCGCCAGCTGAGATGGCAGAGTGCAGAAGGCCTGACCCCTGCTATTGGCACCAGGTCCCTGCTAGTCCCCCAGGCATCTTTGGGCCCTGTGGGGCTGCCCCGAACCAGCCAGTGGACAGGACAGCTCTGTGTATACATATCAAATCCTGTGATGTGTTGAAAGCCTCCCACCGAGGCTACTCATTACTAAAGGCAATTGGCAATACCAGAATGGGCCCTAATAAACTTACAAGGGTTTAGAACCTGATCCAGAATGTTTAATTCTGTATTGCTTGGGTTTCTGTGAATGAGCATGAATTAGAGAAGAGCTACTAACATTTGTAAAGAAAATGGAAAATTCCAGGCTATTAAAACAGAGCAGAAGGTTGGCTCTTTAGGTGGTAAGTGAAATCCATAGTACACTTTATAAATGGGGGCCCAGAGGGGGTGAGACCAGGATGATAGATCATTGTGTAGCTTGAGCCTTATTGCTGTAAGACCAGTACTGGTGCTTGATTTTTTTCTTACACGAATACCTGAAGGAAAGCACTTGATTTTATCTGGCTGAGGATCACAGCAGACAATGGTGCAGTGTACGTCTATTATTCGGAGAGGGCAAGGATGAGAGAAGGAGGATACAGAGAAAGTAAATACGCAGATTTTCATGAGGCAGCATTTATTGCTAGAAGTGGAAGGATTTGAAGTCCCAAGTATTAGGCTGAGCAACTCTAATATGGTCTAGGGATGTTAAATATTGGTTATCTGAATAGTCGATTAACCTCGTGAATTCCTATTGGTTAGTCGACTGTTCTGTAGTCTCCAGGGGGTGAGGCTGACCGATACTGCACTCTGGTCTCACTCCTGAGGAGCTCCCTGCCGCTCCGCACTGCTGCCTCTGTATCAGAGCAGCAATGCGGGGTGCCAGGCGGGAGCTGGTCCGTGAGGGGAGTTGGTTTAAAAACCAGCTCCCCTTGCAGATTGGCAGCCTGTCGCCCCATATAGCTGGTTTTTAAACCAATTCCCCTCACGGACCAGCTCCCGCCTGGCACCTCGCATTGCTGCTCTGATACAGAGTCAGCAGTGTGGAGTGTCGGGGCTCCTCCGGAGTGAGACCAGAATGCAGTATTTGCAGGCCTCTATCGGAGGCAGCAGCCCCTGTCTAGGGGGGAGGTCTGAGCTCCCGGACCTGGTGCAAGTGGGAACTGACCTGGGCTGCCTGCCTGCCCGGCTCCTAATGCGCTTTAAATGCCGAGCCACAGTGGGGGTTGGTCCCAGACCCAGCGTGAGCTGGGACTGAGCCAGGCTGCCTGCCCTCCCAGCTCCTATACACTTGAAATGTCGAGCTGCAGCAGAGGTGCAGCAGGGGCAGGTCCCGGACCCATCGCAAGCCAGAGCTGAGCCAGTCTGCTGGCCAGCCTGCTAAAAAAAATTTACTGTTGGGGTGGGGGGAGGGAAATGTGTGTAATCTAAAGCATTAACCTGTAAGCTTTTGCTTTTCGGTCAGTTGACTACACTATTACATACCTAAGATGGTTGTAAATGTTTTGCCAACCTCCCTTCATCTGTAAAGCCGTTCTCGGTGCCAGTGACCTTCTTCTAAATTTAAATTTTAAACCTCTCAAAGGGGAGCTGGGACCACCACACAAGCCATTCTAGTCGTAGCTTAGGTTTTACACATGCACTCTTCAAGCAGCTTGTATAAGTGCACACAAATATGGAAGACAAACTCTGAGTAAACTTGATGCAAAGGACCTAAAAATGCATCATCTGGTATTTTACTACAAAAACATATGCTATCTGGCCGTGGTCGCCAACCCGTCGATCGCGATCGACTGGTCGAGCGCAAGGCCTCGACCAGTCGATGGCGAGGTGTTCGGGCACCCCAACCCTCCACTTTTTCCCCCCACCTCTGGGAAGCCCCACTACCTACCTCTAGTGTAGTGCCTGCTTCCCATGGGGTGGGCGGAAGTCCTGGGTGAAGCCCACGTCACTTCCGGGGGCTCCGGAAGTGCGCAGGCTGGTCCCCTCCCACAGCTCTGTCACGTGCTGGGAGAGGGGGCGTCGGCTCCAGAAGAGGAGTCTGGCGGCTTCCCTGGGAGGGGTGAGTTGAGCGCCAGGATTTCCTTGGGCCGCGTGAGCAGGGGTTGGCCCTGGGGTTTGGCCTGGGGAGGCTCCCACGGGGGTTTGTCTGCATGGCGGGAAGGGGGTTTGGCCCCGGGGAAGGCGCCCGCGGGGGTCGGCCATGCTGCGGGAGGGGGTTGGCTGCGCCGTGCCACGGGAGAGGGGGTTTGGCCCCGGGGCAGGCTCCCGCGGGGGGTTGGCCCTGGGGCAGGCACACGCAGGGTTTCCCTGCGCCGTGTGGGGAGAGTCGGGCCGGAGGAGGCACGTGCTGGCTTCCCTCTGGGGGAGGGAGAATCCTGGGAGGAGGCAGATGCAGGGGACTCTCTGCTGCCACTGGCACCCCGCTCCCCGCCCGCACTCCCCGCTCCCCAGACCCCACTCCCCTGTCCCCAGCTACAGAACTCTGTCCCCATTCCCCAAACTCTGTCCCCACTGGCACCCTGTCCCCTGCTTCAGAACCCTGTTCCCCTCCCCTCCCCTCCCCTCCCCTCCCAGCACCCTGTTCCCTCTCCCCTGCCCCCAGCTGCAGAACTTTGTCCCCACAAAATGTATAATTATAAATGCTTCATTTTAGATTTAAATAGCATGAATAAAAACAGACCATTTATTTCATAACTATAAACACGTGATTTTAATTTTATATATCGCATAATTTAAAAATAAACCGTTTATCAGAGTATGTAAGTAAGGGCTGGGGATAGCAAGTGATGGACAGGAGGAGAATAGAGAGGGCGGGGCTTCAGGGAAGGGGTGGGGCTTCAAGGAAGGGGTGGGGCGGTAGATCTTCGCTTGTTCTGAGATTTAAAAAGTGATCTTGGGTGTAAAAAGGTTGGAGACCACTGCTATATGGTGTGTTTTTCTGATATTCAGACTAAATTTCACCTTTTTTAGTCTTAACACTGACTTATTGGTTAAGCGATGGAGTAGGGTGGTTGGCACTGCCGGAGCTGCACAATGCACAGTACCTGGTTCCAAAGAATTTAAGCTTCAGTAGGTCTCACATGATTCCTCTCTTCCTTTGATGCCATCACCTTCAAATGTTTGTATGGGGGAAAGAGGGGTGTCATATATTTCCTTAGCCAAGCTTACACATGTAATATTTCCTCATACATCACTTCTGCCAGCCCATCTTCCCCACATCAGTCAACTTTCACTATTTTTCAGGTAATGTGGTTGCACATTCAACAGGCAAAGGATTAAGCATGCCTCCTCTTTTGTGTTCTGTTATAACCCATGTTTTAGTCTATAAACTATCTTAAGCATTGAAGTCTGCATGAAACTGGACTGGTGAAAGTTCTTAATATTACTAACTGAGCCCTTGTGCTACATCAAAAGAGTTTTTAAAATAAGAGATGAAGTGTATTTTCTGTGTAAAGCCTTACTTGCCAATGCATTCTTTTTAATTTTGCAGG
This sequence comes from Rafetus swinhoei, assembly GCA_019425775.1. Lineage (NCBI taxonomy): Eukaryota > Metazoa > Chordata > Testudines > Trionychidae > Rafetus > Rafetus swinhoei. Next base: position 955,800 of record CM033432.1, read on the forward strand.
GCTGCCTTAGAAGAAGTGGAAGGGGATGTGGCAGAGTTAGAACTGAAACTTGACAAGGTAAACTGCTTAAACTGATTTTGTATACTTTGAAAACTTAAAAGAAAATTTGTATTAACTGGATCAAATAAACTTAATATTCTTCTTCTGATTCTGTGTGGCAGTGCTGATGTTCTGTCACTGTTGATGATATGTTAGGCTGTAGCTGATATATTCAGTAGCACAGTTCATTTTTTATCGCAGAAGTTCAGATTTGGGATAGTTGGTTCAGCTATTGATACATAAAATTGACAATTTTGCCTATAGTAAATGGTAGCAAAAACAATAGAACTAAGGTTAAAAGTATCTGAGAGCTCGTTGCTTCATCTACTTAATAGACAAAAGGTGGGATGTTGCTGAAAACAAGGGGAATTTTTCCACAAGGTCACTTAGCATGCATGTATCTCTGCTGTTGTCTTGAACTGCAGGTTTTAGTATTTATAGAAGTATAATTGGAGAAATTCTTTCCTCTTGCCTGTATGCTGGGTAATACGAAACCGATTTATAGAGAAGCCTATTGCTTCCTTCTGGTTTGTTACAGGTCTTAGATTCACACACATTTGTAGATTAGAAACAACTGTCTGTAATAACGATACTGCAAAAGTATAGTTTCTCTTTTTTAACCTTAATTGGAATTGTAGAAGTTCGCGGCAGTCAGGTGAGAGAGAGAGAGCGAGCGAGCAAAAATCAGGGTGATGTGAACTTTTAAGTTAATGGGTCAGGAGAAAACTTGTCTTGGAGGGAGGAAAAAAATACCATTTTACAGCTGAGTACTGCGGCTAGTACAGTCCCACCTCTTCATCAAGTCTTCTTGCACCCAAGTGTTTGAGAGTGTGTTGATTTGTCGGAAAAGCATGAGCATACAAAAACACACTTTCAGAACTGTGCCTGCTTGCCACTGCAGTCAATGGCAGTCCTACATCTGTGTCACACAAACTGGTCAGAAACTTTTATTTTTGCCTGTGAGAAATAAATTTTTCATGTAAAGTGTTTGGAGATTTTTAAGAGTAAAATCAAAACCCAGTAAGTTTTGTCCAGGAATTTATGGGCAGATTAAATTCCTGTAACACCTATTAAATAAGGTAAAAAATCCTTGATTTTTAAAACTGACAGCACTGGAGTAAGTGCCCTAGATAAAACTATGTTTTGTTTTGTTGTTTTTTGGCAACAGCTCTTCAGTCGTTTTCTTTTTAAATCCCATGAGATAGAGATGCATTAAGAACTCATGTGGTAGAGATGATGCATTTTTGTGTGAGCATATCTGGGAATTCATTGTTCCTGAAATGATGAGTTAACAGGTTTTTTTGTTTTGTTTTACTATTTCTGCTTTCTACTATTAGAAATTGTAGAAGATGATAATTCCTGGATGTGAACTACTACAGTTGACTTGGCTGCACTGAGTTCTTTTTCGTATTTAAGATACAGCATATCAGAATGTTGTACAGCCGCTCCCCAACTTACGGCCACCTCCACTTACGACCATCCGCACTTACGACCAAAGTTGTCGTAAAGTCGGATCCGCGCTTACGAACGGTGATCCGCGCTTACAAACAGCGCGGTCGCCATGTAACTCTATGGGATCCGAGTTACGAACAGTTCGAGTTATGGACCAAGTGTTGGTCTGTAACTCGTTCGTAACTCGGAGAGCGGCTGTACATGAATTAAGACACTGGAGCTATCACTCTCTCGTACAAGTTAAGTCCATTCTTTTTTTAATCTAGAGAACCAGAAGCAGCATGGCGGTTCAGTACTTCATTGATAGGACAATATTAATAATAACCCAGCAATAAAATAGAATAGGACTAAAGCCAAACTCCTCTGGTGAAGAAGTGAAAATGCTACTGCCGAGCCATACGGATGGTGATGACTTGGAGTTCCCTTCTATTTTTGAAGTGTGTGTGTGTGTGTGTGTGTGTGAGATCTCTGTAAGGGAATTATGCTCACCGATGGAGAGAAGAATTAACCTCGGAATGTCACAAGCACTCTAACCCAGTGGTCTGCAACCTTTTTAAACACAAGATTACTTTCTGAATTTAAGTGCAATCCAAGATCTACTTCAAATCCAAATACCGTTGCTCCGCCTCCTTTGTGTGCCTTCTCCAAGGCCCCACCCCTACTCACTCTGTCCTCCCTCCCTCCCTCCCTCCCCCATTCTCCCTCACTTTCACCAGGTTGGGGTGCAGGCTCTGGTCTTGGATCAAGAGATTTGGAGAGTGAGAGGGGCTCTGAGCTGAGCTTGGGGCAGGCAGTTGGGGTGCTGGATGGGGTTCTAGGTGCAGGCTCTGGGAGGGCGTTTGGATGCAGGGGTGCTCGGGTCTAAGACAGGAGCTTGGGGTGCAGGAGGGGATTCATGACGGGGCAGGGTTTCAGGATGTGGGCTCCAGCTGGGCCCTGCGTACCTCAGGTGACTCCTGGGTGGGGGTGCAGTGAGGCTAAAGCAAGCTCCCCCCTGCCCTGGTCCTGCACCACTCCCAAAAGCAGCCAGCAAATTCCCTCCCAAGTCCTGTTGTGGCCCCCTCCTTCCCCCCCCCGGTGGAGATAGGATACAGTGCGGGAGAAGGGGACACCTTGACATCAGCCCCCTCCTCTCCTTACCCTGCCCTGCACAGTAAGCAGGAGGCTCCTGAGGGGCAGCTCCAAGGCAAAGGCCAGGTGATGTGCAGCAGTGGGGGGAGAGGCAGCTCAAGTGCCAGCACTTGATAACCTCTTGGCCAGACCAGTTAGGATCCCCTGTCAGAGGCTCCAAGATCTACCAGTAGATCCCAATCTCTTGGTTGGTGACCACTGCTCTAACCAATCTCTTGGCATGCTGGTGAGATCCGCCTGTTACCGATTGTGGTTAAGTGTTTTTACAGATTGGGCAAAATTAAGCAACAATTTCTGAAATATTTGAGCCCAATCACTGGTTTCTATAGTATTAGTATTAGTTCAGGCTCTCTCCTCTGCCTGGACTTAAATCTGCTATAACAGTTTTGTTACTTTGACTCATTAGCTAAGCAATCGTTGCACCCACATCTGATCACTCGCTATGTATGTATAAAGGTTATCTAAGTCGTTTTTCACAGGACATTAACTTTGAAATTCCATGGAATAAAGTGATTTACAAGTTTATTTACTATGATCATTTTTTCCCCTTTAGCTAGTAAAGCTTTGCATTTCAATGATTGATACCGGTAAAGCTTTTTGTGCTGCCAACAAGCAGTTCATGAACGGAATTCGAGACCTTGCACAGTATTCCAATAAGGATATGCTAGTTGAGGTAAGTGTTTGAGGGTTAAACATTTTCAAGGAACAATATAACTAGTAAAAGTGGAAACGTGTAGTAATTTAAGTGGGAACAAGTGTTGGAGAAATCTTTCATTTACAATCTTCTTCGGTATGAAGTCTCTGACACGCCTGTCTTGAAAAAGAGAGTTCCTTTCTGGATCAAGGCACAACCTCCCATTCGGTTTTAGATTCAGACCTGCAATGGAGGTTGGATTATACTATACCCTTACCTGCCAAAATATTCTAGGAGAGGTTCTTAACTAGGGGGGTTCTGAACAGGCATGACTGTGCCCCTTCCTGTGGCGGGATGGTGGTATGGAAAAGCTTGAATACCATTGGTCCAGGTTTGACTACAATAAACCACAAAACAGGTAGCATCAGTTTAGTTCATGGTTCTGAGGTCGGGATGTTAAATATCGGTTAATCGACTAGTCTATTAACCTGATGAATTCTTACCAGTTAGTCGACTATTCTATAGTCCCCAGGGGCAAGGCCAGCAGCCAATGCGCTCCGGCCCCACTCCTGAGGAGACCCCTGCCACTCCACGCTGCTGCCTCTGTATCAGTTGGGAGCTGGTCCATGAAGGGAGCTAGTTTAAAAAACAGCTCCCCTCGCGGATTGGCTTCTTGTTGCCCTGCGCTGCTGCCTCTGATACAGACAGCAGCACAGGGTGGCAGCAGCCCCTGTCCGGGGGGGGGGAGGAGGAGTGAGGCGGGCTGAGCTCCTGGACAAAGCACGTGCCAGAACTGAACCGGGCTGTGAGCCCGCCTTCCTCCTAATACACTTTAAATGCAGAGCCACAGTGAGGGTAGGTCCCGGACCTGGCGCGAGCCAGGACTGAGCTGGGCTGCTGGCCAGCCTGCTAAAAATGTACTGGCAGGTGAGGATGGGGGGGAAATGCATGTAGTCTAGAGCATTAACCTATACGCTTTTGCTTATCGGTTTATTGGTTAATCAACTACACCATTGCATCCCTAGTCTGAGGTAGAGCGAATTTTGTAAATAGAATCCTTTTCTGGCCTACCTTTTCACTGCATTGGGCCCATCTCTGCGGAGACGTAAACTCAAATTCAGATGTTGTTTGGTACAGCTAAGTTTTTTATCTGAGACTGGTTATACCAATGTACAGATTTTGTTCTACAGAATTTTGCATAAACTCTTTCGTTTTGTTTTGTGATTTTTGTTTTTATTCCTGCACCTCCTTAATTTTTGAGTTGCTATTTCAACTAACGGGTTTGATTACACACACAGCGCTGCAGCGGCAACTTCTGTGAAGATGCTACTAGGCTGACGGAGAGCTTCTCCAGCTGGTGTAGTCAGTCTACCTCTGCAAGAGGCAGGAGTCATGTTGAAGGGGAAGTTCTCCCTTTGAGGTGGTGCTGTCTATGCTGGGGAGGGAGGTAGTTACGACTGTGTAACCACATGGCTCAGGAATGTGGATTTTTTTCACACCCCTGGGCAACCTAGTTATACTGATGCCAGTTTGTAGTCTAGGCCTGGCCTACATACTTTTCTTGACCGCTTGTGAAGAGGTGACTCTTCTGATGTTTTCAGTCTGAAGTTCACATATTACTGAAAAATTCTCATTTTTTTTTTTTTTGTTTGAAAATGATTTTACTGAAAAATTCACAAACAGTAGCAAGGTTTCCCATGGAAAATCTAGACTGTTTGTAGCTAATAATGAGATTTGAAAAGTTTTAAATTCCAAGTAGCTTTTTGTGGTTTGCTAACTTTCAATGCAGCTGCCTAAAAAGGTTAAGGACTGTTGCTTTATAGCACTTTTCATGGAAGCATAAAGGTTACAGATGTTCTCCTGAAATGTAGCTCTGTTGAGCTATGCTGTTTTGCAGTAACTGGGGAATCATTCTTTTTTGTTTGACAACAGTAACTTTTTTGTTTGTAGTGTTAGTAATAGATTATGATGAGAAATGTATGTTATCTCCAAGAGTTAGTATTGTCTTCATCACTAAACTAAAGTAATGAAAATAAGTCTCGAGGAAGCTGTTTCTATAAATACATATGTTCTAAGTGTAACAACATTTATAGCCTTTTTTAAGGTTTACTTTTTTGTGTTCCTTTCTGCTGGGATTTAGCTTTAACTACTTGCTTTCTTTCCTTGCAGACCAGCTTGACTAAGTTTTCTGACAACCTCCAGGAAATGATCAGTTACCACACAGTAAGTGTTGCTAAATGGTGGATGATTGTGACCAGTTCACCTAAACAAACAGATTATGCTAGATAATGGCGTATTATAATGTTTATGGCCTTTAAATCTGAATGCATTTGAAATGTGTATGCCTTGATAGTGCAGATCTTGCTGGAACTCTGCACCATTCATTGCAGATCTGGAAACTTGGGCAGCAAAACCAATTTGTAGGCAGAGTTCTTTGCCAGACTGAGTCTTGCTTCCCCTCTCCATTGTTTGCTCAACTTTTCTCCCCCACCAGACATGAGATACAACAGCATAAGCATCTGTTCTTTGTGCAGTTTCTTTCCTTGGAGCTGTAACCGATTCAGTCAAGAACGGAAAGTAGAGAAAATGCCAAGTTTGAACACAGCAGTAGTTTGTACCATTGTGGATTCCATCTGGAAGCTTGAGTTTGAGAAGAGAGATGAATTTTCTCTCTGCTTGGCACGGGTACAACCACTGCTGAAATTCTGTGTCCAGTTGTGTTCACAAGTTAATGAAGGATGTTAATAAATTGGAAAGGGCTCGGAAAAGAGCCATGAGAATGAGTAGAAAATGTGCTTTATGTTGATAGATTTAAGGAGCTCAATCTGTTTAGTTTGGAAAATTAAGGGGGTGACCTGAAGTCTGTAAGTGCCTGCATGGGTAGAGCTCTGCACAGTATCTGCATCTGCAAAAACATCTGTGTCTGCAACATCTGTATCTGCAAAATCTGTATCTGCAAAAATGAGCTGTGAATATTCTCATTGACAGGGCTCACCAAGTGGCGGCGAGCCCCGCTCGCCAGCCGCGCGGTTCGGCACGCTGCGCATGCGCTTACCATGCTGCGCGGCTCTGCCGGCTTGTAATCTACTCGCCACGGGCAAGTAGATTACACTGATTGTTGAGCCCTGCTCATTGACATCCGTGGATGTGGAGACCTGTGGATATAAAGCAGGTATCTGTGGATTTTCAGGGCTGTGTACATGGGGAACAAGTACTGAATAGGTATATTGTAATACAGTGGCTGGAAGCTGACGCTAGACAAATTCAGATTGGAACTAAGGTATACATTTTTAATTGGAAGAGTAAGTAACCATTGGGAAACTTGCCAAGGATTGTGGACTGTTCTTTGCTACTGACCATTTCAAAACCAAGATTGGATGCTTTTCTAAAAGATTTGCTCTAGGAATTACTTTGGGGAAGATCAGTGGCTTGTGTTTGACAGGGGGTCAGACTGAACGATCACAGTCATCCATGCTGGCTTTGGAATCTAAACATCTGTTAAGTTGCAGTGTGTAGGACAGAAGTGGGGAGCCTACGGCCCATAGGCTGCGTCTGTCCCACTGCGTATTTCATCCAGCCCGTGGCATGTCTCCGCATGTTGGGCAGGAAACCCTGAGCTTTGGCAACCCCGCCCCCTCGGGCTGGAGCAGGCTCGCTGCCAGGGGAAGCCAGGATTGCCCTGTGCCTAGGGTTCATAGTTCTGTTGGTAACTCGGTTCCAGCCCTGACCCTCTGCACTGAGTATTTTCTGCACAGGGTGTGTCTCGCATCAGTTAATGCAAGTGATGAGTGGCACAGACAGTGCTGTCCAGGCTTTGTTGTGAGCCTGGCGCAGACCGAGATTATGAACTCAGTTCACTAGCCCCCTCTGAAGCTTTGCTGTGCTGTTCCCAGGGTAGCTGGATTTGCGCTAGCTTGGGTAGTTAGCCTGAGTGCACCTTTTACTGTGTAAACATGTCCATATGGAGACTAGACTTTGCTGGGTGGTGCAGAGTCCAGCTCTGCTGCAGCCAGGAGGGAAAGCAGCAGTATGCCAACAGGAAGACAGACATTTTGCAAGCTGAAGGTGATGAGGGATGCTGCTGTTCTCCTCCCGAAAGGGTGGAGGCAACTCACTTGGTTAAATCTTTGGTCCTGACCACCCTTGTTCTCCTTGGACACATTCTTGATTTCTTTGCTGAGGCCTGGCAAATGGAATAAAGCATTGGCCCAAACCCAGCGGTGTGAGAGCAATTCTTGCAGCTTCTGGCAAATAGCACCGTTCTCAGACTAGCATTGTGAACTGCTGTTTGCTCAAAAGGCACCTGGCATCTCATCACTGAAGACTGTAAATCTAATCCGATCTACCTGAAGGCAATTTTTCAATTCTTTCAGGAACATAGGGAGATGTCTCATGACTTTTTTTCTTGCAAAACATTTTTGGGATTATTAGGTGGACTTACATACTGGTTTTCTACATGTGTCTATTTATTGGGAAAGCCTGGTTCTGGTTACTCGCTTCTTATGTTGGTTTCTGATTGGCATAGTCGCTTCTCAGACACTAGTAGGTTTAAATGTCAGCACTTGGGATTAGGCACAAGTTTGTGAAGTAAATATCGTGTACTTAGTCACACACAGCTTTCTGGTCCCAGAGAGAGTGGGAATTGAGAGTCACATCAGGATTTCTGAGGTGCTTAAATGTAGTGCTCATGTTGATGGGAGCGCTAGCTAAGCCACATATTCTTCTATTTAGTGTTCGCTATTGGAGTAGCTTTATCTTTCCTTCTGTCTTGCTGCATAGTGGGATTCTACTAAGACTTTTTAAGTGAAAGAAACTTTTACTTTGAAATGCTACTAATTTTTTAAAAAAAAGAGAAATGCACTTTCAATGCAGAATCTACTGTTAGACCTGAAGACTTCAGAGAGATGGAATAAGGAGAGCCAGGCTTAGACAGAATTAAAAGGTTTTTAGGGGTTTTTTTGTCTCTCTAAAAGAACTCTGGAACTTCCAAATTCTTTATTGAACTAAGTGTTTATGTGTGTTCTCTTTCAGACCCTGTTTGACCAAACCCAAAGATCAATTAAAGCACAGCTTCAGACATTTGTTAAAGAGTAAGTTAATTTTCACTTCAAAGACATTCACTTTAATAAACCTGTAAGGAAAAATGTCTCTGCTAGGGCCAATTAGGAAGTGAAATCAGCTTCTTAGAGAAATGGAAGATATTTGGAAATGTTCAAGCCACAGCTTGACCAGCACCTATTAAGCTTGTGGTATTGCTACCCTTATTTCTGCGCTGCTGTCTTAGAGCTGTGCAGCTGGAGAGCGGCGGTGGCTGACCAGGTATCCAGCGCTGAAGGCAGAGCTGCTTCCAGCAGCAGCACAGAAGTAAGGTTGGGCTGGTATGGCATTGCCCTCCTTACTTCTGTACTGCTAGGCTCTCAGCAGCCACTACTCTCCTGCTGCCCAGCTTTGAAAGCAGTGGCAGGGAAGTGAGGGTGGTGGGGTAAGGTATTGCCACCTGTACTTTGGTGTAGCTATTGGTAGGGTGTTGCCTTTGGAGCTGGGCACCTGCCCAACAGCTGCTGTTCATCTCTGAAGGGAGTGCAGAGGTAAAAGTGGCAATACCATGACCCTCACCCCTAAAATATCCTTGTGGATCCTCTCCGAAACTTCCTTTTGGGTCAGAACCCCCAGTTAGGGAAAGCCTGCTCTCCCCCATGAAATCAATTTAATACAGGGTAAAAGGATGCAAAAGGTCAGCTTACACAGTCTATAAAGTGTTCTCCCTGGCCATGAATTTGGTAGCATCCTATTAATAGTGAACTTAATTATAGATGCTTTTTTAAAATGTCACTATTGAGGAGATATCTTATTTTAATTTAAAAAACTACAATGGGCAAAAGAGAAAATATTGAAAATAACTGTCCTGAGCGCCTGTAAGCACTCAGAGATATGTAACTTTACTCACCTGAGTTGTCCCATTGACTTCAATGAACTGTCAGTATGTTTAATGTTAAGCATGAGTGTGTTTGCCACATTAGGAGCTTTTATATTAAAAACTTCTCTGGTAGACCCTGATCCTGCAACAATTACGCATCTGCTTAACTCTGTGCGCTGGGAGTGGTCTTAGTGATTTCACTGGGACTGTGCTCACAGTGCATCACATTAAACTGATAAACGCAAAGCTAAGTAATGCACATTGGAAAACATAATCCCAGCATACATGCAAAATGATGGGGACTAACTTAGCTTTTGCCACTCAAGAGAGGGCTCGTGGAGTCATGATGGATAGTTCTCTGAAAACATCCACTCAATGTGCAGTGGCAGTCAAAAAAGCAAACAATGTTGGGAATCATTAAAAAAGGGATAGAGAATAGGACAGAGAATATCTAATTGCCTCTCTATAAATCCATAGTACACCCACATCTTGAATACTGCATACAGATGCAATCGCCTTATCTCAGAAAAGATATCTTAGCATTGGAAAAGGTTCAGAAAAGGGCAACAAAAATAGTTACAGGTTTGGAGTGGGTGCCATATGAATAGAGATTAAAAAGACTGGGACTTTTCATCTTAGAAAAGAGGAGACTAAGAGGGGATATGATAGAGGTCTGTAAAATCATGACAGGTGTGCAGAAAGTTAATAAGGAAAAGTTCTTGTTCCCATAACATAAGAACTAGGGGTCACCAAAGGAAATGAATAGGTAACAGGTTTAAAACAAACAAAAGGAAGTACTACTTTACGCTGCACACAGTCAACCTGTGGTACTCCTTGCCAGAGGATGTTCTGAAGGCCAGAACTTTAACAGGGTTCAAAAAAGAACTCGGTAAGTTCATGGAGGTTAGGTCCATCAATGGCTAGTAGCCCAGATGAGCAGGAATGGTGTCCTCTGTTTGTCAGAATCTGGGAATGGGTGACGGGGTGGGATCACTTAATGATTCCCTGTCCTGTTCATTCCCCCTGGGGACACCTAGCATTGGCCACTGTCAGAAGACAGGCTACTGGGCTAAATGGATCTTTGGTCTGACCCAGTCTGGCTGTTCTTATGTAAGCAAGTCTAAGTCTTTGAATAATTCGGACCTTAGTGTCATACCATTTTTTTCACTTTAAAACAGTGCTTCAGAATTTACAACAAAGATTCATATTTATACACCTGAGGTTGGAATATCAAAAGCACCTAAGCCACCGGGGAGACAGGTCTCATTAACTTCAGATTACAAGCCCTCCTAGACTATGATTTCGTTGAAGCAGTTCAGCTTTCTAAACCTGTGGCAGTTTGATCTGTCAGAAGATGTTTGACTCTATAATGGCATCACAGAAAAGCTGTTGAATGAGATCACGGATTGTCTTTTTCAGGATAGATGAACATTTAATTTGAAATTCACCAGAAGAATCACGTAAAACGTGAAATTCTACCACGGGTTGAACCTCCCTAACCTAGACTTCCCTAGTTCAGCAACACTCCTGGTCTGGCACCATCAGTGACCCAGTGGGTACTTGGACTGGAGCACACCCTGGGGCCAGCAGTGTCACGGGACCAGGGAAGAGCGGAGGTCAGTGGGATGGGAGAGATGAGGTTCCGTGCCCCAGCGCCTGACAGTGGAGCCCCGACACTCTGGAGACCAGCAGCTAGAAGCGGAACTCCAACTCCCTGGGGAATGGCAGCAGAGGGGAGCCCCATGCCCCTGCTGTGCAGAGACCCAGGGGCTGGCAGTGGAGCCCCAGTGCCCCTGGAAAGGGGAGGGGTCAGTGCCCCAGGGACCAGCAGCCGGGAGCAGAGGTGCTGGCATTAACCTCCCTCAGTCCAGCAAATTCCCTGGTTTGGTTCGGGTCCCAAGATACCAGACCAGGGAGGTTCAACCTGTAACAATTATAAACTAGTTAAAGAAAACACAAAACAATCCACCTTTTTTGTTTAAATCGGGTTTTTTTAATCATGATTTTTATCTGCCCTGAGTTGGGACTAAATGAATACAGCAGTGTCCACAAGGTGTTTCTTTCAAATTTCACTGCCTTGCTTGTTCAAAAGAAATGAGTAGCCAAGAGGCATACTTCTATCATACTTGAGCTGTAACTAGCATCTGATCCATGTGTTTAGTGTGGAAAAGTGAAACAAACAAATAAAAAATCAAATGTCATACCTGAAAATGGAAGCATCAAAATTTGGTGTTTTTTAAAAATATTTCCTGATTGACAAAATGAGCTTTCCAAGGATCTTGCAATTCATCTCCTCTTTTGTTTAGAGATATTAGAAAATTTAAAGATGCAAAGAAGCAGTTTGAAAAAGTCAGTGAGGAAAAAGAAAATGCACTAGCAAAAAATGCACAAGTTCAAAGAAACAAACAACATGAAGTAGAAGAGGCCACCAACATTCTCACTGCAACACGAAAATGCTTTCGGCACATCGCTCTGGATTATGTTCTTCAGGTAAGGGCAACAGTCGCTGTTCTGTTTTCAAGACCAATGTGTTTTGAAGGTTGGTTGTTGAGGCACTTCTCATTTTGGAAACTTTGGTCCATGTAGTAACCGATGGGCATCACGAGCCTAGAAATAATATATTTGTGTTCCTGAATGATTTTGATTTTTCAGATTATAATTTTGTTAGGCATGTCTGTGTGTTTTTGCTGGTTGGTTTTTTGAAGTGTGATGCTATTGATATAGTGGCATTTAATGTCGACTTTCATTTCAAGTATTCATTTACAAACAAACCAGAGTTAATTGGATTAATATCAGGTAAATCATACAGGATGTAATATAGTATATTTGATTTTGCTGTAATGCATTGTACACATTTCACTGCTAAGGATTAGCATCAGTATGGCAATTGGAAATTAGCTGAATAATTCCAGTCTGGAATTCTGGTTGCCATTACAGTTCTGTCTCCCCTACTTGAGTCAAAGAAAGGGTAATATTCCCATAATGTTCAGTGCAAAGAAACACAGAGTTGTTGTTTATAATGTCTTAAAACCTAATCTGGTAAACAAATATCCTGGCTACTTGAATCCTATCTTACCAGGAAGTTATTTCAATCATATATATTACACTAGAAGATTTACCCAGTGTTGTCTGGGTCTGGGCTGAGGCTGTTGGGGGGCTGCATGGCCTGCCAGGTATGACTTTTCTCTCTGGGGTAGTGGAGGGCCACGCAGCCCACTTGGCAACTTTTTCCAAGGACAGGGGGCCCACGTGGCCTGCCTGCTGGCTTTTCCCCATGGCTTGGATGGAGCCACGCCACAGTGACCAGCAGCTTCTCCCTGGGACATGGCTGGGTAGCAGGGGCCGTGCATCAGCCAGTGGCTGCCCTCCAGGGCTGGGGCACTTGCTGGCCCCTGTAGTAATTCATGAGTATAGCTGCTTCTACTCTCACACTCCTCCCTTTCTGTTTGATGCAAAACAATCACATTCCACACGCATCCCATTGTCCTGGCACAACCAAACCCTGACCTTGCTTTAAATTATGATAAGAGGAAGCTGCAGACCAAATTTGGTGTATTTATCCATGGGTGAATACAGACCCTGTCGTCATCAGAAGAGATTAAATCTGAAATGTTCAGCATTGAGGCTTAAATTAATTCCTTTGACATTCTTGGACTCTGTGAAACCTCATGAAGAAAGGAGATGGAAGTGAAGTGGAGAGACAAAAACACCATCATGTTGAGAAAAGGAGTGAGAACCATTGGAGGAATCGGCTTCATCATCAACAAGGAATGGTGTTTGTGACGGGGTGCGGTTACAGACGACCAATCGGGGGTGCCTTCCGGGTTGCTGACACAGCCACTGCCACTCGCCTTTCTGCTCTCTTGGGCTTCTTACCGCCCGGTCCTGCTGGTAGGGTTGCCAGGTGTCCAGTGTTGACCCAGACAGTCCGGTATTTTTGCCACCTGTCCAGTAAAAAATTTCAGAAAATACTGGACACCTGAAATGTCCGGTATTTTCTTTTTTTTTTTTCCCTGCCAGGAGGTGAAAATAGTGGACACCTGGCAACCCTCAGGCACACTCGGCAACTGGGCCCTGCCCCCCCACCTCCCATCCTTTCTCCTCCCGGGTCCCCTGCCACCTCTGCATACCTGAAGGGGGCCCACGGGCACGCCTCGATCAAGAAAACAAGATGGTTGCTGGCAAAAAAGACCTGAAGCAATGGGTCTTAGTGCTCAACCTCTCGCACTTAAAGGGGCCATGTTGTTTTAATGGTATTTTATTATTTTATTTTTTTTGCTTAATAACTTTCAGGTGTGGGTTTTTTTGTTTGTTTTTTTGCTGAACAACTTTGGTCTCCTCCCCCCCCCCCCCTTTTTTTAAAAATTTTTTTGCTGAACAGAATTTTTCCCTTGGTGGTTTTTTTTTTTTTGGGGGTGGGGGGAGGGAGGGTTTTCGGTATTTTTGGTTAAACTATCCGGTAACCCTACCTGCTGGGCCAGCTCCGAGAAGCAGTACAGACACTGAACCATTCAGGTCCAAGGAGAGTGCAGGTTAAGGCCCAGCCTCCTGAGAGAGCACTCCCCAGATGGGATCAAACCCCGAAGAATTAGGTAAGCCACATTTAACAATGAAAGGGGGAATGTGCACTGGTTGGCCCCGGGTAACAATTACTTACACTGGATGTGATAGAAAATAAAAATGATTTTATTCAGTGAAAGCAGTAGGATTTAAGGAGCAATAAGTGAGAACAGGCAGAGCAAAGTAAGTTACAAATCAAAAGAAACAAAAATGCTTGGCTAATTCTACACTGACACCTCAGTACAAACTCTTCAAACTCACCCTAAAACCTCTTTTCCAGCTGCCCCTCCAAACCAGGGCTGTTTCCCCACCCTGGGGTCTTCGGCTCCTTCTTTCACATGCAGCCCAGCCAAAAAACCAAGGCCTCTCCTTTCCTTTCCTTTTTGTTAAGGAGTTGAGGCCACTTCCTACCAACCACTACTCAGACTGAAGGAGAAAAGAGATTGTTTAACAGTTGAGGGTAACACCCTCCATGTCTCTCATTCACACATTTGAAACCCACAAAGTATTCCCCACTCCATGTGTCTTAATTTTACACATAAAAGTGATACATACGTCAAAGAAAGATAAACAGAACCAGCCAATCGTGACATGAAGATTGATGGGCTACACAAAATAATTTGCTCAAAGCACCTTTGAGTTATGTATATTCATGTCCATAAGTCCATTTCATAAAGCATGGGGGGAGGGGAGGGGGACGGGACTGTCACACTCTTCAAAAACCATCTTCTGTAAATTCAAGTTATAGCACACCAGAGTGCTACACCTCCAACTCAACAAGAACAACACCCCTCAAGACTATTCAGTTCTGTGCCCCAATAAGCGCAAGGAACGATATAGAAGAAATCTATCAGGAGCTCAAAGAAACCCTAATTCAAAAATCCATATATAGAATTGCAATGGGAGATTTCAACGCCAAAACTGGAAGAGGAAGAGAAGGTGAAAAGTTTGTTGGAAGTTATGTAATCAGCAAATGGAATCCACAAGGATAGCAATTGGCAACTCTGCTGGAGACGAAAGAAATGTTCACTGGTAGCACCTGGTTGAAGAAGAAGGCCAAGAGGAGGCGGACATGGATTACGCCCAATGTGAAGAACTTAGAAGAATGAGATGGATTATATTCTGATTGATAAGTGGCACATTGTACAAGACACCTTAGTAGTCCATTTTAACACAGGTGGTGACCATCACTTGCTCAGAGCATGGCTCAGGTTCAACAAAAAGATGGAGAAGAGAGCGCTACAGATGGCAAATGAGAGTGGCCAAAAATATTTGATGAGGCAATCTTGAAAGTGAACATTTCCAAGGAAAACTTGAGTCTTATAGATGCTGTGATGAGGATTATAAAAAACTTCACTGATAAGTTGATGTAGTGTTTGACATTTTAGCCAAGAAAGACCAAAAAGAGTTAAGGTAGAATCTTGGAAGAAACATGGAACTTGCTAGCGAAATGGAGAAATTTGAGGTGATGTGAGAGTGACACTCTAGAATACTCTCTTCTCAGCAAGTTGATAAGAAGACTAAAGGAAGACTTCAAGAAGCATTGGAATTAAAGGCTCTTACAGACAACTGAAGATCTGAGAAGCCTCAAAAAAAGCAAAAGGGAATTCACACTGTACTGGTCAACAATAATGGCACTGAAGAACAGGGATGGAAGTGAGACACTGTAGAAATCTTTGCAAACCAAATAAATGTCCTAGTACCAACACTTCAATGGACTAACAAGCACATATTCCCAGTCCTTGCCAGTGAAGGTCAACATGCAGTTTTCCAAATGAAGGTAGGAAAAGCCCCAGTTAAAGATGGACTGACATTTAAAAGAGCAGGTGGCCAAGACCTCTCAGAAACCCTTGATTAGAGGGTTAGCTGTTACTTGGATATGCAGCTCTCGTATGTCTCCAAGGTGTTCACTAAAATAACAACAAACTGACTCTCTCAGAGTCTGGATGAGCAACAGCTGAGAGAGTAGGTAGGAATTTTGAAGGATTTCAGAACAATCAACCATATTTTCACATTAAGCCAGCTATTGGAACACTCAGAGGAATACAGATTCCGTTTATGTATTGCCTTTGTTGACTATGAAAAAGCATTAGATGGTGTAGAGATCAGTGCACTGTGGAAGGCTCTTGCAGAACAAGGTATTGGCACAAACTATATCAAACAATTAAAGGAAGCAAATTCTGACTTTACTACATATATAACTTTATTTGATCCTTGGCTTCGGATCGCAGCTGAGAAAGATATGAAACAAGGAGACATGGTTTCACTAAAACTCTTCACAACGTTCCTCAAAATGATGAGATGGATGAATTGGAATGGTGGAATACGCATAATCAGAAAACAGTTAAACCATCTCAGATTTGCAGATGATATTGTGGTGATCACTGAAAATACTATCAAAATATAGAAAATTATGTGAGAACTCAACACAAACAGAAGCTAAACTGGAACTGCTCCAAAATGAAATTTATCTGGTCCGGTATCTTGCAAAAAGCCCACATAACAACCAAGGGAGAACACATAGAAGAAGTTGAGCAATATGTCTGTTTGGGCCAAGAAATTAAACAGTGCCATGATCAGGAAGGTGAACTCTAGGGAAGAAGGAAAGAAGTTGGTGTACGTTCTATTCTTTCAAGGATGTCCTTCAAGAGAAATCAACAAGGCAACATGTGCCAGCCTCTTCAACTCAATAGTACTGCCAGCAGTGTTGTACAGCAGCAAAACATGGGCACTGATGAAGACAGAGGAGCAGGAGGGAGATGGAAAGAAGACTTCTGGGAATTTCATGGGTTCCTAGTGAAGTGATCAGACAGCAGAATTGAATGCAGGATGATGTTGTTGGGAGCAGGTACAGTAAAATGTGATGGGCCGGGCATATAGTGCGGCTCACTTGACACGGTCAGGCTATGAGAAGAATGGAAGACATGTTGTGATTGCTGCAGTCTGAGGGGGGAAGGATCATGGGGATTATGGCAGAGCAGAGTTTTCAGAAGATGATGTAAGTGAACGTAAGAGGTTCATAATGGTCAATAGAGCAGTGACTTCAGTGTTCATAACTCTACTGTACTGCTTTATCTCTCATGATAAAAACTAGAGTTATGAAGTGGCCAACCACATGCTTCATTTGGAACTGGAAGTATGCAGCCAGGCAGCAAACATCTCTCCACACCACCTCCCCAAAAAGCAAATACTGTATAGAACCATATCGTGTTAAATGTAAACTACTAAAAAAGTGGGGGGGAGGGAATTGACAAGGCAACGGATCTGTGCTGCTTGGATTTAAATTAAGATGTTTAAAGGAACATTTTTCTTCTAGATAGTAAAGTTTCAGAGCTGCTGCTATGTCAAGTTCCAGATGTAAACTTTGAAAACTCATTTTCATTCCTGAGGTGTTTGTAACACTGAGGTTCTACTGTAACTTGTCAGTAGCAGGCTCCCAATATTTTGGAACTGGCTTAGGAGAAATGATCACATGCATTAAGCCAGTTTTGAATATATTGGAATTTATGTTCCTTTGGAGTTAGTCTATTCTTGCGTACACTATAGTCAACTTAATAAAACTGCATTTATAGTGAAGGAAATCCCCAGTTTTCCCATGTAATCCATCATGCAAATAGTTCAGGTTCTAGATGGACCTTTCTGCTTACAATGAAGCTTTTCTTCTGCTTCAAAATGAAAGGCCTCTACTGGAGTGTCTTTGTGGTTATATTTATTTGGGATTAATTTGTTTCAATATTTGAGTTCCTTACTATATTTTTATCCACAAAAGATTTTTTTAAGTGTATGTTTGTTGCCGAAGGCTTTCCAAAGCATTGAGTGTGTAGAGTATCTGATTTAACATACAGTTTTTGTAAATGTATTTTACTTGTTAGCATTAAACAGACATGCAAAGGAAGTGAATTCCACATTAACATGTGTCTCCGTTAAGTAAGGGTTTTTTGAGAAACTCGTATGTTATGGAAGATGATTAAAGCCACTGACCAGAAGGCAAAAAGAGAGGACTGTGTGCATGTAAAAAAATCAGATATTGCACATAAAAGAAAACAAGGAGCATGAATGATACTTTCTTGGATAACAGATGAACACAAATAGTGATTTCTCCTAATCCAATAACATTATAGAAGTGGAGAAGATAAAATGTAATTAGTAAAATCGAGTTCTTGTGAAGATTTTTAGACTCAGCTCTCAGAGGTGGGGACCCAGTCTTCTTACTTGACTTCACAGTGTCTGACATGTTCTGGCACTACATGTATACATAGTTTAAAAAAAATAAATATTAGAAGAAGGTGAGCATCTTTTGGGAATTCTAGTATTGCAAGTTTTTTTCTCTGACTATAAATGGTGACATTAAATACAATTAGTTGCAATCTTCTCTGTAATAGTAGAAAAAATTGCTACGAAGTGTCAGATGTTTGAGTTTTGAGTTTGTATTTTAAGGTGACTTTATTTACATGTGGACATAACCTGGATTACTGCAATTTGCTTCTGACACACAAATGTGCATGGGGATTGGTGAATAAAGCAAAATTTTTTTCCCCTAGATTAATGTACTTCAATCCAAGAGGCGATCAGAGATCTTAAAATCGGTAAGATTTGTACATTTCATATATAAAAAGTCTGACAATCTGAAATCGAGATATATATAAAATTGAGACTGCAAGTTGTTACCCTCTGATCAAGGACCTATGTAAAATGAATTTCTTCATTGGTTTCTGTGTGACAAAAACCCCCCTCACAAGTGACATGCAGGCTGATGGTAGCAAGAAAGGCCATGTGAACTACACTCTATCAACATGCCAATACTGCAATTGGAGGTGGGATTGTAGCTCATGTAGACGCACCACTGCTAACGTGAGTTTAGCTAGTGCAGCTAACAATAGCAATGAAGACCAGTGTCCCTCTAGCGGGGGTGGCTACTGGGACCTGGCTGAGCCAGTGTGCCCCAAAATATTTTAAATGCAGAGGCATGGTGCGTGGGGGTGTGCATGTAGCCGATAGTGTTAACCAGTAAGCAGCTGCTTATCGGTTAATTGGTTAACTGACTACACTATTACATCCCTAGATGCAAGAAGCCCTGGGGAGTGTGTGACAAAGTAGGAGTATGACTGTGTATTGTGTTGAGGAGAGTATGAGAGTGCCCTGTCTCTTTAAGAAAGTGCTCTGGTTCAGGGCCTGAAGGCTTGTTTTGCTCCTGGTCTGAGGAAGTGGGTTGTGCCCAGAAAGCTCATGATACTGTATATTAGTCTCTAAGGGTATGTCTACACTGCCACCCTAGTTCGAACTAGGGTGGCTAAGGTAGGCATTCGAACTTGCAAATGAAGCCCGGGATTTAAATATCCCAGGCTTCATTTGCATGTTCCCAGGTGCCACCATTTTTAACTGCCCCATAGTTCGAACTACCTGCCTGCGGCTACACGTGGCACGGACTAGGTAGTTTGAATTAAAGCTCCTAATTCGAACTACCGTTACTCCTCAATGCAGTGTAGACATACCCTAAGGTGCCACAGGGCTGCTTGTTGTGTTTAACAGACTAGCACGGCTGCCCCTCTGAGACTCTTCAGCATTGGGCACAAGCAGCTGACTCCAGACCCAGAGAAGCAGAGGCACTCACAGAATCCCTGGTCCCGTTAGCCTGGCTCAGTGGAAGCTGGGAACATGGGTGAGGAAATGAGAGGATACCTCACCGTCGGCCTCCTGCGCAGCAGGCAGGAGGGCGCTCCCAGTGCTCTGAGGTGGAGGGGGACAGGAGCAGTGGCAGCTGCACAAGCCAGTGGAGCAGGGGGAAGAGCCCCACCCCTGCTCCAGAGAAGTCACATAGCTTGGCTGATTCTCCAGCTGCCTCCTGCAGTGCTTGTCCCTTCCCCTCTGCTCCAGATGCTGCTGCTCTGCCTGCCTGACACCTCCGTCAGCAGCAGCTCCGGTAGGAATCGGGCATCCCCTGCATAGGGTGTCCCCTTTGGCAGGCTGTCCTGGGCTGCTGCTCAGATTGCCCACTCACCCATAGGGCTGACCTTGCCCCCCCCCCAGCAGCTTGGAACCAGGTGAGAGGCATCTCTCCCTGCCTGCCAAGGCAGCTGTGGTGAGACAGGGCTGGGGGAAGGGCCTGCGTGGCCCTGGATAGTCGCCTGCGTGGCCCTGGATTGTGTGCTTACTGGGGACTTGGATGAAGATCCGATGGCTTGGGCTTCAATGCAGGTTTTACAGATATGCCCTGGAACGGTGGATATGTCTTCGTTGTGCTGTCCTGCACCAAGATCCACATCCCCGCAACTTCCCTGTGCTGGCTAGAGTCAGGTGTGCCCAGGGCTGCCCCCCTGAGCTGCACTCGCAACTCTGGCTGCAGTGTAGACATGCACTTAGTTGCCATCCCCTTCCGACATGGGGGAGGAGTGAATCACTAGGGGTTGTACTGCTATGGTGCATGGTGTAAATTTGAGTACAGGAAACCCCCGGGATCCGCCCGCCCGAGTTGTGACCCCCCGCGCTCACAGCCATTTTTGTAAGTGCAGAAGGGGCCAAAACCCCCCGACTTACATCCTTGGCGTGCATTTACGACGGCGTACGACGCCAATCGTAAATGAGGGTTCGAGTTACGAACCCCCCCTCCCTCCCCCTGACTTGCGATGCTTCCCCAGGAACTGATCGCGTCGCAAGTCGGGGGCCGCCTCTTCTTCGGCCTCCAGTGCTTTCAATAAGGCACCATTTGAAGGCAGCATTCACTTAAAATATGAACAACTTCTAGGTTGAGTCTCTCGTTCCTTTAAAATAGCACATTTTTACAAGAAAACAGATGGACCATTTTAAGCTAATATACAGTACATTCCTCCACATCCTTTTTTCATGAGAGGTTTTCCCTGTGCCATTTGGAATACTGGAAGTCTTTCTCTCTCCTTTTTAATTCCTCAATGGTTTCTTCTCTTGTTTTTGGTGAGTCTTTTTGGAAGTCCAGGAAGCAGACTGAGCAATTTCAGCTGTAATTATCCAAGATATGAATTCTTAACCAACCAATTCTGTACCTTCCAGCTGGTTTCTTAAGTGTTTGAGCTGCATAGTTTTTAACAAAAGTTATAAACTATCTGACCAAAACATGACCTCTCCTGTCAATCAGGTTGTACAGGTTAATTGCAGTAACATATTTATGAAAGATTTGACTTGGTGGGGTGATTCTTTTCTATCTTGACCCTCGTATAGTCATTTACTAGAAGGCAAAGTGACCCCAAAGCAGGTATAGGCCACTAACTAGTCAGAATGGTAGTATTTTACAGCCACCTTGCACTCACTTTCTACTTGTGCATCTCCAGGAGGTGCAGGGTAGTGGAGAGTTAAGACCTACGCTTCAAGCTTGTTTGCAAAGCTAATTCAGTGCAATTTATGTGTGAGAGATCTGATAATGCTCCATTTAAAACTCCTTTCTAATGTACGCTTTTATTCTGTCTTCCTTCTAGATGCTGTCCTTTATGTCTGCCCATCTGACCTTCTTTCATCAAGGCTATGATCTGTTTAGTGAGCTTAAGCCATATATGAATGATCTCGGAGCACAGGTATGTTACAATACAATTCCTGAATTAAAATGTACATCCTAATGAGCATTTGGGAAAACTGTTGAAGAGAACTTTGTACGTACCAGAGTCTTTGTACATGTATTCAGTGAAAGTGGGAACTTTGTGGGATAGCCATGATGAATGCATATTTTCAGCATGAACATCATACATTTAAAAATGTATCACTAATTAAATGCAAAAAAAGTTAATGCAGCATTAAGGCTACACATAAAAATAAATTTTATATTTCTTTGAATTTTTCAAATTTCCTAAAGCAAAATTAATTTGTCTATAGTCCATGCATGTAGTAAAATCTGTCCCTATTTTATGATGTGTATGCTGGTATGTATACGCTATAAATGTACGGGTTATGCAATGTGTCAGTCAATAATGCTGCTGGAAATTTAAAAGGTATACTTTGAACTTCAAAACGATTTAATTTGAATAACATTTGCCGTGTTGCTGCTGTGCTGGTTAGAGTGTCACTAATAGGTGAAACAGTTCAGTGTAATACTTTATGCTAAACAATCATTTCTACCTTGTATTTAGCTGTGATGCTCTGAATACCTTTCCCTGACCTGAAGAAAGCTATGAATGAGTAAGCTTTAAAGCTTGTCTTTCACCAACAGAAGATGGTCCAAGAAAAGATATTGTCTTACCTACCTTGTGTCTCTTCTTTTAATAATTAAGGTCAAATTGATTTCTGGTATCAACTCCTCCTGAAGATTTCTTTTAAATATTTCTCTCTCTATTTGTATGAGACTCACCCAAACAGGGGAACTGACTACAATTGAATGAAGAGAAACCACTTAAACTGACACATTCATAAAGCACTGCCAAATGGACAGGGCACACGCACACAC
This sequence comes from Rafetus swinhoei, assembly GCA_019425775.1. Taxonomy (NCBI): domain Eukaryota; kingdom Metazoa; phylum Chordata; order Testudines; family Trionychidae; genus Rafetus; species Rafetus swinhoei. The sequence goes on from CM033432.1 coordinate 977,937, forward strand.
CCACGCTTGCTACAATAAGTGGTTTGTGGTTGGGAGTGCCACACGCACGTATGTTTGTGTTTGTAAGCCACTACTACAGATGCATTGCACTGGTATTAAAAGTGACTTGCAGCGGAGTACCTTCAGATGGTTTCAAACATGTACACAAGAGGTTTGCAGCTGTGGTGATTCAGGAAAAAAGTGTAAGATCTGCTCTGATAAAATACAACTATTTCTCCCGATCGCTGCATTAGGGTTGTTTTAGATCAGGGGTAGGCAATCATTTTTCATGGAGAGAACTCTAGGAATTTGGAAAGTGGTCAAGGGCTGCACTCTTCTATGATATTTAATGGCAGAGGTGTAGGGTCTAGGATGGAGGTTTGGTGCAGAAGGGAGTTTGGGGCGGGGGATTGGTGTACAGGAGGGTGTGTGGGGTCTGGGAGGGATTTGGGTAAAGGAGGAGGTTGTGACCTGAGGCCAGGAATTAGGGTGTGGAGGGGGTGCAGGAGAGGTTTTGGACCTGGAGGAGGAGTGGGTGCAAGGTCTGGGAGGAGATTGTGACCTGGGAGGCAGAGGGTTTGGTTTGTATCCTGAAGCAGGGAGTTGGCGTGCTGGAGGGGATGGGGTGCTAGGTGCAAGCTCCAGTTAAGAGGCACTTATGACAGTGTGGTCGCAGATGACCTCTTGGTGATGCTTCCTGAAGTGCTGCCAAGGCCACTACCACTCGCCTTCCTGCTCTCTGGGGTTTTTCACTACCTTGTCCTGCTGGGCCAGTTCCCTGGTTTCCCCCAGCCAAGGTGCAGAGCTGAGGTCTGTACTTTTGTCTCTGATGTTAAGGTAATATCTCTTTTCTGTTGTGAGGAATGTTGAGTTTCCAAGAGAGAGTTACACGTGATCTATAATTTACTCTGCTAGCAGCCTAGTCATTGGACTGTCAAGAGAAGGTGTGCTGTGGCATTCACGACGGGCAGGGATTCATTAGGTTCTGCAGAAAACATTATCACTGGGTCAGCAGCCTTCAGCACGCAGCTCGTAGGGGTAATTCGCCGGTGGGCTGTGAGACAGTTGCTTACATCGCACATCGACAGGCACGGCCCCTCACAGCTCTTGGGGAGCCTCAGTTGGACGTTCCCAGCCAGTGGGAGCTGTGGGGAGTGACTTTTTTTGAACAAATGCCTTTCAGCGCTTTCATCAGCTTGCCACCGAGCCTACTGCTAACGGTGGACATCTTATCAAACGCGTGTAGGAAAAGCCGGGGTTGCGGAGATGTAGGGCTGGATTTAGTACTGCAGCCCTCTTCCACTGTGTGCTGGCAAGACGATGGGCTGGCTTCTGATTGTGAGGCCAGTTTTGTGTCAGCCCTGCTCCTGTGAAGCTTGCAGCAGCTGAAGGCCTGTTCTAGACACAGCCAGGTAGTCAAGGTGCCCAAGGATAGCAGCTGGCTTGAAGCATGCTCTGGGTACCCGCTGTCTAGTGTATGCAGGGGTGTTAGCCTAGGAGCCAGGGACAGCACAACTCTGCCTCCTGGGGACATGGCCGACAGGGAAATGGGGCCAGTCTCCAGGCCTTGTATGTTGCCATTGTGGTAGCAATGAGCCAGACAGGGCACAGCTGTTAGTTTATGCTCTGGCTTTCCCAGCGAGGGATCGTGTAGGTCAGATCCTGTGCCCCTCTCCGCGCGCTGACACGTACAGCTCGCTACCCCAGTTCTGAAGTAGGGCAATGGCTGTAACAGGGTTACCTGGTTTCACTGGGAGTCTCCCGGAATCAGGCTCTGTCTCCCGCAGGCTACCAAAGCCAAACTTAGCCACCTAAAATTGCCCAAAGTCCGGTGGCACAGCAGAGCTAAGGCAGGATCCCTGCCTGCCCTGGCCCTGTGCCACTTGTGGGAGCAGCTGGCTTATCCCTGCAGCTCCCGGGGAAGGAGCCAGGGGATCTCTCGCACTGCCCCCAGCCTGAGCGCCAATGCTGCAGCTGCCATTGGCCAGGAGCTGCAGCCAATGGGATCTGTGGGGGCAGTGACTGCAGGTAAAGGCAGTGTGCAGAGGCCCAGGGCCTCCGAGATGTGCCAGCTGTGCCTCCCACCAGCAGCTGTCTGTGGTAAGTGCCATCCGACTGCTGCTTGCAACCTTCACTCCTGCCCCAGCCCTGAGTCCCTTCCCGGAGCCAGAACCCTGCACCCCAACCCCATACCCTAAATCCCCTCCTGCACCCCAACTCCCTCTTAGAGCCTGCACCCCCTCATCTGCCCCAATCTCCTGCTCCACCTCTGGGCCCTCGGTCTGCTCCCAACCCTCTTGCCCCCGTCCTGAGCCACCTCCAGCACCCTAACTCCCTCCCAGACTTTGCACCCCTTGAACCCTCCTGTACACCAGGCTCAGCCTGGAGCACCCTGTCATACTCTGAATCCCTCAGCCCCAGCCCTATGAACGGGTGGGGCAGAATGAGCGACCAAGGGGGGTCATGGAGTGAGTGGGGCAGGGCCTCAGGAAGGCACAGTTTGGGGTGGGGAGGACAGTTTGGATTTGTGTGACTAGACTAGACTAGACAGTGGGGCAGGCCTAGCTGTCTCATGCAGAACTGCTGGTCTATCAGCCTATTTAGTGCCAACTCCATTAGTTCTCAAGCCATAACTACTACTTTATCGGCATCACATTCAGTGCTCTTGTAACAATGTTGGGGCTGAGGGAATGTAATAGGGCTTGGGGTAAAAGGACCAAATTACTGCACTTAATTGTTACAGGATGCTGAAAAAGGCTAAAGTTTGCCACAGTATACAAAATATCAGCGCAGACTGTATCCTATCAAACAATCTCCGTCTGCTTCCATCCCCCATATCCAAATACCCAGAGACCTCTCCTAAGTAATTCTGATTAAAAGCACTGACATCAGTAACAGGATTATCATAATTGTACTGATACTTTATTGCAAGACAAGTTTTAAATAGCAACATTTTTAATCTCAAGACATGCTGAATTGTTTTAATGACTATCTCCTGTATGCCGTGTTGGTGCAGCAATGAGTTCTGTACACCCCCTTGGAAGCTGCAGACAGCCTGACTAGCAATAGAACCGGGTCTCATTTAATGCTGCTTCAGGGAGAACTTGGGAGCTGGGTAGATGAGAGAGCTCCCCTGGGGCCCTCGACTTCTTTTCTTTGTGGGGGAAAGACACCAACCTCCCTTCTGTCTGGCTTTCTCTGCTAATGCCGCTGCTGCTGAATGGACTGTCAGCCAGCAAGAGCAGCTAAAGCATGAGTCATTCCTTTCGTTGCACATGTCATCAGTGCAGTGTACCAGTCGCATATCCCTGGCACCATGCTATTCTTGGAAACGTTTTCTTTAGAGCCTAAAGGGAATGTGCACCTATCACAGAGCTTTTGTCAGAAAAATGTCTTGCTAATTCGGAATGATAGTAAAAAGCTTTAAATGGGACTTCAGTTGATTGTAAAGGTAAAGCTCTTTGAGCAAGGAAGTGACTTTCCTGTGTAGATAAGACAAAAGTCATGCAATGTCTAGACGTAATGTATTTTTTAATGTGCATTATAAAGTCTGAAGAGCCAAATTTCTTTTTCTCTTTACAGCTGGATCGGTTGGGTGTAGATGCTGCAAAGGAGAAGAGAGATATGGAGCAAAAGCACTCCACTATTCAACAAAAGGTACCGGAAGGAATGTGAAATAGAAACTGCACACATTTTGTACATCTTTTTGGTGCATCTCTGGAACAGAGCATCACTGTATTAGAACTGCATTGTCCTTGCAGTGCAGTAAAATAGAACCACAGGTCACTAAATGGAGCGAGAAAGGTTTGCAGACATTCAGATTGTGTTGCCAAAACAAGGTCACAATATTTCTGTGCGCTAGCTAAAATATCAGTTTCACTGTTCTGCTGAATGAATATATTTGAATGCTGAGAGAGATGGCTCTGAATATGGTATTTTGGAGTCTTCATTACCATGAAGTTAACCTCTTGTTTGCTGTAATTGTTGTGCAAAATCTATAGAAAGGGCATCCTCCATATGGCCTTGTACATGTATTTTCTATTTACTTTCTTCCTGAATTGTACCTGTATTTGGCCCCAGTGTTTTAGGATTGAGTGTTTGTGTCGCCTTGTAGACAAAAAGTTAAAAAACCTGCGGAGAAGCTTGGCTTATGTTTCTTCTTTAAAGGTATGTGAATGTGAAAGCAAAAAAAGTATATATCCAAATTTGCCAATAAAGAAAGTGCATGTTGGGAAGATTCAGCCATTTCAAGTGGAACAAAACCTCTTCAGTGGCATGGATAGCTATGAAGATCTGAGTCAATATTTATTTTGCTATTGTACTACTGGAATTCAATACAAAGAACATTCAGTTGCAAAATGAAGTTGGGAATAGGGTAGAGGTTCTATTTTGGGGGAAAGCTATAGCTGGAAAGTAATAGGCTGTTAGAGAATTTGGCACAAGGGTAAGCCGACTCTTAGATTACATACTATCAATAGGCCACTGAAGGAATAAATTACGTGACTTGTTATTATGAGCTATAATGATTGCTGTAGGCCTCTTGTCCTCCATTGATGTTGTTTTTTCCTTAAACGCTGCATAAGGCTGCGTTACGGGTAAACTGTTTCTAATAGGCTGAGTGTTCGTTGTGGAGCTTTTGTAACGAAATCCAGGCTTTGTGAAAACCTGATCAGTTAGAACTTTAAAGCCACTTACTGAAGCTTCCTCCTTGTTACTGCTCAAGTACCGCTCTTGAGTTAGGGTAGCAGACAGTATGGAAATAATTTCATTAATCAAGTCACCAGTAATCAATTATGTTAGCTGCTTCATAATGTTATACCATCCACACTGATTTCCAGCACATTTCCAGATGCCAGTTGTGGTGGTGCTTTTGCTGTTTGGAAACGCTCTCTGGTTTAGGTCCTGTTTCTGTTGGTCCTCATCTCATCAGTCAAGATTGCCCCATGTGCTGTGATGAGAGTCCCTAAATTCATAATTCTGGGGCTTGAGGGAAGACCATTTTTGGTGGAACTTTTATCTTGAATTGCAGCTGCCAGTGCTTTCCTTGTGTCTCCCCTCTTCAGGTCCTTCCACCTTCCTGTGTACCAGGTTTCAGCCTCTTGCCTCCCAGGGCCTCCACAGCTCTCAATTGGCTTAAAGCCTGATCTTGCTGCTTTTCATCTCATTGCCATGTCACTATGCCTGGGATGCCAGCCTTGCTGTCCCATTTCTTCCCTTCGCCTATTCCTATCACCTACCTTCTTCCATGCTTCCCCATAGGCACGAGCCCTCGCAATGTTGGTGAGCCAAGCACTCCTCTCTCCTCCAGTAGTCACATCCCTCCTAAAGGTTCCCTTATTCCCACAGACAGTAGCCCTCCGTAAAAAGTGTGTGCGCGTGTGTGTGTGCGTGCATATAATTCAAAGTTTTTGACTTGACATCCTATTTAGATCTTTCAGGGCGTGTCTCTTCTTTGGAGAGTATATTCTAGGGTCCTTTTTGCTATATGTCCACAGAGGGAAAACCAAGTATTTTAAAGGCCAAAAGGGGAATAAGCAGCCTTCAGTGAATAGTATTGTCAGTCTTATGTGAGCCTGCCAGAGCTCTTGTTTACTTAGAAGTCTGATGCAGCCATGTGTTGCAATAACAACTTGTTGAATTATTCAATAAATTTGGAACCACTCAGTTAATCCTTATCTGTCAAGGCCATAATGACTTTTGGTTTTGTGATATAGCTTGTATTACGCTGTGAACACAGACAATAGTTTGGTAAAATATGCTTGTACTGTGTTCAGAGTATGTTTTTCATTGCGTTCAAACACTCTTCCTCCATGTAAAGTGACCACCTAGAGTAATGCTCAGGAGGCAGCTGGATTGAGGGGAGATGGATGAGAAAAATTATCAGTCTGATCCAGCCAAGGTGAGAGGCCAGATGCTGCCATGTCTATAGGCCAGGAGTAGATTCCTTCCGCGGTTGCTGGAGCACAAGCATTTTGGCCCTTTGCTACTGACCTCTCAACCCTCTAGAACAGAACTGTTGGTGGAAAAATAAGAGTTACTGCTTGGTACTAAAACAGGGATAAGAAAACCTTGTGTTGTCCCAGCTTTTGCTAACGTCTCAAACACATTTGGGTTTTGCCAAAATATCTCAAATGTGTGAACTTCTACCTGTATTTTAACCCTGTGTTGGTTTGTTTTTTTCCAATGATGATTCAGTTTCAAAACCACAGATATCGTTCTGTGATGCTGGCATTGTGTGAGGGGGATACAAGGTCCTCTCAAAAGCTGGGTTTGCACAATGGATCTTGAATATTGAGTATGCAGTGTTCTGTGTTCATGTTTCTTCCCCCCTCCCCAGCTCTGCTTTTGTGTCTCACTTTATTTGATGATCATTCATTCATTCATTGGAGGTTTTTTTCCTGATCCTTTTTCACAGTTTCACTTAAGCAAAATACAGATCTTACATTTGAACTTTGAGTGCCTTCAGAGTCAGTCAAAATGATCATTCTTCTTTTCTCTAGACTTGAATGAAGGTCTTATAACCAATCACTAATTTTGGATATTACAAGAAGGATATAGAACTGCAATTGCTGAAGAATAGAATTATTTACAATAGTCACAAGAAAATTACCTTAAAATAAAAGTGTAAAAAATACATGCTGCATAGTAAGTTATAAGACAAGCCCAGGGCATCGGAAAGGCAACATTTTTTTCAAGAATTTCTGAGAAATATGGTCATGTACGTAACATTGTCAAGTTTAGTAAGACGTACTGTGATGTTGCACAGGCACTGGTTTTTATTCTTCCCCCAGGGTGCTCCATTCCGCCTCTTCCTTATGCCTCTTTCCCACCCTTGCACAGCCTCTTCCAGCCCCATTCCATGCTTGCTCCTCCCCTTCCTGCTTCTGCTCCAACTCCTCTCCTGAGATTCCCGCTGCTCGTTTTACTCAGAAGTTCCCCAAGTCACCTCCCCCAGCTGCCGAATGGCTGAACAGCTGAGGTTTGCGGAGAACCTCTCCCCCCTTTTTGATGGGTGCTTGAGCCGCTGACCTGTGACCTACTAAATTAGTGACACATGCTAAAGGTGCCTTGGGGTAACTTCACTTTCACAGAGAAGAAAAAGAAGATGATACTGTATATTTTAATTGTTTGTCTGGCTTGCTGCTTCTACGTGCCATTCCCTCCGTTATTGGCAAATCTCGAGGAATGAATGAATGAATACCAAAGTAGAAAATTTAGTTTGAATTAGAAAGAAATATAATGGTGTAGCACTTTGGTTTTGTCTGTGCTGGTTAGCTGAAACATCATTTCTGTTTAAATGAAACTTAATGTGGAAAGAAGTTTTTAACAGTCTTGAGCAAGTATGTTTATGTTTAAAAATTTAAAATTCTAAATCATGTGAAATGACTGGGTTTATTTCCTATAGCGTTCTCTGGAAAGAGCTAGAAGTATTTTTCCCCTTTGATTATTTTTGTGATTCATTAAACTTTTTTTCCATATGCCAGGATAAAAATACATTATAATAATATGACTGCCTTGCCCCTCTTGTTAATATTCTGAAATACAAAGATGCTAAAGACCATACTCGGTTTCCCAGTTTCTTTTTCAACAATCATTCTGCTGCTGTTATGGAAAATTTGCCTCCCCATCAGAATTCCACCAGTGTAGAGACCTTTAATTGTTTGGCTTTCTCTTCTGGTTTGAGCTTTGACTCATATGTAATGATCTGCTGAAAAGTACAAACATTAAAACACTTAGTCAGTTGTGAGTTGTGTGTAGTTAGGAAAATATGAAACTACTCTGTGCAGTTACTCTTAATGGAGAGAGGCTGCTAGTCAATTGAGCTAAGATCAGCAATGTTGTCCATGCTTGAAGAGAAAATCATAGTTTCAGTCAACTTGAATTGAAACAGGAGCTGCATGATGAGACATTCACACAAGGCTACAAAGAAAACTTAAATTCGTGGATCATGTTTCTTTTAACAAGACAACTGCAATGTCAGAAATAATTTTGTGAACTTAACACAGAATGTGATAATCACAAGGCACTCTTGCATGGGCAAAAAGAATCTGGGGAATATACCCGTTTTCCTCAGATAAGAAATCGTTAAGGAGAGTAAGATGCAAATCTTTAGCAGGTTTCATTATGTTTGGGAGTTGGTAAGTGTGAAAGAGAAATTAATAATAAATTAATAATAATAATAATTAATAATAAAACATTAATTAACTTAATTGCATTTTGAGCTTTTTGAAAAGGGCACAATATGGGAAAAGAAATTCTGAAAATAGTTTGTATAAAACGTCTTTTAAAATATCTGTAATGTATGCATTCTTATAGAATACTGAAATGGTACTGTAATATTTATACTGAGTATGCATTTTGATATGCAATTTTTGTAATATTTAGCATTTCTGAATTAGAGACTAGATACCAAAGTAGTTAGGCTTATGAAGTGTTGAGGAATAAAGAAAAGTATCTGAATTTTGGGTTTTATGGGCGCTTGGTTATAAACTGTTATGTTTTTGTGTTGTTTGTAACATATAAGCCTATACAATTACTAGTGACTGCCAACATTGAAATGATAGCTTTTACTTTTATAGTGACTGCCTCCTGTCAGATTCTGAATGATTAGCCAAGATTAATGTTCTGACCGTGATATAGTTACCTCTTTAAAAAATAGGGAATGGCTGATGATATTCTGTGTGTAAGATCTGTGAGACCATTTTATTGAGTAACATACTATCCCGGATGAAGGTACATGCAGTCTTCATTGCCTGCAGCCATTCATTAAAGGCCTGTAGTAAGGTGTAGCCACGCTATTACCCTGCTTGGCTGATTCTTTTACAGGAGTGGAGAACCTAAAGCCCCGGGGGTGGATGTGGCCCCTGGTTTGCCTGGATCTGGCCCCCGAGGCTCAGGGCCCTTCTAGGGATGTTAAATATCAGTTAATTGAATAGTCGATTAACCTCCCAAATTCTTATAGATTAGTTGACTATTCTGTAGTCCCTGGGGGTTGGGCTGGCAGCCAGTGTGCTCCGGCCCCACTCCTGAGGAGCTCCCTGCCACTCTGTGCTGCTGCCTTTGTATCAGGGGCAGCAGTGTGGGATGCCAGGCGGGAGCTGGTTCGTGAGGGGAGCCAGTTTAAAAACCAGCTCCCCTCACGGATACCCTGCCTGTCGCCCTGTGCTGTTGCCTCGGATACTGTGCTGTGCTGCCCTGTGCTGTTCCCTTTCAAATGAAGATGCATTTTATGTTGTTGCAGAAATGGTTTGGGGACGTGCTCTGCTTACTCTGAAATCCATTGGCTGTAACTTTATTGATGGCCGTGCCCATCTTTTTGTTTGGTGGACCCTATGAATTATTTGTCTTGTGCTCTGGATGTTCAGCGTCCATTAGCTTTGTGTTTTCGGCAAGGTTGAGGAGGGAGAGTCCTATTGGCTTGTTAGCCAGATATTGCTTTCCTTAGCTCACTGTGTTTTCTCTCGTACACTTATTGAATAATCTCTCTTAATAGCGAGTGAGTCCCAAGGGCAGCTTGGAGTATGAATTTCTCAGCATCTGTTGTATTTGGATGCTGATTTACTAGTCATTTTACTGGGATTAGTGTTCATATCCCTTAGACATCTTTGAAAAAGCTCACCTTCTTAATGAAATAGCAGATGTAAAATTCTGAACATACACAGTTCAGATGTACTCGAAGCAGAGGGATAATAAAAGAAATAGGATCTTGGGTGGGGCTTCTGTGCAAAGCAGAAGTATCTTGTGTTGGGCATGTTGTAGCTGTGAAATACAGTGTCCAATAACAACATGGTGATTACTACAATTTCTGATTAATTGCACCTTTCTGAAAATATACTCACTGCAGGCATTATTACAGTGTCACTCTTTTACATCGAGACAGTTGATTGCTCTGCTCTTAACATTACAGAAGTTTTCATAATTCCTTTTAGTTTATGATTTTCAGTTTCTTGGCTTTGTTTCCCATTGCAGATGTGCAGGTTATTGAGCTATAGAATGCTGCTCTTTTCCACCAGTGTCTGAATTGTGGCTGGTAAAATTCCCTGGCTCTTACTGATTACACAAAGCAATTATGACAGACACAGATTAAATAAAATTGATTCTAGTGCCTTAAAACCTTCTGTGAAAAGTCACCTTCTTAATGTGGTGTATGGGCCTGATGGTTGCACAATAATCAATAGGTATTGCAAGCACAATGCCATTGCCAAATATCTGCACAGTTTAAAGTTAATATTTTGAGCTGCATTTGAAACTTAAACTATTGTTTTTAATAGCAGGATTTCTCCAGTGATGACACTAAGCTAGAATACAATGTAGATGCAGCCAATGGCATTGTTATGGAAGGATATCTCTTTAAGCGAGCCAGCAATGCCTTCAAGACTTGGAACAGGTAAGACTTCAAAACCTCTTCTTGTTGTGGTATGTAACCATACTGATTACTGGGGTAAATTCTGGGCTGATTTATAACTCTGGGAAACCCATTAAATCCACAAAGTTGTGTGAGGTATAAATTGGTGCACCATTTGGCATGTTTTATTTACTCCAATGACAGTATAGAATTCAAGGAAATTCGTCTTTTCTTCCTTGCTTGTTTGCAGGCACAGAGCCTAGAGCCTGATCTTTGCAAAAGCTCTTCTCGGAGCGTCTGTTGAAATCTATAGATGCCACGGGTGCTGGCTGTTAATTTTCCCTTGGGGGTGCTCAACCCCTGCCCTGCTTCTTCCTGCCTCCACACCACCCTTGCCCCACCTCTTCCTGCCCCCTCCACTGAGTGCATCCCACCCCTGCTCCTCCTCTCCCCTGACCCTTTTGGAATGCTGCTGAACATCTGTTCTATGGTGTGCAGGAAGCACTGGAAGGCAGTGGGGGAGAAGTTGATGAGCAGGATCAGCTGGTGGGGGAGTGTAGGGGGTGGGGTGCTTGGCTGCCAGTGGTTGCTAATTTTTCTCTGCAGGTTTTCTGGTCCTAGAGCGCCCACTAAGTTGGCACTTACAAGAGATGCTCTGCACAGAGGGCTTGTTGGATTGAGCCCATGGGAACTTTGCCTTGCTCTTTGGGTGGAACAGAATCACTTGTGACTGTGTACACAACGTCATCTAAACATATACACCTTGGAAACAAAACCGAAGAAAGGCCTCTGGCTAAATGGAAACATACAGGCAGTGGTGGAGAGACCATGAGTGATTCTAGGGGCCATGTTATATGCGGACACTCAAAAGCCAAGGTGAATCAATGAAAAGCTTCCGTGAAGTCAGTGTACACAAGTTAGTGTGTTCTCCTGCCTTCCCCATGCTCTCATTGAAAAGTAAAATGGACTTACTTTGCTGTAATTTAATCTCCTCGAATTAAGTTGTGAATTAAATCTTATTCTTAATATTTTACAATCTATTTACACACTCTTCTCAGCTGTTGGCGCTCCTCAGTTGTGGTTTCAAGGGAGAGCAGTTCTAGAAGGAAATGGTAAAACCTCCAGCATGTACGCTACACTATAGACTATCGCTCTGCAGTTTTAAATAATGTCCATGATCATTCAGTGCTCCCCTGTGCTTTCATGCTCCTTTAACATCGCCCCAGTGCTTATGTTAAGCCATTCATGTGCTGTTGTGCATCAGAGTGAGAGTGCTTATGTGAGTATGTTGTGGGAATTGCACATTCTTTGTATTTGTGCTTTTCACTGATGGAATTCTTTCTCTTCTATAATCTATCTGATAATTGTATAATTTATTACTGAAGTACGACACTAAGATATAATTATTAAAAAAAATCTTTATGGGCTGTATAGAGAAATACTTTGGTCAGTGTTCACAACAAGCTCCATTTTCTCCTTTCTTAATGAATCCAATCAGCAAGTCGGACTACACGATCACAGTGAGCCCTTCTGGTCTTGAATCTGAGTCTTTGGAAAAGAAGGCTATTGGTTCAGTTGTGCATTCGAAGGCTAGAAGGGACCAGTGTGATTCTCTAATCTGACCTCCAGAAAACTGCCCCAAAATAAACATCCATTCTTGATACAAAAATTGTCAGTGATGTAGAGTTGAGCGTGACCCTTGGTAGATTGTTCAAGTGGTTAATCTCACTGAATTTGGCTAGCATCAGCTTCCAGCCATAGCATTGTGTTAGACCCTTGGGTGCTGACTGATGAGCCCTGACTCATACATGTAAATAATGTACAGACTGTAATTGTGTCACCTCTTGACCTCTTTGTTTGCCTGGAGGAGCTCTGTCTCTTTGGTTTATCACTGTAAAGCAGGGATCCTCAAACTTCATTGCACCATGATTCCCTCCTGAGAACAATATTTACTATATGACACCTGGGGAGAGGGGGAGAGGACCCAAAGCCTGAGCCCCACTGCCTGGAGAGGGAAGGGTCAAGCCCAAGGCTTTCGGCCCCAGCCAGGGAACATGTAACCTGAACACTGCCACCCAGGGCTCGTCTAGGCTATGGGGAAGATTCGAAAGAGGATCTTCTTCTGATCTCGCTTTCAAAAGCAGAGCTTTTGAAAGTGAAAGTAGTTTAGACACGGCTTTTTCGGCGAACCCTCTCCCCTTGTCGAAAAGCTGCGTAAACCTCATTTTTTGAGGAAAAGCAGCTTTTCAACAAGGGGGGGATTGCTGAAAAAGCAGCATCTAAGCTACTTTCGCTTTCGAAAGTGAGATTGGAAGAATAATGCAAATTCCTGCGGAATTTGCATATCCTCTTTCAAATCTTCCCCGTAGTCTAGATGTAGCCCCAGAGCTGATAACCAAAAGTTTTGGTTTCAGCCCTATACAGTGAGGCTCGGGCTTCGGCCCTGGATCCCAGCAACTCTAAGCCAGTCTTGGTGACCCCATTTAAAGCAAGACATAATCCACAGTGTCAGACCCCCTGTTGTAAAGCATATACTACTTTTATCTCCCCTCTGAACACTTTCCAGTTTATCAGCATCCTTCCAGAATTGAGGACTCCAGAACTAGGCAGAGTATTCAGCAGGGGTTGCACCCGTGACAACTAGGGAGGTCAGATAACGTCTCTCCCCTGTTGATACCTCCAAGGATTGCATTACCCCTTTTGCCCACAGCACTGCACTGTGAACCTCTGTTCAGTTGATCTCCACCACTGCCCCCAAATCTTTTTCAGTGTCACTGCTTTACAAGAGAGAATCCCCCATCCTGTGAGCATGGTCTCCACTCTTTGTTCCTTGATGAACATATTTACACTTAGCCATGTTAAAATGCAGTTTGCTTGCCCCCAGCTTGCCAGGTTATTCAGATAGCCATGTATCAGTGACCCGTCCTGTGCATTATTTACCACTCCCTTCATTTTTGTGTCATCAGCAGTTTTTACCAGTGCTGGTTTTGTGTGTTCTTCCAGGTCATTAATAAAAATGTTAAATAGCATTTGACCAATAACAAACCTCTGCAGGATCCCAGTAGAAACACACCTTCTGGATGATGCTTCCATGTTTATAACTACATTTTGAGACAATTTTAAATACATTGAATGTGTGCCCTGTTAATTTTATATTTTCTGGTTATTTATTTAAAATGTTGTGGCATACCAACCAACTCAAATGCCTCCCCGAAGTCTTAGGAATATTATGTTCATGCTATTATCTTTAACAACCAGACTTGTAATGCCAGTAAAAAAAATCAGATTAGGGCAGTAGGATCTATTTTCCAAATAAACCATGTTGATTGGCATTATATTATCCCATTTTACTTCTTTATTAATCAAGTCCTGTATCAAACACTCTATCATTTTGCATGGGATCAATTGTCAGAAAGACAGACCTATAATTACTTGTATCCATCCATTAACCCTTTTTAAATATTGGCACAACATTGGCTTTCTTCTGGAACTTCCTCAGAGCTGCAAGACTTATTGAAAATCAATGTTAATGGTCCAGCAAGTATCTCAAGTGCTCTTTTAAAATTCTTGTATGCAAGTTACCTGGTCTTCCTGATTTAAAAAATGTCTGACTTTAGTAGCTGCTGTTTTAAATATGTTCTTAAGCTACTAGTGGAATGGAAAGTGTGTTGTCATACCACATAAATACATCATGTGTATTACCCAAATATAGAACGGAAATATTTATAGAATACATCTACCGTTGGTGCATTATTAATAGTAATTGTACCATTGGCACCTAGTAATGGGCCAGTACTCTTATGAGGATTCTTTTTGCTCCTAATATAAACTTTAATATCTCCTTTACTTTTCTTAGCTCTTCTGCCTGTGGAGGGCTCCTTTTATTCCTTTGCTTCCCTTATCAATTTTCTACAATTCCTAACTTCTGATTTGTCCTCATTACTATCAACTTGCCCTTTTTTCCATTTGTTATTTTTTCTTTACTTTTACTTGCAAATACTTTCCTAACTTCATAGTTTGCTGCATTCTTAGGAATAATTGCAGTAATTTATCTGTTTAAGTCTAAAATGAGAGATCACAAAATGCATTATTTACATGCAGAAATTGGACATCTCACTAAAATGTAATTAGAATATCATCAGTATAGATCTGGGGTTGGCAACCTACGGTATGTGTGCCAAAAGTATCACGTGAGCTGATGTTCAGTGGCATGAGCAGCGGGAGCTCAGCCCCGCTCGTCCTCCCCCAGAGAGCCGCTATAGCCCTCCCTCTTCCCCAGAAACAGGTTAGGCTGTGGTGGGAGAAGGCAGTGCTGCACCCAGATACCCAGTTGTAAAATGAAAAAAAAATGCTCAGGAAAAAATCTAGAATTAGCTTACAAAGGGCTGTTGCAATGTACTTTTCTGAGTCATCTTCTGCAATACTGATCTTCTTTCTAAGGGCAGGCGGCACTTCCAGTCGGAATGATATGAAAGGGTAACTGCCAGTTCCATCCAGTTCACATCAATTAGCACTTTGACTTTTCAGTATTTTAAAATACTTCTTTGTAACTTATTTTCTAAAAATACGTTGTAGTAAATATCATGGCACTTAATTTTTTTTTTTCTCTAAACTTTCCAAGATGTTTTATAGAGGCGTGGCCAGGTTAGTCTATTTCAGCAAAAAGGAGTCTGGTGACACTTAAATTGATTAGGGTATTAGAGCATAAGCATAAATTTGTTAGTCTTTAAAGTGCCACCAGACTCCAAGATGTTTTGTCAGACTGACATAGCCTTTGATAGTTAAGGAAACACTATGGCTGTGTCTACACTGGCGCGTTCTTGCACGAAAACGGCCGCTCTTGCGCAAAAACATGCCGCCTGTCTACACTGGTCGCGCGTTCTTGCACAAGTAAACTGACGTTGTACTGTAGAAAATCAGGGCTTCTTGCGCGAGAACTCTGACGCTTCCTCTCAGGAACAAGCCCTCTTGCGCAAGAGCTCTTCTAGAAGAGGCCATTGTAGACAGGCAACATGAATTTCTTGTGCAAGAAGCCCCTCTGGTTAAAATGGCCATCAGAGCTTTCTTGCGGAACAGAGCGTCTACACTGCAATGGATGCTCTTGCGCAAAAAGTACATGCCAGTGTAGACGCTCTCTTGTGGAAGAGTTTTTGCACAAGAACTTTTCCGCAAAAGAGTTCTTGCGCAAGAAGCTGCCAGTGTAGACGTAGCCCTTGTCTATACTGCACCTCTCTTCCGCAAAAGCTTATGCAAATGAAGCATGGATTAGCATATTGCTGTGCTTCATTTGCATAATTAATTAGGGGCCGTTTTTGCGCAAGAGGCTTTTGCGCAAAAAGGAGCTGTGTAGACGGCTCCCTTTTGCATAAAACCCCCTCTTGCGCAAGAGCTGTTCTTCCTCATTTTTTCAGGAAGAACGACTCTTGTGCAAGAGGGGGTTTTGCGCAAAAAGGAGCTGTCTACACAGTTCCTTTTTGCTCTAAAGCCTCTTGCGCAAAAAAGGCCCCTAATTAATTATGCAAATGAAGTGCAGCAATATGCTAATCTGTGCTTCATTTGCATAAGGTTTTGTGGAAGAGAGGTGCAGTATAGACATAGAAGGGGATGCTGCCATAATTCAATAGGTTTCTGTTACATTTCTATACGGTGTCTTCATCAAAGGTAAGAGAAAATGACAACTTTGGAGATTCTTTGGAGAAATTATCTGCTAATAGGCAAACCCTCCTCCTCCCAATAAGGTAATTATTTACATTTTCAAGGCCAGTGATGATACAACTGTAAGAACTTGCTTTTAAAGTTTTTCATTGGGTGTGGAGCAGATCAGGCACTGATAGCTGAGAAATACTGAAAAAAATTAAAAAACAACGAATAGTTTTGCAGCACCTTAGAGACTAAGAAAAAATGTAGATGGTATCATGAGCTTTTGTGGGCAAAACCCACTTCTTCAGATGAATGGAGTAAGGAGTCCAGGGTACAAATAAATAGCAAAGAAAGAGCGGGGATGGGAAGGGAAAGAGAAGGGAAAAAAATATTGTCAATTAGAGTGTCCCTGCTAAATGAGGCTAACAGAGTGGGCTCCATGTACCTGGTGCTTAGCTTTTTATGTCATTAGCATGTGGAATGTAGCGGCCCATCCAGGTTAGGTCTTCGTCCACACCTTGATTCCAGGTGTCACCCTTGTAAATTAAAAAAGTTCTGCAGCTTCTCTCTCAGGCTGGTTTTTGAGTCACTTTTAGATCCATTAGTGAGTGCCTGGGCAAGTTAAAATGTTCCCCAACAGGTTTCAGTGTGTTACCTTGTCGAATATCTGATTTGTGTCCATTAATCTTTTGCCGTAGAGATTTTCCAGTTTGGCCAGTGTCCACGGCAGAGGGGCATGGCTGGCACTTGATGGCATAGATCACATTGGTGGATGTGCAGTTGTATGAGCCCTTGTTGGGGTTAGGTCCTGTGATGGTGTCGCTTGTGTAGATCTGTGGACAGAGTTGGCATTGGGGTTGATTGCAGAGGTGGGTTCCTGGGTGAGCATGATGGAGGTGTGCTGTGTGGTTGCTGGACAGAATTTGTTACAGGTTTTCGTTAGTCTCTAAGGTGCTGCAGAACTGTTAATTGTTTTGAAGTTTTTTTCAGTTACCGACTAACATGACTGCCCCTCTGAGACTGACAAATACTGATGATGGTGAATGTCTTGGCATATAAATAAGCTTGTGGGCATGTTACCAGGTGTACCATGGAAACGAGATACAGTGGGACATTATTGCCTTGTAACTTTATTTTTTCGATCTAGATAAAATGATTACTTGAGTGTTCCTCCCTTCATTTAAATGTTGTGTAATTGTACCTTATGGGGGGGGGGGGAGAGAGGAGGATGGCACCCAGTGCTCCTCTTTAAAGTATTTGGGAGCTAACAGTTTTGAAGGCTTGTATACTACTTACTGTGAGTGTTCACCTGTGTGGTGGTAGATGTCAGGCAATAGATGCTAAAATGCAATATTTTTATAATGGAAAGCTTACAAAGAGGAGTATGCTAAGAGATACACACGGGTCTCCTCGGTGGTTTGTAAAAGGAACTCACAGTCAGTCCCTAGTGTGATTATACTCTATGGAAAATAAGTTGGGTTCCTGGAAATTCTGTATCTTACAAAATTTCTTTGTGAGTCAGCATGGTAGGTGGAAACAAAGCCTTAGGAAGTAGTACTCTGTGTTCCCAGCA
Source organism: Rafetus swinhoei (assembly GCA_019425775.1). NCBI lineage: Eukaryota > Metazoa > Chordata > Testudines > Trionychidae > Rafetus > Rafetus swinhoei. The sequence goes on from CM033432.1 coordinate 995,474, forward strand.
GTTTTTCAGATTGGACTCTGTAAGCTTTATCTTTGAACTCTGCTGGGTTTTCATATCATGCTAATTCTTCACTTATTTTGCTCATTTTGCATTTTTATTCCTTTCCCTCCTTTCCCTTATGTTTTAATCCTACCCCATTTTTTTCACATGACAGGAAAAAGCCAGATCACATCAGGTACCAACCAGCTTTTCATATCTTCCCCATGTTCTTTGGCACGTAAAAGCTCATTATTAACCCTGCATTTCATTTTGATTACTTGCAATGGATATAAAGTCTAAGACTAAGTTTCAGTCTAAGACTACAGAAGGATTTTCTGTGGATTGACAGCACACCTGATTTTCTAAACCTTTTAAAAAGGTTTGATGCCTTTATAGTCAGAAGAGTTTAAACCTCCCTTCCCCTCTTAAACTTAGTCTGCACTGTCTGACTCTTCCAGAATGTATATTAAAAGATCTATCTCACTCCCATTTCAGTCAAAGGGAATTATGCTGCTGATTTCAATGGGAGCAGGATTGGGCCTTTAAATGTTTCTCTCTCAATCATTTGGTTTAGATGATTCGGTGTGCTGCATTGCCTGTCGATAAACAAAATGACTCCCTCTTGAATGTCAATAAAGCTGATTTAAAGTTTTGTGTAAAGACACTAAAGCCATTTAAAAAAATTTTTTACTGCTCATATTTTTTCTGTTTTGTAGTTCTTAGAAGATTAAAAATACTCTTCACTCATTTTTATTCTTTTCTAACTGGCAAATGTTTATTTTTCTTTCTTTTGGATAAAGTTAAAGTGCACTTAGCTGTTTTGTTAAAAGGCAACTTTGAATGATATAGAAGCATTTAATGTCAAAATATTCTGCCTTGTGGACCAGCATAATGTGTTACGTACTACTAGAGACATAGCAGGAGCAACATTTTTTAGGCTCCCACAAAATGTCCTTCCCCAACCCCCTTTCTTGTGATCGAATGGTGCATTTAGAGCAAATAGTTGATAATGCTCAGCACTTACACCACCATTTGTCTCCGAACCATTTACAGTCAGTCATAGGAACTCTGTAGGGATGCTGCATCCAAATAAAGTGGGGAGAGAAGCATGAGGTGCTAGGCCTCAGTTTTGTCGTTGGACCACTCCCTTCTCCCTGTGGTTTAGAAACCAGAGAAGTACTCTGATTGGATATAATTCAGGTAGGCCAAAATCTGGGCCTAAAAAAATCTTGTCGGTCTTTAATCATGAAATCAATGTTGTGCTACTAGTCCCCTTAATGGAGTGTAATTTGTAACTGTCATTTAAAAATGCTGTAATAATGCATTCACTCACACATTTGGCATAGATCTGTGGCTAAAGTCAAGTCAGAAGTTAATGAGTATTCACTATAGCATATACTGTGTATCAAATAAAGGGTTAAATTTTCAGTCAATTTTCCCCGTCTCTAAAAATTTAAACAAGCAGACTTCTTTAATTTTACTTCTTTTTGTAAAAGGTAGGTAGAGCAGTGTGAAAACCTCCAAGAAAAGACCTCAGAAGTGCCATACCCATACTGTACATTTATTCGCTGTGAGATTACTAAATGTTAACTGTATAAGTGGAATATGTTGGCTTCATAAAGCTCACCATTAAGAAAGTGTGGTGATTATTAGAAATTTGCTCCATTGCATGTTATCTCTTGTGACAGGGCTGCGCTTTGCTTTGTGTAGGGGTGGCTTTTTATGTATCTAACTGGTTGTATGTACAAAAGCAAAGAATAAGACTGAATTTATGTTCCTTTTCCAGCCTGCTTTGTAGCTGAATTATCTTGTTTTATTTTTAACTTAGAAATAATCTACGCCATGGTTGTGTTACAGGCTTGATTAATATGTTCTTTTTCAATGGTGCAGGTGATACCTTTTAAATTGCTGTGACTGAAATATACTATAGTAAATAACTTGAAAAAAAAATTCCATATTTGGTCTAAGTATTGCAGTCACATTTAGAGTTAACCTTTATAATGTTATAAATGGAGACCTTTTTGTGTGACTAAATATAGGCCTCCAACATTTGGAAATATAATTGTTAAAAGGTAGAATCTCATTTGTCTACAGGCTAAGTACTAACTCTTTTAAATAAAATTTCCTGGAATGAGTCTTATTTGTTTTTGTACCCTATTTCCCTCTTTATTTTTCCTTAAATATTTTTGTGCTGCTTTTCATTAATGGCTTGTAGTGGATGAATAAGTAGGAGTGTTTTATTAGTATTTCTAGTGAAGTAGAGTTCAGTATTAAACAATTTCAAGCATAACATGACTAAATGTTTTATGGGTACTTTACACAATATTGTTCCTCATCTTAACAGGCAGTACAAAATAACTGACACATACTGTATGAGTGCATGTGATAACCACTTCAATATGATAAGATCTAAAACACAGGCTTGTATTAAAATAAACCTTCATCAAACAAGAATGCCCAACTTGGACTATAGTACAGAATTAGGGTTTTTTTTCCTATAATCTGTAGCCCGTTAATCACAGTGAACCGAGTTTTGTGATTGCATCCCAAGAAAATTGAGTGGGAATTAATCATTATTGGCCATGTTCCGTGTATGGTGACCTGATCTGGTGGTGAATCAGATGTTTTGGACCAGAGTCCTGTAGGCAGAGTTTTTTTCCAATGTAGTAGCAGTATTTCCAGACCCAAGCCCTCCAAACCATGAGTCAGTGCCCCCCAAAATAAGATTGGCAGTTTGGGAGCTTTTTTATTTGCCTTCTGCTGTTTGAGTTTAAAGGGTACATTTACTTCATGTTTGCAAGGTTTTTTTTTTCTCAAAAAATGGGGGCTAGGAACTTTGGAAGGAGGGTGTTTGGGTTTTTTTTAAAGTTGATTCTCATGCAGTCTCTTGATTCTAGCATGTAGGGCTTTAACAAACACCAGATAGTAGAAGATTTGCAGTAAAAGACTTGCAGTGGTTTTGGCAACCTGCTGAATTACTTTGTAAAACCTCTCTCTTAATGGTATGTGAGTGAGGAATTCCTAGATTCTAAGGTTGGAAGTGACTACGGTGATCACCTGGTCCAAACTCCTGGACCAGTTCCTGGAACTTCCCCGAAATAATTCCCTGTGCAGATCTTTAGAGACACCTCACATCTTGATTTTAAAATTGCCTGAAATTGAAAGTCTATCACAATCCTTGGTATATTATTCCAAGCTTAATTATCTTCTTTGTTAAAAATGCACACCTTAATTTCAATCAGAATGTCTAGCCTCTCAACTTCCAGCCACTCCATCGTATAAGTATTATTGGTAAATGAACTAATATAGATTGATAAATAATGTTAAACATTTAGCTTTTAATAAAAACATAAAAGTGACCAGACACTGGGATACAGATGTTTTGGAATGAATAATTCATTAACAGTGATAATGTGCATGAAGTTCTGTAAAATTTAACTTGTGAACCTTGCTTTATTTCATTTGTTTTGTCTTTGATTTTTCTTTGTCATTGTATTAATGAAACCACAGCTTGTGCATACTTGTCAAGATTTACTGAAGCATAACTTTTGTGAGCTCTTTTATTCAGTGTGAGTCCATAGATATTGAGTGTGTTTATTGCAACCGGTAAGCACAGTGAAACCTGTTAAATGTTTGGTTCTTTTTATTTATATAGACGCTGGTTTTCAATACAGAATAATCAGCTTGTGTACCAGAAAAAATTTAAGGTAGGTACTGTACTTCCAATACCCAAGAATATTATCTAATGGGAATATGGGTGGCCTGTTGATTAGAGCAGAGCAATGAAAGTTGAGAGATACTGCTGCTAACTTGCACCATGACAGTGAGCAGCCACTTAATTTTCCTGCCTCAGTTTCCCCATGTATAAAATGGGGGCAATATCAGCTTTGTAAATCTCCAAGATCCCTGACTGATGGGTGATTTGTGAATGTGCAGTGTTATCATTAGGGCTTCTGATAGTGATTCTGTGGGTAGGGATGCATTCTAACATGAGCATAAACTCTTGTTTTTCTTGGAAGTAAGCATCTGATTGCTTCTAAGTTTCATACAGGATTAGTTTTTATGGCCCTTGAATTTTCTGTACAGTCTTCCTTTCATTCATTGTCTTCCTTTCATTCAGAACATTTTAATAGGAAGTCTTTTAATTTGAGCTTTAGTTTTAATTTGTCACTGACAGTTTTGCTTTTCAGTGCTGGCTGACACTGCACTTAAAATCATGGTCTGGGTATATAGACGCTGGGGGAAATACGGCACCTGGGCAAAGCTAGTGCAGTATGTAGTTTGATTTATTCCTCTTCTAACAGAAACATTTTTTGTACTCACGTAAACCTGATTGGGGCCGGCAACATGCATTCCTGATCGGTTGATTGGGAGGTGCAGGTGGGTGGGTCCACATAAAAATGTCTTTGTCAAGAGCTACAGTTTGGTCAGATTTATCCTACAAGAGAAGGTCCATGAGGGAGTTACTGCTGGACCAAGTATTCTGTGCTTCTCCCTCCACTTCATTTCTACCTCTAAAGGTCTGCTCCCTGCCTACTTATCCATGTCCCACCCCTAATTTAAAATAATCCTAGGGAACAAATACATGGAAAGCTTTGCTGGGAACCACTTAGGGTTGCTACCAGTGTTCCCTCTAACATTTTCCATCCTTGGGCGCATTGAAATTTCTTATGTGCAACACCGATATTGAGGTTGTGTGTGGATGTACAGTGTGTCCCAGTACAAACAAAAACCTAGGTATAACTATATACTTGAAACAGTCCATAGGTATGGAAGACAATATACTAAAACAAGGTATAATTAACAAGGAGCAATGCTTAAGATGTTTATTCAATATGAAATCAAATAAAGAAAACTAACACTACCCTTGGAGTGCATGTATTATTGTCCTTTCTAATAACTCAAGCTAGTAAACACACCAAAATGGGGCATACTGCAAATAGCCATATAAATAAATAAGCATGGCCATTAAGTAAAAGTCTAAAAAATATGCAGCTTTAAGATGCCACACAAATCAATGAGTCAACTAGAAATAGTCATGCTCTCCTTGAAAATATTAATGCAAGATTTACTGACACTGGAAAGGAGAGTGAAAGGCATTCACTCAGGCTTATTCGCTTTCTCTGGGGAGTGTTTAGGATTCATGCAATGCAAATGAATCAGATCTATAAAACAGATAAAAGTTCTGGTTTGAAGACCATACAGCATCCTTAACTCTGCCCCACCTGTAGCCTAGGGATGCCAGCCTTCATCATCCCCTTCAGCAAATATGATGGTACCAAATTATCCACTCCCCACCTAACTAATGTGTACACCGAGTGCCTACACTAGTAGTGGGGAAGCCAAGCCAATTAAAAGATTGTGCACTGAAGGGTAGAAAATGGTGGGGGAGGAGGGCACAGTTGACATTAGGAATTACCATACTGGATCAGAACTGAGGTCCTTCTGGTCTGTTGTCATCTTGCCAGCAGCTGGGTGTGGTGTGATCTGTTGCGTAAGGTGGCTCTGGTAGTGGGTCAATATATGCTTGTGGATGGACAGAAAAAAGCAATGTCCTGATTTGGAGGCTTAACTTTCCCTCCCCGTCCCATTTCTCAGATGTGGGAGTGTGTGGCAACTAACTACTACTTCATGACAGTGTTGTGTGTGCGGTATTATTGTTGCTCTTCCAAGATCACACTGTAGAACCCTTAACAGATACTTTAACACAATCTTTAAAGTAGCATCAATTATTTTTTATGGATCAAATTTTTAAAGCAGCTTCATTCTAGTATCTTGTACTTGCAGTAAAATGTGGGCACATTTAATCGTAACCTCTGTCTGATTTGCAAGCTAATTATTTTCTTCTCAGAAAAACACAGTTGAGCCACTGTGCTGTTTAAATTTCAGGTGTCAATCACCCAGTCAGTTTTTATAGGAAAAGGGTTTTTTTCCGAAGTCTGTATTCAGTTTTCATACACATGAATGCTTAATTCCAGCTTTGGCTATCCCATGCCCTCTGACTTGATGAAGTGGAAAAAATGGAGGACAATTGAGAGTAGCAGTAGCGTCAGTAAGTTTCTCCCCGTCTTATAAACTTGACTTGTTTTGTTCATTTTCCCTCTTTCTAGGATAATCCCACAGTAGTTGTTGAAGACCTGAGGCTTTGCACAGTTAAACATTGTGAAGACATAGAAAGACGTTTCTGCTTCGAGGTGGTCTCTCCAACCAAGTAAGGGGTAACTTTTGTAAAAACTCATACACAGCATGAGTTTTACTTGGCCACCTTGAGTTTCACATCTCAAAATGACATGGAGGGGACTATGTCTTGGGAGCAGTCACAAGGGGGGAACGAATCTTGACAGCTTTGTTCTCTAAATGCTGGGGCCTGGAGCAGGTGAGGTTCTGGGCAGTAGTAATGACAAGCGGCGGCGAGCCTTGCTCACCAGCCGCACGGTTTGGCACGCTGCGCATGCGAGGACCACACTGCGGTGCCGTGCCGGCTTAAAATCTACTCTCTCTGGGCGAGTAGATTGACTAATTTGTCGAGCCCTGGTAATGACTATTTGCCCTGCTTTTTGCACTTGTAATAATAAATATGCATCTTTGTGCTCTTTAAACATTTGTACTATTGGTAGAAAGATTGCTGCTGTGTGCATCAGTTGCAGGCAGTACTGTCAGGCTGCAGCTTAGTTCAGAAAATGGTTCCCAGTTACTTCCTGAATTTATCATCGGAATAAAGCACAAAATAGATGTAATAGCTGCTTCTGCAACGGTTACTTATACGCCAGCTCCCAGTGACTAAAAGGACAATGCTGAATTTTTAACAAGTCAGTACTAGCCCAAGCAGCGCCATGTAGTATAAAATACTGCCTGGCGTGTTTAGAGAGCTCTGCATGTGCAAGAACTGGGCGTTCATGTCAGATGAGTGTCCTGTGGTATAAGGCCAGCTGATTCACCTTGAATTTTTCGGGTATCCTATTAAAGTGTCCATTTAGATCGGCGTATGTCTGAGGCAGGAAACATCTTCATTCTGTGTGTGTAAAGGGCCAGTAACTGTACAGTACAGTGCAGTATGTATACAAGAATGCACTGAAGTTACTAACATAAAACTTGCTTAAGAATCTGGCTTAAATGAGTGAGTCTGTACTTTGAGCCAATTGGGCAGTTTGTGTGAATCTCAAAGTCTGTCTCTTTCCTCTCAAAGAAGCTGCATGCTCCAGGCTGATTCTGAAAAGCTGCGGCAGGCATGGATTAAGGCTGTTCAGACCAGTATTGCTACAGCATATAGAGAGAAGGGGGATGAATCTGAGGCAAGTACACTTATCCTGCAGGACCCAGTCATACACTAATCCATTTCTGATCCTTTTTTCTTCTTAATTTTTCCATTTTTTTGTGAGAAATTGGTGAATGAGGCACTTCTTATTTAGTAAAACTATTCATTTTTTTACTTGTGATTTGTGTCAAACGGTACTTGGATGGAAAGTTAAACACAAAATACACAAACATTTAAATTGTTCCTTAGTTAAATAAAATAACAAGCTTTCTGGCTGTTTTAGCTCCCAAATATTTTCTGACTTTGAATGAACTAGTTTTTGAACTGAACTGATTTAATAAAGTGAGATTGAGGAAAATATTCTCCCTGCCCCTGTAGAAAAGATTACTGGTGTCGTACGCTGGGTTAGCTCTTCCGCAAACTTTGGGTGCAGAGGCCTCACCAGACATCCACCTGTTCAGTGGTTTGACTGTCTTTGAAACTTGGTGGCAAATATGTACTGCTTAATGTATCTGATTTCAATAGATTATTCTAAGGGTAGTCCTTAACATAGGCTGTAGGGATGTCACTGTGTAGACGACTACACGATTAATCAAGAGCCTGGGTTTACTAGTTAATCCTGTCAACTACACACATTCTCCTCCTCCCCCCCTCCCCCCCCCACCGCTCTATATGCAAGCTGGCTCCATGGACCCACCTTCCCCCTATCTCTTGCTGCTGTTCCCCCACTGGCTCGTCAGCCCCTCGGCAATCCACTGATGTTAGAACCTGCATGCCACACACTTTGCAAACATACGGCTACTGCTGGGGGGGGGGGGGGTGAGATAAATGAAAGGCTTGCTTAATAGAGAGAGGGAATGGTAAGGGAAAGTAAGCATTCCGGTTACACGGAAAATGAGCATGAATGCAACATCAGGCTTTGTTCTTCTGTATTAGACAAAGTCCTCTTTCTAATACTATTACCTATTGCCTTTGGATGGTTTCCCACACACCCCCCTATTCTAGGGGGATCAAGAGTTCATAGCCTGCCCCCTCTGTTTCTGCAGGCCAACCTTCTTGAGTTATGCTTTCCCCATGTTTTGCTGCTGGTGAAGGTTCTATGGAAGAGTCATCACGACAAAGTACAAGTCGTTCTTCCTGCAGTCAACTGGCCCAGGCTGTTCTGGTTTCCGGGCCTATGAATGTCTACTCCTCCCATCTGACCCTGCCTGGATCAGTCACTAGCTAGTGGCCGGACCAGACAGCCCAGTCCATCCTGTTTCCATCTCAAGGCCTGATATCTGGAAGGGGATCAAACCTAGAGCGTTCATGTGTAGAGGTTGTATCACAGCAGGCAAGACTACCAGAAAATGCTGTTTTGCTAAGGGGAGGCACTTCTCTATCTGGGCGCAACAAAATCATTTCTCCCCAGAGACGACAAATGCTCCTGCTGTTCTCAGTTCCTCCTCACTCTTGAAGTTGGACGTTCCTATTAAATTGCTGATGGTTCACCTAGCAGCAGTCAGTGCCTTGCACCCGTGGGTAGGGATCTAGTCTATTTTGACTCCTGCCATAACAGTCAGTTTCTGCAGGGTCTCACTAGGTCTTTCCCCACGTGAAGCCAACAGCTAACTTCAGTCTTGTGCTCAGTGTTTACTAAGCCGCCCTTCTGGACTGCTGGCCATGCACTCAATGTTCCACTTCCATACAAAGGTCACTTCCTTGTCACCCTCCCATCAGCCAGGACATGGCCAGCCAGCCATATGGAACTTTTCATAAAGAAAAGGTAGCGCTTGCCTCAACCCAAAATTCATCCCTGTAGTAATTTCTGAGTCCCCATAACTCAGTCAGCTCACTGGTATTCTTCCCACAGGCTCAGAACTCCAGTGAGGAGAGGAGGTTTCCCTCACGGTTTTGGATGAGCTCTGGCACTCAGCCAGCACAGAGTGACACCGATTAGAAAAATGCGTTGACTGTTTGTTGCTATAGCAGAGTGACCTCAGGAACAAGTGATACTCCCTCAGAGACTCTCTACCTGGTTTTCAATCCTCCTTTACTGTCAATGCATCCCCCTCCCCAGGACAGCGTAAGGGCCCGTTCCACTACCAGCAGCCTGGGGTTCCAGCTACGCTGTCATAGGAAGCATTAAACTTTAGTCCAAGTCTCTTCTGCAGATGCAGCTTTTGAAACATTTGTACACCTGCATCCCTGTGCCCCCTCCTATTTGACTGCGGCTTATCAGTCACCTTGGTGTGGAATACACAAGGATTGTGCTCAGAGAAGAAACATAGGTTGGTTCCTTGTAACTGGTGGTTCTTTGAGATACGTGATCCCTTGCTGTTGTCATCCACCTGCTCACTTTCCTCTCTGCTTTGGAGTGGAGTCAGAGTAGTAAAGGGACTGGAGAGGCAGGTGGTCCACAGCTCCCTTGATAACCCTCAGTGCTGAGCACAAGCAGCTGCAGGACACAGGCACAGACCAACAGACACTGCATGCAGAATGTCCCGATATCCGGTGTCTGGGGCACATACATATTGCATGTGGAATACAGCTAGGGACCAGAGGCCTCAAAGAACTTCACCTTACAGGAAAGTAACTTCTGTTCTTATAGCTGTGATTGAAATGTCCAGCCTAACTGGCTACTGCTGTTTTGGGGCCTCAAGATCTGCTGAGCAGTTAAGGGTATGTTTTCAGTCACACGTCTTCCCTTTCAGTTGTTCAGCAATAAAATGGTTATTGATAAATGTGGAGGCTTCCTCCAGGGCCAAAGCGGCGTTACTGCTGTGCTGCTAATTCTTCGCTTTTTGCCTCATTGTAGAAACTGGAGAAGAAATCATCATCTCCTTCTACAGGGAGCCTGGAATCTGGCAGTGAGCCAAAAGAGAAGTTATTAAAAGGAGAAAGCGCTCTACAGCGGGTTCAGTGTATTGCTGGTAACATCAGCTGTTGTGATTGTGGCCTGGCAGATCCTCGCTGGGCCAGTATCAACCTCGGAATCACACTGTGTATTGAGTGTTCTGGGATACACAGGTAAGTAAGCCCTTCCCATGCTTCATTTCACACAGCATGGCCAAGGCATTACTGTGTTAGGAAGTGTTTTCCCCTCTTGTCACGTGCTCAGAGGCAAGGGTTTAGAGACCCCTGCACACAGATAGAATTAAGGCAACAGCTTAATCTGCAAGAGGGACTAGTAAGCCTGTCTAGCATAAGACACTATGTTAACGTACATTAGTTATGTATTAATGTGGGGTTGTTTTTTGTCTGTTTAGGAGTCTAGGAGTCCACTTTTCAAAAGTTAGATCCTTAACACTAGATACATGGGAGCCTGAACTTCTAAAGGTATGGTAATCCTTTGAGACAAGAGTTTTCTCAACATGATAGTGATAAGTTTGTAACAGGAATTGAATTTTCTATCTAATTGTTGGCCTAGAACTAGTACTTGGAAAAGAGTATTGGCACTGAACAATTAATAGAGGGCCGAGTAGCCTTGGAAAGTGAAAGAAGATTATTGTATTTTTTGTATTCACAGCATTTTCAACCTGATTTAAGCACAATAGCTAATGAAATGTGAGTAACGAACCCAAGCCCAATATTATCTGAAAAAATGATTCCCAGGCTTCTCTTGGTATAGACAATTGATATTTTCGAGACATTACTATAGTTGCTTCAGATACCCTGTGTGTGTGTGTGCACTGAGGGTGGTGGTGATGTGTATGTACGTGTTTATCAGAATGGTGTGATTAAGATCCAGTGCCATGTGACATGAACAGAAAAAAAAATGCTTTATACGTTTGTGCAGTTGGGTAGCTGGTCCAAAGCATTTGTTTCTAGCTAGGATGGTTCACAAGTTATTGGGCTTTACTGCTTTTCTGCTACTAATGACTGACCAGGTAAAAATGGCAGCAGAGAGGAGGGTGGATTTCATTATGTTTGTGTCTCCAATTTCAACCTCAGATGTGTCCATTTTATAACTAAATAGTCCCTGCCCCTTGGAAAGCCAGGTTTGCAGTCCAGGTCTGAGGGTGAAGCTGCATTTTCCCCTGCCAATAACAGTTCTGCAAATGAAATTCTGCTTGCAGTGACACCTGTGCAGCCCCTGTGCTGTCTAGGGGCTTGGACAGGTGTAAGTGTCTGGAGCGGGTTCTGCTGATGTATGAGATGGACTAGAATGCAGCGCCCTGCCTCTTACCAGGGTATGACATTTTGTATGGCTGAGTGAATAAAAGGAGAAGAATGGTTGAGCGAGAACATGATCTCTTTTCAGAATGGAATCACACTTGAAACTCTTGCTAGTCCTGTGATAGAGTAGTGTGCTTTTTTTGTTTGTTTTTTGGTTCTGGTCAGTTACCAGCCCAAATAACATTTTTCATCCCCTCATTTGGAAATCTGTTCCCTCTTATTCAGCATTCTTGTTTCATCTGCACAAAATTAGCTCTCTCCTTACAAGGTTTGTCAAGGAACTATTGTAAATGAGAGATGTTAAGAGACCCAAGCATTGTGGAGAGGGGCGAGGTATACTTTTCACGCTGGCTATGTGCACACTGGGAATGTTTGGCAACAAGAGTGCTGTCAACATGCAGAAGTCACCAAAAGTGAAAACGGGTCAAACTGGTTTTTCTGCTTCCCCTTGTTGACATTTCGTTGCTAGCCCCCTGTCGACAGAGCAAAGCATTGTGGGTAAGCATCCCACAGTGCAATGTTGTGGGAAGGCAGAGCTGCTCTGTGAGCTCTCGGTGCTGAGGAATGGCAAAGCAGCACAGCAGTCTCTCCAGCCCTCCCCCTGCAGCAGCAGCTTGCCTGCTGCTGGGTTCCTAGCAGGGCAGAACAGGAACACTCCAATGATTTGATCTTTGTTTGTTTCCCAAATGGAGCTGCCCACTCAGCTGTCAGACACTCCCTGGAGCTTTGAAAAGGGGAGGGGCGCATGCCTGCAGGGCAGCAGAGGTCACAACACACTGAGCACAGCCATCAGGGCAGGCATTGTGGGATACAGGCAGAAGCCAGTTCTCTCCACAAAACAAACAGCAGAGTCCATGCTGGCTTTTTGTTGACAGTAAAGGGAAGGGGAAAGACAAAAGTCTCTTACAGGGCTGGAAGTTTTTTGTCGCCAAAACTGGGTGTTTTTCCCAACAAAAGTCACATTGTAGTGTAAACACTCTTGCTGATTTGTCATTAAAAGGCAGGTTTTGATGACAAAACCTGCCCATGTAGACAAGGCCTATGAGAGAAAATGCCTTTTATAACATGCTGATATTTTCTTGTCTTGTAGCTGATGTGTGAATTGGGGAATGGTGTCATCAATAGAATATATGAAGCAAAAGTTGAAAGAATGGGAGTTAAGAAGCCACCGCCTGGAAGCCAAAGGTAGTGATTTACTTCGGTTTTATTGATCTTCCTTTAACTAGTGCCGTAAATATTCTCCATTTAAACTCCTCACTATCACTTAGCACAAGCAGCTGACTTGTGCCCATTTGGCACCATTGCTCCTTGAGGATAAGTGCCTAGTGGCTTTCAGGTTCCCTTCCATCTCCACTGTGGAAACCCCTGTGGAACAGCCTATTTCTCTGTGCTGCCATTCAGCAGCCCAGCATTAACTGGGGCAAGCAGTGAAAAGTCTGCCTTTTCTGACATCTTTTTGCCAGGAAATTCTCAAATCGAACCTGGTACATAGAAACTACTTGTGGTGGAGGATAACGCTTCTGTGTTCTCATCAGCCAGCACTCAATCAGCTCCTCCCTTTTAGTCTTCCATCCTTTCCTAAATGCCTCTTTCCTCCCTCTCGCCCTTCTGTCTTTTCTCCTCCAGCCGTAGGCTGTGTCTCCACTGCAGATCTTACAGCAACACAGCAGGACCTCTGCACCTGCTGTCAGTTCTCCTGTATTGCTGCTCTGTGCTGTTGGAAGAGAGCTTGCCTGCCAGCATCACTAAACTACCCCCAATGAGCAGCAGGAAAGCATCTCCCACCACCGTAGCACTGTCCACAGCAGCGCTTTTGTCTGTGAATTTTATGTTGGTCAGGGATTGGTTTTTTTCACACCCCTCACCAGCAAGACTTTTGCTGACAAAAGTGCTAGTGTCAGCAAAGCCGGACTTTAGGCTCCTCTGTGTCTGCAAAGCCTGCCTCTTTCTGTTCAACTGCTTCTGCGCCATCATACCTTCTTTGCCCATCAGTTCGCATGTACCTTCATTTCTCTTTCAGCTCCTCCTCTTTGCTGCCGGCAGGGTTTGTTACCACCCTCGCTCTTGTGGCGAACCTGTTTATCTTCCCCTGCCTCCGCTCCCAACATCGCTTCTGGAGCGCGCTCTCCATCTCCAGCAAAGCTGCCACTATCCCATCCCTCCTGCTTCTGCCCTTGTGAACACATACCTGGTCCCTTGGACACAGTTTGCACAGATCCCTCCGGGTGCCTTCTCGTTTTCTCCCCCTGCCAAGGACACTGTGACCTTCCTTTGGCCCTTTCTGGTATTCTCTAGCTCTTTGCCCTGTCCCAGTCCTCTCCTTGCTCCTTCATCGGCCACCCTTCTCCTGCACTGATGCTGATTCCCTGGTTTTCCCTTTTTCCCAGTCCCCAGCTCTTAACCTAAGCGACTTCAACTTTTATGCTGATGACCATCTGACTCCAGAGCTACTCACTTCCTCGCCTGCAGCTAAGAAATACACCTGGGCTAGTTACCTCTGCCAGTCCTCTTCACAACACAGTGCTCCGTCCTGAGCAGGCCGCGTCAGGGCCAGTGTTCCCTATAAGCCGTGCCCGCCCAGTGCACGGAGCCCTGAGCCGCTGGCTGGGCGGGGCTGATTAATCACCTGTGAAGCTGTGGTGCCGCTGCACAGCTTAGCGGGAACACTGGTCAGGGTTCCTTCCTTCTCTGATCACCACCTTGCTGCATTCGGTGCTGGTCCCCTTCCCCCACTCTCCTTGTCAGTCAGTCTGCAGGCATGGTGATGTCTCTCTGCTGCTCTTGCCCTCTCTGTCCTTCTCAGATCTCCCTCCCCTCTCCTGACTCCGGCCTCTTGATTGCTGGCATCCACCATACTGGCTGCCAAACCAAACATCAGCGCCGGAACTTTCCTTGCTCTCACGTCCTCCTTGCCTCTGCTCTCACTCTGAAGAGTGCCACTCGTGGAAGTCTTGTGGGAAATCTTACTGTGAGTTCATCCACTGTCCTCAGTGCTGCTTTGTTCCTGGCCCCCCCACTACTTCCAGGGGTGCTGTTTGAGGGGGTAGGGGGCCAGTCGCCCCCCCCCCTCCTGAGTTTGAACCCCTGGTTTCATGCTTGAGCTCTGCTTAAAGCCCGTGCCCTGACTCCAGAGAGAGTTTGTAAATGCGACAGTTTGGGCTGCTTGCAGCTTTGCCTTGAGGGCAGGGCGTTTGTTATCCACAGAGAGGAGAGGAGGGCAGGGGGACTCAGAGTAACAAAAGGCTGGTTATTCAGGTAATTGAAGGAAGACATTGTGGGTATGCTGCTTAAAAGATGGGGGGAGTGTAGGAATGAGTGTTGTGCTTCAGGGATCTGCATTTGAAACACTGCTGTTAAACTTCTCATAAATGTTCTCGAAAAAGGGGTAAACAGTGACTAATCCAAAGCTGACTGCCAAGAGTTACAAAGGGATCTCGCAGAACGGGGTGATTGGGCAACACAAGGGCAGATGGAAGTCAGTGTTGATAAGTGCAAAGCAATGCACATGGGAAAATATAATCCCAACTACAGATACAAAAATGATGGAGTCTAAAATCATTTAGCACTCAAGAAAGAGATCTTGGAATCCTTGTAGATCAGTGGTCTCCAAGCTTTTTAAGCACGAGATCACTTTTTGAATTTAAGTGCAATCGAAGAGCTACCTCAGACCCAAATACCCTTGTCCCACCTCCTTTGTGCCCCTTCTCCGAGGCCCCATCCCTGCTCACTCCATCCTCCCTTCCTCCCCCATCCTCCCTCACTTTCACCAGGCTGGGGCGCAGACTCTGGTCTTGGATTATGGAGTATGAGAGGGGCTCTGAGCTTGGGGCAGGCAGTTGGGGTGCAGGAGGGATGCTAGGTGCAGGCTCTGGGAGGGCGTTTGGATGCAGAGGTGCTCGGAGTTCTAGGGCAGGGACTTGAGGTGTACGAGGGGGTTCATGACTGGGGTAGGGTTTTGGGATGTGGGCTCTAGCTGGGCCCTGCAGACCTCAGGTGGGGGTGCAGTGGGGCTAAAGCAGGCTCCCCCCTGCCCTGGCCCTGCACCACTCCCAAAAGCAGCCAGCAAACTCCCTCCATCCCAGGCCCTGTTGTGTCCCCTCTCTGCTCTGTGGAAATAGGATACAGAATGGGAGGGGGGGCACCCTGACATCAGCACCCTCCTCTCCCTCTCCTGCCCAGCAAGCAGGAGGCTCCTGAGGGGACAGCTCCAAGGCAGAGGGCAGGAGTTGTGCAGCAGTGCAGGGAGAGGCAGCTATGTGCTGGCACTAGATAGCCTCTTGGCCGAACCAGTCGGGATCACCTGTCAGAGGCTCCAAGATCTACCAGTAGATCCCAATCGACTGGTTGGTGACCGCTGTTGTAGATAGTTCCCTGAAAACATCTGTTCAATGTGCAGTCGCAGTCTAAAAACTAAAAAGTTAGGAGAATATTGGGAATCATTAGGAAAGGAATACATGAGACAAAATACCACATTGCCTCTAGATAAAATCATTGTATGCCCACATCTTGAATACTGTATGCAGATCTGGTCACCCCATCTAAAAAAAGATTTAGTGGATTTGAAAAAGGTACAGAAAGGGCAACAGAAATGATTGGGGTAAGGAACAGCTTCTGTAAGAGGAAAGATGAACACAACTGGGACTTCTCAGCTTGGAAAATAAATTACTAAAGGTTGAGGGGATATGTTAGAGGTCTAGAAAATCATGAATGGTGTGGAAAAATAGAATAAGGAAACATTATTCATTCCTTCATTAACATAACACGAGAAGCTGAGCCAATTAAATGTATTTCAGTGTCCAGCGGCAGTCAAAAAAGCAAATAGAATGTTAGGAATCATTAAAAAAGGTATAGAGAATAAAACAGAAAATATCTTATTGCCTCTATATAAAACCATGGTACACCCACATCTTGACTACTGCGTACAGATGTCGTGGTCTCATCTTTTAAAAAAAAAAAAAAAAAAAAATCTTGGCATTGGAAAAGGTTCAGAAAAGGGCAACAGAAATAATTATTGGTTTGGAACGGGTCTCATTTGAAGAGAGATTAAGAAGACTTGGACTTTTCATCTTAGAAAAGAAGAGACTAAGTATGTCTACACTGCATTCCTCTTTCGAGAGAGGAATGCAAATGCAGCTGAGCGAAATTGCAAATGAAGCGTTGATTTGAATTTCCTGGGCTTCATTTGCATAATCGCGTCCGGGCGCTATTTCGAAATACCCTATTTTGAAAAAAGAAACGCTGTCTAGACGCGGTTATTTCAAAAGAAAACCCTTCTTTTGAAATTACCCTTAAACCTCATTTTATAAGTTTATTTTACGATCAATTGCAAGGGAAGGGACTGCGAAGGAGACCTTCAAAAAACAAAACAACTAAAGCCAATATATATACTTTCCCGTTGCATATAATAACAATAAACAGTTATTCTCCTTCCCATAATAATTCCCTTCAGACGCCACCTTATCTCGGGATTCTCACTAGAGTCAGCATTCCATCATTATCTCCTAAAGCGAGGCGAGAGCAAAGGCGGCCTGACAGTTCTCGCGGGGTTAGGGTTAGGTCCATTCCTAACCATTCTAAAATGACTACACTTAGTCCTTGCTTCCACAACCTTAAAGACTAACAAAACATGTAGATGGGATCATGAGCTTTCGTGGGTACAACCAGCTCATCGTACCACCTACCTGTTTTGTTAGTCTTTAGGGTGCTGCAGGACTATTTGTTGTTTAAGTTGTTCCAGTTACAGACTAATTCAGCTACCCCCCATAAAATGTCCTGTTTGTCTCTGCCACACGTGCTGTGTACCTGGGGAAGGGACCTGGAGGTCAAGGAGGAAAGCGTTTTGGTGTAAGTTATGTTGCATCTGCCTGGCATCATTCACAACTCCAGTTCTTATAACCCCTCAAATTTGCCAGGCTTAATTTTAATATTTAAAAATCTAACTGGCCAATTTGTATTATGTGTCTGTTACATGCATAAAGGTGCAAGTGCACAGATCTATCCAGTTCCTGTACGTTCTTGTAAATATTGAGCTGGGTTTTCTTATAACCGTGTTTTCATTCACTCAGCAGTCTCCAAAACTTTTCTCTTGGGCTAAAGCAGGTGCAGGCTTACTTCCAAAGTGAACTTTAAATCTGTTCAAGAATTTTGCTGGAAAATATTGTCTTTAAAGAAAGACTATTGTACATGCAAATAACTGAGGCTGAGCTGCAGTATTTTGCTAATGGTTTTCATATGAATGAATGCACCATTACTATGTGTAATACAGTTAATGTAACTTCACTGATGTGTGTCTATGCCAGGCAGGAAAAAGAGGCTTATATCAGAGCAAAATATGTGGAAAGAAAATTCGTGGAGAGACAGCCTGCATCAGTATCTCCTCCTGAGCCTGGTCCAAAAGTTCTGCCTCTCAGTCAGGAGGAAAAGAGGCTCAGCGGCCCTGAAAAATCCCCTTTGGCAGGTGAATATGGTGAACTGCTTCTCTCTCTGCTCCTCTGCCTTTGTATCTATTAGCATGTTCTTTTAAAATATGCTATTGGTATTTTTATTTACTGAGTTGCTGTCTCCGTAAAGAGAAGCCAGGACTGTGTCTTGGTGGTTCAAAGTCTATTTTAGAGACACAAGAGACAAATATTTTAATGTGACTTGCCCTGGACTGTTTGCTTTTAAGGGGGAAGAACATCTTAAATTCAGAAATGTACTAACCACAGTCTTTCCTCCTAAACTTTCCCAATAACTTTCTCCTGCCCTTTTCCCTCCTTGCTGCCTGCTTTGTGCTTTGCTAACTTGCATGTCCCCAGCGGTTGCTGTAAGTAGCGACGAGGTGAGGCGGGAGTCTCTGTTCTGTCCCGATGAGCTAGATTCACTCTTCTCCTACTTTGATACCTCTTCAAAACTGCGTGGTAGTAAGTACTCCTCTCCTGGTGGATTCAGCATCTGCACTAGTGGTCCCTTGTGTGGTGTGGCCATCCCGCTGCCTGTAGTCCATTGTCTCCCAGCTATGGCATTGCTTCATGTTTCCAGGACCTCATTTAAGCTTTTGACATATGCTGACCCTTTCCTTTTCTGAAATGGCTGCGGTTTGAACCACTGCAAGTGTCTGGATCAGAAGTGCAGTTTCAGATTATTCCTCTGAATACTCCATAGTTACTGCTGTCCACTTACAAGTAACTGGTAATGAATTCAGGACCAAGAGCTTGCTTTCTTGTCGTGTCATCTGTGAAAGGGGACAGCGCAGCAGGGGGACTCTAACATGTCTTTTCCTAAAACCAGCGCGAAGCAGTGACAGCGGGATCCAGCGCAGTGCCGATGACAGCAGAGAACACCTCGCCTCCACCCTCTCCACAAACAGCTTGTGTGAGCCAGGTCTGTCTGATCTTGCACTTCAAGATGGAACTTAAGGGGTTTCTTTTTCTGATTAAAAACATGCTAGCAAAAAGCAGACTGCTCGTTGCTGGTTGTAGTAAATACTGTGTGTATTACTGCGATTTTCCCCATCCCTCTTCTGTCCCAAGTGCTGTGTTAACATAGCTAATCATTCCTGAGAGTGAACAGAAATGTGCCTTTCACTTTTCCTCCCTGGTTGCCATCCTTTCTCCTTCTCAAGTGTGGGAAAAGGAACATTAGAACATAAGAATGGCCATACTGGGTCAGACCAAATGGTCCATCTAGCCCAGTATCCTGTCTGCCAACAGTGGCCTATACCAGATGCCCCAGAGGGAGGGAACACAACAGAGAATCCTCACATGAACCTGTCCCTGCCACTCACCTCCAGAGAAACAGAGGCTAGGGACACCATTCCTACCCATCCTGGCTAATAGCCATTGATGAACCCAACCTCCATGGATCTATCTAGCTCTTTTTTTAATCCCATTTTGAATCTATCTAGCCTTCACTGCATCCTCTGGCAAGGAGTTCCACAGGTTGACCGTGCACTGAGTGAAGAAAAACGTCCTTTTGTTTGTTTTAAACCTTCTGCCTATTAATTTCAGTTGGTGACCCCTAGTTCTTTTATTGTGGGAATAAGTAAATAACTTTTCCATATTGACTTTTTCCACACCAGTCATGATTTTATAGACCTCTATCATATCTCCCCTTAGTCTCCTCTTTGTAAGCTGAAAAGTTGAAGTCTTTTTAACCTCTCTCTATATGGGACCCGTTCCAAAAACCTAATCATTTTTGTTACCCTTTTCTGATCCTTTTCCAATGCCAAGATTTTTTTTTTTTTTTTAGATGAGGTGACCACATCTGTATGCAGTATTCAAGATGTGGGCGTACCATGGTTTTATATAGAGGCAATAAGATATCTTCTGTTTTATTCTCTATACCTTTTTTAATGACTCCTAACATTCTATTTGCTTTTTTGACTGCCGCTGCACACTGAGTGGATATTTTCAGAGAACAATCCACAGTGACTCCAAGATCTCTCTCAAGTAGTTGTAGTCAAATTAGTCCCCATTATATTGTACGTATAGTTAGGATTATTTTTTCCAGTGTGCATTACTTCACATTTATCAACATTAAATTTCATTTGCCATTTTGTTGCCCAATCACTTAGTTTGGTGAGATCTGTTTGAAGCTCTTCGCAGTCGGCTTTGGTCTTAACTATCTTGAGCAGTTTGGTATCGTCTGCAATTTTGCCACCTCACTGTTTACCCCTTTCTCTAGATCATTTATGAAGAAGTTGAATAGGATGGGTCCCAGGACAGACCCTTGGGGGACCCCACTAGTTACCTCTCTCCACTCAGGAAAGTTTACCATTTATTCCTACCCTTTGTTTCCTGTCTTTTAACCAGTTATCAATCCATGAAAGGACCTTCCCTCTTATCCCATGACAACTTAGTTTGCTTAAGAGCCTTTGATGAGGGACCCTGTTAAAGGCTTTTTGGAAATCTAAGTACACTGTATCCACTGGATCCCCCTTGCTCACATGGTTGTTGACCCCCTCAAAGAACTGTAGCAGATCAGTAAGGCAGGATTTCCCTTTACAGAAACCATGTTGATTTTCCCCCAACACATGATGTTCATCCATGTGTCTGACAGTTTTATTTACTATAATTTCAACTAATTTGCCCGGTACTGATGTTAGACTTACCGGTCTGTAATTGTCAGGATCATCTCTAGAGCCCTTTTTAAATATTGGGGTCATGTTAGCTATCTTCCAGTCATTAGGTACAGAAGCCGATTTAAAGGATAGGTTACAAACCATAGTTAATAGTTCCGCAATTTCCCATTTGAGTTCTTTCGGAACTCTTGGGAGAATGCCATCTGGTCCCGGTGACTTGTTACTGTTCAGTTTATCAATTTGTTCCAAAACCTCCTCTAATGACACCTCAATCTGGGACAATTCCTCAGATTTGTCACCCAAAAATAATGGCTCTGGTTTGGGAATTTCACCAATATCCTCAGCTGTGAAGACTGAAGCAGAGAATTCATTGAGCTTCTCCGCTATGACTTTATCATCTTTGAGTACTCCTCTAGCATCTCAGTCGTCCAAGGGCCCCACTGGTTGTTTAGCGGCTGCCTGCTTCTGATATAATTAAAATACATTTTACTATTACTTTTTGAGTTTTTGGCTAGCTGTTCTTCAAACTCCTTTTTGGCTTTTGTTGTTATATTTATACACTTAATTTGACAGAGTTTATGCTCCTTTCTATTTTCCTCACTAGGATCTGACTTCCACTTTTTAAAAGATATCTTTTTAGCTGTCTCTGCTTCTTTTACCTGTTGTTAAGCCACAGTGGCACTCTTTTGGTTCTCTTACTATGTTTTTTAATTTGGGGTATATATTTAAGTTGGGCCTCTATTTACTTTTGTCACTGTACCTTTTAATTTCTGTTTCACTAATTTCCTCATTTTTGTGTAGTTCCCCCTTCTGAAATTAAATGCCACAGTGTTGGGCAGCTGAGGTGTTTTCCCCACCACAGGGATGTTAAATTTTATTACATTATGGTTACTATTTCCAAGCGATCCAGTTATATTTACCTCTTGAACCAGATCCTGTGCTCCACTTAGGACTAAATCAAGACTAGCCTCTCCCCTTGTGGGTTCCAGAACCAGCTGCTCCAAGAAGCAGTCATTTCAAGTATCAAGACATTTTCTCTCTGCATCCTGTCCTGAGGTGACGTGCACCCAGTCGATATGGGGATAGTTGAAAACTTTTTATCAAGTTTTTTTAATTTGATAGCCTCTCTAATCTCGCTTAGCATTTCATAGTCACGATCACTATCCTGATCAAGTGGTCAATAATATACCCCTATAGCTATAGTCGTCTTATTGGAGCATGGAATTACTATCCATAGAGATTCTATGGAACATTTTGGCTCATTTAAGATTTTGACTTCATTTGATTCTACATTTTCTTTCATGTATAGTGCCATTCCCCTGCCAGCACGACCTGTTCTGTCCTTCCGATATATTTTGTACCCTGGTATGACTGTGTCCCATTGATTGTTCTCATTCCACCAAGTTTCCGTGATGCCTATTATATCCATATCCTCCTTTAAAACTAGGCACCTCCAGTTCACCCATTTTACTATTTAGACTTCTAGCATTTGCGTATAAGCACTTTAAAAATTTGTTACTATTTATCTGTCTGCTGTTTCCTGATGTTAGACTCTTTCATTTGCTTATGTCTCATCTGATGCAACCCATACTTCCATCCTCGCCTCCTGACTAGAACATAGAGCATCTCTATTAACAGAACCTCCCCTAAGAGATGTCTCTGTCCGATCCACATGCTCCTCTGCACCCATCGGTTTTCCCCCAGCCCCTAATTTAAAAACTGCTCTACAACCTTTTTAATGTTGCATGCCATCAGTGTGGATCCACTTTGGTTTAGGTGGAGTCCATCCTTCCTGTATAGGCTCCCTCTATCCCAAAAGTTTCCCCAGTTCCTAATAAATCTAAACCCCTCCTCTCTACACCATCATCTCATCCACGCATTGAGACTCTGAAGCTCTGCCTGCCCTGCGTGTGGAACTGGAAGCATTACAGAGAACGCCACCACAGAGGTCCTGGATTTCAATCTCTTTCCTAACAGCCTAAATTTGGCCTCCAGAACCTCTCTCTGACCCTTCCCTATGTTATTGGTACCCATACGTACCACGTCCACCGGCTCCTCCCCAGCACGACACACAAGTCTATCTCGATGCCTCGAGAGATCCGCAACCTTCACACCAGGCAGGCAGGTCACCATATGGTTCTTCCGGTTGCCACAAACCCACCTCTCTATGTTTCTAATGATCGAATCCCCCATTACTAACACCTGCCTTTTCCTAATGACTGGAGTTCCCTCCCCCTCAGATGTATCCTCACTGCGAGAGGATACCGCAACATCCTCTGGAAGGAGGGTCCCAACTACGGGATCACTTCCCTCTGCTCCAGTTGAATGTTCTTCTTCCCTGAGTCTTTCATGCTTCTTAACAGCACAGGGGCTGTCTGACCGGAGGTGGGACAGTTCTACGGTGTCCCGGAAAGCCTCATCTACGTACCTCTCTGCCTCCCTTAGCTCCTCCAATTCAGCCACCCTGGCCTCCAAAGCCCATACACGGTCTCTGAGCTCCTAGCACCGAATGCCCACATACGCCACCCACCCACAGGGCAGGTATACATGCTACATTGAGTGCAATTAACAGAATAGCCCCCATCCTGCTGCTGGGCTCCTGCCTGCATTCTCTCCTACAGCTACTTAGATTATTGATAGGGTTTGTAATTAAACCAGGAAGCTTTGTTTTTAGTTTAGTTTAAAAGTTTTAAAGAATGGCAAGTGCACCTCACCCCTTTCCAACTCCCCTGCAAAACTCCCTCTCGAAACTCTGTTAGCTGCCCCTCGTCGCAAAGCTCCCTGGTCGCTTCCTCACAGGCTTTGTAAAGCTCTGGCCTTCCTGATAGCCCCGTCCCCTGGCTAAGGCTCGACCAATGAACAGAGAGTACTAGATTTCAAATCCTTTTTAAGACGTTCACAGCTTCCAACTGCTGGCCACAGCGCACGGCCCTTCAGACAAACAGCTCAGCACTTGAATTACCAAACAAACAGAAGGTCAGCACACGGTTTCTTTCAGGCAACTAGCAAGTAACCCCCAAGCACAAACACACACACTACAGACAGCCACTTCCCTCAAGGGTCCCGTATTTGCTTCTCCTTCACCTGGAGAGCTCCCTCTCGAAACTCCCTGTTAGCTGCCCCTGGTTGCACAGGACGAGCTGAATCCTAAATGCCAAGGCAATGCCAAGCGGGGATTTCTTTTTGCTTCATTCAGAGCAGAGCTGTTTGGCTGCCCTCTGTGAAAGGAGGCTTCTGGCATTGAAGACTCACACCTCTGGTTACCCACCATTCATAAGAATTGCAACTAAGTGTCCAGGGGAACGCACACATGGCTGAATATATATTGCACCCTTGTAGAAGGAATTCTGACTCATGCAGAAACAATGGGAATTATATTCTCCCGGAGAGCTGAATGAATGTGCAGTTTTTGTTGGCATCTGGAAGCAGAGCAATGAAACCATCAAAGTTGGGAGCGCCTTTAAAAGTTGCTCTGAATTTCCCCAAAATACCACCATTAGCCCAACTAGTAAAAACGACAGTGTTTTCAGTGTCAGAGGGGTAGCCATGTTAGTCTGAATCTACATAAACCACGAGAAGTCCTGTGGCACTTTATGCATGTCATCTGACGAAGTGGGTCTTTGCCCATGAAAGCTTATGCTCCAATAAATCTGTTAGTCTATAAGGTGCCACAGTACTTCGTTGTTTATGCAGTGTTTTCAGTGCAGTCGGAAGGTGGCCTGGGCCCAAAGTGCTCTCCTGCAGCGTGATAGGCACACCTGCCTGGTTTTCCCCCTCGCAGAATCCATAGAAATAGTCGAGAGTCTTTCTGAAGGCAAACAGCTCTTGTGGAGATCATTTATTGCACAAGTCCCATGCGCACAAATGACAGACAAACCATGTCCTCTGTACTCCAAAATTTCCCCAGCATTGACCGAATAGCACACGCAAAATACAGCCCCAGCGCCCCTCACCGGGCCTCAGCTCGCCCTTCCTTTTGGAGTGCTTCCCCCATCTTTCAGTGGTTACGCAGCAGCTTGCTCTCACGTTCCCCCTGGGTGCAGCTCTCCAGCATGGAGATGTTAGCCAGTAAGCCTCAAGGTCTGGCTTGGGAACTGGCTAGCAAACATCTCTTGCTGCTTTTGCCCTCAGTCTTTCCCCCAGGAACCATCGTCTGCTTCCTTCTGGGACCATCTGATAGCCCTGGTCATTGGCTGCTTGTATCTGCCTCTGCCTCCCGCTCAGGCAGCTCTGATTCACCAGGTCTCTCTCTGCATCTCCCTGGTCTGTTATAGCTCCAGCTGCTTTGGCTAAATGGGAGCATCTTTCCTGGTTCGTTCACAGGAGCCAAGCTGCAAGTTGCACTTGTAATTCCCTTCAGTAGATAAGATCAAAAGGAGCCACTGTGATCCTCTAGGCTGAGCTCCTGTACCACCCAGGCCATAAGGCTGCTCTGCAAAGCATATAAAAGAGCCGCTCCTCCAGGCTTTGTGTGCTCTCTTTCTGAGCACGTCTGGGCCTGTCCATGCTGCCTGTGCCTTGCGGTCAGACTGCCCAACGGATTTACTTCAATGCAAACCATGTGTTAAAGCAATATGCTGATGAAACCTAAATACGCAAGGCGGGTGCTTCAGTCACAGGGTCTCAAACTTCATTGCAGCAGGGCCCTCTTCTGACAGCAGGCATTTCTGCAAGGCACCAGCAGGCAGGACTGAAGTCTGGGCCTGTCCACATCCTGCCTCCCCAGGTGCGGGGAAGGGGGTGGGAGGCAAAGCCCAAGGGCTTCAACCCCACATTGAGGCCCATAATTTTAAGCCCAGCATTCAGGTCTAGAGCCCTTTGGAACCCAAACTGTGCTTCCATATGCAGAGCAGCCGCACCTGTCCATTTCAACCTTTGCATTGCTATTGGTGTATGCATCGTAGTGATGCTAGGTGGTTATTGTGACACCTGTTTCTGCTAGGTTAGCTTAATAGCAGCTTGCTGGATATTGCTGGTGCGGATGTTTGTAAGGAGCGGGGGACAATAACATTTCTGGGCTGTGATTCTTGTTCTCCGAAGTCAGATGCAATAGCTAGACTCATGAGCAGTGTTCCATAATTACTAGTAACTTGATGGTGGTAGATATTTTTGAACGGAACCACAGAGTGACTTTCACTGGCTGATAGCATGTAGCTGTGACCATCTGTCCCCCCTGCTGGCAAGATGGTTCGGTGGCTCAGAACACTGTTCTGCAAGGTCTGCCCTGCCGCGTGCTAGCCGCACGGAGTGATCAATCTCAGCATTGTCCGTGCATTCGGTACCTCCCAAGAGCAAAAATGACAGGCCGTTAATCGTCTTTCTTTCAGAAGGAGAAAAGCGAGAGCCTCCTGTGCTTCATGATTCGACACAGCTCCACCCAGGACTGCAGCTTTATCGTGCTGCCTACAAGAAGAATCTTCCTGATATGGCAGAAGCATTGGCCCATGGAGCTGAAGTAAACTGGGTCAATGCAGAAGAAAACAAAGCAACCCCTCTGATTCAGGCAGTCTTAGGGGTATGTAACTTACTGCCTCTTGATTTGGGGGAGTGGGGGGCAGTAAAAGTATCTCTGGGTAGGTGATAACAGCCAAGTACTTGCCTTGCTGTCTAATGATGGCGTTTGAGTTTTGGTGATGAATTTGACTATAAAATTACCTCCTTTGCTCATAAAGTTATTGCTGAACATTCTCCGTTACTGACCAGACACGCACTGCCAGGGCTTCCATGTGATATCTGAGGCCAGGCCCTCTGGGAAGTAAGATTTGGCCAAGTTCTACAGGGTTGAGTATCGAATTGGTCTTTTGTCTTCATTCCTTAGGGCTCATTGGTTACTTGTGAGTTCCTGCTGCAGAATGGCGCCAACGTAAACCATAGGGATGTGAAAGGAAGAGGACCCCTGCACCATGCCACCGTCTTGGGGCACACTGGGTAACGTGCTGCTGCAGTACATGTTGAACCACCACTGTTCCCTGTATTGGCAGTTCTACTTCTTGCACTGCCAGCGTTTCCCGGCGTTCTCATACCTTGTTAAATACATTCAAGGCCACTCTGACCATTATGCACAGCCTCTTGTACATGTTGCATTTTCATTCACAGCCAGGCTGAAAACCCAGCGTCCTTCCCGCAATAGCCTGTGTTCAGTGATCTTTTGAATATGCCCCCTCACACTCTTGCGTTACCCATTGCTGCTACCTCCTGAGGGGCGCTGTGCTGTGATGCTAGTGACCAGTGGCTAGAACTGGTGCAGAGGGGGCCAGAACGGTCCCTGGCTCCTTCCTGCCAGCACACACTGCTCTGCTGGTGTATTCAGACATTGCCTGGCGCAGTGCGGTGCAGACCTACATGCTACTACAATAAAATAAGTAGAAAATAAGTCACCCCCCAGCCTGCTCCCTCCCTCCTGCCCAGACTTTGCACCCCCTCGCCCCCCACATCCATTTTGTCATCGTGGATGGTTGGCTGGTGGTCCACAGAAAGGTCCGTGTTGAGCAGTGTGGGCTGAGAACCACCGTCCTAGAGCATCTGGCAGCAGCCACCATCAGAAGACAGGATACTTCACTGGATAGACCCTTGGCCTGGTACGGCCCATATGGTCATTCTTTTGTTCGTGCCTTTGGCCCTACTGTGTGTAGGGAGCGGGGATTGTAAGTTTCCATTCCCTCAACCTGATCGGCAAGGTGCGCCTGTGATATTCTTCAATGGTTATCCCATACCACCAGCTTATTTTTGACCAAGTAATGATTTTCTGCACTGGTGAAACCTTGGCATCATTTCCATTGAATTGATCAGATGGATTCAGGTGTGTTGCTAGGGCTTGTGTAAAATGCACTTGGAAGGGATTTGAGATGTTTAGATTATTTTATACTCAACTGTTTTGGATCCAGCTTATCTGTAAAAATGTTTGATTTTTTTTTTTCTGGTGGAAATTAAGCAATAATGACATTTCTTTAATAGGCAAGTGTGTCTCTTTCTAAAACGAGGAGCAAATCAGCATGCAGCTGACGAAGATGGGAAAGACCCGTTGAGTATAGCTGTAGAAGCTGCAAATGCGGATATTGTAACACTGTAAGTGTGTTTGATTAGGCTGAATTTCAGATTTTTCCTGTATTGCTTTATTCTGAGTCCTGTAAGCAGTTAAGAAATACTTAGATGGATTTCTGCGAGAATCAATCCAGTGGGAAAGGCATAATATTCACTGGAGGAACTGAAATAAGCCCTATGTTTTTTTTTTACTGATAAAGCTCAGAAATGCTTTAAAGTTCTATCCTGGAGTGTTTTCAGTGCAATCACAATGACATTCCTGTCTTCTCCACACCACAGGTTACGCTTGGCAAGGATGAATGAAGAAATGCGTGAATCAGAAGGACTTTATGGACAGCCAGGTCAATTCTCTAGTAACAACCATACTGAGATGCAATATAAGAAATGCATTCAGGAATTTATTAGTTTGCAGCTAGGTGACTCATGATTTTTCACCCAAAGAAAACTCAAGTCGCTGCATACCACAGTGTTTTCATAATTAACATATATTCGTATGACGTTTGACTGAAGTGCAGTTTACGCTCTAAACAGTCAAGTGTTCACAGGCTGAGCATGGAGAGTGTTTGAAACTCATAATTGTAGCACTAATGTTTGCTGGCCCTCCATGTCTTCTGCTGTGCAGCCTTCTAGTTACATTCAGCCAAATGCCAGGCAGTGTTCAGCTGCAGCCTTTTAGATGGATGGTTTAGCAGCAGTCAAGGAATTAACCTTACGACAGGAGGAATGTTTGTCTTTAGCATTACAACCCCTTTTCCTGAGGCCTGCACAAAAGAATCCTACAGAATCGCTATGGGCAGGAACAGGACCAGGATCAGGAGGGCTTTTGGCATAAATCATTGTTTAAAATGTTTATGTTGTACAGACGTTAGACCAAACATTCACTTTAAAGAGACATTTTTGTACTATAGAACTCATCCAGGACATTAGAAAACATTGATGTGCATCTGTTCCAACTGGTGTTAAGAGGCAAAAAATCCCACATGGCAAGTACGTCCAAATAATTCATGGGCAAATCTTACCTCTTACGCCTCATGTCTGAACTTGTATTTGGACAAACCACGTATATTACGGGGGACTTATTTAAACTCCTGGTAAAGGAAAGCAATAATAGAACTGAAGTTGGTTGGTTGGTTTTGGTTAAATCTGACTTAAATGGCCACCAGTCAGGGAATTTAGTTAAAGGAAAACCATCCTGCTTCAAGGGTTTATTCCTGCAAAGTGCTAAACACTCTGGTGTTGATCTAGCAAAACGCTTATGCCGTTCACTTCGAAGTGATTGCTTGTGAATAAGTGCCTTGCCAGCAGATCAAACCATATACCAATATCCTGTAAGTATGCCCATAAATACCGCAGCATAATCCAGTATTCAGAAACCTAGGGTTAACAGACCTCTCAGGGTGGATTTTCAACCCTGTGTATTTTCTTGGAATTGTGGTTTAAATTCATATAAAAGGCTTTGACATTAAACTTGGAAGAAACCATGAATCAAAAATAGTGCAGGCGCTTCTGCTGAGTAAAGGGAAGTCCACCCCTTTGACTGCCCAACAGTTAGCCAGAGGCATTAACTGCCAGCGAGATGCGTGCTATTTCATTGGTAGGCTGTGGGGAACAGCCTCCCTACCTAGTTCTCAATTCCATGTTCATTTTAAAGGGAAAGAAAGAAATGGCCATGTGTGTATTCTAAGGTGTGAGTGTGCTCAGGGAGCCATAGCTGTGCAAGCTGTAGTGAAACTGTGGCTAAAAATAATGACCACACGGTGGCACGGACTTCAGCACAGACTGTACAAACCTGCCTGGAACCCGCGGTGCCCACTGGTGTTGCTGGCCTGCGCCAAAGATCTGTGTGGCCAGGTTGTGTCGGCTCCTTTTAGCTGTACCAGCTAGATTATAGTTACTGCTGGTGTGCTGACCTGAGCTGCAGCCACACCTCCGACTGCAGTATCCACTTACCCAAGCCATGAAGTCAGTGAAACCACCGATTAGCTTCTCTAAGCACCATATTTCTGGTGTGAACACGTACAGTTGGTTTGAACTATTGAAGGAACATATACATTACTTTGCATGGTACAATGGGTCTTCCAAAATGTACTTGATATACAAAATACACGTTGCTGGCTGTGGAAGCCATGTGCTTCATGGTACCCTTCCTTGTAAGGATGTTAAATTGCAGTTAATCGACTAGTCGAGTAGTCGACAGGCACTTCTGCATCCTGGGGTCAGCAGGGGCTCTTGTACACCCAAAGGAGGAATGCGGAACTCCGTGTACAGCCCGGGCCAGCGGGAAGGTGCCTGCTCTGAAATGCACAAGAGTCCTCAGCTGGCCCCAGGCTTGATGGCGCTGCCCCTTTGAAATGCTGAGGCTCCGCTTTTGAAAGTGCAATCAGAAGAAGAGATGCAGATTCCTGCAGAATTTGCATATCTCTTTTTGACTGTTCCCCGTAGTCTAGATGAGCCCTATCTGAGAAGCAAATGCTCATTGGATAGTCGACTAACCCTTACCATCCGTAATGCCTTCTGTAATACTTGAGAGTGCTCACCGTTCGGTGCTACAGAAAGTCTGTTACTGGCCGTCTGCCTCCCTCTCTCCTGTCTCTTCTGAACTGTTCGGCGTGTGCCTTCTATATTGTTTTGCTTGGAATGGTTAAGCAGTGATATAGTATTTTTGTATTACAAATCTGCACTTTAGCGACAATTGGCTTGGAAAGGGGCTTTCCAGAGTTCGATGTTAAATAGCGTTTGACAATATTTACAAGATGGGCAGTATTAAGTATTTTCGAGCAGCATGCCAACCTAAGGGACACTTTATTTTACTTGTCTATTTTTGTATGAGATACTTTTTAAAATCCAGAATAGCCCAAAATCTCTCTCTCTATATAAAAAATGTTCCTGCAGGATGACAGAGCGACGTCATCATGTCTCTCTGCGTCCTGCCTGCCTTCTCCCTTCCTCCCCCCTTCCCTTTCCCCAGTGCTGGGGAGTCAGCCCCGCCGTGCCGCAGCCTCCCTCCTCCCCAGTGCTCAGCAGGGAGCCAGGGCTGCCCCCTGCAGCCTCGGCTCCCCCTATCCCAGCAGCCAGAGGGAGAGAGCTGAGCTGGCAAGGCCTTGGCCCGGCCTCCCTCCTCCTTTGGTGGCTGGGGGGAAAGCGCAGGGGCTGGCGAGCCTCGGCCCGTTCCCTGCCCTACCCCCAGAGAGGGGGGTTGGCAGGCATAGCGAGCAGGGAGTGCAGCCCCCTAGTTTCTTGCAGAAACAGTTTTTCTTGAGGCGGAACATCAAAGAACCAGAAGTGTTAACTGCAATGCAGCACTAGTTTACCAATGGAATTGATTTCCTTTTATTTCTACTGTGCTGTAATTGAGTACATGCATTAGATGTGGTCAGTTCTGACTTGTGTTCTTTAGTGTAGTTCTCCTGATGAATGATCATGACTCCAGTTTTATTGTTTGCTTGCCTCTCAGTAGAAGTAATTAGAAGCTGCAATGAGCAAACATGCTGTGTGTGGGTTCAGATCTTCAAAAGTGCTTGGAGCTAAACCCAAAAACTGAAAGGAAGTTCCCTTTTTAAAATATGCTAGTGATTGTGCTTATTTTTAGAGCTGGCGCAATTGCTGTATGGCTACATTTTTTTTATGTAAGCCCTGCCGCTATTTCTATTTTGTTCTGGCCAATGTCACTTCTGAGAGTGCCTGTTCAAATAAAAACCATGGTCAGCAATGGGTCATTGTCTTAGTGTAGACTAGCGAGGCTCCCAGGTGTAAGGTACGTGCATGTTAAATATTGCATTGAAAAATAAAACAAAATGCCATTTTACCTACTCAGATACTAAAGCACCAGCACTTGCAAACTTTATTCCTCAGTAATATAGGAAGCTGCTCTACTCTTATACTTAGGGCCCTGACAATTTCACAGTCATAGGATTTTAAGCATCATCAGTTTTATTATTTCAGCTATTTCAATCTGAAATGTCCTGTTGGTGTAATTGTAGGGGACCTGACCCAGAAAGGAGTTTGGGGCGAAGGGGAGTGTCACAAGGTTATTATAAGGAGGGTTGTGGTACTGTTACCCTTACTGGCAGCTTCAGTGCTGGGCAGCTGGAGGTTGGTGGCTACTAGCCGGGAGCCTGGCTCTGACGGCAGAGCTGCCACCCATGGCAGTACGGACGTAAGGATAGCCCGGTATGGTATTGCCACCCTTGCTGCTGCACTGCTACGGGCAGGGCTGCCTGCAGAGTGGGGCACCCAGCCAAGAGCTGCTGTGCTGGCCGCTGCGCTCTGAAGGCCGTGCAGAAGCAAGGTTGCAATGCTGTGATCTCCCCCAACCCCCAGAACCTTCAGCCCGCCCATTGCTCCTTTTTGGGTCAGGACCCCAGTTTGAGCAATGCGGGTCTCCTCTAGGAAAGCTTTAGAGAATAGGTTAAAGCCACACACACACACACACACACACACACACCCACCCACCCACCAGATTTCATGGGCCGTGACACATTTTTCATGGCTGTAAATTTGGTAGGGCCCTACTTGCTGCTAATTGTTCTACTATGTACTAGCTAATAATTGTTATATTATGTACTCGCTGGTTATGGACTTTTTCTTCACTCCTTATTTCTGCCATAGATCTGTTTTCAAGAGAACCTTTGACTATTTCCTTTTTAAAATAATGATTTTATTCTTTCTGTTTTAAATATGTTTTCTTTTACATTGCTTTAAAATGCTTGCATCTCTCTTTCTAACTTTGAACTTTCCTCTGTGTGGCTGCCTTTGAGGCACTGTTTTCAGGTATAGTTTGGCTTTGTTTAATTTGCTTTTACAAAATGTGCATGGAGCTAACCAGTCTGAGAGAGTTGATGTCACCAATCAATGTTATGCTGTATACGAACAAACAGTCTGTTATACATACATGTAAGTGTTCTGCCGCAATCACTGGTACATTTGTGAGATGATGCATGGTGTGAGTCGTCGTGAGAAATGTTTTAGAAACATTTTCCTAATTTATTTTTTCTTCTACCTAGGAGATGAAACTTACCAGGACATTTTTCGTGATTTTTCCCAAATGGCGTCCAATAATCCAGAGAAGCTAAACCGTTTTCAGCAATCAGATTCACAGAAGTCTTGAGTGTCTAAGAAGGAAAAGAACAAAACCTGGTTCTTCTCTAATGCTTATAGAGCAGCAGTCTTTCCTTTTTGTTAAGCTCCTGTCACTGTGCTTGCGGTTAGCTCTTGGGCAGTCTGGGTTGAGTGGCCACTGCAGTGCGGCCTTAGGCTGGGCAGGAATGTGCCGCCTGTGCTTCAGAATGAATCCCTCACCAGCAGGGTGCTGCCTTGAGCTGGGGGGGGGGGGGGTTCCCCTGGGGAAGCAGGATTCGGTTGCTGGCAGAGGCTGGAACGGTTGCAGAACTCATAACCTGTGTGTGCTGTGGGATGGTCCAGATCATCGTTGCTTGTGAGCAGTCGCTAGCAGCACAGTCGCTCCAGATCTCTCCCCTTCTGCCTAGCTGTGATCTGCAGCCTCTGTCTCTTGACAGCAGGCAAGGACCAGCCTGCCCTTCCCTCCAGCGTCTTTGGATGGGGTCACCTGCCTGAACTCCCCTTCGGTAGCCCTGCCCACGACACACGCCCCATCACTGCTAGCAGCAGGGAATGACATCGTCGCAGGCTCCTTCCCAGCTGACTATGCCCAACCCATGCCTGCCACTAGCCCAGTGACCGCTGCATCCTAGAGGCCCTGCTGTCAGAAGAGCAGGCACTTCCCTGTTTACATGAATAGTTGCTGTGAACAGATTCTCTGGGGAACCTTCCCTTCGGAGTAAATTTGATCTAATGCCATCAAGATTTGTGTTTAATGCATTACACTGACTGGCCTCAGAATGCATCGCAAACGCTGGAATTAGGGAGGAGAAAATAACTAAGTGAGCTAAGCAGAACATTCTTACAGGACAGGCATAGTATTGAAGGTTGCCTTGCTCACCAACCAGCTGTCAGTATGTATTGTTCCCAATAAAAACTTTTAAAACACACACGTGGTGCAGCCATCTGGCCAGAGCCTGCCAGAATATAGTCTGTGCACCTGCACTCACTAATGTAGGCCATGTAGTAGAAAACCCAGAAGTTTCACTGTACCGCTGCTCTGCACTCTGTTGGCAGCCACAAGAACTCTGCAGTGGGATCCACACCGCAGTCTGTCTGTCTGCACGTGTACGTGATGTACAGGAAGGATGATCTATGTGTTTATAGCTCATAGCATATAGAGAGAGAATTCCCCAAAGCATCACAGGCTTACTTAGTTATTGATTCTCCATTAGCTGGCACTTTGAGCAGTGTAAGAAGGATTTCTAGGTAGTTCTTCCAAACTACTGCATGCTTCCTGTAATCTGCCTCTGCTGTTCCAAACAATGTGCTATAGTGCTGCTAATATTTACTTTAGCAATAGTGAGATTTTTAAAACTTGGCTTGTAACAGTGCAAATACAGAAAAGGTTTTCTAAATCTGTGTACATGTGTGATCAAATCAGGCTTTTCCTGGCATGTTGAATTTCAGACAGCTGTTTCAGAGATTTATTCTTGTGCAGTAAATATCTAATCAAAATAAAATACACGGAAGATCTTTGATACCAGAACAAGATCTTCGTGCTGCAGAAAGTGTCCAGGAGATTCCTGTGGTAAATTGATACATTTTACAGTCTTATCATTGACTCATTTGTAGCCTACTTACTTTAAACCAAGTAAATTGGGGCCCTTTTTAACTGCATTTTTTGGACAGGAATAAGTTTGAGGTTGCTGCTTACAAATGAGTCTCAAAAGCTTTGTTAACAGGAATGGCTTCCTGGAGAAGGCTTGCAGGCACCCCGATCTGTCATGCAAGAGCATTCTATTCTGTCTTGATCGTTGTTAGCGCGTAGGGAGAGGAAGCTTCCGTGTCTGTAGCTGAGACGCTGGGTAGGATGTGTCCAATACCGAGTACACATTTTAGATCACAGGTCTGATTAGAGCTGCCTTGTCCTCTTCCCTAACAAATGCTGCTCAGTGCACGGTGAGAGTGACTGGAGCAAAGCTGCCTGAAGCCCGGCTCCCTTGTTCCGTGGCTGCGTGGAGCCCCTGCAGCGTTACTGACCCTTGCTAGGCGGGGATTGGTGACCTAGCTTTTGCTACGGCCTTTATGCTGGTCTGTGGATTGTCTGCAAGAGCTCCGACAGGCGCCCGAGAGATGGTAAAAACTGGGAAGTGTTTTGGCAGTTTGTTCCTTGGCCTGTGTGTGTGAGATGTGTGTTTGCCAGAAGAGCATTGTTGTGACCACTGGCCTGCTGACATGCTGTGAAGGTTTCTGGTGTCTAGCAAGATCAAGTCTCCAGTTAGCAGGACAGAGTACAATTGACCCCTGGCTACAGAAATGGTGCTTGATGGGCAAATCTGTGCCTTGCAGGCTGCTTTTATGACCAACTGTATTAAGAAATTTCCACTCCGGCTTTGAGGTGAATCTGACTATAACTTGAATTGTGTTCATGCAGTAAGATTGCATTGTGCTTTAATATAGGCTGAACCACGTGCCAAGTCATGGGGAATTTTAGTTGCAGTTCATGCTTTCATATAGCCATGGAATACAAGTGACCTTAATCTGTGAAGAAGGCAGCACATATTTTCTTAGCACAGCTTTAAATTGATTTATCATTGTAAAATGATGTGAAACCTAGTATTGGCTCCCCTACTGAAGGCTTTTATTATCTTTACTCTGGTCCAGGTAGGCCAGATGTGCAGAAAGATTTCTGGAATGAGTAACTATGAAAAAGCACATCATGCATTAGCACACTTTGTTTTGTTATGATTTGTTTAGGATATCTGCTGGTTCAAACGGCGTCTGTGATGTTTCATTGCAGTCTGTACTTATTTTGATGACTTCCTGTTTTCAGTTACTGTCGGTACAATGCGTATACATTCAGGTATTTCTGTACTCCGCTGAATTTTATGCCATTTGACATATTGCAATCATTCTCCTTTTCCGGGAGCTAGTGAATCCAGTAGAAGTCTTGCTTTGCTTTCACTCCTGTTGCTGGTGGAACAGGCACTTCAGTTCATTGATACATGGGAGAATTTAGTTTCCTCACCTGTACATATGGGACCTAATCTCAACCTCATTGAAATCCTGTGTGCTGGGCTTCAGTTTGTGCTCGTCATGATTTATAAGTTCATGGTATGTTGGAAGATAATCTCTGTATCTTTCACGGGTAGGGATTCATTGTCAGCCCTGTCTCCGTGTAAACAAACTCCCTCCCAGTCCTGTTGGTTTGTCAGTAAATTCTCCATATAAAGTGGAGTCTCTTTTGCTCTGAATCCTGACTTGTACCCACAGCATATTGTCTGAATTATTAGAAATCCCTCTGATGCGTAGCAGTTATCCATAAGCATTGGTACAATACCTGAGACCTAGAAGAAAGGTATCGTGCTATAATGTCTCGGTGTGTATAGACAGCTACTGGGAAGCACTGAAACCCTGTTTTTAACAAACGTGCACGTGAAGTATGCATTTTAATAATATCTCTGAATGGTGCCAAGAACCACAAAAGGACCATTTCATAAAATTAAAACAACATTCAAATGCCTTGAATCCAAGGCATGAAATTTGTAACATCATCAAAAAGATCAAACTGAGTAAGACACCGAAAGCATTTTAAAAGCGAATTCTGAAAACATCCAGTATCCATCCACCTACACATAGGTAGGGAATATTTCTTCTGTTAAATACAATGCTATGGTTGATATTCCTTTGCACAGAGTTCTGCCTGACACACACAAATGTCTCGGTATAATACCTGTTTGTACAAATAGACCCTTCTAAAACAGAGTCACTCAACTATGTGTGGATCTGGTGGGGGGAAGAGATTAATGTACTTATTTGCATTCCCCCCCCCTTCCCCATTCTTTCTTTACTTGTCTATGTACTGTATTTCTTCTCTCCACCCGTGGATGGAGATTGTAAGGGAGGAAAATTCCCACCTGATTTTTAACTGAAGATCTGACTTTTCCCCGTGTTATGATAGTAATTACTGAGGAGTCAACCTAGGTTTTCTCAGGCTGGAAGGTTAGTCTGTTTGGAGTGATAAATGACTTTCTGTACCTATCCCTGAGTAACTCTATTAGACAGTGTTTTGAACCATTCCAGTAAATGCTTATAGTCACTTGTGATTTTTTTGTTTTCTAAATGCATAATTGTAAAGAATGTATAACCAGCCCGACTTCACATTTAATAAGTCTACAGACTTTGTATCAAAAACTTGAATGTAGTTTTATTGTAGTTTCATTGTAAATGGAGAGAAATGCATATCTTTCTAGTTACTCTATGTACATTGTGTAAGAATTGTAAATACTATACTTGAATAAAGACTTTGTATGCTGCAAACCCTGGTGAAACGTCTACATCTGTCCAGGCTCTTCCAGTCTCGGGACTACAAGCCAATACAGCTTGAAAGCAAGCAGCTGTCTCTTCCCAGTTTGCCTGAAAGTCAAAGGTAAGCAGTGGCAGGTACTGTGGCAGAGGAAAGCTTCCACTTGCTGAGTGGGGTGGACGAGGAGCCTCTCCTGCAGCGTTTAGGAATTTTGCAGGTTTTTTCTTTTCTTTTTTGCTTTGAAATGCGCCTGCACCCTGATGCTTTGGCTGAAGGAGTTGGAATTTGATGGGGGAACAGGTCTTGGTGTGAGAGATGTGCCTTTTCCCTTCCCCATGAAAGTCCACCCAAATTTGGCCAAGTTATAAGGCTTGATGTCTTTGATTTTTTTTCACAACTGAAACCTCTGAAGATTGTGCTCTTTCTGAGCATGCTGGAGTGTGTCAGCCTCCAGAACTGACCAGGGTGTGTGCCCCATGGCGAGAGTGTCACAATTAGGCTCTGGCCTGAGTGGGAAGGGTCAGAAGGACTCCTGTGTGCTGGCTTCTCTGAACCAGGATGGGGTTGGGTACTGGGAGCCTTTCTTCTGTCTGCTCCATGAGGCTGTGGTGGGGGTCCATGCTGTGGGGAGGAGCAAGCAGTCTGATTTTAATGCAGCCTGTAAGCTCTTCGGGGCAGAGGTTTGTTGGTGTTAGTACAATGCCTCGCCCAGTCAGGCCCTGGTCCATGGCGGGGGCTCCTAGGTGCTCTGATAATCACTGTGTGGGGATAAATGCCCGCGGAGGAGTGAAGGAAAAGTGGATTGGGGTGAGAAAGTGGGGCTGGGTGTTGGAACGGGCCGGGGGGGACGGGCTGCGTAAGGAGACTGGGCAGGGCGGTGGGGGCAAGAGGCAGGCTCTCTCTCGTGTGACCGCCCGGCAGGGCAACTCCTCGCTGGGCCCGGCTCGGCTCCGGGGCGCTGCACAAACCGGGTCAGCCCGGCCCGAGCGCCCCGCTGAGCCACGTGCGAGGGCTGGAGCCCGGCGGGTTATCGCAGCCGCTCGATGCGCGGGGGCCGGAAGCAGCGGGCGGGGCCCCAAGCTCCAGCCTTGGCAGCGCCCTGCAGGCTGAACCCGCCCCGCCCAGACACGGGGCCCCTCCCCCCGCCCGCCCCTTGCACACACGGGGGGGCCCCTCCCCCCGCCCGCCCCTTGCACACACACGGGGCCCTCCCACTGCACACACACACGGGGCCCCTCGCCTGCCCCTTGCACACACACGGGGCCCCTCCCCCGCCCGCCTACTGCACACACACGGGGGCCCCTCCCCCTTGCACACACACGGGGGCCCCTCCCCCCGCCCGCCCCTTGCACACACACGGGGGCCCCGCCCCTTGCACGGACCAGGGCGCGGCGCTGAACGGCCCCTCCCCCGGGGGGGCGGGGCGGCTCGCGGGGCTCGGCGGCGCCATGGGCCGGTGGCTGCCGCTGGCGCTGGGCGCGCTCGCGCTGGGCGCGCTGCTCTACCTGGCCCCGGGCCCGCGCCCCGCGCCGCGCGCCCGCCACCTGCTGCTCATGTTCACGCGCGCGGCGCAGAGCCCCGCCCTGCAGGCCCGCGCCCAGGCCGCGCTGCGCTCCCTGCTGCGCCGCGCGCAACTCCCGCCGCGCCGCGCGCTGCACCTGCACTTCGTCAGCGAGCCCGCCAGCCGCGCGCTCATGCGGGACCTGCTGCGCCCGCTGCTGCCCGGCCTGCCCTTCCCGTGCCAGGTACGGCCCGCGGGCCGGGGGCGGGGCCGGGGGCGGGGCGTCAGTGGTCGGGCCCTTCCCCCAGCTGGATGCTGCCGGCCGGCGCCTGCAGCAGAGCCCTGGCCCGGAGGGGTTCCCTGGGTCCCTGCCCCGGGATTTCTCATTCTCCCTTCAGTGCTGCTTTCCCCTCTGAAGCCCTGTGGCGGTGAGTTCCACAAGTGCCGCGGGGCGCAGATCTGCCTGTGGGGCTGCCCCCTTGAACGCCAGCAGCAGGAGAACCTCTCCGCCCGCGGCAGGCCGGGTCCCGGGGCTGCTGGGCTCTCGGCTGGGGGCTCCCTCGTGCTGCGGCTGCCGGGCCCTGCTGGCAGATTGGCAGCATGGCCTGCTCATGTCCACGCTCGGACCTGCTCCCGGCCGCGCATGGACCAGGCTGGCTCTGAGCAGGACTCGCCACCGGGCAGGCTCCTCTGCTCTGGCGTCCGCGAGGCCTGGCTGCGGGTGGCACATCCCCAGTCATGCGAACGTCCCTCTCGCTGCCATCGCATGCGCCCCCACACCCGGGCTGGGCTTCCTGAGCCTGGCTGCACAGGCCTCGGGCTGGCCGGACGCCCCTGCCTGCCCCAGCAGCGCCACACGCTCATCTCTTCTGAGACCACCTGCTTCTTCCCCAGGGGCTTGCTGCCCGTTCTCCCTTCGCTTGGGTGCGCTGTCACTTTGATCTGCTGCGCTGGCGCTGGCTCTGGGCAGCCCGAGGGGGCCGTGTGGGCGAGGAAGAGGGAAGCCGGTGGGACTGGGTGAAGCAAGATGCAGTGGCGAACAGGGACGCGAGTCTCACCCGCAGGTTCTGTCACTGCTGCTCTTGGCCCAGCGGTTGGACAGCGCGTCCCTCCAGCCTCCAGTGGCGTCCACAGCAGAGCTTGGCCCCCTGAAAACCACCGTGTGGGGGCACGACCATCTGTTGTGTCACGAGCTCCAAGCTCTGGCTCTTGGGCTCCAGCGCAGGCTGCCGGCGCATCCTGCCCTGTCCCCTCTCATCCCACTCCTCCGAGAGGGGGCAAGGCCTGACCGGCTTGTGTCCTGCGCGAGGGGAGCAGACAGTTCCTCTGGCCTCTGTGCGGAGAGAAGGACCAAGAGTGGGGTGGGCACCGGCGGGAATTCTGGGTGTTCTCCCCGTCCTGAGGCAGATTTCCCTGCACTTTCAGAAGCCAGTAACTGGGGGCAGTGCTGTGCTGCAGCGTTGCCATCAAGGCGGGGGTCCCGGCACTCGTGGCCCTGGCAGCATGGCCAGTGCGCAGGCACCGGTGCAGCTCTGTGCAGGGTGCGGATGTTGCAGCCTGAGCTCGTGCCATGTGCCGTGGTGACTCCTCCTCCTCGCTCTTCCCCTGCTGACGCATCCCAGGGTCATGCCGGCTGTGTGGCTCTCGCCCTGGGGCGGGGGCACTCCTGGGGTCGCTAATGCGGGGGAGCTATTGTAGGACAAAGGGTCAGCGGCTCCCTTGCTACGGACACACTCTGCCCTGACGCGGGGCATCCAGGGGCCCTGCAGATACACCTGCAGCCCTTTCCTTGCACCACACGTGGCTAGGGCGGGGGGAGGGCAAGGGATGAGGCTCAGCCCTTCCCCCTCGTAAGAACAGCCAGACTGGGTCAGACCAATGGTCCATCTGGCCCGTATCGGCCTGTCTGGTGCCAGAGGGCCAACCGGACGGTGTGAATGCAGGGTCGGGCCGTGCACGGCCAGGGGGAGTGTGGCTGGCCCAAGGGCTTACGAACTGCCAATGGGGGACCCCAAGAAGCTGCTGTTGCTGAAGAGCCTTTCTCTCTGCCAGTGACGTGCGCCATGGACAGTGTGTTTGGCCGGTGGGGAGTGCGCCTGTTCCTGGTGCGGCTGGAAGGGGTGGGGGCGGCGTCAGCCGAGCCTCGGATAGCCTGAGCCTCTGGGCAGGAAAGCTTTGGGGTGAGCACTTCATGGCGGGTGATCTGTGACCAAAGGCCGCTGGTCAGGCGCGGCTACAGGGCTTGACCTGGTTTCTGGCGCTACGTCGCTGCCCTCTCAGGACACAGGGAAGAGGCAAATGTGGAGACACCCGGCTGGACTCTGCTGAATTCCCGGGTCTCCTGGTGGTGGAAACCAGCTGGGGGAGAGGCCGCCAGGGAGTGGGACGTGCTCCCCGAGAGCGCCCAGCGCCCATTCCAGCCACCTGCTGGGCATCTCAGCGCGGCAGGGCCTGTCCGAATGCAGGGTCCTGCTGAGGTGAATCCGAACTCCTCTGGCCTGGAGCCGTGGGAGCTCCTGGTTTTTCCTTACTTCCCGGAGAAGCATTGAGCGCTGCCCGCAAAGGAGGAGCCGCCCCAGCCCTTGGTAAATGGTGCCGGTGGCTAGTGACTCTGATTTCTTAGACATCGGCATTTGTCTGGCTTCCACTTGTGGCCACGGGACTGCGGGGAATGCTCGTTCCTGGCTAGATACGCCAGCCTGTGCCCCCAGCCCTGCACCTTCTGCCTTTCAGCTAAGCAGAGGGAGCCCTCGGAGTCGGCGCAGGATGTGTGCCCCCCGTCCCGCTCACTCTGCCAGCTAGCCCTGCTGCATGCAGCCCCAGAACCGGGCCCAGGACTCACGCCAGCGCCAAACACTGAGGGCCAAGTGCTCCTGCTCCCGCTCCCCCGGTGTGTGCGTCCCAGGGCGGCCCCCACGTTTGGCTACGGCACGGCCCTGGGAGCTTACGTTGGGCTGATCCCCCGTCTTGGTGGGGTCAGCACCTGCCAGGGTAGCGCCCCCCGCCCTTGCGCCTGGCCTGCGTTCGCCGTTCCTCCACGTGCTCGTTTACACTGAGCCGCGTTAACTGGTGCCCGGCTCGGCGAGCAGCGCCGAGGGCTCTGACCGTGGCCCCGCATTGCTACCCTCCCCGAGCCCGGCTCCGCGGCAGCTTTCTCAGGGATTTCTCCCAGGCCGCTGATAAATACGTTACATCGCGCAGGCCAGGCGCTGGTCCTGCGGGGCCCTGCTAGAGCTGTGTCCCTCCCTGGAGCTTTGCCAGGCCCCCGGTGCAGCGCGGGCCCGGGGGCCACTGGCCTCGCGCTGTGTGTTCTTGCCTCCGTCGGACGCGGTGCTCCCGCCTGGGAGGCTGGCTCCGGCGTCACGTGGCCGTCCTTCGGGGGCCGAGGCTGAGCTGGGGAGAGGGGTGGCGAAGGCGGCGGAGGGGAGCCAGGCGCCGGGTTAGTTAGGGCTGTACAGGCACCGGCGGGGGCCGGGAAAGTAGCAGGCCGGGTTCGTTAGTGCACAGGGGGCTGGTGGGAGCCAGGGGAGGCCCTGTGCCCAGCCCAGCAGGGCCCCGAGTGGGGCCTGGCGGCCATGGCGCAGGGCCCGGGCCTGCTCGGCGGCTGCACCGCGGGAGAAGGGCCCTGGGCGCCCGGCTGCGGGGAAGGTGCTGGCCCTGCAGGTGGCACTGGCACACCGTGCGGCCGCGGGCGCGGCAGGGCAGCCAGCCAGGAGCCAGAGGAGCGGCTGGGAGAAGGGCCTGTGGGAGCCAGGCCGGGCTCCGTCTCTGCAGGGCCGGGGGCTGTTTGTGCGCGTCTGCCGACAGCGCTGGAGCACCGGTTTCCTGCCTGCCGGGCTGCGACGCCCCCACGAGGATACTGCTGCTGGCTTCCCCCAGCTCAGCCCCCGCCTCCCTGCAGTGCTGGCGTCCCGCCCTGGGGCCCCGCCGTGTGCACAGGCCTGCTCGGGTTCGGGCCCTGCCAGGGTCTGCGCCCGGCTCTGTCTCCGTCTCCGTGTCTCCGTCTGACTCCCTCGGCCACAGCAGGCCGGGTGGCTCAGCTGCATGCCCGGCACGGCCCGTGCCTGCTCCACGCCCTTGTCCGGGGTTCTGGCTGCCTGGCGCTGGCAGATGCCTGCCTGGTGCTGCTGCTGCCCAGTGGCCAGGCTTCCGGTGCCAGCGCAGGCGCGAGGCAGCAGGGCCCTGGGGTGGCCTCTCCCGGGCTGTGCTCTGGGCAAGGCATCTAGCCAGGGGCACAGGCAGCCGTTTGCAGTGAGCGAGGGTTGTCCGGGGACGTGTCCTGAGCTGGGACCGGCGGATGTTCCCACACAGGTGGGAGCACAATGGGTCTCCGGCTTCGGGAACGCACCGTCCTGCCTCCCTGGCCCAGGGGGAGCGAGCGCGCCCGTGCCCAGGAGCACCGGGTGGACACAGGTTCCAGTCTCGGGAGTGTGCCGTTTCTCCCAACGCAGCCACGTCAGGCTTTAGTGCTACGTGGAGCTGGGGGGCTCTTCTAAGCAGCCGACTGGATGTTTTTCTAGCCCTGGAATCCCCGGCTGCGAGCATTGGCCTGACGGCAGCGCCCAGGAGAGGGGCCCTCCTGGGGCAGGCTCTTGCCCGCAGGGGCTGGGGCCAGGAAGGCCCTGGGAAGTCGGGCTGTGGCAGGCGAGTGGGGAGGGATTGTGTCTGTGTTTGGCTCCAGCGCCCTGTGAACGTTCCCGGAGGGCGGCTGGAGGGTGAGCAGGCGCTCGGGACCCAGCGCGTGGCAGAGCTAGTCCTGACAGCGCTGTGCATGGGCAAGCCACGCCGTGGTCCTGGGCAGAGCGGAGGCCGTCCTGTCTGCTCGCTCCCTGCCCCAGCCCCGTGCTGCCCTAGGGCGCGGGCCCCTCACCCCTCTATTTCCTGCCTGCAGTGAGGGGCAGTGGCGTAGCGAGGGGGGCCAGGGGAGAAGTTGCCAATTTAGTCCCCCTCTGCTCCCCTGTCATCCCTCGGCTCGCCTGCTCCTCCTCCATCTGCCGCCGCCAGCCGGAGCCTCCTCCATCTCCATCAGCGGGTTAGTGCGTGTGGGGGCCCGGCCCCAAACTGAAGGGGGCCGGGGAAGACGTGGTACAAGCTCCCCCTGCCCCAGGGTCGGGCTCAGCTGTGCGCCAGGTTTGGGGCCCTGGTTTGGGGGGGGCACAAATGTTTCCGTTGCCCCCGGGCGCATAACACCCGCGCTAGCCTCTGGCGAGGGGCCAGGCCCGGCAAGGGCAGCCTTGTGCATGCGGGCTCGGCCCAGCGGAGCAGGGACGACCGTGGCCAGGGCTGGGCCCAATTCGGTGCCCAGAGCTCAGCTCGTCACCTGCCATTGCCTTCCCCGGCTGGCCTGGCCATTCCCAGCCCTGCCCAGCTCGGACCCGCTTCCCTTCCCCCCGTGCCGGAGCTTCCCGAAGCGTCTCCCCGCGCAGCGCCCAGGCCGGAGCAGGGCCGGTCCCTCCCCTCCTCGCTGCTGCCCAGGGAGCAGCCCAGGGCCCCCGCCAGGAGCAGGCTGTGGGAGACTCCCCTGCCTCGTGCCGGCTGCAGGTGGGTTCCCCACACGCACCGCCGCCCTGCTCAGAAGCACCATGGGTCACGTGGGCTGGGTCCAGCTGGGGCTGGCCCCTGCTCCTCTCTGGTCCTTGCCCCGGGGGCTGAAACGTGGGCTGGAGCCGCGGGGCAGGCCGGGATGAGAGCCGCTTCTGACAGCGCCCGGCCCATTGGGCAGGTGTCAGGCCACGGGCTGGGCAGTGGCTAGCTCTAGGGGAGAGCCAGGGACCCCTCAGAGCAGGGTGGCTTTCCGGGAGCTGGTGTGCGCCGGAAGCCGCTTTTAAGCTGGCTTCCATCATACACCAGCTCCTGCCTGCAGGCCTGCTCCCCACACCACTGGCTGCTGCCCCCCACTGCAGGCTCTGATACAGTGCCAGCAGTGCAGGGTGGCAGCTGGTTCCTCGGGGCGGGGCCGGGTGGGGCGGGAGCCTGCGTGTGACCGTTCATGGTAACCAATATGCCCAGGCTCGTCGGTGAAGGGTTTGAACGGTGACACTTTTACACCCCGGTGAGAATACATCCGTCTCTACGGGCCGCACGCGCTTGTCCCTTCCTGCCCCTCCGCTCCCTGCCTTTCCTCTAGTGCACGACAAACGTCTTTCCTGCCGAGTCGGGGGAGAGCGCTGCCGTCGCCAGCCGCAGCTTCCACCTGCCGCCAAGAGATGGGCTTTGGGCCGCCCCACCTCTCAGAAACGAGGGAGGCTGCTGTGAAGCATGTGGCCCCTTCTTGTGGCACTAACCCTTCCCCACAGCCCCGCAATCTTATCCAGCGCGTGTGGACACAGGGACTAGAGCATCTCTGCCCCAGAGGTGGGTCCGGCTGACTCTGTAGCCTACGTG
The DNA here is from genome assembly GCA_019425775.1 of Rafetus swinhoei. Classification (NCBI taxonomy): domain Eukaryota; kingdom Metazoa; phylum Chordata; order Testudines; family Trionychidae; genus Rafetus; species Rafetus swinhoei. The sequence goes on from CM033432.1 coordinate 1,040,220, forward strand.
AGCCACGATCCTCCTGCAGACCGGGTCTGGAAAGTCTGGGCTGGTGTCTGGCGAGGCTTGGCGAGGGGACCCTGTTAAGGCCCCAGCCCTGGAGGGGACTTGGGAAGTCAGCACCTGATTAACAGACCCTCTCCCTGGGTCTCGATTTGACTTCCCTGCTCCCTGGAAACATCCACAGGCGAAGAGAAAGTTGAAGTCGAAACGAGCCGCCTTTGGGCAGGGCGAAATCTGCTGGCTCTGCACTGCCACCGCTTCGTAGAATGTGTCCTGCAGAAAGCGGCCAGCAGAGCCGACCCCCTCTGGCCGAGTTACCTCCGGCTTTGATGCCTGGCGTAACGCTCCTCGCAGGCAGAGGCTGTGTCCCCCGCCCGGTTTGGACTCGCCAGCGCTGCGTGGGGAATGCATGGGAAGGAGAGCCGGGGCGTGGCAGGAACTGGACGCCCAGGGACCAGAGCCCGTGTCCTCCGGACCAGGCTGCGGTCTGCAGTTCTGGGGGCCCGCGCCCTGGCAGAACGTTTCTGTTTCCCTGTACGTGCGGAGTGCAGCGTGACCTCAGTCCTCCAGGCCGCTCCCTCTTGCGCTGGAGTTACCCTGAGACGTCCCTGGGTTCCCTGCATGGCCGGTGACCCAAGCTCTGAGACATGAACTGCGCGCCGGTGCAGATCCATCCCAGCGTACATCGCGCTCGCGGCTGAGGACGTGCCTCTGGGAACACGGGCTCCGCTCGGCACGACTGCTCCCTTGGCCTCGGGTGCGCGGCTCCAGGCACGCGGTGGGTGGCACAGGGTGTGGGCGCGTTGCTGCCCTGCCTCTCCCGGGGCTTTGCCACGGGCCAGCACGAGGGTTCAAGCCACACGGACTTGAACGAGGTCTCCGAGCAGGATGCCAGAGAGCAGGTGTTCCTGGCTCTCACGCTCTCCAGGGGATTGGCTGTGGCATGCCACGGGGGGGAAGGGCTGTCCGCCCTCAGAAACCAGCCCCCAGAAGGGCAGGGGGATGCGCCTGTGGGTGCCATGGGGGTATTAAACCAGCCTCTGCTGCGCACCATGGCAGCAAACAGACCCGCTGGGCTGGCGGTGCCCCGGTGCACTAGCGGGGAGCAGGAGTTGTGCTTGTTTAGTGCACCAGGCAGTGGCTGCGCCCGTGGCCTCGTGAGCACCACACCCCAGCTCCGGAGGGGGCGGCAGCAGTGTAGCTTGGCAGGAGAGGCTGTCCTGCCAGCGGGCTGGGGGGGGTGGAGGTCCCACGTGAGCTGAGCGCCGCAGGGCCAAGCCAGCTGTTCCCTGGGTCTGGAGGGGAGAGGGTCTTGCCGGTTGCGGTTCCGGTGGCAGTTGCGGTGCTAGGCTGCGCAGACAGGCGGAGCAGGGTCCCTGCTACAGAGACCTGGCAGGTGAGGCTGTGCAGTGACACCTGTGAAATCCGCCCTGCTGGCCCCTGGGCTGCAGGGAGATCTCCTGCCGGGACGGGCTCTGGCCCCTAAGTGCTGACCTGCCTGGGGGCTTTGCCACCAGCCAGTCCAGGCCACTGGCCCACGGCCCATTCTCGCTGCGTCAGCAGTGGGGCCGGATCCCCAGAGAGCCGGCTGTGCCACCGGCTCTGACCCCCTGCAGCTGGCTGGTAGTGGTGGCCAGCGTGCGCGGCCCACCCCCTGCTAGGGGTGTGAATGGCTAACCGAGCAGGGTGAGGCTCCCCGGCGGGGCCTGGAGCAGCCCCACTGAGCATCTGGCTGCTTAACTGGTTAAGCAGGGTTTTACCTCCCTGCTCCATGTCTTTTGCTGGCCTGTTGGAGAAGGGGGCTGGGCTTGTGTTCAGGGAGCTGGGTTCAGCGCCTGGCCCTGCCCCCAATTTCCTCTGTGGCCTCGGACAATTCACGTCGTTGCCCCATGCCTCAGTTTCCCCATCTGATCAGCAGAGATAAAAGCAGTCCCTCGTCCTGTCTCATCCGTGTAAATTAGATGCTCCTTGGGCCAGAGGCCGTCCCTGGCTACGTGTGCGCAGCGCCCAGACTCCAGCAGGGTCAGCGTGGGTCATGGCTAAGTGCCAGCAACCCTGCCCGGCATGCGGGGGGGCTGTGCCCTGAACCCCACGGTGGTTTTGTCTCCCAGGTGACGTTCCATGATGTGGCCGCGCTGACAGAGCAGCTGTTTCCAGTGGTGCAGGCCATGCAGAAACACTTCAGCGCTGGCTCGGGGGCCTACTACAGCGACTCCATCTTCTTCCTGTCCGTGGCCATGCACCGCATCATGCCCGCAGGTGAGTGCCGGGGGTGTCGTGCGGGAGGGCTCCACCTGCTCGCCCCGGCCCTCCTTCGCCCCGGCAGCCTCTGCTCCCCCAGCTCCTGGGCGGCTCACTCGCCACCAGCCCTGGTGCAAGCTGGAGAGAAGGGAGGCGGCGAGGAGTGCGGGGTCCCGGGGCGGTTGGGGGTGGGGAGCGGGGGGTGTCCCTGGGGTGGGGGCTGGGCCACGCCGGCCGTTTGGAGGCACCAGCGGGGGCTGGGCTTCCTGCCGTGGCACTGGAACGCGGCCCCTCCGTAACGTGCTCCCACACGCCCCCAAGGGATTCCCTGGGAGGGCTCTGGCCTGGCTTCTCCCTGGCTCTCGCACAGCCTGGAAAAGGCCACGTGGGCTGGCGCTGCTCTTGGGTGAGCTGAGCTGCCTGGAGTGGGCCCAGACCTTCCCTTCTTCCCACACAAGCCCTGGGCGGCCCCGGCCAGCGCGAGCTCTCGGTGCGTGTGGCCTGCCACGGCGACAGCCCCTGAGCTCCGGCTCCGAGGGGGCTAGGGGTGCCCGCGGGGGAAACGGGGTGGGGGGGGGGGAGTTCAGCGCTGCTGTGTCCGGCTGAGCGTCCGTCGTGCACCCAGGGCCGCCGCAAGCCCCTGCGGAGAAGCAGAGATGCAGGCTGAATGGCAGAGCAGGACGGAGAGGTCCTGGCCCTGGGCCTGTCTCTGCTTCCAGCAGCCTCTGACTTGCTCCAGCTGTGAACTTCCTGCTTTTCCCGGGGCGCTGTGGGACCCGTGGCCCCAGCAAGCCGGCTGCGTGGGCGCAGACGTGGGAGCGGAGCCAGGTATTGATCCGGGCCTCTGTTCCCATCGGAAAGCGCTGCTGATGGGCGCGCCTGGATTTGGTCTCCGTCGTTCCCAGGCCTCGCGCCGCGTTACTGTGTAACTGGGGCTGCCATAAATCCACAGGAAGACGAGGCAGCCGTGGAAAAGGGGCTTGGCTCCGACAGCCGCAGCCTTCCCTCGGCAGCCATGGGCCCTTCTCCTGGGACCCGTCTCTCCGCTCGGCCTGGAACTTCCTTGGTCCCTGCTCCGGCAGCCTGCCCGCCCGCCCTCCGCGCTAAGTCTCCGGCCCTCCCAGCCAGCGGGGCCTGGCCGCAGAGCGCGCCCGAGCTGTGGGCACGTTAACAAACCTTTGGCTCCGAATTTGATGCTCACAGACCTTGGGAGACTCGTGGGGCCTCCCAGTGTTTTGTGTCCCTGGGTCAGCAAGGCACCTGCATGCGTGGAGCCGGGGGGTGCACCCCCGGCAGTGCCCTGCTGAGCTGGGGGGAGTGTGGTGCAGTGGTTAAAATGGGCTGGAAATCAAGATTTGCCCGAGAGACACAGCCCCCCCGAGAGTCGCAGCAGCCCCCCCGAGAGTCGCAGCAGCCCCCCCGAGAGTCGCAGCAGCCCCCCCGAGAGTCGCAGCGCCCCTGAGAGTCGCAGCCCCTGAGAGTCGCAGCCCCGAGAGACGCAGTGCCCCCAGAGATGCAGCCCCGAGAGTCGCAGGGCCCCCAAAGAGACTGAGGCCAGCAGGAGAGCTGGGGTAAATCCCAGGTACCCAGACTCTCTTCCGATGCCAGCTCCACTGGCCGCACGTCTGCCCGAGTGGCACGCCGCGGGCGGAGGGAGAGCTGCTCTCAGTGGCACGGCACTGGTAGTTGTTACACCGAACGGTAATGGGGGTTGGTGGTGACCTGCAGCAGGGGGCCGGGCCGCCATGGACGGGCTGCTCCAGCACCTACCGGTTAACCAGAACCTGTAAGGGTGCGACTGGCCCCTCACCTGTTCATGTCCCTAGTCCCTGCCATGAATTTCCCGGCTGCGCGGCGCATGTTGCGTGTAAGAAGCCAGAGCCCACAGGGTTTGCCCAGGGAAATCCCCGCGAGTCTTGCACTGGGATGAGGCACTTTGAGGCACCCAGACTGAGCCAACAGCAGCCAGAGCAGTGACCTTACAGCGAAGCAGGAGTGTGCAGAGAGCCATCTCCTCCCAGAGTGAGCTGCCGGCCTGCCCAGCGCCTGGCGGCCCCACCAAGCCAGCACAAACCTCCCGCAGACCCGTCCTAGCGCGAGCTGCCGGGGCCCCGGTGCTGCTGCTGGTCAAAGCTGGGCCCGGAGCAGGAGGCAGATGGGGGCCCCCCCGCCCCAGGGTGGAATCAGAGTGGAGGCTGGCGCGGAGCCGTGCTTCCCTGGCCTAGCTGGCCATCGCCGCGGCGGAAACCTTCCCTCTGGCTTTGGCAGAACACTGGGGGGTTGACAAAACAAACTTCGTGCGCCGTGTGCACGTTGCACAGAGCGTTTCGGTCTGCCCAGCCACGCCAGGCCTGTGCTGCTGCCGCGTGGAGGGTCTTGGATCTGCCCTGCCGGGGGGGCGCACAACTCACCTGCTGGTGGGGGCTTTCTTCTCGCGTGTGCGGCCGCCAGCATTAGGCTGTGCACCGGCCGTTGCACCAGTGCCAGTGAACTGGTAAAAGAGCGGCCCGGTCCCTACAAAGGGTCGCCCCGCCACTCCGTTTGGAGAGCAGACCCCAGCACAACCATGCGTGCCACGCGGAGGCTGCCCTGTCGGGCTGCCTGTGGGGCGAACCTGCGGCATTAGCAGATTAGGCCACGTGCCAGCCTGCCACTGATGGCAAACCATCCATAGCCAGGCAAGGGCAGAAGCAGCCGGGCAGGGGCTGTGCATGGTTTGCCATCAGTGGCTGGCTGGCACGTGGCCTAATTTGCTGATTAGCTGATGGGCTCTGCAGGTGTTGCTGGTGGGGCAGGATAGCTTGGGGGAATTTCCTTCCAGATGCTATTAACCAGGAGAGTTTGTTCCGCCCCCTAGGGAACAGCCTCCCCCTCCTCTGGCCGTCCCTTCTGCTGCAGGTATGTCCCTGGCTGACAGATGCCTCGGGCTGGGCCAACAGCAGGGCCGGCCCGAGCCATTTTGGCGCCTCGGGCCCCAGGTGTGCGGCGCCGGCCCTGGGGCACACGGCCCTGCCTCCAGGCGCATGGCACATGCTCAGGCCCGCCCCCGGGACGCGTGGCCCCACCTCCGAGTGCATGACGCATGCGCGGGCCCGCCCCTGGGGCGCGTGGGTGGATGCATGGCGCATGTGCTGCCCAGTCGGCCCAGCCACCGCCGATGGCGCACAGCCCAGGGCTGCCCGGGGCGGGCTGCACCTGGCCGTGCAGGACCCTGTGGCCGTGGGGGGAAGGGCGCTGCTGGCCAGTGCTGCAGGGGTTAACATGGCCCCCACCCCGGGCGGACGCTGCAGCCCACCGGGAGCCGGGCGACCCCCGTAGGTTGGCGCCCTGGCAGCTGCCCAGCTAGCCCAGCCCTTAGTCCGGCCCTGGCCAAGAGCATGCTGGGAATTCTGCCCATTGGCCATCTGCTGCTAACTGACTGCTCTGGACTGTCTGCAGAACAGGCGGACACGGGGCTGGTGTTAACTGACTGCTCTGGACTGTCTACAGAACAGGCGGACACGGGGCTGGTGTTAACTGACTGCTCTGGACTGTCTGCAGAACAGGCGGACACAGGGCTGGTGTTCTTCAAGTGACTGTAAAACTTCTGTGGTGAAGGGATGAATCAGCGTTGCTGCCGGATGCAGGGCTGCGGGCTGGGAGCCGCCATACCACTGAGAGGAAGGCTGGGACCAGCACCGTGCGGTGCAGCGCGGGGATCGGGTTGCTCTGGAATTGCCCGGGCGAGTCCGTGTCTCCCCCCAGCCCTCCGACACAGGCTGCAAGTCCTGTCTCTTGGCGGGGGGAGGGTGAAGCGGCGGGTGACTAGCTGGGGACCCCAGCTACTGCAAGGCTGGGGTGGAATGCAGGTCCCATTGCTGGCATGGCCAGTGCCTGTACTGAGGGCGGGACGCAGAGGTGGGTGGGCAGGTGCCGTTCCTGGCGTGATGGATCTGAGTGGTGCATGCACCAGAGTCTCCAGCACTGGGCACTGGGCGTAGGCAGACGTGCCATCGGGCCCGGCTGTGTGAGTGGGTAAAAGGGCAAGTTGCACGGAGCCCTCAAGGGCCAAACTGTGACTGGCTGAGAGTGTGCCAGGGCCTCGACCCATTGCACTGCTGGCACGAGAGCCTGGGGAACGTGGGGACGGCCCAGGGAGCTGCCGCTCCGTGTGGGGAGGGGCACTGCGGCCTCCAGGCCGGAAGGAGACAACTCGCGCTTCCCGTGCTCCCCAGGCCGGCGTAGCCCCGTGCTCTGGCCAGAGGCAGAGGCCTCAGCGTGACTCCAAGGCTGCAGCTGGCCTGCGTGGCATAGCCCAAGATGTGTCTGTGTGGGCCTGTGGGAGTCCCAGGAGGGAGTCTGGGGGGGCCTGCAGGAGTGGGGCGGGAGCAGGGCGTTTCTATGCACATTGCGTGTCCCGCAGGTCCCTGCCTCGCAGGGCTCCCAGACTGCGGGGTGGAGCCCTGGGTGGCCCGCGGTGCCCTCACACTGGCTGCAGGGCTGGGAACGGGGTCGCTCCGGCTTGTGCTGCAGCCTCCCGGCTTCCGCTTGGCGTGGGGCTGAGCCCCACGGGAGGCAGGCGGGGCTGACCTGAGCTTGCCAGCATGGGGCAGAGTGGGGACAGCGGCTTCAGCAGTGTTACTGGGCATGCTCCAAATGCTGGGGGGAGGGACCCCGACCCTGCTGCTCTCCCCACACACACACATCACCTCTGTGCAGGGGCAGAGAGCGTAGCAGTCAGCTGGCAGGAGCACGGTATCTAATTCCTATAGGAAGGAAAGAAAATCAAATACAGGTGAGAGCCACTCAGCTCTCACACCGGCATGTTCTGACATCTCGTGGCCGGTTGCTGCAGGGTCACTGGGGGGCCCTAATGTTGCAATGTACGCTCTTACTTTGTTCCTGCCTCTTCCAGAGGGGACTCTGGGCAGGGAGTGGGGCCTAGTGGTTACAGCAGGGGACAGCTGCATCCGGGTTCTATATTAGAATGTCAGAACGGCCAGACTGGGTGAGACCAAAGGCCCATCCAGCCCAGGGTCCTGTCGGCCCACAGCGGCCAATGCCAGGTGCCCCACAGGAGTGAACAGAACCGGGAATCACCAAGTGATCCTCCCATCGCCCATTCCCAGACTAGGGCCACCATCCCTGCCCGGCCTGGCTAGTAGCCATCGAGGGACCCAACTTCCATGAACTTAGTTTGGTCGTGTTGGAGCCCTGTTAGAGTTTGGGCCTTTCCACCATCCCCTGGCCAAGCGTTCCCAGCCTGACTGTGAAGAAATCATTTGTTTTACATCTGCTGCCTATAAATGGAACTTCTGCCTTCTCCGCTGTTCCTTTCCTAACGATTCCCCGTGCTCTGCTAGCTCTTAGCCGGCGGCTGCACGCTGAGCGCACGTTTCCAGGGACCTCTCCACAGGGACGCCAGGATCGTGCTCGTGAGCGGTAACAGCTGACTCGTCCTCATCACTTTTGTATGAGTAGGCGGGGTGATACTTTGCCACGGGCATCACTTTGCATTTATCACTGACTCCCATCTGCCCGTGTGCGGCCCAGCCACCAGTTCTGAGAGATCCCCCTGCAGCTCTTTGCTGGCGGCTTTGGCCTCAACTATTCGGAGCAACTTTGTGTCCTCTGCAGATTTTGCCTCCTCTCTGTTACCCCCTTTTCGAGATCAGCGATGCTGCAGTTGGGCAGCCCGGGTGCTCTCAGAGCCCTGGAGCGCACTATTATGTCTCCCCTTTGTTTCCTGTCTGTTAAGTGGGCCTGGCATTGTTCATGGTCGTTTTATGACCCTTCATTTAATGTAATGACAAGCCCTTTGTGATCTTCCTCGCCCTGCCTCCGGGTGCTTAGAAACACCCTCCCTGCCTCTCCCAAGCTCTGCTGCAGTTCACGCCCGGGCCCTAGCCCCAGACACAGCGCTTACGCAGCCCTCAAGTGTGAAATTCAGAGAGTTGAACACCCCCCAATGGCGCCCGGGAGGCAGGATTCGTCCTGGGGCAGAGGGGGAGGATTTATCTGTTGAGGAAACAGGCCCCTAGCAGGGGAACACAACAAAACAGGAAACGCTCTGGGCTCCCAGGGAAGCCCAGGGGAAAACGGCCGGAACAGCCAGGAAGCTGGAGTTAGAAAAACAAGGGAAGCCGTGAACAAAGGCGCGACTCGTGCTGTATAAATAACCCGCAGGGGTTGCCGTGGGTCTGGGCATCTGTGCTGACTCGTGTAGCCTGCCTGTGCTCGCCAGCCGTGGGCATGGCACTGGGCTGGGCCCTGCGAAAGTCCCTGGGCACTGCAGCTGGCGTCTCGCCCCCCGCCACCGAGTCCCTGCCCCGGCCCCATTGGTTCTGAGGGGATGGTTTTCTGGGGTGTCTGTGCAGGCCGCGGGAGCCGGCCTCGCCGTGCAGATACACTGCAGTGTGCACGCAAGGCTGCACGTGTCGGAGGCATGTTAAGGCCCCCAGACCATCCCTGGTGGAGCACGGGGGGGGTGAGCTGGCTGGGGCACTGATCCTGGCAGGGGGTGCTGTGTTCCCAGATGGGCGCGCCCAGCACCTCTCGATCACCCCAGGCCTGGAAGGAGTGACCGCCACGGGCACCAGGCTGGCGCTCCCAGGCAGCAGGGGACGGGGGCTCTAGGAAGCCCACGCTCTCCTGACACGGGGCCTTAGCCACAGACCGGCAGCGGCTGCCCAGCCAAAGCGAGGGCCACGCTCCATTCTGCGGCCCAGTGGCGATAAGGGACCGTCCTCCTCGTGCAAAGCCAGGCGGGAGCTGTGCAAGGCTGAGAGGATGGGCTGGGCCTGGCTCGTGCGGGCAGCGCCGGGTCTGGGTGGGAAGTGCCCACGCCGCTCCTGGGAGCCTGTTGTCAGTCGCGTCACCGCTGCCTCTCGCTCCCAGCCCCGGGGGTGCCCGGCCGAAGCGGGATGCCGCGGTTCGCGGCATTGCCCCCCTGGTCCGGCCGTGCCTTCCCCAGGCAGGAAACGACGTGGTCTAGGGCTAGGCAGGGGTCGCAGGCCAGAAGGGCAGGAAACGAAATCTGGGACATCGAAGCATTTTTCTCCATGTCATAAATCCTCCTCTGAGTTTCCAGCCTGCAGCCACAGGCCCCATGCAGCAGGGACAGGCAGACACCCGCCCCCGGCACTAGCAAGGAGCCGCGTTCATGGGGAGCTCTCCCCACTGTGCACACGGGGCCAGGCCCGGAGGGGCCGACGGACGTCCTTGGTCGCCCAGCCACCCTGAGTTGAGCCGGCTGCCCCTTGGGGCCGGGGCTGGCGGGCAGGAAGGGCTCTGGCGCGGAGGGGAAGAAGCAGCGCTGTGGGAGTCTCGTAGCGGTGCACGCGGGGCATGAGGCACCCTGCTAACGAGCTGCTGCCCCCGGCTCCACGGACACTCTGGTTTCCAGGGCTAGCACAGCGTGTGCACACAGGCTGTGTCGGGGGCTCGCTGGCATGGGCCGTTGTTTGCCCACATGGAAGAGAGGTTGGAATCCGGCCCAGAGTATCGAGAACTGGAGCCATCTGGAACGGTGGCCACTGGCGGTTTGGAGGGTCGTTCAGAATGCCTGTCCGGAGCCTCGGCCCAGGCCCTGGGTGGTATTTAAGCGCCTAACTTCCATTGCCCGACGCCGTGGGCCTGAGCTGTGAGTGGGCCGGTGTTCTGAGTTTGGGGGAGCTGTTCTCAGTTTACACCAACGTGAGCGAGATCAGCATTGGGCCCAGACCCTAGACGGACTGATTGCAAGGGCCCATCCTTTGTGATAGTCTCGCCTGCCCTCCCTACCGCACAGCCAGAGGCCTGCCCCCCACGGTGCCTCCCGCCGAGCTGTTAGAAAAGCCCTGACCTTGACTTTGAAACTGCCAGGGATGGAAAAGGCCCCCCCGCCCTCCTTGGTAAATTGGTCCAGGCTTAGTGACTGTTAATGTAGCTCAAGAGTCCTGTTCGTCCAGGCCAGAGTGCATCAATCACATTAGCAGTGTCACACTGGGAGCTCGTGGTCAGCTGCGTATCCATCCTTACTCCCAGATCTTTCAGACCCTGCGAGGGTGGCTACCGTTCTTTCTTACTGGGTGGGTATGTTTACTCTTGGCCCTTTTGCAACACACTGGGTTTGCCTGCGCCCACTTTTCCAAATGATCCCGATTGCTCCGAATCATGACGTGTCCACCTTGTTCTCTGTCACTCCCCGATTTTTGTCTGCAAATGTTGTTAGTTTTGGTTTCAGATCATTGATAAACATGTTAAATAGCATAGGACCAAGAACTATGCAGAGTGAAACAGACCTACGCCGTGACAATTTCCCATGTAGAGTTAAGGTTTGAGACCTGTCGATTAGCCAGTTTTTAATTAATTTAATGTGTGCAATATATGGTTCTAGCGTTTAATCGAAGCATCCTGTGGTACCAGTTCAGTACCTTACAAGTGTCTAAGTCTATTATGTCACTACTATTACTTTCATCAACCAAACTTGTAATCTCATCAGAAAAAGATAATTACTTTAACAGGATGTGTGTTTCACAAGTCTGTGTTGATTGGCATTACATTACCCTATTTTAATTCTTTATTAATCAAGTCCCGCATCAGCTGCTCCATTCTCTTACCCAGGATCGATGTCAGGCTGACAGTCCTAATATTATAACAACTTATTTTGATTACTTTTTAAAATATTGGCACAGCTTTAGCTTTTTTCCAGTCACATGGAAATTTCCCAGTTCGCCAAGACTTACTGAAAAGCAACATTAACAGTTCAGTGATCTCCGCAGCCGGCTCTTTTAAAACTTTTGGATGCAAGTTCTCTGGAGCTGCTGATTTTAAAATGTCTCACTTTAGTAGCATCTGTTTGTCGTCACCCAGATACATTGGTGGACTGGAAAGAGTGTTGCCATCACCATACCATGAGACTGCATAAATCTGTTTTTCCTGTAAACACAGAACAGTAATTATTTATTGAATGCTCCTGCCTTTTCTGCGTGACTGCTGATAATTCTACTATTTCCATCTAGTAATGGGCCAATACCTCTGTTAGGATTATTTTTGTTCCTAGTATATTTTTAAAAACTCTTTGATATTGTTCTTAACTCTGCTGGCCATAGATGACTTCTTATGTTCCTTTGCTTTCCGTATCAGTTTTCTACAGCTCCCTATCTTCTGATTTATGTCCATTGCTATCAACTTCCCCTTTCTTCCATTTGTTGTAGTGTGTACGTGTGTTAGGGATGTAAATTCCTGGTATAAACAATTAACCAGTTAAATGCTATGTTTAACTAGTTAACCCAGAAGCAGCCCCCCGACCTGGCCCGGGCCCAGACTAACTGCATCGTACCATGGGTGGGGGGCTTCTCTGGCCAAGCCACCAGTTAACTGGTAAGCAAGTAAGCATGCTGGTAAAGCTGATACTTACCGGGTAACCAGGTAACCCTTTAGATCCCTAATGTGTGAACATGTATACTATTTTATATAGCTGCTTTCACTTATCCTCTAACCCAGGACATTGGTTTTAACCAGTCTGGCATTTACACTCTCGGGGGCAGTTCCAGTCACCCCGGCGCCTCGCGCTGGTGCGGGGCAATTGAAGAACGTTTCCTCTCTGAGCCAACCTGGAAAGGGGCCCGGGGGGGGGGGAGGTTTATTTTGTTCTCAACATTTTGATTTTGTGCTAACTTGAAGGCTCTTGTCTCCCTTCCTTTCATCTCCCCGTGCTGGTAGTTTACCCCCTTCCTGACTCCCGTGGCTAGCCTGTCCCTGCGGAGCCTGGCCCTGCCTGCCAAGGTGGAGTAGATCCGCGGACAGCCCCGTCGATTCATCGTTGCGTGAGTTTGCCACCTGGTGCTGCTGACTCCCTCTGTCTCTTCCAGACATAGCGCAGCTCATCCAGCTGGACTTGGACCTGAAGTTCCAGACCAACATCGAGGAGCTGTTTGAGGAGTTCGACCGCTTCCCACGAGGAGCCGTCATTGGGATCGCCCGAGAGATGCAGCCGGTCTACAGGTAGGGCGTGGGCGCGGCAGCTGCATCCCTGGGCTTGGCAGACTTGCGGGAGTCCTGCTTCCTGGGGCTGGAGAAGACCCGGCAGCACGCGGAGGTGCGCCTCAGCCCTGAACGCCACCTGCCACTTGGGACAGGCCAGACCCTCGAGGGCCTGTCCACGGTTCCCCGCAGGCGGCTGGCGCTGGCCATGCTGCTCCCAGAGGCGTCGGTATGGCTTGGTGCCCAGGCCGCGCCCATGTAGCTGCCCAAGGCTGCGTTTAGGAGCCTGGCGCTGGGTCTGCCAGTCAGGCCAACGGCATGTCCCTGCATCCAGGCTGAGGCGGGTGCCAGGCCTGATGGCTGCATGCAGTTTGTCTCCTGTGGTGGCTGAGCAGAACCCAGCACTGCTCACCGGTGGGGTGGTCCGCGTGTCCTGCGCAGGGCGGCCGTCCTCCCGGCCTCTGCTGTGCACCCAGGAGTTGGGGCCACGGCCTGCTCCAGTGGTGCTGGAAATGTTTCCGGCCAGTTGCCAGGCCGGGGCACAGGGAGCCGCATTTCCAGGTCTTCGCACTGCCTAGGGCTCTGCCAGGGCAGCGTCCGAGAGCGCCGGGGATTCTCAGGCAAGCGCCACAGCCGGTTGCTGCAAAGCTGCAATCCCCTTGCAGGCTGTGCCGGGTGCATGGGGACCGTCTCTGAGCCTGCACAGGCGGCTGCCCAGGCTTCACACGGGCTCCTCTCGGGACTCGAGCTCCGGGGGCCATGAGCTCGTTGCGCCGTAACTGCCCACGGGGGGTCGCTGGCCCGGCAGTAGCGGGTGCTGGGAAGGAAGCCGAGCCTCAGCCAGAGCAGCGAGGCACCGTTCTGGGTTCCAGGCAGGGCCCTGTAAGCTGGGTGCTGGGGCGGCCGCCAGGAGAGGTTCAGGTGTTTCTCTGGGTGGTGCACAGCCGCCCTTTCCTGGGTGGGCAGGGCGAGGGCCCTTTGGGACCGGGCGGAGCCTGAATGCTGCATGATCCAGGGCATCGGGACCCATCCATCGCGTCGGTGGCGAGACGGGCCGTGGCGCTGGGTGAACACGGCGGTAGTGGCGGGTGAGTTCTAAGTGTAGAACTCCCACCAAGCGGGGGCGGCGCCCTGTTCCTGCCAGCCTGCCCAGGGCTCGGGCGCTGCACTCGGGAGCTGCTGCAGGGCAGCACGGCCCCAGGAGCCCGAGTTCTAACCCCTCGGGCAAGTTGCTGGGGCCGGAGCTCCCGGGGTCCATAGATGGGCCTCTACCCTGTCTAGAGGGCCTGCATGACACCCTGCTCAGCACCCGCAGCGCCAGGACTCAAAGGGGGCCCAGCAAGGGCGTTGCTGAACTGTGCCTAAGCAAGGGCCTTGGCTTCGGTCCCTGGTCTCTGACTCCTGCCTGTGCGGGGGAGGCCGGGCCGCACCGCTGACTGCAGCGGGAGCGCCCACGCCTGCCAGCCCTAACCCCTGCCTCTCACAGCGCCCTGCCAGCCTGGGACACTAGCGAGCAGCAGAGTGCTCGGCAGAGCGGGGGGGCGGCGTTTTCCCTTGGGCCTGGGCCGGGCGGGGCCGCCTGCACCGCTCATGGGAGGCTGCCCCCGGACTGCAACCCACACACAGCCCCGCTGCTCGGCTTGGCGTTGGCAGGGAGCCGGAAGTGCCTGGCTAGGACTCAGGGAAGTGGATTGAACGTGGCCTTGTCAGTTCAAACAGGGAATCTCCGATTTCCCTGTAACCCAGCCTGAGATCAGCCGGCCCTGCCCGGTCCCTGGAGCAGGTCTCAGGCCGGGCCGGGCGCGAGGAGCGAGCGCAGCGACAGTTCCCACAGTAGCCGCCCTCCCCCTTTGCCAGGGTCCTATCGAATCTGCTTCCAAGCAGAGCTCAGCCCCTGCACATGGCTGGGGCTGGCTGGAGCCGGGATGGACTCGGCCTGGGATTTCTCACCTGTGGAGGAAATGGAGTTTTCTGGTGTTGGAAATTACAGACCCCGATTCTCTCCTGCTCCAAGTTTCTGTGCAGCGGGCAGGAGGCTGCGGGCTTCCTGGTTCTCAGGACACTCCTGCCACCCTGACCTGGGGCTGTTCTCGCCTGTGCCGCCTGGCAGCCGTCCCCCAGGGAGTCTCGCATTGGGGTCTAGCAGCAGTGCACAGAGTGGCCATGCGCCCGCCTCTCCCCTAGGCTAAGGGTGCGTGGGAGCAGAGGGCACCGGCCTAACAGGACTGTCACAGGGGGATTTGTACTGTACAGAGGCCTGTACGACACCAGCACGGGGCTGGCACCCTGGTGGGCGTGAGACAAGAGCCCAGGCGAGTGAGCTGCAGGCAGCCTGCCTGGCAAGTCGCCAGCCAGTTGTGCCACATTCCTGTTGCGGGAGAAAGCCCAGGCCAGGAGTAGCAGTCGCGACTTTGGGGCCGGGAGAAGGCGATGGCCCAGTTCACGGCAATGGGACGGGTGTGAGACACACAAGGAGCCTGCGGGTGGGATGTGCCCAGTGCTAGAATTTCCAGGAGCGCCGCAGGAAGCACAGGGTCTGACCTGTACTCGGGAACCGCGGTGAGACTCCTCGCCTCTGGTGGCAGCACCCGCCTGGAAGATGTGAGCGGCAGCTGGCAGAGCCGGACAGCTGGCAGCCAGCGGGTGACTCCCCCGAGCTCTCAGGAGCGGGCGGAAGCGCTCGTGGGGCCACTGACGCTGCTGGTCCGTGCGTCTCGCTGCCCGGGGAAGGACCCGGCGGCTGGACTATTGCAAACGGCAAGCGACGTGCCCGGGCCAGTGCTGCCGCGGGCGGTGGGCAAGAGCGGAATGGCAAGGGTGAGATGCCACACACTGAAAGGAGGCAGCATGGCTTGTGCACATCACAGCAGCTGGTAATTTGGGTTGTTGTGGGAGGCTGTCAGGCCTTTGGGTGCCATGCACCATCTTCATTAGACAGTTAATTAACAGGCGCATGTTAAATTGATTCAAACCTGGCCACCTGCCAAGTGTCGGATTGGGACTGTAAGGGGGAATCCCCCTCCGGAGGGTCTGTCTCCAGCGGGGTCGCACGGGGATCGTGCTACTGAACTTGGGTTTTCAGCCCCCTGGAAGGAAGAACAAGCCCTCGCTGAGCGCTGCAGATGGCACGAGCCAGGAGGAGAGATGCATCATGGGGAGAAGGGGCCAAGCCAGGGGTGAGCTGGGCGCAAGGACACACTCTGAATGCTCGCGTAGGGCTCTGCCAGGGTCGGCCGTGCCGGGTGGGCTCCCTGGGAGCGGGACTCTGGGGAAGGGCTGATGGTCACGGTGGATCGTCAGCTGAGTGGGAGCTCGAGGGAGCCAGTGCGAGTCACCCCACCACGGCCTGGGGCACATGCAGAGAGGCGATGTGACACAGAGATGGAGACCCAGCCTGGCCCCGGAGCTCAGGCTGGTGAGCGTGAAGCGAGAAGGGGACTAGGTCACAGCCTAGAACTCTACCTGGGACCGGGATTTGATGGTGCTCTCGGCGGTCGAGCCGACACAGGGCTCCCCCATCCAGGGCCTGGAATTTGGAGCTGGACAAAGACTGGAAATTGGTGGCCATTCGGACAGCGCCAGTAGCTAACCTGGGGACAGCCTGCCAAGGGTCCTGGGGGCTTCTCCATCCCTGACCTGCTGTAAATGGGAACGGGCTTTCTCTACGACAGCGGGTCCTATCGCCAGGGTCCTGGCTGCTGGAGCTGAAGCTGGCTGCTCACGGCGGCCCCTTGGTGGACCAGCAACATTTTATTTGCATAATGAATATACAAATGTGCGACTAAAATGTTACTGGTCAGCCAAAAGTTTGTGAATGGGTTTGCTGGTCTGCAGCATAAAACCACCGACCTGGCGAGCTGCCCTCTGGGTCTGTCTGACTGAGCCCAAGGTCCCCTCTGGCCGGGGCGATCCCGGGGTCTGTGTGGCTGAGCCCAAGGTCCCCTCTGGCCGGGGCGATCCCGGGGTCTGACTGAGCCCAAGGTCCCCTCTGGCCGGGGCGATCCCGGGGTCTGTCTGACTGAGCCCAAGGTCCCCTCTGGCCGGGGCGATCCCGGGGTCTGTCTGGCTGAGCCCAAGGTCCGCTCTGGCCGGGGTGATCCCGGGGTCTGTGTGGCTGAGCCCAAGGTCCGCTCTGGCCGGACGATCCGGGGGTCTGTGTGGCTGAGCCCAAGGTCCCCTCTGGCCGGGGCGATCCGGGGGTCTGTGTGGCTGAGCCCAAGGTCCCCTCTGGCCGGGGCGATCCCGGGGTCTGTGTGACTGAGCCCAAGGTCCCCTCTGGCCGGGGCGATCCCGGGGTCTGTGTGGCTGAGCCCAAGGTCCCCTCTGGCCGGGGCGATCCCGGGGTCTGTGTGGCTGAGCCCAAGGTCCCCTCTGGCCGGGGCGATCCCGGGGTCTGTGTGGCTGAGCCCAAGGTCCGCTCTGGCCGGGGCGATCCCGGGGTCTGTGTGGCTGAGCCCAAGGTCAGCTCTGGCAGGGGCGATCCCGGGGTCTGTCTGACTGAGCCCAAGGTCCCCTCTGGCCGGGGCGATCCCGGGGTCTGTGTGGCTGAGCCCAAGGTCCGCTCTGGCCGGACGATCCGGGGGTCTGTGTGGCTGAGCCCAAGGTCCCCTCTGGCCGGGGCGATCCCGGGGTCTGTGTGGCTGAGCCCAAGGTCCGCTCTGGCCGGGGCGATCCCGGGGTCTGTGTGGCTGAGCCCAAAGTCCCCTCTGGCCGGGGCGATCCCGGGGTCTGTCTGGCTGAGCCCAAGGTCCCCTCTGGCTGGACGATCCTGGGGTCTGTGTGGCTGAGCCCAAGGTCCCCTCTGGCCGGGGCGATCCCGGGGTCTGTCTGACTGAGCCCAAGGTCCCCTCTGGCCGGGGCGATCCCGGGGTCTGTGTGGCTGAGCCCAAGGTCCCCTCTGGCCGGGGCGATCCCGGGGTCTGTGTGGCTGAGCCCAAGGTCCCCTCTGGCCGGGGCGATCCCGGGGTCTGTCTGGCTGAGCCCAAGGTCCCCTCTGGCTGGACGATCCTGGGGTCTGTGTGGCTGAGCCCAAGGTCCCCTCTGGCCGGGGCAATCCTGGGGTCTGTCTGGCTCAGTGTTTCTCAAGCAGCGGTACGAGCACCCTTAGGGATACTGGAGACAGTCTGGGGGGTGCGTCAACACAACTGACATTTGGAGAACTGTTGTGTTGAACAGTTGGAAGTTCTACAGCGCTTTATTATTTTTGTACTATTTACATCCCAAAATGTCATCGCCCGCACGGCTACGATTAAGTTGTTTAAACAAATGTGTTGCAATGGTAGAAACAAATGTTGTGTGTCTGAAAACTGTAGGTCCTGGGGGTACTTCTAATTCTTTTTTTTTAAGGGGTACTTTATAAAAAAAGCTTGAGAAATGCTGGTCTAGCAGAGCCCAGAGTCCCCTCTGGCCTTGGCATCGGGGAAGCTGCACTCAGCCGCCCTCCGAGCAGCCGTGAGGTGTTTAATCGTGGTGGCCTGGAAAGCTGCCGTTCCCCGGGCCTCCCCTGGGCTACAACGCCTCCCTTGTGCTGGTGTGCAGGCTTTCCAGCCACAACGGGCTGCGGGGCCCAGGCAGGATGCAGCACTGGCTGCTGGGCAGTGTCGGCGCGACAGCTCCTGATGGTCAGAGAGGAGCAAAGGAAATGGCCGGGGCTGTGCTCATTTCCTGCAGCGCGAGGGGAAACCTCCCGCCAGCCAAACAGGATGGTGCTGGTGTGTCCAGGCCTGACTCAGGCGGGGACAATGCCCGGGCATGTTTGTGTTGGACAGCGGCATGACAGTGCCGCCGCTCCCCGAGCCAGCTGAGCCTCGTCTTGGCAGGAGGGGCGGGACAGAGAGCCGGACGAGGCCGGGTTGGTAAGACCATGGGGCGGCCGTGCTCAGTCAGCCTGGCTGCCAGTGAACAGAATGGGCAATTATTGTGTCAGCCGTCCCCGGCTGGCATCAGTCTGAGGCTTAGGGACATCCAGACATGGCATCGCGTTCCTGCCCATCTTGGCTAAGAGCCATGATGGACCTGGCCTCCAGGAACTTACCTAGTTATGTTTTGAATCCTGTTAGAACTTTGGCCTTCACAGCATCCCCTGGCGAGGAGTTCCACAGGTTAACTGCATGTTCTGTGAAGAAATATTTCCTTTGTTTTCAACTTGCTGCCTGGTGGTTTCACCGGGTGACTTTTGGTTCTTGTGTTATGTAAAGGGGTAAATAACTTTTCCTCATTCACTTTCCCCACCCCCGCCATGATTTTATAGACCTCCATCCTACCCCCTTAGGCGTGTACGGGCAGGTTTGCACTGCCAGGTTCAACCCCCACATGATGCGAGTTTGCGCTGCCCACACCGGTGCTCTGGCAGCAGGAGACTCTGTCCCGGAGACACGCTTCTCGGCAAGATCCCATCCGTGTGGCTGCAGGAGAGAGCTCTCCCGTCAGCACAGCCGGCCCTCACCTGCCGAGGTCTGGGCAATGCAGTGAATAGCCTTGCAGTGCGAGTCAGTGAATTAACCAGCTCATGCTTGTTAAGTTAATACTGATCCTGGGGCCCCGGCAGCAGGGTGGTTTTTACGTACCCGTCGCGAGGCAGCAATCCAGGGGAAGGCTAGGGAGCCAGGGCAGGGAAAGGTGGGTTATAAGAGCTGGGCCCCACGCTGGGAGCACTGCAGATGGGCTGTTGCAACAGCCAGGGGCTCTCCCAACACCAGTGAAAGACGGGGTTCAGCACTACCCCCCCGTGCGATGAGCGTGAGATGGGGTTCAGCACTACCTCCCTCCCCCGTGCGATGAGAGTGAGACGGTGTTCAGCACTACCCTCCCCCCCCGTGCAATGAGAGTGAGACGGGTTCAGCACTACTCCCCCGTGCGACGAGAGCGAGACGGGGATCAGCACTACCTCCCGTGCGATGAGAGCAAGAACTCAGCCTCCCACACGAGCTAACGCAAATCGCTGTTGGCCCTTGGCAGTATAGAGCCTGACACATGGGTGAGCAGTTCTGAGTGCGTCCAGCAGAGGGCAGTGCTGCCCCGGGCACCAGCCCTTGCCTTGCAGTGGGCACAGCATGGCCTGGCCTGGAGCCTGTGGGCCGGGTGCGCGGGTGCTGGTGACGGGCAGAGCCCAGGCTCCCGTGTGCTGTTTACAATGTGGCTCGGGGGCGGGGGGGGCGAATGCCGCTCTGGGCAGAGGGGGGCAGCAAGCAGCCTGAGTGACCTGCCGTCCCGTGGGCTGGCTAACTGCTGAGTCCTCACCGTGGCCACGGTCCCCTGGGTCCAATGGACATTTCCCCAGACTCTGTGGGAGGGCTGCGCCCCCACCCCACCCCCCGTGCTTCCTGCCACGGCCGTGGCCCTTGGCTCTGATGGCCCCAGGCGTTGCAGAGAGAACCTGGACCCAGGTGAGGTGCCCGGCCGAGCTGCTCAGCCCTTCCTGGCAGCGCGCGGCTCTGGGGGCCTCGGGGAAAGGCCACTGCAGGGCCCCGGTCAGGTTTGGACTCCGGGGGGCTGGGCTAGCCAGGAAGGGGGGGTTAACCCCTTAGCTCCCAGGAGCTGCACGCCCAGGGTGGGCAGGGGCAGCCCCAGGGACGTGTGCGCCTCTCCCCCACCCCCAGCAGGAAGCCGGAGCTGGTGTTCCAGCTGCAGCTGTGAGGCTGAGGCTGGAGCTGCGGCGCGATCTCCCGGTGACGCGGTGGGGAGGAGTGCGGCTGAGCTCCTGCCCCATGTGCCACGGGAAATCAGCTCGTGCCACGTGTAGTACGCGTGCCAGCAGTTACCGACCCCTATCTAGACGGCGCTGGGTCCTGCCGTGAGGGGCCGGACTCGATGACCTTGCGAGGTCCCTCCCAGTGCTAGTGCTCTGGGATTCACATCGTGTCGTGACATAGCACTCTCCGCTCTGCAGGTTCCTCAGAAGGACAGTAAACAGGAGCTATTACAGGCAGACGTTTTTAAACCAGCTGGTCTGGATAACTTCCATCCAGCGTTCCCTGGAAGCCGAGCACTTGGGCGGTCACCCAGGAGAGATTCAAATGCCACTCAGCTGATTAGCAGAGTGCCCACAGCCAGCAGCATGTGTTGATACTGGTGGTGCACTTCCACATATGTCTTGGTTCATATAACAAAATGTATTCCACATGTGGATAGAAAAAACGTTAGAGGGAGGATTGCTTATATCCAAGAATTTTAGACGAGCTGGCCGAGGCGTTCTCTGGACCATTAAACACTGGGGAAGTTCCCGAAGGCTGGAAGAAAGAGGGTAAAAAGGATGACCTGGCACTTACAGGCTTGGCAGTCTGACATGGATCCTGGGCAGGCTAGCTGAGCAGCTGAACTAGGACTCCATGAATAAAGGATTAAAGGAGGGTAATAGAATTCATGCAGAACAACAAGGCTTTGGGGGAAATAGAGCCTCTCACAGTAACTTGATATCATTTTTGTTGAGCTTATAAGTTTGGTTGATGGAAAAGCGTTGCTGTCATATACTGATACGTTTGTGCGGCATTTGACTTGGCACCATTAAAAAATCACCATTAAAAAACCCAGAACAATGTGACATTAAGACGTCAGCCATGAAATGGGTTGAAAACGGGCCAAGTGTACACGGGGAATCGTCATCGAGTGGGTGCTGGGTCCCTGCTGGGGTCAGTCCTTGGCCCTGTGTTACATGACGTCTTTAGTAGTGAGCAAGGAAACAGCAGCAAAGCAGTCTGCAGGCGATACACGACTTGGGTGAAGGGGGACTAACTCCCAGAGGGCCGTTCTGGGGCAGAGTGGCCGGGCGCTGGGCGAAGTGGGTGAGGGTTGTTGCCGGGGCTGTGACGTGGCTCGTTGTAAGTGGCGATGGCTGGGAGCGGAGAAGCTGGCCGCACTCGCAGGGGACGATCGTGAGGCTAGAGCCCTGCCGCAGGGCTACAGAGTCAAAGCCCCATTTGTCTGGGGACGTGGCGACCGCCTGTCAGTCCCTGGGGGGACGGATTTGGAGACGGGCTCTGCGGTCGGGCAGACGGGTCTAGTGGGATCCAGGGCCTGGAAGCTGAACAGGACGCGTTTCGACTGGAGACGAGGTGCAGGTTTTAACAGGGACCCTTGCAGCAACTGCCTGCGGGCCCTGCTGGGTTCTCCGGCCCTGGCAATTGGGCCTTTTTCTCTCGCTGACTTGAACAGGAGCAGCAAGGGTTGTGCCACGGCCCCGACTCCCCTTCCTGGCCCAGCCGTGGACGGTGGGGGGGGCTGTGTTGCTGGGGGTGCGCGCGGGAGACAGCCGCATGCAAACATGCAGTGGATGGAAATGCCCGTTTTCGCCGGTGAGGATATTCTTGGGGCCGTAACCGGCAGCTCTCTTAGGGCTGTGGAAGCAGGGAACAGGAGGCGGGATCTGTGCGCAGCCATTTTTAGGTTTGTTAGCCTAACTCTTGCTCTGCTGCTAACTTTGAGGCCTGACAACGCGCTGTCTCCACTTGGCTTTAGGAGATAAGGAATGCTGACTCTAGCAGAGACCTTGGGATAGGGCAGTGTTTGGGGGGAACTAAGATAACTGGAGCCTTGTTGTATGCAATGGGAAGGTGTATATACCGCTTCATAACTGCCTGTGTTTTGAAGATCTGTGTGAGGACGGGGGGCTCCCCCCTTCCCCCACGTCCGAATCAGTTTTTTCCCTTGCTGCAGCTCGAATAAAACTGCCTCTGGCTACTTGTTGCTTACAAACGCAGAGTGAGGACAATGTTTTCTTCCAAACCTGCCGGAAGCCCAGCCAGATCCCGGGACCCCTGCTCGGCCGGGGGGTTCGCTGTCGTCTGCGCTGGCCTGCCCGGGGCACAGAGCAGTACAGAAGCACGGGGAGGGGGGGGAGGAGGAGGCGCCAGGCAACAGTGGGGTGCACAGGGCAATTCCTGGTGGAATTTCTCTCGCCCTCCTGGGCCGTGTGCTTTGAATGCTGGGAAGTGCCGCTCTCCAGCTGTTTCCTAGCACACGGACGGGTGATGAGCAGGGCCTCTGAGCAAGAGGCTGCCCTGCCGCAGAGTCGCTAACAAGGCTCTGTTGGAAGGACGTTAAGTATCGGGTACTCGACTATGCGATTAGTCGCTAGGGCGCCTCCGCCTTTGAGGTGAAGCGACAGCCCCAGGGTTCTTGCTACACTTCAAAGGCGAAAGCGCCGCATGGAACCTGGGGTCAGCGGGCTCCCCGGGGCGCTGCCCCTTTGAACTGCCACAAGGAGCCTGACACCGCGCTGCCTGGCGTTTCAAAGTGACAGCGCTGCACAGTCCCCAGCTGAGCCCGGGCTCCACGCGGTGCTGCCGCTTTGAAGTACCCCCACTTCCCCCCCACCCTTGCTGCCTCTATCTGATAGAGGCATGGAGGGGAGCGATTAGTCCTTCACATCCCTACTTTGTTGGGTGTCAGGGCCCACAGCTGCCCTTTTGGCCTGGCTTTATCCAGGGCCTTTCCCCTCTTTGGGAACTGGGTGTGGGGAGGCCAGTGGAGCTGAGCCTGGATCAGGCCAGGGCTGGAAGTCTCTCCTGTCTGCTAAGCAACTTGGGCTAATGGTGAGCGCAGGGCTGCGGGGTCTGTCTCCCGGCCTGAGCCGGGCGCTGGGTGGCCGAGAGGGCGTCTGTCTCCCGGCCTGAGCCGGGCGCTGGGTGGCCGAGAGGGCGTCTGTCTCCCGGCCTGAGCTGGGCGCTGGGTGGCCGAGAGGGCGTCTGTCTTGGGGCCTGAACCGGGCGCTGGGTGGCCGAGAGGCATGGAGAAGCTGCAGGGCCTGTGGGTGTCTGGGCGTGTCTGGGTCTCTCTGCTCCGGCACAGACCGACCCTCGTGGGGCAGTGTCTGCCCTCAGCCCCCGAACGTGCCAGGGACCTGCCTGTGCCATGCGCTTTGCTTTCCCGGCAGCGCCCTGGCTCGGCTGCCTCTTGGACCCCGGCAGCCAGCGGGGAATGTTTCCCTGCAGCCGCTGCAGCATTTCCCTGCAGCCGCTGCAGAAAGATGGGTGCGGGGGGAGGGTGTCCTTCAGACACTGGGCAGCGTTTGCCCACACAGAGGCCGGAGCGCCGGCTCCGGTGGCTGGATTTACCCAGCTCTGGGTCGAGGAACATGGAGTTTGTTTTGCTTTGTTTGCCCGGGCAGGTCTTTGCCAAGATGCCACCACTCAAGTACCATGATTTGGTGCCAGGTTGTTTCGCCCACTCTGGTTTGCTTTAAAGATAATCGAACCATTCAGTCTCCCTTGCGCCCCCCTTTCTCCCTGGGCCACTGCTGTCCACGGGGTTCCCTCTTCCCGGGCTCCCAGCTGGGGAGGACCAAACCGCTGCGTGGCAAGGCTGCCCTGGCAACCCTGGGCCTGCTCGAGAGGCCGCGCCAGGGGATGTCAGGCCGCTGCACACAGCTGGAGTGGAACCTGCCCCTGCCAGGTCACAGCCGTGCGTGCCATGGCCACTTCCCCGAGCCCTCCCTTCCTGGACACCCCGTGCCTTTGGCAACTGAGCCCTCCGGGACTGCTCCTGCAGACACCGAGTCCTCGCCTCTCTGAAGAGCTGCACTGGGATCGATGCCCTTGTGAACGGTCAGCCCCTGCCACACACTGTGACTCTCGTGCACAGCTCCCTCGCTCGGCTTTCGGGACTGAGCTGCTGCTGTTTGCAGGAAGGTGCTGTTCTCTCCTCCCCTGCGTCTGCATTCCCTGCACTGCTGCCTGCAGGCTAGTCCCTGGGGAGTGAGGCTGGGCTAAGCCTGATTTCCAGTACATCTCCCTTCCTGCCACCCGGGGCTGGGGGAGCAGAGCCGAGGGAGGAGCGCTGCGCTGAGTTGGGTTCTCGTCCGGCTCTTTGGCCGCCGCGCGGGACGCGCCTTGGCTGGGGGGCTCAGTGCGTTTCTTTCGAGTAACAGTGAAACAAACGGGTGGTCCCACCGCGCCCAAGGTGCCGCCGTCCCTTTCCCCTCTTTGGGGGCTAGTCTCGTGGCTCCGGATTATTTTCCTGCCCGGAAGAGTGGCTGGGCCGCGTAACCCGTAGAGATGGGCTGGTGGAAGCGGGAACAGCTCCGGGGGGGAGCGCTCACTCGTGCAAGGCAAATGTGCGGCACTGGCCCCTCAGGCCAGCTCGAATGGTTGATTCCCTCAGGCTGTTTTGCTCAGTCCTTTTTGCCCATCTGGGTGGTGGGTGGGAAGAACTTGTCGGTGCCACTGCTGCTGGGTGAGGCTGTCACCCGCTGGGCTCAGGCTGCAGACGGGGCAGGCAGTGTGATTCAGCAGCGCGGTCCCATCGGGATGGGTTTGGCTTCCCAGGTGCACGTCTGCGCTCGTGGGGCCCTGACAGTTGTGCCCAGATGGGCTTGGAGAGCATCTCTAGAGCCACAAAACTCTTCTAATCCGCACGTGCCACGGCGCCTGGCAGAGGGATGTTCCGTGGAGGGCGGGGGACTGAGGCTGGTCCAAAGCACATATGGAATTTGGGAGCCTCGGGTTTGGCGGCTCAAGTTGGGCACCCAGATCCCGAGACCCCAGTTGGGAAAGTGGCTGTCTGGGAGCGTCCATGGTGAGCAGGGCCAGGTGCAGAGCTGGGAGCCCGCTGGGCGGGAGGGTAATTAACGGTGGGGTGGGGTCCCCGCGAGGACAGTCCGTCATGCCGAGCGCCTGGCTCTGGCTTCGCAGACGTGGGCTTGCCGCAGCCGTTGCGGGGCCAGAACCCATCTCGCTGGGGCGAAGGCGAAATGGCCAGAACGTTCCAGCCTCTCAGGCTGCGGCAAAGACGCTGGGACGGCGCCTGTTTGTTCACGGAAGGCGGGCCAGGAAGCAGTGGGCCGGCGAGGGATTGGTGTGAGGTCAGGAAGCCTGCCTGGCTCTCAGGGAGCTATGGGCTCCTGCCCCGGGGGGTAAGAGCAGGTACCATGTCGGGCCTGGTCCCGGGATGCTGGGTTCCGCCCTGCACGGGGCACTGGGCTGGCTGGCGTCTCCAGGTTCCGTCTGTGGCAGCCGGCGGGCGAGTTTCCCGGGGGCGGAGGGGTCGCTGCAGCTGGTGGAGTTAGTGCTTCTTGCACCCAGCCGAGCCCTGTGCTCCGTGACCCCCTTGTGCTTTTCTCCCCTCTCCAGGCACACCTTCTGGCAGTTCCGCCGTGAGAACCCCGGCACCAAGGTGGGGGAGCCCCCGCCGGACGGGCTGCCCGGCTTTAACAGCGGGGTCATGCTGCTCAGCCTGGAAGCCATGCGCCAGTCCCGGCTCTACAACCAGCTGCTGGAGCCAGACAAGGTGCGGCAGCTGGCGGAGAAGTACCACTTCCAGGGCCACCTGGGGGGACCAGGATTTCTTCACCATGATTGGCATGGAGCACCCGGAGCTGTTCCACGTGCTGGACTGCACCTGGAACCGGCAGCTCTGCTCCTGGTGGCGGGAGCACGGGTACAGCGACGTCTTCGACCAGTACTTCCGCTGCGAGGGCCGCGTCAGGATCTACCACGGGAACTGCAACACGCCCATCCCGGAGGACTAGGCCGCCCGGCATGGCCTGCGGGGCCGCGCTGCTTTCGGGGGTGGGCAAGCAGCTAGTGACGCGTGCGCACCAGTGTCCCACGCAAAGGTGCGTCCCTCCCCCAGGCCCTGTGCTCCCGCGCCGTGCCCGCCCGCTCCACGAGCGTTCCGCCACTCCCACCTCAGCCAGGAAGTGCAGACTAGTGGTTAGAGCAGGGTGCCTGGGTTCTGCTCCCAGCTCAGACACGGGCTATGCGAGCTCGGGTTAGGCACGTCGCTCCTCCTTGCCAGTCTCCAGAGCTGTAAAAAGGGGCTGATCAGCTTTACCCTCCTCACACCACAGCCCAGAGAGCCCGTGTGAAAGCCCCTGTCTACACACAACACACAGCGACCGCCCGACTGCCCCACTTGTGGGGGGGCCCTGTCTTGCGGCGATTGCCCGTGTGCGCAGTGCACTGCAGTGTTGTGAATTGTGGCCGCCAGGCGGGCCCGTCGCTCAGTGACCTGGGTCCAGGGCCGGGCAAGGAGACGCCGGATCAGCCTGGCCTCGTTTAGAATAAAAGCCAAACGAGCGCTTTGAAAGCCTGATCTGTGCTGGGGCAGTTACAAAGCTGCGTTCACACGGGGTCACTCCTGGGCCAAAAGGAGCTTTAAAGCCGTCCCAGGGTGCTCCCTGCTGCCCCTCCGAGCCCCGCGCAGGGGACACACGAGTTTTTTGGGGGGGCGGCTGTGGCTGTCCGAGTGGAAGGCTCGAGACGCGTTTTTCTCTCTTGCTGGGAGCAAAAGGAGCTGACGTGAGTCTGCTGGGGAGCCGGCTAAGCGGTGTCCTACATCCCATCGGGGCTCTGCTGAGCCGCACGCGAGCCCCACATTGGGGCTTAACAACATGTTTTCGCGGCAGTCACTCTCCTAGAACCATAGAGCTGGAAGAGACCTCAGGAGTCATCGAGTCCAGCCCCCTGCTCTAGGCAGGACCAACCCCAACTAAATCAACCCAGCCAGGGCTTG
Organism: Rafetus swinhoei; assembly: GCA_019425775.1. Lineage (NCBI taxonomy): Eukaryota > Metazoa > Chordata > Testudines > Trionychidae > Rafetus > Rafetus swinhoei. The sequence continues at coordinate 1,066,848 of CM033432.1, forward strand.
GTCAAGCCGAGACTTAAACACCTCCAGGGATGGAGACTCCACTACCTCCCTAGGGAACCCATTCCAGTGCTTCACCACCCGCCTAGGGAAATAGTGTTTCCTAATATCCAACCTGGACCTCTCCCACCACAACTTGAGCCCATTGCTCCTTGTTCTGCCATCCGTCACTACTGAGAACAGCCTCTCTCCAGCCTCTTTGGAACCCCCCTTCAGGAAGTTGAAGGCTGCTCTCAAACCCCCCCTCACTCTTCGCTTCTGCAGACTAAACAAACCCAAATCCCTCAGTCTCTCCTCATAGGTCATGTGCTCCAGCCCCCTCAGCATTTTGGTTGCCCTCCGCTGGACCCTCTCCAATGCGTCCACATCCTTTCTGTAGTGGGGGCCAGAACTGGACACAACACTCCAGATGTGGCCTCACCAGAGCCGAATAAAGAGGAAGCCGAGTAAAGTGGCCCTGCTGGGCCACTGCTTGTAAATGGCAGCTAACGAGTCTCCGTGGCCCATTGTCCTTCTGCGGCAGCGCTGAGCTGCTTTTGGCCATGCCCGTGCCAGTGGGTGCTCACAGACGGCCATGCGCAGCAGCCCCCCCAAGTGCGCTGCCTCCTGTCCCGTCTCCCACATTCCTGCGCCTCAGCAGAGTTGCCGGGAACAGAGCTGGCTCCGGGTTCTGCCAGTGGCGGACGGAAGGGGCATAAGCCACTACTCCAGTAGTCGACTACCTCAAAAGCTGGCTACCCCAGCACTGTCTCCGCAGAGGCCCCGGCGCTGGCTGGCGCTGCCCCCGGGAGCTAACCCCCCTGCACTCTGCAGTTTAAATACAGTAGGAGCTGAGCTGCCTGCTCCTGCTCCATTTAAACGGCAGAGCCGCAGCGCGGGCAGCGAGCGCCCCCACGTATCGACTAATCGAAATTCCATCCCTAGCTGGCTGCAGCAGCTTAAGCCCAAGGTGCAAGAGCGGGATGCCCTGGAGAAGCTGCTTCCCGGGCCGGCGTGTGCGGTGCAGCAGGAAGGATTAATGGGGGCAGGCCTGGCCGGGCGTGAGTGGCAGGGGGCATGCCCGGTGGTTACCTGAGAACACGTCCTCAGGCCTGATCCAGCGCTGCCGGGCGGGGACAAAGTGCTGCCAAGAAGCCAGCAGCTGTCTCAGGCTCCAGCTCTCAGCAGGCATGAGAGTGGGCGGGGTATGAATACCTGGGCTTCAATCCTGAGACACTCTACCCACTGCCCCAACCGGCCTCCAGCCGTCACAGAGCCAGGCCTCATGGAGCAGGGCGGCCCAGCCTGCCGGGAACAGTACCCGTCTCCATGGGCTCTCCACACAGCCTAAGTTCCAGGGGTGGCAGATCGCACCTGCCCTGGGCCTTCGGAGGCGCTCCGGCTAGTCTGCCATTTCTAGCCGCGGGTGTCTGCGGGTGAGCGAGTGACAGACACAAGCCCACTCCCACAGTTACCGCAGTGTGCACTGTGCACACACGAGCACGCGCCCTGCGCTGAGCTCTGCACAGCCTGCCCAGACGTCCCCTGGCCCGTGAAAACGCACCTGCTCGGCAAAACCCCCGAGAAACCTGCCCGGCCCAGCCCACGTTCTGCCACTGGCCTGGGAGAGAGGCCAGACGCAGCGATGAAAGCACATGGAGAGAGAGCAGCGTGGCTTGTCCGAGCCTCTCGCCAGCCTCCCTGGAATCCCCCTTCAGGTGGCTCAGGTAGATTCCTTGAGGGGCCCCTCCATGAGTTCCCGGGGACTGAGCTGGGGCTGACCGGTCTGCAGTGCCCTGCATTCTCCTGCCCCCCTTTAAAACTGGGCACCTCGTTTGCCTATTTCTAGAACCTCCCCTGATCACCACGAGTTTTTAAAGAGCTGGGGGGCTCTGCAGTCACATCCGCTAACTCCCGCAGCAGCCTTGGAGGCCTTAGATCCGGCCCCTGGATTTCTGCACGTCCAGCTTTCTAGACAGTCCCGACCCTGTTCCTTCTCCACCCAGGGCTGCCCGCCTTCCCCACTGCGCTGCCCAGGGCGGCTGTCTGGGAGCTGCCCTTGTGAAGCATTGACTAGTTCAGCTTTTCCCACATCATCTATCACCAGGTTACCTCCAGTAAGGGCCCCACCCCCTCCCTGCCCACCCTCTTATATTGCTCACATGCCTGTAGAAACCTTGTTTCCCTTCACATCCCTTGCTGGCTGCAATTCCAGTTGTGCTTTGCCCTTCCTGATTACACCCCTGCATTCTCCAGCAATATATTTATATTCCTCCCTTGTCATCTGTCCAAGTTCCCACTTCTTGTCAGCTTCCCTTTTGTGTTTAAACTCACCAAGGATTTCACTGCTAAGTGTAACCCTCTTTTTCCTCCCTGGGTTACTCGGGAGCAGGTCACCCTCAGGTGTACCTGGGCGCCTGATGTTTTTACCGTAAAAGGAGATCCTGCGTACCCCAGTGGTGATGTAAAGCTGGGGATTCCCTATCCACCCCCTTGCTGCAGTGCCTTGCTCCTCAATGGCGGTGCCTCCACCTGGATGGCCCTGTACACACTTACTGGTGTGCCTTGGGAGCCTCCAGGAATAAAATTATTCCAGCAATAATCTGGATCTAACTCCAGGACAACAATTATAAATAATATACAGCTAATTGATTACATTAGAATGAACACACCTTTACTTGACAACTTAAAGAAACAGGGTTTAACAGATTAAAAGTGAACACAGTCAATTAGATACGTTTCCTTTCTGTGTACTTTGTTATCTGGCATTTACCCTGCCCCCATTTATCTCCCCCCCCCCCCCCCGAGCGTGCACAGCTCTGGATTCAGGGTCCCAGACACTGCAGGTGTGGGTGCGCTGTAGGGTCTGCAGCTGGAGCAGAGACAGCACTGTGCAGATCCTGTGTGTGTCAGTCCAGGCAGGCAGCCAGCTGCAAAATCCCTCAGCCACTGGAGCCAGCCCCATCAAATGCCAGCAGCTCTGGTTCCCTGGGCTGGTCACTCCGGCTTCCCTTTGGACCCAGAGTCAGCCTGTCTTCTTGGCTCCGTCCCAGGCAGCGCTTTCCCAAAGAGCCCAGTTACTCACAGTTACCTCCTGTGCAGGTTTGTGCAGGCCCTTCCCAGCCACAGGCACAGCCAGGATCTCGCCCCTCCAGCGACAATCCAGCAGCCTCCGAAGCAGCCTGCTAGAGCCAAGCCTCTGCAGGCTCTCAGTAACCAGCTCTAGATGCAACTCAACAGCTCCTGGCCTGGAAAAGGCTCCCCACCAGCAGCCTGGCTCCTCTCTCCAAAATGGAGCCTCCTCACTCTCTCTCTCCATGCCTGGAAGAGCCACCATTCCCTCCTTGTTCCCAAGGGCTCATGGGAGTTGTAGTCTCTAGGGCTAGCTTGCAGCACAAAGGATCCTCCCAGTAAAAGTCAGAGGCTCCTTTAGTAAGGGGACTGCATTAGCCAAGCTGGTCGCCTACCACATTTGCTCTTCTTACTGCGCATCGGGATGATTTGTTCCTGCACCTTCAATAAGGCTGCTTTAAAATCCAGCCAGTTCTCCTGGACTCCTTTCCCCTCAGGTTAGCATCCCAGGGGCTCCTAGAATCATAGAGCACTAGAACCAGAAGGGACCTTGAGAGGTCATCGCATCCAGTCCCCTGCCCTCACGGCAGGACCCAGCACTGACTAGAGTCTCTAGACCATCCCTGACAGGTGTCTGCCCAACCTGCTCTTAACTATCTCCAGTGATGGAGATTCCACAGCCCCCCTAGGCAATTTATTCCAGTGCTTCACTCCCTGATATGCAGGAAGTTTTTCGTGATGTCCAACTGATCCTGCCCATCAGTTCCCTGAGGGACTCAAAGGCTGCTCTTCTGAAGTCCGGGGGGTGTATTTTGCTACTCTCCTTTCTTCCTCTGGTCAGGATCCTGAACTCGGCCATCTCATGGTCACTGCTGCCCGGGCTGCCACCCACAGCTACTTCCCCTACCAGTTCCTCCCTGTTTGTGAGCAGCAGGTCAAGAGGCGCATGGCCCTACCTGGCTCCTCCAGGGCTTGCACCAGGAAGTTGCCCACAGCACTCTCCAAAAAAACCACCCAGCAGATGTCAGGCTGCTGGCATCCCCCATGAGAACCTGGGCCTGTGATCTGGAACCAGCTGTTAGTTGGCCAAAGAAACCCCTCGTGCACTGCCCCCTCCTGATCCGGTGGCCTGTAGCAGACCCCCACGCTGGCTGCTCTTGCCTCTAAACTTAACCCAGAGTCTCCCCACAGGCTTTTCTCCAGCTTCATACAGTAGCTCTGAGCGCCGTCCACCTGCTCTTCCATCCAGGGCAGCTCCCCCCAGCTCTTCCCTCCTCCCCTCCCCCCCCCCCCTCGTCCTTCCTGAACTGTCTATATCAGGGCTACTCAAGTTTGGAAGCCCCAGGGCCACAATGATACAGCACATGCCGAGGGCCACAACTTAAATGCGGCTACATATACATGCAAATATATGCAAATAGCGTCTTTCACACTTCCGGGCATGAATAAAGACAAGACTACACAACACGCAGGCCCCATTTAAGTCAGCTCTGCTGATATTAATACAATGCACCATTTACCCGATTCCCACCCATACGACAGCACTTTGAATGAGCAATGACGGTCCAGGCATTTAACCACTAAAACGCATCTCCGCAGAAGACCGTTCTATTGACTCCTGTTTTGGTTTGGCTCCCACCCGCAGGCCGCGTGTTGCGCGCCATATAAACCCAAACCACCCCGTGGGCCGCAAACAAACCAGCTGTGGGCCACATGTTGAGTAGCCCTGGTTTAGCCTCTTCCCTGACAGCGCTCCGGTCATGTGTCGGCCCCAGAGTGCCTTGGCTGGACCAGGGCGGCCAGCTCTGTCTGCTTGCCCTGCCTTCTCAGTACAAATCGGGGATCCGCCCTGCAGCACCCACCTCCTTGTGTCCCCTCCCCCTCCCGGTCCCCACTTCCCTCAGGGCACCGTCCCCCAGAGAGCCCAGTTTAAAGCCTCCTCACCAGGTTAGCCAGCCTGCCTGTGACACTGCTGTGACGCTCCCCATTTGGGACACACTGGGCCCCCCCCAGCTGCTCCTCAGAGCCTGGGACCAGTCCCAGCCCATCCATTCGGGCTGGCGGGGGGAAGGGGGTGCCTGGCTTGGTAGCTGTGTTTGCTTTGCCAGTGGCGGGGGGCACAGATGCCCCCCCAGCAGAGCACGACCGCCGTGAAGTTTGTGGGGAATGTTGCACCCATTTAGTTTCCAGCCTGGGGTGGTAAAATCAACACAACAGGTGTGTGTCGCCCAGGGGTGGGGCCAAAATGAGGGGTACAGGGTGTGGGCAGGGCTCCCAGGGAAAGGCTGGGGTGGGGGGTGCAGGAGCAGGGTGGGGAGGGGCCCGGGAGGGGGAGTGCAGGGTCTAGCGGGAGAGGGAATGCAGGAGCGGGAGGGGGTGTGAAGGCAAGAGGAGCAGGGCCGGGGGGGGGGGGTCAGGTGGGCGGGTGCCTACCAGGATTCCCAGCCAATGTGAGTGACGGGTGGAGCCTGCTGGCCAGCATGGAGGACAGAGTGTCCCTGTGCTGCAGAGCCCCTCCCCAGGCAGCGCCTGCGGGCCTCATCCTGCCCGTGGCCATGGGGTCCCCAGCCCCGCTGTAGTGGGAACCATGCCAAGCCAGCAGCGCCCCGTGCCAGCCCCTCTGTCCCGGCACCCGGCGCCCTGCAGCCAGCATCCTCCTGGGCGCCCCACCCTGCCGACCAGGGCCGGAGCTGGCTGCAAGAGGGGAGCTGCCTGGGAGGGCCGAGGTGAAGCTGGGCCCACATCACCCTGCGCTGCCCACTGGTTCCTGAGTGGTGGTGTGAGCCTGGGGCAGCGCGCAGGCCGGGGGTCCCGGCATGGCCCAGCATCCTGGTGGCAGCCTTGGCACGGGCTGGGCCAGACGCCGCCCATCAGCCCTGGGGCTGCGCAGCTGCAGAGCCGGGGCCAGGGCTTACCAGAGACTGGCCCAGGCCAGCAGCCACAGGCCTCGCCACCCGCAGCCGGGCTGCTGAGCTCCAGCACCGTGGGGCTTGGGGCAGGCTGTGATGGGCCCCAGACGAGGGCGGGGGTTAACGAGCAGGCACCGGGGATGCTGGCTGGCAGGGACAAGGGGGCGTAGGAAGTCGCTTGGCTTGGTGGCAAGTTCCGGACGGACACCCGCTTGGGTGCCTCACACAGCCGGGGCCGGAGCATCGTCAGCAGCCTCAGAGTTCCAGGTGGCCGGGGGCTCCTGGAGCCAGGCCCAGGGGGAAGTGCTGATGCCTTGGGCCCATCGTGCCTCAGGCTGAGCCTCCAATAACACCCTCCCACACACACACCCAGTGTGTCTTGGCCTCGTGGCTCTGATGAAGCACCTGGCACTGCCGCAGCCAGTGCGGCCGAGTCTGCAGGCAGGAGGCGGCTGCCCCGTCCCCTGCAGCAGGGTCACAGCGGCAGCCTGCTTGGCAGACCCCCCCATTCCTGCCTGGGCGCCTGGTCTGGGCTCTCCCTGCGCCCCACGTCACACGCCTGGGAGGGCGGCAGGGCCCAGGCCGAGCTGAGACCCGCACACGCTGCCGTTAGGTGGGGCCTGGCAGGGCGTGTTAGCTGCAGAGGGAGCCTTGGCCAGGCGGCCAGCACAGCCAAAGATGGGGATATAGGGGGTGTCACATGCCCCCGACCCACTGCGCAATCACATGAGGTGGCTGGGAGGGGCATGGCTGGGGGGGCAGAGGAGCAGCAGGGAGCTGCACAGGAGGGTCCGTTGTGTTTGGGAGGGGGTGGTTCCAGGGTTGTGCCTCTTCATTATCAGCAGGTATTAGGGTGGCTGGTTTGCTACCGGACAGTCCGGTTTTTGGGGGCCTCTGTCCTGTAAAAAAATCCAGAAAATACCGGACACGTGCAACGTGCACTGTGCAATGTTCGGTATTTCCTGGATTTCTGGCCGGACGCCTGGCGGAGCTGAGGGGTGGCTGGGCGCGATCGGGCTGGGAGCCCGGGCTGCATCTGACGCCTTGGGTAGGAGGAGGCCCTGTCCCTGCTCCTGAGCGCGTGGTGGAGCCGCAGCCGGACTCACTCGCGCGTCTCCGGACCGTGCGCGGGACTGACAGCGCCCCGGGATCTGCACATGCCCGAGTCGGCCCCCCCCCCCCCACACACACACACACAGTTCCCCCAACCCTTCCCAACGAGCTCTGCCGCCCCGACCCCTCCCGGCCACCTGCTTCCTGCCAGCCAGTTCGTCTCCTCCCGATCTCCCCTGGCCAGCCGCGCTGCCTCCGACCACCCCCCCACATCTCCCTGGGCCAGCCACGCTGCTCCTGAACACACACACACACACACACACACACACACACACACCGTCCCGGTTCAGCCCTGCTGCCCTGCCCCAGCTATAGTCTCATGCTGCCGTGTCAGAGGCCAGCAGGGTCCCAGCGCCCAGCATGCTAGGACAGGCCTGTGCCCAGACACATGGGCCATGGCAGCACCGCCCAACCCAGCCCAGCCCAGCCCAGCTTTCCTGGTGCTGGGATATGGGGGCCCTAGCCAGGACTTGGCCCCTGTAAGCAGAACGTTTGGGCGGCCACTCCGGAGCGATTCAGTTGCCACCCAGCTGATTAGCAGCGTGCCCGCAGTCAGCAGCATGTGTTTCTATTGGTGGTGCACATTGGCACATGCCTTGGTGCACAGAACAAAATTTATTCGGCACACAGATGGAGGCGGGATTAGGGGAGGGTCAGAGTGACACGGGGAGGGGCGGGGGTCTGGGTGGCACGGGGGGGGCAGGACTGGAGGAGGGGCATGGTCAGGGTGGCACAGGGGCTGGGGTTAGGGGAGGGGCAGAGTGACACAGGGGGCCGGGCAAGAGGAGGGGCATGGTCAGGGTGGTACAAGAGGTGGGATTAGGGGAGGGGCAGAGTGACAGGGGGATGGGGCTAGGGGAGGGGCGAGGGCTGGGTGGCACAGGGGCACAGGGACCCACAGGCTGAGGCCCCCCCAGCCCCGCACACACGCAGGCCCCACAGTGGTGGAGCGGGAGGGCCCAGCCAAGCTGCTGGCTGACAGTGGGGTCGGGCGGGGAGGAGGGCCAGGTGCTTCGTGTCCACACCAGCCCAGGTTGCTACCAGCAAGGATGGCCATTGGCACCCACGGGCAGGACAGCGCAGCACTGTGGGCCTGGCCCAGAACCGCCCCCCAGCCTGGGCGGAGCCGCCCGCATTAGGGTGGGGGGGGGTGGGCCTGAACTGGGGGGCTTTTGTGGGGGGTGCTCAGCCTGGTGCGCCAGTGCCCGGGTGCCTAGCTCTGGGGACGCACTTCCAGGAGCTGGCCACGGGCCATGGCTCGGCTGCTCAGCACGCCGGAGGCACCGGCTAACGGCAGGCAGAGCCCTCGGCAGCCAGTGATCAAGGGCTGGGCACTGCGTGGGGGCAGCCGGCCCATGCGTGACAGGTGCAGAACGGCGGGCGGGGCCGCGGGGGCCGGTGGAACGAGCCTGTCCGCAGAAAAGCCAAAGGTCCAGCCCCTGCTGCCGCTCCCTGTGCCATCGCCCCCAACCTGTGTCGCCAAGGACGCTGGCTGTGGAGCTGTGCCAGCTCTGGCCCCCCCTTCCTCCCGGTCCTGGGTCTGGGCTCAATATCCAGGGACTTCCCCCCGGCGAGCTCAGCTGGCTTTGCCACGCACGGTCCCTGGCCTCCCCGCCTCTCGACGCCCGGCCCGGGACGTGCGTGGGGGAGGCAGCAGACTCAGGGCAGAGGTGGAGTAGAACCCAGGTCCTCTGGCTCGCTGCACTATAGCCCGTCCGTTAGATCCAGCTGCTGGCAGGCCCCAAGGAACCCCAAAGCAGAGAAACGTGCCATGGATCAAGGGCTGGGCTGGCCACTCAGCCGGAGACCTGAAAAGTGCCGCGCCCGCTGGCTCCGCAAGAGCTGGACTCTGCACTCACAGCCCGCTGGGCCTCTGTCCTCGCCTCCCTCCGGGGATGAGCTGGGTTCAAGACTGGGGCAACGCACTTCTGCTGGCTCCACAGCCCCTCCCGCGGTACCCTGCCAGGCGGCAGGCAGCGCGCCCCCTCTCCCTGCTGCGCCCTCCTCCAGTTGAGCGCCTGCTGGGCTCTTTGCCTCAGCCTGCGGCACAGGGCCGGCCCACAGCATTTTGGCACCTGAGGCAGGGAGCTCAAATGACGCCCTCAAATGCACCAGCCCCAGACACAATTTTCTACACTCTGGGTCCTAAGGCCCCCAGTCTGGCCCCTGAGGCAGCCGCCTCAGTTCGCCTCATGGTAAGGCCAGCCCTGCTGCGGCAGTGCGGGCAGGTGATGCTGCAGACGCCCGCCTGGGATCAGAGCCCTGAGCACACAGCCCATGCCCCCGCACCTGCTCAGGTGCCCGGAGCAGCCAGGAGGCATCTCCACCCAGCCCCGGGCGCCAGTGCTAACGGGGGAAGGGGGGGGGGGCGTCGCGGTGCTCGTGGGAAGGGGCCACGCCTGCAGCGAGCTCTGAACCACAGGTCAGGCCCTAGCGCTGCGACGCGCATCACCCGGCCAGCCCGCGGCAGCCCACACGCCGCTCACCTGCACGCCAAGGCCTCGTGCAGCGCTGGGCATGGACCTGGCCGCTGCGCTCGGTGCTGGAATGGGGCCAACGCGGAAAACCACAGTGCGCTGCGGTGGTGTGTGCCCCGGTCGCGTCCAGGCGGCGCAGGTGGGGTGTGCCCGGGCGCTGCTGTGGGGGGACACTGAGCCGGAGGTCGGGGGCGGGGGGCAGGCAGTACGAAGGGGTGGCTGGGAAGCAGCAGCAAACTCACCCCACTCTCCACTCCCCACGCTGCGCAGCACGGCCCGGGCGTGACTGCCCTCTGAGATGCCACAGCGCTTGTCACCATGGTAACAGGAATGTGGGGCACCAGGATGGAAGAGTGCAGCTAGTTAAACAGGAAACCGACAGGCTGATGGGTTACCCAAACAGTTACATGGTGTGACGGGCCGGGCCGGGGCTGGGCACCGCTCAGGGAGAATTGCTCAGAACCAGGGCTCCTTACAGCCCCTGACTGGAGACCTTCCAAACTGGCCACAAACCAGCCACACCGAGCGCTCCAGCTGCCAGTCCGGCCGGCAGGAAGCCTCACGAGCAAAACCCCTCGGACACCCCAGCTCTCCCCATGCCACAACCAGCCCCAGGCCTCACACAGGTGAGGGGTTATGGACCCCCAATCCCACCTACCCTGAACAGGTCCTCCCGGTCCCAAAGAACCAGCCCCAGATCCCCAGTCAATTTACACTCTGGATCTCACCCACGAATCACGCTGGGCCAGTCCTTTAGAATCTACAATCGAAAGGTTTGTTAACAAACGAGAGAAAAGGTGGCGAGGGAGGTTGCTGTGGAGAATACGTCACATGCACCAGTCACCCAGTTCTCGCTGCAGGCTCTCAGCAGAGATGTTACGAACTGCCAGCTTAGCAGTCTCTGGTGCACACCCTGTGTCAGGCCGGGTCGGCAATTCTCCCCGCTCGCTGCCTCGCAAGGCTGCATCTGGGATCAGGAGCAGAATTGAAGACAAGATGGAGTCTGCCACGTGGCACTTTATATCTCTGGTGGCTCACAAACTGGAGCTGGTCACATGATGCATGATTCACATGCCAGCCAGCATTATGCCCTGGCAGGTTTCCAGACGCATCCCTCAGATGTGTGTTGGGCCACCCTCAGAGTCCTTGTCCCTGAAGCCCTGCTAATTAGCACAGTCATTGACTGGACATTCCTGCTTTACACCAGGCAGTTCAGGCCGTTGCTCTGTCTCAGGCAGAGACCATTCCCAGCACCAGCCCAGAGCCCATGTCCATAACGCCACACACACACCACACACGTAGCAGACACAGACTCAGTAGAAATACACTTTCATCTGACACCTCACATGCAGGGCTGGCCTTACCATGAGGCAGCCGCCTCAGGTGCCAGACTGGGGCCACTCGGACCCAGCGTGTAGAACACTGTGTCTGCTGCTGGTGCAGATGGATGCGCTCTGCTCTAGATGCACAGAGACGGGGGAGTGCTGTGCTGGAGGAAGGAGGGCACAAGAGACATCACAGGCAGGCGGGGGCGTCATTTGAACTCCCTGCCTCAGGTGTCACAATGTTGTGGGCCGGCCCTGCTCACATGGCCCCCTTTGTACAGACTTGGGGCAAACAGCCCCCCACCTCCCTGTGGGTGCAGCAGTGATCTGGCTGCTCCCCCTCAAATCCAATAACATGACACACGGCTACACGCAGCTCCCGGTCCAGCTCCCTCGGACACAGAGGCAGCAGCGCGGGGCAGCGGGGCGTGCTCCCAGGGAGCTGGCTGCCGCCCCACGTGTAGCCACGTAACCAGTTGCACTGTTAATCAATTACACACATGTAACATCCCTCGTGTGCACAGGTCCCGTCTGGCAGCCAAAGGCCAGGAGAGAGCCCGCTATTCCAGAGTGCTGCTCCACACGCCGATCGGCGAGACGGCGGACGGCTCCTGACTCCCTCTGTAGGAAGCCAGTCACTGGCTGGGCCGGGCGAACGCCCCGACCGGGGCTGCAGGGAAAACTGAGCAGTGGCTCCAGAGCTTTGTCCGGCAGGACCCAAAAGCACAGCATACCTCACAGCATAACTGCAGCCTGGAGCCACCACTGGGCCGAGAACAGAATTGCCCTCGCTCTGGATTAGCCGAGCCGACCGCAGTTCCGCATGGTCTCTGCAAAGCTCGGCCCCTCCCGTCGGCAGGCCGGGGCCGGCGTGGCGCGCCGGGCGAGAGGGAGCAAACTGGGCCCTGCCTGACGGTGCTAGTACTGGGCTCTGCGTCCTGGCGTGGGCTGGCTGCTGTGCTCACGCCTAGAGGGACGTCTCCGTTTTACCCACCCGGATGTGTTCACCGAGAGTGTTTCGTGCCGAGCAAGCCCGGGCTGCGGAGATGACACCGGTCTCTGCCAGGCCAGCGCGGCGCTGCTCCGAGAGCTGGCCCTGCCGCTCCCTGCGTGTCCCACAAGACACCAAGAAGCAGTTTTTCTCCCCGCAGGTTGAAGCAAGTTAGGGCCCAGGGGCAAAGAGCCTGGATTCTAGCCACCTGCAGCCCCGAGCGCTTCCCAAAGCACAGAGCTGCCAAAGCAGCTTTCTAACCCTGCCAGCGACTCCCGCACCCCAGGCGGGCCCCTCGACTTCCCTTTCTCATTCCTGCCCCCCCACCCCCCCACGCAGGGCTCCCCAGAGGAGCACCGAGCAAACCGAATGGCGCTGCTGTGAAAATCGAGCACTCTCTCTGCTGAGTTCTCCTTGGCCAGCAGCACTTCCGGCCTGGGCCCAGGGAAAATGCTACCGAGTCACAGCTGAGTCAGGGCTGGCTATTAGGGAAAACTATTTCCCTGGGAGGGTGGGGAAGCACCTAGGGAGGGGGTGGAATCTCCATCCCTAGAGGTTTTTACGTCCCGGCTTGACACAGCCCTGGCTGGGATGACTGAGTTGGGGCTGGTCCTGCTTTGGGCAGGGGGCTGGACTCGGTGCCTCCTGAGAGCTCTCCCCGCCCTGGGCGTCTATGAGCCTTCAGCGCACATGTGCAGTGGGTTCGGAGCTGGTCAGCTGGCCTCTGTCAAAGGGGAGTTTTTCTGTGGAGACTCATCAGTGCTCGGGGTGTTTTTACCGGGATGCCACACGAGGCCTGATACTCTGCCCCGTTTCCAGCCTATGATCTGACTGCTAATGTAAAAATCGCAGCCGATCACATTTGCAGCTGACAGGAGGCTGGGACTAATAATACTGAGGATGGGGCAGTGGGACCAGGTGAGCTGGATCATTTAGTGAACTGGGCCCTCTCAAACAAAATGGGTTTCCATACAGCCCTATGCGAGAGCCTGCATCGAGGCTCAGGGCGCACAGCCACACCATGAACTGGCAGAGAGCCCTGGCCAGCCGCCGCGCTGAGAAAGGGGTCGGCGTCAAACAGGAGCTCCCAGGGCAGGCAGTGGCAACAAGAGCTGAGGTGATGCTGGGTGTAGGAGCAAGAGCCGGGAGCAGGGGCCTGGTGCAAGGCCTGAACCAAAGGGAACCAGAGTTGCACTGTGAGAAACAGGCCTGCCAGCCAGTGCCCGGGACATGAGCTCAGCACTGGCATGGACGGCACGGCCCGCACACAGGCGCGTGTGAGTACTTCCACCACAGGGCCAGACCACAGGAATGTGTGAGTACTTCCACCACAGGGCCAGACCACAGGAATGTGTGAGTACTTCCACCACAGGGCCAGACCACGGGAATGTGTGAGTACTTCCACCACAGGGCCAGGCCACGGAAACGTGTGAGTACTTTCACCGCAGGGCCAGGCCACGGAAAGGTGTGAGTACTTCCACCACGGGGCCAGACCACGGGAATGTGTGAGTACTTCCACCACAGGGCCAGACCACGGAAACGTGAGAGTACTTCCACCGCAGGGCCAGGCCACGGAAACGTGTGAGTACTTCCACTGCAGGGCCAGGCCACGGAAATGTGTGAGTACTTCCACCGCAGGGCCAGGCCACGGAAATGTGTGAGTACTTCCACCGCAGGGCCAGGCCACGGAAATGTGTGAGTACTTCCACCGCAGGGCCAGGCCAGCACAAGACAGAGCAGCTTGACAGTGACGCTGTGTCTGAGCCATCCGGGGTGGACGCGCAGGAAGTGGCGGGGAAGAGGGATACTTGTCTGAAGTGCCAGGAGGAAGGTGCGAGGGGAGGCACCGCACGAGCCAGAAGGCACAGATTGCTCGTCTCGCTCGGTAAGCGTTGGGGTATCTCGACCTAGCTCCTCATCTGGCCAGGGCAGCAGCGAGTCCCATGCTACGAACTGAGCCGCGGCCCTTGTCACGGGCGCACGTTCAAGCTAGGACCCTGCTTGGGTTACAATAAGGCTGCGCGGGGCTGTATGCGCAGGGGCAGTGAGGCGCAGTGGGAGGCGTTTGCATGCCGGATGCTGGAACACGGTTTATGGCTCTCGGAGCCACATTTTAAAAAGTGATTGGAAAACACGGGGAGAGGAGAGGGGCGCGAAGAGCCACAAAATGATTCACGAGCTGGAAAATGTTTTCAGGAGCTCGCGCTGGCTGGCTAATCAGAGAGGAGGCCGAGCGGCTGCCTGATGATCATGTCCAAGGGCCTTCCTGGGGAGAAAATCCCAGGCCCTAAAACCCAGCGGAGAAAGGCAGAACTAGCCAGGGAGCCAATCACGCGCACCAATCTTCACAGCACATTTGCTCTTTTCTAAAACTTCCAGATGTCTGACATGGTCCTGGGTCACCTCGGGAACTGGGGCTCTCGCCTGATCCCGGAACAGCACCAGTGACCCTGGCCTGGCAGGTGCATGCCAGGGGGAGCCAGGGAGAAACAGAGGCTGGGACAAAGGGATACAGATGGCCCGTTGCCACACGAGTGTGACGGCGGCTGCAGGACGGCACGTGGGAGTCAGACTGAAAGATCAACGAGCTACGGAGGCCGAATCTTGCCAGGTCATTCTCTGCCTGGCATTCCCGTGGCAGGGAGACCTCTGATGGCACAGGCTCCGTGCCCGGGAGGCAGCGGGAGGCGGGGCACTGCAGGGGCCCTGGAGGCAGGGGGAGGCAAGGCGCTGCAGGCGCCCGGGAGGCAGGGGGAGGCAAGGCGCTGCAGGGGCCCTGGAGGCAGGGGGAGGCAGGGTACTGCAGGGGGAGGTGGCACTGCAGGGGCCCAGGAGGCAGGGGGAGGTGGCGCTGCAGGGGCCTTGGAGGCAGGGCGAGACAGTGCTGCAGGGGCCCTGGAGGCAGGAGGAGGCGGCGCTGCAGGCGCCCGGGAGGCAGGGGGAGGCAAGGCGCTGCAGGGGCCCTGGAGGCAGGGGGAGGCAGGGTACTGCAGGGGGAGGTGGCACTGCAGGGGCCCAGGAGGCAGGGGGAGGTGGCGCTGCAGGGGCCTTGGAGGCAGGGCGAGACAGTGCTGCAGGGGCCCTGGAGGCAGGAGGAGGCGGCACTGCAGGGGCCCGGGAGGCAGGGGGAAGTGGCGCTGCAGGGGCCCTGGAGGCAGGAGGAGGCGGCGCTGCAGGGGCCCGGGAGGCAGGAGGAGGCGGCGCTGCAGGGGCCCGGGAGGCAGGAGGAGGCGGCGCTGCAGGGGCCCGGGAGGCAGGGGGAGGCGGCGCTGCAGGGGCCCGGGAGGCAGGGGGAGGCGGCGCTGCAGGGGCCCGGGAGGCAGGGAGAGGCGGCGCTGCAGGGGCCCTGGAGGCAGGAGGAGGCGGCACTGCAGGGGCCCGGGAGGCAGGAGGAGGCGGCACTGCAGGGGCCCGGGAGGCAGGAGGAGGCGGCGCTGCAGGGGCCCGGGAGGCAGGGGGAGGTGGCGCTGCAGGGGCCCTGGAGGCAGGTGGAGGCAGGGTACTGCAGGGGGAGGTGGCGCTGCAGGGGCCCAGGAGGCAGGGGGAGGTGGCGCTGCAGGGGCCCTGGAGGCAGGAGGAGGCGGTGCTGCAGGGGCCCTGGAGGCAGGAGGAGGCGGCGCTGCAGGGGCCCTGGAGGCAGGAGGAGGCGGCGCTGCAGGGGCCCTGGAGGCAGGAGGAGGCGGCGCTGCAGGGGCCCGGGAGGCAGGTGGAGGTGGCGCTGCAGGGGCCCTGGAGGCAGGAGGAGGCGGCACTGCAGGGGCCCGGGAGGCAGGAGGAGGCGGCGCTGCAGGGGCCCGGGAGGCAGGGGGAGGTGGCACTGCAGGCGGCCGGGGTCCCAGGGCAGATTAAACAGGGATGAGGGGCCCCACCAAAGGGAGAGATGGAAAGAGCCATGTGCCCGGCTCTACCCCGCTGGTGGGCTCTGTCCAGCCTGGCTTTAAGGGCTCATACAATGGGGCTCCCCTCCCGCTGGGTGTCCCACCCATTTGCCTTTTGCTCAATGGCCTGACCAACATGCACGTTTCGGGGAGGGTCTCAGACCCCCGCCGGGGCGAACCATTGTGACGGCTCTGGGCCCAGACCTGCCGTCAGGGAGAACTGGGCACATGACAGACAGACTGTGGCTCATCCCCCACCCATGGCAGCGGTGGAGCTGAGAGCAGCCCCCAGCGTCCCACTCTTGCAGGCGGAGCACCCCTCTGACCCCCCCCACACTGTGTGGGAGAGCCCGCCGCCACACTCACCACTGCCACGTTGCATGGCCGCAGCGGCAGAGACCTGGCAGGGGGCTGGACATTTGGCCAGGCAGGGAGCACCCGGGCGTCGTGGTAATTCCCAGCTCACTTCTGCTCCAGCGATTAGACCTGTGGGGAAGGGGCAGATTATCCCAGGTCTGTGCTGTGGGTTCCTTACCCCCCCCTGCAGCCTGGACACTGCCTGTGACCAGAGACTGTGCCAGGCGGACCCTGGGACTCTGCCAGCCAGGAGGTGAGAACCACAGAACACTAGCACTGGCAGAGACCTCGAGAGGTCGAGTCCAGTCCCCTGCCCTCATAGCAGGACCAGCACCGTCTAGACCATCCCTGACAGGTGTCTGTCCAACCGTCTCGTAAATATCTCCACAGATGGAGACTCCACAACCTCCTTAGGCAACTTATTCCAGTGTTTAACCACCCTGACAGGTAGGAAGCTTTTCCTAATGTCCAACCTCAACTTCCCTTGCTGCAGTTTAAGACCATTGCTTCTTGTCCCATCCTCAGAGGCCAAGGAGATTATCCCCCCGCCCTGCTCCTTGTAACACCCTTTTAGATACTTGAAAACCACTATCATGTCCCCCCTCAGTCTTCTCCTTTCCAAACTAAACAAGCCCAATTCCTTCAGTCTTCCCTCATAGGTCAAGTTCTCTAGACCTTTATTCATTCTTGTTGCTCTTCTCTGGACCCTCTCCAATTTCTCCACATCTTTCTTGAAATGCGATGCCCAGAACTGGACACAATACTCCAACTGAGGCCTAATCAGTGCAGAGCAGAGCGGAAGAATGACTTCTCGTGTCTTGCTCACGACACACCTGTTAATGCATCATCCCAGAACCAGGTTTGCTTTTTTTGCAACAGTGTCACATTGTTGACTCATATTTAACTTGTGGTCCCCTCTGACCCCTAGATCCCTTTCTGCCATACTCCTTGCCAGACAGTCGCTTCCTGTTGTGTGTGTGAGAGACAGATTGTTCCTTCCTAAGTGGAGCACTTTGCATTTGTCCTTATTAAACTTCATCCTATTTGCCTCAGACCATTTCTCCAGTTTGTCCAGAGCATTTTGAATGATGACCCTATTCTCCAGAGCACTTGCCACCCCTGCCAGCTTGGGATCATCTGCAAACGTCATAATCCCACTCTGTGCCATCATCTACACAGTCGATGAAGATATTGAACCGAACTGGTCCCAAAACTGACCCCTGGGGAACCCCACTTGCGACGCCTTCCAGCGCAATGCAGATTTCTGTGCTTCTACGTTTTGTGAAAACATCACATGGCCCCACAGCAGAACAGGCATCCATTAGCAAGGCAGGAAAATCAGCACACAGATGTTGCTCTGAATATGCCAAAAAGCATTGCTAAGCCCAGAGCCACATGGGACTCAGCCCGGCACGTCTTCCAGAGCGCAGCCATCGCACAACAGGAAGTACAAAAAGTTAGCTCCGAAACGCTGAAGCGGATCAACACGAACTAGACTAGCGGGGTCCCTTGCGCGGAACGCCCAACATTCGCCAAGCTGCTGTCACTGAATCCATCCCTCGGCTCCTGCCCCTGCCCCAGCGCAGCCTTTCCAGCAAAGCCCAGCGCTGAGTGAAGACGTGCGCACCTCCAGGGAGGAGGGAGGAGAGATCATCCCGCGGCTGCGACTGTGAACTCAGGCTGCTGCTGGCCACCAAGCTAACTGGGCCGCCTCCGCTGGGCAGGAAGGGGTTAAGCCCATTGAGAGCCGGACCGCAGGGGTTCAGCCAACCCGGCCAGAGAGGGGCACCCTGGGGAGCGGAGCAGAGCCCGAGGGTGGGGGCAGGGGAAGAGGGTGCTAACCTCAGCCCCAGGGGCTGCTGTGGAGCCTCCAGGTTCGGGCTGGAAATTCCTCCCCCTTCCGCTACCCCAGAGGTGCTGAGGGGTGGGGCTTTGCTGGGCCGGCCTTGGCTCCTCCTTGCTCAGCCACTGGACCCCCCGCTTCCCGCTGGTGGGCCGGCCGCGGAGGGCTGGGATCCAGCTGGCAGCAAGACCCGCCAGTACTGAGGCGGGGGCGGGGTGTATGGAAAATACAGGACCATTTGCCAATTTTTAAGAAAAAGTTGAGACACCTGCAGCCCCTCATACAGGAGCGTCCTCTTGCACCGGGCCAGCTGGGCGCCTGCACTGACCCCTCCTTGCATGGGGGGCTCAGGCAGGGGGCTGGGGTGTGAGAGGTGCAGGAGGCGGGCGGGGGACAGAGGGAGGAGCAGGCAGGCAGACGCTGGCCATGGGGGGACACTCCTGCTCCTTGCCACTCAGCCATGTCCCCCGAGCTGTCCCGGCAGGAAGCAGGGCTGTGCCCAGGCCACACCCTGTGTCCCGATGCCATGTCCCGCCCCCTGCCAGCAGCCAGGCCGAGCAGCACACCAGGCCCCCAGCGCTGGGTCAGCATGTGCGGGCTGGAGCCCAGCCCAGAGCGCTCTGCTTTCTAACAAGCTTCTCTCCCTGCTCCTCTGATTTACAAATACTCATTCAAACCAGGCTCCCGTCAGCTTTGCTGCTGCCTCCTCCCGCAGGGCCCTGGCGGGAAGGCTGGCAGGTGATTATGCCAGTTCCCCTTGCCTAATGGAGATCGCCCTCAGAATTGGCCTAGCCGGATTAGAGCTCTGCAGGGCCCCTGCCAGGCACTGCCTGCCGGGGCTGGGCTGGAGCCCCCCATGGGAGGCCTAGTCCATGCTCTGCCTGAGCCGGTCTCAGACCCCTTTCTGTGGGGGGAGATCTCAGAAGCAGGGCCCAGGCCACCCGGTCTATGATCGCCCTGTTCTGAAGCAGGGTGGGCAGCCCGCGACCCAGCAGGACCCTGTGTGCGCCCCACGAGACGTTGGGTCCCCTTTGCCCACGCGGCACGCTGCCCAATTCCGCTGGTTCCCTGCCAGGGGTACTACTGTGACAGGCACGTCCAGCCGGGGCCCGTGCACACAGCAGTGCCTGGGAGAGCCGACTCCGGGGGTGAGAGCACACAACGGGTCGGTGGGACAGACCTCCACCCGCCGTGCCAGGACCTCTCCACTCAGCGCCCCCTTCCGCCCACCACTGCCGGCTGCTTCTCCTTCTGGGGGCAGGTTCCGGGGGCGCTGCATGGGGAGAGCAGCCCTGGGGAGTGGCTCAGCCTCAGGGAGCCGGGAAGGCTGTTCTGTGCCCAGGGCCTGGTTCTGCCCCCGGTCGCACCGTGCAAAGCAGCAGAGCAGCCTGGGTGTGAGCCCAATCAGGCCCTGGGAGGATGCAGCCAGGCTGGCCAGTGGCAGGGACTGGGCGGTGGGGGGGTGACCTGCCATCCCCTCTGAGCCCATCTGCTCCCTGCTGCCCCCCCTGCTCTGGGGCTGCATGAAGGGAGCCCAGACGGCGCCAGGCTGGGAGGGGAAGAGCGAGGGCAGCATGCTCGGTGAAGGTGAGTGGATGTGACGCTGAGTCAGTCGGAACACGGAAGGGCACTGAATGGGTGGGGAGCGGGTCAGTCGGAGGGCAGGAGGGCACTGGGTGGGTGGGGGCAGTCAGAGCGCAGGGGGTCAGTCGGAGGTCACTGGGTGGGTGGGGGCAGTCAGAGCGCAGGGGGCAGTCGGGGTGATGGAGGCACTGGGTGGGTGGGGGCAGTCAGAGCACAGGTGGGTCAGTCGGAGGGCAGGAGGTCACTGGGTGGGTGGGGGCAGTCAGAGCGCAGGGGGCAGTCGGAGGGCAGGAGGGCACTGGGTGGGTGGGGGCAGTCAGAGCACAGGGGGTCAGTCGGAGGGCAGGAGGTCACTGGGTGGGTGGGGGTAGTCAGAGCGCAGGGGGGTCAGTCGGGGTGCTGGAGGGCACTGGGTGGGTGGGGGCAGTCAGAGCACAGGGGGTCAGTCGGAGGGCAGGAGGTCACTGGGTGGGTGGGGGCAGTCAGAGCGCAGGGGCAGTCGGAGGGCAGGAGGGCACTGGGTGGGTGGGGCAGTCAGAGCACAGGGGGTCAGTCGGAGGGCAGGAGGTCACTGGGTGGGTGGGGGTAGTCAGAGCGCAGGGGGTCAGTTGGGGTGCTGGAGGGCACTGGGTGGGTGGGGGCAGTCAGAGCGCGGGGTGGGGCAGTCGGAGGGCAGGAGGGCACTGGGTGGGTGGGGGCAGTCAGAGCGCGGGGTGGGTCAGTCGGAGGGCAGGAGGGCACTGGGTGGGTGGGGGCAGTCAGAGCGTGGGGTGGGTCAGTCGGAGGGCAGGAGGGCACTGGGTGGTGGGGGCAGTCAGTGCGCAGGGGTGGGGCAGTCGGAGGGCAGGAGGGCACTGGGTGGGTGGGGGCAGTCAGAGCGTGGGGAGTGGGTCAGTCGGAGGGCAGGAGGGCACTGGGTGGTGGGGGCAGTCAGCACGCAGGGGTGGGGCAGTCGGAGGGCAGGAGGGCACTGGGTGGGTGGAGGGCAGTCAGAGCGCGGGGTGGGGCAGTCGGAGGGCAGGAGGGCACTGGGTGGGTGGGGGCAGTCAGAGCGTGGGGAGTGGGTCAGTCGGAGGGCAGGAGGGCACTGGGTGATGGGGGCAGTCAGTGCGCAGGGGGGTGGGGCAGTCGGAGGGCAGGAGGGCACTAGGTGGGTGGAGGGCACTCAGAGCGCGGGGGGGTCAGTCGGGGTGCGGGAGGGCACTGGGTGAGTGTGGGGGTTCTACCAGCTCCCACCCCTCAGGCTCTGGGCCTGGCCAGCAAGGGGAGGGCACGTGGGGGCCAGGTCGCTGGTGCGGGCAGCACAGCTTGCCAGGCACCCCGGAGAGCAGGAAGTGGGACGGGTGCCCTGTGCCGCAGTGGCCGGGTGGGGTTGGAGCGGCTGTAGCCGATAGACCGTCACCCTCGCCCAGAGCATCTGAACCCAGCCGCTCTCTTTCTATCCTGCAACAAACAGCCTCCGCCAGCCCGCGGCCCCCACCCTGAAACGCCTGTTCAGTCTCGGAGCCATAGGAACACCGTGGCTCAGACACACGGCCCCGAATGCCCGTTGTCCGTCTCCTGGCAGGCCTCCTTCCATGCCCTGACGTCCAGCCTCCCGCTTGAGGGGCACGGCGCCGAGGCGTGATGTCGCTTTTCTCTCCGCCCAGGCCAGGCTTGCAGGGAACAATTTCAAACGCCGCCGCTTTGGGTTCCACACTGGACAATTACTAGCCACGTGCTTCTGGGCCCCATTCCACCGTCACAGGGCCGTACTCTGCCAGCCAGTGCCAAGGAGGCAGTTTGGGATAGCCAATCGCCAGGCGCTTTGATTCCCACCCACCTGGCATTTACACCGTCACCTTCGCTTGCGCCTTCCTGCAGAAGCATGGGCCATCTTTTCCTAAGCTTACTGGTGAAGCGCGTCCGGGCAAGTGATAAACGTGGTTGTAGCAGGGATGGTCCATAATGTAACAATGCCCAATAGACATCTGAATTCATTCTGCTTCTGTTAGCAAGCTTTACTGTTTTATCACCACCTTCAGGTAGCCCATTAGATTGTGGGCAACCCCGATTAGATGTCATAGGTTTGAAATGATAGGATTTGGCAGGGCAACTGAGGGCCGTTATTGGCCATAACCACACTGGGAATGCCATGCCTTGCAAACATTGATTTAATTGTATTAATGACTCATTTTGCATATTGTTTCCTAGTACAGATATTCCAGGAAAGAGCAGAACAGTGTGAGGAGCTATAACACAGGCCTGTCCATCCTTCATATTCAAAGGACTTGAAACAGATTTTCCACCAGGATCTTAAATTGTCTTGAATAAACATCAAGGGTTGTTCAGACTCTGCATGTCTGTATTTCTGACAGAGGCCACATGCTTTTACCTAGGCCTCTGGTTTGGTTCATTGTGACCCATACAGAACCCCTCGTGCGCTAGCTGTACCGAGGCATGCCTTTCAACACCTCTGCGATTAGCCCTAAAGGGATTACCATCTGCCCTTGCAATGGAATTCCTTCCCTTACTGAGAAATGTTCGATACATGGATTATGTGGCTTTGGCGGGTTTTATTATATCTTTTTACAATCACTGTAATGATCTGTTTTGAGTTTTCATCCTGTCTAGATGCTTGTGCAATTTCTCCCCATACTTTTTCTTATATAGGAAACAATTTTAATTACATTTGCATGTACCTCATCATTGTCGTCCTATTCAATTTCTACAGCCTCTGATGTGACTAGTGTAAGAGTTTTCTCAACAATTAATGATTTGCCTGATACACTAATTTAAAACCATATAATAAATACAACTGAGCAAATTATCTCATAACTGGGACGAGATGCCTGCTCCCTTTGGAATATTCAGCCACTGACTTGAGAGTTGTTTCTGCCTGTGCGGATCTACCAGCTAGAACAGGGAACACTGGCTGAATGTAAAAGCCAGCGCCCATATCTCTTTCAGTCTGAGCGCGCTGATACTCCATTCTTGGCCTGATTCCAGATGCATAAATAACTGGTGTCCACAGGCCCCCGTATTTTTGGGAGAGAGCTGCTAGACATGCTGCCGCTGGTGATCCCCAGGGGTGGAAGATTCGCCTCCACAGGTTTTTATTTTTTTACAGATCCCTTGGGGGTGCAGGACTCTGATCCTCGAACAGTAAACTCGTTGGCCCATGTTGCAGTGATGTTAGAAGGCAGGGTTGGGCCACGATTGCTGCGTGGCTGCCGTCTGCCCCTTCCTTTTTAGCACTTTTCTGCATCAAAAGACAATTTTGTAAATCTGCAACGATCCAATAGTTTGCCTCCTGGAGCCGTTTTTATTAGTCGCTTAAACGGCCTCAGTTCTTGTTGGTGTGGACACTCCCATTTCCACTGATAACTTAACACATTTAAGGGCTTTACATTGTAATTTTCCACTATGTTAGGTACGTCTCTTCCTAGGAAATTAACCAGACCCCAGAATTTCGGTAATGGCTCCCTTTCTTTGGGGAAGCAATATCATCGATGGCTTGTATGTAACCCCTCACTTGTCACCTTTTCTCCTGGAAACATTAATTCTTTTAATCTCATTTTATATTTGTTAAATTTTAATCCTGTGTCTTCTGGTCTAGCTAATGCTTTAGCTAATCCTGTATCCTGCCCTTCAGAAATTCTTCCCCGCATTGCGATATCATCTACGTGCGCTGGCACACCATCTATATGTCCCAAAATCTTTTGGTCTGCTCTATGACATACCTTTGCAGCTGAACGGAATCCCGATGGTAATTTTTAAAAAACGGTCACATCCAAAAGTGTGCAATATCCATGGCAATGTCTTCTTTAGATGCCACAAATTAATTCTGGAAAATGCTACTGGAGCAATAAAGTCAACATGTTTTGCTCCTAACATCTAGTGAAATATTTCTTCCCTTTTAACATACTAATTTAAGTCTTGTGGATCTAAACATAAACATATGGCTCCATCTTTCTCTTCTACTGTTACTAATGAATTTACTCACTGCATTGGCCCTTCCACTCTTACTGTATCTAAATCAATGACCCTGTCCAATTCTTTTTGTGCCTTATTTCTTAAAGCTAAGGGTATTTTTCTAGTTGCATTTATAACTGGGTGTTTTGTTTCATTAAACTATGTTTTAGCTATTGTATCCAATTTGTCAACGCTAATGAATAACTCTGTTTCAGAATCCTGCATAGTATGAATTTGATCAATTAGATTTAAACATGTTTCTAGAGCTAAGACAGTAATAGCTTGTCCCTTAACTTCTACAAATCTTATGTTTTCCAAATTATATTTAACTATCTTTAACTTTAATTATTTCAAGAGGAAGACCAAGGGCAGGGTAGGCCCACTGCTCAGTGAAAAGGGAGAAACAATAACAGGAAATTTGGAAATGGCAAAGAAGCTTAATGACTTCTTTGTTTCGGTCTTCACCAAGAAGCCTGATGATGAAGGAATGCCTAACATAGTGAATGCCAGTGGGAAGGGGGGAGGTTTAGAAGATAAAATTAAAAAGAACAAGTTAAAAATCACTTAGAAAAGTTAGAGGTCTGCAAGTCACCAGGGCCTGATGAAATGCACCCTAGAATACTCAAGGAGCTGATAGAGGAGATATCTGAGCCTTTAGCTATCATCTTTGGAAAGTCATGGAAGACAGGAGGGAACCAGAAGACTGGAAAAGGGCAAATCTAGGGCCCATTTATAAAAAGGGAAATAAGAAGAATCCAGGAAACTACAGACCAGTCAGTTTAACTTCTGTGCCAGGGAAGATAATGGAGCAAGTAATTAAGGAATTCATCTGCAAATACCTGGAAGAAAATAAGGTGATAGGTAACAGCCAGCATGGATTTGTAAAGAAGAAATCATGTCAAACCAATCTGATAGCTTTCTTTGAAAGGATAACAAGTCTTGTGGATAAGAGAGAAGCGGTGGGTGTGGTATACCAAGACTTTAGTAAGGCATTTGATACGGTCTCGCATGATCTTCTTATCAATAAACTAGGCAAATACAACTTAGATGGGGCTACTATAAGGTGGGTGCATAACTGGCTGGATAACTGTTCTCAGAGAGTCATTATTAATGGTTCACAATCCTACTGGAAGGGCATAACAAGTGGGGTTCCACAGGGGTCAGTTTTGGGACCGGTTCTGTTCAATATCTTCATCAACGATTTAGATATTGGCATAGAGAGTACACTTATTAAGTTTGCAGATGATCCCAAGCTGGGAGGGGTTGTAACTGCTTTGGAGGACAGGGTCATCATAATCAGGGCTCACCAAGCGGCGGCGAGCCACGCTGAAGTGCACGCTGCGCATGCACAGACCGCACTGCGCATGCACTGACCACGCTGCATGGCCGCACAGGGCTAAAATCTACTCGCCACGGGCGAGTAGATTGCCTGATTTGTCGAGCCCTGGTCATAATTCAAAATGATCTGGACAAACTGGAGAAATGGTCTGAGGTAAACAGGATGAAGTTTAATAAGGACAAATGCAAAGTACTGCACGTAGGAAGGAACAATCCATGTCACACACACAGAATGGGAAGCGACAGTCTAGGAAGGAGTACCACAGAAAGGGATCTAGGGGTTATAGTGGACCACAAGCTGAATACGAGTCAGCAGTGTGACGCTGTTGCAAAAAAAGCAAACATGATTCTGGGATGATGCATTAACAGGTGTGTTGAGAGCAAGACACAAGAAGTCATTCTTCCGCTCTGCTGTGTGCTGATTAGGCTTCAGTTGGAGTACAGGAAACTCCCAAGTTTAGACCGTCTGAGTTACGACCCCCCGCACTTACAAAAATGGTTGTAAGTGTGGAAGGGGCTGAAAACCCCTGACTCACGTCCTCGGCCCCACATTGATGATGGCATGCAGAGCCTATTGTAAATGAGGGTGCAAGTTACGACGCCCCCGACTTGCGATGCTTCCCCCAGGAACCAATCGTGTCGCAAATCGAGAGCTGCCTGTATTGTGTCCAGTTCTGGGCACCACATTTCAAGAAAGAAGTGGAAAATTGGAGAGGGTCCAGAGAAGAGCAACAAAAATTATTAAAAGTCTAGAGAACATGAGCTATAAGGGAAGGCTGAAAGAATTGGGCTTGTTTAGTTTGGAAAGGAGACGATTGAGAGGGAACATGATAGCAATTTTCAAGTATCTAAAAGGGTGTCACAGAGAGGAGGAAGGAAAATTGTTCTCTTTGGCCTCTGAGGATAGGACAAGAAGCAAAGGGCTTAAACTGCAGCAAGGGAGGTTTAGGTTGGACATTAGGAAAAAGTTCCTAACTGTCAGGGTGGTCAAACACTGGAATAAATTGCCTAGGGAGGTTGTGGAATCCCCATCTCTGGAGATATTTAAGAGCAGGTTGCTCTAGACGGTGCTTGGTCCTGCCATGAGGGCAGGGGACTGGACTCAATGACCTCTCGAGGCCCCTTCCAGTTCTAGTGTTTTATGATTCTATGATCTATAATGCACAAATACCCAGAACAGAACTTTTTTTCAGCACAATAAGGTTGTAAATTAGAATGTATGTATTCTCTTACTACAGATTTTACTTCTAGACATTTTGTAATTTCTTCTGAAATACATTAGCTTGTGCTCCTATACATATTACATACAAATAAATGTTCCTTTATTAGATTATGTAATTGTCCAATCCTCCTCATTCACAGAAACAACGAGAAGTCCTGCGCTACCTTACAGACTAACAGATGTATTGGAGCATAAGCTTTCGTGGGCAAAGACCCACTTCATCAGATGCATGACGAAGTGGGTCTTTGCCCACGAAAGCTGATGCTCCAATACATCTGTTAGTCTATAAGGTAGCGCAGACTTCTCGTCGTTTATGCAGATTCAGACTAACGCGGCTCCCCCTCTGACACTTGCTGTTCACAGAGGGACTCTGCTCCAAACTAGTCAGAAAGACACTGTCTTGCTCGGTAACATCAGCTGTCTATTCCTGCTTCGGGGCCTCCTCGGAGACCCCTGAATTCTGAACTGTCCAGTTCTCAGTATTTCCAGACCTCTCCGTTTACTAACTCTTGCAAATAGATTGTTTCTTGCAGCTGGGACGTATGCTGGACACTGCTGGCGTGGTGCCTCCTTCCACCTCTGGAACACTGGAGTGGGGCAGTCACCCCACGCCGGGTGGAGCAAGGGAGAGGGCTGGGGCTGCACAGCCAGCAGCAGTGGCAGGAAGCAGCCAGCTAGGGCCCAGCAGGGGCTGTATAGATAAGGGCTCCTGGAGAGGAAGAGAACTCCTGCTTGCTCCAGCTGTGGAGCAGGAGGGATGCGACAGAAGCTTCCTTAGAGCAGGGCTGGGGAGCTCTGGCCAGGCAAATTCCCAGGCTGGGGCCTTGCTCTCAAGGCCTGGAGAGTCCTAGGGCTGCGGGGAGGTGGCCAGGGCAGGAGAAGGCAGCAGGCCCACCCCTTGCCAATGAGGAGTGGACATGTCAGGCTGCAGTGTGCCCTGCGGCCAGGGCTAGATGACGACTGGCCATGGGTCACTGAGGCACGGTGGGTACTGGGGGTTGGGGTTCCCGGGGGGAGGACCCCAGAGTGTGGGGGCCCTGCCATAGGGCAGTACTGCGAGGGAAGGGTGCCATGGGCTGGGAGGGACACAGGGCTTGAACCAGAGCAGGAGACAGGTAACAGGTGAGACGCTGGCCAGCAGGAGGCGCTCCGAGGCAGAGGAGCTCGTTCCCGAGGGGACCAGCAGGGGGCGCCGCTGTCGTCAGTCCCACCTGTTCCACCTTCTTTCATAGGCGCCTGCCTTAAGCTTCACTGTGACCCTTTCCCCGCTGTTCTGCTCCGTCGACTTGTTCCCACGTGTCCTTGTGGCGTTTGTGTTCACACACATGGCGAGGGAGTCCTGTGGCACCTTATAGACTAACCGAAGTGTTGGAGCATAAGCTTTCGTGGGCAAAGATGCATGCATCTGATGAAGTGGGTCTTTGTCCATGAAAGCTTATGCTCCAACACTTCAGTTAGTCTATAAGGTGCCACAGGACTCCTCGCCGCTTTTGCAGATTCAGACTAACACGGCTACCCCTCTGATACTTGTATTCACACAGTAAATGTGCAATCGCTGCCGATCAATCCTCCTGCCCTTCCACGCAGACTCGGTCAGACCCTGGCAGCGCCATGGCCGACTTCCCAGCTGTAAGCCTGCTGTAAATGATTTAACAAGCTCTCCCTCCGGTTGGCGTCTTACGTGAACCCAAGTGATTGGCTAAGAAGCGCCGAGCGCCACACAGGGCCAGACCAATGCTCCAGCCAGCCCCACCGCCTGCTGGCCACCACGGGCAATGCCCCACTCTGCCAGGGCTGTATCCCCTCGCCAGGCCCGGTTCCCTGGGCTGGTCGATGTTCATGCGGCCGTGGATCGTAACCGCTTCCCGCGTCCACGGTTTTCTGGCAGGAGAGCTGGGTTGAGACGCCAAGCAGAGCGGGAGCTAGGTGCAGTGCGCACTCAGAGCCCTGCCTGCTGCACACCCAGCCAAGCCCTGCCCATTGCCTGGGGGAGCGGCAGCGTGGGCCGGCTGGCAGGGGGCAGCGCTCCCATCTTCGGGCTCACCCGATGCCTGGCCCGGCTCCTTCCTTGGGAGCTGGACTACGGCTGAAATCGGGGCAGAGGCTTCTCTGCCGCCCCTGCCTGTGCAGGGCATTTTCCTCTAGCCTGGGCAAGACAGGTTTTCAAAGCAGAAGCTGTGAAGCTGGAGCGTTTGCGATAGCGCCAAATCTATCACAGGCTGAGCCACGCTCGCCCGGTGCCAGGCCAGGGAGGCCAATGCTGTCTAGCGGTGTCCCCAGCACTGCCACTGCCTGCTGGGCTCTGGGAAGACACATGGGGTACGTCTAGACTACATGGCTACGTCTAGACCCCTTGTCGACCGCGCCGCGTCTAGACTGCCGCACTGTGCCGGATCAGCTGATCATCGGCACAGCGCGGCGGCCATTTTTATTTTAATTAAGCGGGGATTATTTAAATCCCTGCTTCATTGACTATGCCAAGTAAACTAGTTTACATGGGTCCGTCGACGGAGCCGTGGGCGTAAATCAGAGCCCCAGAACAGCACCAGCCCCGCGAGCCAGGCCTGGGGCTGTGAACATGTTTCACGGGATGCGGGTTAT
This sequence comes from Rafetus swinhoei, assembly GCA_019425775.1. Taxonomy (NCBI): domain Eukaryota; kingdom Metazoa; phylum Chordata; order Testudines; family Trionychidae; genus Rafetus; species Rafetus swinhoei. Next base: position 1,095,488 of record CM033432.1, read on the forward strand.
GCCCACAGCAGGAAACAACCCAGAGACTCTCTGATCACTCCATCGTCGGGGGCCCAAATTCTGCCTCCCCCGCCACCCACACGGCACCCGCCCATTAACCAGAGCCCTCGTCTGCTCACAGCAAAGGCCCGGTCAGGGCTCTGCCCCTGCCCAGCCCTGACTGCAGCCTGACCCCGGGCCGGGCCGGGCCAAGGTACCTCAGCCCATTCCAGCTTACTCCCCTCTCCACGCCCCTTGGCCTGGCACTGCCCCAAGGGCTGCGCGTCGGGCCGGGCACAATGGCAGCTTTGCAACACGGACACGCGTCAGCCCGAAACTGACCTGAGATCCCGTGCTTGGACACAGCCCCCAACCTGCCACAGGTAGGACTTTTGTTGCCACTCCCTGGCCTGGGTCTAGCCACCCAGCTGGCCAGCATCCCATCTCCAACCCATGAGCCATGTCACCTGAGCCAAGGTCCACGTGTCTGTCACACCGCATGCCCCACCCTTGGGAGCACCACCACCCTCACCACACTGTCACAATGCTCACCACCCTCGTGCCACACTCACACCACGCTCACCTCACTCGCACACTCACCAGCCCAAGGACTGGGCATGCCTGCCCCTCCCAGGGCAAAGATCTGACCCCGGCCACCCCCGCTCACTCAGAGCTACCCTGACAGCTGAGCTGAGTCCCCAGGGAGCTCTGTCTACCCTGCCACAGGCCAGTGAGCCCCCCAGGCCGACAGCTACGGCTGAGCTTTGAGAACGAAGCGCGCTCAGTGTGTGAGACAGACACTGTGCTGGGACTCAGAACCCTGCTTCTCCTGCACTTCCACAGGGCTCATTGGTGCCTCGTTAAAACGAGCGGCGAGTCGTTTCCCACCCTGGCGCGCAGGCCGGGTGGCGCTCAGCCCTGGCAGTGCCCGCCCAGCCGCTGGGAGCAGCAGTAGCCCCGCGTCTGCCCGGGCAGCAGTGAGGCTGAACTAACTGGGCCAAGGGCTCCCTCCTGGGGAGGGGGACTCAGTCGGGCCCTGACCGGGGCACAGGATGGAGCAGCCGCCCTGCACGCGGCTCGAGCGACGTCTCCAAAGGGAGCTGAGCGCGGCGACTGCCAGAGAGCGACGTGCAGCCACGGCCTTGCGCTGGTGCCGGGGAGCCCGGGTGGGGCACTGCTTGCGAGGCCTGTGGGAAAACGCGATGGCAGTAAGGAGCTGCCCCTCCTCTCCGCACAGGGCCCGGGGCGCGCTCACCAGCCCGGCCAACAGCACAGCCCGGAGCTAGAGGGCTCCGGGGACAAAGTCGCCCCTGGGCAAAGCTTACCTGGGCCACGGACTCTCTCTGGTGCGGGGCCTCCCCGGGCACTCCCCGTCCTCGTGTGCTGGGCACCGGCTCCACTGCAGGCTCCTGCCGCTCCCTGTCCCTGCACGCTGGGTACCGGCTCCGTCACAGGCTCCCGCCGCTCCCCGTCCCCATGCGCTGGGCACCGGCTCCACCGCAGGCTCCCACCATTCCCCGTTCCTGTGCCCTGGGCACCAGCTTCACTGCAGGCTCCCGCAGCTCCCCGTCCCCTGGGCACCAGCTCCACCGCAGGATCCTGCCGCTCCCCGTCCCCGCGCGCTGGGCACCGGCTCCACCGCAGGCTCCTGCCGCTCCCCGTCCCCGCGCGCTGGGCACCGGCTCCACCGCAGGCTCCCACCATTCCCCGTTCCCGTGCCCTGGGCACCAGCTTCACTGCAGGCTCCCGCAGCTCCCCGTCCCCGTGCGCTGGGCACCGGCTCCACCGCAGGCTCCTGCCGCTCCCCGTCCCTGCGCGCTGGACACCGGCTCCGCCGCAGGATCCCGCCGCTCCCCGTCCCCGTGCGCTGGGCACCGGCTCCGTCACAGGATCCCGCTGCTTTCAGAAGTGGGCTGTGCCCACGAGAGCGTGTGGTCCCATCTACATGTTCGGTTAGTCTATAAAGTGCTACTGGATCATTGGTTGTTTTTTTCTGTCACAGACGAACTCAGCTCCCCCGACACTCCAGGATGTCAGAGCCACACGGAGCGATGGGAGGGCCTCGGCCGGGTTCCAGCCATGCCGCTAGCACACCCAGCTTTGCCTGATCCCAATTCCAGGCGGCACAGGCCCAGCCCATGCCAAGCAAAGCTGCCTGGCACCCTCGAGCGCATAACCCGTCAGCGCCACGGTGCACAGTGTGGGGGACTGACCTGCATGAGTTCAGCCTTCACCTGCGCCTGCTTCCCCCGGCAGGGGCCAATCAGCAGCAGGGCCCTTGGCGCATGGAGCGAGCCCAGCGTTCCATGGACCTTCTGCGCCCGTCACCCACCCCACTCCGGCCCTCCCTTGTCGGGTCTGGCTACCTACATAACTGCCCCCCGGCCTTCTCGCTGTGTCTGCACGACGGCCAGGCACAGCTCCCCCGCTGAGCCTGCTTGGGGGCAGGCCACAGAGCTGTGTCGGGGAGTTTGCGGCCCCATCCGCAAGGGCTCGGGGGCCCAGCGTGGGAATGGCAGTTGTCACCTGCGCCCGCTCTGAGCCGCCGTGCTTGGCTCTGGACTCGGAGCACCCTGGAGGCTCCATTCGGATCAGCCTGGTACAGAGCCAGGGGCTTTGCACCCGAGTTAGTCCAGATTTAGCCCAGGGCGGAGCCTGGGCTCTGGTGGGCGGGACGGGGGGGGCTGCCTCCCCACACCATAGGTCAGGTACCACCCATGCCCACAGCGCTGAAAGGCGGCATTGTCCAGGCAGGGCTTCCGTCTCTCTGCTCCTTACCCCACACACAGCACGTCAGCGCCAGGGCACAGGCCACAGACAGCGCAGGGGACAGGATCACACCAAAGGTCCACAGAGACCAACTCCTGTCTCCGACGGGGGCCAATGCCGGGGCCCGAGGGAGTGAAGGGCCCAGGTTGCCCCTCAGCTACTGGCACTAGAGCTAGACGGACGCCAGAGGGCCGATGCCGCAGAGACAGGGAAGACGGACAGACCGAAGCCACCAGGACGCTCCCCTGAGCCCACTGGCATGATGTTCCCACTGAGACTGGCGCCCAAGGGAACACAAAGCAGATTGAGGGCTGAATGGGCCGTTTGCCAGGGTCTCCTTGTCCCTGCTTGCAGGGACTGCGCGGCGCGTCCTCGCTGCAGGTGCTGCACTGCCTGCTGCAGCATCTGGGCACGGCTCGGCGTCGGCACACGGCTCGGTGTCGGCGCACGGCTCGGCATCTGGGCATGGCTCAGCTCGGCATCGGCGCATGGCTCAGTGTCTGGGCATGGCTCAGCGTCGGCGCATGGCTCGGCGTTGGCGCACGGCTCGGTGTCTGAGCACGGCACGTCTTGGTGTCTGGGCACGGCTCGGCATCAGCGCACAGCTCGGCGTTGGCACGGTGCCACTCAGCCTGCAGCTGGGCCCACGCTCACAACACCGCCGCACTCTCCCGGTCCCTCCACGCTGCCTGCGCCGGTCTCCTGCACAGCAGAGCCCTCTCCATTAGGGCCAGGCTGTATGTAAATTAACAGCCTCGCGCTAGTTCAGGCTGTTCGTTAATTAAGGCCTCTCTGCTCTGGAGACTTGGAACACTGAGCAGAGGCCAAGAGCTGTGTCCGGAGCCAACCACAGCCTGGCAGCACAGCTGGCTCTTGTCGCCGCGCCGATGCCCAGCGCGGGCAGCCAGGTGGTACCCGAGCCTGCGAGAGGCTGCTGCGCCGGGCCGGGGGCCATGGCTTGGCAGGGTGCTGGGGCATCAGCTGTGCGCAAACGGGCCTCGCCCAACCCACTGATAAATGCTGCTTGGCCTGTTGAGGCTGCTCCCCAGCCCCAGCCCAGGGCCGGGCGACCAGCCTTTGCCCTCCCCGCGGCAGTGGGGCTCGTCCCAGCCCTGCACAGGGTGAGCAGGGTGGGGGCTGATGGGCTGTGGCCTCACGGTGAGAGGAACCTGCGACTTCTCACAGGCGCTGCCCTAGTGCAGGCAGGGCCCTGCTGGCTCTTTCAGTGGCTCCCTCTGGCTTTTGCCGCAGCCCAGCCAGCGCTTGCCGGAGCCGCGCCCCAGCCCCCGCCCTCCTGCTGTGGAGCGAGATGCTGCCCCATCGGACCCACCCACGTCTGGAAGCCCTGAGCAGCCGAGGGCCAGCCGAGAGCCAAGGGTGGGAGGCTGAAGCGAGAGGAGGGCAGATAGAGGCGGGGGGGAATTAGCCACCGGCACAGCTGCCGCGGGTGGGGCGAGTCCTGCCCCTTGCAGACGAGGAATCTAGTGTCTTTTAGAAGTTCTGCCCTGGCTCAGACCGAAGTCGGGCTAGATGCAGCCGTCTGGGGCGGGACCTCTGGCCTGCGTGATGCAGGGGCTCAGGCCATGGCCGCACTGGTCCCTTCCAGCCGCGGGGCCCACCATGGCCCTGCCCAGGGCGGTGACGTGGGAAGGAGCCGGACAGCACCACTCCAGTGGGGGCAGGATCGGGCCCTGGGCCCAGCTGTGGGAAGGGGCTGAGCCTTTCCGGGTCCGACAGCACCACTCTGGCGGGGCCCAGGGACTCGCCTGCAGACTCACAGATGCTGCTGGGCAGGCCCATGGCCAGCGCCTGGCAGGACTGTTGGAAACCTGCATTGCCCCAGCTGGGCAGCAGGCAGGGCAGGGCAGGGCACAGGGGAGCCCGCAGGCAGTTTGTTCAAAGCCTGTCGAAAAAGAGTGTCTAGACTACGATCGGGACTGTCGACAAAGCAAGCCGCTGTTTCGAAAGAGTCTAGACGCTGTCTTTCGAAAAGCGCAGTTTGCTTGCAATAGCGCACTTTCGACAAGAGGCGTTATTCCTCGTAAAATGAGGTTTACCGTGGTCGACAAAACTGCCGTGGCAAAGCTGTGGACAGAACGCGGCAGTAGCGTCAACGCGGGTAGAGTTTTGTCGACACAACCCTGTAGTCTAGACACCTAGTGGCGGCGGGGCTGGGTGGGGGCACAGCCAGGCTGGGTCGGAGGATGTGGGGTCACTGGACTCACGGCCGCAGGGCCAGCACCTTGCACTAAGCCAGCAGCGTGGGGGGCCCAGGACAAAGCGACGGGGGAAGGGGGCTCACTGGGACGAGGGGAGACTCGCTGGGGCGCTGTGCGGGGGTGAACAGAGGCCAGCTCCTGGCACCACTGTTCTCATGACACCGTCCCCCGTTGCACATCGGGCCCCTCGGGCCAGCCCCCAGCCCAGCAGGGCGGTCGCCAGCAGCTGGCCTGGCCTCCAGGACAAGGCCTGCAGGGGGAGGGCCGGGGCGTGAGAGGGAACGGGCAGGGAGGCCCCCGGGCAGTCAGACCGGCAGGCAGGCGGCGGGAGGGCAAGCCCGTGGCCAGCTGCTCTGTGGGCTGTGGCGGGAGCAGGGCCAGCGCTGTGATTCAGCTGCACTGCCGGGAGCAGCAGGTGCCCCAGATTTAGACGGGACAGGCCTGCGAGGCGAGGCAGCGAGCCGGACGGGGCCCTGGGACGCCCCCCAGGCCTCTGCTCAGGCCTCCAGCTCGGGCGGGGGCGGCGAAGGGCTTTGTAAGAGGATGCAACCCCCACTAGGGTTCTATTCAGAACAGAGACGGGCAATAATTTTTGGTGGGGGGCCACTCCATGGTTTTGGAAAGTGGTCGAGGGCCGCACTTTTCTGCGGAGGAGGTGCGGGGTTTAGGATGGACGATTCTAGCCTGGGGGAGGGGCGTAGGAGGGGGTGCAGGGTCTGGGAGGGAGCTGTCCCCTGGGGCGGGGGCAGAGGTGACCTGGGGAGGGAGTTGGGGTGCCGGAGGGGTTCTGGCCTGGGGAGGGTGCAGGGTCTGGGAGGGAGCTGTCCCGGGGCAGGGAGCTGGGGAGGGAGTTGGGGTGCCGGAGGGTTCTGGCCTGGGGGGAGGGTGCAGGGTCTGGGAGGAGCTGTCCCGGGGCAGGGGCAGGGGGGCAGGGGAGGAGTTGGGGTGCCAGAGGGGTTCTGGCCTGGGGAGGGTGCAGGGTCTGGGAGGGAGCTGTCCCCGGGGCAGGGGGCAGGGGAGGGAGTTGGGGTGCGGAGGGGTTCTGGCCTGGGGAGGGTGCAGGGTCTGGGAGGAGCTGTCCCGGGGCAGGGGAGCTGGGGAGGAGTTGGGGTGCCGGAGGGGTTCTGGCCTGGGGAGGGTGCAGGGTCTGGGAGGAGCTGTCCCGGGGCAGGGGGGCAGGGGAGGGAGTTGGGGTGCCGGAGGGTTCTGGCCTGGGGAGGGTGCAGGGTCTGGGAGGAGCTGTCCCGGGGCAGGGGCAGGGGAGGGAGTTGGGGTGCCGGAGGGGTTCTGGCCTGGGGAGGGTGCAGGGTCTGGGAGGGAGCTGTCCCGGGGCAGGGGAGCTGGGGGAGGGAGTTGGGGTGCCGGAGGGTTCTGGCCTGGGGAGGGTGCAGGGTCTGGGAGGGAGCTGTCCCCGGGGCAGGGAGCTGGGGAGGGAGTTGGGGTGCGGAGGGGTTCTGGCCTGGGGAGGGTGCAGGGTCTGGGAGGGAGCTGTCCCGGGGCAGAGGGGAGCTGGGGAGGAGTTGGGGGTGCCAGAGGGGTTCTGGCCTGGGGGAGGGGTGCAGGGTCTGGGAGGAGCTGTCCCGGGGCAGGGGAGCAGGGGAGGGAGTTGGGGTGCCAGAGGGGTTCTGGCCTGGGAGAGGTGCAGGGTCTGGGAGGAGCTGTCCCCGGGGCAGGGGCAGGGGAGGAGTTGGGGTGCCAGAGGGGTTCTGGCCTGGGGAGGGTGCAGGGTCTGGGAGGAGCTGTCCCCGGGGCAGGGGGGCCGGAGGCAGGCGCTGGCTGGGGGGAGTTCACCTATGGGTCTCCTGCCCGGCAGCCCCAGCGCACTGGAAGACGCAGGCTGCTCCCTCCACGTGGCTCTCAGCTCCGGCTGACCCCGTCTCGCAGGCAAATCTCTCAGCTCCGATTGGCTGGCTGTTTCCAGCCAATAGGAACTGAGAGATTGGCTGAGGTCAGTTCTTATTGGCCGGTTATGTCTGATCAATAGGAGCTGAGGCTCGGGCTGGGGGCGGGGAGATCACAGAAGCCCCGGCCCCTGCAGAGCTGGGTTGTACACCGAGCAGCTGTATGATCCCGGCAGGGGGGGCCCGCGGGCCGGATCCGGCCCCCGGGCCGTATTTTGCCCAGCGCTGGTTCAGAATGTGCCTGCTGCGTGCTGTGCTGGGGGCGCGGTTCTGTTTCCACCGCGAATGGCCACCCCGGCTCATCAGCCCAGCCCGTGCGTCCTGGCGCTGGTCCCGGCAGGCTGCGCACCCTCCCTCGCCTCGCCAGCTGCGACTTGCGGGCTCGCTGTAGGGCAGTGGCGGAGAACCAGGCAACCCCCCAAACAGCCCCGGGGGGAGGATCGAGTTAAGGCAGAGACAGTCGGAGCTCCTGGGCTCATCTCTGGCACTGCCCCAGGGCAGATCCTGCCACTCGGAGCCAGCGCCAGACCCAGGGCAGGCAGGGGCCCTGGCCCGTGCCCACGGCTCGCTACCTCGCTGGAGGCGAGGGAAATGCTCAGCTCTGAATGGTGGTGAGGCGTTCCGGAAGGGAGGCCGGCCAGCCCCTGGGAGATGGCGTGCACCAGGACCTGGGTTTCGCCCCTTCTCTGCCACAGACATCCTGTGTGACCTTGAGCAAGTCACTTAATCTCTCTGCTCCCGGCCTTGTCTGCAGTGGGAAAACAGCCCAGCCCTGTCATGAGGTGTGTGTGTGAAGGTAAATACAGCAAAGCCTGTGGCGGGCACTGTGGTGAGGGGCCATGCAGGTGCAGCCAATGAACAGAAACCCCTGGGGTAGGGGTCTGGGCCAACAGTGAAGGGCCACAGAGCATGACGCTCCTGGCGCTGTGTCGAGGCGAAGCCAGAGCCCTGAGGAAGTACTGGAAAGGAGCCAGCTTCCTGCTGCACCCAGGTCCCGGCCTGAGGCCCTGGTCCCCAAGCTTCCTGGAGCAAGCCCTGTTTGAACAGGGGCGCGGGGCGGGAAGCTGTTATGTGAGCGGAGCTGCACACGCCTCCCCTGCCAAGCCAGGCAGCTGCCGCCCTCCGGACACACGGGGCTTGGCCTGGGTCGGGCACACGGCGTGACCATTTACCGAGCCTCCCCTGGCTGCTCGGCTCCAGCCCTGAGCCCAGCACCAGGCCTAGGGACCCGTGTCCCATCCTCAGCCGGGAGCAGGGACGCTGCCTAGGGAGATTTCACTGCCTCTGCACCGAGGACAGTACACACCGATCCCTTTGGCACCCAGGTCCGCACGCCACGGTGGGCAGTGGGCCCTGCCCCCCGCTCGAATGGCTCTAGGTAACGCTCCCCACTCCGGATCCCTGCCCCTCTGTCCTTCACTTCCCACGCCGGCCCAGGAAGCTGCAGCGGATGCCCCGATGCAGCTGTGGGCCTGGGAGCTGCCGCCGCACCCAGGCACGCTGGAGGGGAGACGCGTGCGACTCCTGCTAGGCCTGCTGCTCTGGAGCCTGTCGGCTGACAGGGCCGGGCTCGTCGGAGGGCAATGACGGGTATTTCAGAGCGCCCAGGCGTCCGGCGGGAGCTAGCGATGAGCAGTGTCGCTGGAAAGCCGGGGGTGCTTCTGGCCTTGCCACCGCCTCCCGGCGTGGCCCCGGGGCACATCACTCGGTGTCTCTGAGCCCTGGCTACAAAATGGAGGTGAATCGCTGGGAGAGCCTGGGGCTGTCTGCAATGGGCACGGGGCCTCGGGAGGTGGGGAGGAGGGGGGTGCGCAGGGCAGGTGGGGGCTGGAGTGTGCCTGGTGGCCAGCGCCCCGAGCAGAGAGATCGCCCGCAGGGAGGGCTGTCTCGGCCGGCCAGCGGGGCAGCAGCGGGATGCGCGGAGGTGGCGGCACACGACCCGTTATGCAACCGCATGTGACAGGCCCCAGGGGACAAAGCAGAAACGCAGCAGCAATTGCCGCCAGCTGAGCCGCTTCCCTGGCAAGCGCCCGGCTCCCCGCGGCGTGACCTGTGATCCCACTGGCTGGACGGCCGCGCTCGCTGCCTGGCCTCCGGAGTCATCCCCGAGCCCAGCGCTGGAGTGGGGAGGGCGCTTTGCATCCAGTTCTGGTGGGAGCGCCGCAGGGACGCGGGCGGGAGCTGTTTGCATCCAGCGTCACACTGCGAGTCAGGAACACGAGGTCAAAGACAGTCAATATTACGCGCAGCCCCGGGCTGGCTGCTGGCGGATCAGAGCCAGAGCCGTGGGGGAGCAGCTCGAGCAGCACATCTGCTTTAGGCAAACAAATACCAAACCGACCCCCGCGGGCTGAAGGGCACATGGAGTCTCAGAAGAGCCCCCCCGGCCCCTGCAAACCTTGGGCCATCGCCCAGGGCTTTCCGATTCCGCCGTTTCTCATGGTGGCATGAAATCAGAGAGAGCTGCTCCAGCCTGCTGGGCGGGGAGGGGTCCTATGGGGCAGCGGGGGCCTGAACCCAGCCTGCCGGGGGTCCTATGGGGCAGTGGGGCCTGAACCCGCCCTGCTGGGGGTCCTATGGGGCAGCGGGGGCCTGAACCCGCCCTGCCGGGGGTCCTATGGGGTAGCGGGGGCCTGAACCCGGCCTGCCGGGGGTCCTATGGGGCAGCAGGGGCCTGAACCTGCCCTGCTGGGGGTCCTATGGGGCAGCGGGGGCCTGAACCTGCCCTGCTGGGGGTCCTATGGGGCAGTGGGGCCTGAACCCAGCCTGCTGGGGGTCCTATGGGGCAGTGGGGCCTGAACCCGGCCTGCTGGGGGTCCTATGGGTACAATACCGGACACCTGGCAACCCTACTGACCACGGCGCAGGCCTGGCTAGTGGGGGGGCTCCCCGCGGGCTCCAAGCTGGCCACGGCACAGGCCTAGTTAGTGGGGGGGGGCTCCCCGTGGGCTCCGAGCTGGCCACGGCGCAGGCTTAGTTAGTGGGGGGGGGGGCTCCCCGTGGGCTCCGAGCTGGCCACGGCGCAGGCTTAGTTAGTGGGGGGGGGCTCCCCGTGGGCTCCGAGCTGGCCACGGCGCAGGCTTAGTTAGTGGGGGGGGGCTCCCGTGGGCTCCGAGCTGGCCACGGCTCTGGCCTGCTGCAGCAGCCCTGTCCAGCCTGACTGGGGGCCCATTTGAACCTTGCTGCGGCCTCCTGAGAGCAGGCGGAGGGAAGCCCCTCAGGCTGGGCTCAGCGGCGCTGTCTCCCCAGAGCTGGCTCAGCCCTCAGGTGCTGTACAGGGGCACAGCAGGGCCTGTAGGGCCCAGGCAGCTGCCAGGCTGGCAGTTACCGTTGGGGGAGGCCTCGCTGGGTAACTCCCCCCCAGCTGTGCTCTGGTTCTGCCGTGTTACAGTGCGCGCCAGGTCCCCTCCTTGGGACGCTTCCCAGCGCTCCGCCCCACAGCCACGCCCTGGGCGGGTGAAACCGGGCCCTACGCAGCACGGCTGCTTCCCAGCACCCCCCTTGGCAGCCCCAGGGTGGTTGCTGAGCAGGGGAGGCTGACGGGGAGCGGATCTCTGCTCCCCTCCCCTGCCCCTTCCCGGGCACACACGCCGGGGGAGCCTGCCCAGGTATCCCCCTCCGCCCAGAGAGGAACAGGGGCCGGCTCCACTCTGGCACCCAGGCAGGCCTGTTACCTGCCAAAGGGCCAAACGAACGATGTAAACACCGTTATTTTGAGCTTCTGTTTGAGGTGGAGCGTCACACGCTCCCCAGGGTAAGCGGAGAGGCTCCCAACACCGGGGCCACACTTGGCTCATCGAAATAAGAACATAAGCACGGCCAGACTGGGTCAGACCAAAGGCCCATCCAGCCCAGTGTCCTGTCTGCCGACAGTGGCCAATGCCAGGTGTCCCACAGGGAGTGAATCGAACAGGTAATGATCAAGCGATCTCTCTCCTGCCATCCATCTCCACCCTCTGACAAACCGAGGCTAGGGACACCATTCCTTACCCATACTGGCTAATAGACATTGATGGACTTAACCTCCATGAATGTATCTAGTTCTCTTTTAAACCCTGTTATAGTCCTAGCCTTCACAACCTCCTGAGGCAAGGAGTTCCACAGATTGACTATGTGCTGTGTGAAGAAGAACTTTCTTTTATTTGTTTTAAACCTGCTACCTATTAATTTCATTTGGTGGCCCCTAGTTCTTATATTATGGGAACAAGTAAATAACTTTTCCTTATTCACTTTCTCCACACCACTCATGATTTTATAGACCTCTATCCTATCCCCCTTTAGTCTCCTCTTTTCCCAGCTGAAAAGTCCCAGTCTCTTTAATCTCTCCTCATATGGGACCCGTTCCAAACCCCTCATCATTTTAGTTGCCCTTCTCTGAACCTTTTCTAATGCCAGTATATCTTTTTTGAGATGAGGAGACCACATCTGTACACAGTATTCCAGATGTGGGAGTACAATGGATTTATAGAAGGGCAATAAGATATTCTCTTTGAAAGCCCCCAGGTACCGCAGTGCACAGCCAGCCCTGACCCATACTGAGGGGGCAGGGTTCAGGCAGTAGGGAATGAGTGTTTGGAATGCAATCCAGTCTGACCCCTGGCCACACCACTGGATTCAATACACTTTACTGTCATTTGAACAGTGTGTTGAACAGCCCGTTTCATCTCTCGCAGACAGACAGCAGAACAGTAAGTGCAGCGCATCCTTTTCTAGCTCAGCCGCAGCGAGCAAGCAACATGGAACATGAACTGCACTGGCTAGGTGGGCAGATTTTGAACCTCTGCACTTATTGCTTCTCTGCACTTACTTCTCTTCCCTTCCCTCCTCCCCAAATGTACGCCTGGTGGGACAGAGTGATCCCACTCATGGTTCTGGCACAGATAATCACGTTAGTGCGAAAGGCTGCAGCGCTGCAGAATGACAGCCGCTTGGATTTGCTTTGCTGACTCAGTGTAGCAATAAAGGGCCAGAATCAATCACAAAGCAAACACTTTTAATTATTCCTTTTAAAAAACGCACCAGCCAAAGGCCTCAGCTGGTCACAGCTGCCAGGGTCTCATATGGGCAGAAGGCCATCTCTGAGAGCTAGAGCCCAAGCCAGCTAGGAATTGTAGGGAAGACCCTGCCAAATTCATGGCCGTGAAAAACAGACACGGACTGTGAGATCTGCTCGGTTGTGAGCTTTTACCCGGCGCTATAGAGATTTCATGGGGGAGGCCAGCATTTCTCAAATTGGAGATTCTGACCCACAAGATGGTTGCAGGGGTGTCCCAAGGTTATTTGGGGGTCCCAGTATTGCCACACTTACTTCTGTGCCAAGGTCAGAGCTGGGCGGCTAGAGAGAGGCAGCTGCTGTCCAGAAGCCAGCTCTGAAGGCCGTGCCCTGCCAGCAGCAGCGCAGAAGTCAGGGTAGAAGTTCCGCAATCCCCCTAAATAACCCTGCAAACTCTGTCTCTGTCTGTCTGTCTGTCTCTCTGACCCCCTCCCCTCCCCCACACACCACTCCTTTCTAGGTCAGGGCCCCTACAATTATAACACTGGGAAATTTCGGACCGAAATCGCTGTAACCATGAAACGTGAGATTTTTTCAACCGTGAAATTGACTGAAACAGACTGGGACTCTGGTAGGGCCCCTCGCTATAGGTTAGAACCAGCGGCTCATGCCAGCCTGGAGATGTGCTGGCTGCAGGCGGGGTGGGATGTGTCCCTTCTGCACAGGCTGATGGCTCAGAAGAGGTGTCGGCTGGAACACTCCACCCCGCCCAAGTGCTGTGCATAGCGACGTGGAACAGCCGGACCTTTACACCAGCGGAGGCTCTGGCCCAGCTACCATCAGTATAGCCTCGGCCGGGTCTGACTGCCCAGAAAGGGCCCTCAGCGGCCGCTGCTGCAGGACAGGATCTGTCCGACAGGCTCCCTGGCTTGGGGACTAGCGTGGGGTTCCCCTGCTCACCGCAGGTGGGTCGGGAAAGGATTTCCCCCCATAGACTGGCAGTGACCTTGTGGGTGGTTCGCCTGCCCCAGCATCTTGTGGGTGCAGGTCGCTTGCCAGGCCCCTCAGGGTGTATCTCACGGCCTCATTCCCCTGCACTGCGGGACCCCACGCCCTCCTGGGGGCTGTGACACTCTGCCGGCAACACGGATTTGTGGAGCACAAAGGCATGGATCTCAGGGAACACGGCTCACCTGACCAGCAGCCGGAGTGCAGCTAGTCAGCGCTCTTGGCCCCAGCCCCGGCCACCTGGCACAGACCGGCTCTGGGGATGCCAGAAGGGCTAATCAGCAGCTCCGAGTGAGGCGAATGACCCTGCCATGCTGGGGGAGGCGGGCGTCAATGCAGTGAAGGGCCCATTGTGGAGAGCACCCAGCGCATCACTTCCAGCTGTCACCAGCCTTCATTGAAAATCTCATTGCAGGACCGCGGGCTGGAGAGCTGACCCCTCGGCTTGCCTTAACCCTCGTGCTGCTGGCTTGGCTCACAGGCCAAGCGTGAGGGGCTCCAGCCGCCCCACAGGGGGGCCTGCGCTTGCAGGAGGGTCACACCGGCCCCTGTGACCCTGAGCGTGGCCCTTCTGTCTCCAGCGGCCAGGGCTCGGCCTACCGAGCCACCTCCCTCACAGGCCCGTGGGGGGAAGGGCAAACCTCCCAGTCTCTGAGGTCCCCTCAGGCTTAGGAGGAACCATTTTGCCTCTGGTCCTAACAGGGGCCTGTCTCCCCACCCGGGGGGTGTTGCTGTAGCAGATGGGGGGGATGGGACCCAGGCCTGCCCTCTATTCTGGGTACCAACCCAGGGAGCCTGGGGGCAGCTTTCCCTGCTACAATCCCCCCAGCCCCACTTTCTCAATGCCTCCTGCTCGGGCCCCCTTCCTGGGGCTGGCTGTGCCCAGTCCTGCAGCAGCCCCTCAGCTCTGCCTGAGGTGGTCCAGGGAGAAGGTTGAACCGTGGGGGCTAATAGGAGCCAGGTGGCCACGGGAGCCTAACGGCCCCAGCTGACTCTGCCGGCTAATTGGAGCCAGGTGGCCGCAGGGGCCTGGCGTTGCCCCAGATGGTTCCCGGAACAGAACCCTGCTTATGCCGGGACCAGTATCTCTGCCTTCGACTGCACTGCTGTCCCCTCCCCCGGCGGGGCCTGCCAGCGCCGTGAGCACCCACGTAGCCGGCGCTCAGCCTGGCTTCACAGCACCGCACAGAGCGGGGCCTGAACAGCTTCCCTGCACCGGCCGGTTCGCACCTAACGGAGCCCGTCACACGAGCTGGGCCCTGGGTTCCGGCCACGGCGGAGCTCGCTGAGAGCGTCTCTGTGCGTTTCGGAGCATGCTCAGTCCTAGGTCCACACTGCGCCACGTGGCCACGCCTGGGCCAGGCTGGGATTGCCCCTTCTGTAGCCCTGTGCCAGGACCCCACGTGCAAAGTCCGTCTGTGCAGTCGCCTGGTGCAGGCAGCGCCGGGCTCTCCGAGCTGCACTAAGGGCTTTGCGCCCCTATTTGCTCGCTCCCTTGCCCTCGGGAGCAGGGGAAGGTTCCTGGGGCAGTCCTGGCAAATCCAGATGTTTTCGTTCTCATCACGCCAGAGAGCGCACCGACAGTGAACAGACAAGGGCTCGAGATGGAGCAAAGGCCACTGTTCATCAGAGCGGCTGGGGGGGTCAGAGCCACGGTCCCCCAGCCCAGGGTCCTGTCGGCCCACAGTGGCCAGTGCCAGGGGCCCCCAAGGGAGGGGACAGAACTGGGACTCACTGTGACCCTCCCCTGTAGAGTCAACCCCTGGGCAGGGGCTGGACTCGGTGACTCCTGAGGTCTCTGCCAGCCCCAGGATTCCAGGATCCCTCCCCTGCTGCCTATTCCCAGCCCCTGAGAGACAGAGGCCAGGGGCACCGTTCCCGTCCAGCTGAACTGCAGCCTCCCAGCTCCCCACCAGCCAGTCCCGGGCCGCTCCTGCCGCTTGCCCCCAGCCGAGTGGCTAGGCAGCCCTGCTGTGGGGCTGGAATTCACAGCGTCCGGAAGGGACAGGCTGTTTCCCAGGCCAGGAGCCCCTTGAGGAAAATTCACTGGGACTGTTCCTGTGCTCGGCCCAAGGCCGGTTGTGTGGCCCCTGCGAGACTCTGCACGCCACAGCAGGAGAGTTGGTGGAGTGTGTTCTAAGCCAAACTGCCCGGCCCAGCGAACTCACCCAGCGCCCTGGAGAGCTGCAGGGATCAGATGTGTGAGGCTGGAAGGGACATCATGAGATCATCAGGTCCAGCCCTGCCCAGTGAACCCAGACCATCCCTGGCAGGTGTTTGTGCAAATTGCTCTCAAACCCTTCCAGTGACGCGGATTCCACAGCCTGCCCTGAGCATCCTCGTCCAGCGCGTCACCCCCCAGCAGAGCTGGAAGAGACCTCAGAAGGTCATCAAGTCCAGCCCCCTGCCCTAGGCAGGACCAGTCCCAACTAAATCAACCCAGCCAGGGCTTGGTCAAGCTGAGACTTCAACACCTCTAGGGATGGAGATTCCACCACTTCCCTAGGGAACCCAGCCCAGTGCTTCACCACCCTCCTAGGGAAATAGTTTTTCCTAACAGCCAACCTAGACCTCCCCCACTGTAACTTGAGCCCATTGCTCCTTGTTCTGCCACCTGTCACTACTGAGAACAGCCTCTCTCCATCCTCTTTGGAACCCCCCTTCAGGGAGTTGCAGGCTGCTCTCAAATCCCCCCTCACTCTTCGCTTCTGCAGACTAACCAGACCCAACTCCCTCAGCCTCTCCTCACAGGTCATGTGCTCCAGCCCCTGAATCATTTTGGTCGCCCTCCGCTGGCCCATCTCCAATGCGTCCACGTCCTTTCTATAGTGGGGGGCCCAGAACGGGACACAATACTCCAGATGTGGCCTCCCCAGAGCCGAATAAAGGGGAACAATCCCTTCTCTGGATCTGCTGGCAATGCTCCCCCTAATGCAGCCCAATATGCCGTTAGCCTTCTTGGCACCTAAGCTCAGCCCCACTCACTGTCCTGCCTGCAGTGCTCATGGAGCACACCTGAGCGACTGACCGCCCCCCACAGACGGCTCTGTGCTCTCCCCGCAGGCAGCGTCTCTGCAGGACAAGCCTGCCCCGGGTTACCTTCTAACCCTGCGGCTGGAGCAGCGCTGGTGTCACGTTATTGGATTTTAGGGGGAGCAGCCAGATCACTGCTGCACCCTGGGAGGGTGTGTGCCCCAAAGTCTGTACAAAGGGGCCATGTGAGGTGTCAAATGAAAGCTCGGATCCTACAGACTCTATGTGTACAATTCATGTGCTTGTGTGGTGTGTGTGTGGCATTATGGACATGGGCTCTGGGCTGGTACTGGTCATGGTCTCTGCCTGAGACAGAGCAACGGCCTGTTGTAAAGCAGGACTGTCCAATCAATGACTGTGCTAATTAGCAGGGCCCCAAGGACAATGGCTCTCAAGGTGCCCAACACACACCTGAGGGATGCGTCTGGAACCTGCAAGCCAGCCGGTATCTAACGGCTGCTGGCAGGGGACACAGGGACAGGTCACTGGGCCATGTGACCCGCTCCGGCTTGGAAGGCACCAGGAATGGATGTAAAGTGCCACGTGGCGGACTCCATCTTGTCTTCAATTCTGCTCCTGATCCCAGATGCAGCCTTGCGAGGGGCAGCGAGCGGGGAGGATTGCCGACCCGGCCTGACACAGGGTGTGCACCAGAGACTGCTAAGCTGGCAGTTCGTAACATCTCCGCTGAGAGCCTGCAGCGAGAACTGGGTGACTGGTGCATGTGACGTATTCTCCACAGCAACCTCCCTCGCCACCTTTTCTCTCTCGTTTGTTAACAAACCTTTCGATTGTAGATTCTAAAGGACTGGCCCAGCGTGATCTTCTGGGTGAGATCCAGAGGGTAAATTGACCGGGAATCTGTGGCTGGTTCTTTGGGACCGGGAGGACCCATTCGGGGAAGGTGAGATCGGGTTCTATAACCCCTCACCTGTGTTAGGCCTGGGGCTGGTTGTGGCATGGGGAAAGCTGGGGTGTCCAAGGGGTTTTGCTCGTGAGGCTTCCTGCCGGCCGGATTGGCAGCTGGAGCGCTCGGTGTGGCTGGTTTGTGGTCTGTTTGGGAACGGTCTCCAGTCAGGGGCTCTAAGGAGCCCTGGTTTTGAGCAATTCGCCCTGAGCAGATGCCCTCAGCGGTGCTCAGACCCGCCCGGTCTGTCACAGCTGGCATTCCCTGCCGCCCCTCGCCCACAGCCTGGTGCCTGGGCTGCGTTAGCAGGGCACCCCACACGCGCAGAACGGCCTCACCCGCACCGACCTCTGAACGCGAACGTGGGGATGTGGCCCGGGGGGTCAGAGCCCTGCGACCCCTCCGGTCAGACCCACTGACAGGGTAAAAAGTGCAGCTGCCTCTGGGGCCTGGCAATTCCAAAGGGGCCGGGGCTTCCAGCTGCCCCTACTGCTACTGCGGCGCCCGAGCCCCGGTCCCTTTCAATTGTGGCTGGCGGCCACGCAACGCGCTCCGGGCAGCACTGAGGCGTGGGGGTGGGGCGCCCTGTGGTTGGGGCGACGCTGAGGCTGGCTGCTCAGGCCCTGCCCCTTCCAGGAGCGTGATGCCCCCCCAGCCTAGCCCAGGGGCCCATGAGGCTGTCGGCTCCCGGCCTCCTGTTGTCTCCCCGTCGTTGTAAAAAGGAGCCTCGGCCTGACGGTGGGGAGCTCGCCTCCAGCACGTGAGCCACATACGCAGGAGCAGCGAGCCCTGCCTCTGTGTGCGGGAGCCAGAACCCGAGGCTGGAGGGGGGACGTGCCCCATTCCCCTGCCTCCCGGCCCGGGGGCTGCCCCTTTCCCCAAACGCCACCACCGGGAACATTTTCCTTGGGTGCCGTTTTGCTGCGGCCTTTGTCCGGGATGTGCTGCTGGGACCTGCGGCCGCGGCCTTTGCGCTCCAGTGCCATGCCACTGCGAGCTGCCCTCCTGCCCAGGGCCCCTTTCCTAATGGTTTTCCTAATGTCCAACCGACCTGTCCGGGTGGTCGAACTCTGGAGTAAATTGCCTGGGGAGGTTGTGGAATCCCGTCTGCTCTTCTTACATTTAAAAGGCTAACGTGCAGCGAGGGGGCCCAGTGCGAGCCAGGAATCAGCTGTTCTGGCTCCCTCCTGCTGAGCTTCTGATTTTTAAATGGATTAAGAGCCAGGAGGCAGTGTCTGGAACTTGTGCCTGGTGACTGCTCTCCCCCCATAGAGGCAGCGGGGGTAGGGGGAAGTGATAAGCTTTTGCTTATTGGCTAGTCGACTAGTCACTTCCGTCCCCAGCAGGACGCGAACCCGGAGCCCTGACTGCCAGCTGCTCCAGCACCTGAGGAGCATGTTTAAATCCTGCCCCGCCCATTCCCCGCCTTTCCTGAAGGCGCTGGCATTTCCCGTTCAGCACAGTTCACAAGCCGCGCCAGGCGCGCAGCTCTCAGACAGCGGGTCCTCCTGCAACTGCATCCCTGCCCCTCCCCCAGCCCTGGTGCCACACAGCCCCTGCCTGCTCCCACACAAGCCCTTGAACCTGGAACAAGAGAGGGGCCAACCTGGTCAGGGTGGGTGGGAGGTCAGGGGCATGCCGGAGCCACAAGCCTCGCGGGCAACAGACATGCAGGCAGGGGGCAGCACCCCAAAGCCTCTGGCTCAAGGAGTGTCCGTCCCTTGGGACTTTGCCCCGCTGGGAATTTCCTAGGGCCTAGAGCCGTTGCTCACAGGGTCTCGCAGGGTGCAGGTCCCTCTGGCCAGGCCGTGCAGGGAGCTGCAGCTTGCAATGGCTGCCAGGGGAGGAGTCCTGGGGCGGTTTCTCCCAGTCGATCCAGCCGTGACGTTAAAGTCGGACACCCTGGGGTGGCTGCAGCACTAGGCCGTGGCTAACTGGTGCAGCGGGCTCAGCTGGGACTGGCCGAGGCGCCCCAGGACTGAGAGCGATAGGCAGCGGTGGCTGGTACCCAAAGTGCACATGGGGCTGGCTGTCTGGTAACCAGCCCCACACAATCATCTGTGGTCAGCCAGCCTACCAGGTCCCCATCCGACCCGCTAGCTGCCAGCTGTGACGCCCGTCTCTGCAGCTGGGAGGGACCAGGAAGCCCCGGCCCTGTCTCCTCCTTCAACGGGTCACAGACATCCCACCCTGCTGCCATCTCCCTCCACCTCGGCTGCCTGGCTGGGGCCCTGGGAGCAGGGCTGGCCTAAGGGGTTTGGCACCCTAGGCAAACTGTGACTTTGGCACCCCCCTCCCCCATTCAATATAGACAAAAACAAGGAGCCTAGACTGGAACGTTACCTTAGTCACCTGGCATTCGAAACGAACATTGTAAAAAATTCAATACAAATATTTCTCTCATTTTTCTACTGAACAGGTGATCCGCTCAGTAGCTGACCCTTGAAACTTAACCGTTTTGAGAGGTACTCAGGGGTTTGGTCAGCTCTATCAAGAGCTGCATTTCACGCTGCAATTGTCTCCTTCCAAAGGAACCGATTGTTGGGACGCTGCTATGACAATATTTCTTCCTTGGTACTGAATGCAGTCTGGCGTGAGTGGTAACCCTTTGGCCCCGGGCCATCGATTTGTGTAAACATTCAGAACTTTGCTTTTCATGCCTTTGCTTTCGCACATTGGGCCGTCCGTTGTTTGGGACAAAGCTTTGCAGCTATTTCGTGTTCTATCAAGATGGCGGCCAGTCCAACAAGTCTCTTTCAGCAGGGAAGAACAAAGGGTTTTTGTCTCTCTCAATTTTAACTTTGCCAAGCTACGCTCCCCACTAGCAACAGAACCACCTGAAAGAGTCAAGAGAATTCAAAGCGCAATGGAGATGCTGGGAAGGCCACCTGCGAGCCTGCGTTAAGAAATAAACTTCAGCAAATAACACATGGAAAGAGGAAAATGGGGAATTTGCGATGCCACAGGACAACAGAGCATGTAGCTCCCAACTTACTGAAACACTGCCTGATGAGTCTGGGTGCATGTAACAACACCATAGAAACAGAAAGCCGGTGCATTTTAATTGATCATTTAAATGTTCACTTTAAGCTATTTAAAAATTAAACAGGAGGCCGAATTTCTATTATCATCGAACAATAAGCAGGGCAAGGAATGTGCATGTTGAGTGCTATTTGTTAACATTAGCAGTCAGGTGCTCGAGAACCAGGGCGTTACTAGTACGTTAGAAGCAATAGGCTACAATAAATACAGTCTTACGAGTACTTGTGATTCTCCTTTTCAGTCTTGATAACATCTCTTACCAAACCTTTCCAGTCCCGCACAACACAAATGCTGGGAGGCACAGCGGCTTCGGGATCATGGCTCGACACACGGCAGAACAGCTGTTGTGGGTGGCTGACTGGCCTTCGCTAAGCAACACAGACTCACTGGTGTGACTGGCCAGCACTGGGCTACTGAGGATGCCTGAACTGCCAGATCCTGCCCCAGGCGGGCACCCAGGCAGCGCTGACCCCTCTTGACTCTATTGACATGCACAGCCATGCACCACAATGGGACACGAGTAACGCAACTCAGCTACTGGCGGGGTGACACTGCGCTGTGTGACAGCCACATCGTTAACCTTCCGTAACAGGAAATCCCCCTGTCCGGAAATAGGAACGTAGGGTTAACTCTGCCCAGGCAGACCAGAGGCCGGGGGTGAGCAGCATGAAGTCGAGAAACTGCTCTGCCCAGCCAGTCTGCAGACCATGTGCCTGTGGTGCCAGCAGTCAATCGGAGCGTCACACCTTCCCACCGCCAGCCTGCAGTGCAGTTGTCCCCACCATGGACACCAACCAGTTTCTGGGCATCACGCTCCCCCTGCCTCAGGCTCAGGCCCATCTGGACAAGAGGGGATGGGCGCAATGCAGGTAGGAACTCTGCTCTGTGGGCTAGCGGTGTTACGGTGCCTGCTGCACGTCTCTGGCTGTATCAGTCACAGAACAAGTTGCTGCAGGGACCAGCTAAATAATTCAGGAACAACCAGCGGTCCTGCGGCACCCTGGAGACTCACAACAATCGATAGTGTCGTGAGCTTTCATGGGCACCTCCCACTTCTCTGCCCACCTGAGGAAGCGGGCTGTGCCCGCAGCAGCTCCTGACCCTAGACAGATCTATGGGCTAGTCTCTGACTGCTGCTTGTTTCTAAAGTTACAGACGAACCCCACGCCCCTCTGAGCCGCTTCAATAATTCAGAACAACAAGGCCTCTGAGAATTCCCAGTCTGTTCGCGGTCGCCTGATGCTCGGGTCCATTCCCAGGACACATTCTTCTCTGCTAATTATTTGTCCCAGTGAGATGCCTTAGTCCCGCCCAGCCCATGCCGGGGCTCCTGGGCCAGCTAGCCCAGGTGCCTTGGCCATGTGGAGGGCAGCTCGGGCCTTACTCAGATGGCTGTGTTAATTTGTTGTCTGAGTTAGCGGACTCAACCCTATCTGGCACAGCAGCAAGGCGTGGGGCTTCTGACATGCCAGACGGCATCGCGTGTGGTCCACGAACTCTGCTAGCAGCGGCTGGGTTGCGAGGCTTCCCCTGGGGTCCTGAGCCTGTCCCCTGCGCAGACCCTGTGCTTTCCCCTAGTCCCAATCCAGCAAACCAGCAGCCCGCTCGGTGGGGGTGACTGACGCCTGCTAGTGACGCGCATGATGCTTTACGCTACGCGGGCACTGCCGGTGCCTGCCCCATGCGGGTGCCCACGTGGTCATTACGTCCTAGCGCCGCACGACTTCGCTCTTCATGTAGCTGAACAGGGATGTGCGGGGCTGCCCTGGGAAGCCCTTCGAGACCCTTTCTGTGCCACAGCCCCCCCTTTTGTCCCGCGGCAACTGCGCTTTCCGGCTTCCCGGGCTCCGAGAGCTGGTCTGCAGGGCGGTGAGACCCCATGGGCAGTGCCGCAGGCGCCGTGAGACACGGCTCGGGTTCTGAGGGTCCGGGGAGGCGCCATTCCCTGGTGCTGGCCCCCCCATCTGACGAGGGCCCAGGGCGCGGGCTCTCTCGCCGGTGAAGCCCAGGCAGGGGGGGCACATGAGAGTCTCTGTGCCAGGCGCGCTCTGTGCTGGTGACTGATGTTGTGGCCCTGCTGGCTGGCGAGCGGGCTGCCGGAAAGCCACGCTGAGAGCCAGCGATTGCCGTGACTCGGAGCCTGGACGCCGGCTCACTATGCACTAATCACCCCCCGAGAAGTCTCCCCAGAATTAGAGCTGGCCACCTGCTGCTTCCCGGCACAGAGTGAGTCACAGCTCATGGCAGCGCTGAGATCTGGCTGGGTGGGACTCAGCAGGATTTTTAATCCTGTCTCCGAGGGCAACGCCTAGGTACAAAGTGAGTTCCTTTCCGCCTTGATGTGCAGCTTATCAAAGCCATATTTCCACAGACCTCCTGCAGTGCCTGAAAGAGAACCCGTTCTTTGGATCCGCAAAAACAGCTTGCACAAGCTTAGCACCAGCGGCGGATATAGGGCAGGGCGAGCGGGGCGACTGCCCCGGGCCCCGCGCTTCAATAGGCCCCGCGCACGTGCTACTACTACCTGTCGGCTGTGGCCGTGGCGCATGCGCAAAATTGTGCTGCCCTGGGCCCCGCAAAACTCTCATCCGCCCCTGCTTAGCACGACACTAGGCCAACAGGGGAAGAACTAACAGCGTGCCATCACAGAGCCCACGGACCCCAGGCATGGGCCCAATCCCACCGCACACACCCAGTGCAGACACATCTGCGGTAGGGCCCGCCTGGCCCTCGCCACTCTCTGCTCTTTTCCCCTTGGCGAGAAGGGCCACAGGCAAAACACCCAGGAAGAGTCAGGCCTGGGGTGAGATACCCATGTGGACCTGATTGTAAGGTCTTTATGGACTCTGGGGCTGCGTGAAATGCTTGTAGCAAAATCTGAAAACCTCCAAGTCTCAGGTTTTGCCATGTAATTGAACTCACAAAGATGGACAAAATGTAGGGTAAATCTGGGACATTTCCAGGGGGTTTCCTGAAGCTCGCTTGTTTCGTCTCAGAAATGGTCCTGGTTGGCGCTGTACCAGTCTTAGAAAAGCCTCGCCACTTTTGACTTTAATTAGGCCACAGATTTTGAACAGGAACAAAATTGCACATTCTCCTATTTGCTCCTGAGACTCAAAGCAGGATGGAGCTGGGGGTCTGCAGGCTAAAGCCTGCCAGCAAGGACAGGGACATCTGGCAGTTGTGCTAAGCTTGTCTCTGCTAGAATTCACGTGTCACACGGCTCAGACCAGGAGACTGGGGCCAGAGAAAGACACCAGGCAAACCCAGCCCCTAAAGGGCTCCTGGCTTGGGAGGGAGGCTTAGGCCCAGTTCAAACTCCAGGGAGGCAGAGGTGCAAATTCCTGCGTTTGTCGTCCCGAGCTCTGTATGGCCTCTGGGGCACCACGGCTCAGACCAATGGAAAGCAGCAGAAAATGGCAGGAGAAGGCAGCATTTGCAGCCTTGTCTGGGTCCCATGAACAGAGCACCATGTTGCTGGGCAGCACTGAGCAGGCCTCTCGAACCCTGGGCAGGTTTCGCCAGCAGTGACTCCGCTCTGAGCGTTTCGCAGCCGGCAAGCGTGCAAACCACCTTCCTGCTTTTAGCCTCTTGAGCCAGGGAGTTAGATGGCCCCAACCCAGCCCCAGGAAGGCGCCAGAGGTTCCAGGTGTTCGGCCAGGGCCATATGCTGTAAGCGGCCATTAGCTCTGCCCGAGACTCGCTCTAGTCACTGGAAAGGCTCCTGCCGATGGCAGCAAGCTGAGTCAGGCCCCTGGTGAGCCCAATCCAAGAGCCGCCTCTGAACACTTGCACCTTGGGCACGTGCCTCTGCTTGAGCAAGTCTGCAGACGTCTCCCTTCCAGGGCACAAAACCCCCCCCTCCGAGGAAGGCACAGAAGGGCACCGAGTGTGCAGCTCTCCTGGGTATGGCCCCCGGCGGCTGTGACCAGTTTGTTCAGAAATGCTGCTTTCCCGACCCACTCGCGCTGCAATGCGTGACTCACCAGGCACAGGGGCTCCTGGCAGCATGCGGAGGTCTCTGATTAACTCACAAAAAATAGACTTCAGCCGTTGCTACAAGGTTACAGCTTTCCCTGCCCCGGGACAGCTCGCTGCTGGCCAAGGACTTTGGCTGGCAGCTCCCCAGCGAGGAGAGCAAACGTTTCAGCCTCTACGCCGGCCCAGCAGCTCAGCCCTTGAGAGTTCGACAGGTTCTCTTCGGGAAAGGAGACGTCTCCCTCCTCCCTCTTCTCGTAGGACACTGCCACTGGGCGGATAAGGGGGACTGCCAGAGGCAGACACGTGGCGTGTCAGTTCCAATCTCCCGTGTATGGCAAGTGGAGGCTGCCGCCCGCTACGCAGGGAATGTGGGCACCACACAGCTAGCTGCAGAGTGAGCTTCCCCCCCCACACCGTAACAATGTGCCTTGTGTGGCGTGCAATCACACAGCACGAGAACTGGCAGGGACCTTGAGGGTCATCGAGTCCAGTCCCCTGCCCTCACGGCAGGACCCAGCACCGTCTAGATCATCCCTGACAGGTGTCTGTCCAACCTGCCCTTCAATATCTCCAGAGATGGAGACTCCACAACCTCCCTGGGCAATTTATTCCAGTGTTTAACCACCCGGACAGACAGGAAGTTTTTCCTAATGTCCAACCTAAACCTCCCTTGCTGCAGTTTAAGCCCATTGCTGCTTGTCCTGTCCTCAGAGGCCAAGGAGAACCATTTTTCTCCCTCCTCCTTATAACACACTTTTAGGTACTTGAAAACTGCTATCATGTCCCTTCTCAGTTCTTCTCTTTTCTAAATTAAACAAGCCCAATTCTTTCAGTTATCCCTCATAGCTCATGTTCTCTAGACCTTCAATCATTCTTGTTGCTCTTCTCTGGACCTTCTCCAATTTCTCCACATCATTCTTGAAATGTGGTGCCCAGCTTGGGATCATCTGCAAACTTAATAAGCGCACTCTCTATGCCAATATCTAAATCGTTGATGAAGATATTGAACAGAACCGGTCCCAAAACAGACCCCTGTGGAACCCCACTTGTTATGCCCTTCCAGCAGGACTGTGAACCGTTAATAACAACTCTCTGAGAACAGTTATCCAGCAAGTTATGCACCCACCTTATAGTAGCCCCATCTAAGTTGCATTTGCCTAGTTTATTGATAAGAAGATCATGTGAGACCGTATTAAAAGCATTACTAAAGTCTAGGTATACCACATCCACCGCTTCTCCCTTATCCACAAGACTCGTTATCCTATCAAAGAAAGCTATCCGATTGGTTTGACATGATTTGTTCTTTACAGATCCATGCTGGCTGTTCCCTATCACCTTGTTATCTTGCAGATGGATTCCTTAATTACGTGCTCCATTATCCTCCCTGGCATGGAAGTTAAACAGACTGGTCTGTAATTTCCTGGGTTGTTCTTATTTCCCTTTATTGTTTATACCGAGTCCAACCACGCCAGGGCAGCGTTGGCACGTGCAGACTGAGTGGGTGGCAGGACACACAGGAGTCTCTCAGACTCATCTCCGACCTGCCGCTGAGTGGTGAGAGCAACCCTGGGCTGTGTTAGGAAAATGGCATCAGGCTGTGTTGGCAAAACAACCTCCCAGAATAGCTTGTGCCGGGGGGCAGCGCTGGCTGTGGGCGAGGCGGCTAGAGAGAGCTGTGGCCAGTCAGCAGAGCACCGTGACGAGAGGAGAGGGCCAAGGACTGAGCCAGAGAGAGGAGGAGCTGGAGCTGGAGCTGGAGCTGGAGGAGGACAGTGAGGCCTTGGGAAAGAGCCGCTGCTATGGACCCAAATTTCAGCCATGCCAGTGCAGCAGCACCTGGGCAGTGCAGACAGCGCTCACTGCCTTTCTTCCGGCCCGGGAGCCCTCGCCGCACCAGGGCAGCTGCCTCCTGGCTCGCACTGGGGCACTGATTGGTCCAGAGCAGCTGCAGCTGGGCCAAAGGCAGGACCTAGCTGGAGAAGGAAGGGAAGGGAGAAGAGGCCCTGAGTTTGGCTGGGGAGGGACCTTCAGGGCATCGGCACAGGTAGGCAACATGGGGTGCAGGGGCAAGGGCTGTGGGAGCAGCATGGCCCAGAAAGCCAATCACAGCCGTGTAGCAGGCCAGCACGGCGAAAGGCATCAGCTGCTTCCTGCTTCCCTTTCCTCTGCCAGCAGGACTGGCGGATAGAGAAGAGGTTCTCGCTCTCGCACTCCGGCAAATCATTGCACAAAACAATCGTTGCCTCTGAAGCCACCTGGCACCAGCCACTGGTGGAGACGGGACATGGGACTGGACAGACCATCAGCCTGAGCCAGTGTGGCCCATCTGATGTCCTTTTACATCTGTATGTGTGTGTGTGTGTCAGAGGGTCTCTGTCTGTCTGTGCATCTCTCTGCAAGTCCATTTGTTCAAGAACTCCTCCTAAACAGTAAGAGCTGGGACCACCAAATTCGGGAGGCAGCTTCCTCTTCTCCTATCTTAAAGCAAGGTCAGGGTTTGGTTGTGCCAGGAAAGCTGGATGTGCCTGGAATGTGACTGTTCTCCATAACAGGGCAAGGGAGGGGCATAGAGAGGAGGGATGCAATCATCACAGTCACCACTGGGGGCAGCAGGCCCGCAAGGGAGAGCTATCCTGCAGAGGGGCACTGGGGCAGCCACACCACTAACAGAGTGAGCAGCTGAGGACTGGGCTCACAATCCTGCCTGCCACTGGCCCAGATAAGCATCTCCCTGCCTCAAACCCCTCTCCCCGGGGGGCACCACTGGGACCAGGCAGCACAGCCCCAGCTGCCCCCACGGGACCCCGAAGGTCAAAAGCGTAACCGGGTTGAAAAAGAATTGGCTCCGTTCATGAGAATAGGCCCATCAATGGCTCTTAACCAAGATGGCTGGGGGTGCACCCCATGCTCTGGGTGCCTCTCGACTGGCTGCCAGGAGCTTGGACTGGGCAGCATGGACGGATCACCCGATACTCGCCCTGTTATCCTCACTCCCTCGGGGGCACCTGGCACCGGCCACGTCAGAAAACAGCAGACGGGACGAGATGGACCTTTGGTCTGACCCCCTCTGCCAGCTCACGTGGCACATTGGGATACAGCTGATGGCAACACTGTCCCATGTTAGAATGGGGGGCGCGCCCTCTGCCCTTTGGCATGGGGGGCCCCTGGGGTCACCCCAAGACTGTAAAACATTCAGCTAATTACATGAGGTTGACAGGTCAAGAAATGATACGTCTGTGACGCAGGAGCCCGGCGACTGGCACGAATCCAAATGTGTCAGTGTGTTACGTGTCTGTTTACCAGGAAACAAGGCCAACTTGGCCCGGGAAGCTGAGACGAGCGCTCTGTGTGCTCACTGAGGCGGTCTGATTGCAAGGCGTTCTGCGGTTATATAAACAGGCATTATGTGCCGCCCTCTTGCCGTGGTATCAGCAGCGTGGAGTTCGTGACCCTCTCCACAAACAACCACTGAACCCTTCCTCTCCCAGCACAGAAACTGAGCCCGCAAAGGGAGCAGCCTGGTCCAGGAATCCAACCCTGTTTCCTGCCTTCCATTGTGCTGGGAAACCCAACTGCTCTGCCTCTGGTTTCTCAATGCACATTCGGCTCCACTGATGCCCGTGCGCCCGTCCTGCATTGGGTGGTGCGGGAGTGAGGCCCATGCGCCCATCCTGCATTGGGTGGTGCGGGCGTGAGGCCCGTGTGCCCGTCCTGCATTGGGTGGTGCGGAGTGAGGCCCATGCGCCCATCCTGCATTGGGTGGTGCGGGCGTGAGGCCCGTGTGCCCGTCCTGCATTGGGTGGTGCGGGCACGAGGCCCATGCACCCATCCTGCATTGGGTGGTGCGAGCGTGAGGCCCGTGTGCCCGTCCTGCATTGGGTGGTGCGGCGTGAGGCCCGTGTGCCCGTCCTGCATTGGGTGGTGCGGGAGTGAGGCCCGTGTGCCCGTCCTGCATTGGGTGGTGCGAGCGTGAGGCCCATGCGCCCGTCCTGCATTGGGTGGTGCGGGAGTGAGGCCCATGCGCCCATCCTGCATTGGGTGGTGCGGGCGCGAGGCCCATGCGCCCGTCCTGCATTGGGTGGTGCGGGCACGAGGCCCATGCGCCCATCCTGCATTGGGTGGTGCGGGCACGAGGCCCATGCGCCCATCCTGCATTGGGTGGTGCAGGCGTGAGGCCCGTGTGCCCCAGTCCTGCATTGGGTGGTGCGGGTGCGAGGCCCGTGTGCCCCAGTCCTGCATTGGGTGGTGCGGGCGCGAGGCCCGTGTGCCCCAGTCCTGCATTGGGTGGTGCGGGCGCGAGGCCGGCAGAATGCTGCAAAGCTTTGTGATCCTGATGAGAAGGAGGTTCAATCCCTCGGGACAGGCACGGCTGCTGTCTCTGCTGGCGAGTCCCTGGCTGACTGTTCTGGGCGTGGAGACCACCCCACATTTCTCCTGGCAGGCAGGGAGGCAGCACGGCAGGGCCGTGGGAGACAGGGCAAGCTGAGCTCAGGCAAAACTCACATCCCTTTGTGCAGCCCATTTTGTGGCCATTCAAACCAAACTTCCAGCAGTTCCAAGACCGGGCTGGCCGGGCCCAGCCAGAGATGGGCCCTTCTGTACCCAGCCAGTATCCTCCCACCCAGACTCTGGGCTCTCTCCTTGTCATTTGCTTTGTACTGGGAGAGAAGGGGAAGTCTGGTGGCCCAACGCCCTTCCGCCCCCTCACCGTTCGGAGACCATCCCGCTGGCATCACCCCTGAGGACCAGCCGGCCTGCCCCAACTCGGTTCTCTGAGCGGGCCAGGAAACGCAGGTGCCAGGCAGCTCCCGGAACGGGGGCACCGACACCAGTAGGGACACACATTGACAGGGCCACACAGCACGGGCCTTGCCACAGCAGTCAGCGGCGGTAGTTCTTCTCTGGGGCTTCCCCACGTCCCCTTCTGGCTCGCCGCAGCTGAAGCCCTTTCCTCTCCCTGCTGGCCCACGGCTGGCGGTTAATTCCCTGTTCCCTGCCAGCCCCGCCATCAGCAGATGCAGCACCAAGGACGCGCAACGCGCTCCCTGAGGGATGGGTGTGACGCTGCCTGCCATGGACCCGGGTGTCGGACGCCGCTTAGAAACCGAATTAACCTTCGTTCGAGTCTGAAACTTGCTGCCCGGTCACGCTCTGATGCCAGCCCTGGCCCTGTTCCCACAGCTGGCCGTTCCCTGTGTCCCAGTCCACAGCTCAGACCCATTGCTCAGCACAAAGCAGGCAGGTCCTTCCTGTGCTGAGCCAGAAACACATGGCACACGCCTGTGCCCAGCCTGCACTGCCGGGGGGACGCAGCCAGAGAAGGGGGACGCCAGTGACACGTGCGCTGACCAGTAGGATCTGCTGGGGCAACTGGGGAGACAAAATGCAATTGCTTGAGCTGGGATTTGTCCAGGATCCTTGTGCAACACAGCACAGCTCCCCGTCACCGCACCCCTCCTGACAGCGTAGGGCCAGCTCCCCTCCCCACACACCCTGCGCCAGCCAGCCGCCTTCAACCTGACACCGGTGGGCACGTTCTGCCCCGCGACCACACGGCTCTGTGCTCCCCTGCTAGCTCGTGTGCGGGAGCAGGGGCATCACGTCCCACCGCGTAGCGGAGGCGTTACGCCCACAGACGCTAGAGCCTGGAGAAAGCCAGACCCTGAAATGTAACTTCCCGAGGCCTGTGCGCTGCCCGAATGAGACCCGGGGGCCCTCGCCCGGAAGCCATGCCCGAGAACCTCCACGGCCGTGGCACCATTCGCCATCCACGGCCACTCGGCTGAAAGCAGGGCCTGGCTCAGAGGCACTGCGGCGCCAGGGAGATTGCCTCTGAAGCAGCCACAGCCTCCCCATCCCGGCCCTAACAACCACAGCCGTGGGCTCTCAGCTGCCGCCCATCCCTGGACCCTGGGAATTAACGCCGAGTCCTCTCTGCTGGGCTGCTGGGCTGAGCGTGCCAGGCTAGGTCTGGCGCCCACCAGCGCGTGGCTCCGACATTTAACACAGCCTCTTGCTGCGTGGGAATAACAGCTCCGCGCTAGCCCAGGGCACACACCGCCCTTTGGGTGCATGCAGAGAACCAGCCACTAAAACCTCCCCTGGGGTTTTATCCACCCCCAAGCCCCTGTGCATTCGCGGTGGGAACGAAACCTTCCCGAACGACTCAGATCCCAGGCCGCAGGCACTGCCTGCCCACTTGCAGGGGCTGAGGGCAGAGGCGACTGGCGCAGTGCAGATGGAGGGGGGGACTGCCTTCCCCAAAGCAGCAGGACCCGACGGCTGCTGGAGGCATTCAGGGGACAGGCAGGGGCTCAGGCGGGTAATGCCCCCAGGATCTCATGTGATGAGGAAATATCGCCCCAGCAGCCAAGCTGAAGGTAGCAGCAGATCTCCCCACGCAGGCCCCAGGGAAGTCAATGCACTGAGCATGTGCAGGACAGGCCTTTGGTCTCCATGGCCGGCGATGCAGCTAAACGACATGCCAGCCAGGCCCTGGGGAGGCAGAGATTTTCACTACATGACTGAGCTTGGGGCTTTTGCCAGGTGGACTCCAGCTTCTTGGGGTCTCCCCACCAATTCAAAAACATCCAGTATCCTGCCAAGAGCGACAGGCAGGGTCCCGGCAGTTCTAGGCTACATCCGTCAGTCGGAACCCAGCACCCAGACGCAAACAGCGTCGTTATCAGCACAGGAAGCAACACGTCCAGGCAGGGCCGGCTCTAGGTTTTTTTTGCCACCCCAAGCAAAAAAATTTTTGGCCGCCCCTCCCCCCTCCTATTTTTGTTGGCTTCTACACATGTTTGCACTTTACAATGGTTTTATTGTTTTGGTTTTTTACTGTTTAAAATTTTAAAAAAAATGAAAACAGAAAATTTGTAGTTAGTGAAATAAACTACAATTTCCTACTAGTGTACTCATTTAATCTGACCAAAATCACAGTTACAAACTATTTGGGTCCAACTATGCACTGTACTGAAAAACGTTCGTGTCTTCCGGTGCGCCCAGGTTCTCATACATTAAAAGAATTTCTACGAACTGAATTTTTCTGGTTTTTATACTTGCGCAGCCTTTTCATAATTCAGTTCCTGAGCCCCAGGCCCGGCTGCTTCACCAGCACCTGCAGCTTCTCCAGCGCCTGCAGGGCCTTTCCAGCGCAGTCCGCATGGCTGTGCCCAGGGCGCAGGGGCCCCGGCGGGAGCCCGGCCCCCCTGCAGCCGCCATGGCCCTGGCCCGAGGGGAGACTGCGCTTCCTGCACCGGGGCCATCCCCCCGCAAACCCACCCCGGCCCCCCACGGGCAGGGCTGACCCAAAGTAGGCAGCGGAGCTGGGCAGCAGCAGGAGGCAGAGGGCGGCCAGCAAGCTCCAGGCACACTTGGTGCCAGCGCTGCGCAGCGGGTAGTGGTGTCTCCCACAGCCCTTTAAAATTGGCGGGGCCGGGCCAGGCATTGCCAGGGGTGGCTGCTTACCTGGAAATGCCACCCCTTGAAATGTGCCGCCCCAAGCACATGCTTGATTTGCTGGTGCCTAGAGCTGGCCCTGCGTCCAGGCAATTCTTTATTGCGCCAGCCATGCTCGACTACAAAGAGGGGTCTCCTAGTTCCCTGCCTTTGGTAGCGATCGTGCACTCCGGGTTTCTAGGGAGAGCCGATGCTTTGATTCCGAGCTGCTCTGAATTCTGCCGTGAGCGCCGGGTTCAGCGTGGCGAAGTACAGCGAGCACTCCGGTTCCCAACACCCAGCTGGGCACAAAGCTCACATCTGGCCGTTGAAAGCTGGAACAAAGCCGCTGGGCTGATTTCAGTCTATTTTTAAACACCCAGCAGCCTGTTTTGAAATGAATTCATCAGAAGGCAAATGGCGGCTGTTTCCCACAAGCCAACCTCCCCTCCCCCCGAGAAATACCAACTCCGCGCCGTTGGGAAAAGCTGTCGGCGTGTCGATGGGCTGCAAGGGGCGGAGGCGCTAACAGCCCTGTCTGCATCCCACGGACACCAGTGGCAAACACGGGCCGGGACGGGCACCGAGACCGCCGCCTGCTCAGCTCCGTGGGCTGCTAAAAAGCCTTTTCACCTTCCACCCCCAAAGGAACCCGTCGATACTGTCCATTCCCAGTGCTCGAGGGGGCCTGCATTTAGCGCCACGGGGGGGAGCGTCCAAACCGCCTGGCCTGGCTCCTCGCAGATGCCGCTCTCACTCCGGGGGCCAGAGAAGACACCAGCCGAGAGGAGCAAGAGCGGCTGTTAAAGCCTGATCCCGTGCGTGATTCAGCCGGGCGAGCAGAGCATCTGGGCCCCTCTCTCTGGCCCGGGCATCCCTCAGGGATAGCACAAAGAGGGTCCAGGGTCCCGGGAACGAGGGGTGGCAGCCATGAGGATTAAGCTTGCTTCAGTAGTCTCCATACGCCCTTCCCCCCCGCCCCTTGGAAGTCTCTGCCTTAAGGACCCTAACAAGGCAGTGCTGGGTGGAACTGCCCATTCCCCTATTCTTTTGTCCTCCCACTTAGCTTAATATCCAGCACACTGATCTTGGCTCATTCATTTCTGGTTCTACATCTTCTGTTTTCACCAAGCACGATTTCCACAGAGCCCTTGCACCAGGTCAGCAGCAGTGTTCCCTGTAAGCCGGGCACTTGTGTGGCTTCTGAGGAGAGAGCCCAAGGCCGCCAGCTGATTAGCAGAGCGCCCACCGCTCAGCTTGTGATTCTGTTGGTGGTGCGCACGCGCACATCCCTCGGTGCACAGAACATGTGTTCCGCACATGGATGGCAAATATTAGAGGGAACACTGATCAGCAGACCTTTCTGTTTACTCTAATTCAGTCTTTCCATGCACCTGTTTATGACACATTCCAGAAAACAGCCTGACCTACATTCCACCACCGCTTGTTGTGTTGGGCGACTGTCACATTTGTGACCTTTCAGCTTCTTACAGTGAAGATTAGAGGGAAATGCTGCGGCCCAGTTATCACAGCGTGATCCACCCGGGGGTTCACTGCCAGCAGCAGGGGGGCAGCAGTTGAAAGCCCTGTTGTTTTCTGCTGGGAGGGGCAGTTGCAAGATCCTGCCTGGACAGTGGCCCCTGGCCTGGGAAAGACACATCCATGGCTCCCGGCCTAAAAAGGACAGAAACTGGTTTGCAGGTCATGTGATCAGCCCATTTTGGGAGGCTCCAGCACCCAGAAGATGGGTGGGTTTTCCCTCCGCAGGGGCGAGGTTATAACAGCAGTGTGAGGGGGCCTCCATCTTGTTTTCATTCCTGCCTGCCACTCCAGAAGCACCTTTGCTAGGGACAGAGCCGGGAAGGATTGCTGACCCGCCCTGACACAGGACGTGCTCCAGAGACTGCTAAGCTGGCAGCTTGTCACATCACCACTAAGAGCCTGCACCAAGCACTTGGTGCCCGCGGTGTGTGATGTGTTCTCTGTAACAATCGCACTCTCAACCTTTCCTTTCTTTTATTAATAACCCTTTCACTGTCCGATGCTAAAGGACGGGCCCAGAGAGCCCCTTGGGGTGAGATCCGAGGTACAAATTGCCCTGGGACTGTGGCTGGTCCTTTGGGACTGGGCGAACCCGTTCGGAGTTGGTGACATGGGTTATAACAGGGCTACTCAACTTCGGAAGCTCTGGGGGCCACAATGATACTCAACAGCACATGCCGAGGGCTGCAACTTAAGTGTGGTTGCATAGACATGCAGATTTATATGCAAATATATGCAAATAGCTTCTTTTGCACTGACGGGAATGAATACAAAGATTAAGGCAAGACCGCACAACACATAGGCCCCATTTAAGTCAGCTCTGCTGATATTAATAAAATGCACCATTTACCCGATTCCCACCCATACGACAGCACTTTGAATGAGCAATGACAGTCCAGGAATTTAACTACTAAAACGTGTGTCAACTGTTTTGACTACTTTTTTGTTTGGCTTCCACCCGTGGGCCGCAAACAAATGGGCCACGTGTTAAGTAGCCCTGGGTTATCACCTCTCGCCTGTGTCAGGTGGGGCTGGGTGGGGCACAGGGAGCGCTGGGGTGTCTGAGGGGAGGTGGGGGATGGGTCATTACCTCTCCCCTGTGTAAGGGGGGGCTGGTGGGGCACAGGGAGCACTGGGGTGTGTGAGGGGAGGTGGGGGATGGGTCATTACCTCTCCCCTGTGTAAGGGGGGGCTCGGTGGGGCACAGGGAGCACTGGGGTGTCTGAGGGGAGGTGGGGATGGGTCATTACCTCTCCCTGTGTAAGGGGCTCAGTGGGGCACAGGGAGCACTGGGGTGTGGGGATGGGTCATTACCTCTCCCCTGTGTGAGGGGGCTGGGGGCACAGGGAGCACTGGAGTGTCCGAGGGAGGTGGGGATGGGTTATAACCTCTCCCCTGTGTAAGGGGGCTGGGGGCACAGGAGCACTGGGGTGTGTGAGGGGAGGTGGGGATGGGTTATAACCTCTCCTGTGAGGGGGCTGGGGGGCACAGGGAGCACTGGGGTGTCTGAGGAGGTGGGGATGGGTCATTACCTCTCCCCTGTGTAAGGGGGGGCTGGGGGCACAGGGAGCACTGGGGTGTCTGAGGGGAGGTGGGTTATAAAGTCTCATCTGTACAAGGTGGGGAGGAATATGGCGTTACCAGTGCCCCTCTGTACAACTGCCGGCTAAGAGTTTCAGTGCCCGGTGCTGCCAGTCCAGCCCCTTCACCAGCACTACGTTGACTGGGGAAAATTAAATAAAGAGACTGAAAAGCTGGGAGTTCCTTTAAGAGGGAAGGTGGGAAAGCACCTCAGGAACCGGGTTTCCATGCCAAGCCGTGTGCTGAAGGAGGCAGAGGAGACACACTGTTCTTGCCTGATTACTCTTGCCAGGCTGCTACGCTCCAGACCTTGGGTTATCAGCCACTGATGGCAAACTCCAGCTCAGAAAATCTGAGCTCCCCAGGGGCAAATCTTACCCTGCACGCCTCCTGGCAGGGGGGCCGTTCCCCTGGGGTCCTGTACATCGCTGCCATTCTTCAGTCAGTCCAGCTCTACCCTTCCCCCTCCTCCCTTCCCAGCTTCCAGGGGCTGCAGCCAGTCTCCCTCTGGGCACTGGAACCCGCCGAGCCACAGGCTTGTTCGAACCCACCCCAAGGAGGCGATTCCTTGTCAATCGCACGCGGGTGATGTGGCTCGTTAATGCCTGGCGCCCTACACCGCACAATGGCGGCCAAGCAGCGGGAGACAAGTCACTGATGCCGTTAGGATATG
The DNA here is from genome assembly GCA_019425775.1 of Rafetus swinhoei. Lineage (NCBI taxonomy): Eukaryota > Metazoa > Chordata > Testudines > Trionychidae > Rafetus > Rafetus swinhoei. The sequence continues at coordinate 1,130,556 of CM033432.1, forward strand.
TATCTTCTACTTTCTGAGCCCCCCCCACCCCGTTCGTAAAACGGGGCACCTCGGAAACCCACCAGGGATCTCCAGCGTCTCAGGCAAGGGGGCGGATGTGCAGGAGCCTGTTCCTGGTTGGCTCAGGCGCCCTACTCCAGCCCAAGTGTCGGGTCGGTACGATCGCTAGCCAGAGGCACGGCCAGGGCGCCCCGCCGGTGGGAAAGCGACGTCTGTTCGGTCCGGGGCATTGCTTCGTGTGGCTTCGGAACACCCCCTGGCTTGACGCGTCGGTGTGTTAGAGTCACTGCAGGCCTGAGAGCTACCGAGAGCCTTCCAAAACCCAGCCGGAGCGCGGACACTTCGCTCTCCTTCACTCCCATCTGGGAAGCCAGCCCGCCTCGCCCAGGAGGGCTAGCCACTCTGCAAAGCGGGGCTGGCAACACTGAACACTGTGTTACAAAACGCAGGGCTAACTCCAGGGGGGGATAGCGGTGCAAGAGGCTGAGTGGGGACTGCCCCCCCAAGGGAAGGGGGTAGGACTCAGTTGCCGCTGGGACTGTTTTGTTGCTCTCCTGTTAGAGCCGCCTTCAGAGTTTCAATAGACATAGCTCTGGGGCCGGGGACAGGGGGAACAGGACGCCAGCCTAAGAAGCTCAGACCTGCCCAAGGCCTGGCCAAGCCAGCACCCCGCCTCTTGTAAAGGATGATACCCAGGGTGGCCGAGGCAGGGGAAGCCCCTGTGCCCGGCCTGAAGGGAAGAATTCCTGCTGGATCCCTGCAGCGATCAGCCAGGGCCCCGGCGTGCGAGGCCGGAATGGCCAGTCTCACCCCACACTCACTGGAGCACTCAGAGGGCTCGCACAGGATCACTGTGCTAGTGCAACCCACACGCCTGTGGGCGGGGTCTCTGTGGCACCGAGGGAAGGGAGGACTCTGCTCGACTGGCATTTTGCTCGTGCGCTCGAGGCTCATGCACAAAGCTCCCGAGCTCCCAGGTTTGGTTCCGCCTGTCGCTGTCACACCTGGTAGGGGCCATGCTGGGCCTGACCCCTCGGCTCCCATTGCAGTCAGAGGGTAGCCACTAAGTCGGAGGGGAGCAGCCCCCTCTCCCCCATCTCTGCAGCTGAGCACCTCACAGCCCATGACCCAGCCAGCGGTCACTCTGGGGCTGGTCTCTCCCCTGCCCCTCGGCCACCAACTAGCCCAGTACTTACATCTGCCCTTTCCAGGCTGGCAAAGTGCCACCGCCAAAAATCCAACACATCATTCCAGGGCCTTGGGTCGGGCCTCTGGGCTCCTGCACTTTGCCAGGGGCTGGCTGGGGAGCGCAGGCCCTCCTCCGCCCATGCTGGGTCCCACGCCAGGGACCTCAGAATGGCCGGAAGGGACCGCAGACTCCCTCCCTGCAGCTCTCTGAGCTGCATAGCGGAGCAGAGCCACCGTGGCCGGCCCTTCATGGCCGGCTCCACGCCGAGAGCCTCGCTCCTCTCCCAGTACTGCTAGCGGATGGCAGACACCTTCGTCTGATTCGGCCCCATTTTCCCTGTATTCTGGAGAGAGGCTGCAAGGGGAAAGAATGAGGAGTCCTGCCGCTGTTTGTGCAGATCCGTCCTAACACGGCTGCCCCCTGAGACCTGCTCCACCAGCCTCGTTTAGCATGGACGCTCTGACCAACAATTTTTCCCTCTTTTTTTCCTTCTCTTCCCCCTTCCCCCACCCCAGCCCCTCTCTTTCTCTGCTATTTATTTGGAAACTGGACTCCTTGGCGATGTCTACACTCGCGGCTTCTTGCGCAAGAAATATGCAAATGAGGCTAAGTGTGGAATATCGCTGAGCCTCATTTGCATAACTAATGAGCCACCATTTTTGCAGAAGAGGCTCTTGCATCTGAAAATAATCGGTGTAACGGCAATGCGTAAGAGGGTTTTTCTTGCACAAGAAGGGGCAGTGTAGACAGCTCCTTCTGGCGCAAGAGCCTCTTCTGCAAAAATGGCAGCTTATTAGGTATGCAAATGAGGCTCGGTGATATTCCACGCTTGGCCTTATTTGCATATTTCTCGCACAAGAAGCCGCGAGTGTAGACATAGTCCTTGACTCCACTCATCTGAAGAAGCGGGTTGTGCCCACGAAAGCTCATGATGCCATCTGCATTGTTGTTAGTCTCTAAGGTGCGGCAGGACTATTCGCTGTTTTTTCAGTTTTTTCCTCTGAGACTTGTCAAGGAAAATTGTTACTTTAAGGCCTCTGAGTTTGTTGTCTAAACAAACACCTCCTGTCCCTGGTACAGTCTTTACAATCCCAGAGGGGCGAGCAGTCATTTCCTAGTCTTTGCAAGCTACACACAATCCATCTTTGTGTTTGTTAATTAGGAATAAATTGCTATTTAATCCGCAAGGCCTTGCTAGAATTCCTGAGAGAGCTATGTCGCTCTTCCTCTCTGGGCCTTGGGCTATATCCACATTTTCAACTGCCGGGCTTACTTCTGAGTTTTCCCTTCCTTCTGTTTGCCCACAGCTCTGCCGTCCCTCCCAGCGCGTCTGGTCGGGCGTTCCATTCCCGTTTGCTTCAGGGGTCCCTCGCTCAACGTGCTGGTGAGTAACAGCGCCGCGGGCCTGTTGGTGGGAGATCTCGGCCCGCTATCCCTGCCGCACCAGGCTCCCTGAATTCCATGGGCTGCCCTTGGGCTGTTCGCAGGCGTGTCGCGCTGACAGTGGCGTGGCTGCGCTCACACTCACCATTGGTGTCGCCTGCAGCCTGAGAAGGAGCCAGACAGGAGGCCCTGGCTGCTGGCCCCCATCTACAGCTTAGCTTAGCCCTCACCTCCCTTCTGCTCTAGGTAACCCCGCCTCCTTCGCCGCAGCCTGCGCTGCCAGGGGGCTTCGCACTCCGTTGAGCCTGGCTCTCCCTCCAGTTAACATTGCTGCCCTCAGACCCATGCTAACCCATTCAGGGCCTGAGGGGTTCACACCCCTCCCCGGGCTGTACGATTAGCCCCATTTTACAGACAGGAAACTGAGGCTCGAGGTACTTGCTTCTGCACCATTTGAGTCGGTGGGCGCTTTACTGTTGACGTCAGCAGGCACGGGCTGAAAAGCAGACAGCAGGCGTCTTACCCACGGTCACACACAGCGTCTGTGGCAGGAGCTGGAAGCGGGTCTCCTGAGTCCAGCCCCATCTCTGACCCGCAGGACCAGCCTCCGCCCGCTGCAGCAGCCACCTTCCAGAGCTCCACCGCCTGGTGCCCTGCTCCCTGGGGAAATATTCCGTGTGACTGTCCTAACTCTTCGACTGCTCCATCGAGGAGCTCCCCAGTGAGCAGCCAGCTCAGATGGGCACAGGCCACGGAGTGAAGTGAGCTGCAGCCGTGTGCCTGGCAAGGAGCTCCCGCACTTGGCTGTGGTGACGCTGCCAAACTCAAAGGGGAGTCTGAGGCTGACCTGTGAGGCCAGGTTTGGGATGTCTGGCCGCAAGGGAGCCAGCCTAGAGGGACACCCCCTGCCCGTGTCCATCCGCGGGGCTTGGCGTAGCCCCGTCAGAGACATAAAACCCACTGAAACGAGGGTGCAAACAAACAGGACATGTAGCCAGCAGTTCCCAGCAAGGTAAGCGAAAGGTTGGCCAAAGAGCTAAGGACGTAGGTCCAGCAACCCCCACCCCCACTACAGGTAAGTAACAAGGCAGGGACGTGCTGACTGGCACAGTGAGTTCCCTCCCCCGGGACGGGACCCAGATAAGGAAATGGAGGGTTAGGGAATCTCAACCACGTCCTGCAGCTTGAGGACCCCCACGGCAACGGGACAGCTCCAGATCCCATTCCCAGGTGGGCCCAGGTAAGGAGTGATCAGGTGATGTCAGCTCTGGCCCGGCGATGGTCGGCCCACACGCCCTTGCTGCGTCGTCGTGGGGCTGTTTGTCCTCAGCGAGGAGCGGGGGCAGCTGGTGACACACCGCTTGTGTGCAGTGAGTACACCCTCCCACAACCAGACCTAGGCACGCGGTGCTGGCATGCCTCTCTCAGCAGCCCCCGACCCTGCCCCTCGCTAGGCAGCCCTTAAATAACCTGCTATTGCTGGGCAGAACCCAGGTCGCGTGTCTGCCTCCTTTCCAGCAGAAGGGCGGGAGAAAGCCCTTGGGGGAGGAAGGAGACGAGCAGCCAAGATGGAGCCCAGGTTGCTGTCTGGACATTCCACGATGGTGCATGCGTCTTGTTAAGCACCAGAGTCTCCCCCGTCGGGAAAGCGGGGTCTGGCAGGAAGGGACCTAGGGAGGCAGCAGTGCAGCACTTGAGGCGTGCGGGACTTAGCTACTTACACGGGGCCCTAGACTGTAACCCCTAGCAGGGGTCAAAGGCAGGAGCAGGCCCTGATGACAGAAGGGTCAAGATCCTGAGACTCCCCCCAGGGTGGACGTGGAGACTCCTTGCCCAACCCGAGGGGAGATCACAGCCGGAGCAGCCTGGCTGGGGGGCGGGGGCAGGAAAAGAGAGAAGCTGCTGCACACTGAGTGGCAGGACTCCCTCCACAGGGCACAGCTCAGATCTCACTGCCCGCCTGCGCTGCGAGCGCCAAGGCCTCAGTTAGGTCCTGTCTGAGCAGAGGACGTTTGTCGGAAGACCAGACCCTGCAGCTGGACGTACGACTCAGCAACAACGAAACGGGACCTGTGCCCCGGCCCACGGAGCGGGACAACTGTCTCCGCCCACCCCGCCAGCCGGCCGAGTGCCTGTCCTGTGGGCCCATTCTTTACCCCTTTACTCCAGCAGAACGCCCGTCGAGTAGGAGCATGAAGGCTTCAGCGTTCAGGCCTGTGCACATTAGGGTGCCAATTGCCTTTGGTTCTTTTCTAGGGCAACTCCTGCACTCTGGGCTCTGTGGTTCACACGCTCGCTGTTCTGAGACTAGCCACTGACGCACTCACGGCGCAGCAAAGCAGTGTGGAGCCAAGCTCTGATTGCGATATTTATTGCTGCATGTTTCTTACGGATAGTATCCCCCAACCCCCGTCCAGAATTATTTCTCTTTTACAGCCTGAATTTTAAGTTGCTCCAAAGCCTGCAGAGTAGACTATGCTGCAAGTCACGTTACACAATGTTGTGATGCAATCCAAATAAAACAAGTTCCTCTTTTTGGCAATTACCAAACTACTTAATTGGGCAATTTCACTGCATTTCCACTTTTTTCAGAGAATAACATTCCTTGGAGAGTGGCAGAACAACTGAATTATTGCTGTTTAAGGCGTTACACAGGACGATCCAAAGTTTCCTGGGTACTTTCATTGTTGGAGCACTCTGTGATTGGTATTAGTGCCCAAATCAGACAAGGGTCATACAAATTAGAGATGGGTGAATCACAGCCACAATCCTGCGTAAGAACACTCCAATTTGGCAGCTAACCCCAGAGCAAAAACCCTGGATGCAAACACCCCAAATCTGGGGGCGATTCAAAATCCACAATCCGTTTTTCCAACTTGATTCCATCTCAGATCCAACATCTGCCGTCCACTCTGGAGGGGTTTTGACCCAGCTTTGACCAAACCCTGTTTGAAGCAAACTCGAGATGGCTTTTAGCTTGGCATCAAGTCATGCAACACTCAGTCAGGGTGGGGTCAGCAGGAAAGCAGATGAAATTTGAACTTGGCATTAGTTCTCCCAAGAAACTGGAGGGGAGCTTGGGGGTGAGGAGCAAAGAAACCCAGCAGGTCAGAAGCTAAAGAAAACAGTTGCACAAACCTCGGCAAAGCAGCACCTTGCATGTGGCTCTATCCCTCAGGCTGGCAGAGTCCAAGGGCAAGGGCAGAGAAGCTGGCCTGTGCTGTGAGTATCCCACGCTGACTCACACGCTGCGCAGCTCAGAACCAACACGCTGCCTCACAACTCTTCCGTGGCTGACAAACATCCGGAGGGACCACGGGCGTGACACTGACACCGTCAGTGCTGAGCTAGTTATTTAAGGAGCAAGGGGCTTCCCCAGTGCCGCCTCATGCCTGTGGTCACACTCCTGACTGCGACAAAACAGGCTGCAGCCCGGCCCTTAGCTTAGCTGCAGAACTAGCTTGTTTCCTCTGGTACCTCCAGGCCCCGCGGAGGCATTGGGAGCGCCGTGTGCGGGGCCTGGCGGGGAACGGGCTGGTGCTCTGAGGGGACCGTTGGAACGGCTCGGAAGGGCTGAGTCCGCCCAGGCAGGGCGCAGTGCTGGAGCAGGGGGTGTGCTGGGCCCACCGATCGCCCTTCCCGCACCGCTCCATACCCTGCCCTCCGCAGCACCCCCTCTGCATTTGGGTCTAGCCCCTGAGGGGCAGGGTGCTGAGTACTCGCATCTCCCCCCTGGGTGGGAGTAAGAGTCAGCCACTTCCAGGGCTGCACCCCCCCTTCTGGAACCTGAATGCATCCCAAAAGCGGGGGGGACAAGGATGGGGGGCAGAGGGAGAGCCAGAGTCCACCCTCCAATCTGGGGCATTAGTGGCTTTCCCATGTGCACTGAGGAGCTCCCCGGCCCCCCAGCTCCTAAAGGCAGGAGCCAGAGGCAGGGGATGTGGGGCTGGCTCCAGACTCCTGGAGGGGGAAGGGATCCAGGCCTACGAATCACTCTACGCCCTGCGCCAGAGGGAGCAGAGCAGCCTCCTCCTCCCCCCTCCCTGTGGTTCGCTCTGGTGGGGGGGGCAGGGCTCCAGGCTCGCACCCCGACAAGGCCCCCGCAGGGTCCCCCCGAGCCCGCAGCAGGCGGGCTCACTTCTCCATCCGACAGCCAGCCCCTGGCCATGGCGGGGCTCCCCCACTGGGCTGGGCTGCTCTGACTGGATAGCAGCCCCATCTCCTCAGAGCCGTCCCACCCGCCAGGGCTGGGAATTGTCCCCTCAGGCTGCCCTGCAGGCAGACGGCGGGGAGCTCGCGCCGTCAGGGACCACGGACAGACGGACATGGACTGGAACAGACGAGCGCGGGGTTGGGGGATTTTATCGGCGTGCCAGCCCCATTGCTTAGAGCTTTTTGCCTGAGAAGTTTCCCCAAAGGGGTGTCCCAGAAGAAATGGATGCACTACACCGCATCAGTAACGCCTCCCACCACTAGGCTCCCTGGCCACAGCCAGCCAGGCCACCAACAGCAATTCAGGGCCCTGGGGCAGAAATCAAAGTGTACCCTGCCCCCTCCCTCAGCCAGAGCCACAAGCCCCCCACCCAGCTCCAAGGCCACCCCCACCCCTCACCCCTCCGTGCCAGAAGAGCCCTGGGCCAGCCAGCCCCCACCTGGCCCCTTCCTTCCCTGGACCCAACCTGCCGGCTCTGGGGAAAAGCGGCAGGGCGGCTTGATTGAAAGACGCTTTTGGTAGGCCCAGGCGGTTTCCAGCGCCAAGTAACCGTGCCCCGGAGCCCGCATGGGGCGTATCAAAAGCATCTGTCAATCAAGAGATGCTTTTCGGCAGAGCCACTGCAGCAGTGATCGGGGGCCCCGGGCCCTTTTAAATTGCCGGGCCCCTGGGCAATCGCCCCCTTCCCCGCCCCTCGCCAGTGGGCCTGCAGCCAACCATCAACCTTAAAGTAACAGAGCCCCGCCCAGAGACCCCGGGGGGCATCTTACATGGGGACCTGGGACCATCCCTGCCTCACACCCGCCTCCTCCTAGGGCTGTGGAGGGAGCTGGCCGGGCACGCCCTGGGCACGCGGAGGCTGGCGTTGCTAGAAGAGCACTCCTCACTTTGCCGCCACGATCCCGACGTGCGCTCGGGCCCTCCCCCGTGACTCACCCGGGAGTCCGGGGCTCGCCTGAGCCCCCCAAGCAGAGACCAGGAGCAGAGCGCATGCCAGGCCCACAGGGCTCCTTCCTCCCCTCCCCCTAACGAGCTCTCGCAAGGCTCCTCTGTGCTGTGGGCCCCACCGTGCGAAGGAGGCAGAGACGCGGCCCGTGTCCCACTTGTTTCTCAGGGGTACCGAGTACCCCCCAGGCCCTCGACAGGAGCCACGAGCACTCGGCACTCTGCCGGCCCAGCCCCGGGGGCTCAGCGTGGCTCCGCAAAGCCTTTGACGTCCGCTGACCTCTGTGACCGCCCCAGGCCAGGTGCCAGGTCAGGCCGCCCACTGTGAGAACGGGGCAGGCAGAGTCCTCCTCCCCTTTCCTGCCTGGCTGGGGCACGTCCAGGCCATTAGAGCCTGGCTGGCAGGGCAGCGGAAGCCAGGCGGCTGAGGTAACGCCCTGTGGCACCCACGTCCGCCTGCCCGAGGGAGAGCCCCAGGTGCTCGGAGGCTTGTCTCTTTCCCACAGAGGTAGGTCCAGGCACAGCTATTGCCTCCCCCCCCAAAGCCCTGAGCCTGGCCCGGCCACGGCAGCTCTGCACGCCCCTCTGGTAACAGCATTCCCACACCACCAAAATGAACCAACCCGCCTTTGGCCCCTCGGTCTCTGGGAGGAGAGCAGCAGCTCATGTTCCCTTCAATATTTCAGCAGATTGAGGGTTGGCTGAGGCTTCGGAGGAGCCTGAAATCGAGCTTTCGGGGGGCGGGGCTCTGTTTGCTGATGTTGGCAGGAAGTGAGACTGCCTTGTGTGTGTCAGGCACAGGGCCCCTCTGAGCTCCTGGCGGCCTCCCACCTTCCCCGGAGCAGCGGGCACCCTGGCGGTCCAGTGGGACAGTGGGGGGGCAGGCTGCACGGCAGGAGCTGCAGAGAGAGGCCATGAGTATTTCATGAGTGCATCAATATTTCATCTCGCTAGCAAGCCAGGGAGCTCTCCGGAGCCGCTGACAGAGCCTGCATGTGGCACACCTCTCTGAAGGGCAGCAGCGCCTTCTCGGCCCAGGGACTTGAGATCCACCCCCCGCGGCAAAAGCCCATTACGGTAGCCGGGGCTGGAAGTGCCTGGGTACCCGTTTCTGTGGCCTACAGAGAGCGCAGCCACATGCATTGATTTGGCACATTCCCTCTGGCGGGGAAGGGCCAAGTCTCGGCTTGTCGGGGTCACAGACCTGGCCCTGCCTGATGTGGAGCCTGTGAAAGAGGGTATGGTACTTGCCGGCCTCCCCAGGTGGGGGGACAAGGCTGTCCCAGATCTGCGTGGCCCTTGCGGGAATGCCGGCCCTGAGCTCACTGGCTTGGTCCCCAGCATGCACGCCAGGCAGTGAGGACTCTGCAGGCCAAATGCCAAGCCCCTGACGTTAGTGCTGCCTCCCCCAGCAGCTCCCACATGTTCTTCTGATTCCCACCTCCTGGATACAGGTCACCTTTTCAGGGATTTTGCTCAGGGTTCTAAGCGCCATTGCTCGCTGCTTGGCGTGAGCGATGCCGGTCGCTTGGCTGTACCAGGTCAGCAGCGCCCCGTGTGCATCTCCCTGGGCTAGGTTCCTCAGCCCACGGTCAGAGTCCTCTGGGATCTCCAGAAGTGTCCCGGAGCACCTGGCTTCTCTGCAGAGCCATGGAGCCTTCCCGGCTCACTAGCCAGGTGCCTGTGACCTGGGCTGGTCCCCCTTTGAACCAGACCCCAGCGCGATTGCAGATGCCCCCCTTGTCCCTTCTCCTCCCCCCAGGCTTCCGAATGCCACGGTTCACAACTCCGCACTGGGCCTGCTCTGGGGAAGGCGTGTGCCAGTCCTGGCAGCAAATGGCAGAGCCCACATCGAGGCCTGGCGCGTCATCAGCCAGAAGCCAGGCATCTCACAGGCGAGCCTCCGGGTCGCCATGTCAGCCGTGCCACGTGCCACGTGCCACGGGGTGAGGGGCGCAGGGTGACTGCAAGGGCCAGAACTCCCGGGCCCCTGCTGGATCCCCGCCCAGCCCTGCTCAGCCTCCCCCCAGCCCGGGCCCCACTGCCAAGCCCTGGGCAGCTCCAGGTGAGGCCCCTCGCCAGTGGGATGGGGGGGGCCGAGTACTGCTGGGGGCGCAGTGGAATGGGGGAGGGGCAGAAGGCGGATTCCGTCCCTCCCCCATGAGCTGTGGGCCCAGGGCGACAAGGGGTCTGGGAACCTAGAGCTACTAGCAGGCTCTCGGCAGCCCCTGGGGGAGAGCAGCGAGCCGGGGGCTCAGAGGTGGTGAGCTGGGGCAGTGGGGCCCTGGGAGCATGCTCGGTGTGCTCCGTGGGCCTGGAGCACGCACACTGCAGACAAAGTGTTCCAGGATTTGACCTGCCAGGCTTGAACCAGCCTGGACAGAGCTCCGGCAAATGGGGGTCTTTCCCCGAGGCAAGCGAAGTCAGCCATAAAGGTTTTCACAAGGCCCGCACAAAGCGCCCCCTGACTGCGGACACCCTCTGCCAAATAGAGTCTCTGTTCCTAAGCCTGGAGTGCCCCAAACCCTGCACAGCAACAGTGATCGGAATTTGATAAGGGGGTCAAAGAAACTATTTCCCCCCTAAGTTTGTCCCCAGAAACAGCTGAAATGTTTGAGCTAAAGCCTTGCAAAAGCTCCAGTCTGAGCCAGGTACCAGCTGCCTGAGAGCTTGGCAAAGTTATGAGCAACTGCAGCCAGGTTCTCATAACCGAACGCGCTAGGCAGCCGTAGCGAGAGGTGGCACCCTCAGCTCTGCCTGCTTGCTAAAGCTCCGCGCACTATGTGCAGCCCCAGGGAGCCAGAGCGGGAGAAGCCCACTGCTACAGCAGGACACTAGGGCTAATTTTCTGCATCCGGCTCCCTGGTGCATGGGGCGGGGGGTTGCATACTGCCAAGCCAAAATGTGGCATCTCATTCCCTTTGCTCATGCAGAGATGAAAACCTGCGGTACCAGGCAGCAGGCAAACTCCACCACAGCCATGGGGCCAGATTACTTCCTAGCCTTGGCAGAGGATGGGCCTCGGAGCGGATGATGTGCATCTATGGACATGAGCTAACAGCATTTGGCAGGGTTCAGATGGTCAAGTCACCGCGCAGGGACCCAACAGCCAAGGCGATGGCTACACCACTGGGCTATTTCGAAACAATAAGTCCCAAAACAGCGTGCCCATGCTACAGGGAAGCCGAGGCAGCTCCCTTAAGGGGGACGCGCTACCTCGACTTACAGCCCCAGGAGGCACTGGGGAGTAATTACTCCGAATGACTCTGGGGAGTCCTTATTTTGAAATAACAGCAGCCGAGCATCCACACGGCCGCTATTTCGAAACAGGCGTTACTCCTCGTAGCATGAGGGGTTAGTATTTTGAAACAACAAGCCTGTTCTTTTGAAATAATGGGCTTGCTGTGTGGACGCTCCCCTTGTTATTTATTTCAAAAAGCCGTAGTGTGGACATGTAAGTGTCCAGAGGGACCTCTCCCTCTGCCCTTCAGGGCTCCTCTTAAGTGAACTCGTCCCAGTGCAAACTTCTGCAGCACACTCCTTGCTCTGCCCTGCCACAAGGAGCTCGCTGCCTAAGCCTGCTAACAGCCCTTCCAGGGGGTATTTCGGAGTGCAGGCTGCTTGCACAAGGAAAGGCTTGCACAAGGAAAGGCTCGCACAAGGAAAGGCTTGCACGACTGGCTCTCCATTCAGACAGGGGCTGTGTATTCAGGGTCCACAGGAACCCAAATCTCTCTTTGTATTTGCAGGTAGGCTGTCACAGGCTGTTTTAATGGTGTTTATGGAAACGCCATTGAACGCTGCGAGGAGCCTCCAGCTGTAAAACACTGAATCTGGCTCCACTGCAGCTCCGGGGAGGCTCCAGGAAACGCTGGCAGGCCTGTGGAAAGCAGAAACGAACACAAACGCACCCTTGAAAGCCCACAACTCCGCAGAGCTCCGTTGGCCAGAGCCAAGTCTTTGGTTAGCTGCAGAGACGACAGTTAACGGCAATTGTGAACCCGCAGCTTTAGTCCTACCATCCCGGCTTCCTTTTTTTGTTTCCCTTGCATATTTTGGGGCAGCAGAGAGTTTGTTATGTCTTTGGCTCCCTGTATATTTAGCAGTGATCGTTCCGGGGGCCCGGGGAACACAGGCAGCGCTACATGCCCACAGTGTTCTGCCTCACTGTTTTGACTAATTTCTTTTTTCCAGTGTGTGTATCCTGGAGCTGAGATCTTTGACCAAGGTGCTCTGGGGGACACGGCCAGTAACAGTCACTCCATGCAAGCATCATCAGACCAATGAAGAATGCTGTCAGATAAGGAGCATTTAGTAATGCGCTCTGGCTGGCATCGCTCTCCCAGCCGGTCTAGTGCCCAGTAGCCAGCAAGCTGCTGTTGCACCCATGTGGCTGAACGGTCAGGAGTGAAGGTGATAAGCTGGTTCTACAAACACAGGGCCAAATTCGTCCCTGGTGCAGCCCATGGTGTATTTAGCTGCAGCTGAAGAGAAGGTCGGATTACAAAAGAGAAGTGACCCTACCTGCAGGAACAAGCTTCCTTAACAGGCTCTCCCTTGGAGAACAATCGGCAGCAGCCGATTGTAGCCACAGCCTCGTTACATTTCCCAGGGGCTATTTACAGCCCGGTTTTCTCATGAAGCCAAGAGGAGCAGCACACGCTTCTTAATGCCATTGTTCTGCCAGAGCAGGTTTTAGTGAGATGGGTTTTTTCTTTGTAAGAACTAACTAATTAGACCTGACATCTGAAAGTGTCATGTTGGGTACCAAAATAGCTCTCGTTGCTGCACTGCTGGCAAAGATCCTACCAGCAATAACGGGCGTCAGATCCAGGGACAGCCTCCAGTGGATGTGTTATACCAGGCACACACACACTGGAGGACACAGCACACAGAAGTGAATAGCACCCATAATCCGCAAAGGTGAGCAGACATGAACGACTGTTACACAAACCGGCCAGGGCATGGCAGATCACACTAATCGAGTTGTCTGATAAGAAGATAAGAGCTGTCAGAAAGGACCCATTTGCCAATGGATGCTAATTCTTCGTAATCCCTTTCTACACCTGGAATGACCCTCACCTCCCTGCCTCACTCAGACCAGTGGGGGGAAATAGGGCTCTATTTTCCTTCTTGCATTTTCCCTCCCAATAAAAAGGCAACAAGGCAGCCCCATAGAGACAGCAGCTGCTGGAAAGGATTCATCCCGATTAACATGTCAACATAACGCTTAAAAAGGAGACAGATCCTTCAGGCTTCCTTCCTCGACCATGGCTATGCACACGCCCGGGTGCCCATCACTTAGGGGAGACTCTGCAGTTAGCTAGCCATGGTGCCCTGGGGCAGCAGGCTTTCTGGCAGAGTAATGTGCTGCCATACCCAGGGTCTCCCCAGACTTTGCCATCTGTGTCATTGAGATAGACACTGCAGCTGGTCCTCTGCTGCGAAGATGTGTTATAATCGCCCTGTAGCCAAGTAACAGATGCTGCCTACCCACCAATCACTGCATAAGAAATACAATCATCCCATTGTAGTACTAAGGTGAGATACTCAAGTCACATCGCTGCAGGGGCAGGTGTGGTGGGCTAGAGAAGTGTGTCTCAACCTTTTTTTTTTATGAAGTTTTTATGAAGTTCCCCTTTTTTAAAAAAAATGAGAAGTACCCCCCAGTACCTACAGTTGTCAGACACACACATTTTTTTTCTACCATTGCAACACGTTTGTTTAAATAACTTACTCACAGCCGGTCGGGCAAGGAAATTTGTGTGTAAAAAATACAAAAATTCAGTTCTCCAAATGTCAGTTGTGTTGACGTACGTACCCTCCAGACTTCTCTCGAGTACCCCTAAGGATACTCGTACCACTGGCTGAGAAACACTGGGCTAGAGCCACCTTTGCGGGGGGCTCCAGGGCTAATTTCTGGGCTTCCGTGACTCTCACAAGCAGCCTTTTCCCTGGCAGCTTGCAACCCCATTTCTAATCCCCATAACTCCATTTGTCTGGTATGTTCACTCTCCCCCTCTGCCGCCTGGGCCAGGTGAAGTTCCAGCTTCTGTTGAGCCACGCTCATTTTGCTGATTTTTCTGCCTCTATTTCCCTTACCCACAATAAGCCACCAGAAAACAGCAAACCAGTAACCCCTTCGTCCAGCCACCGCCCGAGAACTCACTTCAGATCACTACTAGCATCCAGAGCAACCAGCTGTGCAACTATCCTGCCGACTGTGGCACAGTCACGGCTTCGATCACAGAGATCCCCTTGGGACTGTCACTTGTTAGGTGGATCATACCACAGAGTTGGAGTAACAGACACTGAGAACAGCTCAGCTCTGGGAGGGCTCAGTTGCAAGGACCTGTAGTACCTAGAAGCACAGCCCCCAAAGGGACCAAAACCCCAAATAAATCTGTCTTACTGTGTGTAAAGGTTTTACACAGACAAAGCTCATCAGTTTGCTCTTTATCAATAAGAGAGACATAGGCTGTGCCTCCCCCCCCCCCTTCCCGCGTATCAATTATTCACACTGGGTGTGCTATTGAACAACAGTGTTTTTATTAAGTATACAAAGTAGGTTTTCAGTGGTGGCAAGTGTGACAGACAGATCAAAGTAAGTTACTAAGCCAAAATAAATAAAACATGGCAGCTAATCTGCGAAATTGTTACAATACATAATTCCTCACCCTAGTCCTTCTTTCAAGTAAAATGCTCAGAGCTGATCTTTTCTCTGACTAATGAGCGTCTCCCCTCGTTAGCTTTCTTTGCTTTCAGGTCTCCCCATGTTCATCCTCTTAGGGTGCATCTACACTGCACCCATAGCTCAAAATAAGCTACACAAATTGTGTATCTTATTTCAAGTTAATTTAGAAAATAGCTTATTTCTAAATTTGGCACTGTCAAATTTGACTCCTCATGGAATGAGGTTTACAGGAACATCGGAATAGCAAACTCGTTGTATATTGAAATAGCGGGCTTGCCCAAAAGATGCAGAATAGCTGTTTCAGGATACTTCTGGTATCCCAAAATAGCTCCACAGTGTAGACATATCCTTAGAGCAGAGAGGCAGTGACAAAAGCCAGCTAAAGACAATCGTTGTGTCCCATCCCTTAAATAGAATTTCTCCAGGACAGTGATCCTTTGTTCAATCCTCCCCCACCCATGGAAAAATACCAAATTCAAGATGGATTCCAGCACCAGGTGGCATGGTCACATGTATTTGCAGGCTCATCCACTATTAGGGCTTACAAGAAGAGCAAAACCATTCACCGATCATTGCCTTGAACACTGGGCCATTAAGTTCCTCAAGTACCACTAATGGCTTTCCCTAGGAGACCTAGAATTAATAAAGAGATTTACACTTTGTATTTCTAACTTCATACGGAAGTGACACATGCCCACAAATAGAACATACACACTCAAGGGATTACAGGCTCTTGAATGATAGGTGATTTGCCCTGTTTCAAATGAAGCATGTTGGAGTTATGCATATTCATATTCACAATCATATTTCCATAAAAATATGGGAGCAGAGTGTCACAGACACCAGCAGGCTGGTCCTAACTCCACTACAGATTATTTATACAAGGAGATGGGGCTGCTTGAGCACACAGCACATGGCCTTGATCACATGTGTGGGGAGTGCCCCAGCTCCCGTGTGGGTCATGGCGAGCTGAGGGTGCCCAGCACCTGACAGGACCTGGCCCTCGGCTGCACAGCCCCTTGATGGAAGGCGTGACCATCTCCCCTTGTCGCCTCCACGGTTCCCCCCCAGGCCCAATTTACCAGACTTTTTGGTCCCAAGTGTGGGGGCAGAAGCCAGGGGCAGCTTCTGGTGAAATCATAGGGCCAGTGCCAGGAGAAGGGCCACCAGCGGGAGATAGGGGATGACATACCCAGCACTCAGGGCATCTCAGCCCACCTCGGTCAGGGGCTGTAGCTCTGCCAGGAAACTCCCATCCCGCCGGGAAGCCCTGCCCCAAGCTCCAGAGCTGGCTTGGCTGATAGGCCGGAGCCACGGGCCGGGTTTGGCCCATCTCCTGCTTTGGGACATGAATCGCTGACGCCGCGAGTTGTGCTTTAGCCTGGGCTGGCTCTGCCACTCGCCAGAGTTACCGCCTCGGGACAGAGATGCCCTCCCGTTTCCGGCTGCCCACTCTGTTAACGAGCTCCAAGCAAGCCGCGCCAGCCCACCGTGCCTCAGGCCTGGGGCGTCTTCCTCGGCAAGGGCCACGCACCGCTCAGCGTGTCACGTCTCCTCCAGGCGCTGCGGGGGGCGCAGGCAGGGGGCAGCCTGGCAGGGCCGTGGGGAGGGCAGGAGAGGCCTTTGCTTTCTGCCTGCAGCACCAGCCCAGCCAGGACCCTCCTGACGCGAGGGAAATGGGAAGCAGCGTTCCCACGCCTGTCTCCCCGGCCCCCTGTCGCTTGGCCGACTCACCACCACGGCGCCTCCAGCCGGTTGCTCTGGGAATTAGCTTGTGACGCGCTGGACGCCCCCCTCTAGTGGGTGTCTCCCCGGGTCCTCCCTGCCCCCGCTAGTCCAGACGCGTCGTTCATGGGCCTTGGTGTCCTCTTCAGGACACGGCCCCCAGCAGGGCCCACACCAGTGTCTGCGCCCCCTTCCGGGGGTGGTGTTCATCCTGCTCGCACTCCAGGGTCCTCCCCTCCCCAGGGAGCACCCAGTTCCCCTGCCCCCACCTTGCCTCTGTGACCCACGGCCAGTCTCCATCTCGCCTCAGGGGCAAACTGCCATCTGTCATGGCCACTCCTCACGGGCAAAGGGGGGTGGACCTGCTGCCTTGCAGCGGCTTGGCTGATAGGCCATCTCCTGCTTTAGGGCCTGTCTCTCCTGCTGGGACATGAATGCTTTAGCGCCCGCTGGCTGTGCCAGGGTGCCAGAGGGCTGCAACTCCTAGGTGCATGCCCTCCCCTTGAGATGCCCTCCCGTTTCGGCTACCCACTCTGTTGCGCCAGGCCACCACTTTTGGTGCCAGGCCCACAGCAGCGGCTGTGCTCAGTTCGGGCCAAGACGCCTTCTCACCGCTCGCGGCTGCCGTCGCCAGGCCGACCCCAGCAGGCCTGGAGGCAAGGGATGACATACCCAGCAGGCGGGGCAGGCCTGGGGCCCTGGGCAGGGCTGTAGGGCAGACAGAAGCAGACTGTAAGGGACTCCAAGAAGATCTCACCAAACTGGAGGATTGGGCAACAAAATGGCAAATGAAATTTAATGTGGGTAAGTGTAAAGTAATGCACATTGGGAAAATAACGTATGGGGGCTAATTTGGCTACGATAAATCAGGAAAGAGATCTTGGAGTTATCGTGACAGTTCTCTGAAAACTTCCACACATGTGCAGCGGTCAAAAAGGCAATAGGATGCTAGGTATTATTAAGAAAGGGATAGAAAATAAGACCCGAATATCTTACTGCCCCCTGTATAAAACTATGGTACGCCCACATCTTGAATACTGTGTACAGATGTGGTCTCCTCACCTCAAAAAGATATTTTGGCCTTGGAAAGGGTCAGAAAAGGGCAACTAAAATGATTAGGGTTTGGAACGGATCCCATATGAGGAGAGGTTAAAGCGACTGGGACTTTTCAGTTTAGAGAAGAGGAGACTGAGGGGGGATATGATAGAGGTGTATAAAATCATGAGTGGTGTGGAGAGGGCCGATAAAGAAAAGTTATTTATTAGTTCCTAAATAGAAGAACTAGAGGACACCAAATGAAATTAATGGGTAGCAGGTTTAAAACTAATAAAAGAAAGTTCTTCTTCACACAGCGTGTAGTCAGCATGTGGAACTCCTTGCCAGAGGAGGCTGTGAAGGCTAGGACTATAACAGAGTTTAAAGAGAAGCTAGATAATTTCATGGAGGTTAGGTCCATAAAAGGCTATTAGCTAGGGATAAATGGTCCTTGGCCTCTGTTTGACAGAGGCTGAGAGGGATGGCAGGAGACAAAGCCTCCTGCTTCCCTGGAAGCCAGGTCCCTCCTGCTCTCTGACCAGAGCAGCAGCTAGGGCTGCCAGGTGTCCGGTTTGGGGTATTTGAGCTTTGTGTGCGGGGATCAAATGGAGACGATAGACCGGAGACAATAGAACCGTCGGGTGTTTTCTACGGCCGACGTGCTGTCGAGTGGGATGGAACGGCAAGGGTGACCGGGATCTTTGTTGAAACCACCTGGCAGCCCCAGCAGCCGTCAGTCCTCCGCTCCCTCCCAGAGCCCTTCTTCCCACAGCCCCCAGCTGGGCCATCCTTAGCCACAACTGCCTCCGCTGGGGCTTGGCTCGCAGCCCTCCCTCAGGGCTGGGGTTTGCCCTTGAAGGGCCAGTGCAGGGCAGATGCCCTGTCACCCCCCCCAACACCTGTCTCCACTCCCCAATGTCTGTCTCCCCGGCCTCCCAACATCTGTCTCCACTGACCCCCCATGTCTGTCCCCGGCCTCTCACGTCTGTCTCCACTGGCCCCCACGCCTATCTCCCTGGCCCCCCCAACATCTGTCCCCCTCCTCCCAACTCCCTTCCGAGAAATCCCGGGTGCCAGAGTGCCTGGGAGCCTGTGACCCAGGGCCTGACACTGCACAACGCTGAGTCACCGTTCAGGGCCCTTGCGCTCCCCTCAGGCCCCCCACCTCTATGGCAGAGCCCTGCCTGGCGCCCCTGCTGCTGGCGGTTCCCTGCCCGCCCTGCCCCATGGCAGAGGGACGGTGCGCTGCCGCCCACAGCCTCTTGGAAGCAAGCCCTGTCTGAGCGGCCGCCCAGCAGCTCCCGCCGGGCTCCCAGCCGGGGCAGCAGGCTGGGGCAAAGCGAGCGCTGCCGGAGGGGCAGGCAGACCCGGCGCCCCGAGGCTGAGCAGAGGCTGGGAACCGGGCGGCAGGGGCCGAGGGGCCTGCGGGGTCAGCCCAGGCACTTTCCCTTCCCCAGACTACTCGCATTGGTACAGCCGGGCAGAGACGCGCTTGGGCCATTGCTGGCCTCGGCCCCGGCCTGTGACCTGGGCTTCTAGCTCAGGCCCTGCTCTCACTCCGCTGTGTAGCAGGCCCAGCAGCCGTATGGGGAAAGCAAAGAACCTCCCCACCTGCCCGTACGCTGACCAGAGACCACCCCACCGCGGGCACCTCGCAGAGCCGCTCCTTCGAACCCCCGGGCGCTGCCTGCAGGCGCCCCTCAGCTCCACCACGCACCCCCGGGCTCAGCCTCTCCAGACTCCCACGGAACCGGCCGGCGCGCCCCTCCTCGGGGCAGAGTTGGGATTTGCACCCCGGAGGGGCGTGGGGGCAGGGAGCGTTTTCCTTCAGTTCCCAGGAAATCCGCCCCTTGGACATTGTCCCATAGGGCTGCTCTGCTCTGCCCCGTTGGCCGTAGGTTCCCCGATCCTCCAGCCCCACGGCTACAGGGCCCTTTCCCCTTCGGCACAACAGAGCCCAGAGACCCTGGCACGCCAGTCAGTGTTTCCCAGGGGGCTGCAGGACTGCACCCCCATCACACACGGCCTCCAGCCTGCTGTGAGCCCAGTGGCATTTGCGTGAGCTCAGCACCCTACAGAGTCCTGCTGTCTGGCTGGAGGCAGGGTCGGGCCCGTGCCAGCAGCCAGCGGAGCCTGCAGCCTGCTTGACGAGCCGTGTTCCCCAGGATTCACTCGTCATCCCCAGCGGGCAGGCAAAGCGCCCGGGGCCACTGGCACTGACCTGACTGGGGGCAGAAGCCAGCCTTCCGGTGCCAGCCCCGCAGCCCTTCCCCCACCCCTGCTTTTACCAACCCCCCCTCAGCCACACCGCAGGCCTGAGGAGGGCGGCCCCCAGGGCAGCCCGTGGCCCAGCTTGCTCAGCCCTCCCAGACAAACCAGCCACTCATCCCACGGGCTGGGCGCAGCACCGTGTGCGTGTTGTCACAGGGCACCAGCCATGCCCGAATGCAAGGCAGGCGTTTACCATGTGTCGCCAGCTTCCTGCTGCCCCAGTGCCTGCCGGTGACTCAGTGGCCCTGCCCTGTCTGCGTGCCAGCCTGGCCCCATGCCCCAGCATCCTGCCTGCCCTGGGCACTGCCAGGCTCGGGATCAATGCTGGGGGGCCGATTTCGCTTGGGTCCATGAGCCTTTCACCCTAAAAGACCCCCACGCCCCACCGCCTGGGGCCAAATCCTGACAACTTCACTCCCGTAACCAGCCCCGTCTCATTGCCGGCAACCAAACCCTGCCGCCAGCAGAGCCAGGGTGGCCCTAGGCACAGGTGCTCCCCTCCACAGCGACTGGGAGCTCCAAACCGCCATGGGCAATGGGGGTAACCAGCCACTTGTAACCTGTAGCCGTCCTGCCACCCAGTGCCCCTCCCTCTGGGTGCCGAGAGGGAGCACGCCCAGCGCTGCCGCAGCCCCCACCTCTGGCAAGGCAGGTGGTGTGGCCCCAGCGAAACAGGGGCCTGGGTGGAGTGTAGCCAGGGCCACCCAGGCTGTTCGGGGAGGCTCAGCCGGCCCCAGCCTCCCCTTCCAGGTGCCAGGGGTGCCTGCTGAGCCTAACGGGAAACCTGGGCCCATGAGTTTCGCCTGTTCCACTCTGGGATGGCAGAGGCAAAATGAGCTGCAGTCCAGTGAATCAAGTGACCTTCTTCTGCCCTGGCAACCCTGCTGCCTGGTCACCTCACTCCGCCCAGGTGCTGGAAACATTCCTGCGTGGCCGGCTCATCCACCCGCCTGCCAGTGCACGCGAGCCTCCAACCGCAGCGGCCCTCCCGCCCTGCGAGCACCACCTGGCTCTGCTGAGAGCTGCCTGCCCCGCAGAAGGGACTGGGCCTGGGCCTGTTAGCCTCTGTGGGGTGTAGAAAGAAGGGCCGGCCGGCTTGTGCCCAAAATGCCTCGTGGGGGCGGCGCTGCTGCGTCTCACCCCTGGTGCCGCAGGGCTCCTCCAGTGGGCTCCAGTCGTGGGCTCCTGCGGGAGGGTGGCAGTGGCGCCGCGGGGCAGCCGGGAAGGATTACAGAGTCAGCTGGGGCCTGGCAGGACGGGGGACCGGCCCGGCACCGGAACCAGAGCCCAGCACGTGTGAAAACTCTAAACACCTTCTGAAATGGCTTCCCGACAAGCAAACCCGGCCCAGCGCCGCGCAGTGCGGCCAGGGAGTTTCCATTGGCCCTGGTGCTGCTTGGGACGACCTGCCGGACTCGTGAGCGGCAGAGTCATGGCTGTGTTCTGCAGGTCAGCCCCAGGGAGTGCCAATAAAACCCGTGCACCCTGCCCCGCCGCCACGTACGCTGTCTCCGTGGCCAGAGCCAAACGGGGGGGCGGGGTTCTATCAGAGCCGGGTGAGAGCGGGGGGGCATTCCAACGAGCAGATTCAAAGGGCAGCCGCTCGCTCCCCCCAGGGCTCCTGGAAGCACTGTGCTGAGGCTTGTAAAGCTAATCTGCCCCGGCACCAGCCATCCGGCCTGCTCCCCTGGACGAAAGGGGCGTCCGTGACATCTGTGTGGGGGATCGTGTTTTAATATTGCTGGTTTGGCTGATGCCCAAGGGCTGGGAAATGGGACGGTTCCATTGTGTTACGCTCCAGGGAGCGATAAACAACACAAGGGCAACAGCAGCCAGGGGGCCGACCGCTTCCAGCACAAGCTAATGGAAGAGAATTACAGAGCCAGAGAGGCAGTTTGACTCATCTTGACATGTATTTAAAGAACCGGAGCATTTGTGTTGCTGCCTTCCGATGTGGGGGGGGAGTCGCGGCCGCACATTGTATTTGGTCCAGAACACAAGGCATTAGTCATTCCATGCGCGGTGGGGGAGGGGGACTGCCACAAACTACTTTTTAAAACACTTCTTACCAGCTTGCAGTGTGAACTCTGTGCCCCCCGCCCACCCACTGCTCACAGCAGGCGTTCAATCACAGCCTTGCTTCTGAAGATCTCCAAGACAATTTTAAACATTAGTCTTCGCAGGCAGGTAAATATCCTTTAACCTGGTTTTCAGAGGACCCGCCAACTTGAACTCAAGGTTGTTCTGAAGCCTAAATCCTGGAACCAATTTCACAAAATGTTCCAAATTGCTCGAAGGCCCCACCCCTGCCTCTGTTTATGGGTTTACACTCATGGTTTGTCTTCCCCTGTCGCCATGTGAAGGACCCATGCAAAGAACCAGGGAAACTGACTTTCTATGGCTGAGTCCTGCCAACATTTCTGCGCGTGTGTAACCTCCCCCGGACATTACGCATGGGCAGGTTCAGGCCCTAGCTTGTTAAACAGAGCCCTGTGCTGCACGCCCTGCCAGCTAACAGGGGAAGAAATAGAAACCAGTCTTTATTTCTGTCTCCTCTCTCTCGATTACAGGCGCGAGGCAGCACTTGAGGACTCATAAGGGGAGAAACCAGTCAGACGATGTGTAATTTGTAGGTTGACTTGCCAAAGGCTGCACATGGGGTGAGTGGCAGAAACAGAAGCAGGTCCCAGGCACGCTGGCTCTTGGTGCAGGCGCTTAGCCGGGAGCTGACAATCGATAAAGTACGCCTGTACGTCATGCCCTTTGGCCCAGATCGCTGGCTGGCCTGTCACCCTAGCATGGCACAGGGCTGGTTTGTGGCCAGCCAGTCCTGGGGGGTCTGCCGCCTCGCAGCACAGTTACGCAGACACACGCCCGTTTGCTTTCCAGGCCAGGCATGCTGCAGAGAACAGCTGCGCATCCCAAGGGCGGGTGGGCCAGACCAAACCTGCCACTGACGCAGCCCGGCCAGGCCAAGTACACGCCAGGGAGGCTGCTTATGCCAGTGGCTAGAAGGGAGGCTAGACTGCTCTGTTCACAGCCGGGTGCTCCCCATCAGCACCAACGACCCGACCGTCCTGGCCTCCCGCTCCGCCCCGGGACGCCCGCTGTCCCCCCAAAGGGAACCGGCAGGGCCCGCGGGCTCCCTTTGCGGCCCACACACGGAAGCAGCGTCGGCCTGAGGCGCCCGCGGGGAGGCAGAGGGGTTCCAAAGGCAGGCGAACGGTTCTCATGCCACCAAGCCAGGCTCTGACTCCTGCAGGCCAAGCAAAGGCCCCACATGCTCCCCGCGGCCCGTCCAAACGCCTCCCCTCAGCCCGGGAGGGACCCGCAGAGCCCGGTGCCCATTCCAGCCTGGGCCTCTCATCCAGGCTGAGAACTGTGCCAGCGAGACGGTGGGTGTGAGTGGCAGGGGGCACCCGTCCTCAGAGCTGCCTGGAGCCCACACACCAGCGCTGGGTCACTGGGCTGGGCGGCCCTGCTCCAGCCTGGAAGGGGGGCGCTGCTCTGCACTGGGGTAGGGCCCCTCCCGGCTGCACCTGAAAGCCATGGCCATGCTGGCACAATTTAAAAGCCAGTAGCTGGGTTCAGGGAAGGGGAGCTGGGGCGGGGCAGTGCTGGGTCCCAGCTCCCAGGCAGCCTACATAAGAACATAAGAACGGCCGTACTGGGTCAGACCAAAGGTCCATCTAGCCCAGTAGCCTGTCTGCCAACAGTGGCCAGTGCCAGGTGCCCCAGAGAGGGTGGACCAAAGACAATGATCAAGCGATTTGTCTCCTGCCATCCCTCTCCAGCCTCTGACAGAGGCCAGGGACACCATTTCTATCCCCTGGCTAATAGCCTTTTATGGACCTAACCTCCATGAAATTATCTAGCTTCTCTTTAAACTCTGTTATAGTCCCAGCCTTCACAGCCTCCTCTGGCAAGGAGTTCCACAGGTTGACTACACGCTGTGTGAAGAAGAACTTTCTTTTATTAGTTTTAAACCTGCTACCCATTAATTTCATTTGGTGTCCTCTAGTTCTTCTATTATGGGAACTAATAAATAACTTTTATTTATCTGCCCTCTCCACACCACTCATGATTTTATATACCTCTATCATATCCCCCCTCAGTCTCCTCTTTTCTAAACTGAAAAGTCCCAGTCGCTTTAACCTCTCTTCATATGGGACCCGTTCCAAACCCCTAATCATTTTAGTTGCCCTTTTCTGAACCCTTTCCAAGGCCAAAATATCTTTTTTGAGGTGAGGAGACCACATCTGTACACAGTATTCAAGATGTGGGCGTACCATAGTTTTATACAGGGGCAGTAAGATATTCTGGGTCTTATTTTTGATCCCTTTCTTAATAATTCCTAGCATCCTATTTGCCTTTTTGACCACCGCTGCACAGTGTGTGAAAGTTTTCAGAGAACTATCCACGATAACTCCAAGATCTCTTTCCTGATTTGTTGTAGCCAAATTAGCCCCCATCATACTGTACGTATAGTTGGGGTTATTTTTCCCGATGTGCATTACTTTACACTTATCCACATTAAATTTCATTTGCCATTTTATTGCCCAATCACTCAGTTTGGTGAGATCTTTTTGGAGTCCCTCACAGTCTGCTTCTGTCTTGATTATCCTAAACAGTTTGGTATCATCTGCAAACTTTACCACCTCACTGCTAACCCCTTTCTCCAAATCATTTATCAATAAGTTGAAAATTGGTCCCAGGACTGACCCTTGGGGGACACCACTAGTTACCCCTCTCCATTCTGAAAATGTACCATTTATTCCTACCCTTTGTTTCCTGTCTTTTAACCAGTTCTCAATCCAAGAAAGGACCTTCCCTCTTATCCCATGGCCATGTAATTTACACAAGAGCCTTTGGTGAGGAACCTTGTCAAAGGCTTTCTGAAAGCCTAGGAGTGGCCTAAGCCAACGCCATTTCCCCGGAGCGGGGTAGGCTGTGTCCTGCCGGACAGCCAGGGATCCAGCGGGCTGAGGAGCCGCCCAGGTCCTGAGCATGCTGAGCGGAGCTCTCTGCCGCTTTCTCCTGCCCTGAAGTCCCTGGGCTCCCAGGCTGCTAGTTGGTCCCCCTGACGCGGAAGGAGGGGGAGAGTCTCCACAGGGCTCAGCACAGGGCTGAGGGCCTGGCCTCGGCCTTGGCCACATGCTGCAGCGCACACCCACTGGGCCTGAGCGTCAACCCCCCGGGGGCAGTATCAGGACTGGACCCCAGAGTCACTCCTGATCTAAGCACGTGCAGCCGCCTGTGAGTCAGGAACAGCCTCCTAGGCCTGTGGGAGCCTCTGCTCCCCCCAGGCCTCACCAGGGCCACCCAAGGGGCTCCCCCATTCTTGGGGGCCGCTCGGAGCGGATTGCAAATTAGCACCTGTGCAGTGGGCGCCAACCTGCCGGGCAGTGTGCAAAGGGAACCAGCTCAGGCCGGTGGATGCGCCTGCTCCGCGAAGGGCCGGCTCGTCTTCCCCTTCCCGCCCAGAGTCCCCGGGACACTCGCCCACCGCCCTCACGCCCAGGCCGAAGGAGCCGCACACACGCGCGCACCGCGGCCTTTGCAGCGGGCACAGCTGTGCGGCTCTCCAAACGCTGCTCGAGCCTCGGCCAAACAGGACCCTGGGGCCCTCGGCCTGCTGCAAATGGCCCCGTCCGCACCTGGAATCCACAACCCCGGGGCGGGCGGAGACCTCAGCAGCACCAGCCGCAACCATCAGCCATCCGGGGGCCTGTGAACTCCGCTCGGTGGGCAGGGGGCTGCGCCGGGCTGGTCCGCAGCATGGCGGGGGATGAAAGGGCCCCGTGTCGCTGCAGAGGCACAAGCTGCTCTCCAGCGGGGAAGTCGCTGCTGCAGCCGGTGCCCAGGGACGCGCTGAAGCCAGGGCCGATTATGTAAAAGCAAACGTGACTTCAGCCTCCCGGGCAGCGGGCGGGGGCATCAGGCTACTCCGAGCTCTCGCCCGCCGGCGCTCCTTAGCACAGACCCAGCAAGAACCGGCCCCTCCCTGCCGCTTGGAGCGGGCCAAGCCCCCGCTCGCTGGGCCGGGGGGCGCCTGTCTGGGGGGGGGGGGATAATTGACAGGACAGGTGCCCAGCAGCGGTGGGCCACGTTTGGGAACAACAAACACACAAGCCCGCTCCGCTTCCTGCCCCGCCCATCCCTTCCAGCCGGGCGCCCTCTGGGCAGATGCGACGCGGGACCCGCTTGGCCCAGTCGGGACCGTCCCCAAAGGGGCAGCGCCGCCCTCGTTTGGCAAGTGCCCCCCGGTTCCGGACCCCGGAGGTACGGGCCACGCCGCGCGCTGGGCACACGACGAGCCGGGCTGCAGGGCCGGCCCCGGGGGGATGCGGCTCCGCACCCTGGTACCCAGCCACGTGCAAGCACCTTCAGCATCACGCAGCTGAGTCGCGCGTGGGACAGTCCATCGGGCGGGGGGGGTCACCCTCCTCCCACCGCAAGCCCGAGCCTCGGGCCTGGCCATCCGACAGCCGGACGCCCGCTCGCCCTCAGCAAGCGGAACTCACCGCCCCTTCGCCCATGCACCCCGCCCAACCCCCCGGCTCGCCCCATCCGCGCAGCCTCTCGCCGGGGTGGCTGAAACCAGGGTCCGCGGCGCCTTCGAGACCAACCGATTCACCCGGGCAGCGCTGCTGGGTAACGCCCCGTCATCTGGGGAAGTGGCTTTTACCCACGAAAGCTGCCGCCCTCCTGAATCGGTTCGTCTCGTGCGTGCAGATCCGGAGCCGCTGGCTCCCCCAGACTGTTCCCCAGGGCTGGCCAAGGCCTTTGCCACGTGGGTTAACCAGGGCTCAACACCTCCTTGGCCAAACTGTAGCCAGCAGCCCATGGGCACGGCCCTGCCAGCCGGCTCCTCTAATCACCGGTTCGGGCACATGCCGCAGCCAGGGCAGTCACTGTGGAAGTATTCAGCCATGGGGAATGTCCTACTAATGAATCTCCTAATTGATACCTGGCTCGGGGCCGAATGACACCTGGGACAGCGCAGCCTCCCCGGGAGCCAGCAACTTACAAACAGATTAAGGCTAAAAATAACCCAGCTGCCCCACTGGGATCTGGCTAATTGGCTTTGCAGCTCATCTCCCGGCAGGTTACGAAATCCGCAAGGGTTTGAGGGGCGAGGGGCGCGATGGAAGCAGCCGCCGCTTTGGCTGCCCACTGCACCTTGCAGCTGGCGCCCAGCCGAGGGGCCGCGGTGCGGAATGTGCGACAGAAATAAGTCGACACCGTCGCGGGAAGCTACCTCGTCCCCGGGCCATTTGCGCGGGTTCGCACTGCTGGCAGCCCGAGCGCCACTCGGGTCCTGATCTGTAGCCCTGGGGTGGAACATCCTGGCGACCCGGCCAGCACCGGGCACTTACAGGAGGGCACAGCATGAAACAGGGCCAGAGTGCCTCCCGCCTGCACCAGCCTGATGCCAGCCGGCGCGACAATGCTTCAAACACAAACATCCCTCTCCTAACCCTTCTGCATCAAAGCCCCAGGAGCAGCCATCTTTGCAGGCACCAGAGCCCCCCACACCCGTTATTGCAACGGAGGCCGTTCCAGTTCGCAGTGGTGGCATCAGAAATGCTGGGCAGGGGAGGTAAAAGGGGTGATGCCGCGTCCACCCAGCTACCTGAGCAGCACCCGCTGGCTGCCTGTCTACCCTCCAGCTCACTAAGCCGGATCGGACTGTGGGATTGATTTTCCCCATGTGACAAGACCACACGTCAAAGATGCCAAATTGCCATCTCCAGCCCAGTTCTGTTAAATTATTGTCGCCTTTATTATCTCCACGTGTGCGCAAACGGAAACGGTGGTGTCCTTAAAGTAACCAATGGATTCGCTATACATTTCCCATATGTACAAGTGAACAGCCACACAGTTTTTCTTTTGCATAGCAAAAGATCTAGAGCATCGAGACAGGAGAACATGGGATCAGGTACAAAAAAAGGCTAAAAAATGTCCCCACAGTGCAAAAACCTCTCACAGGACGCATGGAATGGAACGTTTGTAAAATACATAAAAAGGAAGAAAACTCCCTCGTAGAGATTCACTTTTAAGTTGTAAACAAAATGCAACATCTCTGCCTCCAGACAGCGGCGGGGATTTGGCAGGTCTGCCCGGCTCTCTGGCAAACAACCCGCAGCGCACGCACCAAGCCAGCCAAGTGGCTCGTGTCCTTCTTGAAAAGGAAAAACAACGAATTCGTAGCGAGTGAAACTGAGATGTTGCTCCCGCGACATGATCCCGGGGGGCCGGGAGCCGCCACCTGCCCGTGCCAGACGCCCAGGAATCCCAGCTCGGAGCGCCCCGATTGTGTCACGCATTGCATTATCTCCCGTGGCTTCCTGGCCTGGGCCCGCTCCTCTGGCTGCCCAGTCCTCGCCCACGCAGGCGGTACCGGTGCGCGGGGAGGGCCGGGGCTCGGCGAGAACCACACGCAGACAGAGCCCCGCTGGGCAGCGCCGCGCCCCGGGATGCCCCGCCCGGGGGCTCAGCCCGTGTCGGGCTCCGGGCCGGCCCCCTCCTCCTGGCCGTCGCAGAGCGCGGCGCCCCCGTCCGGGCCGCCGCTCTCCAGGGAGGACTCGCTGCCCGTGCTCTCCCCGGACAGCAGGCGCGTGACGCGCGGGTCGGCCCGCAGCGCCCGCACGTCGTTGCCGATGCGGAGCTGACCCAGGTCGCTGATGAGCTGGCTCAGCTCCTGCCCCTCCAGGCGGCCGGGCCCGGCGCGCAGCAGCAGCGGGGCGCAGCCGCCCGGCGCCTCCCGGCCCCCGACGCGCGCGGCGCGCTCCTCCTGCGCCTCGCCCAGCAGGTCCTCGGTGATGGAGCCCAGCCTGGGCGCGCTGCGGCTGCGCTCGGCCGGCGGCTTGTAGCAGCTCTGGGCGCGCAGCAGCGGGCGCAGCGGGAGGCCCTGCGCGCCCACCCGCTGCTGCTGCTGCCGCCGCGCGTCCTGCCGCCGCTTGAGCCGGCGGAACTCGGCCAGCGCGGCCGCCGAGGTCTGGTAGAGCAGGAGCGCCATGGCGCGGGCCTTCTCGGGCCGGGAGAGCAGCACGGCGTGGCAGCGCAGCATCACCGCCTTGTGCCGCAGCTCGTGCCGGTAGATCCAGGCGAAGACGCGGGGCAGGCGCGGGTCGGCCACGCAGTAGGTGACGCGGTGCAGCAGGTAGAGGTGGCCGGGCCGGCGCGGCGCCCGCTCCTCGGCGTGCGCCATGCGGATGCCCTGCGAGCCGATGGTCAGCTTCATGCGGGCGCCCTGGCGGCCCGCCTCGCTCTTGGCCCAGATCTTGCCCACGGCCAGGTCGGTGCAGCCCTCGCCCTTGGCCTGCAGCGTGGCCGCGTTGCCCAGGTACAGCACCGTGTAGGTGGGGTCCTCGCTGCTCACGCGGAACTTGCGCCGCCGCGAGCGGAACATGCTGCCCACGCGCTGCAGCGCGCCCTCGGGGCAGGCGCGGGCCAGCGAGCCGAGCGCGGAGCAGCGCAGCCGCACCGCGTAGCCCTTGGCCTTGCTGGGCCGCCGCGGCTCCTCCGCCAGCAGCTCGAACTTGTGCCGCCGCCACGGCAGCATCTCCCCGCCCGGCCCGCGCAGCGCACGGCCCGGCCCGGCGCGCAGGGCGCTCCCCGGGCAGAGCCGCGCTCAGTCGCCGGCCGGCCGGGCGCGCCTGCCCCGCTCCGCGCCGCGCCCCTGCCTCCCGCCTGGCATGGTGGCCGGCGGGCCGGGCCGCGGCGCGCTAGATATAGGCTGGCGCAGGCAGGGGCGGCGCCGGAGAGGCGGCTCCGAGCGCAGGGGGAGGAGAGCGGCGCCCGCGTCTGCCGCCGCCCGCCCTGGAGCGGCTCCGGGCCCGGCCCGGGCAGAGGACTGGGGGGCGCCTCGCCGCGCTCTCGGGGGCAAGAGCGGCCCGCAGCTCCGCTGGCCGGGGGGCGTGTCCGTGCACGGGGCGCCCCGGAGCCGGGCAGCCTCCCGCGGCCGCTGGGGATCAGCGTGCGAGGGGCTGCGCTCCCCTGTCCCCATCTGGGCTGGAAGGAAACCGGCCGGGGGGACTTGGAGCGCCGCGCACGGGCCACGTTGGGTTACAGCTGGCACTGGCCTCGCTGAGGCAGGGGCTGGGGCCCCGGGGTGCGATTGAGGCAGGGGCTGGGGCTGGGGCCCGAGGGGGGGGCGATTGAGGCAAGGGCTGGGGCCCCGGGGGTGCGAAGGTGATTGAGGCAGGGGCTGGGGCTGGGGCTGGGGCCCCGGGGGCGATTGAGGCAGGGGCTGGGGCCCCGGGGGTGCGAAGGTGATTGAGGCAGGGTGTGGAGCTGTCGCGGGGAGGCCTCCTTGGAGTAAGTACCGAGCTCTTATGTTAGTGGAGCCAAGAGGAGCCCTGTTCCACAGCCACTGCCAGGCCCCTGCCCACCAGCAGCAGGGCTGACAGCTTCCCCTGCTGAGTTGGGGGGCTGTCCTATCTGAAAGTCTCCCCCGGCCCAGGGGGCACAGAGACTGAGCTGGGGCCCAGACGATTCTGGGGGGAACCCTGGGGGGGACGGGACTGGAGGGGGACTCAGAGTGGAGAACCCTACCCAGTGGACGTGGCCCGCAGAAACCTTGCCCGGAGAGGGCCCCACTGTGGCAGTGCCTCCCGGGCCAGCCTCCTCCTGGGGTTAGAGATGGCCACTGTGGTCAGTTCCAGGGTGGGCTGAGGAGTCAAGCAACTTCGTGTGGCCAGGGACTGGGCGTGCGCAGATCAGGGGGTGCAGGGACAATGCGGCCAGGGACTGGGCGTGCGGAGATCAGGGGGTGCAGGGACGATGCGGCCAGGGACCAGGCGTGCGGAGATCAGGGGGTGCAGGGACGATGCGGCCAGGGACCGGGCGTGCGGGGATCAGGGGGTGCAGGGACGATGTGGCCAGAAGCTAGGGGCAGGGCTCTGGAGGAGCTGGAAAGGGGCCGCAAGCTGATGCCTGCCAGGGAGGTGTGCACCAGAGGCTGCCTCACGCTGCCCATGGGCAGGTCTCGGGGCAGAGGTGAGCCTGTGCCCACGGCTCCATGAGGAAGCCACAGCTGACAGCAGCCAGCCTGGTGTGCGCCGGCCCCAGGGTGCATTGCTCCCTGAGGTCAGAACACCACAGGCCCGTTCCAGCGCCCAGCCGATCGCCCTGTGTGGGACAGGATCTGCTGGGCCTAGCACAGGGCCTGGGAGGAGGGGAGCCGGACAGGCCATATTTACTCCCCAGCTGGCCATCCTCCTTGGGAACACTGTGGGGTGAGAGCCAGCAGCTGGCCCCTGGGTTCCCCGGCGGGCGCTCCCTGCAGCGCTGCTGGTGGGAAGCGAGGGGTGGGTGGAGAATGGTCCTGTGCAGAGGGAGTGCAGGCTCTTCCCTGGGGACTGGCTCTTCTCCCCACCGCAAGCGGGCGCTTACGAAAGGGACCATGTGGTTTTATGCCTGAGCTTCCTCTGAGAGCGTTTGCTGGGAGAGATGCTGCCCGGAGTCCTCCGCCCCCTCGCGGTCCGCTCAGTTCGGACGCTGGGTGGCAAACCGGCTGCAGAACTGAGCGGCCCCAGTGCCAGGCTGGAGATGCTGGGCCGTGCTAATTCTCGCGGGCTGTTGGCTCAGGGCTGCTCCTGCCGCCGGCTGCTCCACGTGCGAGAGCGGGTGGCCTTAGCCTGTGTCCCCAGCTGCCTGCCCACGGGCCAAGTAAGCCAAGTGTGCTCAGGGCGTCAGAGCCCTTGGAGGGGAAGCGACCAGGCCCCAGACAAACCGGCATCACTTGTAGCATCAGTGGGTGATCGACTGCAGGAGACGATGCTCCAAGGAGACAGGCAAGGGCTGGGGAGGACGGGCCCAGCCGCAAGGGAGGACATCCAGCATGGAGGCCGGCTCCTGGGGAGGCTGCAGATTCCTGCTGGTTTCCCAGAGGCCCCTGTGCCCTCCAGGGCAAGTGGAAGATGGTGCATGACGGTGGAGTCTTTTGTTGCTGGGACTCAGCATGTCAGACTCAGGTTGCTTTTAAGGGGGTGGGCTGCTGGAGCCCGGCAGCGAGTCCAAAGGAGCCCAGCTTCGTTCCATTCCGTGCAGCAGCGCGCTGACAAGCCGCCTTCTAACCGTTTGCCTGGGTTAGAATCATAGACTCACAGAGCTGGAGGAGACCTCAGGAGGCCAACAAGTCCAGCCCCCTGCCCAAGGCAGGGCCAACCCAACGCAATCTGCAGAGAGAGGTCACTACGGAGAGCGGTCGAGCTGCTCCCTTTTAGCTCTGCGCCGGCCGTTTTTCGTCTTAGGCGTCAAATCCCAAGATTGAAACCCGCCTCTTGCAGAAGAGCCGTCCCAGGGCCGCGGTGAATACCGCCCCGGGCGCCGAGGCAGCGGACCAAACAGAAGCCAGGCCCTCGCTTGCCAGATGTGCTGTTTGGTGTTACCTGAAAACAAATCGCAAGCCAACCGTTCCTGTTGCTCGGCGCCACCTGCTAGCTCTCCCTGGAACTGCAGGTGCCCTGCGGGCCGAGGGCCAACGCTGTCAGCAGACCCTCTAGCAGAGCCCGGCCATCCTGGGCGCGGCTGGGCCTAGCGCTGCTGTCACAGGCTGGGCAGTGCCCAGGGAGGCCATTTGGGGCTGATAGCAGTGGGCACGGACAGGCAGCGCAGAGCCCTCGCCTGTCCACGCCCAGCCCAGCCCAGCCCAGCGGCCATAACAGAGCTATGCAGGGTCCCTGGGACTAAGGGTCCCACCCCGTTTCCCAGGCAGGGAAATGGCAACGCAGGGCCCCAGGGCTGGAGGTTCTGCGTCCGCGGGCCTGGCCCAGCAGGACACGGCAGCACACGCATCGCGCCACCGGAGTCCTGGGGGCTCCTCGCTCATCCATGGGCTCCCAGAGCTCAGCGCTGTGCAGGACTGAGCCCTCAGGGTCACACCGGGAGCCAGTGGCCGGTGTCTGGCCTGTGCTCTAAGCCCCGCGCGCCCGCCCGCTCCCTTGGCTGGAGGCGTTTAGCGCTCTGCTCCTGCTGGGCTGAGGGAGGCCGGATCAGAGCTCTCCTGGGCTCCCTTGTGGGTTCCCACTCTCCCTCCTCCCCCTGTTGTTGCTGCGAGGTCTCTCTCTGGCTAGGAGTGCTGCCCCATATTGCCAGGGGGTGTGTGTCGCCCAGCAGCCCATGGCACAAGTGAGCACCTTCCCCAAGGAGAATCCAGCCATGGTCCCTGGCAGCAGTCTGTGCTGATGGTCTGCCGTGCCTTGCTAGACAGGGCATCCAGCGGTGCTGCTGCCTTCCAGCCCTGCTCAGACTCGCTTCTGAGCCACCTGCCTGACAACCAGGCTCCATCCCGGCCGCGTCAGTCGCCTGCCCAGCCCACATGACCCCCCAATGCCTGAGAGATCCCCGGGCAGAGCCTGCGTCCGGCCCGGAGAACTTCCCATTTCTCCCCAAGGGCAAACGTCTGACCTGTGGCCAGCACAGACGTGCCACCGAGGCCAAGACTCTTGGCAGCAGGGCTGGAAGGGCCGGGTGTGAGTGTGGAGGGGTGCAGCAGACGGTCCTTCCCCGCCCAGCACCAGCAGCCTGGGGTGGGAAGCACTCCCTGCGCTGTCCTGTACTGCTCTGCCCAGCCCAGCCCTAACCAGCCCAGCCCAGCCCAACCCTGCCCATCCCTAACCAGCCCTGCCAACCCTGCCCGGCCCGGCCCTGCCCCTGCCCATCCCTAACCAGCCCTGCCAACCCTGCCCAGCCCAGCCCTGCCCGGCCCTGCCCATCCCTAACCAGCCCTGCCAACCCTGCCCAGCCCAGCCCAGCCCTGCCCGGCCCTGCCCTGCCTGGCCCAGTCCAGTCCAGTCCAGTCCAGTCCTGCCCTGCCGCGGCCTTTGCCTCCCCCTTGCTATGGACGATGGCTCCTGGCTCGTGCTACTCACATTCAGATCCATTTGTGTCAATCCCTTCCTAGCGCCGAATGGGGATGGTCCAGCCAATCCCCCAGCCTGACCCACTCGCCCTGCGGCACCCCTGGCAGAGCTAGGCCTAGTGGAGAGAAGCGGCCAGCCCACAGCCGTCTCCAGAGCCTGGGGACCTGCCTTGGCTTTGCCTTCGCACATGGGGAAGACGGGCAGGCAAGTCCTGGTGCCACCCTACCCCCCTCCTCTCCTCTGTGCTTGGCGAGATGCAGGGCAGAACTGCGGCCCCGGGCCCCGCATTGCGCAGCTCTGCCCGCCCACCCACGCTCTGCTGCGTGAGCCAAAACCTCCCCAGGTCCCCTGCTCCGGCCTGCGCCACCTCCCACCTAGGCCGCCTGTATCTGCAGGGTCCTGCGCCACCTCCCACCTAGGCCGCCTGTATCTGCAGGGTCCTGCGCCACCTCCCACCTAGGCTGCCTGTATCTGCAGGGTCCTGCGCCACCTCTCACCTAGGCCGCCTGTATCTGCAGGGTCCTGCGCCACCTCCCACCTAGGCTGCCTGTATCTGCAGGGTCCTGCGCCACCTCTCACCTAGGCCGCCTGTATCTGCAGAGCCCTGCACTGCCTCTCACCCCAGGCGCCTATATCTGCAGGGCCCTGTGCCATCTTTCACCCCAGGCTGCCTGTATCTGAAGGGCCCTGCGCCGCCTCTCACCCCAGGGCCCTGTGCTGCAGTTCTCAGCCCAGGCGCTTGTGCCCCCAAAACTGGACTGGCACCTCTGACCCCCCAACTCCTCCCCCTTCCCGCTACCTCCTCCCTCCTCCCACTGCCTCCTCCTCCCCCCTCCCAGTACCTCCTTCCCCCTCCTGGTGCCTCCTCCCCCTTCCCGCTGTCTCCTTCCCCCTCCTGCTGCCTCCTCCCCCCTCCCGCTGCCTCTGTTCCCCTCCTGCTGACAGCTGCCTTCCCACAGGGGACACTTGGCAGAGGCCCGTGGGTGAGCCCGTGGAAATGCTCTTGGTGGTGTCCGTGGGCCTTGGATGGGACTGAAGTTACTGCCTAGCGTGTGACTTGAGATGGTGACAAAGGCGCCTGGGGGATGGGCCAAAGCGGGGACCCGCCCGCCCGCCTGCCCGGCTCTCTGTGGCGCTCGCCCAGACAAAGCAGGAGACAGCGACCCAGGCTGGCTTGTGCTGCCGGAAACACCAGCCTGCGCCGACCAGAGAAGAGCGAACGGAGCGGGAGCCAGGCTGCCCAGGGCAGGTGGTGCTTCCCCAGCTGCTGCCCACAAAGGAGGCGCCGGGCGTTGCCCGGCCAGGGGAGCTGCTGCCAAGGGTCCCAGCCGAGCGGTTCTCTGAGGAAAACGCTGCGCTGAGCGAACCGAGGGCTCCAGGGAGCACGGCGCCGTCGGCACTCTCTAACCAAGAGAACCCGGAGCCTGGCGCCAGCTGGAAGCACTCGGCCCCGCATGTCCCGCGCCAGCACTTTGGGCCAGAACGCGCAGGCCGAGGGGCGCCCGGGCGGCATGTGTGATGCTGCTAAAATGAAAACGTTCTGGGGCTTTGGGCTTGGCTTGGACATCTCGACTCTTTGTCCTGACTCAAGTCGAAGGGAAATTTTCCATGGACGGGAAATTCTGGGCTGAGCCCAGGGGTCAGGCCAGGCATGGGCAAGGCCCCCCCACCTCCGGCCCCCGGGTCTGTAGTGACTAACAGGTGTTTCCAGCTCCTTGCAGGGCCTCACTTGGCATGAGCCAGCCGGGCGTCCGGGGCAAAGGAAACCCTGGGGACGCTCTGGGGAAAAGCTGCCCTTACGTGCTGGGGTTTGTTAGTGTTGCATTTAATCCTCCTGCGGGAGCAGCTGTTATTAAACACGGAGTCCCAGGGGGTGCCAGGCCTGGCAGACAGCTGTGGCTAGAGGGTGGGGGCTGTGCAGTGGGGCATTTGCTGGAGCAGCCACCCTGGGTAATGACTAGGTGTCGGGGGGGCTCTAAGGTCCACCCCCAGCAACAGGACTGCAGAGAGACTGTCCCCTTACTGTGAAACCCCCTCGGCCATGACAGCTCCGTGGGCCAGAGGCCTTGGCTTCCACTCCCAGCAGCTCCACTGGCTTCGCATCAGAAAGTGCCTGGCTCCGTCCTCGCTCAGAACAAAAGGAAGTTTCAAAATGTCGATTTCCCCCGGAATGGAAATTGTCAGTTGTGACCAGCTGTGCTCACTGGACTGTGTAACCTCAGCCACATCGGGCTGCTGTGGCACTTACAGCCCCTGGCACACGCTGAGGTGCGGTTGTGGTACGCACAGCCTGTGGGGCACACACACGGGTGCCATTGTACGTAAAGCCACTAGCACATACAGGGGTGCTATTGTGGTAGGTACAATCGGTAGCACCATTGTTGTGCGTATAGTTGGTGGAACGCACAGGCGTTCCGTTGTGGTATGTGCGTCTCTGGGGCACACACAGGGGTGCTGTTGCAGTACATACAATCAGTGGCATACACAGGGGTGCCATTTTGGTACGTACAGTCAGTGGCACACACAGGCATGCCATTGTGGTACACACAGTCTCTGGAGCACATACAGGGGTGCTGTTGTGGTACACACAGTCTCTGGAGCACATACAGGCATGCTGTTGTGGTACACACAGTCTATGGGGCACATACAGGGGTGCTGTTGTGGTACATACAGTCTTTGGGGCACATACAGGGGTGCTGTTGTGGTACATACAGTCGGTGGCACACACAGGCGTGCCGTTGTGGTATCCACAGTCTCTAGAGTGCATGACTGTGCTGTTTTGTAAGATCAGACACAATCTGTGAGCTTGGCTGCCCGCATCCACCCAGGTTTGTTTTTCATGAGCCAAGTGCAGGCACACCCTGCTTCCTGTGCGGGATGGAGTCTTTCGAGTCATCCAAGTGGCGTTTCCTGTACTGACAGCTGTAATTACAACAGCTGCTAGACAACCTTGTCCCCACGCTGGCTGGCCCCTCACGCTGAGAGCCCCTTTCACTGTGCGAGACGGGCGCCGCTCAGCGTCAGCGCGAGCCACGTTCTGGGGCCCCTCCTCGGGCCACATTGCCATGAGGAAACAGGGCAAGGGGCGAATGTGGCCCTGCTGATTTACCCTGCTGCCCAACCCAGCCTGCCTGTGTTGCTGACTCACACTCGCTCACTGCGCCGACAAACACCCCCACTCCTGTGAGCCCTACGGCGTTTGCTGCTCTGGGCAGCGGGCTGGATTCTAGCAGCAGAGTGTCTGCCAGATAGGTTACAGGCCCTGCCTTGCTGGGAACAATGGGGGAGATGGAAAGAAGCAGCAGAGCTTGGCTTTCTGAGCCCAGGGAGAGCTGGCAGGTCTAATAGGTAGAGCAAAAACATGAATTTATTTGCTTCTCCAAAGCCCCATATGAACATCTCTCCTCAGCCTGCACCACCCGCCAGCAGGAAACCTTCGTCACCCCCTGAGGTTTAAGGGGCAAACAGGAAGTTTAAGTAACTTGCCCGAGGGCTCTGTCGAGTCAGTGGCAGAGCCCTGTGCTTACTCCTTGGGACCTTGCTGCCTCGTGAGCTCGTGGGAGCCTCTAAACTGACCACGTGACTGCCCTGTACCCTGCTGATTCACACACACTTACCAGTTCTGGGGCAGATGCTACGTCATCTTTAAACCAAGGGTTACAAACTGCCCTTAGAGAGAGGGGCTCCTGCATCTTTCCTCCCCTCTACTGCCCTAGGCACAGTGTGTCCATGGAGTGCCAAGCGCGTAGGGCCCTGGCTGGGGCGCCGAGGCACTGCAGTGATACAAACAATAAATAGTATCTCCCAGCCCCTCACAAGGGAGTCCCTGCTAGTCCGAGCACACAACCCTCCTCCTTCCTGAGGAAGAGCCCATGCTGTGGGGATGTGACAGGCTGGGGGGCCCTGCATCCCTGTGCCAGGACAGGGGCTGCCATTTGGCTAGTTAGGTGTGGGGGGCTGTGTAGTTACATCACTGTTGTTACCAATTGCCATAAGTCTTATTGAAAGCGTATCGTGTACGGCATCCAGAGAAACGCTAGGAATTGGTCAGTGTGATTGCCCTGTTTAAATGCAGGTAGCAGCTTTAAAAAGTCTCGGGGGGAGGGGCTGTGCTGGTCTGTCACTTTAAAAACAACCGGCATTCCTGTGGCACTCAGCGACTAACTGAGATCTACATAGATAGTAGCATGAGCCGTTGTGGACACAGCCCACTTCCTCAGATGAGTTGGACAATTCACCCTACCTATCTGATGAAGTGGGTTGTACTCACAAAAGCTTGTGAGCCTCTATATTTTTGTTAGTCTCTAAGGCAGCGTTTCTTAAACTGTGTTCCGAGGAACACCAGTGTGCCACAGAGAACAACAGAGTTCAAAATGGCCTCCCTTAAAGGGGCAGGCGACCTTTTTTTTTTTGCTCAATAACTTTCCCCACCCCACCCCCGTTTTATTTTTGCTCAACAAAAAATCCTTGTTGTTCCTCATAAAAAAAAAATATTGTTTGGTGTTCCTGGGTCTCAAAAAGTTTAAGAAACACTGTGCTAAGGTGCCACAAGACTACGTGTAGCATATTTGTGCCTGAAGGTATGAACACCGGGTTTGTACGTGTACAGTAAGCATGTGTTTTGTTCCTGGGAGGCATTCTCTGCACAGTTACTTCAAGGCCACACAGCTGCGTGCTGATGGCTTATTAAGGACACTCAGTGCACAATGGGCCATCCTGTCCTGTAAGCCTTTCCTGTGGACACCTCAGAAGGAAGGTGAGTCAGCAAAGTGTCTAAGGACATGTGACCCTGGACTCCATCTTGGGCCAGTAATTTTCCATGCATGTGGGCTTTGTGAGGCATAGGAACAGGGGTGGCAGGGTTGCAGAAATGTTGGTGGTGCCCAGAATGCCCAGAGCCTGTCCCCTTCCCCCCA
This sequence comes from Rafetus swinhoei, assembly GCA_019425775.1. Lineage (NCBI taxonomy): Eukaryota > Metazoa > Chordata > Testudines > Trionychidae > Rafetus > Rafetus swinhoei. The sequence continues at coordinate 1,168,798 of CM033432.1, forward strand.
CCACCTTCCTTTTATGTTGCCTGGGGGCAGCATGCAGGGCTGGGCAGAGTGAGGCTCAGGGGTCCCTGCTGGGAAGAGGGGGTTGAACTCCAGGGGCTGCCTGGGCACGAGGGCTGCCAGAGCGCTGAGCTGAAGATGCTGGCATGTGACGTGGGGTGCTGTGGATTACAAGCCAGATTCGGGGCTCTGGTCACCCCAGCTGAGTGTGTGACAAGCAGCTTTATAACAGTCGCTGTCACCTGTGGGATTTGTATCGTTCCCTTTCTGTGGAGGAGCCATTTGAATGAGCAGTGATGTTCCACCCCAGGGGCTGCTCAGGGCTAAAGGCCCGGGAGGAACAACTGGAGCCCGTATTTGCCATCAAAGCACATTCCTCCCTCCGAGAAACCCTTTGCGGCAAAATCTGGTCTCTGTTACCCTGTGCGGTGGGGGTCAGTGCCTGCCTGTCCACACAGAATAGCCTGTTGTCGAAACCCCTCGCTGATTATCTCCGAAAGGTGCCGTGGAGGCTGGGACTAAAACAGCCTTTTTGCTTAGCGCCGAATGGCCCTGTGGAATTCCGGTGTGTTCCTTTGTAACTAACACGCCCGGGAGGCCACTGACTCGGGCCTGCGACACTGTACAACTCCACAGGCCACTGCAGGGATATTTTGGAAGCACAGAACTGAGCTCCCCCCACTACCCAAGAGGCGAATGGAAGAACACTTGGCTGCAAAGAACAATGTTTCCTTTAGGCAAAACGCCCTGGTGTCCTTGGCTTTTGAAAATGAGCTGCTGCTGCTCGAGAGTTCTCAGGGTTTCCATAAAAACTGGAACAGTGGTTTTGCTCCAAGGCAAGTAAGTTGGAAAGTGACGCAAGCAGAGAGGGTAGATGATCGCACTGTGGTACAAGAGAATCAGACTTGTTCTCCCTCTACCACGCAGCAGAGTTTGCAAGTGCCGTTTGCTATGGTTACTTCTGCAAAGTGATAGCCATGGCTGCTGAGTTAGAGAAAGGAGCCATAGAAATACACAGCTAGGGAAAGATGCTGTGAGGAGTGGGGCTTGTGATTCAGTAGGGGGCGCTGTTCCTTGGAGGTCAGCATCAAACCGAACCCCAGCCCGGCGTTAAAGGGGGCTGAGCTGTTGGCGAGGCCATCTGCTCGGTGAGCTGTCAAAATGAGGTTCAGCATTAAATTACTGGTCACTTCTAGCAGCGTGCTAACAGCTAGTCGGCCTGCAGACCATTGGAATGTAACAACTTTATTGAACCTATCCACCTAGGAACAAGACTCTAAATCTCGTCACTAGCTGCCCTAGGTGTCACCGCACCCTCACAGATTACAGTCACTGCTTGGTGTACAGCTCTCAGGGTAGCATCTGTTCTTCGCCAGTCAGCACCTCTCATGGGCAAAGAAGAGATACTGTGGAATTTTCCACATGGTAATGTCAGCGGGGGCTCCTTTCCCATTGACTTTGACTACTCTTCTCAGCCGGGTGGAGTACTGGCATCGACGGGAGAGCACTTGCAGCTCGATGTATTGCGCCCAACCAGATGCAATAAAAATCGAGAGCTGGTGGATCAATTACTGCAGCATCAATCCACTGCAAAGTGAAGAGAAGTCCCCAGACGGTAAGAACATAAGAAAGGCCAGACTGGGTCAGACCAAAGGTCTATCCAGCCCAGCGTCCTGTCTGCTGACAGTGGCCAATACCAGATGCCCTACAGGGAGGGAACACAACAGGGAATCCTCATGTGATCTCTACCCTGTCACCCACCTCCAGAGAAACAGAGGCTAGGGACACCATTCCTACCCATCCTGGCTAATAGCCATTGATAGACATATCTTCTATTAATTTATCTAGCTCTTTTTTGAACCCTGTTAAAGACCTGGTCTTCACAATATCCTCTGGCAAGGAGTTTCACAGGTTGATCGTGCACTGTGTGAAGAAAAACTTCCTTTTGTTTGTTTTAAACCTGCTACCTATTAATTTCATTTGGTGACCCCTAGTTCTTATGTTATCGGAACAAGTAAATAACTTTTCCTTACTCGCTTTTTCCATACCAGTCATGATTTCATAGATCTCTATCATATCCCCCCTTAGTCTCCTCTTTTCTAAGATGAAAAGTTCCAGTCTTTTTAATCTCTCTTCATATGGCACCCATTCCAAACCCCTAATCATTTTGGTTGCCCTTTTCTGAAGCATTTCCAATGCCAATATATCTTTTTTGAGATGAGGCAACCACATCTGTATGCAGTATTCAAGATGTGAGCGTACCATGGATTTATATAGAGGCAATAAGATATTCTGTTTTATTCTCTATCCCTTTTGTAATGATTCCTAACATTCTATTTGCTTTTTTGACTGCCGCCGCACACTGAGTGGATGTTTTCAGAGAACTATCCACAATGACTCCCAAGATCTCTTGAGTAGTTGTAGCTAAATTAGTCCCCCTCATATTGTATGTAGGATTATTTTTTCCAAAGTACATTACTTTACATTTACCAACATTTACCCCTCATATTGTACATTAAATTTCATTGGCCATTTTGTTGCCCAGTCACTTAGTTTTGTGAGATCTTTTTGATCTTCCTTTTATTGTCTATCCCTATAGAATAAGGCCTTCGCTCTGACCCAGTATGGCCATTCTTAACTATTGTGAGCAGTTTAGTGTCATCTGCAAATTTTGTCACCTGGGTATTCTTTTAACCTCTGAGGACAGACAAGAAGCAATGGGCTGAAATTGCAGCTAGGGCGGTTTAGGTTGGACATTAGGAAAAACTTCCTGTCAGGGTGGTTAAACACTGGACTAAATTGCCTACGGAGGTTGTAGAATCTCCATCTCTGAAGATACTTAAGAGCAGATTGGATAGACATCTATCGGAGATGATCTAGACAGTACTTGGTCCTGCCGTGAGGGCAGGGAACTGGACTCGTTGACCTCTTAAGGTTCCTTCCAGTTCTGATTCTATCCTGGCGTGAACATAGTGTTCAGCATAATAGCAACCATGAAGTTCTAGGCGGCCATGAATCTTCTGTGTGCCTTCCTATACTGTTAAAGGAAGAACCCAAGAAGTGGGTGATTCATTGTCCTTACATGGCAAGGGTAGAGTTCCACCATTTCCTGCAATCTCAGGACTTGTCTATATTACCGTGGGTCATCCACCCCTGTTATGGAACTTCAGCTACGTGAATAACGTAGGTGAAGTTGATGTATTTAGGGTCTGCTTACCACGGTATCTTCACAGCGGTAAGTTGACAACTGACGCTGTCCCAACTCCATCAGCTCTTCTTGTTTTAGTGGAGTTCCAGAGTCAACAGGAGAGCGCTCAGCAGTCTATTTATCGCATCTAGACTAGACACAATAAATTAACCCTCCGCTGGATTGATCACTGCCTGTCACTCTAATGGGTAGCGAAGACATACCCTGTATTGTCCATGCCTTGGATGTTTGAGTTACAAGAGCTGCCAGGTGAAACCAGGGAAGCAATCACTGAAGGTGGGTCAGCCTTCTGGCTGCCGAACATGAAGCAGGGGAGAGTGTATTTTTTAATGAAAATATTAAAGAAATTGAATATTTGGTCTTCTCCAGCACTCATTATTGGCACATGAGGACCTCAAACTGCTCATTCCAAAGATGAATATATTTGTATTCATCACCATACAAAGCTACCTAGGGCCTATCACCATAGTGTCTGAGCACCCTCCCTAAGCAAAATAACAACAGTGAGCTTTCTTAATTCTCTGCTGGGAAGAAGCAGTCTGCATTTTTCCAGGGGCAGGAGAGATGAAAGAAAGATGTTTGTGTGGTAGAGGAACCTGACACTAGATCAGCAGAGGCTCCTGCAAGTCACAGCTGTGCTGTGGGATACCTGTACTACATCTGCCCACTTTTTACACAATGTGGCTACGTCTACACTGGCGCGTTCTCACGCAAAAACTCTTTTGCGGAAGAGTTCTTGTGCAAAAACTCTTCCAGAAGAGAGCATCTACACTGGCATGTGCTTTTGCGCAAGAGCATCCGTGCCAGTGTAGACGCTCTCTAGAGCAAGAAAGCTCTGATGGCCATTTTAACCATAGGGCTTTCTTGCGCAAGAAATTCATGTTGCCTGTCTACACTGGCCTCTTCTGGAAGAGCTCTTGCGCAAGAGGGCTTTATAAGGCCTTTTCAGTCCAAGGCTTTATAAGGCTCCTTGGGCAAGCGACCAAGGAGCTTGCGAACAGGACAGCAGGGATGGATGGTGATGGTTCTGCTGTTGTTACCTGCACAGAGTGTGCCATGTTTGTCTTCCTCCCGGAAGAAAGAACGGACTTCATCTGCACTAAGTGCAAGCTGGTCGCCATTTTGGAAGAAAAAATTAGAGGGCTGGAGGCCCAAGTGTCGACCCTACACTCGATCAGAGAGGATGAAGACTTCCTCGATCGAAGGCAGCATTTAATCCTTCAAGCACGGCAGGTGGAAGAGCCAGAGAGGGCAGTACGGGACCAGGAAGAGAACTGGCAGCATGTAACTTCTAGAAGGGGAAAAAGGCCAGCATGGGAATCCCCCAATGCTATAGAGGTAAGTAATCACTTTCAGGCTCTCTCCACAGGCTCTGCAGTGCTGAATGCTTTGGAAGGGATCTCACAAGGAAGAAACCGGAAGGGAACACCATCTACTGGAAGGCATGGGATGCGTAGTCCTAGGGATGGGGTTCCACGGCCACCACCCCAAAAAGAAACGACGGGTGGTGGTGGTGGGACTCCCTCCTAAGAGAGGACTGAGCCAGCCCTCTGCCGTCTGGACCTGGAATCTCGAGAGGTGTGCTGCTTGCAGCTCGCATTCAGGATGTGACTGAGAGGCTTACCAAACTGATCAAACCTTTGGATCGCTACCCTTCCTGCTTCTCCACGTGGGAACTAACGTCGGCCAAGAATGACCTTGAGCGGGTTACTGCGGATTATGTAGCGCTGGGAAGAAGGATCCAAGAATCCGGAGCGCAAGTGGTGTTCTTGTCCATCCTCCCTGTTGAAGGGAAAGGACTGGGCAGGGATCGTCGAATTGAGGACGTAAATGCGTGGTTGCGCAGGTGGTGTCGCAGAGAGGGCTTTGGTTTCTTTGACCATGGGACTCTGTTCCGGGCACGAGGATTGTTAGGAAGAGATGGGATCCACCTAACCAAGAGAGGAAGGAGCATCTTCGCGGGCAGGCTTGCAAACCTAGTGAGGAGGGCTTTAAACTAGGCTCGTCGGGGGACGGTGACCAAAACCCTGAGGAGTGGGAAAGTCGGATACCGGGAAGAAATGCAGAGAGGAACGAGCAAGAAAGGAGGACCCTGTTTGAATGGAGAAGATAGGGCGATCAACTGGTTACCTGAGGTGTTTGTACACTAATGCGAGAAGCCTGGGCAACAAACAGGAAGAACTGGAGGCCCTGGCCCAGTCGAGAAATATGATTTAATTGGGATAACAGAGACTTGGTGGGATGACTCGCATGACTGGAGCGCTGTCATGGAAGGGTATAGACTGTTCAGGAAGAACAGGCAGGGGAGAAAAGGAGGAGGAGTTGCACTATATGTAAAGAGCACTATGATTGCTCTGAACTCCAGTATAAAGAGGAGAAAAACCTGTTGAGAGTCTATGGGTTAAGTTTAAAGGAGCAAACAACAGCAGTGATGTTGTGGTTGGTGTCTGCTACAGGCCACGAATCAGGTGGATGAGGTAGATGAGGCTATCTTCGGACAACTGAGAGAAGCTTCCAGATCGCAGGCCCTGGTTCTCGTGGGGACTTTAATCACCCTGACATCTGTTGGGAAACCAATACGGCAGTACACAGGCAATCCAGGAAGTTTTTGGAGAATGTTGGGGATAACTTCTTGACACAAGTGCTGAAGGATCCGACCAGGGGCCGTGCGCAGCTTGACCTTCTGCTCACAAACAGGGAGGAACTAATAGGGAAGTGGAGGTGGGTGACAACCTGGGAAGCAGTGATCATGAGATGGTAGATTTCAGGATCCTGACCAAAGAAAGAGAGTAGTAAAATACACACCTTGGACTTCAAAAGCAGATTTTGACTCCTCAGAGATCTGATGGGCAGAATCCCTGGGATGCTAACATGAAGGGAAAGGAGTCCAGGACAGCTGGCAGTATTTTAAAGAAGCCTTATTGAAGGCACAGAAAGAAACCATCCCGGCCAGCAAGAGAGGCAAACATGGTAGGAGACCGGATTGGCTTGGGAAATCCTTGGTGAGCTTAAGCACAAAAGGAAGCTTACAAAAGTGGAAACTTGGACAAATGACCAGGGAGGTTTAAATGTATAGCTCGAGAATGCCGGGGTTATCAGGAAGGCGAAAGCGCAAATGGAATTGCGACTGGCTAAGGATGTGAAGGATAACAAGAAAGGTTTCTACAGCCATGTTAACAAGAAGAAGGTGATCAGAGAGGGTGTGCGGCCCCGCTGGATGAAGGAGGTAACCTAGTGACAGATGATGTGGGGAAAGCTGAAGTACTCAATGCTTTCTTTGCCTCTGTCTTCATGGACAAGGTCGGCTCCTGGACTAATGCACTAAGTGACGCAAGATGGGATGAAGATGGACAGCCCGTGGTGGGTAAAGAACAGGTTAGGAACTATTTAGAAAAGCTAAACGTACACAAATCCACGGGTCCGGACTTAATGCGTCCGAGGGTACTGAGGGAGTTGGCAAATGTCATTGAGGAGCCTTTGGCCATTATCTTTGAAAAGTCGTGGAGATCGGGAGAAATCCCGGATGATTGGAAAAAGGCAAATGTAGTGCCCATCTTCAAAAAAGGAAGAAGGACGATCCAGGAACTATAGGCAGGTCAGTCTTACCTCGGTTCCTGGAAAAATCATGGAAGGGATCCTTAAGGAATCCATTTTGAGGCACTTGGAAGAGAGGAAAGTGATTAGGAATAGTCAGCATGGATTCACAAAGGGCAAGTCGTGCCTGACCAATCTGATTAGCTTCTATGATGAGGTAACTGGCTCTGTGGGCGTGGGAAAGTCAGTGGATGTGATAGACCTTGACTTTAGCAAGGCTTTTGATACAGTCTCCCACAATATTCTTGCCAGCAAGTTAAGGGAATGGATTGGATAAATGGACAGTAAGATGGATAGAAAGATGGCTAGAAGGCCGGGCCCAGCGGGTAGTGATCAACGGCTCGATGTCAGGATGGCGGTCGGTTTCTAGCGTAGTGCCCCAAGGTTCGGTTCTAGGACCGGTTTTGTTCAATATCTTTATTAATGACCTGGATGAGGATGGATTGCACCCTCAGCAAGTTTGCAGATGACACTAAGCTAGGGGGAGAGGTAGATACGCTTGAGGGCAGAGATAGGGTCCAGAGTGACTTAGACAAATTGGAGGATTGGGCCACAAGAAATCTGATGAAGTTCAACAAGGACAAGTGCAGAGTCCTGCCCTTGGGACGGAAGAATCCCAAGCATAGTTACAAGCTGGGGACCAACCAGTTAAGTAGTAGTTCTGCAGAAAAGGACCTGGGGGTTACAGTGGATGAGAAGCTGGATATGAGTCAACAGTGTGCCCTTGTAGCCAAGAAGGCTAATGGCATATTAGGTTGCATTAAGAGGAGCATTGCCAGCAGATCCAGAGATGTCATTATTCCCTTTATTCGGCTCTGGTGAGGCCACATCTGGAGTATTGTGTCCAGTTCTGGGCCCCCCACTACAAAAAGGATGTGGACGCATTGGAGAGGGTCCAATGGAGGGCAACCAAAATGATTAGGGGGTTGGAGCATATGACCTATGAGGAGAGGCTGAGGGAGTTGGGTCTGTTTAGTCTGCAGAAGCGAAGAGTGAGGGGATTTGAGAGCAGCCTTCAACTCCCTGAAGGGGGGTTCCAAAGAGGCTGGAGAGAGGCTGTTCTCAGTAGTGACAGATGGCAGAACAAGGAGCAATGGGCTCAAGTTGTGGTGGGAGAGGTCCAGGTTGGAGATTAGGAAACACTATTTCCCTAGGAGGTGGTGAAGCACTGGAATGGGTTCCCTAGGGAAGTAGTGGAGTCTCCATCCCTAGCGGTGTTTAAGTCTTGGCTTGACAAAGCCCTGGCTGGGTTGATTGAGTTGGGATTGGTCCTGCCTAGAGCAGGGGGCTGGACTTGATACCTCCTGAGGTCTCTTCCAGCTCTATGGTTCTATGACTGTAAGAGGGCTTCTTCCTGAGCGGGAGCGTCAGAGTTCTGGCGCAAGAAGCCCTGATTTCACACATTAGAACGTCAGTGTTCTTGCGCAAGAACACGCGGCCAGTGTAGACAGGCGGCAAGTTTTTGCGCAAGAGCAGCCGCTTTTGAGAGATTGCGCCAGTGCAGACACAGCGGGGTGTGTGTGTGTGTGTACACCCCCCCCCCATTCCCTAGAAGACTTTCCCAGCCGTGTCTGGGTCGGAGGGGGCCGGCACTCGCCTTGGGGCTGCGTGGGGCAGGGCTGCAGAGGCTTCCCGCCAGCTGCTCCCCAGAGCGGGCCGGCCGGGCAGTGGGGGCAGCACGACCCGCCGCCGGCCGCCTCCCACCCTGGGGCGCCCGCCGCTCGCGCCTCTCCCCTCCCACGTGGGCGGAGCAGCCGCGTCCCCCCCGGCCCTGCGCTGAGCGGTGGCGGGAGGAGGCGAGCCCGGCGCCCCTGTCCCCGCCCCCCGCAGACCCGCCCCCTCGTCCTGCCAGGGGCCCTGCCCCCTCCGTGACGCTGAACGCCCGGGGCGGGGGAAGGGCTGCGCGGACGGACACACCCCGGAGCGTCCCCTCGGACCCAGGGGAGCCCGGAACCTTCGCTCCGGGGACGCGTTTCCGCCGGACGCCGCAGAGCCGGACGCGGCCTGTCCCGTCCGAGCGGGCCCGGGCCGCGCTCCCCACCCAGGGCCGGGCCCTGCCGGAACCCGGGCTGGGCCCAGCGGGCGGACCAAGGGGCCCCGGGGCTGCTGCCCCGCCCGCGGGTTGAAGCGCCGCGCCCCGAGCTGGTTTCCGGTGCACGGGCCGATCACTTCCGGGGCAGGGACGGGGGCCGGCGGTGGCCAGAGCAGGGGAAACGCGCGTGGGACGCGGGCGGCCGCGGCATGGGCAAGAGGAGAAGTTCGGGGCTCGGCCGGGCCCTCATCAGGGAGCGGAGCCAGGGCACGCGGGGCGGCCGGCAGGCGGGATCCTGGGTAACGGCCCGGGCCGCGCTCGCGGGGACCTGCCCCTCCCCCCGCGAGGAGCCCCTGGGATGCCCCTCCCCCCGCGGGGACCTGCCCCTCCCCGCAGGGAGCCCCTGGGTTGCCCCTCCCCCCGCAGGGAGCCCCTGGGATGCCCCTCCTCCTGCGGGGACCTGCCCCTCCTGCGGGAGCCCGGGATGCCCTGGATGCCCTCCTGCAGGGAGCCCTTGGGATGCCCCTCCCCCTGCGGGGACCTGCCCCTTCCCCACGGGGAGCCCCTTCCATGGGGAGCTTCCCTCTCCGGCTTCCCTTCCCCCCACGAGGCCTGCCCTGCCTCCTGCCTCCTCCCGTACCTCTTTCCTCCCGAACCTGAACCGCCTCCCCGGGTGCCCAGCCCAGCCCAGCTCCTCTGGGTGCCTGCCCTGGGGGGTCCCCCTCTCTGGGGTTCCCAGCGCAGGTCCCCTCCTGCCAGGCCTGGGCCCCCACCCCCCCTGGCCTGTGACTGGTGCTTCCAGCAGCAGGGAGCAGCCTGACAACACTGCTGCTTTTCCCCGCAGTTACACACAAGCGAGTTACAGGATGGGTACGACTGGGGCCGCCTCAACCTCCAGTCAGTTACAGAGCAAAGCTCGCTTGAGGAATTCCTGGCCACAGCAGAGCTTGCAGGGACCGAATTTGTGGCTGGTAAGGTTTTTGCCATAGTAGAGACTCCTCCTGATATGGTGATTTGAAATGTAAAATAGGCTGCGTATGACTAGACATTAGGTATGTTTAAAGCTGGAGCCTGCGGTTTCTGAGCCTTTCCCTAAATTTTCCCATAAGCTGCTGTAGGGTTCTGCTGGACATGTACAGTGTGTGCGCACTTCAAGCTTTTGTACATAATACACGTTTTGTGAATGTTGTAAGCAATTTAAAGTAAGGGACTCAAATGGTACTGTAAACTGACTTTTAACCCGAACCTCTTCTCAGTGCATTAAATAATCAGAGGGGTAGCCGTGTTAGTCTGGATCTGCAAAAGTGACAAGGAGTCCTGTAGCACCTTATAGACTAACAGATGTATTGGAGCATAAGCTTTCGTGGGCAAAGACCCACTTCGTCATGCATCTGATGAAGTGGGTCTTTGCCCACGAAAGCTTATGCTCCAATACATCCGTTAGTCTATAAGGTGCCACAGGACTCCTTGTCACTTTCAAATAATACAGGCATATGATGTTTAAATTGCAGAAAAAGAAAATACATTAAAGAAAACAAACCTAAGTGGGGAATATCTTAAATTAGTAAAAAGTTGCCATACTACCATTACTTATTTTTTTGGTAATACAGTATTTCGTATGCTTAAACATATTATTTTGGATGTGGGGGAGGCATTGGTTGGCTCATAAGAATAGTTTTGGGGGTGCAAGAGCTTTTCTTTTCTAGGTTTCCACTTTACATATAAGCCAGTGAGTTTTCCAGGAGAAATTCCAGAAGAGAAAAGTACTAATATGATAATATTCAAAAAGAGCAAATGAGGTGACCCAGCTAATGTTCTGACATAAAATGACATCAATCCCAAGCAAAATAATGGACAAACTGCCTTTGGAATTCAGTTGGTAAAAGATGAAAAAATGGGACTATAATTAATGTCAGTCATAAGAATGGCCTTATTGAATCAGACCCAGGGTCCATCTAGCCATCTAGTTTGTGTGTAAAACAGGCCTCATGTGACATGTCTCCTGGTATTAGTCCTTCTTCTAATGGAACAAGATGCACGTTGCACAAATACACACCACCTATGGAAGGTTGCTTTGCATTCTCTGCAAAGAAGCTGAAAGATTGACTGAGGACTAATCCCTTGTCCCTCTCAATGACAGTTGAGGCATACTAGTGAAGCAGTGGGTTTAAAGCTTTAACACAGCTGCCATCTCTGCTTTCTGCTCTGTTGTTGGAGGACTTCAGTTTCCAGATACTATTCATTTAATATCTTTCCCAAACATAAATTAGCATTAAAAACCATTTTGATGATAGTGTTAAAATCTCCCCCAAAGGACTCAAACTGTGTTTTTTGTAATGGTTCACAGCTGGAATAGCTTCTGTAAAGGGAAGCAACATACACTGTGTGTGCACACAGACAGTCGGAATTTGCATGTTGGTTTCAAGTGAGCCCAGTAACAGTTGAATGGTGTGAGGATCAGCGGTTTGCCAGCTTGGCATGTAATCCCGCCACCTTCCCGTGGGTGTTCTTTTGTTCTAGCCCAGATGCTAAGGTCTGCACTTGCTGAGCATGGCAGTTAATGGCGGGTTTTTTCTTTATAAACAGAGAAGTTGAATATCAAATTTGTTCCTGCGGAGGCGAGGGCTGGCCTGCTGACAGCAGAAGAGGCCAGAAATATCAAGAAACTCCATGAGGAAAACAGACAGTTTTTGTGTATACCAAGAAGGTAAGATCTGACTTGGGGCAATACTGTGGTGTCTCGTCAGTGGAGTCTACTGTCACTTCCAACGCAAGGTCCCTTTTATGGAGAGGCACAGTTCATCCATTACCCTTTGTCATGTTTTTTCTAACGTTTGCACCTAACTGACGTTTTGTCCTGTTGCCTGAATCTTTGACCTGAAGGTACCAGTTATGTCCTGGAAAACATGCACCTCATGCTGTCCATTGGGCAGCAGTGCACTGTAAGTGTGACATACCGGAGTTGGGGTTGGTGCTGGAGCACAGAGGCCCAGCAGAGCAGTTAGTGCTCCTTTTTCAAATAATGTCAGGCACCGGACAGCTCAGAACTCCAGATGCCCTTTGAGAGTGTCCGCGCTGGAGCCGGAAGCTGTAACTTCCAGCTCGGGTGAACATACAGTGCTAGCTTCAGTGAAGCTGTGGTGCTAAAATGAGTGGAGTAGCTGGGGCTGCATAACTGGTGGGATGGTCTCACTGCCCAAGTACAACTGAGCATCACGGGAATTCACTTTCCAGATAATTGAACAGAATATTAAAGGAGTTTTAACGCTGAGAGATGCAGGGACTGATTATAGTCAGAAGTCAAGCCTCCTTTAAAGAGGACTGTTAGTCTCAGCCACTCTATTTGAGACCAGCCAGATAAAAGAGCCTCTTAAACTCAAAAAGATCTAGAGGGAGAGATGACTCTCACATGCTTAAATAGCTTAAGCCTCACAGCTGAGGAAACTGGCTTTTTGCGTGAGAGATAATAAAGTAGCATGAAATGAATTTTTCTGTTTAATATACTCGTCCCTTTTTGAAATATGTAAGGAGAACAAAATGGCACTTATAAGGCTGCTAAAATACGTACCTGTACATAAGAACAACCACCAATAAAAGGCCTCTTAACTGTCCAGAGCAAGTGTTCTTTCTGATCTTTCTTTTATTGGACAGATGGAACAGAAAACATTCTCAAATGCTGTTCCGTTTCTTTCAATATGTGATCATTCTAGACCTTACTGGGATAGGAGAACCAGCGCTGAGAACTTAAAGCAAGCAGAGAGAGAGAGCTTTCTGGAGTGGAGACGACAGCTTGCTCGGTGAGTGTGCTACTTGTGCTTAACACAGCCAATGAGATTTGGGGAAGAGTGAGTAGAACCCTAGGGACACAGGGATCATGTCTCTTGCTCCTGGTAAATGCAAGAAAAAAACCCTTATGATTCTGGCCCATCCTTGTGGTGAGCTTCCGAAAAGTACCATTGTGTGCTGGTCATTATGAGGTTAAGAGTTCGGACCATGTGTCATAGAATCCTAGTGAGGTTGGGGCTGGCTGGGAGTTCGCAGAGTGGTAGTGTCCAGTCCCATGCTTTGGGGCAGGACCAAGTAAACCTGAAACTCATGTTTACATGCTTTGCCAAAAAGGAGGCTAATTTAGAATCCCCTCAGCTGAGGTGTGATGTCTTATCCACAGCCCTTTCAAGGAGCTTGTGTCTCCAGAGAATGCCAGTGCCACTTCCGGTTTCTACTGGAAAGTGCTGCTCAAGTGAGCATAGCTCCATGGGAGCCGAGTGCCCTGCCAACGAGCTGTGTAGCTGCTGGGTATCAGGAGTAATAACTCTGATCTCTTCCAGTACCTTAACTCTGGTGGAGTTGGTCGATCCCTCTGGGAGAGGTGTATGTGTTGTAATTCCAGAGACTTGGTGCTCTGTTTGCTGTCTGACATAATCGGCATGCAGGGTATCCTCTCTGTTTTTCTCTAGGTTAGAGGAAGAACAGAAACTGATTTTGACCCCATTTGAACGCAATTTAGACTTTTGGCGCCAGCTCTGGAGAGTCATTGAAAGAAGGTAACATTTGTCAGTTTCTGTGTCAAGGAGCATAAAAATCATGACATTAAAAAGTTAGATGATTTTATTCACATATTGCTAGTGATTTCCTGCATTCCCACTTCATAATCTTAAGTGACTAACGTGGACTCTTTGTAATTATGAAGCCTCAGACCTAAAATGCTCATCTGTGCGGAAGACACATCCAGGATTTCATTAGCATCCTCACTCTGAGTACAGCACAGCTGGAACGTGATCGATAAGCAGATAGCCTATGCTGCGTTTGCAGGCAACTCCGCCTTCGGATATATTGAACTTCCACGCGGCATAAAATCTGAAATAGTCCTAGTTTGTGGTCTGAAGTCAGTGGCTTGTCTTTGAAGTCACGTTAGTGCATTTGAAAGCCCCACCCTTAAATGCCTAAATATGGACTTGGAAATCTAACTTGAGGTTCCTGTTTTTTAATATCTTGGCCTGTGTGTGTTTAAAAAACAGGAACAAAGTGATTGGGAGCATGTTGAAGGCCCAGTGAAGTTTCATTGTGAGCACTGCCTGGATTTTGTTTTGGAGTGACAAAGATTTTCTGTAACCCTCCACCTCAGATGTGTGCATGTGCTTAGCTTGCAGCACAAGCGCACCCGCTGATATCAGCAACAGCGCTGGCCCTTTTTCTGTGGATTCCCTTCTAGGCTGCCCCTTCCAAATCTTCTGTCAGCTTGACCACCACCTCTGCCCCGCCCACATGGTCATTCCATGCACTGGCCTGGCAGGCAGGGGATGTTGTGTCCTGGGATGGGGGAGCCTTTGAAAGCCCAGGGGAGGTGGAGAGTGGGCTCCTTGTCTAGGTTCTCTTGCTGTTCAGAATAAGATTATTGGGGGCATTAGCCCCAACTTGGCATGCCAGGGAAAGGATCTTGCTGCTTGCTCTGCTTAGCTGGAACAGAAGAGCTAAGCCATCTGCCTGCTTAATCTTGCCGGGTATTTAATTTCATTAGTAATTAACTTGGAGATTGAATCTCTACTGATTTTTCTGAAATTGAAAAATACTTCACCAGCGAGGTCACAGCGTTTCATGAAGAGCCTCTTTGTACTGTCTCAGTGTTGGGAGGGGCTTTGATTGGGGAGTGCCCAGGCTGTCAGAAACATCCTCCTTTGGATGCACCCTTATGCCTGGTACCCAGGCGCCTTTCGCGCACTTCACGCAGTGGTGCTGGTCTGAACAAATCTGCCTGCTCTCTTTGGCGCTCATTTCTGTGATCCAATCCTGGAACTCATAGACGGGAGCAACCAGTCACACCATCCAGTCCATCTCCCTGGCAAAAGAGGTTTTCTCGCTACTGGGCATTTTCTAGAAGCGTTTGGTTCAGTCTAGTTCCAAAAGTTGCCACTTCCTTCTCCGGATTGTGCACCGCCCTAGTACCCTGCGGTCAGGGTGATAGTCAGCTTGATTAATTGTATCCCATCCCCATGTGACACATTATATGATTCCTCTGCATCTGATGTTCACTCCCTTCAGATGTAGCTGGCAATGGTGGTTTTTCTCTGTGAGATGTGTAATGGGCTCTCTCCACATCATTTTGTAACTGTCTCTCAAGTCATGAAATTCCCCAGCAAAGAGTCTCAGCGATGAGGTTTAACCCACGTGCAGGCTCTCCCTGCAGCTCTGATCTTGCTGTCACGTCGTAGAGCCCTGTGTCATGTGGTTTGATTTATTTTAGATCCAAGGGAAACCAGGATACGCCAGGGCTACTTAACCACTTTCTGATTTATTGCAAGCTTTAAGTGGTTAATACAGTTGTTTTAAGTTTTACAACCCTTAATAACAATTACTATACAATTTAAACTTTAAATATTATACATTCTAAAGCAATTAATACAGCGCAAAGCAATGCAAAGCAATTACTATAAGATCTACTTTATACAATAACAAAGCCTAATTCACTTACACTTCACCCGTATGCTACCTACAGTGCCAGGCAGGAGGTCGTGGGTCCGTTTCTTCCCACGCATTGGAACGCCACACATTGGGCCGCCGGTGTGAAGGGCCTAATTACTTCTAGTTACATCGAGAAGGACCTGTGGGTCAATCCTGCCCATTCCCTCCCATTGATTGTTCTTACTAAACCCAGTTTATAGCAAAGCAAGACTTGGTTGTTCTAATACTATTTACCAATTGATACGTATTGTGCAGGATACGTCAAATGCCCAGTGCCCTAGTTGGGGTACATCCTGCTGCTCGGGACGTTGCTGCTTTGTGCGCAGTTGACAGTTCTATGGCTACATCTGTACTTTTTGCTTCTCAGAAACAGGTACCAGTACCAGGTCGCTTGTCCTGTGTTCTCGCGTACCAGGCTTAATCTGCATTGTTATGCAAAACAGTTCCTGACTCTCGGGCCCTGCCTGCGTGCTTTGGCACACCAGACTTGAGACAGGCCAGAGATCCGCACGTTGGACAAGCCGACATCACCACTTATTGCCAAGGCTGGGTAGTGCAGGCTCCCCCACACCCTGCCAGTCGGTGGGTACCTGCAGGCTGTGGATGCGAGTATCTGTGGCTCATTTTTGCAGATACAGATGAGGCTGTGGATACCAATTGTGTGTGCGCACAAGGCTCTGCACACGGGGGGTGCTCCCTCTTCTGTTGGCTCACCAGAGTGCTCTGCTGGGATCCAGACACCAAACCCTTGGAAGCTCCCCTGGTCCCTGCAGGCTGCCATGGTTCCTCCGGCGCATTTCCTGGCACCGGTAATTTGGGGGTGGGGTAGATAATCAGCTGCCCCTGAGCTTCCAGTGTGGCGCTGGGGAGCTGACAATGGTCGGGAGGGATGCAGACATGGGGCACTGACATGGTCCGGGGGGGGGTGCAGACATGGGGCGTTGACGTGGTCCGGGGGCGGCGCAGAGATGGGGCGCTGACGTGGTCAGGAGGGGCCACAGACGCTGAGGCACCGACGTGGTTTGGGGGGACACAGACTCGGGGCACCGACGTAGTCGGGGAGGCGTAGACATGGGGCGCCGACGTGGTTGTGGGGGACGCAGATGTGGGGCGCCGACGTGGTCGTGGGGACGCAGATATGAGGCGCCGACGTGGTCCGGGGGGATGCAGACACGGGCTGCTGACGTGGTCAGGGGGGCGCAGATGCTGGGGCGCTGACATGGTCTGGGGGACGCAGACTCGGGGAACTTTAAGTAGGATGCAAAGGTGATTTTTTTCTCTGGATCTGGCATTGGTGCAGCTGCTGCTGGAATCCTGGGTCCAGTTCTGGTGCTCAGAATTCAAGCAGGATGTTGATAAATTCAAGAGGGTGAGAGCCGTAAAACAATTAAAAAGATTAGAAAACCTGCCTCCTAGTTCTAGACTCAAAGGGCTCTGTCTCTTTAGCCTAGCAAGGAGACGATTGAGCAGTGAGTTGACTAGAGAGTATAAGCACCTACATGAAATGGGTTCTTCAGCCTATCAGAGAAAGGTCTCGTGCAATCCAGTGACTGGAATTGGAAGCTAGACAAATTCAGACTAGAAATAAGGTTCACACTGTTAGCAGTGACAGTAATGAACTATTAGAATAGTTTACCAAGATGGCGCTAGATTCCCTGTCACTGGCCAGTGTAAATCCGGATTGGCTGTTTTCTGTCCTGCCCTGTACAGGAACTCAGAGTGGACAATCACAATGGTCCCTTCTAGCCTTGGAATCTAGGAACCCCAGGGTTCAGCAATCTCATAGTAACCACTTCCTAACACCAACCGGAATTCATCAGTGGCACCGGCACATCCCGCACCCAGGGATTAGAATGGTCTGCTCCTGGAGGTTTTAACTCGATCAGTGCTATTGGGTTGCAAGAGGGGAGGCAGAAGGGAGAACTGGATACCTGTGGGCTCTCTGATGTAAATGGGATTCACGTTGAACGGTGTAGTGGGTCTTGCTCATGCTCAGTAAGGTCACTGCTCGCTTGGAGGCAGCGTTTCTTGGCACACTGGCACGGACAGTGCATGAAGGGACTATTTCATTTGGAGTTCGGGGCACTTGGGACTCTGGGGATATCCTGGGGCTTTCCTTTCCCCTCATGCAGTGCTTGGCAGCCATCCAGCTCATGCAGAGAGCAGGCAGCGGGCTGTGCTAGCAGACCCACATTGAGGGGCATGATTAGGGTGTTGGCAAGAATTACATTAATGAGTCCCAGCAAATCGCTCTGTGTCCCTCGGCAGGTGGCTCCAGGAGTAGCTCCTGCTCTTTCTCTTCTGAGTACAAAGGGGACCCCAAACGTGGTCCCTGGGGGCCTCGGTGTGTTGAAAGCCCCCTCTGTTTCCCTGTCCCCAGCACTTCTGCTGCAGTGCGAGGGCGTGAGCAGCGGGAAAGGGACTAATTTGGGGAATACAAGTTTGCTGTAAGGGAAAGGCTGGCGTTTGGCTGGGGAATATTTCCGAAGGATAGGTCGATGGGTGTGCTCGCCCAAGAGGGATGAAAACACTCCCATCTCAGTGGCTCGTCTGGGAGACGCTGAGGTGCTGCCCGACAATAGCAGCTCTGTGAGATGAGTCAGCATGTGGTGGGGCCATGAGGTGAAGGTGTGTGTTGGCGCTGGTCAGCACCATTGGCGGGGAAATTCCATCTCGTAGGTTGCCCTGAAGAGAAGCAGTAACCAGCCTCGTGCTGGGCTCCCTGGGCTCCTTTGTGCTAACGAGGCAGCAGGTGCTTACCGTCCTTTTCTTTTGCAGTGACATTGTGGTTCAGATAGTAGATGCCAGGAACCCTCTCCTGTTCAGATGCCAAGATCTGGTAAGTTCAAAGGACATTTGCTGCATTTAAACGGCTGTCCTTGTCCCGGTCCTCACTTTGACAGTCTATTTTTTTTATATACAGTATAATTATATGGGTTATAGAGCATGCAAGGGTGTGTGCATATGATATTCCTCTCAGCAGTGTGGAATCAAAAACCAGTGTAATACTGGGAATTACAGAAACAGCAGCCATTTAACAGAAGCCTCTGCAGTAAAATGTCCTGCAGCAACAAAATGCCAAACTTGATAAATACTCCAAGGTCTGGAGCCCTGCTGTGCCACACCTGTCTGGGTACCTAGGGTGTCTTTGTATGCGTCTGGACCTTTGTATTGCAAATATCCCCTTTGGCCTTGTCTCCACTTGCCCCAGGATCCACTTTCCAGCAATGGATTTTCCGGGGTTCGATTTAGCAGGTCTAGTAAAGGTTTAGCAGGTCTAGTAAAGACCTGCTAAATCGAAGACTGAGGATGCTGCCGTCAATCATTGTACTTGGTGTCCCAAGGAGTAAGGAAAGTCGATGGGAGGATTTCTCCCATTGACCTCCCCCTCGGGGGTCACCCCAGAAAATCGATGCACGGTACATCGTCTGCAGGTACGCAATAGCTGGAATGGGTATCCTGCCTCAGTTTTCTCCACTGTAGAGCTGGCCTTTGTGCACGCAGTTCCGTGACTGCCTTTCCAAACCAGACACGCGGCTGGGGGGAGCCCTTTGTAAATCAGGCCCTAGCAGTGGAATTGTGGTGAGCCTACCTAACCGGCCTGATTTTCCTGTACTTGGTATTGGACTGCAGCGGTTCCCAAGTCAGGATCCTGTCTGGTCCTTGTGTGCTCTGCAGGAATGCTACGTGAAGGAAATCAGCAGCGACAAAGAGAACGTCATTCTGATAAACAAGGCAGACCTGCTGAGCACGGAGCAGCGCCGGGCGTGGGCGCAGTTCTTTGAGAGAGAAGGCGTCACAGTGGTGTTCTGGTCAGCCCTGGCGGAAAGCGTGCGGCTGAGTGCTGCAGCTAAGGTAGCTCTCTCGTGGGGTGGGGTGGGGTGGGGAGAATTGTGTTTGCCTTGTCGCTGTGCTTGCAGCAGTGTCACTGAACTCCCGAGAGACGGACAATACCCTCTTCCTTGGGGAAGGGTGTGTGCCAGGCCCCACTCTAGAGCAGAGTGTGGTCCCCACAATGTGGTGCACGAGACGTCTCTGGGGGGCACGTGGCAGAAAAGGTTCAATTGGATTTTGTTTGTTGCATTTTCGTAGTCGGCTCCTCGGAGGACGCTGTAAACCTGGGAACTGCTCACTTCAGGGTGTGCAGTGAGCGCACTGATACAGAGATGCTGAAGTACAGAGCCTCGCCTCCAGCCCCCGTACCACCTGGAGCCCGGGGCCCAGCAGCTGTCCAGTTTAAGCGAGCTCAGGCCGCGGGGTGGGCAGGCTGGCTGTATAAGTCGCGCTGTAGCTATAGCTGTATGTGGACAGATGGCTTGGAAAAGCTAGCTTTAAGAAGACCCGGCAGCAGATCCGTAAAGAGAAGGGGGTTGGGGATGCAGGCGGCTGGTATCTGGAAGGGGGTAGGCACTGAGAAAAGAACCGCTGTGGTTACCAAGTAGCATTGCAGCAGCAGGCAGAGCCACGCAGGAAAGCTGTATGAAGTGGCATCATACAGCCCTTCGGTTCGCTTAGCACGGCTCTTGCAGTGCTCTCGAGACAAGTGGAGGAGGCACTGAGCAAAGCAAGGCAGGTACTGCGCTCCAAGACCTCCGGCTGCTGACTCAGGAGTGTTGCGTGACTTGCTGGCGGTCCGCAGTAGCCATGTGATGTGCAGACGGGGTTGTCTCTGGGGAGGTGTGCGGGACAGTGATGATTGCCCCACAGCAGCGCTGCTGGTGACGTTCGGCCTTTTCTCTGCTGCTTCATGGGACTCCCGTTCCCCGCCAGGGACTAGAAATGGAGGCGGCTGCGGAGGCGGCGAGTGGCTCTGAGGATGGCAGGTCCAGCGAGGAGGAGGACGGAGCCCTGCAGAGCCTGGGTAACGCGCCGGACAGCAGCGTCCTGGGCAGCACCGACGAGAGTGAGGCCTACGAGGACTGTGAGGAGGAGGAGGAGGAGGAGGCGTGGCAGACCTGTTCTGAAGATGGCGGTGAGGAAGGAGGAAATCCCAGTGACCCAGGCTGCGGGGAAAGCAGGACGGACGGGGCTTTAGCGCAACGCCCTGCGCCCTTGCAGAGCAGGCCCGTCCGTAACTTCAGCCACCTGGTTCAGAGACACGAGCTGCTGCAGCTCTTCAGGACGATGCACGCTGGGAAGAAGGTGAAGGAGGGAGAGGTCACAGTAGGGCTGGTAAGTCGGTGCTTGTACTTACAACAAACTAGCACGGTCCGAGCGCCTTGCAGCGTGAAACACGCTTGTCTAGAGGCCCCAAGAGGGCACGCGCCAGGCAAGTGAAGTCAACGAGAGCTGGGGGGTGGCTTCGCTTGACGCACTCTCTGCGGTACAACTCTCAGATGGTGCTTGGCTGGCTGGCCAGCCCCTGGGCCAGACCCTTACAAGTAGCTTAATACTGACCTGGGATGATCATGTTGTCATTCCACTTCCTTCCTTCTAGGTGGGTTACCCCAACGTTGGCAAGAGCTCAACGATCAACACAATCCTTGGGAACAAGAAAGTGTCGGTCTCTGCCACCCCGGGGCACACAAAGCACTTCCAGGTATCTTGGGGCACTGGCTGAATGGCCATGTGGCAGAAGCCGGGGGCTCAGATCTCTGATGGGAAAGCCCATGTTGGTTTGGCCTGTGCCGTGTGGCTTAGGAGGGGCCGAGCTTGCTGGCTGGCAGGGCTCTCCGAGTGGTGACTAGAGCTTAGAGTAAGGCATGAGAGCTTGTGTTGTGGTGCTGCTGGTTTCCATGTTCCCTGGTAAGGTGGGGCTTGGCCGTCCCCTGCCCATCAGTGCCTGGCAAGGAGGGGTCCTCAGTCACAGATGGGTTTGCTGGGTTTGAAGGTCAGGAAGCCCCGTGCACAGCATCAAGTGCCGGAAGAGCACAGGCGTGTCTGTTGCGCTTTGCCCCCTGCTTTGGGATAATAGAATCTTTCCAGCCGCCAAGGAAAAGCCTTCAGCGCTGCCGCTCTTCCTTTCCCTTGGGGGCACAGGCACAAAGCTGGGGTCTCGTGACTTTCTCTTCTTCCGTCAGCTGCCACCGTGATCAACAGAGCAAGCGCCACCTGGCCATCCCCGTGCCACTGTGGTGTTGTGGAGCTTTTGCCCGGATCTTCGTCTCCCTCCTGACTTTCCGGCTGTGATTTTCTGCCTTGCATTCCCGTTCCTCTCCTGGGACACTCGTCCAAGTGTCCTCTGCTTTTCTGTTCCTTGCAGACGCTGTATGTGGAGCCTGGCCTGTGTCTCTGTGATTGTCCCGGCCTGGTGATGCCGTCCTTCGTCTCTACCAAGGCAGAGATGGTCTGCTGCGGAGTTCTGCCGATAGACCAGATGCGGGACCATGTTCCTCCCATCTCTCTAATATCCTTTGCTTGCGGTTGGGCAGTGAACTTGCACCTGAGTTTTTGCATGTGGGAGCAGCTGGGTGGGAGCAATACTGTGTGCTAGCAGGGTCTGAGGCTGTCTGGCCATGTTTAGTGCCTCAGTGGCATTGCCTGAGGGATGAAATAGACCCGTGTGTCTCTCCTCTTTTAAGACAGGCCTTAGTGTGGAGGCTTATATGTCGCAGCCTCTCTGTCATTCTTTGCTCTTAAAAGCGAAGTGGTCTCCCTGTGTAACAGCACTCAACGCACGGCTTCCTTCACTAGCTCACGTCTGCCAGCGTATCCCGC
Organism: Rafetus swinhoei; assembly: GCA_019425775.1. Lineage (NCBI taxonomy): Eukaryota > Metazoa > Chordata > Testudines > Trionychidae > Rafetus > Rafetus swinhoei. The sequence continues at coordinate 1,190,745 of CM033432.1, forward strand.
GGCATGTTCTAGAAGGAACCTACGGAATAAATATCATAAGACCCAGAGAAGATGAAGAGCCAGATCGCCAACCAACCTCGGAAGAGCTGCTCACCGCGTATGGATGTGAGTGACCATGCCTTGAAATGCTTGCAGCGCTGCATTCAGTGTCAGCCGTGTGTGTCTCAGCCTCTGAAACCTTTGCTGGAGGCTGTGTGGCTGGCTAACCCTCTGTGTGTTTGACTCCTTGGGAATTCTGTGCCAGAAAATTGTGTGCCCCGCATTTTAAAATTCGTCCTCTTGTCCAGTTAGTGTAATCACACAAGTTTCAGTTGGTCGGGTAATTTTTTTTTCAAAATACCCGTCTGCAAGTATGTCTGGAACAATCCAGACAACAAACACGTCCCCTGGGAGCAGAGGGTTAAAGAACCCCCCCCCCCCGCCCCCAACAGCCCAACTCCTGCTTCTCTGTTATGCTTTTGTTGGAGGCCTCGGTATGTGAGTGTCATGGACCAGCTGGGCCCACCCTGGGGCAAAACGCTGCCCCTCTGATTTCAGACACTCTTCCCCCCGCCCCGAGCCCAGCTGTAGGTGGCCTCCCTCACAGCTCAAACGCACCCCCCCCCCCACCCCAGGGATCCAAAGGGAGAAACAGCCTGACACCGAGTCCCAGACGTGCATGGAATTTCCTGCACGGAAACCCGCAGCCTCCCAGCGTCGCTTTCCTTTGGTACTGCCCAGGGTTTGTGGCTGGGGAGCCGAGCTCTGCTGCGTCCAGCAGCCCCTGCAGGCAGCTAGCAGCTCTGCCGCGAACGACGCACTGCATGGGGCCGGAGCGTGTTCTGCTTTGCCAGGCTGCTTCCTGCCGACGAAGTGACCCCAGTGGAGGGCCTGTGCATATAGCATGCCCGGCTGAATGGTTGCTGCCAATGGTCCGGAGCAGGGAAGTCGCTTTGGGAGGTGCCTGATGCCCGGCTTCCTTGAGTCAGTCGGTGCTAAGTGCTACCGCTGCTGCCCCCTGCTCTCGGCGCGGAGCGCTGTCTGGCGGGTGCTGCCCCCTGCTCTCGGCGCGGAGCACGCTGTCTGGCGGGTGCTGCCCCCCTGCTCTCGGTGCGGAGCGCGCTGTCTGGCGGGTGCTGCCACCCCCCCGCTCTCTGGTGGGTGCTGCTGGTGGGTGCTGCTGCGCTCTCTGGCGGGTGCTGCCCCCCTGCTCTCGGCGCGGAGCGCGCTGTCTGGCGGGTGCTGCCCCCCTGCTCTCGGCGCGGAGCGCGCTGTCTGGCGGGTGCTGCCCCCCTGCTCTCGGCGCGGAGCGCGCTGTCTGGCGGGTGCTGCCCCCCCTTCCCCTCCGCTCTCTGGTGGGTGCTGCTGGTGGGTGCTGCTGCGCTCTCTGGCGGTGCTGCTGCGCACTCGGCGCTGAACGCGCTCTCTGGCGGGTGCAGTCTTCTCTGCCCAGCAGGGATTGGGGTTGGGGTTGTCAAATCTTGTCATGCCCTTCCGACCACAACGGACTAGATGCCCCTCGCAGTCAGCAGCATTCCCCGCACCTGGGGGCAGCCTTCAGCTCGTGCTCCCCTCTTCCCACGGCGCCCGGCGTCACAGCGCGATCTGGAGCGGACTGGGGCTTTCCCTGCAGAGGAAGGCCTGCGCTAGAGAGCTGTGTGTGCTGCATAGCTGGTGGTCTCTGCCCTTGGTCGACTGTTCCGAGAGCCTGCTCCACCATGACTCTGAATTGTAACCTTCTGCCTCCCTCCCAGGCATGAGAGGGTTCATGACAGCCCATGGGCAGCCAGACCAGCCAAGATCTGCTCGTTACGTGCTGAAAGATTACGTCAATGTAAGTTCTCACTGCCCTGCTAAGCTGCTCCGCCCATGCAGTGAGGTGCTGCGTCCGCCATGCTTGCTGTTTGAGCCAGAGGGACTAAGAGAGGAACGGGCCCTGCCCCTGTCCGGGGGGGATGGCAGACAGCAGCAACCTAGACCGCCAGGCTCGCTGAGCAGGAAAATGGATCTCTAAAGAACACGGCACATAGTTAGACAGAGCACTCCCCTTGCTTAGTGGGCCAGGCACTAGCCACCTTCTGACCGCGGCGCCCCAACCGTGACCACAGTGCTCCTTTGCACTGTTCCAGTCCCCCTCACTGCATGATCCCAGGGTGCCTGCCTGCCTTCCCCCTCCTGGCACGCTTGGGAGCTCTGTTCTGTGCCCGTGTGGCAGCCGGGCAAAAGGAAATGTGCATAAGGGACTTGCCAAGAGTTTCGAGCGCATCTCTTGAAGAGTCGGAACAGTCGGGGAGTCCTGGCAGCCTGCTGCTTCTAGCCACTAGCTGTAGTTTTGCTCTCCACATTGCAGTCCACCCTTCCCCTCCCAGGGACTGGCTGGGAGGTTTGTGCCATGAGCATGAAAGCTGACTTTGTTTTTTATAGGGTAAGTTGCTGTATTGCCATCCTCCTCCTGGCATTGACCCAGGAGACTTCCAGCACCAGCATGACAGATACACCCCACGCAGAGCTACGCAGGCCAAGGCCGAAATGAAGCCAGAAAGGAATCAGAAAGCAAAACAGATTGAAAATGTGGTGGACAAAACATTTTTCCAGCAGGTGAGTTCTGGAGTCGTTGCCTTACAGGCACGCATGCTAGTAGCAAAGGGTATGTCTACACTGCCACCCTAGTTCGATCTAGGGTGGCTAATGTAGGCATTCGAACTTGCAAATGAAGCCCGGGATTTAAATATCTTGGGCTTCATTTGCATGTTCCCGGGCGCCGCCATTTTTAAATGTCCTGTAGTTCGAACTACCTGCCCGCGGCTACACGCGGCACGGACTAGGTAGTTCGAATTAAAGCTTCTAATTCGAACTGCCGTTAAACCTCCTTGCAGGCTCAGATAACTAGCGTCCAAGAATCTTACAAACCGTGGGGAAGGAGCAGTGAGGGCCGTTAGTGCTGCCTTTTAGTCTCTTGGAACTTTGGAGGTTGTTCTTCAAGTAGTTTCCCGAGGGGTGCGCCCCTGCAGGTGTGGAGCGCTGCTGGAGTAGCAATGCCCGTTGGGCGGCATGTGTGGTCCTCCCACATTACACCTTGAGCCAGGTCTGTATGGGGCAGTGTAGTCCAGCTGCCCTTGCTCCGTTCCTCCTCAGCCTCAGGTCTGGGATCCGGAGCAGAGCCCTTCAGACATCCGGAGCTGCCATTACAGAAGTGTTTCCAGCATACCTCTCCATGGCTTAGCTGTTTCCTTTATTTTTTTCTGGCCCCTGATTAAAAAACCTGCTGCTTCCCACCCCCTTTCCCGGCTGTTCTTTAGCTTAGCATAGCTTCCTTTTCTACGCCCTTCCCAGTTGGGATGCTCTCCCTTCTGGGTGTTATGCCGGGATGCCCTGGGTTGAAGAGATGCCTCTTGCCATGGACTCTCCCTGCCACTGATGGTCACTCCTGGTCCATGTGCTGCCTTGGTGAGGGACGTGTCTCTCAGAAGCGAACCTGCTGCCTCGTTAAAGGCTTGGCCCTTTCTTTGTGGGGGTCACCACCGGCATGGTTGTAAGCCAACCCTCGTTGGCCACGCACCACCGAAAGAGAATCCACTCTGTCCTGCCCAGGTGAAAGAAGTGGGCCACTGGCAATCCTCCAAGGAGCCACCTCGGAGAAAGGCGTCCCCACGAGGTCCGTAGCCTCAGCATCTTCGGGGTGAGACTTAGCTCCCGTGGCCAGCTGAGCACCTCCAGCACCGTGGACCCTACACGGGCAGGGCTACAGACAACCACTGTCCTGTCTGCACCGAGAAGGACTCAACCAGAATTTCAAAATCGGTACCACCTGCTTCAACGAGAACAACGTGGAGTGCTTCATCGCGGAGCAAGCCCTCAATGATGTGACCCTCGGCTCCATCTACTGGCTGCTGGAGAGACTGCGCTGCACCTTCATCGCCAACAGTGCCCCCAAACTCACTGGTGCCAATGATGCTCTGCTGGTACCACAGGAGTTTAGGTCCCCAACAACCCAGAGAGCCTCTGGCATCCCAGAGTTGTCGCTTCTCCATGCTGACCTGTCTGCACCTCCTGCCTCTTCCCCGGAGAACACCTCTCTCCTTGCCACCTTCTCTGGAGAGGAGGACGGAGTATCCCCTTGCTCCATGCAGGCCCACAGAGCATCCTCAGCTGGAGAGCAGAAGTGAACCAGTGCCTGGGATAGTCCCCCCCATCTGCCAGTTCCCCCACGTGAGCTCTGCTGGGCCCCAGGGCTGCACAGAGGGCGCCCTTTGCCCAACACGAGCGAAGCAAAGACAAGTGAGAGCTCTGCCTCCTCCGTCTCTAGGCCACCGGAGAGGGAGCAGAAAGTGCTAGAGGCACAGGAGGAAGAGGCTCCCCCACCAGCTCACTTCTCACCCCCCAATGATGAGGTCGTCACGCCGCCAGCTCCACCGTCAGCAGGCGATTTTACCAGTTCCAGGGACTGCTCCGCGGGGCCCTTCGGGAGGAAGTCGGACCACATCTTGCAAAGACAGCACAGGCAGCCCTTGGGCAGCCCTCCAGGAGAGTCCAGTGCCGCCCGGCTGATCAGCAGAGCGCCCACAGCTGGCAGCCTGTGTTTCTCTTGGTGGTGCACATCGGCACATGCCTCCGTGCACAGAACAAAATGTGTTCTGCATCTGCATGGAAAAAATTAGAGGGAACCTTGCTCCTGATCACCCAGGCCTGGCTGGGCCCTGGCAGGGTGATCCAGCGGATCCAAGAGTCCATCGCTCCCACCTGCAAGTGAGTGGTTAAAAAATATTCTGCCCCTGCTAACGACACGAGGTTTCTTTTCACACCTGGCTCCAAGCTCCCTTCTCATCAGTCCAGCACTGGAGGTTCCCAGTTAGGCCCAAACGGAGCTGCCCGAGTGCTGGGCGTTGCACTTAGCCTAGCACAGCCCAATGACTGTGCTGTGCAATCCCACTGCAATCCCAACATGCCCCTAGGCCAGACCTGGGCAAAACACCCTCTGTGGGCCGAATCTGGCCCACCAAGCCTCGGATCCAGCCCACAAACTCTCTCCTGCCCCCTCCCCCCCAGCTGAGAAATGCAGCCCTTGTGGGGCTGTTTGAACAGCTGTGAGCCTGGGAGAGGGAGGAAAGGGCTGCCCCCGCCCCCAGCACAATCCCATTGGCTGGTTTCCAGCCACTGGGAGCTGCCTGTGGTCAACAGGCAGCTTGGGCAGCACCCTCCTCCCCCCTTCCTCAGGCGTGTAGCTGCTCAAAAACCACGTGACCCCTGCAGCCAGTGCCAGGGAGGGCAAGCAGGGAGTCTGCTTTAGAAGGCTGCTGGCTGGAGTCAAGCAGGTAAGTCTCCCAGCCAGAGCCTGCCTCTGGCACCCCAACCCTTTGTCCCCCTACCCCACATAACCCCAACCCTCTGCTGCCATATCCCCTCCCAGATCCTGCACCCAGACCCCTGCCCCGGGTCACAACCCAACCCCTGCCCCCGCCCCTTCTGCATCCATATCCTCCCAGATCCTGCACCCAGTCCCCTGCCCCGGGTCACAACCCTGCCCCTGCCCCCGCCCCTTCTGCATCCATATCCCCTCCCAGATCCTGCACCCAACCCCCTGCACCTTAGTCCCCTGACCCAGGTCACAACTGCCTCCTTCACCCAAACTCCCTCCCAGACCTCACACCCTCTCCTGCACCCCGGTCCCTTACTGCAAGCTCCTCCTGCACCCAACCTCCATCTCAGACCCTGCTCCTCCTCCATTGATACGAAAGAGTGCGGCCCTCGACCGCTTTCTCAATTCTTCAAATGGCCCCCCATCAAAAGTTATTGCCCTCGGCAGCGCTGTGGCCTCTGGGCCTCTGCCCCTTGCACTGCTGGGCAGGAATTCTGGCACGCTCTGGCTGTGCTGTGCTGCATGGCACTGCTCCCTCTTTGCAGCGATGGATGCGTCTGGAGGGGCTTGCATGTGGCGTCAGACGTCATCTGCTGTCATTTATCTCGTTCCCTGGCTCTGGCTCACAGGTGTGCAAATGTGTGTTTTCCAGGAGAGCGTCCGGGCCCTGACGAAAGGTGTCCAGACTGTGATGGGTTACAAACCTGGCAGTGGGCCTGTGTCCCAGGCTGCATCCAGCTCCGAGAACGTCCGAGGAAAGCCTGGAAAAAGCACGGGAACCGAAACAAGAAGGAGAAGGTGCGCAGGGTCACCAAGCACCTAGATGCCTAGCTGCAGCGTTAGCGCCGGGTGCTGGCGCCAGGCCGGAGACCCCATGTGTCCTGGACGTTCGGCGCATGCTGACGCAGGCCGGAGAGACCGGCATGGGAGCGTCTGTGACAGATCTGGCTGGGCTGAGACTGCCTGGAGCTGGCGTGTCCGCCTCTGCTCCTCGGCGTTTCTGCCCGCGGAGGAAGCAGCCCTCAAAGAACTCGCCATTGGTCTCTTCTGGAGCAGGCCAGGCTTGTGACTGCTGCGGAGTCCGTCGTTCGCAGAGCTTGGCTGGGCCCAGCTCCCACACAAACCCCGCTCTGGCGCTGCGGAGGGGGCGCGGGAACCCGGCAGCCGGGGAAGAAGTGGAACGACTGACCCGTCCCGGATAAAGCTTGTCCTGTTTGAGACACTTTCCCGTCTCCTTTCTCCCCTGTCCGGTATATTCCGTCAGACACTCGCCTCCGGCCCTGTGGGGAAGCCACTCCCTGCTAGCTGCTTGGGCGCTGCAGCATTTGCGGGCTTTGCCTCGGGAAACGCTTCTGCCAGCGCACCGGCCAAGGGCAGAGCTGGAGGTGCAGCTGGGCCTGGCCATGCCGGAGGTGGGGGAAGGGGGAATGCAGCTTTCATTTCCCTGTTGTCCCGTTGGCTTTGGGCTTGACACGTCTCTGTATTTCCCATTGGCCTCCTAAAGCCGTCCCCCTCTGACTGAGTGCTAGTGTCGCTGGCGCCCAGCTCGGCCCACAGCGATTTGCGTTTGTCCTGTGTGTGGCCAGGACGTTGCGTCTCCCCGTGCAGATGGGGACCTAAGATGCGCAGCAATGGGAACGCCGCGTGTGAAACCAGACCTGAGTCCGTATGCTCGGGGAACTAGCCGCTCTTCCGGAATTCAGCGGGACTTCAGGGGCAGGGCCAGCTCCTCCGGCATTGCCACAGCTGAGAGAAACCCAGAGTCCCCAGGAGTGCATCTGAGGCCCGTGTCCGTCTGTCAGGACTCTGGGCCAGCACGCCAGTGAACTGGAGACGTTTCCCTTGGTCTCTGAGCAATGGGGTAGGACATTGGACGCTGTTTGATGGCTCTTCACACCTGAGGCTGCCATCCCAGCCTCGCTGGCTTTAGTGCGGGAATTCCCCTGCCGGGGGCAGAGTCCTGTGGGAATGGAGGCCAGCGTGCAGGGGAGCGGCAGGGCTGCCAGGCCCCTGGGCAGTGGGGGGGGAGTGCGTCGGTGGTGCAGGGACAACCGTAGCTCTTCTGGCCCCAGGCTGCACCTTACTCATCTGTTCCTGCAGGCCCGGGGGCAGTTGCCTGGGGCCCAGTGTTTGTAAAGGGCCCAGAGCTCCCTGTCGCCGGAGCCCCGGGCCCTTCAGGCTGGCTGTGAGGGCCCTGTGGCGGCTCCAGAGCCCCGTGCCGCGCGCTCCGGTGGCTCCGAGGGCCGGTGGGGAGGGGGTCCTGCGCTGTCTGGGCGGTGCTGGGGGCTGGCTATCCCTGCCTCAGCCCGCTTGTGGCCCTGCCCCTCGTGGGAACGCGGAGCTGCACCCCTCCCCACACACGTTGCCCAGGGGCCTGGCAGCCCTGCCGCTCCCCTGCACGCTAGGGAGTGTCAGGGGAACAGAGCCCTCGCCCTGGCATGGTCGGAGCGCCTTTCCCCGTCTCGGTGGGGTCCGCACAGCAGCACGTGCTCCCGTCTGCCCAGGCACCCCGCTGCTCAGAAGTGGAAACGAATCTTCCCCCGGCCTCCGAGGCCCAGCCTTTGCCGTGGCCGTTAGCAGGCGGAGGAGGGCGGAAGGCCGCGGCGTCCGTGTGCAGCTCGGTACATCAGGGCCGGGTGCTTGGTGGATTCATCTCGGGAAGCGGCTCGGGGCGGCGCTCCCCCAGGCCCCTCCTCTTGCCTTAGCACTTGGTGTGGGGCTGGGAATGGCCCCAGGGCTCCCGCGGGGTAAACTGACAGCGCCCCAGGGCTGGGCTGGGGTGCCAGGCCCTCCTGCGCCGTGGGGCTCGGCTGACTAGCAAACCAGGTTCCGCCCTGAGGCCTGCAGTGCGGCCAACCCGCGCGGCAGGGGAGCCCCGCGCCCCAGTCAGCCCTGGGCGGGGGCAGGACAAGCACCCGGGCCCAGCCATGACCCCACTCCCTGGTAAATGCCTGGCAGGGAGGGGTGCCCATTTTTCCGGGGACTCTGGCCGCTAATCCGCCCCTGCTGAGGTCCACAGCTGGCCCCATCACTTCTCTTTGAGGGGCCCCAAGGGGGAGGCTGTGGGTGGAGATGGGGGCGTGTGGGGTAGAGACTGAGGGGGCTCCGGGGTGGCGCAGGGACTGGGGTGAATGGGCGCTGTAGCTCAGCTGCTCGGGGCCCTCCAATAGCAGAGGCAGCAGCAGCGCAGGCTGGTAGGGCCCCTTTTGGAGCACCTGCATCCCCTCCAGCAGCCGCCAGCCGTGTGGTGGGCCCGCACCGGCAGGGCTGTACCGATGGGAGCAGCGGTGCTCCACGGCGGCCAGCGCAGCCTGCTGAGACGTGTTCTCAGGCCGCCCGCTCGAGAAGGGTCTGTTCCCGGGCCGTGGCCTCGGCAGCAGAGCCAGTGAGATGGGTCGATCGTGTTCTGCAGTGAGAGCTGCAAGGCCTGCTCCATGCACGAGACACTGGAGCGTGTGGCGTATCTGGCTCGGCCAGTGCTGCGCTCTGTGTAGCCAGCCCAGTCCATTTCCACACACACAGGCGCTGGTCTAACCCTGGCCAGACTCTCCCCTCGGTATGGAACCTGCGTTTTAAAGCTTGCCGGTGGTTACGCGGGCACAGCGGCTGTGCGGGGCAGGCCTCGGCTGGGCCTCGGCTGTCACGGAACTTGCCCCGGAGAACAGGGTGAAACGCGTGGGGGCAGGGGCGGGTTTGGGAGCGAGGGATAAAAGGGGCCACACGTCATGGAGAACCTGCAAGTACCTGCGGGGGTTTGTTGCATGCGCAGGGCACTCTCCAGTCGTGGCTCAGTGCAAGGGGCCATCCCGCCCTGCTGGTGCTGGCAGCTGCACCCTGGAAGCGCTCCACGGGGCAGGCTGGACTCCTTTGCCAGGCCCTGAAGTGGCGTCCAGGCGGCTGCCCTGCTGCAAGACACGGAAGACAGGCAGGTGCCTGTGGCCTGAGCCCGCAGGAGGGACTCCAGGAGCCGCCCAGAGCAGAAGGCCGTGGGGAGCCCGGGAGGCAGGCGGCAGAGGGCTGCGTGCGGGTAAGGCCAGCGCTGCATGAGAGTCCCACTGGCAATGCTGGGGCCAGGCAGCTCCCCCCGGCCTGCCTTGCGCCTCCCTTTGCAGGGCGAGGCGTTCGGCAGGCTGCAAAGCCTGGCCCAGGCGTCGGGCGTTCCCGAGCTCTGGCGGTGGGGCGATAGGAGCGGCACCGTCCACGTGCAGGAGGAGCGGGGCTGGGAGCCAACGGGATTGTTGTGCTTGGCTCCAGGATGAGACTGCTCGGCATGGCTGTGCCATTGACCAGCCCACCCGCACCCTGGGTGCTCCGGGGGGCCGGGGCAGAGGGCTGGCCCACTGCTCTTACTGCCCCTCAGCCAGGCAGGACGGCGAGAGCAGGGACCTCGGCCTGCCCCCCGGCTCCGTGCGGGCCCCCTTCCCCCCGGGGTTCTGAGTCCTGGCCCAGGCCCATTCTCACCGGTTCTCTGGTGCGGCAGGGGGAACGGAGGGGCTGGCGGCAGGAGATGGCAGATGGGCTTTGACAGCCCCTGCCCTGGGACCGCCCCGGCATGCGGAGGGCAAGGGACAGCACCTGCCATTGCGGCCCTATAGACCTTTGTGGTGTTTCTGGGCTGCTGAGCACCCCCAGCTGGACCTGGTCCCACGCTGCAGCCAACTCCAAGGCCTCCCCGAGGGTTGGGGAGAGGTGGCCGGTGAGTGCAGTGCCTGTTCCCGGCTCCCCGGTCCCTGCTGATCCAGGCACCATTGCGCTCCTGGCAGCTAGGGGGCAATATTCCCACGTTACAGACCGGCACAGCCCTGGCTGCAGCAGGCGGAGAGTCAGACCAGAGCAGCCTTTTCCTTTGCCCGCTGGCGTTCTGGGCCCTGGCAGCCGCCCCGGGCTGCCACAGGGAAATGGCTTCTGCATCTGTGTGGAACGCCTGGCCCGAGCGAAGGGACCGTGGCTTTGAGTGTCTCGCGCCCCTTGGGAAGCCCTTTTCCTGCACGCGTTGCACGCCCTGGCTTGTGGGAGGGAGGTTCCCGGACCTTGGCGCGGTGCTGCTGCCCTGCTCTCGGGAGCTGCTTGCCAGCCTCCCACTCACCTCTCCCCTCCGTGGCGAGGAAGAGAAGGGGCCGGGCTGGCTCTGAGGTGATGGCTGCTCTCGCCCAGCTTTTCTCTTGACCTTTGTTTTCCTTCTCAGCACAAGTGCTGGGAGGCAGTAAGCTCAGAGCAGGTCCCTGCTTGGTGCCGGGCTGCACGGGGGAGGCCGGGACCAGCACTTGTCTGCCAGGCTTTGTTCCGTCAGTGGGTGCCGCATTGCACCTGGAGTCCTTGTGGGTTACACGCAAGAGGCCCCACAAGACCCGCAGAGAGGCCGGCTTGCACAGCAAGACACAGCCCCTCGGCAGGTAAAGAAACACAGTGGGCGTGCTTTGTCCTCAGGGCGGTCCGGGAGAGGTTCTGCTCGCAGGCCGTCTGGAGTGACTCCACCAGCCCTGAGCAGAGCTGCTCTGGATTTACCCTGTAGCACACATGTAGCATCTCCCCGTGAGCTCAGCCCAGCGCTGCTGTAGGTCACAGAGCTCGTTATGGTCAAAGCGTCCAGGGCAAGCGACTGTCCAGGAAGGAGTCCTGTAGAAAGGGATCCCGGGGCCAGAGTGGACCACAAGCCAAATCTGAGGCAACAGTGTGACACATGCAAAAAAAGCAAACCTGATTCTGGGATGATGCATGAGCAGGAGTGTTGAGCAAGACACGAGGAGTCATTCTTCTGCTCTGCTCTGCTCTGCTCTGCGCTGGTCAGGCCTCAGCTGGAGTCATGTGTCCAGTTCTGGGCACCACGTTTCAGGAAAGCTGTGGAGAAATTGGAGGAGGTCCAGGGAAGAGTGTGACCGGGCCCCCCCCCCCCTTGATCTGGGCCGGGGTGCAGTCAACCGTTTTCCAACCCAGTTAATTTGTCCTTTCGCGTCAAATCCCGCAACCTTCACCTTTCTCTCGGTTGGGGGGGAAGGAAGGGGGGCCCAGGCCCGCCCTCACTCACGGGCCCCAGCCCAGGGCCCTAAGGACTGAGACTGCACCCGAGTCTCGGTCCGGCTGGCGGAGTGTACCCCTAAACATGCCAGCCCACAGGCTGTTTCACCGCCCTGCTCTGGGCTACTTCCTTCTTCCCCCACCTCGCCTCAGGGTGTCCGCACTTACGGGGACGGACCCCTTTCCTGGGGAGGCTGTCCCGTGTGCGTCTGGGTCGCTCCCCTCCTCCGGGGAGTCCTGGTCCGCTCCCCGTCTCTTCTCCTCCTCTCCTGTGTCTCACGGGCTTTTTCAAGCTCCCGCCGACCCGGGAGGGTTTTACGCGCCCCCCCCTGACGTCCCCCGCGGTGCGTCCTTCCACCTTCCCTTACCGGCGGGGCTGGAGCTTGCTCAGCTGGGCCGCGGCGCACCCCCAGCTGGGCCGCGGCGCACCCCCAGCTGGGCCGCGGCGCTAATCAGCTGAGCTGCGGCGCCGCTCAGCTGAGCCGCGGCCCCAGAACAACCGGCGCACCGCCGGTATATGCCCCGCTGTCCGGCGGCGAGGGCGCAGAGTCCCGGGTGTCGGGTGCGGGGTCTCGGCACCCCGTCACACACCCCCCCTTTTAAGTCTGCTATTGCCTCTGTATCCTCTTTTTCCTCCCCCTCGTATTGTCTAGAAAAGAAGTCCGCGTTCTGGTGGTGTGTTCCTGCCCTGTGGGCCACTTCAAATGAATATGGTTGTAACGTTAAGTACCATCTCATTAATCGTGCGTTGGTATCTTTCATTGTCTGTAACCAGCGCAATGGGGCGTGATCCGTCACCACCCAGAACCGGATTCCTAGGAGGTAATAGCGTAACATCTCAATAGCCCATTTTATAGCTAGGGCTTCTTTTTCTATTGTGGAGTACTTACACTCCCGGGGGGAATAGCTTTCGGCTGATATAAACAACTGGGTGTTCTCCCTGTCCTTCCCCCTGCGATAATACCGCTCCTATCCCTGTCTCCGAGGCGTCCGTTTGTAAAGTAAATGGTTGGTTGAAATCAGGTTGGGTGAGGACCGGCGCATGGGTTAGTCGGTTTTTTAAGGTCCGGAAAGCTTCCTCACATTCTGGTGTCCACCTTACTTTTTGTGGCATTGCCCCTCGGGTTAGGTTTGTCAGGGGTGTAGTGAGCGTCGCGAAGTTGGGGACAAAGCGCCGGTAATACCCGGCCAGGCCCAGGAACTGGCGCACCTCCCTCTTGGTTCTCGGGGCGGGATAGTCCCTCAACGCTCCGATCTTATCAATCAACGGGCGTAATTGTCCCCTCCCGACGGTATACCACAGGTACGTTACCTCCTGGGCTCCAAACTGGCACTTGGCCGGGTTCGCCGTGAGTCCTGCCTCCTGTAATGTCTTGAGTATGGCCTCCACTCGTTGTAAATGTTCCGGCCAGGTTTTACTATATATGACGATATCGTCGATATAGGCTGCCGCATATCTTCCATGGTTTCTCAGGATCTTGTCCATCAACCGTTGAAAGGTTGCCGCTGCCCCGTGGAGGCCAAAAGGAATTCGTACGAAATGGTATAGCCCGGAAGGGGTTGAGAACGCCGTCTCTTCTCGCGAATTCCTCGTTAATGGTATCTGCCACTACCCTCGCATTAAATCAGTGGTGGACAGATATTGGGCTTCCCCCAGCCGGTCGAGTAGCTCATCCACCCGAGGCATGGGATATGCATCGAATCGTGAGATGTTATTCACTTTTCTGAAATCGATGCAGAACCTCCATGATTTGTCGGGTTTCGGGACCAACACTATTGGGCTCCGCCGGTTGCTGTGGGATTCTTCTATTACCCCCCACCGGAGCATACGTTGTACCTCTTCCTTTACCGTCTCCCACATCTTCCGTGGCAGGGGGCGAATCGGGTCCCGTACCTTTTTTCTGGATTCTGTCGCAATATGGTGGTATATCTCGGTTGTCTGCCCGGGTTGGTCCGTCATTACGTCTGGAAATCTCCGTAAGATATCTTCCATTTCCCTCTTCTGGGTCATCGTCAGGGGTACCTTCCATCTGGAATGGATTTGGGAGGGGGTCGCTTGTTGCCTCCGGCCCTAAGTCGGAGCCGGTATGTACGGGATTCATTAGCAGACCTTCCCGTTCTTTCCACGCTTTAAGGAGATTAACGTGATAAATTTTTGTACCTTCTCGGCCCCTTGTTAACCTTATTTCGTAGTCTACTTCTCCTATTCTCCGTATGACCTCGAAGGGGCCCTGCCCAAGGATTGGCGTGCGCCACATCCAGAAGCTGGCGCCGATACCTCCTGGGTACTACTAACTGTCGTACTACCTCCCGAGTGTCCGCCCCCACCGCTACTCGATACAACCGGTCGCCTTGTACCTCGAAGTATGGGGGCTCATTTGTTGTTCCTCGGTGTCGCTCCCCTCGGTGGCTTGCCTTGCTTCTAACCAAGCGTGCTGCAGGACCGGATCCTCGAGTTGTTCGCGCAGGAAGTCCCCTTCCCACAACCCCAGTGGGGGGACTCTCCGTTAGCTGATTCACTGGGGCTTCCGATGTGCCTTCACCTGGGTCTTCCTCTGGCTCCCTTGCCGGGCTTGTGTGGGGGCCCCGGTGGGCATTGGCCTGGCCCACCATCCCTTCGTGGAGTGCGGGATCCCCTTGCTGCCGCCAGTCTCTTAAGGCTGTCTCGAACCCCGCCCAGTCTCTTCCTAATAAGACTGGGTACACCAGCTTCGGAGCCACCACCGCGTAACACCAACTGACACAGGCTTCATCAGCTATCTGCACCCAGGCCGTAGAATACTGATATACGTCGCCATGCACGCACTGTACGTGCACCGGGAGACCCCGCGGGGGCTTCCTTCTCCCAGCAGGTCCTCCCGCACTATTGTCTGGCTGCATCCTGAGTCCACTAGCCCCACTACTGGGCAGTTATTGACGCGGATCCTCCGCATAATCTTGTCACCACCTCGCTCGGGTGGATCTGCTCCCCTATTAATGCGCGCATAGGTGCAGTCCATGTACGGGCAGTCTTTTTGGAAGTGACCCTCCTGCCCGCACCGATAACAAGCCCCTCCTGAGGTGCTGGGCGTGCCTTGGTTGTGTCCCCCTCGTTGGCGGGGCGGACCTTATCCCGGGGGTTATCCCGTGGTGGAGCCGTCCACGCTGGGGCTAACCTCCGCCCTTCCCCCCGACCTCCATCCTGGCCCGGTTGTGGCCCTAGGTTCATTCGGGATCATAGGAAACGCGGAGGTTCTGGTCTCGGGGGAGGGAGAGGCTTGCCTACCTTTGGCTGAGTGTCTACCACCTCCGCCGCCTCATAATCGTTCATGAGCTCGACTGCTTCATCAATCATAGAGGGATGGTGGCGCCGAACCCAGCGTTGGCCCCCAGCAGGGAGTATGTCCATAAACTGTTCTAACACCACCATCTCGGTGACTTGCACGCCGCTCTTTTGCTCGGGTTCGAGCCATCTCCAAGCTGCTTCTTTCAGTCGCTGGGCTACCAGCCGTGGCCTCGTCTTCATTGGGTACCGTTCCTGTCGGAACTTCTGACGATAGGTCTCCGGTGTAATACCCATTTGGTCCAATATCGCCTCTTTAACTTTGTAATAGTGTAGGGCATCGCGGGTGCTTAGACCCCGATATGCCAACTGGGCCTGCCCCGTTAAGTAAGGAGCGAGGATTGTGGCCCATTATTCAACGGCCATCGAGCGGCCGTTGCCACCCTTTCGAAGGTGGTTAGGTAAGCTTCTGGGTCGTCCGCTGACCCCATCTTAGTAAGGCGGATGATCACGGGCGGGGTGCTTTCCGCCTCCTCTTCATCTCGTGGCAGACTGGCCATACCCCTAGATGAGGCTCCGAACTGTCGGGCCCACCGCTCCTGCTGGGTTTGGAATTGCTCTGCCAGCTCCCTCACCAGTTGTCTTTGTTGCTCCTGGTGTTGAGCCGAGAGCTGTTGGACGAGTAGCGTTTGTTGTTGTTGACTCTGCCGCTGCTGTTCCGTGAGCCACGCTAAAATCTTTCCTGGCTCCATGTTCTTCTTCTGCTATGGGGTCCTGGGATTAAAATGAAAGTAGAAGAGAAAAAAAAAGGTGTCCCCATCGTGGGGGGGATGTAAAGGGAATTAGCTCCTTACTTACCCCTAGGGGCTCCCTGGCCCCCTTTTGATTCAGGGTTACGGGGTAGTCATAAAGTGCCCACATTCTCCACCATCTTGTGACTGGGCCCCCCCCGCCTTGATCTGGGCCGGGGTGCGGTCAACCGTTTTCCAACCCAGTTAATTTGTCCTTTCGCGTCAAATCCCGCAACCTTCACCTTTCTCTCAGTTGGGGGCAAGGAAGGGGGGCCCGGGCCCGCCCTCACTCACGGGCCCCAGCCCAGGGCCCTAAGGACTGAGACTGCACCCGAGTCTCGGTCCGGCTGGCGGGGTGTACCCCTAAACGCGCCAGCCCATGGGCTGTTTCACCGCCCTGCCCTGGGCTACTTCCTTCTTCCCCCAACTCGCCTCGGGGTGTCCGCACTTACGGGGACGGACCCCTTTCCTGGGGAGGCTGTCCCGTGTGCGTCTGGGTCGCTCCCCTCCTCCAGGGAGTCCTGGTCCGCTCCCCGTCTCTTCTCCTCCTCTCCTGTGTCTCACGGGCTTTTTCAAGCTCCCGCCGACCCGGGAGGGTTTTACACGCCCCGCCCCCCTAACGTCCCCCCCGGCGCGTCCTTCCACCTTCCCTTACCGGCGGGGCTGGAGCTTGCTCAGCTGCGCCGCGGCGTCCCTCCCGCCGAGCCGCGGCGTTCCTCCAGCTGAGCCGTGGCGCCAATCAGCTGAGCCGCGGCGCTAATCAGCTGAGCCGCGGCCCCAGAACAACCGGCGCACCGCCGGTATATGCCCCGCTGTCCGGCGGCGAGGGCGCAGAGTCCCGGGTGTCGGGTGCGGGGTCTCGGCACCCCGTCACAAAGAGCAACAAGGATGATGAAAGATCCAGAGAACGAGCTAGGAGGGCAGACTGAAAGAACTGGGCTGGTTTACTCGGGGAAGGAGAAGACTGAGGGGGGGCATGAGGGCAGCTTTCAAGTACCTAAAAGGGTGTGACAAGGAGGAGGGTGCAGGTGCAGTCTCATGGCTGCCAGGGCAGGTATTTGCCAGGCAGGGAGACTGACCACTGGCGGACGTTCCCCACGGTCATGGTGTCCTTTCCAGATCACTGCAGCCTGCCTGGCCACAGGAGTTAGCTCCGGGAAGCCCCTGGCCTGGGCTGGGCTGGCTGTGGCAAAGGGCCCGTCTGGCCTGCGTGTGGCAGTGACGCCGCCCCCCCAGCAGCTGATCCAGCCTGCGGCCCCTCCGCTAACAGCATCCCCCGGTCTGCGTGTCACGGGCCAGGTTCAGATCGGCCAAGGCAAGGCAGGCGCTGCTGGTGCGCCGGCACAGGCGGCAAATCCCCACCGGAGTCGCAGCTCCCGGCATGAGGATGCTCTGCTGTGCTGGGTTCCCTGCCCGAGGGCAGCCGGGGTGGGGCCTTTTATCCCTCCTGCTGCCACAGCTGTGCTGGCCAGGCTTCGGCCTGGGGCGGCTGGCCGGGAGCCCTTGGGGAGACCCGCAGTGGGAGCAGGTTTGGAATCCCCCTTTCCTTGGCGCGGCGGGCTGCTCTGTCCCCTCGTGCACCCGCGCCTTGGTGCTCTGGGCTCCGGGGGTCACGGTGCCCCCTGTGCAGGTCACTGGGGTGTGAAACGCTGCTTGGTCGAGCCACAAGCCTCTGCCGCTGCTCAGAGCCGAGGCTGCCGGGAGCGCGATGGCGGCTGGACGCGTCTCCGGGACGGCTGCCGGGCCCAACGGCAGCTGGGGCGGTTGTGACACCCGCAGCCGGCGGGGAAAGCTGGCAGCCGTGCAGCGAGGCGGGCGTGCCGGAGCTGCTCCGGGGGAGCTGTCGGGTTCCTACCGCAGCGCCCAGCCCGAGGGTGGGCCCCGGGTGCACGAGGAGCCCGGGCAGGGCCGGGTCGGGCTGGGCTTGCATTGGCCTGAGGGGGCTGGAGGCGCAAGCCCAGGCAGGCGTGGCTGGGAAAGGGCCATCTGCCGCTTTCAGCTCTTAGCACAGGCTGGCCTGGGGCTGCTCCCGGGCAGCGTGCTCTGCATAGGCCACGGCGCCTCGGCCTGTGGGGAGAAGTCTGGCGAGCCAGCGCCTGGCGTTGGGCTGCTCGCGGCCCCCGGCCTGCCCTCCGCTGCCCCCCACACCCGGGAGGTGACCTGACTGGCCGCTGCCCTGGACAGCGACCCCCGGCGGCTGTTTGGGGAGGGGGAGGCTGGGTCCCGCACTGGGCCAGACGGAGCAGCCAGCCCCGAGCCCCACCCCGCTGGAGACGAATTGCCTGGGGGCAGAGCTCAGAAACCCAGACAATGCAGAGGCTGGAGACCGGGGCAGAGGAAATTCTTCTGCTGTATTGCCTCTTCCCCTCCTGATAAGATAGCGCACAATGCAGCGGCCGCGCCTCAGAGGGCTGCCTGTGGCACGGCCCCAGCAGCGAGGCCGGGGAGGCCCTGGCACGAGCGGCCGCGCCCTGCTGCCTGCGGGGGTGTTCGTGGTCTGTTCTGTGCCCTGCCCCTGCTGCCGAGGGGCAAAGAGGGTAGGGAAGCCGCAGGCGGCCAGTCTGGGAGAGCCGGGCTAGCACTAGATCCCCCTTCTCGCCAGCATGCGCCCCGTGACCGTACGGCTTCTGGGAGGCAGGGACTTTGGAAGCTCAGCGAGAGGCTAACGAGACCCCCGTGGCGCCGCCCAGCTCCTGCCCCCACCCGAATCCTGCAGGCCTCTGGGCGCTTCCCTGACGTGTCGGCGCTGGGCCGCCCGCTGGGCCAGCAGCCGTCGCCATGGGGCCTGGCCGGACCGTGAGCGTGATGGGTCTAGTGCTCCCTGCGCTTCGGGGGCCTCCCCCCCATGGAGCAATTGGCCTGGGCAGTGCTGGGCCTGGGCAGGAATAGGCAGGCCTGGGGCAGCTGGACTGGGGGGGGATTGCACATTCTGCGTGTCATAGCTTCAGGGAGCATTAGCCGGAGGGGGCATAACCGCTCGCAAGGACCTAAAAGGGTGTTACAGGGAGGGGGGCAGGGCTCTCCTTGGCCTCTGGGGACAGGACAAGCAGCAACGGGCTGAACCTGCAGCCAGGGAGGTTTGGGTTGGACATCAGGGAAAGCTTCCTGCCTGTCGGGGGGGTTCCACACTGCCTGGGGGGTTGGAGTCTCCAGCTCTGGGGTAGTGAAGAGCAGGTTGGGCAGACACCTGCCAGGGATGCTCTAGAGACTCTAGACCGTGCTGGGTCCTGCCCTGAGGGCAGGGGACTGGACTCGCTGCCTCTCAGGGTCCCTTCCAGTCCATGATTCTAGGGCTAGACCATCCAGCCAGACCTGCAGCGTCACTGACCGTTCCATGTGGCCTGGCCCCAGCCGCTTGGGTGTGGCCCGGCATTAGGCAGTGGCACAAAGCGGCCCTTGGTCTGCCTGGCGCCCCGGCAGATGGTCCTGGTGGCCAGTGGGCTTCGGGGAAGGGACGCCTTGTGCCTGCAGCCCTGCGTGGGCGGCGCTCAGCTCCAGGGAGCCGGGCTGCGTTTGGGTCACCGGCGGGCGCGGAGGCCGGGCAGGAGCGGGAAGGCTGGCCCCGCGCAGAGGGCCGTGTGCTGCCTCGGGGGCTGCAGCGAGCGCCGTGCTGGGGCCGCCCTGTGCAGGTCGCCGCGCTCGCCTGCTGTGCTCGGTCCACTGAGCAAGTCCGGAGCAACGCCCCGGCAGGCCCGGCTACACCAGGCTCGCCAGCCAGCGCGGTGCCAGAGGCGCCTCCCGCTCAGACACACGGGCACCGCTGCCCCGCGTGTCAGGGGGACGGATACCGTGGCGCCCGTGGCACGTCCCACACGCCCTCTCAGGCCGGCTCTCAGGCCGGCTCTCAGGCCCTGCTGCCTCGCCGCTGTCCTGTCGATGGGCAGCTCTCCTGTGTGGCTGGAGGGTGAGTGGGATTTGCCCAGCCTGGCCCTGTCGGGTGTGTGCACGCGCCAGGGTGGGCAGGGGACCACGGCAGCCCAGGCAAAGCCCCGCAGGCTTCCTTCTCCCTTGGCCTGTGGCTCCTGCCGTGGCCCCTGCCCCGCGGCTCGGCCGCAGCATTGTTCCCGGGCTGGAGCAGCCCCGGGCGAGGGGGGGCAGCGGGGGCTGCTGGCCGAGAGGCACACAGGCTGGCCCCGGCCCCGGCAGCCGAGGCTGCAGGAATGTTGCTCGGTGCCAGGGCTGCTGATACGATCTCCCGTGCAGAGGAGTTCCAGCCCCGCTCTCCTGCCGGCCACGGCGGCTCAGCACTTGCCGGCAGCGATAAGGGCTCGGCCGCCTGCGGCCCGGCCTCAGCGCAGACAATGTGGGGCAGCGAGCCCTGCCCGGCTCGGGGGCGCGTTGACCTCAGGCGGCCCCTCCGCCGGGTGGAACAATGGGGCTGATTACGGGCAAGCCCGTGCTGCTTCCAGCGGCAGCAATGCGACCTGTTGGCGTCCTGCTTTCCTCTCGGCGATAAGGCAGCGCAGGCAGCACCATGCCCCTTCCTGCGCCCGCCGCGGCTCCCGAGCACGCACGGCAGGAGGGCAAGCGCTGGTCTCAGGGTGCTCTGGCAGCGGGCTGCAGCTTTTCATTGCTGCTGGGTCTGCCCTGCCAGGGGAGCGGCAGGGACCCTCTGTCCCAGCCTCTCGGCCAATCAACAGCCAGTTCTAGAGCAAGGGAGCGTGGCAAGGTGGCTCCGTGGCCTGGGCTGCGTGTGACCAGCCAGCAAAGACGAGGGATTGGTTTGGCTCTGTGGCCAGGGCAGGGGACCAAGTCCCATCTCTGCCACTCGGCCTTTGCGGGTTGGACAATCATTTCACTGCCCCGTGCCTCAGTTTCCCCTCTTTGAAATGAAGGTGGAGCTACTTCCCTTCCTGTGTAATGCGCCTCAAGAGCCTTCAATTGATGTGCCAGGTGACAACAGAGGCAGAAAACCCACGTAGCAGCTGGTGCAAGGGCGAACACGAGGATTTAATGGCAGGGGGGCACTGTCTTGGAATATCCAAACAACAACCCAGTCGCCATCTTGGCTGCCCTTCCCCTGCCTCCCCCAAGGGCACTTTCCCGCCCTGGCGCCTTTGGGGGGAAACCAGGGCCCGCGACGGGGGTTCTGGCTATTGAAGGGCTGCCTCACCCGGCCCAGGGACTGCCCTGCCGAGGGGCAGAGCCCAGAGGGGCTGCGGGTGCTACCGCTGGAAGGTGCAGCCCTCAGCTGCTCGGGGGAGGGCACCAGCCACGCACCACATGGAGGCCTGGTTGTGGGGCGGGGAAGGATTTGAGGGTGAGATTGTGCTGGGGTCACCCCACGAATAGTAGCCATGCTGCCGGGGTCAGTCGGGGGAGCAGGCTGTGGCTATACAGACACGCAGGGGTGACCTGCGTGCTGGCTGGCTGGGAATGGCAGGAAAGCGCTGGGAGGTGCCCCAGGCGGCAGGGCAGAGATGCCACTGCCCTCTGAGCTCTGGCTTGCGCCCGCGGGAGACAATCGTCCTCTGCTCAGCTCTGGCACGGCCTCTCGGCCGGGGTGCTGGGGCCAGGCCTGTGGGATCTGCAGCTGCAGGGGCCGTGGGCTGGGAGTGTCCCCTGGGCAGGCAGAGTCAGAGCAGGGCAGGAGACAGACTTGAGTCCTGGTCATTTTCTCCTCGGTCAGTGGAGACCCTGGGCCTTTCAGGGGACCATGTTCCTGCCTGGCCCTGGGTCCCTTCTTGTCCTCCTGGAGCAGCTGGGGGCGCAAGTGCTCGTGGAGGGCCCTGCCCCTCATGCATTTGCTCCAGGCTCCCTGGGGGGCAGGAGGAGCCCAAGGTCTCGCTCTAGCTCCTCTCCCAGAGGGACGTGGGGAGAAAGGCTCCTGGCCCAGGGGGGTTGGGAGCTGAGAGCAGAACGCTGCTGGAGCCCCTCTGCTCCCTCCCACCGGAGCGCAGCACTGCTCCCCCACTAGGTCGCCAGCTTCCATTGGACAGGGACTGCCCCGCCCCCATCGCCAGCACCGCGCTTCCATTGGACGAGGACTGGCCAATGGGAGCTGGGGCAGCGGTGCCTGTGGGTGAGAGCTGCTTGTGCACCTCACCTGGGAGTCAGATCTGGGGCTGGTGGCGATGGCAGGAGAGGCAGGAAGCTGCCTTAGCCCCCTGCTGTGCCTCTGACCGGGAGGTGCCAAGGTAAGCCCACAACCCAGAGCCCCCCTCCCAGAGCCTTGAGCCCCCCTCCCAGAGCCCTGTCCTGCATCCCACGCCCTCAACCCTAATAACATCAGAGCGGCCAGGCGGGGTCAGAGCCACGGTCCCCCAGCCCAGGGTCCTGTCTGCCCACAGTGGCCAGTGCCAGGTGCCCCCGAGGGAAGGAACAGAACCGGGACTCACCAAGTGATCCCTCCCATCGCCCATTCCCAGCCCCGACACACAGGTGAGGGAACCTTCCCTGCCCGGCCTGGCTAGTAGCCATCGAGGGACCCAACCTCCATGAACTTAGTTTGGTCGTGTTGGAGCCCTGTTAGAGTTTGGGCCTTTCCACCATCCCCTGGCCAAGCGTTCCCAGCCTGACTGTGAAGAAATCATTTGTTTTACATCTGCTGCCTATAAATGGAACTTCTGCCTTCTCCGCTGTTCCTTTCCTAACGATTCCCCGTGCTCTGCTAGCTCTTAGCCGGCGGCTGCACGCTGAGCGCACGTTTCCAGAGACCTCTCCACAGTGACGCCATGATCGCGCTCGTGAGCGGTAACAGCTGACTCGTCCTCATCACTTTTGTATGAGTAGGCGGGGTGATACTTTGCCATGGGCATCACTTTGCATTTATCACTGACTCCCATCTGCCTGTGTGCGGCCCAGCCACCAGTTCTGAGAGATCCCCCTGCAGCTCTTTGCTGGCGGCTTTGGCCTCAACTATTCGGAGCAACTTTGTGTCCTCTGCAGATTTTGCCTCCTCTCTGTTACCCCCTTTTCGAGATCAGCGATGCTGCAGTTGAGCAGCCTGGGTGCCCGTGCAGACGGCTCTTCCCCTAGCTGTTAAGCGGGGTGCCCAGCAATGTTTTCATGATCATCTAAGGATCCGTCAGTCACTTGACTGACAACCTGTCCCTGCCCCCTCTGTATAAACACACTCCCTGCCCCAAAGGCAAGGCTGGGAGCAGCCCGAGCTCTGTTGCAGTGAAGAGCTGCCTCTAGACTAGGGCATGTGCTTTAAGCAGACTCAAGTATGAAATCCAGGGGTTCAAACTTCCAGGGGGTACAGACTCTCCTAGCCCCCCTTAATGGGCATCCATCGCAGAGCGCCCCAGTGCCTGGCACCACTAGGAATCTCAGCCCTTGTGCAGAAAAATGGCCTTTGCAGCCTTGGTGCTTGTGGAGAAGGCGGGCCGAGGTGATCGAGTGCAGCCAAAGGCCTGAACCCAGGGAAAGAGACAGCGTCTGCTTAGTTAGTTCATGGTCCTGAAGCCAGTGTCCTGACATTGGAGCCGGGGGAGGCCTGGCTGTCCCCTGCGCCAGGAACCTCTGAGGTGTGTGCCACCTCCCTCCCCACCCCCCCACTGCTCTGTCCTTGCACTGCCCGCGGGGGAGGCGCTGCTGCTGAGCCTCCGCCTCACTTGGTACATCCAGTGGCAAGCCCGAGTGGGTCCCTAAGGCCAGGCTGGGCCTGGACAGCTCTGGAGGGACGGCAGTCCCTGCGAGTTCCCCTCAGCAAACGCCTGCCAAAGGGGGCAGAGGTGTTAGCCAGCCGCCCCTCCCAGTGCGCCTGGGGCTGGGGAGGTGGAGGCACGAGGAGGGGAGGCGACTTGCACCAGGTCATGGAGTGGGAGAGACCCCAAGAGTCCAGCCTCCTGCGTCCCTGTGAGCAGCGCCCTGGCCCTGCTGCGGAGCCGGCCACGGCCTCGGGGCACTGAGTCGGGGACGGATCACTGCTCTGCGTTGCGCTAGCACGGCACGGCACGGCCAGGCCATTAGCCCCCCCACGTGCTCCGGTCGGGCGCCTCGCCTCGGGCAGCGGCCTCGGGCGTGTGGAGAGAGGCAGCCCTGGATCCAGGGACACCAGGCTGGGGACTCAGGGCAGGCCGAGAGAGAGCCTGGCTGCTCCGGGGTCCAGGAGCTCTGCCGACAGTGGGGTACGGCCTGGAGCCAGGCAGGGGCATAGACAGGGCACAGGCCTCCAGGCTGGCACCTAGCGGAGGCAGCGGCCTGCCCAGCGCCCAGGCACTGAGTGAGCTTCGCGCCTGCAGCGTTTGGTGGGCGGTTTGTGGTTTGCAGCGAAGTTTAAAACTGGGACTGAAGTGCCCATTGGGGATACTTGGCATGGGGCTCGGGGGAGGGGGCTGGACAGTGTTCAGAGGCTGCAGTGTCTGCATTGCACTCAAAGGGGGGCTGTTCGTCAGGCCCCCAGGGACCTGCGGGGCTTTATCGCATGTCACCGAAAACCAGACTGGGAGAGAACCCAGGGAAAGGCGCTTGATGTGTGGCCATGCAGGGTGGGGGCAGGGCGGGAGACTGCATGTGCTCCCCCTGCCTCCAGGCGCTGATTGACCTGGGGCCGAGTGGGGGAGCGCGCAAAGTCTCCTCCCACCGCCAGGGGTGCAGGTGCCTAGAGGGAACCAACAGCTGTCGGTTCTCGGGGGGGCAACGACTTCACACGTCCCCCCCATCCCCAGGTCAATCAAGATCTGTGGGCGTGGAAGCATGGGTGTGTCCTGACCCCGCCCCTTCCACCCAGAGCCCCGCCTCTTCTGGGTTCCCTCCCGAAATGATTGCCCAGCCTGGTGTAGACAGATGGGGCGACTGAGGAGATGGGTACCCGTAGGCAGCTTCACCCCAGGGAGGCACCAGGAGAGCCAGAGGGCGAAGAAGGCGCGAGCCGCCGAACCGCTCACACCACTGCCCTGCCTTTCGGTTCGAGAGACAGACCGACAAGTTGGTTGTGCAGTGACGTGCCCGAGGCTGATGGAGACAGCACCAGTGTCTCCAGGCCGGGGTGGGGCAGGAAACTGGTGGGGGTGGATGGGAAGAAGCGTGCAGCCATGTGGGGCCAGGAAGTGAGGTTCTGGACCGACAAGGCTGCGGGTGACGGCCGTCCAAATGCCACAAAACCAGCGCTGTGAGCCCCTGGGGCGGTGTCCAAGGGCGCGTGGGGACTAGGAGCGAGGGCGCAGTTAAGGACGGGCCCAGTGGGTGGGTAGGTGCTTGGTAACGGACTGCCCTGGCCAGGGTTATACACCCAGCCTGTCCCCTCTGAAACGTAGTAAGTGTCCCCTCCCTGGCTCGCTCCATCCCGCCTGCCAGGCCACAGCTGACGTGACAAGCTGGCCCATGGTCAGGCCCGACAAGTCGTGCAATTCGCAGGGAGGGAAGAGGGCCAGCACAAGATCAGGCTGCCTCCACCCTGGGCGCTCGATAGGCCCGAGTCGCTCACAGGGTTTTAAGAGTCAACATGAGCAAAGCCCACCGGGCCGCTCCCCAGCCACCGGCAATTTCCAATGGGCAGAACCGCCCAGAGAGTTCGGGGCCCAAGTGGCTCAGGCCCCGAGGTGCCGGACCAAGGAGGTACAACTTGTAACAGCAGTCCCTAGCAAGCAGAATTGGGCATCAGGATAAGTGGGCCGCGGGGAGTCCTGAAAAAAAGGACAGGCCAACGTCCGGCTTCTCCAGCTATTCCGTACAACGGACTTGGCCGCTGTGTTCAGCTGTGCTGGCAAAAAGCAGCGCGCTTCCCCAAGTGGCAGGTGGGGCTTTAGGAGCATCACAGGCTTGTACCTTTCACGTCCACAGCCTCCTCGTGCCTTTGCGTGTTCGCACGGGCTGTGCCACACTCCTGCCCCTGGTCCGACTCCTGCTGCACCATCCAACTCTTCACCCCCAGGCACCTTTCAGCTGCACTGTCTCCTGGAGGCTTCGCCCCCCCTTCCCCTCGGACTTGGCATCACGCAACATTCCTGCTGCCAACCCCTGGGGCTGGCAAGACACAGCTGGGAGACGGTTCCATTGCCCTGATTCTGTGCAAGAGGCTTGGCTCAGGCGAGACAATTGGGGGCACTGTGGCCCCCACATCTGAGCCCCCTCAGAAGTCACCTCTGGAGATCCACTTCTTTCCCCTCCCCCTCCTCCCTGGACCCTGCCAGGACTTCTCTGCTGGCCTCAGGATGTGCAAGAAGTAGGCAGGGATTGGGCAGGCTGTGGGGCAAAAGGGGAGAGGAACACACGTTGCCCCTCCCCCCCAAGCTTTAATAGCAAAGGCAATGCTGCCCCACACCAGGGGGCTTTTCATGAGGGTCCCTTGGGCAGCAGCAGCCAGGGGAGAGCTTCCAACTGAGGCACATTTCCACTGAGACCAGGCCGCGGCCTCTGATGCAGCTCTCTGGGGTGGTGGGCCATGGGGCTGCTCTACAAAACGGAGCAAACCCCACCCCAAGATGGACTGATCAGGCAGGGGCTTTGTGAGGGAAGCCTGGCCCCGTTTGGCTGCCACCAACTGGACTGCAAGGCCAACCCCAGAACCTACCCAAAGCCCCCGAGCTAAGCTTAGGCTCATCCGCGCAGGACGTGACCTTAGAACAGACGCCAGCCCCGCTGCTAAAGCCGGGAGACACTGGCACGCCTGGATGGGTTTCCGTATCAGTCTATCAGAAGAGGCCTGGCAGGGTGGGCTCGCAGTGAACTTGATTTACTAATTTATGAGTATCTGTTACCAGAAGACTGAGGCTCGGTGTGGAACTTGACCCCTCCTGTGGGCACTGAGGTGAGTTCAGAGACGCAGTGTAATAGGTGCAGACCTTACAAATATTCCTAAGGCCAGGTGATTTGGTGGTTATGTATTATTCAGATTGCAGCCTCACCCAGAGGCCCAGCCCTACTGAGGTAGGCACTGAACACCTATCCGAAAGAGGCTGTGTTTGCCCCCCGCATTTACAATCGAAGTATGAGACACTGACAATCAGGGTGTCTCACAATGTATTAGTGAATCAGCTCCCAGCTGGGCCACTCACAACCAGCCTTCCAACCACACCCTGAGTGTCTGTGTGTAACTGCAGCCTGCCACCCACACTTGAGTTACACTCTGGCTCTCAGCAGCCTTGGATACACTGCAGGGCAACCCCAACACACCCCAAGCCTTGGATTTTCCCCACAAAAATGTATGGTCTGTACAGCTGAGCCCTCCCTGGCAAATACAAGTTATAGGTCTGTTATTCCTTTAATAGACTAATATACACAAAACTTGTCACCCCAAATGGAGTTTCCCAAACATTGCATTTTAAGCACACTGGATTAGATAAAATAAAACAAGTTTATCAACTAGAAAGAGATTTTGAGAGTACAAGTAATAAGGCATAAAAATCAGAAATGGCTAGAAGAAAAATAAAGACGTTTACTAAAGCTAATTTACAACTAGAGCGCATTCAAGCAACATTTCTCACCAGACACTTTCAGGAATCTAATTCGCCAAACTCTGTAGGCCATGAGCTCTTTTCCAGAGTCCAATGCTTGCTTCCTTGGTCGCTTCAGGTGCAGTGAATGTGATGTGGTGTGTGTGCACACACGCCTTGGGGTGTTTTGGCCCTGTTTTATAGGTTCAGACCCTGTCCTGTAAAATATTCCCAGCTGGACACCAGGAGACCTAGAATCTATGTAGAGGGATGTTCCCTGCTGCTTTTCCCCTCCCAATGGAGCTTGCTTTGTTTTCCTTCCTGCATGAGGACTCTGTTTACTGCTTAAAAGCAAATTAAGTGGAGTGCACCTTTCATAGGACAGACCTGTTTGTCAAGTTTGGGCAATGCTATGGGATTTGAGATGCGTTAATAACTCCATACAGCGGAATTTTATAACTTCATGTTGCCATACATACATTACAAGGCCAATAATGATCAGCAAATTATGAGTTTTCAAATTATATCTTGCAAGGCATACTGTGTACAAAGATTATTACAATAGCGTGTGAATACAGGGGCAGTCTGTCAGTGACAAGTGACAAAAAATGGATAGAGGCAGATGGGTGACAGCCTGATCAGCTGTTTCAGGTTTAATTGGCTTCTAAGAAGTGTGATGGCTATTCTTTTGCTTGCAGCTTGTTGTGGCTTATTGCGTCTCTTCTTGGCTCCTGGCAAGCAGGGGCAAGAGGGAGAGAGTTCAGGGTGAACAGCAGGCTCATCACAGTTCCAGAACCCAGAGTGCACGCTGGAGGGATGTAGCCACATAGTGTGCTGGGCTTCTTTTAGGAATTGGCTTGTTTTGAAACAGAATTAGCTTAATGTTTTTGCTTATTGTGAAAGGCATGTGCTTACTGACAGCATGCGAAAGTTGGCAACCCCTAGTTTTAGTGCACGCACTAGGGAAAAGGCAATGTCATGTGCTGCAGTTCCGGATTACCACAGGGGAGAGAAAGTCCAGATCTGCGAGAGAGAATTATTTAGCGCAGCAGGACAGAGTGGCCAAAATCATCACAAGAGAATGCTATGCTGAAAGGCACTTGTGAAGGGTCTGGTGACAGGCAGTGACAAAGTTAGGACTGGCCTTTGTGAGGAAAGAGCCAAAAAGAATTTCCTGCATGGAAAGGAGATTTGCTAATAATGCCAATTGCAAGTATCAAGTCAGATTATTTACAGATCAGATCCAGATGGGAAGGTGCGTGAATCTACAATCATGAACTCTGCAGACGGTCATTGAATTTGCCAAAACACAGCTTCTATAGTTACTTGTATGTTACATCCCCAAGCTGTTTGCCTGCTCCAGGGAGGTGTAGGGTGAAATGTAAAGCAAGGTCTCTAGGAAATTGTGGCTGTTCACAGCCAGTATAACATTTTCAAAAGTAATGACAATGATGAATTTTGGGTTATATGGTTCATTTCCTGCTGTTAATGAGTCCCATGCTGAGCAGCTGAAATGTGGACTGAATCATACGGCTGAGCTCATGGCTAGTTTTCCTCCTACTGTTCCACTAGTTTTCTTCCTTGTTCTTGCCATACCGAGCTGATCCAATACCTTATCCTGTGACTTCTTTTAAAATAGAAGAGGGAAAGTCCTTTCATGGATCAGTAACTTAAAGTGATGCACACTGGAAAACATAATCCTGACTCTACATACAAGATGGTGGGATCTAAATTTACTGTGATTGCTCAATGTAATGATCTTCAAGTCATTGTGGTTAGTTCTCTGAAAATATCCACTCCGCGTGCAGCGACAGACAAAAAGCTAGAATTAAAAACTCTGAGGAAAGGGACAGACCAAACAGTGACTATCAAAATGCTGCTGTATAAATCCATGATACACCTACGCCTTGAATACTGCATGCAGTTCTGGTCACCCCATATCCAGAAAGATATACTAGAATTCAGGGGGGGGCCCAACAGCTTCCGTGGGCCCCCAAGCAAGGTGGGGGGAGAGAGAGCTGGCTCTGCAGCTCAGAAGGGGAGAGGCCTCGAGCATAAGGGCCTTGGGCAGCCAGCCCACAGCACCGCCCAGACTGTGCCACTGCCTCCAGCCCTCAGAGCCATGTGGCGTGGTGCTCCTGCGGTGATTTAAAGGGCCTGCTGGGGGTTTCCATCCACCACTGGATTGGCTCAAGAACAGACCCTTGTGAGACCCCATTTCAAACGCCTCCTTTGGAGGCCAGCTCCCCATTTACAATTACTTTCCGAAATCCATCAATTACACATTTTTTCATCCATTTAATAAGGGTTGCACTGATGAATCCCAGATACAGAGAGGGCCTAACTCACTAAGGACTTCGCAATGGAGCTGTGCCAAGGTGAACCTCGCGCACGCCAGACGTGTACCTACCGTTCTACAACTAGCTCGTGATATTAACTGAATCTGTAGCAACAAACACAACTAAGCTTTATTCACAGTGCGGTTTCCCCCATGACAGCTGTCAGGGGCTCCCTGCAGCATGGTTAGAAACCAGGGATGGCCAACCCGCAGCTCTTCCCCCCCGCTGAAAGTGCGGCTCGCGAAGCTGGCTCTACGCCCCTTAAAACGGCCCCTGCTCCCTGTGCTCACTGGGGCAGGGGAGCCGTCTGGTGCGGTGATTCAAAACGGTGTCGGCCGATGGGAGCCTGATGTGGCCAAAAAGCCTTGTCTTTTAAAGGGGCAGCATCCTCCTCCCCCCCCCACCTTTTTTTTTTGACTCAACAAAAATTGCTTAAAAAAATTCTGGCGCAGCTCTTTGCATTTTTTCCGCTGCTGTTTCGGCTCTCTTCGTTTAATGGGTTGGCCACCCCTGTTATAATCAACAGCTACCAAGCTGTTCCTACCATTGCGTACTAGGGAAATCTGTGCAGCAGCAGCACAAAGAATAGTACCTACAGGGCATTTCCAAGGAGCAGCAGGTACCGTGATGTGCAGAGAGGGGAGGAAGGAATACAGGCTAAACAGGTTACACAGGTAGAGTGTCCACTCTGTGCTGCCTAATTTGTGTCAAGCGGATTACAGGAAGACAACTATGTATTGCCCTAAGTGCTAACAAGGGAAAACACTAGTTTTTTATTGAGTGTTAACCAACTTGAGTGTGGACACAAAGCCATAGTTATATGTTTAAACATATAACAACAGATTGCAAAATTAAAGTCTTAACAAGGTAGTGAAAAGTCAATTATGGGAAGTATAGTGTATATACGTTGGTTAACATCTATACTTGTGTACTTAACAACTTCAGCTATGTGTGCTTTCATCTAGCTTTTCTCCCCTGTGTTCCTTTATTCACCACTAAAAGATCTGCCCAGTGTTGCTTGGGTCCTTAGCTGAAGTAAGTTTTGTTTTTCTTTATTGAAATCATTGCTCTGGAGTGGGGCTGGGGAGGAGGGGATCAGGATGCAGGCTGCCCTAGGGAGAGAGGACAACCCCAGACTTCTGTCACTACAGCAGTTTGGGGCCAGGTGAGAAACGCTTGTCTATGGCTGCTGCAGCAGACACAGCCGGGAGAGGGGTGTAAGTACCATGGCTGGGGGACAGACAGACACACAAACAGACAAACTCTCTCAAATATATAGCAGATGGATGTTGCTTTCTCCACCTCAGTCCCCTGCTGCCCCAATGGGCTTATAGCTGTCCTGGTCCCCATCTCCAACCACTTGCTGCCCTTCTGTGGTCATTATACGGCGTAATATCCCTCCTAGCAGACCCCTCATTTCCGTTTGATGAAAAACAGTCGCATTCCAGGCACATCCCATTGTCCTGGCACAACCAAACCCTGACCTTGCTTTAAGTTAGGATAAGAGGAAGCTACTTACCAAATTTGGTGGTCCCAACTCTTACCGTTTAGAAGTTCTTGAACAGACTCACAAACAGACTCTTAAACATATAATATATTGACAATGTTCTTGGTGCTGAGCAAAATCTGTGATATGGACAGCTCATGCCTCATGGTCCATACAATCTAATAAGCAGACAAGATGCTTTAAGATATTTAATTAAAGAGACAACAAGGGAAAATGCTTTTACAGCTTATCTCAGTGACCTACCTCTGTAGGTCCACAAAGTGAATCTTAGGGGTGGGGAGGAGCAGTTGGATTGGAGTTGGGTCATTCCATGAAGAGGAGCAGCATGAAAGAAGATCCAGAGATGCTATGGGTAAAGTAGCTGAATGGAAGCACTTTTTTGCCTGCATTTATAGCTTAATAAAATAACACAAACCCATATGTCAGGCCTCTCTTACAATGTGTAGCTGCTGAATGCACAAACTGTGAACTTTAAAGTCTTCCTGAGTAATGATGAATGGAAGGCCCAGTGATCTGCATGTGGGACAGTAATTTCTCCCATGTTTAGTCGTGGGGCTTGGATTTCTCATAGCATCTTGGAGTTAGACACGGCTATTTCAGGGTTTCTACTGGACCTATTTTGCACATAGGTATCTCTGCTGAGACAGTGCCAATGGCTAGCGGAGCCATTGTCAAATATTTTCACGACAGTGGATCTCATATTAACAGAGACAACCTTCTCTCCCTTTCACAATCGCACATTGTTGTCTCAACTGCAACAGTCACTCCTAGGGAAGAACAGTAGGAAGGTATTTAGTGCACTTCCTCTAGCAATCGAATTTAGCAGCTGGAAAGAGGGAGGGAGCCAGAACCACAGAACCAACCAGCTGCTCTTTGCAGCCCCAGCAGCCAGGGCTCTGAGGCCAATTGTTCTAACTCATCTCGCCCACTGTGCTCTGCATCCAGCACAGAGGAAAGCAATAGCACTTACCCTGAGGCAGGACCAAACCCACCACAAGGGAAAGGCCAGTCCTGGACCGACAGCAACCCCCCTGACAGTCAACAGCTTCATAGTTTAGGGTGACCCCATCCTGGGAAATGGCAGGAACCGAGTCCCAAACCCTCCGCCTATAATTCCCCCCCCCCCCCCCCAACGGGTGTCCTCCACCAGGAACAATCCCTCATGACCCCCTGCAGCCACACTTCCTGCGCAGCAAACCCTCACTCTCTTCCGCAACTGTCCTAATGCGGAACCTGCACCCAAAGCCCTGCTCCCCAGGAACCCCTCCCCAACCCCAAACCTCCACAGCACCCTCATCTTCCACAAGCCTCAGCACTGCCCCCAGCAGCCCCCCGGCGCCCACCCCTCCCCAGCGCTGAGCCAGCTTCTCCAGCCCCTCCAACAGCCAGAGACCATCCTGCCCCTCCTCCGTCCCAAATGCAGCCCCTGTGCTGCCCCCACCGATCCCCATCCCCCGTACTGCTCCCCACCGACCCCATCCCCCCATACTGCCCCACCGACCCCATCCCCGTACTGCCCCCGATCCCCATCCTCCCGTACTGCCCGCACCGACCCCATCCCCCACTGCTCCCCACCGACCCCATCCTCCCGTACTGCCCGCACTGACCCCATCCCCGTACTGCTCCCCACCGACCCCATCCTCCCGTACTGCCCCCACCGACCCCCATCCCCGTACTGCCCCCACCGACCCCCATCCCCCGTACTGCCCCTACCGACCCCCATCCCCGTACTGCCCCGCACTGACCCCATCCCCACTGACCCCCATCCCCTGTACTGCCCCTACCGACCCCATCCCCACTGCCCCCACCGACCCCATCCCCGTATTGCCCCTATTCCCCCCATCCATCCCCCCCCCCCCCCCCCCCCCCCCCCTCGACCCCCATCCCCACCGACCCCATCCCCATACTGCCCCTGACCCCCATCCCCGTGCTGCCTGCACCGACCCCGTGCTGCCCGACCGACCCCCATCCCCGTGCTGCCCCTACCGACCCCCATCCCCACCGACCCCGTGTGCCCCACCAGTCCCTAGTGCCTCCACTGCCCCCTTTTCCCCATCCCCGTGCTGCCCCACCGACCCCCATCCCCGCTGCCCCCCACCGGACCCCCATCCCCACCGACCCCCATACTGCCCCCCACCGACCCCATCCCCCATACTGCCCCCACCGACCCCATCCCCCACCGACCCCCATACTGCCCCCCACCGACCCCATCCCCGTGCTGCCCTCGGCCCCATCCCCGTGCTGCCCCTACCGACCCCCATCCCCGTACTGCCCCCACCGACCCCCATCCTCGTGCTGCCGCACTGCCCCCATCCCCGTGCTGCTCCCCCGACCCCATCCTCCCGTACTGCCTTTGGCCCCATCCCCGTGCTGCCCCCACCGACCCCATCCCCCGTACTGCCCCTACCGACCCCCATCCCCGTACTGCCGCACTCCATCCCCACTGACCCCCATCCCCTGTGCTGCCCCTACCGGCCCCCATCCCCGTGCTGCCCCCCACCGACCCCATCCCCGTGTGCCCCTACCGACCCCCATCCCCCATGGACCCCATACTGCCCCTGCCCCATCCCCGTACTGCCCCCCACCGACCCCCATCCCCCCCCATGCCATCCCTACCACCCCCATCCCCGTGCTCCCCGTGCTGCCCGTGCCCCCCCCCCCGTGCCCCCCCCCCCCCCATCCCCCACCGACCCCCGTGTTGCCCCCACCAGTCCCTAGTGCCTCCACTGCCCCCTTTTCCCCATCCCCGTACTGCCCCCCACCATCCCCGTACTGCCCCCACCGACCCCATCCCCACCGACCCCATACTGCCCCCACCGACCCCATCCCCATACTGCCCCCACCGACCCCATCCCCACCGACCCCCATACTGCCCCCACCGACCCCATCCCCGTACTGCCCCTACCGACCCCATCCCCCGTACTGCCCCACCGACCCCGTACTGCCCCCTACCGACCCCCATCCCCCATGCTGCCCCCACCGAGCTCCCCATACTGCCCCCACCCCCGTACTGCCCCACCGACCCCATCCCCCGTACTGCCCCCACCAGTCCCTAGTGCCTCCACTGCCCCCTTTTCCCATCCCCGTGCTGCCCCCACCCCTCACCCTGTCCGCACCGACCCCGGGCCGGGCCCGAGCAGCGCGGGGCCCGGCGGGGACCCGCGTGGGGGGGTTCCGGCCCCTCCCCCGGCAGATAACGGCGGGTGACGTCACATCCTGCCCCGCCGGTCGGTGCGCGGAGCCGGTTGGAAGCGGTTCGGCCGCGCGCCCGCCTCACAGGAGCGCGAGCCCGGCCAGGCCCTCCGGCCGGGGCATGGGGCGGAGCTAGGGCGCCGCAGGGGGCGCCGCGCGCCGGTGAGTGGCCCGGGGGGGCGGGCGGGGGCACGTGTGGGGCCGGGGGGCCCCGCGACAGGACCACGCGCCGCCGCTCCTGCCACGTGCCCCGGCCGGGCGGCTCCGAGCCCGCCGCAGCGTGTCTGCCCGGCCCGCCCGCACCACGGCGGGGGCGGGGCTGGGTGGGGTGCGGGCCTGGCTGGGGCGGGGTCGGGCTGGCTGGGGCTGGGGGCTGGGGGAGGACCCTGGCTGGGGCGGGGCTGCTTGGGTGCGGCCCTGGCTGGGGCGGGGCTGGGGGCTGGGGGGGCGGGCTTGGGGCGGCTGGGGCGGGGGCTGGGGTGCGGCCTGGCTGGGGCGGGGCTTGGGGTGCAGGAGGGGCACTGGGCTGGGGCAGGGGGTCCAGAGAGCAGGGGGTCAGGGTATGGAGGGTTTCAGGGCCTTGGCTGGGGCAGGGTTTGGGGTTCAGGAGGGCACTGGGCTGGGGCAGGGGTCCAGAGAGCAGGGGTCAGGAGGGTTTCAGGGCCCTGGCTGGGGCAGGGTTTGGGGTGCAGGAGGGCACTGGGCTGGGGCAGGGGTCCAGAGAGCAGGGGTCAGGGTATGGAGGGTTTCAGGGCCCTGGCTGGGGGCGGGGTTTGGGGTGCAGGAGGGGCTCTGGGCTGGGGCAGGGGGTCAGGGCCCTGGCTGGGGGCGGAGGTTTGGGGGTGCAGGAGGGGCTCCGGGCTGGGACAGGGGCCAGAAAGCTGGAGAGGGATCAGGGCTGAGGCAGGAAATTGGAGCCATAGAGGCTCAGGGGGCAGGCTGTGGATGGTACTTACCTCAAGCAGTTCCCAGAAGCAGTGGCAGGTCCCCTTTTTGGCTCCATCCACAGGTGCCACCCCCATTGGCTGCAGCAGGGAGCTGTCAGGATCCCTTTTCTACTGGGTGTTCTGCTTAAAAAAGAGACACCTGGTCACCCTGATGGACACCGACCAGCCACGTGGCTGTGCGGGTCCGGGCTGCCAAAATAAACAGGCTCCTGGACAGTACTGCTGACTTTGGGGCAACTTCTTCCCAAGTCTTTCCATCCGTTTGAAATGGCCCAGAATTGACGCTGTGTGAGGCTGTTCAGTTCAGCTGCAAACAATGGAGTTTGGTCAGCCTGCTTTTGCCTCTCCAAAGGCAGTCACAGATGGTTGTGAGTCGCCAACTTTCACAATGCAAATAAGCAACCCGACTTTCATAATAAGCCAAAAAACAAGCAAATCCCATTTTAAGACAAGACCAAAACAAGCCAGTCCCGAAAAGAACCCCAGCGTCCTCTGGGACAGTATCCCCAGGGGGCAGCATGGGACCGGTGGGACCCCACGTACCACCTCTGTGCTCTCTCCAGCCTGTGCTGTTTCTCACAATGCCTTGCTGGATAATGGTTATCCATGGGTGGTTTGACACCCTGCCTGAGTGTGGGTTACTTTCCTTGTTGCCTCTGGAGAGCTAATTTCTGTCTGATTCCTCAATTTACAGCATGTTTTAGTGACCACTGTACAGCACAATTCTCATAACTTCACATGCATTAATGATTAGGGCCCTACCAAATTCATTGTCCGTTTTGGTCAATTTTACAGTCATGGTATTTTTTTTTTTTTTAAGTTTGACATTTTCATCTGTTTAAATCTAAAATTTCATGGTGGTCTAATTGTAGGGGCCCTGACCCACAAAGGAATTGAGGGGTTTCACAAGGTAATTGCAGTACAGCTGCCCTTGCTTCTGCACTGCTGTTAGAACTGCCTTCAGAGCTGGGGAGTGTTGGTTGCTGGCTGGGTGCCCAGCTCTGAAGGCAGAGGCACTGCCAGCAGCAGCACAGAGGTAAGGATGGCATGGTTTGGTATAGCCAGCATTGCTGCTGGTGGGGCACTGCTGTCAGAGCTGGGCACCCAGCCAACAGCTGCTGCTTTGTGTGCCCCCAGCTCTGAAGGCAGCGCAGAAGTCAAGGGTGGCAATATCACAATCCTCCTAAAATAACCTTGTGACTCCCCTGTGCCCTTTTAGACAGGACCTCCAGTTTGAGAAATGATGGTACCCCCCAAGGTAAAAACACACACGAGCAGATTTCACAGAGGAGGCCAGATTTCACAGTCCACGACGTGTTTTTCATGGCTGTGAATTTGGTAGGGTCCTATGAATTAGGGATGTAAGCAACTAGTTGTCTACCTGATAAGCCTAGTTTTATCCGAGTCACTACTTGACTAGTTGCTTCCCCCCCTTGGTGCCTCTGTATCAGAGGCACCAAGGAGGGGCGAGCCGGCTTAAAAGCCAGTTTCTCCCTGCAGCATCTCCGCGGTGGGGGAGGGGAGGCAGAGGCACAGCAGGGAAACGGCGTGAGTGGGGATCGAAGCAGTCCCTGCTTGCATGGTGTCCTAACTGCTGCGCCTGTGCGAGCAGGGACTGTTTCGGTCCCCGCTGCATCTCTCCCTTTGAAATGAGGCACAGCAGTCTGTACCCTGTGCGAGCAGGGACTGTTTCGGTCCCCGCTGTGCCTCTTCCTTTGAAATGTACAAGAGCTGTGGGCGGCTGTTGTACATTTTAAAGGCAGAGGCGCAGCAGGATAGCGAGCACCCCCTTATTGACTACTTGATTAGCTGATTAATTGAAATTAACATCCCAGCTATGAATGCGATATGATTTGCTGAAAGCTGCATATGTATAATCTTTGCCGATACCTTCCAAGGCATGCTGTACATGTAAGATCATACACAATCATTTGCACACGCAACCATCTGAAAATAAAAATATTGCCCTTTGTATCTACACTTAGGGAATGATTAATATACTATTGCCTAAAGATTAGATCAGCACACTGGGTTCTCTCTCTATGCCACTGGTTCACAGGGGTTTCTTAGGCAAGTCATTTAATCTCCCTGAGCCAAATTAATTGTGATGCGTTCCAGTGAATTCTCATCCTCCGCTGCCCCCAGCCAGACTCCCTTCCTCAGCCCGGTTGGGCTTCCCAATGGTCCTGTGTCTGGCTCTGCACCCTCATCTCCGTTGGCTCCTTCCTTCCATTCCCCCAGACATCTCTGCCCACCTGTGCCCCCCACTCTTTTCCTTTCCCAATCCAGCCCCCCCCATCCTCAGCCCGGTTTCTCTGTCCCCTTTCGTCCAAGTCCAGTGCCAAGCTTTACCCCCCAATCCAAGCTTGGCTCCTCCCTTTCCCAGCCTGGGTATCCAGGTATCTTCCCCACTCTGTTTACTGCTTGTCTCCTCCTGCCATCCCCTGTCTGGCTCTCCCCTCCTTCCTTTCACAGGGATAGAACCATATACTCACAGGTCACTAGAACTGGAAGGGACCTCAAGAGGTCATCGAGTCCAGTCCCCTGCCCTCATGGCAGGACCCAGCACTGTCTAGATCATCCCTGATAGATGTCTGTCTAAGCTGCTCTTAAATATCTCCAGAGATGGAGATTCCACAACCCCCCTAGGCAATTTATTCCAGTGTTTCACCACCCTGACAGGTAGGACGTTTTTCCTAATGTCCAACCTAAATCTCCCCTGCTGCAGTTTAAGCCCATTGCTGCTTGTCCTGTCCTCAGAGGCCAAGGAGAACAATTCTCTCCCCCCTCCCCCCCAACACACACGCCCTTTTAGGGACTTGAAAACTGCTCTCATGTCCCCTAAACAAGCCCAGTTCTTTCATGATGATGCAGACAGTTTCACTTCTAGACCAAGATAAGTTGCAGCGTAGCAGTGATTGTTGCTGCAATGGCCAACCCGGCTCCTTTCCCCGGCTGTGCCACCTTTGTACAGCTGCTCCGACTCATCCTCCTCCTGCTCCTGTGCTGTCCCTGCTCCCTGCCCACCCCTGCTCCTGCCCCCCTGCTTCCTTTCCACCTCATCCAAGCTCCCTCACCTGCTCACCCCCTCCATTCCCTACCCTTCTGCCAAGCCTTTCTGCAGTAGGCGCTGGGACCAAGAACGTTACCAGGCAGGAAGTAGGAACCAGGAACTTTAAATTGCTTAAAACGCAGTCACCTCCCCCACCTGCGTTTCACCCACACAGGTAGCTGGAGCCAAATGCCAATCACCAGTTGAGCTTTCTGACTGGCAGAGGATAGGAGCCAATTACAAGCGACTGTAAAATATTTAAAAAGCCCAAGCCTAATAAGCCTAAAACAAACCAAATTCTTGCTTATTTTCCATAGTTTTGGTAATAGCCAGGAATAGCCTGTCTTGCCACTCACACTCTTGTTCTGTCAGCCTCTAAATAAGGAAGTTACTATGAGCTATGCATATTACATTGCTAGACTTCATTCAGAAAATGTAGCTGATAAACTAGTCTTCCAGTATTCAGGGCAGCTTTTTTCCACTTGCATGTTCATTTGGCAAGAACCCATTGATAAATTTGGTAAATACTAGTGCTGGTAGTGTTTCTACATTGTTGTTAAGACACAGATCTCTATGGTGCTTAGTATGGGTCTTTGTTCTTTTGTGATAATTAGACTTGGAATTATTTGTAGTGAGCCTATGAATAATTATTTAACAGCTTCAGGTTGTACCTCCCTACCAGAGAGCCGGAGGCCTGGGATTCCCGCGGCAGGGGGAGCTGGTGGTGCGTCCAGGAATGGGGTGGCCAGGAGTCCCATAGCAAGGGGGCTCTGGCGTTGTAGGGAGCCCCTCGGTGTGGCTGGTTGTCCCGTGGCAGGGTGTGTTTTGGTGGCACGGCCAGGAGCGGAACCGGTGGGGGCTGGTGGCAGGGACCTCCCCTGGTTCAGCAAATTCCCTTGTTCCATGCTGGACCAGGGAGATCCAACCTGTATATGGATTTATTTTAAATTGAAATATCTGTTGGTAAATGGGTAGTGTAATACAAATAATATTGTTTTTAGTGGTACAGCGGACCATCCTTTAGTTGTAAGTAGTAAATCTGCTTCATCTCTTGAGGGATCTTCTAAGCCACAAGAGTCAAATTATAGCCTTAATTTCTGCACATTTAAGGGTACATAAATATTTTCCAGTTTCAACATTTCTCTGCCACATTCTTATATTTATTTTAGCAGGTCCCCTCTCCTACTGCCATCCTTCAGTTTTCTTATTACCTACTTGCTGTGTCCCAGAGTGACCATCTGAATTTTAGGTAGCTTTCAAAATATTATATACAACACTTAGACATAGTAGTCTTTTGGGGTTTCAGTTCTGGTGAAGGATCATGGTAACCCTTGTATGTCCAGGGCTCCTTGTATTTTGCCGCTCGAATAGGAGAATTCTTTAAAATTGGCGTATAGCAAAAGTCCTAGTTGAAGTGATGATGAGGAACAAGAGAAGCAGAGCTACAAAGTGTGTTTACCTTTGGATTTGCTTACCTTTGGAATTTAACTGAATTTAAATTTTAATTAAGTACCAATCTCATTCGTCTGTTACTTAAGTGTAAAAATAACCTTTAAACTGGTACATTGAAACAATAGGAATGCTTTAATGGAACCTGTGAAATGAGGCAGGGTAGAATGGTTTAAGTCAAGATAATGATTTAAATCGTTAAGTGGAAAGTCTTGATTTTAAATCAACTGTTCTAATCAACTTTTCCATTTAGACTTCAGTTACTTTCTAAAGAAAGGTGCATTCTCATTGGTTGATAAAACCACTGAAATATGTTAACTAGAATTTAATTAAACACAAAGTAGCATATAACATTTATTTGTATTGAACAAAACAGCCTTAATTGTCTTTACATAAACGTTTCTTATCCAAACATGTTTCACATTTACAACTAATTTATAAGTTTAGGCCTTACCTTATTTTGTATTAAATCTGTTTAAAATGAAATACAAATTTGTTTAAAAATTACCTTATAATTTAAATGACAAAATAAAAAAACTCCAATCTAACTAAAATAATCTGATTTTTTGATTGTTTCAGAGAAAATCATAGATTTTCATCCAGCCTGAAATGAGGTCTTTTCTGTTCATAAAAGTTGTGGTGCGTTTCCCTTGTGTTAGCATTCTTGTTTAGGAAGTGATTTTCATCAGTGACTGAAGCTATGTAGGTATAAAGTGTACCTGTATCTATTTAAGAGGGTCCACTTGAGGGCTAGGTTTCTAGACAGATTTATTTAAATGTAGTACTTTTTTTGTGTGTAGACAAGACCTAAAAAGACTTAGCTTGTCAGCTACTGCATTCATGGGCGGTGAAAGGCCAGTCGGGGAAGGCAAGCCCCAACCCCGCCCCCTTCCGCCCGAGGCTCCACCCCTTTCGCCCGAGGCTTTCAGGTCACATGGAGAGCCACAGCTGCTGAGCCGCAGCCCCATCCCTCCTCAGCAGCTGGGGAAAGCCTGGCTGCCGTGTAGTGGCCAAATGACTCCCCAGCGGTGGGGAAAAGCTGGGTTGCCATGCAGCGGCTCATTGCTTCCTGGTGGCCAGGCTGCTGAGCTGGGCTGCCTTCCCTGGTGGCCAGACAGAGCCAGGCTGCTGTGCTGCAGCCCCAGCCTTCCCTGGTGGCAGCCCCAGCCTTAGGCAGTTGGTCATGTAGGCAATTTTGGGAAGGCTGTGCCCTCCATCGCCTACATGACGGACCACCGATGACTGCATTCTAGAATCATAGAACACTAGAACTGGAAGGGACCTCGAGAGGTCATCTGGTCGGGTCCCCTGCCCTCATGGCAGGGCCAAGCACCATCTAGACCAGGGGTCTCCAACCTTTTAAACTATGAGAGCACTTTTTGAAGTTAAGTGCAATCCAGGATCTACCTCAAACCCAAATACCTTTGTGCCCCTTCTCCAAGGCCCCGCCCCTGCTCACTCCATCCTTCCTCCCTCCCTCCCCCATCCTTCCTCCCTTTCATCAGGCAGGGGCAGAGGGTTGGGGTGCAGGCTTTGGTCTTGACTCAGGAATTTGGAGTGTGAGAGGGGCTCTGAGCTGAGCCTGGGGCAGAGGTTGAGGGTGCAGGAGGTGGTTCAGATTAAGGCTCTGTAAGGGAGTTTGGGTCAGGGGGGAGGGGCTTGGGGTGCAGGAGGCGGTACATGACTGGGACAGGGATTCAGGATGCAGGCTCCAGCTGGACACTGCTTACCACAGGTGGCTTCTGTGTGGTGGGGCAGTGAGGCAGAGCCAGGCTCACCCCTGCCCTGGCCCTGCACCACTCTCAAAAGCAAACTCCCTCCATCCCAAGTCCTGTTGTGCCCACACCCCCGTTCTGTGGAGATAGGGGGAACAGCTCCAAGGCAAAGGGCAGGAGTTGCACAGCAGTGGGGAGAGGGGCAGCTGAAGTGCCTGCACTTGATAGGCTCCTGGCCAAAGCAGTCGAGATCACCTGTCAGAGGCTCCAAGATCTACTGGTAGATCCCGATCTACTGGTTGGTGACCGCTGGTCTAGACCATCCCTGGCAGGTGTCTGTCCAATCTGCTCTTAAATATCTGCAGAGATGGAGATTCCACAACCCCCCCACCCCCCACCAGGCAATTTATTGCAGTGTTTCACCACCCTGACAGTTGGGAAGTTTTTCCTAATGTCCAACCTAAACCTCCCCTGCTGCTGCAGTTTGAGCCCATTGCTGCTTGTGGTATCAGCAGAGGCCAAGGAGAGCAATTTTTCTTCCTCCAATCTTTTAGGCACGCTGTACATTCTAAATGCTACCATTCTGGGGTAAAACATGTCTCTGATAGCAGTAGACAAGTGACACCTCATCACATTTTGGGATAAGTCATGAAGAAAATGATGACCATTTGAAACTTTCTGGGAATTTTAGGTGAGCAGAACGTAATTAGCTAAGGTTAAATTTAGACTGGGCTCTAGTTGCTTGTAGTCTTGTATAGTGTCCGTGTTTTAGTGATCACAATAGATGCAAATACTAATTGGTAGGGAAGAACACCACTTCCTTCATCCCCCTGAATTTTCTCCATCCAAGGACTGTTGAAGAGGCTTGATCATGGTTCGTCAAGTCTGATAAAATGAGAAGTGAGGGGGTATTCTGCAGCAAAATCCTGAGGAGAGCTGCTTTGATAGCTTGTGCTTATGTGAAGTGCTTTTCGGGCATCAACAAATTCAGTCAAAAGTATGTAATAGTTACATGAGAAACAAATGGATTTGAAGAATGCAAGCTTCAGTAATATCTTGGCTCTTCAGCAGCTTGACACAGTTGTTAATGTAAAATGCTTTAAATTTCTCCAGCGTCATTTATCGAACTACATATATTATTCAGTGACTCAGCACTTCTAACCCCAGATATAACTTACATTAATGTTTGCCTAATTCTGTTGTGGGGTAAAGTATTCTAGTGGCAATAACAAACCCCTTGAACTTTGTTCCTTGATTAAACAGCATCTTTAAGTATAACTGGGACAATCCTGCCACTTTCTCATCACATCAGATACCTTCTTACTGTTCAGTAACCCCCAGTTTATACCTAGGCAACCACAAGTTGTGGG
Source organism: Rafetus swinhoei (assembly GCA_019425775.1). NCBI lineage: Eukaryota > Metazoa > Chordata > Testudines > Trionychidae > Rafetus > Rafetus swinhoei. Next base: position 1,233,040 of record CM033432.1, read on the forward strand.
TAACTTTTGCAAGAAATGTGTTCCCTGTAAGGAACCTTCATACCTGCTTCAGTTTTGATAGGATATGTTCAACTTAAACTCACCTGATTTTAAGGGTTTAAGATCTTTCACTATTTACTTTTGTTTTCAAATTTATTTGAAAGCATCTATTCTGACTGGCTTCTAGCATTTATGTAATTGAATTGTGTAATCCTGGATGATAATACCAAACCACAACTATTTAACCTCAGGCTACATTCTAGTAGCAACAGCACAGCAAAATCATCTCTCTCAAACATCCACCCCTATCCTGCATCTCATCTCTTTAGCAATGGCCTGGGAGAGCTTGCAGGATCTTATGACTGTCAGTAAATCAAGATTTTGCCAGGCCAAGGAGAAGCTCACATTCAAGCACTGAGGACCCTTTAAGGGAAATGCCTGGCCAACAACACTTCAAATCACTGCTGCCCTTGGGAGTTGTTGCAGTGTTCACAGGGCAGAGAGATACTGAAACCTAGTTGGAAGCTAGTGCACTTGCTGAGCAGTGTGCTCTCACTGAGGCTGGCCTCTGGGCAGGTGGGCCTGCATTCTGCACTAAAGTGTGCTAAACACCCACGCAGCACAAGTTTAGGGTGTTACCTGAATAATTCTCACATCTCTTGTGCTTGATTTTGTCATTCAGAACAAATGGCAAATCTTAGCAGTGTTCTTTGAATTCCTGGGTAGTGTCTTCAGCAACTGAGACTAAATAGACGTCCATGTTAACACCTTCAATCCACTCTTTGCATCTTCCCTTCCTTTTCTGTACCGACCTTTGGTGATCACCCGTCAATCCCACTTTTGCATTATTGATCAACAGCTTGCATGCCTTCACTATCTTTGCAGTCAGAAACCACCGCATTGTGAAAGCCGAAAGACAAGATGAGCTAGGTAGCTTTGCACAGAACTGTATTATTGGATACACAGTCCAACTTCCAGAAGCTCCCAAATTCTGGAGGGCCAACTCTCCTTAAAAGATACAGCTTTATCTGCTGCACCCCCCTCTCCACATGAACATCGTTATGGTTTATTAATTGAACTAGTCATGCCTTTGTCATCAGTAGTGACTCCTCTTCAAGGCTTCTATTTTAGACCATTCTAAATTTTTGCTTCTTCATAAGAAAATGAAGGGCCATGATATTTTCATCACTTCCCTTTTAAATTCTTAGACTAGTTAGTTTATTAATGAATTCTAATTTTTATTTTTATTAAACATAAAACACTATGTCTACTATATCATCACACAATTACTTTAGAATGTCACACAAGTACTAAAAATGAAAAGCCAATAACATCGCCTGAAAAACACCACTATACTGGGTTTTTAACAACATTTTTTGCTCCTAATAGTATGTTCTATACTTAGTGATTATAGGGTCAGACCATGTGAGTTACCCAAGCCTAATGTTTAGTTGTTTTCACTTGTGGTTTATTAAAATATGACTGTATTTTCCATGCTTAAAAGTCCAATTCGTTTATTGTGTAGCTCTAGTTAAACCAGCTGCGATGGCATTCATCACTTTCTTTGTTTGACAGGGCAACTGAAATTGTAACTTCCAACTATTATTTTAAGACCTTCCTACTTTTTTATAGCAGGGGACTCAGCTGTTGACTCTAGTCTGCACTGACTTTCCAGACAGGTTAGCCATGCTTTTTCTGTGAACAGCTGCATTTGAGAACATTGCTGCTTTTTTTTCAATTACTTTTTATGATAAAATTAACTTATTAAGCATTGTCTTCTCTAGAGTAGATGATGTCAGCACTTTTTAGGTTGTGAAAAACAGCTGGCCACGTTGGTTTTATTCTTTTTGTAACCTTGTTGAAGGTTAGATACTGTAAGTTGCAAATACTTATGCTGCTGCTGTTTGTGTGTGTGTGTGAATCTTTACTCTTTTCTTCCTTTGGGATTTATTGGCACTTGATATTTTTACCTGGACTGAGCTCTCAAATAACACACAAACTTCTGTAGTAAGGAATACATATTTGGGGATTTTGTAAGGGATAGGGATGTTTTATAGGCCAAGAAGCTCACCTGAACTTGCTCCAAGAGTGTTGAGTGTTTTTAGAATTGCCGGGAACCGAACCTTTGTCAGTGCTGCTGCTGCTGTGTCATCCTAAGGGCTTGGCTTGGTGGGGACTTCTTCCTCCCCGTGCCTGTGATCCATCTTTGGTCACCTCCTGCAGCCACTGCCATGACAACCCCAAGGGCAGGCAGCATGTCTTGCTTTGCTGGATGCTATTCCTCAGTGGAGCACTGTGGTGTGGACTCATTGGCATGCTTGCTCTGCAGCACACAGCGTGTGCTGCAAGGTGGGCGGTAGTTTGCAAGAGTGGGGCATCCAGCCACTACTTTACTGACCCCTCCCAGGGTAGGAGGAGGGGATCAGAAACGACTCATGGCAGCCTGAGAGGGTCATGGTATTGAAACTGTGAAATTTAGCATAGATCTTGTGTGGTTTTTAACAGATTCACTATTGATTGCAGGGGACATTTTAGGAAGGCAGAAATGTCGTGATTGAAATAGGAGTTTGGTTAGCATTAGGATTAGCATTTCTAATCTTGTGAAAAATGGCAGGGTCTGGCCTAGGGTTGTTAAAAATCCTAACTAACTGCTGAGATTGGTCATAGAGCACTAGAATGGGAAGGGACCTCGAGAGGTCATCAAGTCCAGTCCCCTGCCCTCGCGGCAGGACCAAGCACCCTCTAGATGAGATACTGCAGAGCCTGCAGCGAAGTCTCCCTGGGAGCTGGGCCATCAGCTCCTGCAGACCTGGCTCCACTCCCAGGGAGGAGGCGTCGCTAGTGTAACCAACACCGATACACATCTGCTCATCAGTTAAATGGTTAGTCATTTACACGCCAACATCCCTACTCTGGACCTTTTTCTTCTTAGGGAGCGCCTCCAGCAAGACAGTTCCCCATGCACCAGTCCAGTTCAGTACAGTACAGACTCAGAGAAGATGCCTGCGTTGTCGTTGTTTGTATTACCATAATGCCTAGGACCAGAATCCCCCAAAGCACTCCACAAACGGAACAAAAGCGAGCTCCTGGGCAAAGATCAAGTCAAGTCACCGACACAATTTCTTGTAGAAACTGATTTTTCTTGCATGTCTTCTCGCCAAACGTTGAGCTGGGATGACCCTGCCTAAGCTGTGAGGTCATGGTCTGATTTGATAAATGGCTGTAGCATACACCTGCTGTCCCGACTTAGAATAATAGAACCATAGAGCTGGAAGAGACCTCAGAAGGTCATCAAGTCCAGCCCCCTGCTCTAGGCAGGACCAATCCCAACTCAATCAACCCAGCCAGGGCTTTGTCAAGCCGAGACTTAAACACCGCTAGGGAAGGAGACTCCACTACTTCCCTAGGGAACCCATTCCAGTGCTTCCCCACCCCTAGGGAAATAGTTTTTCCTAATATCCTACCTGGACCTCTCCCACCACAACTTGAGCCCATTGCTCCTTGTTCTGCCATCTGTCACTACTGTGAACAGTCTTTCTCCATCCTCTTTGGAACCTCCCTTCAGGAAGTTGAAGGCTGCTCTCAAATCCCCCCCTCACTCTTCGCTTCTGCAGACTAACCAGACCCAACTCCCTCAGCCTCTCCTCATAGGTCATATGCTCCAGCCCCCTAATCATTTTGTCAAGTATCAGAGGGGTAGCCGTGTGAGTCTGAATCTGCAAAAGCGGCGAGGAGTCCTGTGGCACCTTATAGACTAACCGAAGTGTTGGAGCATAAGCTTATGCTCCAACGCTTCGGTTAGTCTATAAGGTGCCACAGGACTCCTCGCCGCTAATCATTTTGGTTGCCCTCCACTGGACTTCAAAACGTCTTCACTCATATCTGGCATTCGAAGTAGTAGAAATTACAGTGTGTGAAGTAGGAACCAGAGCACATAGCCAGCACAGTGCTGTAAAAGCCAGAGGTGCTGAATTGTTCATTTTTTGTAGCCAGTCATAAGTGTTCCAGTGCCTGTTGTTCTGGAAATGGTTTGTTTATGGGAAATGTCACTTTCCAGTGATACCCTCCTTCCTTCCACTCTAGTTCCATTCTAAATGTTTCTAACTCTCACACCTCATCCATTTCTGCTCTTTGGTATTTCAGTTATCACTAAGTATTTTTAACTTTTCCAATGTCTATCTCAGCAATGAATAAATGAATTTCTAGAACGTGAGTCTGCAAGGCGAGTTACAGATTTTTTTCAAGCGGAATAGTGATTTATCGTATCTATATTTTGTGGCCTCATATTGCTCAGGTTTTGACTTTCTTAGGTTCTTGTATGGCTCTTGTATTAGTATCTGAGTGCCTCAGAATCTTTTAATACATTTACCCTCCAACATCCCTATGAGCTGGAAAAATGCTCTTATCCCCATTTTATAGATAGGGAACTGAAGCGCAAACACACTAAGGCCCAAATATGGAAATGTATTTAGGTGCCTAAATACTTCTTCAAATACCTGGGCTCAAATCACTTGTCCAAGGACGCATAGGAAGTCCATGGCTGAGCAAAGAATTGAACATGGGACATGCAAGTTCTGTGCTAGAAACCTAATGATGGGACCATCCTTCCTTTTCTAGAGGACTTCAAAGCCTGCATCTTTGTCAAATTCAAAAAGAATAAGATTTCCCCCTTTTGCTTGGCTAAGGTTCGTTTTAGGAAGTGGACATATACTGTTCTTGCTAGAACCATTTAATTCAACAACTTGTGCCTTAACAGAGTTAAAGAAAACCAACGGGGGGAATGGTCTAAAATTTTCCTTGCTAAATGTCAGTCTGCTTTGACTTCCTTTATGTTGGAGGAAAGCAGAACAGTACATTCCTCAATACACTGTAAAGGAGGCACTTTTTAAAGCAGAAGCCACTTTCATGAAGAATTTTCTAAAAATTTACTTTCATTTTCATGAGGAAATGTGATTTCTTGCCAGTGCTCCACCCCAAGACACACATTATGTAGCTGCTGTTTATGTACCCGCTACACTCTTAAAAGAAGTCTCTGAGGCCGCAGTCATTCGGATACTTGAGCTGCCCCCAGCAGTCAGTTAAGCAGGCGTGTGCGGGCATACCTACATTACAGGTGCTAAACGATGCAGCTGTGCTGCTGTAGTACTGTAGGGGAGATGCTACCGACGTTGGCCAGAGGGCCTTTCCATTGATGTAGTTAATCCATCTCTCCGAGAGGTGACAGTTTGGAAGAATTCTTCTATTGACTTAGATGTGGCTACTTGACTGCAGTGCTCAAGGCTCAACAATTTTCACAGTGCTGATTGACATAGCTCGATTGAGCTCATTTTTAAGCACAGACCATTCCTAAATACAGGAAAGCTTGGTTATCCGGCATGTTGGGGGAATGAGGAGTGCTAGCCAATCAACAATTCTATTAACTTGGTGTCCCTGGCCTTTGTTTTTCTGGAGGTGGGTGACGAGAGGGATCACGTGAGGATTACCTGTTGTGTTCCCTCCCTCTGGGGCACCTGGTATTGGCTGCTGTCGGCAGACAGGATACTGGGCTGGATGGACCTTTGGCCTTGACCCAGTCTGGCCGTGCTTATGTTCTTCTTACCAATTACCCTCCCTGTGCTGGGTCACCAGTTGGCAGGCTTATCTGTTTTGAGAGTCCCTCTGCTGCCACTATGCCACCCCCTTCCTCATCTGCTCTCCTCCCAGTGGTGGATTAGTCATTGAGTCAAGGGATGTGCCCAGGGGCCCCAGCCAAATGGGTGCCCTGCACCCTCACACCCTCAGTCCCTCTGCCCATTGTTTCTGTGGGGGGGAGTACATGGGGTAGGTGGAGCAGTGCAAGCCCATGACCTTGCTCCCTGGCTGGAGTGCCAGGCAGGAACAGGTTAGCTCCAGACCTCACTGCCTGCTGGAGAACCGGGCAGATGGGCAGGCAGGGAGGGACAACTCTGGGGCCAGAGGAGAGTGGGGCCTACAATGGCTGGGCCTGGATGCTAAGTGAATGGGCTGTGGCTGATCCAGGCCTACCCATGGCTGCATCCCTGCTTGGGTCTCAAATAGCTTTGGCATTGATTCCAGTTAGCTCTGGCATTGGTCTTGGTTACTAGATTGAAGATTTGTACTGGGAGAGATCAGAAATGCCAGGTTCTCTCTGGGGAGTAAGGTGCCAGATAACGCTGCTTCGACTGTATTTGGAGGGTCTGGGCTTCAGATTGTGAGGTCTCTGGGAGGGTGATTGTCTTTTACTACAGATATGTGGGGAGCTGTGTACAGCTGTTCCTTGAGATGGTTTATGCCTCCAGGCACGCTTGTAGTACAAATGAGCATGGCATATGTTCTTCCACTGTTGAAAATAAGGCATGCAGTTCAAATAGAGCATGAATTTGGATATGCAGTTGACATGGTGAGTCTTAAAAGTTTAAATAACCTCGCCCAAAACTAAAACCTGTTGATTTGGTAGCTAGTTACCTAATAATCTTTTCTTAGATAGTTGTTAGTTTGAATGTTTAAAACTGTATGCTGAAATGTTTCCTCTTTCATGTTGTTGTATAGTAAGATAAAAATCAGGAGTTTCATTGAGGAAAAGTTACTTCCTTTGTTAAATAACCTACATAGCCGAGAATAAGGATCAGTTGCTGTTAGTCCATGGTGGTAGTCTGCTTGCAGCTCTGAAATAGTCCAGTACCTAACAGAAACTCAGTTCCAGCTTTTTACCCCATCAGAAGAATGATACCTGTTAGTAGGGTTGTAAAGCCATGTAACCGATCAAAATGCTATCTGTTACATGGTTAACCGCAGGGCTTGGGCTGCCGGCCCTGCGCCACGGACAGCAACTGGGGGGTGCTCCATTTGGGTTGGGCACCGGTTACTGGTAAGCATCACCCAGTAAGGGTTAGGGATGTTAAACAGCGATTTGCAAGCTAATAGAGTAGTTGATGGAATTTCCATTGATTAGTTGATAAGGGGGTTAGCTCCTAGGGTGGCGCAAGTCGGGACTGAACAGTCCCGACTTGCGCTGGCTCCAGGACCACTGTGGCTCTGCTTTTTAAAAGGCATTACATTTACATTTACATTTAAAAGGCAGGAGCCGCAGTGGGGGTCCTGGCTTGAGCCAGGTCCCAGACCGCTGCACCTCTGCTTTTTCAATGCTTACTCTTACTACATTTAAAAAAGCAGAGCCGCTGTGGTTTGGGACCAGGTGTGAGCTGGAACAGCTGAGTCCTGGCTTGCACCGGGTCCCCCGCGGTGGCTCTGCCTCCCCTACCGCCTCGCAGAGATGGTGCTGGGGGAACCGGCTCTGCACAGTCTAGGCTTATTGGGTAGTCGACTACTTGACTAGTTGCTTACATCCCTAGTAAGGGTGATGCTTACTGGGTAACTGGTTACCCCGTTTACATCCCTACCTGCTAGTAACAGAGCGTACGGGGGGAGGGATAGCTCAGTGGTTTGAGCATTGGCCTGCTAAACCCAGGGTTGTGAGTTCAATCCTTGCGGAGGCCATTTAGGGATTTGGGGCAAAAATTTGTCAGGGATGGTACTTGGTCCTGCTGTGAAGACAGGGGACTGGACTCGATGACCTTTCAAGGTCCCTTCCAGTTCTAGGAGATAGGCAATCTCCATTAATTTAATTTAATTTACATGGCACAACCGCTGGGAGAGAATTATGAATGTGACTTAGACCTTGTCTACACTTGCAAGTTTTGTCACAAAAAAACCCTTTCTAGCGACAAAACCCAGAGAGTGTTTTTTGTCACCAGAAAACCCTTTCTGGCGACAAAAACCGTTCCCATTGAGACACGATAAGAGTCGTGACATGACATACCCCCATTTTTGGTGACAAACTAATTTAGGAAATTAAATAATTTTTCAAAGCTTTTTAGGTACTTAGGAGTCTAAATTCCATTGGTGACAGAATTTTACGCTTCTAAAGGCCTAAATCTTAGGAAAATTAGATTTAGGTTCCCATTTCAAGTATTAGGATTCAGAATCTGTTTTCAGCAGACGGCAGCGGACCTATACTTTTCCATAAAATCCTTTTTTGTCACTTATATTTTAATGCGACACGGGGCTGTGCTTTTTTTATAGTTGTACCTAAAAAATTTCATCACATTCCTTTGCTTTTTATGCCAGTAGTGTAGGGTAAGTCTTGTATTTCTCGTTGAATTTTGGATTTTCATGATCATCTAAGTACTGGAGATCCCTTGCAATCTCTACTGCTTAAATTTCTATATTCGGTTTAAGGATAACTCCTTAGAGTGGCTTACCTTATTTAAAATTGGATTTTGAGTGATCCCCATGTCAATTTCCAGAGGCCTAAGTGTTCCTTCTGATTCATTTGCTTGTTTTAAAACTTTGCATGACCCTTAAGTCTCTATGCCTTCTAACCTTCCTCCTTCACATACAAAACCCCCCTCACAGTTTATGCCAACAGCCTTTTATTTATTTGAGAAAATAGGACCTCTCGATGCTTTTGCAAAGAACACCGGTTACTGCATCAGCAAAGCATGAATGAGTACAGAAATGGAGAGGGAATGTTCTGACCTTGAACATTCTCTTCTGCAACTGTCCCAAGACGAACCATTTTCCTCCTTTCTGCAGGTGTCTTATTTTTATTAGACTCCATTAGCGGTGGGATCAAAAGGCATTAGAGATAAGTGTCAGGTTAGTTATTACTGGGCTATTTTAACAATGAGTGGAACAATGTACAGTATTCCAGTGAATCTTTAGTTTTCACAATTTGTTTTGGTAAAATACCAAAAACAATGAATTAATTGACTGGATTTTTATTAAAAAATGCAGAAGCTAGAAGTGTCTTATTTCTTACCTCATCTTGGTGGAGGAGGTTATGTACACTCAGTTTGAATACCATCATAGAAGATTTAAGCAGATTGCTGTTATGCTGCTTTACTGCCTGCCTTCTTTTGTAATAATACTTGCTGTCAGTCCAGGGTTACGCATTTTTCTCTCAATAATAAATAACATTTTCCTTGATCTAAAATTGGAGAAGATCTGACTTTCTAATAAGTGCTCAGGCACTCTTACTTGAACAGAAGCTGTAGGTGCAGAATAATTTTTGACAATTGAGCCCATAATACCCTGTTACTGGCAGGTGTATTGCTACAGAATTGATAATGGTCACAGCAATTCAGTATTATCGCTATATAGCTGTCAAGTCAAAACTGGGTTTTGAGAGGGAGGGGGGAACTTCATAGTTAGAAAAAAATAAGGAAGTTTGAAAAACATTTCTTCCTTTAAAAATCCATGTATAAATTTACTGTGAAAAGTGAAATGTGAAAGTCATGTTATAAAATTGGACTTGACAGTATTCTAGAGATAGGAGCCTTATTTCTGTTAATAGGTGGTGGATAGCTTCTGCTTATCTCTGATTGTATTACTAAACAGAATTCCTTGTTCAAGGCATGCAGTCAATCACATACGCTCTTTCTGCTGAATAACTAAAGCTAATTTGATTTACAAAACCTGGACAAGAAGTGCAGGTACGTACACCTTACGGAATTTCACTAGAGAACCATTCCAATCCACAGAGACATTGAAACCCCATTCTTACTCTTCCAGAGCTAACAAATGCCATCATCTCTACCAGTAGCACATGAGAGAGGTACTAATTATAGCTCCGTGGGGTCCCACCAGTTCTGACGCAGTAGCCACTATAGTGCTACTGCTATAGTGAACTAGCCACACTCAACCCAGTCAACTAGCCACACTCAAGCTGCCAAATAGCCGCATGTGGCTAGTGGCTAGCGTGTTGGACACCACGGTTATAGCCCTTGTCTGGGGATGAGTACAGAGAATTGCGCAATATCCAAAATACTCTGTTCACTGTCAGGATGTGAACGTGCACCTGTCTACACGGTTACATGCAGCTCCCTCCTCCTGTGCTACTTCCCCTGTGCCAGAGGCAGCAGCATGGGGGAGAGATGGGAGACGTTGCGCATGGAGAGCCAGCGCCCCCCGCTGCTGTTTCCCACAGAGGCAGCAGCATGGGGAGGGGGAGGAGCGAGCAGCACTCGCACCTGCTCTCCCCTCCCCCCGTGTGTAAACATGTAACCAGTTACATGTTGACAAAAATAAACCCATTTTAACATCCCTAGTCCACAGCATGACCCAGTCCACGGAGAAATGGGAGCTCACGCCAACAGCTGCCCTGCACTGCTGGTATTTCTTGTAGGCCACTTGCACAGGCTTTCGAGTCAGGAGACTCAACCTTCCATTGCAACCCCTTCCCCCATGGCCAAGTGTTCTTGGTAACGCTCCGCTGAGCAGGAGTTGAAAGTGTATTAACTGGCCGGTTGATGCATATTCTGAAATCACTTGAAAGGGTATTACAATTGTTGTGCTTTGAGTTAGTGTGGGCTAATGTGGTTGTACGGAGTCATGTTTCCGGATATGAAACAGACTGCACAATATATGACTGTAATTCATGATTAATGGGTCTGATATGTCTGATATGTACCAGCTCAGGTGTAAATTAAGTTGTGAGCGTTCCTTTGGAGCTGACAGATTCCCTACACTCTTTTGGCATGTAATTTGGATAGCAGATCGAACCCTTAGTATGGCCCAGAACAGCTTTTTGTGGGACTTAAGTAGGACTATTAGATGCAGCCTAGCACACAGATCTCATTTGAGACATTTGCATTAGTTGTGCTCATTAGGCTTCCTTATAACTGACAGGTAATTAATGGCCCATATATCATTGCTGGCATACTAGATAGGTTGGACCCGGCAGCGTGATCCATGCATGGTTTGCAGAATTCAGACATACGGAGGGAGGGCCAGACATCAGTTGAGGCTCTCCCTTTTGTAGCTTGTGACCTTCGCTGCCAAAAGCAATGACATTCTGTACTTGCTGAAGGATTTGCCCACCCTGTGATCCTTGGCAGTCTGTACGATGGCTCATAGAAGAAAACTGGCTGGGTCACACAGTTACTTGAGAGTTGTTGTCTGCTTACTGTTTCAATCCATAAAGATCCCTGGAAGCACCAGGAAGAAACAGGTTTCAGCAAAAGAGGTCCTGGATTTTTGCCTGCAGCTAAACAGCTACCTACCTATTTTTGCCTACTTCATTAGTGCAAAATTGATATAATCATCGGAGAGCCAGACAGAAAGTGTGGAGGGTCTTCACCCTCCCGCCCCTCCAGTTGTTGGCAGCCAGAGCATTCTCATACTGTGCCCCAATGTAACTGCCACCTCAGCCCTGGATATTCCCTGACACACCCAGTGGGATCTCCCAAAGAAGGGTGGAGCCTATACCCAGACCCAGTCTTGTATCTGACAGTGGCTGCTGGCTGGCCAATTGTAAAAAGAAGCTGTTCTGCTGAAGTCTGTTTATTGGTGCTGACCTGGAAGGATTCAAGTAGGCTGACCTATGCAGTCAAATGGAATAGGGTTTCTCGTGACATTGTTCAGTGCCACCTGTTTCTCTGAGGATTTGTCTCTATTGCATTACAAGCTGAAAGTTTCAATTCAGGCTCAAGCCTAACCGTCCATCTGCACACAAATTGCACTAACCCAGCGTTCAAATCTGGGGTCCCGGAATGCCATAGAAGTGGCGGGTCTGATTCTCAGTTAAGCTGGGACCCAGAGTTCAAGCCCTATTGCTTTGCTGTGTAGATAGCCTTCTGGACTCATGCTCTGAGAGTCCACAGTCCCACAGACCAACTTTGTGTCCTATTGGCCAAGCTTGATGGTCCAAAGTTATGTTTTCCCAAGCTGCCATAAACCAAAGGCTAGAATGGCCACATTTTGGGAGGTGCAAGGAAGTCTGGAATATGGGGCCTCATAATCTGGTGTAGAAGCTGGCGCCCCAATTTGGGACCCTGGGACTATAAACGAGAGTAGGCTTTCAAGTCCTAACTCTAAATGACAGATCTGCTAGCTTGAGATCTACTAACCCTGGCAGTGTAGACGTATCCCTAGAGACCCAGATTCCTGGTATTCTGGACTGTCTGGTATCCCTACAGCATGCAGGGTTATCCACAAACTCCATGTGGGATGCATAGTAGCATCAGCAAATCATTGTACTGGGCAGTATGTTGTAATTCTGAGCATCCTCTAGTTGCTAGATTCCTTAAGGGAATCCTTCATGTGTTTTCACCATTCTGAGAGGGCTCCCCCATTTCTGGGATTTTAATGTAGTTTTATTTGGGTTAATAGATTCTCCCCTTGAGCCACTAGCAACATTGGCACTGCTACATCTATCTCTTAATATGTCTCTCTTTTTTTTTTTTTTTTTTTTTTTTTTTAGGTATACCACCAACTCAAAAGTATAGAAGAAATACAGGTATTTGCATCTGGTCCACCTTACATGTTCGTTAAGGATAAGGTAACCCTTAGGTTCATCCTACGTTTTTACTGAAGGTTGTTTTGCACTTTCATTTGAATCAAATGATTCATCTCATTGTTTTCTTTCCCAAGCCCCACTCAGCTAAGGGAAAGCTAAACTACAGACCTTGGATGTTAAAACTTAAAAAACCATGAATAGTCCTGCAGCACGTTAGAGACTAACAACACATGCAGATGGCATCATGAGCTTTCGTGGGCACGACCCACTTCTTCAGATGACTGGAGTTAAGCGGTTCAGGGTACAAACAAATAGCAGAGAAAGACAGGGGGTGGGGAAGAAAAAATGGGAAAAAATGGGTGGGAAAATTGTCAATTAGAGTGTCCCTGCTAAATGAGGCTAATGGAGTGGGCTCTAAGTACCCGGTGCTTAGCTTTTTATGTCATTAGGGTGTGGAATGTACCATCTCATCCATGGCTGCTCTGGATGAGCTTGTGTGGTGCAGGCTGTGGGACTAGAAAATTGCTGTGTTGACATTTGGGCTTGGGTGGGCTCTGGGATCCTACCCCCCTCACTGGGGGGGGAAGGACTGGAGCCCAAACATCTGCATAGCCTTGGCCAGCTACAGCCATGCCAGGCATCTTTTATTCCAGTATAGCTGTTTGCTTATCACAACAAACAAGAGTGGTTCCATAGTACAGATGAAGAAATCACTGACAGGTATTCTAATGATTGCTGCCTGTGGTGACACAATGTTTTGCTTGTGATTACGTTTAGGGATATTGTTTGATCGCAGTTCACTCATACGATTAACTCAAATTAATCATGATTGATCTCCGTTTTAATCACATGGTTAAACAATAGAATGCCAATTGACCACCTCATGTAACTACTATAGTGCAATCTGTTTATCGTGAAAGTACAACACACAAATGTGATTTTTGTTTGTTTGTTACATAACTGCACTGAAAAACAACCGTGTAAAACTGTGGAGCCTAGTAGTCCACTCAGTCCTACATCTTGTTCAGCCAATTGCTAAGACAAAAAAGTATGTTTACATTTATGGGAGTTAATTCTTCCCACTTCTTCTTTACAATGTCACCAGAAAGTGAGAACAAGGATTTGCATTGGACTTTTATAGCTGCCATTGCAAGGTATTTTCGGGCCACATATGCAAAACATTCCTATGTGTTTTCATGCTTCGGCTTCCATTCCAGAGGATAGACTTCCATGCTGATGATATTCGTTAAAAATAAATAAAATGGGTTAATTAAATTTGTGACAACTGTTTGGGGGGAGAATTGTATGTCTCTGTCTCTGTTTTACCTACAGTCTGCCATGTGTTTATTTCATGGTCTAGTAGTCCCTGATGACTCAGCACATGTTTATTCTAAGAACACTTTCACTGCAGATTTGACAAAATGCAACGAAGGTACCACTGTGCGATTTCTAAGCTATAGCCCTGGACCTAAGGTTCAAGTGTCTGAAGTGCCCTTCAGAAGAGGAGTAGCGCATGCTTTCAGAAGTCTTAAAAGAGCAACACTCTGATACAGAAACTATAGCGCACATACCATCCAAAAAGGCAATCCGCCTTTTAGGGATGTCAACTCCCTTTTAATCAGTTCTCTGGTTAAATGTTATGTTTAACCAGTTAACTGTTTAACTGGGGACAGGTGCGGGGGGGAGGAGGGGCTGTGGGCGAGATGGAGCACCCCCGCACGCATTGTGCTGCTCTGGCCAGGCCGGGCCCACTATGGGTGGTGGTTGCTGTGGCTGGGCTGGAGCACCCTTGCCTGTGGTGCAGTGGGTCTCACTGGGCTGGAGTAGCCCCTTGCCTGTGGGGGGCTGCTTCAGCCCCTGCCGGTTAACTGTAACTGGTAAACCATTCACATCCCTACAGCCTTCTGCTGGAGGCATCTGACTCAGATAACAAAAATGAGCTCTTCAATCTGCACTGTTTTGGATCGTTATTGAGCAGAACCCATCATCAGCCTGCACACGTGTCCTCTGGAGTGATGGTTGATGTGTGAAGGGACATATGAATCTTTAGTGCATCTGGCAGGTAAATATGTTGTGATGCCAGCTACAACAGTAACATCTGTTCTTACTTTCAGGTGATACTCTGAACAAGAAGCAGGCAGCATTATCTCTTGCAAATGTAAACACATTTGTTTATCTGAGTGATTGGCTGAACAAGAAATAGGACTGAGTAGACTTATACGCTCTAGAGTTTTACATTGTTTTATTTTTTAATACAGATTTTTTTATACATAATTCTACATTTGTAGGTTCAATTTGCATGATAGAGACGGCACTACAGTATTTGTCTTAGGGGAATTGAAAACTTTTTTACAGTGAAAATTTCAGTATGGAAAAAGAGTGACCACCATACACTTTGTATTGTAATTACAGTCACTATATTTGAAAATGTAGAAAACATCCAAAACTATTTAAATAAAATGTATTATGTTATTATTTAACAGTGTGATGAATTGTGCAGTTAATCATAATTAATTTTTTAAATAGCTTGACAGCCCTAATTATTTTCGTAGTACTTAATAATTACAGTCCATGGGATATTTTCAGTCTCTGTTTTCAGTGAGTGCCCACTAGAGGGCGAAGATGGCTTTCTTTCTCTTCACTTCTTAAAAACAAAAAAGGTGTGCATTCTTGAAATGATTTGTAAAATTGACTCAAAGATTTGAGTCAGAACTCGTGGTAGCTTGTGCATAGATTAAATAATAAGCAAATAATAATCAGTGCATGTAGAGATGTAAAATCTCCCTGAAGAGATATCCCTTAAACTTTTGTTGCCTCAACAATGGATACAGTTATGAGCTCGGGCGGAGTTTCGGGAGGGTGGAGGGGCCGCAGCCGCGGGCTCTGACGTGGCATTCCCAGCCTTAGTGAGGGGAAGTACTCGCGTTCCATGCGTGCCTCTCACCCCAGGCTGGTGAAGGGAGCTCACCAGCCAGGGGTGAGAAGCATGCACGGAATGCAGGCACTTTCCCCACACGCCCTGACAGTCCGGGGATGGGATGGAAAGCTAGCTGCTGCCCCCCCGCCCTCCCGAAACTGCCCTTGGTTAGGAGCACAACATATTCAGGGCAGTTGACATGCACCTCCAGTCGTCCTTGTCTCCTAGCATAACTATGGGAACGTTCAGACTGTGTTTTGTAAATAGGTACTCTTCTTCCAGAGAGGTCCCCATGGGTGCTCCCCATGTGGTCGGTGTGTTGCCACTGCGCCTCAGAGCGGAGATTTTGTAGCAGTGTCCCTGGGGCCGCGCAGGCGCACACCAGCCACCGTGCGCTGTTAGGCTGCAGGCATTACGCAGGTGTGAGCTCCCCCTCCCACTCCTCAGTTCCTTCTCTGTTGCCTCCAGCTACCAATGGACTCAGCAGTGCTCCCTAGCATCTTCGCGTCTACATGACTATACTTCTTAAAACAGTAAAATTCACAATAGTAGTTAATTAGTGAGTTTAAATACTTAGTTAATTACTTCGTTAGTTAAAAAAAAAACCTCAATTGGTATAAGGGTGTTTTTTGGTTTGTTTTTCTTTTTCTCCCAGTTAATCCCTTCCTGCAGTCTCTGACTGTTTCCGCAGGCAGGCCTGGCTCACCGGGGTTTAAGTGCTCTACCTCATGTAAAGAGCCTATCCCGATATCAGATGGCCACTTGCAATACGTCCACTGCCTTGGAGAGCTGCATTACGCTCAGAAATGTCCTCATTGTGCAAAGCTAAAACTGTGGGCACAGAGAGACAGAGACCTCCTGCTTCAGTTATTTTTATTGGAAAACTCGCTTAGACCAGCCTCTGATCTGGGCCAGCAGCCCGAGGAATGTAAGCAGCGGGGATCCAGAAAGCTTGCCAAAAACTTGAGCCTCCTCAGCACCTCAAGGGGCTACGGCACCGAAGCAGCTGTCTCCCTCTCGGCCAGTGCCGAGAGCGGCGCCGAATCACATATGATGCCGCTGGCATCTTTGGAGACCCCAACGGAGATGAACAGCAGGCATGCGCTAAATCGCGCTCTGAGGCGACAGGCTTCGAGTTGCGTGCCTCACTAGCTGCAGCACCATCTGGCAAGGATACAGTCTTGCCGACGCAGCACGAGAGCGCGGCGCCAATCACGTTAACGGGCATCTCAGCTGCTGCCACAGAGGCACCTGATGTGGCACAACTGCCCTCGGCTCCGAGGCATGATTCAGTGCCTCAGCCTCTGTGCCTCCCGCTATGGCACTGACAGCACCTGTTGGGCATTACACTCAACACAGAGACTTATTAGTCTCATCCACTTTTAACTCACCACTTTTACAAGCTGAACGCTCTCTGCTGTGTTCACATCACAGAGATCACTCTCCGGGAAAAAATTCATCCGAATCTGATGACGACTTCTCTGGGGGTTTTTTTCACCAGAGAATTCTCCTTACACAGCTCAGAATATTTACTCTTCCAGATTAGGAATATGCCTTCGTATTATGGCAATCCCTGGGTACTTCACCTGAACCTTAACCCTACTGCCAATACTGGTACAAATGGCAATATTATCACGAAGACTGGCATAGGTGGGAACGCCACAGAGTGTAGTATTCCTCCCCCAAACAAATACAAGAAGGGGACTCACTCACATAGGAGGCAGTACCCCCTCCTGACCCAAATAACCTCCCTCCAGTGGAGGGAGAGTCTTTGGCCCCAGCTTCAATGACTTCAGACGATGCTGCACATTTCCAAGACCTTTTTAAATGTGTAGCTGCAGAATTAAACATTTCTCTTCGTGAGGTTGTGGAAAATCCGCACGAGCTAACAGACAAACTGCACTTAGTAACACCATCAAAAATACCATTGCCAATTAATCCACTGGCAATGGAATCGGCAAAGATGGCGTGGCAAGCTCCGGTGCCATTTTCTTCGATAGCTAAGAGAACTGATAAGAAATATTATGTCTCACCCAAGGGTTCCGAATTTATTTTTCTCACCCAGCACCAAATTCCCTCGTGGTGGAAGCTGCACAACTAAAATTCAAGCAGCAACAATACTGGTCTACCCTATCAGACCGCGATAGCGAAAGGTTTGATGCATTCTTCTACTGTACAATTTCGCATTTCAAATTACGCAGCTTTATTGAGCCAATCTGATTACAGAAATTACACCAACCTGAATGACTTTGTTGCAGACATCCTTGAGGCTAAGAGGCACCACTACAAAGCACTGGTATCCAAGGGTCACACGATTGCAAGAACGGCATTACAGGCCGCCTTAGAGGCTGCTGACACAGCTGCATGTTCTATAGCAACAACGGTATAATGAGGAGGGCATCATGGTTTAGCTCCACTCCATTCCCCCAAGGAGATTCAATCTACAGTAGAAGATCTGCCTTTTGACAGCCAGAAGTTGTTTGCAGCTAATACCAGAGAAATTCTCCACTCCATGAAAAATTCCAGAGTGACGCTTCAGTCTTTGGGGATCCACACCCAGGTACCTAGAAGAAGGCAATGTAGGTATCAGCCCTACCCCAGACCTCGATACCCCCCCATATGCACAACACTGCAGTAGACAAGACCAGCAGCAACAGAACAAAGGCAGAGGCAGAAACCAATGATGACGCCCTTCCTCTACCAATTCCCAACAGTCGCAGCAGTCCAACAAGCAAACTCGATCATCTGATCGAGGGTCTGTAGAGCCTGTCTCCTATTCCAATGCCATCGATGCAAGCAAATCTCTTCCAGCATCGATTGTTGCCCTTCTTCAGCAACTGGCAACATATAACCTCTGATGGATGGCTCCTGCAGATAATTGAAAAAGGCTACCTTATTACCTTTGTGTCCATACCCCCTTTGCCACCCCCCTTCTCTGTCTCTTTTCAGGGACCACTCTCATAAGATCCTTCTCCAACAAGAAGTAGAGTACCTCTTTCACATAGGGGCGATTGAACGCGTCCTCACACAGTTTAGGGGCAAGGGATTCTACTCCCATCACTTCTTGACTGAAAAAAGGTTGGAGGCCCATTCTAGACCTTCGAGCCCTCAATAAATTCATTCAGAAGCAAATTCAAGATGGTAACGCTTGCTTCCATATTACTGGCATCCAAACAGGATGATTGGTTCTCATCCCTCGACTTGCAAGATGCATACTTTCACATTGCCATCCACCCTGCGCTCAGATGTTTTGTTTTCTTCTTTTCGTTGTAGATTCTCAACACTACCAATACAAAGTGCTTCTATTTGGACTCTCTGTGGCCCCGAGGGTCTTCTCAAAGGCGCTGGTGGTTGTCACACTGTACCTGAGGAAACAAAGAGTTATCATATCCTTACCTAGACAACTGCCTCCTCAAGCTGCACTCACACAACGATTCCTGCTGTTCTCTGTCAGTCACAAGACACCTATTCTGACACCTTGGCCTTCAGGTGAACGAAACCAAATCGATGCTCTGTCCTACGCAAAACATACAGTTTATCGGAGCATGCCTCAATTTGACAATAGCCACCCCTTCCCTGCCTACAGACCATTTCTAAAAAATTGTGGCCTTGGTAAATACCTTACAATCCAGCCCCCACACGGCAGCACTCGAATGACTTCGGCTGGTGGGGCACATGGCAGCGTGCAACTTCGTAGTCAGCAATGCACGTCTGTGCATGAGATGTTTACAGAGCTGGGACAGGTGTACAAACCCAATATCCATCTACTATCCGAATCCCTAGCCCTTCCAGAGATAGCAAAGGAATCCTTACGCTGGTGGCTGAGCCCATGGAACCTTGCTTCCAGAGTCCCCTCACCCACCAGAAGCATCCGTCTCCACGACGACAGATGCATCTCATACAGGATGGGCCTCGCAATTCTGACATCATACCTGCCCGGGCCTGCGGTCCTGCACCGACAAGAACTTTCACATAAACGTCCTAGAACTCCAGCAGCCAGGAATGCATGTGTCAAATTCCTCCCATTCATCGCCAACAGACACATCAGACTGTACATAGACAATGTTGCAGCAATGTTTTACATAAATCGTCAGGGTGGAGCCTGATCTTGAGCACTTTGCACAGAGGCCATAGCACTTACTTAGGAACTGGTGCCTGAAACACAAACACAATTATCACCGTGGTACATCTTCCTGGTGCCCTGACTACAACAGCAGCTGCACTCAGCAGAGCCCTCCCGGTCGAACATCAGTGGCAAATGAAACCGTGCCTATTGGCGGACATCTTCCACCTGTGGGGTCACCCTACCAACAGCCAATGCGCCCCATATTCTGTTCCAGGGCAGGAATAGGCAAGGGGTCAATGGGAGATGCTTTTCTCATTGCATGGACAGCTCACCTATTCAACGCGTTTCCTCCTATACCGCTATTGAACAGAGTAGTTCACAAGATAAGGAGGGACAGGGCTCATCTCATACTTACAGCACCGGCATGGCCACGCCAGCCATCGTTTCCCTTCCCAGTGGTGACGTCCCGCACCCCACCGATCCACTTACCTTGCGTGAGGGATCTCCTCCTTCACCTTGGCTCCCACGACGGCCATCAACCCTCTACTCACTACACCTGAAGGCCTGGCTCCTGGCTGGTTCGCTGACCTATAATTGACATGCTCACAGCAAGTACAAACGGTCTTTCTACACAGTTGGGCACAGAGTACCTGCAAAACTTACCTTCAGAAATGGAAAAGATTCTCAATGTAGTGTGCTTGTCACCAGCTGGTTCCTTCAACATCCTCCTTACCTACCATCCTCGACTATCTTCTGCACCTTAAACTAGTGGTCCTCGCAATAAGCCTCGTTAAAGTTCACATAAGAACATAAGAACGGCTGTACTGGGTCAGACCAAATGTCCATCTAGCCCAGTATCCTGTCTGCCGACAGTGGCCAGCACCAGGTGCCCCAGAGAGGGTGGACTGAAGACAATGATCAAGCGATTTGTCTCCTGCCATCCTTCTCCAGCCTCTGACAAACAGAGGCCAGGGACACCAATTTTATCCCCTGGCTAATACCCTTTTATGGACCTAACCGCCATGAAATTATCTAGCTTCTCTTTAAACTCTGTTATAGTCCTAGCCTTCACAGCCTCCTCTGGCAAGGAGTTCCACAGGTTGACTACACGCTGTGTGAAGAAGAGCTTTCTTTTTTTAGTTTTAAACCTGCTACCCATTAATTTCATTTGGTGTCCTCTAGTTCTTCTATTATGGGAATTAATAAATAACTTTTCTTTATCCGCCCTCTCCACACCACTCATGATTCACCTTGCGGCTATTACTACGTTTCGCTCTAAGGTAGATGACTCGTCCAAATTTAATACTGAAGCTACAAATTTAATACTTGGTTTATTTTGTTTTAATTTTTTTTACTTTAAAACAAGTCAGATTGGTACAAACCCAGCTCTGTAGTTTTAAACAGATGACCATAGGAAGATGGCAAGTTCACATGTGCATTAGAAGAGAGGATAAAACTTGACACCCCCCTGCTGATTAAGTCAGTTAACAAAGGTAGCCATTAAAATTGTTAACTGCGCAGTTGCGATTCAAGAAATGTAAAAGCTGCGCTGGCAAAGCAAGCAGCGCTCCTGCATTCCACACGTTAAAAAAAAAGGAGGGGAAGGGGATTTCTGGGGAGTGTGCGTATGCGTGTTTTGTTTTAGATAGCCTGAGGAGAGTTAAAGGAAAAATGGTCTTTACTGCAGAGTTAAGAAATCTCACTTGGATTCCAAAGGTTACCATTTGACCCCATGACACTGACTCTGCCATGCTTCTCCTCTGATGGCAGCTAATCCTGTAACAGGAAAGAGAGAACTAGAAAAGACTGTGTCTATGCTTTGGGGGTGTAGCTGCGTGGGTCCCAGAACATTAGAGACACGAGGTGGGTGAGGTAATACCTTTACCAGGCCAGCTTCAGTGGTGAGAGAGTTGTCCTCAAACAGCAGTTGTTCCAGTATAGGAATAGAAAAGGGTTATGGGGTGACGCTCACTGCGTAAGCGCTTAACCAGCGGCCCGGCTAGACTGGAAAAGCCCCCCTGCCAACATGGGCAAAGGGCCTCTCCAGCCAGGCCGGGCCCATTGTGCTGTGGAAGGGGGCTGCTCCCGCCGAGCCGGGCCCACCCTGCCACGGGGGGGCGCTGCTCCAGCTCAGCCAGGCTGAAGTGACCTTCTGCCTGGGATTTTACATTCCTAGTCCAGTGATAGATATTACTGTTATGCATGTCTAAGCATTGGGGACAGCCTAACTTCAGGCATTCTTTAGCCTTGAGTGTTGGATTTCTCAACCACAGAGCTGCATTAATATGTGACTGTCTGCAATTTAAAATGGTAAAACTATGAGAGTTCAAGAAGTGCAGGTGATAGATGCTTCACCAGCTGGTATTGATAAAACTTTGTTTTTCCCAAGCTACTTTTCTAGAAAATGTTAACCAGTTATTATCTAGTAAAATTATTTGAATCTGAAGGTACACTAGTAATGGGTTTTTCAGCATAATATTAATTATAAACCTTTGTTCAATTATAATGATGTGTATGGTTTTGGATGCAACATAAAACTCTTTCTTGAATGTAGTGTGTATTTTACTGTAAATATTGCAATTTCTATTGCAGCCTACAGACAAGTATAATTATATAAAGAATACACTTTATGAATATAAACACAGTTTTGGTTTGGTATATGTTGGATACAATGGTCTTCCTTAAGCATAAGCACAGAAACAAAAGCCTGCATTATAAGAGAAAGTCCAAGATGGGAAGTGATAAAATGGGTATTGAGTAGAGGGCTTTGTTAAAACTTAGCTGGTGTACTTGTAAAATTTCCATGTATTCATTAAACTCTTATGTCATTCTTATTGTTAGGGGTTGGTTAATTGACTAAAGTGTTAAGCTTTGTTTGCTGTGACAAATAATAACCTCAACTTCTTTCAAAATGTAGTTGGAAGATCCTGAACTTGAATACTACTTACAAATTGCATGTGTTATCCAAATATGTATTCTACCTTATTGGATAAAGAACCATGTTTAATGGTGTCTATCTACTGCAGAATTGTAAATGGCAGGGTCTTACATTTCTGTAAAGATGCATTTCTTAGTTTAGAAATCTCTTTCTGTAAGAGTCCCTTTACCTTCTCTATTTTATCATGTAATTATTGTTGGCTCCGGAATGTGTAACAAAAACCAGCACGCTAAAAAAAAAACCCTTTTTTGTAAGAGCTAATGTGTCATAAACAAAAAAAAGATTTGAAATGTATAATGGCGTATATTGGACCTATACTGCACCTTTTGGCACTAGAAGAGACTCTTACTTCTGAAGTTGAATCATCACAGGAATCTCAACTGCTTGCGATAAGGAGTATAATGGAGGTGGGGAGAAGATTACCTCTAGTCCACATCTGAAGTTTCTTGATCATGCAAACCAGCAGCACTTCCATGTTTCTCATACAGTACAGTGGACATCCACTGTTGCTGGTCCTGTGGAAATTGCATTGGTGATCATAGAACTGGAAGGAAACTTGAGAGGTCGTCAAGTCTAGTCCTCTGTGTTCAGGGCAGGACCAAGCATTATCTAGACCAGGGATGGGGAACCCGTGGTCTGAGTGCTGGATTTAGCATGCGGCTTGAGGCTCTCCCCACCCCGCAGTGGAGCACCAGCACTGGCACTCCAGCCATACAAGGCCACGAGCCTGGTGGGCCTAATCGAGGCAAGCTCTGGCCACATCTGGCCCGCGGGCTCTGCTTGGTGGGGAGGAGAGGGGAGAGGAAGTAGGGAAGTGCTGCATGCAGACACTGCCCCTTGCCACTCTCATTGGCTGGGAATCACAGGCAGTGGGAGTGGCAGGGGCAGTGCCTGCGTGGAGCGCTTCCCTGCAGCATGCAGAGCTGCCTGTGCCCCCTTGGGTCCAGCACCGGATAGGCACCCCAATCCCCTGCTCTGTCCTGCACCTCCACTCCTGCTCAGACCCCGCATCCAAGGCCCAGTCTTGCGCCCCTCCCACCCAGAGCCCACACCATACCCCACGCCCGCTCCTGTACCCTCCTCCTGCCCAGCCCCCCAGCCCACTGTAGGGAAGTTAAAACAAAATGCTAGCTCTTACCCGGTTAACCGTGTTAACTTCGGGTCTGCCACCAGGTCCTGCCACAACCACTGCCATGGGTTCCTGTCCCTGCCGCAGCTGTGGGGTCCCACTTCCCCTCCGTGGCCAGGGCTGCTCCTGAGTGGTGTGGATGGTCGTCACCAGAATTCACTGGCAAGTGCTGGTGAGCCAGTAAACATACCTGTAAGCCTCACGCTTGCCGGTTAACCATTTAACATCCCTCGCCCACTCCTGCACCCCATCTCCCATCAGACCCCACAACTATACCCCGGCAGCCCCCTCCTGTGCACCGAACCCCTCCTTTTGGCTCCCTCCAAGAGCCTTGGGGGGAACCACAAAATCTACTAGGTCCCCAGACATCAGAAGAGTTAATTTGGCCCTGGGGGGAAGTCTAGCTCCTCCTCCGCTTCCTCCTAGGGCTGGAGCTTGAGGGGAGTGAGGCGAGTGCCTTTTCCCCCTGCTTCTCATTTGGGGGCCAGGCCAGCGAGGGTTTTGTTTTGTTTTGTTTTTTGCTTCCCCTGTGTGTGTGGCCCCCAACTGACTGTTCTATGGGTGAGTGGACCCCGACCCAAAAAAGTTCCCCATCCCTGATCTAGACCAGTTCTGAGAGAGATAAACTAAACAAGCCCAGTTCTTTCAGTCTTCCATCATAGGGCATGTTCTCTCGACCTTCCGTTTTTGTTGCTCTTCTCTGGTCCTCTCCAATTTCTCCACATTGTTCCTGATGTGGAATCTACTTCCAAGTCCACCTAAAAATTCTGGGTTAGACATTTGTAATATAGGAGAGCTGCTTGGAGGAGGCGTGCGTAGGAGTGGAGGGAGGTTTTGAAATCCATTTTTCCTTTGACATCTTCAGCCAGAGATCTGAGTCAATTGAGAGATGGCTACAAAGGTAAAGGGCATGTGGAATCCAGCTTTCAGTTAATGCCTTTTGTGTGTTTTGGTGCTGAAGTCCTATCACATGCACTTCCGAGTCTGTGTGGCTGTCCTATAATCAAGCTTCCTTAGTTTAAAAGAAAAAAAAAGGTTTGTAATTAGCTGCAGGCCCAGTTAGTTATTTAATGGAGAAGTTAGAAAACAGGCTTCTTTTTACTTGGAAAAGCTGCTGTTTAGTTCTTACACAATGTAGTTTCATAAGGTTGTGTTTGTAGATATTTCTATAGTCTGTCATTGGGCCTTATGGTTTTTCTTTCACTCTTCCATGATTGTGTTGTGCAACAGTTTTTAATACTGTAACTTGTATTATTTTATTTTGTGTAGTCAGTTCATCATCTGCCTTGCATCTACAGTGCCCATGCAGCAGCTGCAGGATCAGGCAGTACTTGTTAAGACTCCTTTCTTTTCCTTTTCTTTCACTTTTTTTAAATAGAAGTTAAAAGAAAGTCACAAAAGTGAAATGCCTGCAAGCTGCAGGGAGGCTATTATAATATATGCAAACTAAACGTATACCCCAAATACAAACAAAACAATATAGTAAAATGACCAAAAAAAGAGCCACCATTGTTAAACAGAATAAAGGAGGCAGTTAGTCAAAAAGAAACCCTTTACATGTTGGACATCAAACCCTCAGGAAAATGCAGTGTCAAGTATAAAACTAGAATTAGGCCAAAAAGGACTGTGAAGAGCAACTAGTAAGATACACAAATGACCAGCCACGTTTTTCAGTACATCGAAAGCAGGAAGCCTGTCAAACAGTCATTTGGACAGTTGGATGACCATGGTGGTAAAGGAGCACTCAAGGAAGACAAAACTGCTAAATGAATTAATTGCATTGGTCTTCCCTGCAGAGGTTGAGAGATACTTGAGCTGTTCTTTTTAAGTAACAGTTCTGAGGAACTATCCAAATTGAGGTGTATTAGAAGAGGTTTTGGAATCAGTTGGTATATTAAACATTAATTAGTTAGCAGGACCAGATGATATCAACTCGAGTTCTGAAGGAACTCAGTTTACAAAACTGCATGTAATTTAATATCTATCACTTAAATCAGCTTCTGTACCACAGGCCTAGAGGATATCTAATGTCATGCTGATTTTTAAAACGGTTTTTAGTGGTGAACCAGAAAAAAACTGGCTGATAAATCAAATTTTTAACCAGTTATCAAGAAGAACAACAAAAATGATGAGTATGGAACAGTTTCCATATGAGGACAGATTAAAAAGACGGGGACTATTTATCTTAAAAAAGAGATGACTTGGGGGGAGGAAGGAATGTGACAGAGAGCTAAAAAATCATGAATTGTGTAGAAAAAGTGAATAAGGAAATATTTATTCCATGTAACACAAGAACCAGGGCTCACTTGATGAAACGAATAGCCAGCAGGTTTAAGACAAAGTAAGTACTGTTTCATAGTGTAGAAGTCAGTGTGTGGACCTTTTTGCTAGGAGATGTTTTGAAGGCTTTTGCCTTGTTCTGTAGGGATTGTTGTTTGTTATTGATTTACAGTTAATTACTAATTAAAGAGCTAGGGATTGTAGGGTTGAAAGCCTAGAATCCAAGTCTCTAGCTTCAGTGTCTGCTTGGGAACCTGCATGTGTACGGTCAAGACACTCACACCGAGGATGAAGCAAAACGTTGAGTCTTTACTACAGGTTGCTCCTCTCTAAACCAGGAGACTCTGGTCAGGCTGAACCACGGCTGTTCCAGGGTCAGTGTGTCCTGGCAGGCTGCAGAGGTTGGGGGGCCCGGGAGCCCGGCGCAATGCAGGGAGGTGGGAGCCTGTCGCGATGTGTGAGTGGGAGGACCCAGCATGCCGCCCCTGCGGTATTTACCTGCTTTGTAACCAGCTGATTTATGAACACAAGTTTTTTCAATGCCTTGGAGGCCTTCCTGTTTGGGCATTGATCAGTCCCACTCCACTTACAAGATCTAATGGGTTTCTAATCTGCTTTACCATGTCCACATCATTGATTACATTTTTTTTACCACATTCTTTGGAGCAAAGAATAATAAATATATATTTTTCTACTTCATCTATGACCACTCTATCACTGAGGAGGAGTGTGTCTTGTATTGTGTGGTTACTCTTGTTAAAATGTTGAGCTCAAAGCTGCTCGGTGTAAATACCAGGAAGGGTTTGGCCAGAAGCATAATATCCTATATGTGTATAGCCATGCAGATAACATCAGGGCTCATGCATGCACATGAAATTATGTCCTAGGACCCTGGCGAGCTGCTGTAATGGTTTGAATAGAGTGAGCTGTACCAGCAGTCTGATGGCTGGAGGCATAGCCTCTATATGACTCCAGATAAAGGCTTTCAATTGTCCCCCCTTCCCTCCAAAAATACCCAAACCCAGGCAGTGCCAAACTTTGTGATATTTTAGTCTTTTGATAACACAGTTTGAAAAGCCCTTGGAGACTTTTTTTAGATTTTTTTTAGACAAAATAGTTCACTGGCAGGACTTCCCTTGTAGATAGTCTCAGTTATTAAGAACCGTATCGTGGAACTCATGATAACAGACGCATTTGGAGAGGACGGGTGAGAGACTGCTTCGGGTAAGAGAAACTTTTGTAGTTACTTAAGTGCTGTTTCAAAGATCTGAGAAGGAGGTAAATCTTAAACATCTTTTGTTCAATTTCTTTTTTACCATTAAGCTAAAAAAAATTTATTTCGTAATTAAAATAGACTCAAATGGGGATGGTATTGGAGGGTCTGCAGAAAGTAGGGCTGTTACATTTAGATGAATCAATGGGATTTCCAGACTAGTTGATTAGTCTATACGGGTGCTCTGCTGGGCTCTTGCTACAGTTCAAAAGTGGAAGCCCCACAGGGAGTGCGGGCTTTCCCTTTGAAATGTACAAGAGCCCCAGTGGGGATCTTGTACATTTCAAAAGGAAACTGCAGGGATCATGGGACCAGCAGGGAACCCCTCTGGCCTCATGCTGCCTGCAGTGCCTCAGCCTTTGAAATGTACAAGAGCCCAGAGGCTCTTGCAGGTTTCAAAAGCAGAATTGCAGCAGAAAGGGTGCAAGTGGAGACTGCTTCAGTCCCCGCTCAGGCCATTTCCTGCTGTGCCTCTGTCTCCCCTGCCCCCATGGAGACAGAGCTGGGGGGAGCCGGCTCCCCCCGGCACCGGCTCCTGCTCCCCCCCTTGCTGCCTCTCCCTCTGATAGAGGCAGCAGGGTGGGGAGGAAGCAACTAGTCCATCACTAGTCAGCTATCTGTTAAGCTTCTGCTCGTTCGATAGTCAACTAGTCTCTCATATCCCTAACAGAAAGTAGACCTAATTGCATGGCAAAACACTTCAAACAAACAACAAGGCCCCCTCCACACACATAACTGATGTGACCTATGTTGCCATCTGAAAACATAGTATTGTAAATATGTCTCTTCAAAACTTCCTTTTTTCCCCTCTTGAGTAGAGACATTCTTCCCAAGGTTCGGAGTTCTCTCATTTTCTCCTGCCATTCTGTAATTTTCAGTTAGCTTAGTTTTTCCTGTTCTTTATCTTCTGCCAACTGCTTATGCTTACAGCAGAACATTTTTGGGGGACGGGGGTATTGCGCATACCTGTGACAAATGTTCAGCATTGTTGTCTTACAACCCTTTCCATAAAACATTGTGACAAGTATTCTTTATAAACTATACAAAATCTTATAAAGTTGATTTCAGAACCAAAGAAAAAATAGTCTAGTCATGGTCCTCAGGTGTCACATTCGTTTCTAAATGAGTTAAAGTGTTTTTGAGGTGTATAATTTTTTATATTTATATTGTGTCTGTTTTAAAAATGTGCTTTGTTACATTGATTCTAGCAAGTATCATCAAATGCTTTCTTCAAATAGCTATGCAGTTCAGTAATACAAAACGTTGTGTGTTGTGCTATTTGAATGTTTAGGACTTTCAGATATTTATTATAAATTGCCAAACAGGCCAGCAATCTTCCCGTATTCTGTCTACAACCAAGGTTGAAATCTGATGCTTCAGCAAAAGGCTTTACATGTCACCCATCCTTCCCCACTAATTCATACAATTTTACCATGCAACTAGGGTCTTCCTGACCCTAGTTAATAATTATTTTTGTACTGATGCATGATTAGTAGGCCTCTAATCTTAATGAGTATAACAGCAGATGAAGTTTATACATGGCTCTAATCCTTTTAAAAATCATACTATTTGAGGACAGTGCATTTCCAAGGCTGGTTATGTATTGCACAATCACTGTTTATTTGTATCTGTTTCAAATGTGTTGCCTTTAATTTTCCAGTGCTCCTTTTTATTGAGAGAGCTTAAGCAAGATTATCCAAGTGTCCTTTTTTATACCATTTATAATATTTTCTCTACTGTGTTTTCTTTCCAAACTTTAATTCCACTGTCATATAATCTATGCATGAAAGGTTCCCTTTTCCTGTATTTTGTTGCTCTTCTGTTCATACGTTCCATTTCTACTAATTTTCCTAAGATGAAGTGACCAAACCTGAGCTTGCTCTTCTCTTTTGGAATAGAATTACTAACATGCATAATGACTGATTTTCTGTATGATTATATTAAACAGTTTGCCCATTACTCACCATTGAGCTGTCCAGTGACACCTATGTTTATTTCCTGAGGATGCAATTAATTTGCAACCCACTTGGCTACAGCAGTGGTTTAAATTGTTCTTTTCAGTTCGCGTTGCCTTGCTCTTTGCTGTGTTGAATTTTGTGTTGTCTGGTTTTGATGGATGTCTGCAATTGAACTATGCCTGGCAAAATGGTGACTAAGTGAACAACAATTACATGAGCATACAAGAAATCAGGATTGTATTTTCAACTTCTTCCTGCATTGAGAGTTTTGTTGTTATCCTGGTACTTATTTTAGTGTGACTTCTCATTTTCCTTTGCTGTTGTTCTGGGACTGCCGTTGGGAGTGGCAGGGTACAGAAGGGAAGGAAAGAGAGATTCAAAGAATGGCCTGAGGCCTCTGGAAAGATCTAAAATCATTCTGAAGTCTGAAGTTCCATTTCTGTGGGCCCAGTCCTCTGCTCCTGCCAGTCTTGTTCTTGCTGTGGTAGGTGCTTGGATACTGTGGTGAAGAGGCTAGCTGTAACCAGGGCTTGAGTTAGGCTGGTTACACAGCAGTGTGGCCTACTAGCACTTCCCTCAGGCTGCTCTGTTCTCCAGGATGTCAGCTGTCATACAGAAAAGCGCTGTGATGATTGTGAATGAAACTGCCAATGTGAACAGTATGTCCTTTGAGTTTGCCTCTAACAGTAGCTCTGAGAGGGATGAGCTAAGTCCCTTGGAAATCCCAGTATTACACATCAACAGTATTAAATATGTTGCAGCTCATTTCAAAACACGGGAGGATCACATGAGCAGATCCTGACAGTCCACTAATCTTTCGAGTGGCTGGGTGGGTTACCTCCCTGCAAAGAAGGAGCGAAGGCCAGCCCAGAAGAGCTGAGGCTGCATTGCTGAGAGACTGCACTCATCAGAGAGAGGAGAGCTGAGTCCAGGGGGCCCGCATCATTCGATATGTTGCGCAGTCTGGTGTCAAGTGGGCAGTTTTGTGGGCAAACATTGAAAGAGAGACACTTTCTCCCCTCCTCTTCCCTTCCAAATCCAATACCTGCCTGTAACTCCCTTGGGGAGTCAGAGACGTGACCCTGGATGTAGCCAAAGCTGTGTGTGTTGGACAGAACGTTAGGGGCAGCGTGTGGAGCCTGGTGCCGTGCGCAGTAGAATCTCAGAGTTCCAAACTGACCAGTCAACCACAGGCCTGGCTTGGAGCCAGAAGTACACAATCCGGCAGCAGCGTTGTATTACAGCAGTGGCTGTGCCTGTCCCTAATGCAACTGCCTCCTCTGGTCGACAGGCCCATGTTTATGCATCTAACAAGTGCATTGGCCCTTTTGGACACAGTGCCGCATTGGGAATTCAGGTTCAGATGATTGTCCCCGGGGAGCCTGGCTCCCATGCCCCTCCCTTGTTCTTTCAGTGTCACTGCTTCCCAGAGAGCCCCCCACCTTGTGAGTGTGTCTGGCTTGGTTCCCAGAGGCGAGTGTCCATTCGGCTGTGTAAACGTGCCTAGTGTTGGCTAGCGCCATGGCTAGTTTTCCATGCTGTCTGGATTGCTCTGTTTGTGATCTTTCCTTTTCATTATTTACCACTAGGGTGGTCAGATAGAAAATGGGAAACATCAGAACGGAGAGTAGGGGGCAGTAGGCACCTTTATAAAGCCCTGAACATCGGCACTACTCCTAAAACACCAGATCTGGTCACCCTATTTACTACGCCCCTAGCCTTTGTGCCATTTCCCAACTTTCAGTCGTGGTTTTATGTCATCTTCCGGGGCATTGCTGAAAATATTACATAGCATAGACTAAGAACAGAACCATATGGAATCCCACTAGAAACACTCCAGTTGATGTGTCCCTCTTTATAATTACATGTTTGCACCTAGCAGTGGATTCTTAATCCATGTAACGTGTTCCATCTTGGTTTTGTATCACTTTAGTTTTTCAATCAAAACATTGTGCAGAACCAAGTCAAAGTATATTGTATCAGCAATATCTTAGCTACAGGTTGGGCCTCCCTGGCCCAGCACCCTGGGGACCAGACCCATCCCAAATGAAGGATTTTGCTGGACCAGGGATGGTCAAATCCGACCCCTTTGCTGATGGACTCTGGAATCTGCAGGGGTCCACTCTGCCATCTGGCTCCCATCATGGCTCCCAGGCTCCCTGCCCCCAGTAGCCTGGGCTGCGCTGTTGGTCCAGCCCCGACCCCAGCCACTGGGCAGGCTCTGCGTCCCCAGGCCCACAGATTAAGGTTTGAAATGAGGACTGTAGTCACTCTCTGTGCAATGTCTGAGCACAGCTAGGACACTCTTAACAATACTCCATTTATTAACCTTCTCCAGCTTTGTAGCAGATTATAGCGGCAAGCTCCTAGAAACATAAGGGCTTAAACCAACTGGATGTAATTTGTAATTTGTCTTTGTATTCAATGGAATGCATTTAGAATAAATACAACGCATAAATAAAACTTGCTATTCTTAAGCTGGGTTACTTGCTTTTTCTTCACTTTCTCTTTCTCGTCACATCTGCCATCTTGTTTCTCGTGCCATTTCTTCTGTCTACTTCCTTCGACCTTTTTGGGTTGCTTCAGCTTCCTTGTTGTGCCACTCTTCCTGGTCACACTGCTGTCCTTCTATCCTCCTTCCTTCTAATCTTGACTCTTCATGCTGTGGCTAGAGCCAGCTGAACCTTGGCATTGGTCTTCAGGCAGCCATGGGCTTGAGGAAAACGTGCCTT